>BTCW01000018.1:6275000-7525000 GCA_033239725.1 Echinochloa phyllopogon
CTCTTAACAAAGTCACAGGGGAAGACAAAAATTCCTGCTAGATATGGATAGCATCATCAGTACTACCCTGAAACCTATGGGCAAATCGACCTAAATGAGGGTCAAACGTGAAACTGCATACCTCAAATGGAATCGAACAGCCTAGTTTCAACTTATTCTAAAAATCAGCAAACCTACTAACTCACTCGACTCAATAACTCCTATATGTACCCGTCCATGACCCAGGGGACAGGGAGGGGGATGAACGAAGGGGACCGAACTGACCCTGCGGTTGCCCTTGCCGGCGTCGTGGAAGGAGTAGGTGGAGTCGGGCTGGTGGAAGGCGAGGTAGCGCTCGGCGAGGGCGAGGTACTCGCTGACGGGCTGGTCCCACTGCTCGGCGCGGAGGCGCACCTCGGCGTCGGATGCGTCGGCGACCCAGGCGCCGGCGCCGTCCGTGACGGCGAGGGAGAAGCGGGTGGGGAGCCACGTGGCCCTGGCGAACACCGCGCCGCCGCCGGCCGCCTTGGGGTCCTCCACCGCCACCGACAGCTTCGCGCAGCTGTGCCTCGGCGCCGCCGCGGGGGTGGTCGCCGTCGCCGCCATGGTCGTCGAGCCCAAAGGGAGCGGAGGCGGCGGCTTGGTCAGAGGGGCACGGAGAAACGACGGCGCCCGGGAGGTTTAGAGGCTTTTGGACCGTCCGATGATGCAGTGGGTTTAGATCGAGGGTTCAAGGTGACCCTCCCGAGCGAGGCCTCTATGACCGAAGAAAAGGTGACCCTCCCGCTGGTCTGCCGGCGCCGCAAGTCGCCCAGCCATCCACGCCCCGTGCGTCCGTGGCGACGGCCGGGCGGAGAGCGCGGCGCTGGTGGCCCAACTCTGCTTTTTTCTGAGCTGTGCGCCTGTGCCAGCCGCGATGGCTTGAGGCTGCAGGCGCCGCGTTGCCTCTACATTATCGGCAACAAGACCAGGTATCCTGAACCCGTAGCTGCTAGAGACAGCTGAAGCCACACAGGATACAGAGCACCCCGCAAGATGCAATACAACACACGGACGAAACATCATCTTAATAATTTTTTTTAAAAAAACATCATCTTAATTCATCAACTTTACGAACACATATCTGCTTGACCAAGGAAGCACGCTTAAGCAGAGAAGCCAGCCAGCCCATAGTCGAGCCAGCATTTTATTAGCTTAACAACCTCGCGTAAACAATCTCTTGGTGTGACCGTAACTATAACTACACCTCACTCAGTCCACTAAGCTTCAGCGTCCTCTCGAAGAGAAAGCTTAGCACAGCACCAAATATATATATACGTAGTATATATTAATCTAAAGACAAAAGAGCTCCGCCAACTGCCGAAACCGGCTGACGCACCGCTGCAACAAAAAGGCACCAACGGAAACCCGCGCCGTGGCGCCCGCTGTAGCTTGATCCTTAAGCTTGGAATCCCGACCACCGCCATGTGGTGACGACGACGACGGCTCGCCAAAGGTTCGGTTCCCTCCGCCCGTCGATGCTCGACGGGCCTCCCTTTCCCGTCCCAAGTGGGGGCGCAAAGCAAAGCAAAGCAAAAGCCACCGGGCTTTGCAGCCGAATCGCTTGGCGCCCTTCACGTCGCGGACCCGTGGCCATGCCGCCGCCACAGGCCACAGCCCACAGCCAGGCCAAGGGACGCTCCGCCCGGTCGCCGCCCGTCGCTTTGCTTTTCCTTGCCTTGCCCCCGCGCGCGCACGCCGCACGGCTCCGAGAGCACCCGGCCGGGGCCGGATCGCCCTGTCGCCTGCTGCCCGTCTCCCAAAAGAAAGTGACGCGAATAGCATCTGGCGATCTGATCGGGGCCGGCCTTGCCTTTTCCGCGCCAGAGATCTCTCTGGCTGGTGCCGCGCGTGTCCGCTCTCTCTCCCCTTCCTTCCCTCCCTTCTCTTCTCTTCTCCGCTCGCCAGCTTAAGAAGGGCGTGTGGGGGCATGCAGTTGATCGAGTTCATGACCGGCCGTGGCTATGACTATGAGCGGCGTCGCACCGAGCGCTTCATGGCTGTCGAGGGGAATGATGTCCGGTCCGAAGGCGCCTGCGGCGTCGCGGCTTCGGACCAGGCTTCATTCCCCATGACTCATGGAATGGCAGCGATCCCGCGAGCGTTTTCTCGGGCGTGAGCTCATCGAGCGGCGGGGGCCTGCGCGACGAACGCACGTAGCAGCCTAGCAGGGAAATTGGCCCGGAGAGCAGGTAGGCATGCACGCTGCTTCCAGTGAATGTTTTGCCTTTTTCTTTCTTGGAGCTGAAAGCGCTTATACAGGGGCCTTCAGCTTCTTCAGAGATCTGGAGTCTCAACACTGACAGACAGACACCAGCAAATGAGAACTGCCGCTACAGGTGAGACCCGCTCTGCAAGACTGAAAAACTGAAGGTTAGGGAGTTGATGCTTCGGTTTAAAGACGAGTTAACCAGAAGGGGGAAAAAAGCACTAGCAGCGATATTCATTTCATCTGCCCGATTTTCAAGCTGATGCTGGAGCGACATCACTGGTTGCCTTACTGCAACAAAGGTTCGATTCAGAGTTCAAACTTCAGGGCAGGGACAGGGTTCCTAATCCACCAAAACACAAATCGTATTGTAATTAGACACCACGCACCTGAACAGTGCAAAAAAATACTCTCACAAAAAAATGTTTTAGACTTCATCCAGTGCAAACCTGGAGCATGCAATATCTGCAATGAACATTGACGCTGCACTGCAGAGCTATTCTGTTACTGAAGATGAGATAATCAGGCTAAATCTGTAATATATGCTACCTGTCTTTTTTTTTCGAGCAGATGCTGCAACCTGCAATCGCTGGCACAACATAGAAGAAAACATCACTAGTTTGGTTTCTTCCGAATGTAATAAAGAAGAGGCTCCATGTAGAGCTGGGTCATTTTGAATGAAATATACGGAGTACTCCCTCCGTACCGGTAAAGGAAGTCGTTTAGGACAGCGACACAGTCTTCAAAACACAATTTTGACTTCTTATTTCTATAAAAATATTTATCGAAAAGTGATATATGTATACTTTTATGAAAGTATTTTTCACGTGTCTGTTTTCATAATCATGACCATTACAGAGACCAAGGACAACTACAATCCAAAAACAAATCTACATGGATAAGGACCGGTTATATCTCTTAACATGTATCCATGTGGTCTATGTCCGTTGCAACGCACGGACACATTTGCTAGTAACATAAAAGTTATTCGTTAGTTATTCGTGATTTATATTCCCAAAGTTTAACTCAAACGTTATCCTAAACGACTTCCTTTACCAATACGGATGGAGTATTTGTTTAAGATTAGCAAGAAAAAAATCTCAGTTTGGTCACGAGAATCAATGGTCGACCACATCGTAAAGGCGTAACATTACGAGAGCAAATGAAAACCAGAACTTTATTGATGCTCCCTAGTGGATAACTCAGGTACCAAGTACAATCAGTGGTTCATTTCAAGTTTAATAACTAACTTGTATGACAGGCAACAATTTCCCAAGAGTAAAAAAAATACACAGCAACATGTGTAATATTAAACTGAACAAACGTTTAAATCGCCAAAAGACGCCTCCGGTCCACATCAATATCATGTTACAGCAAGTTGTGTTCCTCATCTTCTGGAACAAAGTAACATATATGTTCTGAGACCAAAAAAAAAACAGCATGATAGCATCAGTACAAGTTTCCTACAAAATTGTCATACAGATCGTGCAAACTTTTCTTTTGGCCGTTCTCTCAACTGTATTCACATCTAATCAAGCTGCTTGGTCCAATCAAAGGGTTCCCAGTCCTTCATGAAGCTAGCAACAGCTTGCTTCTGGTTATCCATGGACTCGTGCCGTCGGCGACGGTGCATGTCCTCCTCTGGCAACTGGAGCATCCCTCTGATGACATTCAATCCAAATCCAGCACTGAACTTGCTCTCATCATCTATTACATGAACAAACCCATGGTCCAGCCCAAACTCCACATGGAAGTAGGCAAAGTTCTCCGGGATGGCTTGTCTTAAGTTGCGGCTTGCACTTGTCGGGATAACCTTCTTCATCTCATGCTGGGTCCATTCTTCTTCAGCTTCATCAATTGCCTAGAGTAAACATGATTATGAATTACAACCTAAAGCACATGAGATTATTCTCAGTTACACAGGTAGCAATAGCCAACTGACCTTTTTGAAGTACATCGGGGCATTACTTGAAACATCACAAGGGACAGGGATACACTCAATCATGCAATGTCTCCTTTGTCTGGACAGACTTATGACAGTCTCCATAAACACTACATCATTGTCCTGCTGTGAAAACATCTTCAGTAGGCACTTCTTGAAGTTGCGAATCTCCCCCCAAACATTCTGATCAACTGTTCTTGTTGCAGACTCATGCTGCAACCATTAGCAAAATTGTTAATATTTTAGACTAATTTTTTATTTACAGGAGCTGCAATAAAAGACAATGGTCCAGAAAATGGCATATTCAAAAGCACAGATAAGTTGCAGCTGATATGTTCTTAAGAAAGCTTTAATGTCCTGCGATGCAACAGGACCAGCAAAAATTTCTCACCTGTAATGGGAGAATAATGCAATGCCCAGGGACAACAGGCTCAAACTGTGGCAGCATCAAGTAAGTGAAGTTTCCAATAGCAACAACAAGATGCTTTGGCCTGGATGGGTTCTCAAAGCAATACAAACAGCGCTCCTTCTGAGTCATCATATGTCTATTAGTGCTTCTCCTCTCCTCATATGCCTCTTTATTCTTTCTTTTGTCTTTTTTAGAAGGAGCATCACCAAAATCATATTCATCCTCTATACTTTTAGCCATATTGTACTGCTTATTGTGCATAATCTTATTAGCCAAATGAAGGTCAGCATTCTCTTCTCTTCTCCTGCGATCAGCTGCACTAGGCTTCATTGTATGCCTAAAGATGAAAAATAGAACAGTGTTCAGCAGGCAAACAAATTGTAGGGCAACAAGTGCTAAACAACAACGAAATACAATAGGAGGTTCTTTTTCCATAACAATGAAATTGCAGTTCACAGTATCACAAGTAAGATGATTACCTGATTGAGCTCCTTTCTTTTCCATGACTAGGTTCCTCAGGGACAGCATCCTGATTCTCCAGTAAAGCTTCCATTTCTCTCTGACAAAGAATGACAACTAGTTTAGCCGTATTGCCACTAACTACAGTAGATTCAAGCAAAATGAAACTTAAGCTTAACCCCTCCCGATTCCATAGATGAAAAAAAATCTAACCCTGTTTCCTAAATTGTGAGATGTGAGTTAATACATACTCACTCCAGATATTCTGCAATTCTGTTAGCCAGTAGAATTAATTACTTCCTACCTTAGCTACATGCCAGAGAATATATAAGCATCTCTACTGTTAAATATAACAAGTAGTTACTGTTACTATGCATATTTCCTTTGCACTGCAAAAAAAAATAATTTTGCAATATAACAATTCAATTCATATTCATAAATTTGTTAGCATTCCCACAAGAACAATACTTCAAAGACTCACCGAAAGTTGTTCAGCTTCTTCATTCTTGCCTTTCATTCGGAGCTGCAGAATCTTTGCAGCCAATTGGTTTGCGTTTAATTTCTGAGTGCTTGCTAATGGTGCTTTCTTTGAACTCTCCTTAAAGTGCTTCTGCTCTTTGTCCCTATGCTCATCAGCACTAGCACTAGCAGTTGCAGCATTTGTGTTCTTGTTAAGATCGCTAATCTTTTCCATAAAACTTCCATCATCAGAAAACTTATTTAAGCTTGCTACTGCTGAAGAGATAAGAGCCTGGTCCTCAGAAGATATATTCTGCGGTCTCCTTTTCCATGGTACAGAATCTGGTTTAGGTTTTCTCATAGCATGATGCTGAGAAGAAACATCGCGTAAATATTCACGTCTGCCACTGTCACCACCTTTGTGACCCTCTGGATTTCCTTTGGCGTGTGCATGTTCTTCTGAGTTGTCAGCATTCCCAGATTTTCTTCCTCTGATGGCATGCAAGTGAGCATGTGAATGGGCTGCTCTTGATCCTGATACTGACACAGCTAAGTCGCCTAACGAGCCCCATCTCTCTTCAACAACCTAAACAGTCCAATAGTCACAAAAGTTAGTGAGAAATGAAGTACCTGAAATCAGCTCCTTCAAAAAATATGCAGCTATGAGCTTACCTCTTCAAGCTTTCTTCCCTCACGAGCAGCTTGTTCCCTCGCACGCTTCAAAGCCTTAAGCCTCCAACTAGCACCACCGTCACCCACAACAGAGGATGCAAGCAACTGACTGCCCGCGTTTGATGGGGTAGATTCTTCTGGGTAGCCAGTTCCATTATCTTTCAGGTATGGGTTAAGCTCCTTAGGGTTCGGCTTAGCAATCTATCAGTAATCAAATAAAACGCTGGTTACAATGGCTAGTTGACAATCACCACCAGCACTCCAGGCATACAGCATTTAAGAAGGTTCATCGTCATTACCTCTTCATGTGCAGACTCATCCTTCTCGTCATTATCAGCCTTACGAAGGCTGCTGCCCTCAGGTCGACTGCTGCTAGCCGACTTGAGCATCCATTCGAGCCCCATCTCCCTCCTGACGACTTCGCTTGCCCTCAACCCATCGCCACCAGTATCCTCCTCATCGTCATCCTCATCATCACCTCTCTGCTTCCCCTTTCCCCTTGCTGTAACGAGTAGCAATACCTCGTGATCAGACATCGAGCTTGTAAAAGTTTCGAACAGAATGACAGATTCTGACCAAATCAGCAAGTATTTTACCTCTTCCCCTGTCAGATTCGCTGGATTCTGACTCGTCGTCAGAGAAGTTGTGGCGCCGCTTCCGGTGCTTCCCCCGGCGCTTGCTCCGACTGACCTCCTCCTCCTCTTCATCGCCGATTGAATCGTCGGTGTCCGACCCCGACTCCTCGTCCGAGCTGTACCTCCGTCGCCGCCGGCTCCTCCGCCTCTCCTTCTCCTTGTGCCGCCCTCTTTTGCTCCGCTTATCCCGCCTCTTGCCGTCGGAGGAGTCGGAATCGGAGCCGCCGCCGCTTCCCCGCTTCTGGGACGAAAGGATCTGGTCGCGCGGGACCAGTTTAACGCCGGACAGCATGTCGTCGGGACGGCCGCGCGCCGGCGAGGGTTTGTTCCGACGGGGGAACGACCGGGAAGAGAGAGAGGGACAATGATACTGGGGCCTGGGCCGGTGTTTGTTGGTTCGGATAATGGGCCGTCCACGCGAAACTCAAAACATGATACTCACGCGCGCTGGCCCAACGGTGTGGCATTGCGTTTTTCTCTGTCAATTTTTCTCTTTGCTTCCGTAGCGTTTTAGCACGGGGTTGATGGTCTTGTTGACAAAAGGCCGAAGCTGGGCTTTATAAATAAAGGTCAGGCACAGTTTACAATAACGCACCATAGAACCCCTTAGGCGAGACGCTCGGGACAACACGAGGCAACTCTAGACGGACCACCTAAGACGCCATGAATCCATCGCCAACTCGCAGGTTTGGACTGTCAGTGGGGTCCACAGCATCCGCGTCGCAGCACTGGGAAGAGCTCCGTAAACAACGCCTTTAGGAAGGTAAAGGCGTCGAGCCGGCGCCAGCGTTAGGTTTTCACCTAGGAGAATCTCAAGAACCGCCGAATGATATAAACCTCAAAGCAACGCCCCCAGCAGGGAAATTTGTTGCCCGGTCCAACCCACAAGGCCGAAGCTTGCGCTAGAGAATCGTCCAAAGAACTGAAAGAATGAGCCCAACCATGAGCCGTCGAGCGAACCCCCACCGTGCAACCGTCGAGACCTTCGTGCAAGACCTCATAATAACTAAACCTGCACCAATTCCGAGGAACTAGCGGAGAAGGCTCTTGCCAACCCAAGAGCCGCCCACCACAATTGCGGGTTGCCCCGAGCACTATGCAATCACCACCTGATCCCAGAGCCGACCTCCTCAATGAGGACCACTCCGAGCTAACGTAGTTGGAACTTGATCCATAGATCCTGCAATAGGGAAGCGAGGCGCAACGAAGATCACGCTGAATCGACCACACCCCGGCCACCGGGAACGCCGAAGCCAGGACCGGACTCCCCCTCCTCCAACCACAGCGAGTAGGCCCCAACAGAAGCGACGGGAAGGAGGAGCACGACGGGGGGGGGGGGGGGGGGGGGGGGGTACTGCCGCCGCAGAGCGCGAGGAAGAAGAGCCCGGCCGGCGTCAGACACGGCGCAACTGCCCACCTGCCCGTAAAGGAGGCCAACGCCGCCGACGTGAGCGCTTCGGCGCCCGCGGTCAACCAGGCGGCGCTGTCGCCAGCGGGACCCACCGGGATCTGCTCAAGCCGCCCTAGATCTGGGGACCCGCCGCCCAAGACCGGCCACCCTCGCCGGGATGAGTGGGGGGCCACGCGTCGCCAAGACCGCCGGGACAAGGCCGAGACCGGCCCGAGGGGGCCAACGCGCTAGCGAGCGGCGGTGGAGAGCGGCATCAAGAGGACGTCGCGGCCAAACCGCAGCGGAGGAGAAGGGCCCACCGCTGCCATCCTAGCGGCGGAGCGGGGGCGCGAGGGAGGAGAAGGGCTCGCGGAGGTGCCGCGGCGGCTAGGGTTCCGCCCCGTCGCCTCCGGGAGGGAGGCGCGGGGCTTCCCCCTTCGGTCGTTTCTCCTCGGGTTCAGATTATTGGAGTCGGTTGATGGTCTTGTTGTGTCTACAAGGTTTAAAGTTTCGAACAAAGGACATGCTTGATGCCCAGATGATGCTTCATCAACATTATCAGGGCATGGTACTCTGAAAAAAGTCCATATGCTGACACTGAAATAGCTAGCTATTCGAAGTTCTTCCTTTGTTTCTGTCCGTAGCTTAGCCGGTGTCTCGACTTAGCTTTTTGTAGTTTTGTTTTCTGTTAAACCATTATCCATATCGGAGTTTAGTGATTGTGCAAAGCCACAACATGATATCATAATAGTCACGTATTTTCGGCTTGTCCACGTCCACATCCACGGCTCGACGAGGCGAGCGAGCGCGCGCACGCGTGGCACGTTCTTCTCCTTTTACCAGCTTCACAAGTGATCCACAGCTGGTCCACCATTTAAGTTGGTTAAGATTCCCGTTGACTCTACATCCAGGATTTAACTCCCTAACATTTATTAGTGGACATTTAATTCTTTGATTAATTGAGACTAAAATGGGCCAAGGCCCAATTAATCCAACGGTCTTTGAATCGCCCAGGCTCCGCTTGAGCGATGAGTCCGCCATTGGAAGGAAGGGAGTACATTATAAGGAACATGAACAAAAAAATAGACAAGCTACATGAATAATACATATAAATATAAATTATTTCAAAACAAGCAGGGAACATAGCATGCATTCATTGGTACCGGTTATGAACCTATCTAGCTGTTCTCTTCATATCTGAACCCAAATAATTGAACACAAAATTGCGATCACATTGTGCTACAATGTTTCTGAAGACACATTCTCTTATTTTTCCCAGCCGGCACTGTAGAAGCTTTAGAATCACTATGGTAGCTTTAGTATAATCATCTCATACTCGTCTTTGAGGGCGCCTCCAGCGACGTGCATTGGGTGAATCAGTAGAGTCGTAGTATAAATATATAATATTGTGTATAAATCCAAAGACTCCACAGGCGTACCCTCCAAACCTTAACAGAGTTGAAATAGGATCGCTTCCTCTTCTGCGGCACTCTCTTTGGATGTGGCAAACCGAAAAGGTACTAATAAGATACTGCATCTCGGAAAGGACTTTATGTACAGAATCTGCTCCAGGATGTCCAACTCGCGGCATGTTGGGTCGTGTAGTATTGTCACCAGCTGTAGAGTTTTTATTTTAGGATATATATATATAGGTAAAACAAACATTAGTTACATATAAGTCAACTGATGGTGCTATTATAGATTATCGTAGAACTCTCAGTTTGTAATGCCAATTATGCAGCAGTGCGTATAATGGCGTAATTAAGTTCAGTCCAAGCAAGGAAAGTATAATAATTAATATGTGATACTATGTTATCTAGTAGAGGAAAGTATAATAATTAATCAAATATTGGATTGTGCATTTGTACCCCCAAAGACCATTAGAAATTTAAGATAACCTACCGATAAGCTTTTACACCATAATTGGTGCTAGAACCCTTGTGTTTATTTTGTGTTTGTCTTGAGAAGATATCGCACAATTATTAATTAATTATTCATATGTACACATAAAAAGAATAATCATAACCAGATAGCGGATGGCACGGTCTGGCCTGGGCAGTGCTGGCGTGTCCTAGAGATCAGATGCGACTAGCTATAGCGTGGCATGGGCTCGACTTGCCGGCGAAGTGCGGCGGTGACGTCAAGACGCGAGTGGTTCCGTGTGGGCACAAGATTAACGAACAGATGATCATTGATCGATGCGTATAAGCAACAGGTGGAGCTGGCGTAAGTTAAACTCACCGTGGGGGCGGCGGGATCCGCCAGATCAAGTGTCAGCGGTGGCCGGCGGGGCAGCTTGATCGGGCGTATGAGTTCACAAGTTCTTGTAGGCGAGAGGCAAAGGCAAAGGCCAAGCGGTTCGAGGGGAAATAAAAAGGAGGCGGCGCCGGCGTGCTCGTCGAGAGTCGAGAGACTCCAGAGCGGGAGGAGCGTAGCAGGCCGGGAGACGGCCTAGTTGGAGCTTGGGCGGTTGGGCCTATGGCGAGGAGAAGTGGGTCGGGCCACTATACTCGGTGTGTCCATCGCCGGGTGTTTAGATCACAATGACCGTCAGGGGCCGTTTGGATGGGAGCCCTCAGCGGTCAGACCAAATATTGTCCGTTGACCATGGACAAGTGCAGTATTTGAATGCCAGTCAAGATTTAGCTAGCCCGAGCTCCCACACAGGCGCTTTTATTTTCGCTGCCATGCTCCGGCCAATCTTGAACGGCTGATTTACGGGTACGTTTGGTTGCTGCCTCCCCGTTGCCCTGCCAAATCATGGCCATGGCTAAATTTTGGCGCAGGAATCGGCCGCCCAAGATTGGCCGGAGCAGGACAGAAAAATTGAACTAAAGTGTCTGTGTTGGAGCTAGGGCCATCCAAATACTACGCTTGCCTGTGGTCAACGGCCAATATTTGGTTTAGCTGCTGAGAGCTCCAATCCAAACACACCCTATGCGTCGAAATTTGGCCGGGGCCATGATTTGGCAGGGCCACTAGAGGCAGCAACCAAACATACCCCGTGTATCCTTTCTCTCACTCGATGCATTTTGATGCTTCTCTGTGGACATCATCGTTTTTTCCCTTCTGGCCTTCCTCATGAATGATAATACGATATATATATATATATACATATATATATATATATAAAGAGCTAGTGCAACTAAGGGCAGGTACATTGTTACACCTCAGCAGTTTGACATGTCGTTTTATGCAATGTCACGTAGGATTTTTACTGATGTGGAGGAGAGAGAGTGAGGTGAGAGAATGATGTCGTTGTTTCGCGAAACAACGGCCTCATGAGCTAAAATTAAGGACTATGAGATAACTCTCCAACCATTGTACGAGTTTTATTGCCATGCAACCAATAATATTTTTTTTATTTTTTCATAAATTAAGGGATTTCCTATTGCTATGAGACAACTAAAACAACAATCTATTATATAGGTTGTCTGATAAGTCGTCTCAAGATTACGCGTACTGTGACCTGCCTGATAGGAGGACATCGCACATATGTGAGGCGGCCCGTTCCACCAAATTGCTACCTCTTCATCCGACAAAATGGAGGAACCGCTCGGTGACGGACGGGTTGGCTCCGTTCCACAAACCAAATGACGTGGTTAGCATTGGAGTTAGGATCCACGCAAACCAAATACTCTGAAAGTGAATTACTTCATGACAAATGTCAAGCCACGCTCAAGCTTAAGATAATAATAATCTACTTCATATATATGCTGCCGGGATTTTTTTTAAATTTTAACTAATTTTTTAATAATATTTTAAAAATAAACTACCAAAATAAATATTTACATCTCATGATCCTTTTGATCACGTCGGGCCGCATGGCGCGACAAAATAACGTTGCCGCGTCACATGCATCGGCGCGACAAAACTGCCACGCTGGAGGGGGGAGGGTGACAGGGACCCTCCTGTCACGCCAATGCATGTGGCGCGACAACTCTATTTTGTCACGCTAAAACACCTCGCGCGACAGAGAGCTCCCTATTCAACCATCTATTTTGGTCAATCTAAATAAAATAGTATTTACAATCCAAATTTTATGAAACTCGATAGGCGTGTTGTAAATGATGTAAATATTCCATTTTAGTAATATGCACAAGTCAAAGTGTTTTGTATTACAAGATATTTAAAGTAATATGCACAAGATATTTAATTTTAAAGTGTTGTAGATGATGTTGCCTTTTCGGCCAAAAATGTTTTTTTGGTCAACAAACTGTGCGTGCTATCGTATCTAAACATAGCGGATTGACCCAGGCGTTTCTAGTTTTCTACGCCTCCTGCGTATGTATATTGTAGAAGCTTTGACAATTGACATCCTGGTATTGTTCTAGAGGGACTTGGTCCACAAGTAGGGGTGTGTTGGGGGCAGTCATTAGGGGTACCCAAATCTATGGGATAACCGTCCCAATAAACATTAATCTTATCCAAGTAACCAGAAAAAGAAACGGAAGTCAAGGCCCACGGCCCAGCAACGACTGAAGGCCCAGCCAAGACGCCCCGTGGCGTGCCTCGACGCGAACCAAAATCTCCGCTTCGCTCGAGGGACCGACCCCTCGAGCGAATCGGAGAACTCCGCTTCGGTCGAGGCCTGGGGACCGAGCCTCGAGCAACCCACGGAATGGGGAAAGCTTCGCCTCGATCGAGACCCTCGCTCCGACGAACATTAAATGGCGCCATCTGCCACCGTGCCTCCAAAGTCATTCACAGATTTCTTGCCATACTGCCCTGACGGCCACGACTCCTCCCATCGTGTCCACCAACTCCCATCACTATGCTGTCAACCGAGGCTCTGTGCGGACAGGCCGGCACTGTGCGAACAGAGCCTGTCACTCCGAGCTCCTGTACTGCCAACTCCGACGACTCGAAGACCTTCGTGGACGGAGAGACCCTCGAGCACACAGCAGGAGAAGAGCTCAGGACGACAGAGGTATGACGGGCCATTCTGAGCACTATGCGACCAACCCCGGCGCTGTGCGGACATGTCGCCGCCGTGCGAACAGGGCCGGGTCACTCTAACTCCCTGTGCCATCGACTCCCACAGCGATTTCCCACAGAATAAGCTGTGCACCGGCATGGGAGACCCTCGAGGTAGTGTACGGACGAGTCATTATCACTCTAAGGACGCCCCCGATCCTCAAGACCACTCCTCGACGTCATCACCAGTACAAGAATCAACTACAGCAAACAAGAACAGAGAAGCACACCCAACGCCACTCCTACTACTGTGCGACAACTATGCCTAACCAGCAACACGCTCCTGTAACTCCTCCTCCTTGGCCTATAAAAGGAGGGGGTGATCGAGCAGGAGGAGGACAACGAAAAAAGGGAGGAAAAAGAGAATCCGCATACACTCAGAATAGATCACGATATTGGCACCTTGCCTTAATCATCCGGGACTCGGAGGTCTAGCCTCTCGTCCCAACCTGCTTGTATCCCCTACTGCTTGCATTCCAGTGCAGAATAATACATCACACGCACACCGTCTTGCTGTAAGTACGGTCTTCTGACTGGAACCAGGATAAACCCGTGTTTCGTGTTATCTTCTGCATCAACCATCAAGGGAGGGAACACAACGCATTTCTGGTTGGTGTCGGGACCACGATTTCTAAACACCGACAGGGTGAGAATGGATCATGGCCCTTATGTCTTCTCCACAATCCAATTTGGCACTAGTTAATTTAGCTCAAAAACTAGTAATATTTTGATCCAATGAGTCTGATCCAAATTTCTAGTACAAAATCTTGAGCTCTTTATCACCCCTAACCAGAAGATGTGCCTTATAACGTAATAATCATCTAAAATTTTTTCAGGGTGCACGCCTCCAGTAACATGCATTTGATTAATCAGTTGTTTGCACGATGATATACAAAAGAAGGAAATCCACAAATGTGCCTTCGAAGCCCTTATTAGAGAGTAAAAAAGATAGGGTCGCCCCCAGATTTATATAAAAAGATTGTACATATAGGGTCACTAGCTGTTAAGTGAAGTGCCTTTGTACGTAGAAAAAACCAAAGAGGTACTGCGCTCAGATTTCAAATTCAAGCCATCCCAGACTTTTAGTTACTGCTCCTCCGTTATAAAATGGAGGTCGTTTGACTTTTTTTTACTTTAAGTTTAACAACTTGTTTTATTCAAAATGTTGTGCAAATTATCATATTTTCTGTGGTGGCTTGCTTTATTAATAAAAAATCTTTAAAAATACCATAAATTTGACTATATTTTTATAATTTTTTTGAATAAGACAAACGGTCAAACTTGTAGTAAAAAAAAGTCAAACGACCTACATTTAGAAACAGAGGTAGTATATTGTATCACCTGAAGAGATTTTTCATTAACAGTAGAGGTAAAACAAACGTGATTTTGAAATATATATTTATTAGATATATAGCAATATACGGAGTATAATTCCACCCAAACCCCCATCTGGTAGTATGTATCGGGCCCCTCACACTAAGCGGTGATACAGTTTCTCCCATAGTCCCATGGCCCATGGGACGCAAGAGCAACGCCCCCATCAACTCCTACAGCGAGAGAAGATCCAACGTTGGAAATTAAACCTTGCGTGGCAAGCTAGTCAGCTGCCAGCCTGCCAGGCGATTCGTAACAAACTTTTCCTGGAGGCTGGAGCAGAGCAAAGATTCGCCGGATCTCGTAACAAACCTCCTCCTCCGAGCCGTAACTAACCACACCCATCGCCAATTTGCACAGCTAGCGAGTCACGCGCGACGCCTCACGCCAGCCGCAGCCGGAGTACGTGTCCGTCCCGCGTCCTCCGCAACCCGGCCGCACAGCTTCACCGTTTCACCGAGCTCTGGAAAATCATGCTTGATGCTCTTAGCATCTCCTCTCCGCCAATAAGCAACCCAAATCATAATAATTCCACACAGCATAGTAGTTGCAGGAGCATGCACGTGTTATTGTGTTGCTTGAGCATATTTTCTTTTTTTTAAAAAAATATGAATCATACATGCTCGAGACAGCGTCTTATGCAATGAAAGTAGAAACAACAACCCACAAAACAACTAAATATTCCTATGCTTCAAAAAACAACAACTAGATATTCCTAGAAACAACAACTTTAAAATTTCAGCCGGTTAGAAGTTAGATGGTCACAACTCAGAGGGGCAACGCACGTAAAGACTCAAACTGGAGTGAATATGTTCTATGACCAGAAATCTAATTAATTGAGATGCCATCAGTTTAAAACAATGGTGTGTTGTCATTTACTATGTAAGACTAGAAAGGTGCATTTAGATTTACTCAGTGGCGGACCCAGGATTTTTCTAGAGCCCGGACGAATATAGCAACCAATAACAAGTTCGCACAAGTATTTTGACTACTAACGTAAGCAAACCTATATCTCTGATTTATCTAGTACTTCTTATAGCTTAATTTTATTTTCAGTTTATTTGAATTGTGTACCAGCTTCACTACGTGGATTCTTTATGTAAAAGAAAATGCCTCATTCCTGAATGAACCATGGATGAGCCAGTAAGGCAAGATGAAGATGAGTTCCAATGATCCATCAATCCAGTATAATTATTCACTAAAAAATAAGAGAAGAATCAGATATTCAGTTACAAGTCTCGCTAACCTACTGCTCTTCCTATCTGCAATCAAGAGATCAATTCGTTTGAGATCAAGATGTTGCAAACACCAGTGGCAAAAGGCCGCACTAGCTTGCGCATGCGCTCAAGCATGTCTAGTCGCTGGGCATCGACTGTAGCTAGCACTCCCTCTCTCGATGCACCGCATAGGCCGCAAATACAAGGCAATTTCTCGATTCGGAACTGGAATTGTCGCGCCGCAAACAATATCTCCACTGACGCGCTCAGCAAGAGCCTGGGCAATTGACCAGACTTGCCGGGCCTTGGGTCCGCCCATGGATTTACTATGTTATATTAAAAAAGGAAAAGGAAAAGGAAAACGAGAAGAGAAAAGAATGGCAGGTGGGCTGAGCTCCACCAGTATATGGCCTTTGATGGGCCTCTTCTTAGGCTGTTCGACATCTGTTTGGGTCCATGTATAAGAAAGAGCCCGAGCGCCTGACCCCCACCCCACTCTTGTCGTCTTCCTCTCGACCATTCTGCAAGTACGCTGGCCGGAGACGCCAGCGAGCGAGTCCGGCGAGGAACTAGTACGCCGAGAAGCCAGAGAGCGAGCCCGAGTCCGAGTAGGATCTAGTACTCTACGCGGAGACTCCATCGAGCGATCCGGCGACGAACTAGGACGCCGAGATCCCCACAATGGCTTCTGCTGCCTCGGCGTCCGCGTCTCTGCGTCAGATGTTGCTCGAGGTGCAGGAGAAGACGTTTGCCGAGCACGGCCTTCAAGGTCGGTTCTCTTACTGGTGGTTCATCTACAGGAACCTCATCAGGGGGAAGTCGCTTAGAGACCTCAATGAGTTGGTAAATCTTCTGATTCGGCTCTACAAGAGAGCTATCAGTCGTTCCGGGCGGACAGCACAAGTTTGCTTCCGAGGGCGGTGAATCGCCGTGCTCGTTCCTGGACGGAGTCGCCGTGGTAGCTGCTGCAGGAATCGCACTGTACTTTATCAGCGTGGGAGTTGCAGATGGTGGAGATGTGGGTGAGGTTGAAGGAGGGGAAGGCGGATACGGCGGTGGAGATGACAACGATGACGAGGCCGTCGTTTGGCTCTTCCATGGCCAGGCTATGGCGGAGCAGTTCTTTAATTTGTCTACCGGTCATCCAGTGGCTCGTACTTCGTCTGGTTCCCTCCGACCAACACCACCTTCCGCCTCTCCGAACAGCCACACCCCATCGGACCTCCGCTCCCTCCAGGCAACCACGGCTTCGCCGCCGAGCGCTACACGGTGGTGAACCCAAGCGGCGTCATCCCCCTCGCCGGGAAGCTCTGGACTGCGGATCACGGTATCGGCCTCCTGGCATGTGTTGCGCTCGCCAGCGAGCAGTCCGAGGGAGAGGGATGCGAGACAAGCGCCGGCGCGGCGTCGCACGTCGTCGTCAGGCGCTGCTGCGTCGTCAGGATGAGCAGCGGTAAGATGCAGCGCGTGCAGAACGCAGCCGACGCCGCCACCCACACCAACCCCGAGCGCCTGGTGTTCGACGACATCAACTCCATCGCCGGGAAGCCCTGGACTCCGGATCTCTACTACGACCACGGCCTCCTCTCCTGCGCCTCGTTCATCAACAAGCTCGACATCGAATGCGAGATGAACGCCGACGACGACGAAGGCGATCGTGCCAAGCCGCGGTACATGAAGAAGAACGCCGCGGCTACCCCGAGCGTGCGGAGTGCGTCCGTGCACGCGCTGGTCGACCCCAAGGAGGGCGACATCGTCAACATACACCAGATCATCACCAGCCAGATTTCCTCGGAGGTCACCGTGATCCTGCAGACGCCGCGCTGCTCCTGCCTCCCCCATTTCTGTGATTCTCGAGTTCAGGCGGCAATCGCCCTGCAAACATATCACGGTACGTTTAATTTGTTTCAGCTTGCATCCCGCTAGTACCCACCTAATTTGTGATATGAAGAATCGATGCCTTTGATGCAGTGTCAACTAGTTAACTGGCAGGCAACAAACTCAAATCTACATGCTCCATTTGTGAAAATCATAAGTGTTTTGGGAACTTGTGAAACCCATAAATTACAGTCATAAGTCATAACCATGCCTACATGAATCAGTATTCACCCCTTCGTCAGTCATGACAGTATACTAGTTCTTTATAAGCTGCTCTGATTTGACACCGCATATGGTATTAGTGCGTCTTTGCAATAATCCTGTTCAGCCACAATTGTCCTCCCTGTCCTATTTCTGAATTAGTCTATGTAATTGATCAGTGTGTGGTTGCTAAATTCAGAATCACTCGGCATATGCCAAAAGAATTTGATGTGTCACTTACCCAATTGCATTGTTAAAACTGTAAATATTACTTACTAGTTCAGTGGATGGCATTATATGTGGAAATGCATCAAATGAATTGATCCCATTTGGTATAAGCAGCAGATTTGCCATAAGCTAATAAGCCCTATAAAATTTCCAAACAGTAAACATTGTAGCTGCTATAATATATACTTGGCATCGACAATTATTGGCTGTTTATTCACCCTATTCATACTTGGCATGTTTATCTTATTGGTAGTTTACTAGCAGTTTTCCAATATGTTACTGATACATTGTTACCCTTACGTTGTTTCACCGCCAGTGATGAAATCTTTCTTCTTATAGGTTCTGAGAATTTCGATGGTCAAGCAGATTATTCCCTTGGGACACGGCAGATGCCCAAGTCTCCCCTGCTCACTGCTTACTGAACTCCTCTGTTTGGTGAGCCTAGTTTCAATGACCTGTTCAATCGTTTTTTGTTGAGCCATATTTGTTGTTTTTGGTCTTAATGAGTTAATGTGCTTATTTCGAAAATTGTACCGAAATCAATCCATGTGTGGCATAATACTTTCTACGCTGTTCTTTGCATATTTTGTCACCGCATTAACATCATTGATAACTTCAGGAATGCGTTAGGCACATAACAGCTCTGCTTACAGAGTTATAGTAAAATTTAATGTGGGGGAATGCTTTGGATTAGCATATCCAAATCTCAGTTAGTATTTTTTTTTCATACATGGGATTTTAAAATAGGCACTCGACTGTTTGGCATTGCATCAGTAATTGACAGTTTGTTTCAGTGTCACGGACAAGTTGAGTTTCCAGTAAAGAACTAGCCCTTGGCTTCGGTTGTCATCTTGCTCTGCACCATATGACTAATTATATGTCGACTGATTTTCTTGCAGGTACCAATGATGAATTGACAGTCGTTAGATGAAATAAACGTCGAGGATGGACGGCAGCCTGGAAGGATCTGTATAGAATGTCTCCAAGAATAGACACATTGATCCACTGGCCAATAAGAAATAGTGAGATCTGATAGAAACATGTGAATAACAGTGGATATGATGCTGAGCCTGCTTTGTTTGCTTAAGACCTGCATTCTTACTTGCTAGCTTCCACTGTAGTACAGTACTAGTTAGCCACCTGCCACTATTTGTAATCCTAGTACGATGTAATGGATAATGATCCCAAAGTTTTGTCTGGTGGTTTGGCTGGTTAACGGGAGGTGACACTCGTACACCACTTACGAAGGTACTCTGTGTTTTTCCTACATGATCCATGCTACTTCATACACTAGATCTAGATGTTTTGCGTTGAGATTCTCGTCGAATCGATTTGATTCCAGATGGAAGCTGGAGAAAATGGCAACGTTAATTGTGTGCTTCCTTTTCGTGGTAATACTGTGTTTAATAAGCTGAAAACATAAACAAATAACGTTTGATAATTGGCATTCCTATTCCCGTTTCAGAGCAAGTAACTTTTTGATCTACAAGAGCAAAGTGATTAAGCAAACAAGCAGTACTAATGTTTGATCAATCTGCACAAGCCATAACCGCCCAGGGAATGTAGTTAGTTACACGGAAGACAGGGTGGCAGCACCGCTGCGCCCACACATGAGCGGACGGACGCGATGGGCCGAAGCACCGCGCATCAACGGCGGCCGCTGGCCCGCTGCTCATGCGCGACAACCGTGGACCCCACTGGTTACCGCGGCGTGCTTGGGCTTGTTTAGTTCCCCAATTTGACACGTGTAAAGTTGGCAAAATGTACCGTAGCATTACTCTACTATTTTGTTGGTATTTAGTAAAAAATATCTAAACATTGACTAATTAGGCTCAAAACGTTCGTCTTGTAAAGTATAACTAAACTGTGCAATTAGTTTTTGAGTTTATCTACATTTAGTACTCCATGCATGTGTCGATATCTTGATGTGACGGAGAATCTTCTTTTTTTTAATAGTATAAATCTGGCCCCAAAGTCTGCGAACTAAGGCCTTGTTTAGATGTTAGAATTGTAAGGTTGAATTTGGGAGTAAGATGTCACTTCGTAATCATTGCGCTACTGTAGCATTTCGTTTGTATTTGTAAAAAATTATCCAAAAATTGATTAATTAGGCTCAAAATGTTCGTCTCGCAGAGTACAACAAAACTGTGCAATTAGTTTTTGATTTTATCTACATTTAGTACTCCATGCATGTTATGACATTTTGATGTGACGTGGAATCTTCTTTTTGCATATTGTATTTGGGAGTTGCTTTTTGGAACTAGGCCTAAGAGCATCGAGACTAGCCAAATCATTTTCTAAAGTTAAATTTAGCTATTGTTAGAGAAAAAACGTTTCCAACAGACTCTGTAAATGACCCTCCAAATTTAGTGGCTCTCCATCTCACCTCATTCGCTAGCTATTTTTAGCTAGCCTACCTCACTAGCCATCTTTACATAATCTGTTGAATTACCCCCATTAAATTAGATGACTTTCTATTTTTATAAAAGGGCTATAATCTCCATATTTAGCTAACACAATACAGAGCCTCGCCTCGTCACATGGCCATGTACACGTTGATGTCCCTGATTTTCTCTGACCTCGCGCGCACGGCGGGCCCGTTGCAGAAACACGAGCGGGGCCCGCTGCAGCACATCTGGAGTGTACTTGTACAAGATCGAACGATACTACTATCTTAATTCTTTTTTAACCAGACGGACAAAATAACATCACGATGATCGCAAAAAAAAAGACATCACAGCGTAATTATGTTGGTTAATAAGGTTGACTATTATTGTAGTACCACACTGCTGATCCATATATTGCTTACTCGCTCCAAACATAAACAAACGACGTTTTAGAGTTTTCTTCGATCAATCCATCCTAAGTTATTTTTGGAAACGCGGTACGGAAGGTCGGAAGCGAGCACTCACATAAACGCAATGCACATCCATACTATCTGGAAATACTGGATTTGCATATTATTGTTAATAAGTACGCTGTATACGCTGAAAAGAATATTATCTTTATTTTAAATTATAATTTGTTTGACTTTCTTTACCATAAGTTTGACCGTTCATCTTATTCAAAAATTTATATAAATATAGTCAAATTTAAGTCATTTTAAAGAATATTTATTAATAAAGCAAGCCACCATAAAAAATATGATAATTTACATAAAATTTTAAATAAGACGAGCGGTCAAATATAGAGTAAAAAAGTCAAACGAATTATAATTTAAAACAGATGGATACTTAGTTTAGCCACTTAGTTAAGCAGAAACAAATGGCATCTAGTATGTAAATCAGATCATCTGGCACCCTACGGTTTTGCATAGGTTTTTGTTGGATCGATGATGTAGCATTGCAGAGTTAATCAGAGTCAGATCTCAGATGGCTCGCATTCCACCGGCGTCTCGAGCCAGGGGAACCACTTCCATAGCCGCAGCCTTAGCATTTGGATCGCTGCTGATGCTATTGGCGTTGGCGATATCCACATAACTGACAACATCGAAGTTCAGTCTCAAGTGCACAAGTAAGCCAGAAGTGCAGTGTTCACATAATAAACTTTGTTACAAGAAAAGGTATTCAAATAAACAAAGTTTGTGTAACAAACACAGCGCACCACTCTACTCGGATTGCCAAGATTCCAGAGTCATTTCGGGGGTACATAGTCAAATTTTGGGCAACTTTCTGAATATGAAACTGATCTAGCACGATTTGCTTATACACATAGTCACGACCACGAATGTAACCCAATGAAAATAATTTAGACAACTTAAATCCAGCACAGTCGGTCAGGCCCATCGAGCATGTGGTGAGCATGCTACCATCGGCGTCGCGTATGCACACGATTTGGCAGACAGCCGGGGGAGGATGAAGGAAAAATGGAGTTAGTTGAGCCCCTTGCTTGGGAAAGGGGGCAGCATTCCCGGGCCGAGTTTTAGCCCAGGCCAGTATTCGCGGGCCGAGTTGTGGCCTAGGAGTTGCGTCTCTTTCTGGGAGGAGGGAGGCCTTCGTCTTCCAGCCAACCAGGAACCACCAGCTATAAAAGCCGAGACCGGCGAGACCGCGGCCACCATTTCTTCAACAGCGGTTGCCATGGCTGCCGGGAGAGCTTCTCTGCTGAGAGAAACCATGGAACAAGTGTTAGCCGAAGAAGGGTTAGGCGGGCCCTTCCTTCGGAGGCTGCTTTGGTCGCTCTACCGCAATGTCATCCGCGGCAACACGCCGCGAGACTTGCTTCAATGGTTGATTGGGACTGTCCGCGAGCGCCACCGGACAGGAGGATCAAGCAAGGTGGGATATCCACGGGCCTGGAAGATCGTCCTGTTCAACATGTTGGAGAGTTTCAACTATGATGATGAGGAATGGTGGGCTAATTGCATGGAGGAAGCCGTTCTGGTGCTGATTTTGGTTGCTATCCTGTACATCTTAATCGACACAATCCGGAGTTCAGGAGGTGGAGCAGGAGGTGCGGGAGGTAATGGTCGTGATAATGGAGGAGGAGGACGAGGAGGAGGAGGAGGAGGAGGAGGCGGTGGCCATCCTTACGAAGCTGCTGGGCGATCGACACCGGGCCTGCTCATCGTCTTGGGGAACTACGGCATCGTCCCCGCTCTCCACGTCGGTCACGTTCCAGGGGTCGTGGAAGCTCAGCCTGAGCACGCCGCGGTCGTGGACTCGCAGGCGGAACACACCGCGGCCGCGGCCGAACCCGACTTCACCCTCCCGGTCGCGCAGCCGCCGCGGACCAACGTCCTCGCCGCGGGACACGGAGCCCACTCCGATTGCGAGAGCCCCGACAACATCATCGCCGCTGGGCGCCTCAACGTCCTCGCCCACTTCGCCGGCGCGCCCTTCTGCGACGACCTCCTCGAGCTCCAGGAGACCCAACTCGTCTTGCAGGTGCGCCACTTCCACGCGGCCGAGGGCGTGACGACGTTCTTCGCCGAGCGCGTCCTCGAGCGCGACGGCTGCGTCCCCATCCCTAGGAACATCGGGAGCGTCAGCCTTAAGCCCTCAACCCGACTTCACCTCTCCGGGAGCTCCAGATTCTTCACAAGGGCAGCGAGCACGCCGCGGCCGTGGACGCAAACTCGCAGGCGGAGCACGCGGCCAAACCCGACTTCACCTCCCCGGTCGCGCCGACGCCGCGGGTCACCGTCCTCGCCGCGGGCGGCGGAGCCAGCCCCGACCCCGGGAGCGCTGACAAGTACCCCTACATCATCACCGCCGCTGGGCGCTTCTGCCTCCTCGCCCACCTCGCCGGCGTGCCCCTTCGAGGCACCTGCTTCATCGAGTCACAGCGACATCCCCCAGCCCCAGGAGGACCCACTGCCACCTCGCCCTGGTGCACCAGGCCGAGGGCCTGACGGCGGCTCCGCCGAGGGCGTCTTCGCCCACGACGGCAGCGTCCCCGTCGTGAGGAACATCGGGAGCGTCGGCCTCTACTACGACTACTTTGGCGGCTACAAGATCGCCGAGTTCCAGGTTCACGACGCCGGCAACTGAAGCATACCACCGGAGTCTGAAGAAGCAGAGGAGAATTGGAGAAATCTGAAGGCAGTATGATTCAGGAATTTGAGAGGAAACCGTTGTGAGTTTGCTATTGGCCGAGAGCCATGTAATGACCCAGTTGGCCAGTGTGTATGATTCGGCCAGGACAAGGATGGCTTGTACTACAAATCCAGAGATTGAACTCTGAACTGAGTTCTTCTTTCCCGCACATTCTTGAGTTCTTCTTTCCAGTAATACTCTCCTATACCCCAAATTCACTTGCTGATTGCCCGAAAATCCTGACTAAAACTAGGAGAGATTATCACAATACTCCGGCTTGCGGTTGGCGATACCGTTCGATCATCCTGTCTTACCTTGCCTCGGATATTCAGATTCTGATGTTAATATCTCTGCTCCTATTATGCTTCAGTGGTGCATCATGTTAATCTAGCACTGTATGTCGATGACTTGGAGAATCTGAACCTGTAATTGCATTTGATAACTGAAACGTTTTCTGCCAAGCTGCAAATCACATTATTAATTTGGTGACTTCTCTCGGAATTGGTATGGTATTTGGAATTTGGATGATGGTTTACATGCCCCTGAATCTTACATCAAATTCATGTGCTCTTTTTGTCTCCATGTCCTTGAATTTTGCATCTCTCTATTTGCATATCCCTGCATGGTGAACGAACTGATGCGAATAACAGTGGTGATACTACAGCACGGAAGGGATTGGAAGGCGTTTTCAAGGTGTCATTTCAGAGATGATAGAATGCCGTCAGGACGTATGGGGCGACCGATTTCACTAAAACGCCTCCTAAACGATGGATTTCATATGCATAAAACACCCGAGCATAGATTATATCATAAAGAAATCTCTCGTTTTCCCGGGGGCAATACGGCGCACGAAACCGGTTAAGCTCCTCGGCTTCCGGCCCATTAGGCCCATCTCCTCTTCCTCACATCTTCTTCCCCAACGTGCCGCCGCCGCCGACCACCACCCGCAGCCGCCGGCGCCATCGCCGCCGAGCCGCACTCGCCTAGCTCCCGCCTCTCCGACCTTGGTTCCCACCGGCTAGCCGCGCCAGCAAGACGGAGGAGATCATGTAGCCGACGCACCGCACGAATCTCAACACCTTCCGGAAGCTACACGAAACTCCGCCTATCCCCTCCCCTCAGGCCGTCGCCGCTCGCACTCCGGCGACTTCGCTTCCTCCAGTCCCGCTCTAGCGCTCCGCCACCTGAGCCATGCCCGCCTCTCTCCGATCCGGACCCCTTGTCTCTTCCTCATCCTGCTCAGCATCTCCTTTTCTGTGAAGCCTCCATCCAAACCCTAGAGTTTCGCCCGCCACGCTCCTCTTACCGCTGCCAGCGCCGCCGCCGCCGTCCTTCACATCCGCCTCAGACATCAGAGCCCTCCCAATTGCTCTCCTGCTGCTCCACCCTCACACGGTCACAACGCGGACGCGAGGTGCTTCCCTGCTCGCAATCTCCTTTCCAAGGGCAGCCTGGTGACTCGGATGGAATCTCTACAACCTAGTGCGTGCCCTCCGCACGTGGACATGGTGCTCACCAACCACCGCGGTCAGCGTGCTAGGAAGCAAAGCGTTGAGCTGGTAGCCACGGTTCTAGGTCTAGATCGAGGATTTGGTGAGTCCTTGACCCGTGTGTGTCCACTGTCTTCAGGTGGCACGACGGAGAATCGCTTGCCGAAGGTAACTCCGGTCTACTATTTGATTTGCTCGAATTGCTTGGTCAATTGTTATTGATCTGGTGCGATTTGTTAGTTTTGGGCCGTAATTTCTGGGCAATTTCTGTGTTCATGTATGCGATGGATTGTAGTGTTTTTATAGATGAAAATTGGTATTGTGATTCATAAAGTTGTTCCAGTAATTGGCTCAGGATATCTGCTTACTGTTTACTAGGATGTGCAGATAATTGTTTAATGCGATAGAAAAGCTTATAAAATGTGCTGCTTCTTTTTCTCAGTCAAGTCTGATATAATTGTTTAATGCAATAGTAATTTGCAAATCACGACATGTTTCAGGCTTTTGGATAGGATGGCATGGAGTAATAATTGTTTACATCCTATATATGTAGTCAGTATCTTGTTAATGGCATACCAATTCTGTCTCCTGATTCAAAACTCTTTATGAACAAGTCATTTGGAGTTAAGGGATTTTTTGTTCTTGTTCTTGAACTAAGCTAGTTGAGTAAATGAATAAATCTGACCGTTGAATAACTAAGTTTCTGATTACTTGTGGCAATGTTTTGATGACAATTGACACAAGCTCTATAACAAGTTGGAATTGTGAATTCTTCACTCATATTTATGTATCTGCTTGCATTTATGAATAACATCTCTTACTTCTCCTGAGAAATTGTCAGTTTTATCTTACTCCAGTGGTTGCCAGTCTTATCAACTTTCTGAAGCTTTTCTTTTACCAAAGGGCCAATGAGTAAAGGGTTAATTGGATCCGTGCCATTACAATTTTGCAAGTTCACAGATCTGCCATTACAATTCATCTATTCGCAACGGTGCCATTACAATTTTCGCTTCGTCGGGCTCATGCCATTTTGTATGCCCGCGAGTACTTTGGGCCCACTTGCAGGCCGGCGGACGCATACGAATTTCCGTATGGGCGATTTTGCCCTCGCCCACCCGATAAGGCCCAGGCGAGCCCTCTGTCCCGTACTCAACACACCGCCCAGCCGCCCTCCTCCGTTCCTGGCCGCCGTCGCCGTAGTAGTCTCCCGGTCGTCCCCTCCATCTCCGGCGCCAGCTTGGAGGCCTCGATTAGGGGCGGTCACAGCCCGATGAGGGCATCCTCCGGGTCGTCCTCAAGAGTTAGCGGCAGCCAGGGGAATCAGCTCCGCCTGATTGATTGCCCCTCCTGCCATGTTCAGCTGATCTGTATCCGGAGCAAGCAACCGGATACATACGATGAGTTGTTCTTCAAGTGCCCGAACAATGTGAAGGTGAGTTGGCTTGAATTTGTGTTGCATTGGCTTGGATTGTGTTTCGGTTGGTCAAATTTGTGGGTGATGACAATGTTAGGGTTTGGTGATTTGTCAGGGAGATCCAAGAACATGTGGATTCATCCGGTCCGAGCCTCAGTACGAGGCATACTTGCGTAGACTGGATGCACAGAAGGCATGCTCGAAGCATAGTTGTTGTCAATTTCAGGCTGCTGAAGATGCTGGTATAATGGGCCAAATTTGCCAACTGAAGGACCAGATAGAAGAGATGAAGCTTCAAATTGAAGGTGCTTGTGTTGACATTTTGAAGTTGCAGCAGCAGATTGGTGAACTGAAGACATGGGATATGAGAGCTTTAGTAGTACGTGTTCTTGTTGTGATTGGGATGCTAGTGTTCTGGAAGTGTAGTTGTGTTTAGGTTTGTGACACTTGAATGTTTTCAATGCCCTGAATGAATTTGTGACATAGAATGGATGATTGGGGTGCCATGAAATGCTTTGTAACTCCCTGAATGAAATGTATGAAATGGATATGAAGACTTGGTTCTGTTTCAGAAACAAGTGAATTTGTGACAATTTTTCAGAAACATATGAACTTTGTGAATGCAGTTTCAGCAACCCACATAATGGCACAAACATCAGGTTGACATCATACTAGAAAGCCATATCAGGTTCACAAGTTTACAGATATCAGTATCAAAGCTAATACATAACAAGATGTTCCCAGCAACACAAGTTCACAGCTAACCATACATAACACAAGTTCACAGTTGACCACAGCTAACCATACAAGTTCACAGCATTACAGAAGCTGTTGCAATACAAAAGGTAGCCCATTACAGAAGAACCCTATTTTTAACTTGCAGTGTTCAACCAAGCTTTCAGGCTCCTCACAACATTTGGAGGTGGAGCAGCTTGTGCTTGCTTTTGCTTTTTTTTTGGCTGGGGTCTTCTTCTTCTTGGGTGTCTTCTTCTTCTTTGGGGTCTTCTTCCTATTTGGGGACTTCTTTTTCTTGGATGGTCCAGCTCTAGCAGTGTCTTTTTCTGGTTGCCTCTTTCTACAATAAACATTGATTAGACTTGCTTGCCTCTGAGAATCCACTTCTGTACCATATCCTATTGTGGTATTCCTCAAGGTATTCTATAGCATCTGGAGCAACTTCAAATATTTTCTTCATATTGCCACTTGAACAAGCCCTCTGTGTAGCTTCTAGCAGCTGGATACAGGTGCTCAGTAAAAACATCACCCTGATAATACTTCATGAAGTTGCCATACAAATGTCTCATGCATTCTCTGTACTCAGCAGTTGGAAATACAGCACCAACTGTTGTTTCTAGACCTTTACATGCATCTGTACATATGACCAAACCATCTGGGGTTCCAACAGCTCTCTGCAATTGTTCCATGAACCAAATCCAGTTGTCCTCAGTCTCTGAATCAAACACAGCATATGCTAAGTGATACAACCAGCTGTGGCCATCTACAGAAGTTGCTGAAGCCAACTGACCAGTGTATTTACCATTCAATTTTGTGGCATCTACCCCTATATATGGTCTACATCCTACTAAAAACCCATCTACACATGGCTTCAATGCAACAAAAATCCTCCTGAAGCGCATCTTTTTATTCTTCCTTTCTACATCTATTTCAATGATACTACCAGGTGAATTGATCTCCATCTGTGCTTTCCAGTTGAACAAATATTGAAAACTCTCCTCATATTTACCATGAACTTGCTCTAGTGCAAGTTTCAAACCAGACCATGCCTTTGAGTACCTCAGCTTGATGCCATAATCCCCCTCTACCTTCTCCTTTGCATCCTTTGGCCCCTTGCTAGGATTATTCTTCACCCACTCCGAAAGTCTGTCAGCAACCCACCCTTGAGTAGTCATCTTGCTTTCCCTAAGCTTGGTAGTTGGGCAATTGTGCTCAGCTGGAAGTACTTTAATCTGAAAAAACAATCAAATATCAGCAAAACAATTTGAAGTCCACAACCAAGACAAATAATGTTAATAACACATTGAAATTTACCTCAATTGTCTTCTTATCATAAATGGTAGAGGCATGAATACGCCATGGACATCCTATATGAGCACACTTGGCAATGAATCTAGTCTTATCTGTCTTCAGGTCTCTGAACTCAAAACCCCTCTTCACTGCATAATGCCTAACTGCTTTTCTGAAGGTGACAATATCAGGAAACAAGGCACCATTCTCAATATTTGGATTTTCAGGATCATGTATCACATTGAACTCTTGGGGATCAGCATCATTGACCTCTGCCTCAACATGCTCACCACCTACAACTCCTTCAGCATCAGGAACATTTTCATGAGATTCAGTGTGATGTGCATGAGAAGGGTCAGGTTGCTGTGCACTAGGTTGTGATGCTGCTGCAGGTGATGTTGGCACAGTATACATGTGCTCATCATCCACACCAACATATTCCTCCTCATTGTCAAACAAGTCAGTCTCTGGAACATCTACCTCCTTAGCTGCAGACACTCCAGTTGGGTTAGCAGGCACCCCATCATCAGGTGGCACCACACACAAAGGCTCTAACTCATCACTTTCCACAACCTCGGCAATTTTGGAATTGTCAAGGACAACTACAATAACATGGCAACGCATCTCTGACTCATACATTTCAAACAACTCACGCATTTGAACTTCTTCTGTTAATCTAATGTCCTCCCCCAACCTCTTGTGAAAGAACCAGACAGTGGCCGACTGGTTTGGTGCCCATTTCACCTCATTTTTCAGACTTATCATCAACAATTCAACAGAAAAAGAGCCAATCTCCACATCCCACTTTAACACCTTGCCCTTTGAGTACACTTTCCTACCCATCGAATCCACTGTGAGGAACCCTTCAACCATAATCTCTAGCGAGAATAACTCCGGCCTATAAAGAAGAAGAAAATGAACACTACCTACTCAACAGCCTACGATTCACACATCCTCAAGTCCGCTGTGGAGATATCTTGGATTACCTGGATGCCACGGCGTCGACCTCCATCGCCGCCGCCCCCGTTGGGAAGGCTTCCGAGGAAGGGGAAGTCGCCATCAACTCTAGGCGGCCTTCATTCCACCATTGGGTCTTCCTCTCCCGCCGTCGCCTGCAGTGGTCGTCGCCGCCAGCCAGCCGCCGCCGCTTCTAGGGTTACTGTTCGTCAGAAGAAAGAGGGGCGAGCAAGTGAGATTGGATGGGCGTGCGAGTAACAGAGGGCTCGCCTTACCGAGTGGGCGAGGGCAAAATCGCCCATACGGAAATTCGTATGCGTCCGCCGGCCTGCAAGTGGGCCCAAAGTACTCGCGGGCGTACAAAATGGCATGAGCTCGACGAAGCGAAAATTGTAATGGCACCGTTGCGAATAGATGAATTGTAATGACAGATCTGTGAACTTGCAAAATTGTAATGGCACGGATCCAATTAACCCATGAGTAAATTATCTCGATGTTGTGCTGTTGGCTTTGTTTGATTAGGGTGTCTTTCTACTAGCTCAGTTGTCCTTTGTGGTACATCAATAATAACATTTCCCGCTTGCATTATGTGTTTTGCAGACAATAATTTAAAGGAACGAAACTCAAGTTCTTGGATTTTGGTAGAGTGGAGTATTCAGCTGAAGGTTAGATACTCTGATTTCTCACATCCTTCATTAGTAAAATTTGTATTTTCCATTTGGATTTACTGGAAACGCCTGCAGCAATTGGCCCATGTTTTGTTACTTGTCACTCTTTTGTTTTCCTAATATAAGGTGAGACAAATGTGCCATGCTTTATACTCCATTTTGATGAGTTGAATATATATGCAGGCTGTTGCTCATGCTCTGAATGAACGGGTGTAGAGTTGAAATGGGCGCCTTGGCTGGGAGCTTCAAGTTGGTCAAGTCTGTGGGAATATTTGATCAGGATCTTGTACAGAGCTTAATTGGTCATATATTCATAGTCTAGTATGTGATGATAAGAAGCTAATCATTAATCCACTGTTACGGCATGTTACTGTCATTGATTGAACATGTATCGTGAAAATCTGTCATCGTTTGATTCATTCAATCTGAACTTCGATTATTTGATGTTTGTAGTATTACAAATTTTTTTGGATACAGTGATATGCTATTGGTGTATTATGGCTACATCTAGTGGTGTTTTTGTGAAATGATTTGCTATGTAGGGCATTTTTGCAAAATGCCTCTTTGAAACAATGAAGGCAACTGTGAAATTGCCGGGAGAGAGTTAAGTTGGATCAATGTGCTAAAATTTAGTCCATTAAATAATTGATAATTAAAAATTAATTATAAAACTAATTGTATAAGTTCTACTCACGAGGAATCTAACAAGTCTAATTAATCAATAATTAGTATATAATTATCATATGTTTACTATAACATTATATTGTCTAATTGTGATGTAATTAGGTTTAATATTCGTAAATTAGTCCTAATTTATGTAATGAGTTTTTAATTAATTTATATTTAATACTTCTAATTAATATTTTTAAATCTGATGTGACGAGACTAAAGTTTAGTTGGAGGGAACCAAACACCCCGAACACAAGAGGCATCCCATTAACTCCTAATGCACATTTCAAATAGACCGCAGCAATAAATACATGTCCAAATAGACTTATATATGGATGTGCGGGGAGGGAAAGCATTTCCATATGAAACAAACAACAGGAAAGAAACATAAATTTGTTTCATAGTCTTCAAACACAATTATTTAACCAAATATAATATCTTTAGTTTCCCTCTATATCTTGATACTCACAAATCGAATATACATGACTGCCGTTCTACAGATTTGGCATCTTATCCTTGTTTTGCAATAATGGCCAGTATAATTTTAAATGAGGATGTCTAGAATCACCCAATATAATGTCTGCCGCTGCCGCCGCCAAAACCGTGCATTAGGTGAATTGACTGCATCTCTGTATAGGTATACCACACTTTTCACCAAACCAACGGCTCCATACACAAAGGCTCCAAGCTCCACGAGACCTGGAGTGCCGCCTCTTTTTCTGCAGTATTCTCTCTGCATGTAGCAAACAACGATACTGCCAGCAAGGTACTGAAGCTCCGAAAGGACTTTATGCACATAATCTGCATCTGGACTCCCAATCGGAGGCATCCTAAATGCTGTGATATTGTATAACCTGCATAAAAAGATATTTATAAGGGCATAAAGAGGGGGGAAAAGATGTCATGTATTTACGCAAACCACTTTCAATTCTGTGACCAAAAGAGAACCCACTAAGATTCAAAAGGGTATTTATTTAATCTCAATATGCCTAACTCGGTATTATGTGAATGATTGTTTTTAAACTAATGCAATAATACATAACAGTAACAATTGAATATACCAATTGATCAGTCTATTCGGATAAAATGCTCTATACCGCGCTGCATCTGTACCAAAAGCTTTGCCTCTCAACTTTCAAACTCACGGACCAGACAACTTAATTACTTACGTCTCCACATATGAAAAAGGGTATCCTTTCAACTTCAACAAAATCAAAGTGGTTCGTTAGGAATTTAGGATGATCTACGTACAGAGGAGCTTTTGTTGCACCATAATTGGTGCTATAATCATCTAGATGTAATATTTGTTTTGTGCTGTTGGGATTGTTAAGAAGAGAATTAAGATGTCACGTAATTAATACAAGTGGAAAGAATTAAAATGCGGAGTTTTTATAGATATACTCCCTCTATATATGATTTAGATAATGTTTTGGACAAGATTTTAGTCAAACATTAGGAATATAAATCACGAATAACTTTTAAGTTGTTGAGTTTGGAAATGTGAAAATCATATGAATAGATTTGTCTTAAAAATATTTTTATAAAAAATATACATGTATTATTTTTAATAGATATTTTTTTGTAAAAATAAGAAGTCAAAGTTACGTTTTGGAGACCGTATCGTTGTCTAAAACGTCATCTAAATCCAATATAGAGAGAGTATATAAATTTTATTCTGTATTTAAGATTATCGTACATGTGTATGGTAAGAACTATATGTATTTATATAAAACCAAAACAAGTACTATTTGGGACGAAGGGAGTAGCTAGTAGTAGCCTGGATTAATCTAGTTATCTGGACTGCATGCATCTCAGGAGCATACCAAACGTGAGATCAGAATACAGGCTAGATGACGTATTTAAAGTTAATCTAGGGTTCCGGTGTTATATATGTCACAGAGGCCTGGCCAGCGATGACATGGCACAGAGATACTACGGTGACTACTAGTGATCGAGTGGTGCTGAATAGCATATAGCGAGGCGTGACGGAGAAGCGGCGGGTTGCGCGGGCTTGACTCGCCGTCCACATGTTGAACAATGGTGGAGGTGGCGTAAACTCACCGGAGGCGGCGGAATCCGTAGAATGAGGCGTCCGCGCCGGCAGCTTGATCGCGCGTGGGATCGGAGGAGTTAAAAAGTTATTGGAGGCGAGGGTTGGCAGGCAAAGCGTTTCGACGTGGAAGTGCGGCGCACACGATCCGGATCGTAGACGTAGAGGCCGGTTGATTTCGTTTTTCTTTGGATGGAGGGGTGGGCCAAGTGGGCTCAGTAGGCCGCCTGATTTTTTTTTCTTTGGAGGCCTGGTTGGAGGTCGGGCCCTGCTGAAGGGGGTCGGACGGGTTAATAACAACTGGAAAACTCTGTTAGCTTGGGCCTGCCCTCCCACACATTGATGGGCCGCGAAAATAGCAACCAACGCCACAAAAAAATCGATTGATAAAAGAAAAGTGGGCTGGCATCCAACTCCGGAGCGCCCGCGCGGTGGAGAGAACCAGCAACTGGGCTGCCATCCAGAAGGCCCTGAGCCCTCAAGGCTCTCATCTCTGTTTCTTTCTCCCATTCGCCCTTCTCTCCGAGTCTCTCTCCTCCCTTGGCCTTCCTTTCCGTGGCGGCGACGACCGGGCGAGCGGCGGCGCCATTCGCGACGTCTTCGTCCCGCCCTTTGCCGGCGGCGAGCATCCACCAGGTATGCCCGCCCCTTCTCTTCAGTTCCTGCTGTGCGAAACGGAGCACCCAAAACCCTAACATAAGCTATTTGATTCGGATCGGACCCAGTCGCAATATACTACCTACTGACTTTGATTTTGTTTGCAAAAATTATCGGGTGTACATGTGTGCGCCCATTTCCTATGCTGGATCTCGACTGGTAATGTTGGTTTATATTTCTGAAATGGCGCATCGATAGTTATGCTCTAGGAATGCTTTGACGATGTTCAGAAATATGTGTGGGATAATGTGTTATACAGTTAGCTGGCTGACATGTTTTAAAGATGATAGTGCTACTTGAGAGGAACTGCTGGCGTCTCTGAATTAGTGCATGTAATGGTTGGTTATCAAATTTCCTGGCGTCCGTGAATTAGTGCATGTAATGGTTGGTTATCAAATTTTCTGGCTTCTTGAGATATATTTGATACATCTAGGGCGTGTTTGCTTCCCCGCCACACCCTGCCAAAACACTGTGCCGTGGCGGGTGTGGCGCTCACAATCGGCGCCACAGCCCTGTGGCGTGGCTGGCTGTGGCCGCCAGGCAAACACGCCCCTAGTGTTCCTCAGTATTGTTCAGAAGGCAACAAATATGCTTTCTTCAGTCTCCATTTTTGCATTAATACTTCTCAGTGTGCCTGCCAACTTGCTGAATTTGTTACCTTTGGCGAAAACTATATGTGTCATGCTGTTGCGATTCTTGGTGCAGACAAAGCTGCTGACCCATCTTTTTTTTTAATTCTTCTACTAATCGCAACGCGGCAACAGTATCGCTCTATCTTCCAAAGGGTTGTCTTTCCTATTATGTTCATTTACTTCCTTTCATTGAGAAATAAATGTGATATTGCAGCTTTATTACATCACCTCTATATTGGTTGAAGCCATGTGCGCTCATCATTTATTTTGTTGACACTCATATATTGATCTTTGATCATAATTCATCATGAGGCTTGGAACCAAAAGAAAAGGATCTTTTCTGATTTTCTTTTCTGTCAGTTATCACAATAGAGAATTTGTAGTGGTTTCGATTACTTCATATAAATTATAATGCTCCAAAGCATATACTAAATAGCCTTGTTGGAATGGTCCAGGAGATTAGTTTTATATTGAGTGACTGAGCATGATACTGCAGATTAACATATGTATTATAATCCTTTCAACGAACCCATTTACTAGAACTCTAGAAGTACTCTATGTCTATGTATGTTTCCTTTCCTGTTCTGTTTTGCTTTTGCACCATGTTTTGGATAGATATGTTTGCTACAGCATTGTAAATTTCTTACCCATGTCAACAGTTAGGGGCAGTTTTCATATTTGTTTCAGGGTTTTTTTGGCTCTGTCTAAATTGCTTCACGGTTTCATGACAAAGATATTTTTTACCATCTCCAGGTGTCAGTGTATTTGCAAACAGTGACAAAAGTTGTGTGTTGCTTGTGAAGTCATGGCTGCAAAGATACGTGTAGTGATGAAGTCTTTTAAGAGCCAAAGCAACAAAATCTCCGGGCTTATGCCACACACAAAGAAGATTGGATTGCCCGAAACACGGTCCTTATATACTGTGTTGCGGTCACCCCATATTGACAAGAAGTCCAGGGAACAGTTCTCAATGCATGTCAAGAAACAGTTCGTGGAACAGAAAGCCGAAACGCATGAGCTGCAGAAGAAGTTGTTCTGGTTAAAACGTCTGCGTATACCTGGGGCTCAGTATGAAGTCCAAATTTCTTTCAAGACACGTCTGGACAAGGGGAGCCTGAAGTCCCTAGCTCCTTGATGTCTCTTACCATCCCTTGAGTTTGAAATGGACTGCTAATCTGTGTTTTTATGTGGAGATTGTCAAGCAGAACTTGCATCCATCAACATTTTGTATGAAGAATCGCTTTATTTGAAGAATTTCCAGAAATGCAGCTGCTATCTATTTAGTGCTTTTAGAAATCATGAAACTTCAACATGATGTAATGCTATAGATATGCTTGATTGTTGAAGCATGTGTGGTACCGTTTACAATGCAGCTCAAGCTTTCGTCATGTTATAATCCTGTTTAGTTTTTAACTCATGTTTTATCCCTGTTTATTCCTTCCATTACATAAATGCTTGAAATCGATACTGTTACTGTCCAAAATCACATGATACGTACTAACAGAAACAGAGGTGACTTGTCATCGATCCACCTGCAAAATACAGTCCCTAGCAATCTGTGATATATGTATACTTGTGCAACCATGTTCGGTTAGCTGGTGGATGATGCTGGTTTGTGCTGAGAGAAAAATACTGCTGGAGAAAAATACTACTGGCTGGTGCTTACATGTGCAGAGAGATAAATACTGCTGTGATAAGCCAAGCGAACAGGGTCGCAAAAGTACTTTCAGGGTTAGTTGGTCGACTATCCCTTTTCGATGCAATGGCCAAGCGAATCGATGCAATGTGTTGATGAATCATAGAATTTTGACATTACCGATCGATTGCTGAATAATGCCCGAGTCTCCTGTGTGACCGATGCGATGATAACAAGGGTCGAGTTTTGACTTAGACTACGGAGTACCTAACCTACCTGGTAGGCATGATGATCACAAAGTACTCCGTGCACGCTTAATCGAATCAAATGTCGTGGCGGGGAGCTGGGTCAGGGCTCGATCTGGATGAAGGCATGGGAGCCGAGCACTCGTCGTTCGTGGTTGAGGTGGCCGGCCGGCCATTCCGACGCTGGTTGAGCCTACCTGGTAGGCCTTCGGTCATGGATGGTCTCCAACCAAGGGCCTCGTCTCTTTCCCTTGGGCTCGCCGTCACGGCGGGGAAAGAGTGGGCAGCCGTCAGGTGCGCCAGCAACAAGGCCTACGGGTGCGGGGAGCACGGCCAGCAGCAAGGTTCGTCGAGAGTCTCCAGACGCCGCGTGGTCTAGGGCGTTCGTTGTGGCCGTCGACCGCACGCGAGTGCGGTGGCAATGCCATGCCAACAGTAAGGGAGCCGGTGGATGCACCCCCTCCAGCTTCCGTTTTTGGTGTGTTGACAAAGCTAGAACTAGTTGCTTTCTGCTGAATGCCGATTAAAGTTGGCATACATTAAGGAAGTAACCAGCAGTTGAAACGCTCCCTTTGCTGCAAATTGACAGACATCCTTATCTGCATGCATGTTTTGTTGCATTAGTACGTTTTACCATGACACACTAAGTGGCTCTCTTATTGTAAACTTTGATAATGATGGTGCTGTATGAATCAAAGATGTCGTGCTTAAGTTTTAAGTTGGATGCGTGTATCTGTTCATGTTCTTTTCCTTAGTATAATTCATCTTGAGATCGATAAGATGTGGTGAACAGTGAACATTGGTTTCGTCAGAGGCGTTTTGTAGCCTTTGACATCGGAGAATCTACCTGCGCTTTGACGATTAATTCCAAGTTATTTGGATTATTTAAGTTGGTTAACTATTCATTGGATTAGCGACGATGCCCTGAGGCTCTGCCTTGACAATCCCAGGGCACACCTGGATGTCCTTTGCCTCTGTTACTGACCTACTGTTGGTTGTTCTTCAGAGCTAGTACGTCTGGACGGCCATGCTTACATTTAGACAGACTGAACTGCACCTGCCCAGTGCTTCTGAACCCGTATTGTCTAATATCCAGCCTGGACATTGTCTGTGCCTGCTCGATTCGCAGAACACCTGCTGCTGTCGTGGGGGGCATGCGCATGACTGCTAGTCTTTTTGGACGATTCGCCAACGGAAGACAGATCGATGCGGATGCTGCTCTACGTATCGCTCCGAACGCAGCGGTGTTCCGGCTAGTCGAGGGCCAGAGGCACAGAAGGAGGCGGCGTTCATGGGGCGCCTGCGCCGTGGTCGTCGTTGTTCGAAACACCGATCAGGATTCAGGACTTGGCGCCCCATGTTGCTGCCGGCGGTCAGCTCTTCCTGGTCACGCCGTCACGACCGGTACAACTAATTACCAGGGCGCCGTGGCTTTCCTGCGTGCCACAGAGGCGGCGTGCTTGCCACGACCAGGGGCGGGCGGTGCTCAAAACGTTGAGAAGGGGTGGACGGTATTTCAAATACCGACCACCCCTGGGCCCCGTCCGATCGAACTTGTGCGGCCCAGATTGATCATGGATGGCCCCCGCGGCTGATCCTCCTCGTCAGGCAGGTGCGGGAGCTGCACGGCAGCATGGCGCCACGGCGCGCGGAGGCCGGATGGATAACGGAACGCGTCGAGCTCCGTCGCCGGTAGCTTTAAGGACAGGTCGTGCCTGTGCAGCCATGCATCCATGGGACCGGTGATCGACAGCGCCTCCACCGCGGCGCTTAATTGGGTACGCCGGCGCGTCGCCGTCCAGCTGTGCGGCCCAGTTTTCCCCAACCCCTTGCCGGGCTACCAACGCCGCCGCCGCCCTGAAGAACGCGAGATCGCGTGCATGCGCGCTCGCCGAAATAGCGGCGCTAGGGCCTCGCGGCAATGTCTCAACAACGTCGGCTTCGAGGCACCGCGGCCGACGCGTCGCTCTACGCTCCCCGTACATCCCGCGTGACCTCGAGGCCACCTACACGCTGGCGGCCGTCACCGTGCGCGGCGGCCGGGCTCGCGCTGGCCCTCATGGGCTCATGGCGCAGTCAAGCACCGAACCTGACAGCCTCTAGCAGCGCCGGCCCGTGGGAAGCGAAGGTGCACAGGTTCCCCAAGCTTCTCCGTCAGCCCTTATCGGCGAACGTGGTGTTCTCGCTCCACGGAAAGGTCTTCTGGGCCGACCTCCCCCAAGGGACCTGGACGCCGGCGGCTCTGCCATGGACACCGTATTCCTCAACCTGGCCGACGAGGCGACGAGTACCAGATCGACTACACAAGATGAGCAGGACTGCAGGAGGCAGGTGAACACACCTTTTCCCATAAGATTCCGGCTTTGGGTCCAGAGCAGGCCTTTCCCAATAAACAAGTGGATACGCGACCAACTTAAAGCCCACAATACATATTCGATTTTTACAAGGGCATACAGTACAGCACGGGTAAGGACCGAAATTTATTTTCTCAGAACTGGCGTGGGCCGCCCGAACGCGTACCCCCTCTACCACAAATTATGACGTCCACTCTCCCACTTGGGGAGATGGTAGACCAGCGCACCCACTAAGTGCAATGTGGGCCACTGATCTAGTCCATGGGCCTTTGTGATCGCCCATCGACCCCGTCCAGGTAAGTATGGAACAACGTTGCCCTAGGGCTTTCTTATATAGGCAGCTGGAGTAGGCGCGCTCGGTTGAGATGGCGAGGTGGGATTAAGGGTGTGTTTGGTTGGGCTGTGGCTGTGAAAAAAAGCTGATGTGGGTTATGGCTGTGAAAAAAGCTGTTGTGAGTTGTGAGTTGTGAGCTGCGAAAAAAGCTGAAAGCCGTTTGGTTGAATTGGCCGTGGCTGTGTGGTTTGGTAGGAAAATGTGAAATGCCCCTGAAGTGCTGAGAGACTGTTTATATGGAAAATGTTCGTAAAACCCTGTACTGTTGTGTGATTCACATGTGAATGGCCATTTTTGAAAGGAAAACTTTGAATTTTCTTTGGTCTTCCATACATCATTAACATGCAGTACACAATATAAGGATATCAGTTTACAAAAGATATGGTTCAAATAATGATGTCTCCCTCTACATAATTATCTCTCTCTTGCACTAACCAAAGCATCCGCTATTCTACTGCGAATGGTATTCATTGTATCCTCATTATCTTCGTATGGATTCTCATCTCCTTGTGCTTATGGCATGGTCTGTTGTAGTAGATACTCCTCATCCGCGTCACATCTATCGAACTCCCTATCGTGCAACTGGCTGTCACGAATAAAATTATGCAATGCCATACAAGCTGTAATGATGTGCTTCTGAGCAGGAGTAGGGAAACTTGGAATTTTCTTCAAAATACGCCACTTCTGCTTCAAGACTCCAAAAGCCCGCTCAATGACATTACGAAGGGATGAATGCAAGTAATTGAACACCTCATACTTCCCTTGGGAGGACGGCCAGAACGGGCTCGAAATTCTGGTATATGGTACGTGCTCCCTTTGAATGGGGCAAGATATCCAAGTCGGTTTGGATAACCAGAGTCAACGAGATAATATTTTCCTATACAACCAAATCATTAACAACCAAATCATTAAGGCAATCATTTTCACAAGTTGAACGGAAGAACAATACAGTGCCCAGGGACGACGGGCTCGAACTGTGGACTGTGGCAGCATCAAGTAGGTGAAGCTCCCTACAGCGACGTTTAGATGCTTTGGCCTGGGTGGGTTAACGATGACTAGTACAAACAGCGGTCCTTCTAAGTCATAAAGTATCCGTGAACGCTTCTGTTCTTCAGATATGCCACTTTGTTCTTCCTTTTGGATCTTTTACTGGAAGAGTCACAAGAATCACATTCATCCTCGAAGCTTGTAGACAAATCATACCGCTTATCGTGTATAATTTTATCAGCAAGATGCAGATCGGTAATTCGGTATCCTCTTCTCGAAATCTTGCCGAAAGCTGTTCGGCTTCTTGGAGCTACATAACCTTTGCAGCTACCCAGTCTGCATTTTGTTTTTGGGTGCTCACTGCTGCAGTTGAATCATTTGAGCATTCTTGCTCTCAAGATTACTACCACTAATCTTCTTTATAAGGCTTCCGTCGTTAGGAAACTGATTCAATGTCGCTGATTGGTAACTTCGGGCATGTGCAGGGCAGCTCTCGATGCTCAAACTGATGCGGCCAAGTGACCCAACGATTTTATACGCCTGAAAATCATCCCCGGTAGCCGGATTCGGAATGCAGCGCTGGAAACGAGTTTGACTCCGACAATCGGACCCGTCTTCACGTCGAACACCGATGACTCGTGCCAACACACAGCCCGTCATACATATACAAGACGTAAAACACACTGACATGCATGCTCGTCATGGGTGCGCTTACACGGAAATATGACTTTCAGATGAATAAAGTATCAATGTGTTTACAGAACAGGTTATCTGAGTTCGAGTGGGTTGTCAGGCATCATCACATGACTCTGATGGACAAATTGTAATCCGTATTTCGATATATTTATTGCAACAAAGAATTGCTACCACTCTACCAGCCTACTACAACATCGATTCTGCATGGAAGAATGGTGGCACTGTCATGCAAAGCCAACGGACCCTGTTCGTTATCCATAGCTGTTCAGGTGAAGTACACAGCTCGTACATCAAGCAATCATTTGGTGAGTTCATCAAAATTCAGCTGGAGATATAGCTCACTGCCAGAGATTCAGTTTGTTGATTTGGAGTTGTGAACCTTACGAGCAAATGTTGCAGCAACAAGGAGCGGGAAAGCGATACTCGCGTCACAATGCACCTGGATTTCCAAATTTTTAAACAATAGATTAGATTGTTAGACTAACAACAGAATCGGGTGCATAAGTATGCTCTCCCGTATGATGATTTCTATCAATTAACAGATAAACCACAATGATACCAACTGATAATCATTCATATCCATCAGTTATTAAAATGGCTGCATGTTTGGAGCCCAAAATGCATTGGTGCACAATATTCTGTCAGTGCAAAAGTTCTACAGTCACTGAGGTAAGTTAGATGCTTTAAAAATTAAGGACAGTTTGAAATCATTTAAGCGTTTTGTTGCATTAGATAGACCTCATTGCAAGAAAAGACAACAGTTTGTGCGTGCAGAATGATGTTTAACAAGGAAGTTTAACTCAAGTTATGCCAAACCATAAGAGCAACAGCATCTGAACTTCGTAAAGGAACTGATACCTTCACAGGTTTCGCTGACCCCTTGATCTTCCCCCATGAAACTGCTTCATCAGGCTGTGCTCCTGAATCACTACCATCAAACTCTTGAGCTGTGTTAACATAGACTGCATAGTCTGCTCCATTGCGGAACATATTAGCATTGCATATATGATGCTTTGGAAGGCCTCCGCCAAGGACTATTATCCCTGTCTTCCTTGGTGTTGCATGGATGGCTTCCCCATTCATCAGCCGTATATCTGTAAAAGGATTTCAAGTTCAATGTTAGCTACAAAAGCAAAGGCAAGGAGAGCACAGTGAATCATACCTTGTACAATGTCAATAATAAGGCCAGGATTGCGGACTGCGTGACAGAACAGCATGTCTCCAAGTGATCCATCAGTCAATGCTGGACAGTATACAGGAATGTTGTTCTGTTCAAGCTTTGATGAGTTAGGATAGTGTGACTTCAACAAAGCATTTTGTGAAAATAAGAACTTAAACATAAGGGAAGCACAACAGTGCCGACAGCTGCTGTCTTTTTGACACAAATAGACAGCTGAACAGACAGCTTATACAATGAGCTGTCTATTTAGCTGTCTGTAGGGTGATTAATTCATCCTTTGACACACAAATTTATAGTGATTTAGTGCATAGTTGATCTTTGTAGCCATTTTGTTGCATACATGGGATAATGCACAATACATTCAAATAATTCATATGCTACTACTCCACATTATGATTTACTACAATCTATGCATACACTTGTAAATCTGTCATCAAATTTTACAGAGCATACACATACCGATACATTTGTTCTCTGAAATCAAATGAATCAAAGGCCGCGCGGGAGAGGAAGCAGTGACGTGTTTGGGGCATTCTGTCGAACAGGTTCAGGACTTCAGGGCGAGGTGGAGGTTGACTGTGTTGGAGGAGATGGTAGGCAGCAGCTTTGCGTCAATGTTCACAGCGGCGACAACTCCGTCTTCCCTGCATGGTACATCTGCTCCGGTTCACGGTTCATCTTCAGGGCTTCAGCAGAGAGATTTTTGGGAGGAGCATGAAGTGGTTTATGGCTGGTTGGTTCAGAGAGGGGAGCAGCTGCTAGCTGCCGCTTGGGCACCTGCCGAGAGGAGCAGAGAGAGGGAATCGAGGGGAGCAGGAAGATGCGATAACTGGAGGTGCCTGATGCTGATGGGTGGCGAGGCTCCGGCGGCACGGCCGGCGAGCTGAGGCCCCCGCAGCGAGGCTCACCCGCGCGGTCAGCACCTTCCCTATTCCTTGAAGATCCCGTGCGCGCGCGAGCTCCGCCCAACGCCGCCGGCCGATGTCCGCGCTGCCGCCCCGCATCTCCTGGCCGCTGACGAGCTCCGCCCCGCGCTACTGGCCGCGGCGCTCACGCTCCGCCCAGCGCCGCCGGCTGCCGCGCGCGAGCTCCGTCCAGCACCGCCGGAGGGCGCCCGCACCGCAGGCCGTCGCGTGCGTGCTCTGCCCAGAACCTGCCGAATACTTCTCCGCGCGCGCATGGATCCCTACCTCCGGCGGCTCCTCGCAGCGCGCCGTACAACGGCAGCCTCTGCCATCGCTTCACCTTGGAGCACGAGCCGCGGGTCGTAGACGAAGGAGACGACGGCTCGGTCGTAGACGCGGGGCGTGAGGGGGGTTTCTGCAAAATCTGTTTGCATGTCTACGGATGTCGACGGGGCGTTGTACGTGCCCTAAGAAAAAGCACGAAGTTCAATGCAAGTTTGTGTAACATATTCTACCTGGAATAAGATTACAAGAAAGGGTAATTCCACCGAACATAAAAGTCCATCTAGGTTTCTTGCATGTGAAACTTTTCTAACTTTAACTACCAATATCTTTAAAAATGTAGTATTATCTTAAATAACGAGAGTTATATATTATGAAGGATGCCTATTATGAAAGGTATTGATGGTCAAACTTGACAAGATTTAACTTCAGACAAATCCATATGGACGTGTATCTGTGATCAGAGAAAGTAAGTTACAGTTTATTTTAACATCACAAGTAATAGCTACTATACTGATGCATCCACTCAGCTATGAATAATTCTTAAAGAAGTAAAAGAGCAAAGGTTCAAATATAGATATCAGGTATGCAAATAGACTGCATTAGTCAGTGTGATAGTAAGGTTCAACTCAGTAAAGGCGACTACTTCTAACAGTACAAAAATTGATACCAACCCTCCTCCCAGGGAAAAAAGAACTTCATATTTCATTGTTTATCCAAACATAATTAATGCATCCTGAAATAGAATCAGCAAATTCCCATTTCTGCAGTACCTTTAAGAATGCTTCATAAGAATACACAGGTAATGTCAAAAGCATGTTACCTCGTATGCCCAGTAGAGATAGGAGCTTTCGTCGTTTATTTCTTTACCAAGACGAGCTATCACCTTTGACGGTGTCCAAACATTCTGCAGGTAACAATAAATTGGTTCATGTACGACATACAAATATGGCTAACTACTTGTTTCCAGAAGTATAGGATCCATCACTGACACACAAGAGCTAGCAATTAAGCTGCTGCAACAAATTAATTATGTGGAAGACACAGATTGCTTTGAAGTTAAAACATCAAATATCCAGAAAGGTATAACCTTCTCTGTATTGATATTCAGCAACATCTGAAGAAACTAATAGCCATTCCTCATACATGTGGTTCGCAAGACCTCACTTGTCTGGATGTTCAAGTTCATACACATATTGGCATATTACTAGAAAGAAAGAGAAACAAGAGTCACTATTCATCGTTATGAAGGCCAGGAGAAAGTATAAAGTCGGCGAGAAATGAAGCTATGCAAGCAATTCCAAGAAAATGTCAGGATAGTTTTTGAAGAAAAAAAATTGAAGTATATTTATTGAGTTTGTGACGTGCTAAACAAATAGTTTATGAGAAACTTTTGGATCCAAATTGTGATCCAATTCCTTGTTAGGCTTTTCTTTCCTGCTGATTAGTGTCTTAGACTTCATTCAAAAAAAAATCTAGACCCTTTCTATAAGAAATATTTTCAGGATGCAAGATAAAAACATATTCATATAATCATATTACACTTCTGGTATCTGCAGCCATTGTATAGGCCAAATGAAAACCATTGTTGGCAGGAGCTTTGTTTCAGCCAGAAGAAATATTAAATAGCTTAAGAACCAATACGATTGTTTACCTCGGTAGATTGTTCCAGTAGCATCTGGTCAAATAGTGGCATGATCCAGTTCTCAAACTTGCAATAGTTATCATTGGGAACCAACAGATTTCCTATCCGGTTCAGTCCTTTTGACCGCAGCAAAGCTCCAGGTAAAGAAAAATCACCTCTGTAAGTTGGTGCAAGGCATTTAATGAGATCCTCCTCTATACCCCCAGCAGTTGTAACAATAACATCCACCTGAAGAACATTTTTAGAGAAAAGTTAGTGGCCTTACAATACTAGACCTCAACGCATTTTGTCAAGTAGACCATTTCACGAAGGAAATTATTCGCTGAACAGATATGTCTAAGCATGGTTCAAGTAGACCAATTCACAAAGGAAATTATTCACTTCAAATTCGCATGTGACACAGAAGTTGGAGAATTTACCATGCGATGCTGAGCTAGAAATCGGACTATATCCCGGATGCCAGAAGACACAAGGTTTGAAGTGAAGCCCAGAAATATCTTGCACTTCACAGATTCCCTGTATTTGGGGTCAAGTTCAGCTTCATCGCAATCTTCACTGGGCTTCTCATGCGACAACCTCCAATCTAACTGTAGCGTAGTCAAGCACAGGAGAAAAGATAAGCAAATATCATAACCTTACAAATGAAGATAGTAGCAAATTCGATAAAACTGTAAATGATGAATATGTCCGGGAAATATTGTGATAACAAAGATATTTCGTATATAGGTAATTCTAGCTCACTACATACAAAAGTCCGACTACAGATGTTTACTTGAAAGCAATCCACAGTAAAAGCAGGAACTTCCCTAGCCATTTTTATGTCCATTTGCTCCCTTTAGTTCAAAAAAAAAAAACTTCAGGTCCTATAAATTAACTGTCAGTGGGGAGCCGTCAGTGCTTGAAGGTTGGTACTAAGTATACGTGTGTCCCTTCAGTATTGCCACAAATGTGCTCAGATATAACTTAACCTACATACTGAAATTGTAAGAGGTGCTTCACCTTGTTTACAAGCTTGCCTTCAAGCACTCCGGGGCAAATTACAGGCGTCTAAACATCAATTTGCGGGATTCAACAGTAAACGCACTACAGGCAGACCCGCATCACACAAAATCTCACGAATCCATCTTCTACCGTAGGTAGCTACAGTTGATCCTAACGCAAACTCACGCTCTGGAGGGGGAAAAAGGAGAGGAGCAGGCGCCGCACCATCTGGTTGACGACGTCGATGGCGTCGCCGAGGTTGGACGCCTGGAACCCCGTGGACGCGAATGACAGCAGCAAGCCCTCGAGCCCGAGACCGGGGTCGTTGAAGTCGGCGCCGGCGATCCTCGTGAAGCGGGACTCGTCAAGCGACTCCGACGGCTTCAGCACGATGGAGCGCACGCCCTCCAGCGCGTCCACGTCCCGGACGACGCCCCCGCTCCCGCTGCCTCCCGTGCCGGCCATCTCTGGAGTCTGGAGCTCGAGCCGCCGCCGCACACAGCAGCCTCGCTTTCGCTTCGTTTTTCGCCCCGCAAAAGTAGAAGAATCAGATTCCGCGCGGGCCGCGACGCTGCGTTTTCCTCTCTTCTTTTAGTTGTGGTCAGCCCATGGGCGTCTGCTTTATTTAAGCCTTTATGAGATTTTGGGCTGACAGGATCCAGCCCAACACGTTATTCATAGGCCTTTTTGAAACTGCCGCCGCATAGATGGACAGATATTGTTTAGATTATGGAAAGTTAAGAGTCCAAACACTGAAAATAAACTACCCCTACCTGAATTCTGGGCTGTTGTTTGTGGCCGTAAGACAACTTGTATCGAAACCTGATAGGAAAAGTGAATTGGAAATTTGGAATATGAGCAAACTGGATTATTATAAGAGTCAATCAAAGGCTGATTTCGTTCCAAAGGGTGGAGTTCATAATTTTTACGTACGCGCAGCAAGCCAACAAAACAGAGCCCTAATACGTATTTGGTGTCCTCGATCGATCGACCTGATCTGATCATGGCGACCGCGACGGGGCAGCGAGTAGCCAAGAAGAAGAAGAAGACGGCCGAGGCCGCGCCGTGTCTGCCCGACCATCTCGTCGCGGAAGTGCTGGTGCGGCTGCCGGCGAGGTCTCTGGCGAGGCTCCGCTGCGCCTGCCGCTCCTGGGACGCCGAGATCTCGTCGCGCGCTTTTCAGGAGAGGCACCACGCTCTCGCCGCCGCCAAGTTGGCCTTCCTTGAGTTGGCACCTGCGCACATTACCAACTTGGTAGTAATAGGCCGCGGCCGGCCTGCGCCTTTGCTCGCCAACTGCAGGGACTGCCCGAGTGTCATCGTCTCCAAGGCCTGCTTCGGCCTCGTCCTCGTCCAGAAACGGTGCAACGCGGCCTACTCCGTGCGCAACCCCACCACAGGTGAGGTCCTGCATCTCCCGCCGTCAGACGACCATCGAAAGTGTAGCCGTACTGGCTTCGGCTTCCACGCGTCGGCTGGAGAGTTCAAGGTGGTCAGGATGAGCATCCAGTTGGGTAAACTGCACGCCAGAGTGCTCACCGTCGGCGACGCCCGAGGCTGGAGGGCGCCGGCCGCCGCCGCCGCAGCAGTAGGCGACTTGAGCGACGACGACGGCATGGACCCATATGTGGAACCCGTGTTCGCGGACGGGTGCCTTCACTGGTGTGTTTCAGGGGGACACAGTACCTGGACAAGCCCCACGGCATACTCTCCTTCTCGCTCGCCGACGAGTCCTTCCGGCGAGTCGCTCAGCCGTCATTCTCGACGGCCGACCTCGTGCCGTACGACATCAACCAGGACAACGAACAACACGAGCACCAGCTTTGGCGGGCCAGGGGCGTAAGGTCGTCGTCGGAGGGCGGCGAGGAGGATGTCGCACCGCCGGTTGGGAAAACGCTGGCGGAGCTCGACGGGCGCCTGTGCATGATGCGCGACGTCCGCCACCGCACCGACGTGGGCAGCTTGTTGTTCGAGATATGGAGGTTGCAAGACTATGACACCGGGAGCTGGTCGCTGGACTACCGCATCGACCTGAAGACGGGACACATGGCCGAGCGGCTGACAACGCCGTGGCTCGTCGTCCCGCTCAGGTACCTCGAGGAGGGCGGCGGCGGCTCTCAGTCCCAGCCCCAGCAGCTGGGGGCCAAGAGCAGGAAGCTCCTTCTCGCCACCACGGCGCGAGAGGCCCATGTCTACGACCCGGACTCCGGCACTCTCCGGACGGTGGCCTCCGTGACCACGGCGCGGGAGGCCCATGGCCATGGCTACGACCCGGACTCCTGGACGGTGGCTGGAGGCGATAACGGCAACTCGGCAGACAATTCTCTACGCCTCGTGCTTTACCAGGAGAGCCTTGTCCGGTTTACTCACACGAAACAAGGCAAGGGTGAGATCGAATTCGTGAAGGTTGACTATGATTAATTAGCCCGTACGAACGCTACGGTGATAGTATTTGGTTTGGTAATATATAAGTCAAACACTTAAAAAAATAGATGTTTTTTAATCTGGTATATGAAATGAGATACATTTTAGATTCAAAATAAAAGTTAATATACTGTTGAAATACATAGCCATGTTTGTGACTTTTATGTGTTACGTTGCAAAACCATCCAAATCCTAATGCTTTGTACGAAATCCACGCATAACTTCTGAGATGTTGTCTTTACCTTTATTCTTCAATATATATATGTCTATCGAAAATCTTAGTCCTCAATACATATTCACATCCTATAAATGTGTCATTATATATAACCAGAAACATACATGTGTAGTAAAAATAAATGAGGGCACACACGACGCATATCTAGGATATTTTTGTACCACCTATAAAAATATGTGATGCCAGAGTCCCGGCAGATTGTCGGGCTGTAGTAAACCAGCGCGTCGATGCCGGTGGCCTGCTGGAAGAACAGGACGCCCAGTCCGGTGACCAGCATCCGACGGACCACCGGCTACGGCCTCAGGAGCTCCCGCCACGCCTCCTTGCCAGAGGCGGTGGCGCGCGCGGCCTCCTCGATCTCGGCGAGCCTCTCCTGCGCCTCGTCCTCGCTGTCGGAGACCTTGACGAGCACCGCGCGAGTGTCGCCGGCAAGGCCCTGCATCACCAGCCACCGCGGCGACTCCAGGATGATGAGCAGCACGAACGCGATGGAGATGGACGGGAGGATGCCGGCGCCGACGCATATCTAGGATATTTTTGTACCACCTATAAAAATATGTAATCCCATTATTTATAATCAATACAGAGAATCACTTTTTTTAGAAGTACACAGTACAACGCAGACGCTCACATATACGTACGTAAACCCTACCCTGAGCACCTTCGAAGGACTGAGTATCCGGCAGATCTGAAGATTCCCGAAGTCACCATTGGCGCCTCGTTGTCGACGGGAACGCCGCTTGAAGTCACCATTGACGCCTCGTTGTCGACGGGAACGCCGCTTGCCACTTATAATGCATAACGCCGATAAATCTTGAGAAAATCCCAGAAAAAAGGTGCGAGCATCAGGATTTGAACCCTAATAAGTAGCGTCCCACTGGATCGTACTACCATTGTACTATAGCCCAATCGCAATAAAGAGAATCACTTATCATCCATTTACTTTTAAATTCACCGATTCTAAACAGGATGAGATTCCGCGTGGGCCGCGCCGCTGCGTTTTTCCCTCTCTTCTTCTAGTGGTGGTCGGCCCATGGGCGTCTGCTTTATTTAAGCCTTCCTGAGAATTTGGGCCGACACGTTATACATGGGCCTTTTTGAAACTGCCGCCGGATAGACGGACAGATATTCTAAGTGCAAGTGTGGAAATTCTAAGTAGCACACATAATCTATTACATTTTTCCAAGATTGCAAATAACCCGCTATAGCTTCGCTATAGCTCCACTATAGCTTTTTGAGACAAATTCCGCTACGATATTACAAATATTACCGCTAATGCCGCTAACTCCGCTATATCATGAAATAACCCCGCTAAATTCAATAGCTCAGCTCCGCTAACACCGCTATGTTTGACTTATGAACTTATATACTTATAATTTATGAACAGCAAGGTACGATTTATGATATATCTTATGAATTGTGGCTCATTTCCTTATATATTCACTAATATTTGCATGTACTAACGAAATATGAGTTGGAAATCATAAAATTGGTAATGTTTAGGGCTAAATTTTGATAGTTTTTCGCATACCGCTAAATGCTATAGCTTCCGCTATAGCCCCTATAGCTTTTTTAGAAGTACTCCGCTAAATTCTATAGCCCGCAATTTGCAACATTGCATTTTTCAAATGCATACGAATTGTGTGTAGGTAGGTTTGAAAAGGTGGAAGATGTGATAAACCATTTTGATATTTGGACTACATTTAAATAAAGGAAAATGGAAATATGATATAAAAATTTGTTTCAGCGAAAAGTCAAAATGTGATATTAGGCATCGTTTGTCTCCCACGGAATACAAACAGAACTATAGGGACCTTTAGGTGTTATGAGAAAATTCGTACAAAATGTCAGATTAGAGTGAACAACCAACCCCTACTCGAGCCACATTTGCTAGTGAATTTATGTAAACATTCATATATTTCCGATATCACCTTTATTTATTTTTTTTTCAAAAATAAATGTCTTGTTTAGTTCTCAAATTTCACCCTAAATTGCACTATGTAAAAAGAAGATTTTTATCACATTAAAATGTGGACACATACATGAAGTACTAAATATAAATAAAATTAAAAACTAATTACATAATTTTATTATAATTTGCGAGACAAATATTTTAAATTTAATTAATCAATGTTTAAATAATTATTTATAAATACAAATAAAATGTTATAGTGTCGTATTTATTTCGGAAGGCAAAGTGTACAGCGTGCCCGGTCTTTGAAACACTACCCCTCCTAACGACCCCACCTGTCAGGCCTTTTCATCAAAATTTTGACAATCGACGAACCCACCTGTCATTAAAATACTACCAGTCCTAGCAACCAACCTGTCAGGCCTTTTTCATTAAGCCGTCCGCCTCCCTCATCCGTCTCTGTAGCATGAAATCGTCGAGTTCGTAACCAAACACGGTCTCCAGTCAACTACCTGTTCTACAATTTTAATTTATATTAAACGTGCATGTCGTACGTGCGTTTTTTATCTATTTAACACCCAAAAATAGCCTATTTAAAATTTTTAGTAATTTATTTGCTTTTATCTAAATTGTTCAAAATTAAATATAGGTTAAATAAATTATTTATGAGTACTAAAATCAAATATAAGTTGTAGAAACATTTTTGTTGCATTCATGTTGTTGCATTGGGTTTTTTTTGGTAGTAAGTTAAATTGGAATTTAAATTTTGTTTAAATTTAAATTTAATTTACATTTGTTTGATCCTTAGAAAAGTTGTTTTAACCCGAGTTCGATTCTGCCCCCTAAACTTTCTCCCCAGCTCGTTTTCACCCCCTCTACCCTTTCCCTGGTTCGGCCAAGCACTGCCACCACCACCGCCCCGGCCCAGCTCGCCTCCCCCTCCTCTCCATGGGCCCAACCCCTCCAGCGGCCCAACTTCCCTCTCCCCGGCCCAGCTGTCACACCCTGAAATTTTTGGATTTCTGGATGTGATTTTGAAGAATAATTAAATAAAATTTTTTTTATAGTTTTAAAATTTTTCTCAACTTTATTTAATTTGCAGGGAATTTAGTACAAGGAAAACCATTTTTCTAAGTTAAAATAAAGCAATGAAGGTTTAACATTGTGTGCTTTGCATTCATGCCAGTTGCATTTAGTGGCTTTATATGAGATAAGTTTTCTAAAATACAATTAGAAGCCTAATATGAATTTTCCGGATTTTTCTGAAATTTATTCCTAATTTTCTAGAGCATATTACAATTTTTGGGATGTGCTAAAATATTTTTCATGAGCTCCAAATATTTTATTTGGGTTCCTCGTGTCCAAATCTATCTCTGAGATGTTTTCTAGGATTTTTGGAATTTTTGGAGTATTTTCATGGCTTAATTGATTTATCTAGACTTTTCTGGATTTATATTTGCTTACGAAATTAATATTCCGAAAATAAAAAGGAGAAACCCTAAACTCCTAGGGGCATGATCTATCCCATTTCCAAACCCAACTCAATCCGATCGAGTCCGCATTTGCTCCCTGAATTCTTTCCCCCGGCCTGATTTCTCTGCCTCCCTTCTTCAGCTGCGCCCGGCCAAACTCCCCGCCAGCCCACTTCTTGGCGCCCAGTGTCACATCCGGATTTTCATAAAAATCTGAATGCGGCCATATGTGTGCCCAAGAATTCATAGTACACATATAGCGAACAAATATGATAAACATAGAACATATGCTGGAATAAATTCTTCATTAAATAAAGTGTTTACATCAGAGTGCTTCATAAATGGTCTAAGCAATAACAGCGGAAGACTAATAAAACTCTCAACTAATGGAGCCGCAATCCACAGGGACTCTGACTGGGAGATCACAACTCAGTAGTACGGTAAACCTTCTGGAAACTCTGCAGCAGACTCATGCCCAGCCCAATCTATTTACCCATCCGGGATTTTGTTGAATAAAATGACAAGTGTAAGTAAACAATTACTTAGCAAGTATAGCACGGGTATAAAGGCTCAAAATAGGCTAGACACGGCTCAACTGCATTAGCATTTTTAGTTGATTCATTTTAACATTAACCAAATTACTACAAGTGAATGGAACTCAGCTGTAACCCAATTAATAAGGTACAAGTGACATTAAACATAAATAAACATCATCTTCTAATAAAAAAGGATCCAGGCCGCTCGTGACCCTGAGCAAGACTATCATGATAGATTTTACACTCTGCAGAGGTTTCGCCCTTTACCCACCAGTCGCGTAAAAGCTCAAACGAACTTTAAACCCAACCACGCGGAGGTGGATCAGACCTCACAAATCACACTACCGAGGTGTGACCGCATAGAGACGCTACGAGGTTTTTTACAAGACACCCTAACAAGACAGTGGCCGATTATGGTACAGCACAGGTAGCATGGCCCAGGCACCAATATTGACGTACGCCTACGGAGTCACACCATAGGGTCAATGGCGTCCAGAGCGTGGGCATCTCACCCAACAATACGCAACGTGTGGAGTTCCCCGTCGCAGGGACTCCCAGCACGGGACTGTGCCTCACGGGGGCATAGCCAACGGACCACCCGTCCTCGGTGGATCAGACATACTCTCACCCATATTTCCCATAACGCCGTCGGCCACTCCGGTAACCACTGGCAAGCTAGAGACGTACATGCTACTTGACCAAGACCAGAGCCATAATAGTTCTAGCGGTGACGACAGGCTCCTGGGTTGTCGCTTTAAGAACCGAACCTTACGGAGAGACACTAGAGCAAAGCACGAAGCACATGCTCTAGCTCCCTAAACCAAGTTGCTAAAAAGCAAGTTTTATTATTACTGTTGAAGTGAACCATTAAGTCAAAATTAACAGTTAAATAATGGTGATAGTAGCTGCGCATAGTAAAGATCTACCCATATGCATAAACCCAAGGTAATCAAAGAATAGGATAAACAAAACTAGGTACAACCTTAAAGGTACATCAATTTAGACACATGCATGTATGAAATAATTTATTACAAAGTGTGTAGGTAGCAAGGATTGTCTGTGCTATAACTTGCCTTAAATCCAGTATAATCACTCATAGTCTTCAGCTCTTGATCTTCAAGATCTTCTCCTCGATAGCACTCGAAACGTGTTCCTTCTAGTCGAGCACACAAGTAGCTAAACAAGCAAGCAAACAATAATAACTAAGAACAATACACCAATCAAAAGAAAAGGCTTTAAAAGAATGCAATAAAGGATAGGGCTTGATCAATTCTCGTCACCATCTGACATAGTCTGCTTGTTTATTTTATATCTCGAGTTCTAGACATCCGATTAACGTGATTCCAATTGGGTTAGCTTCATAATTTGATATATCTTCTGGAAAAATATTACGATTTTAGGAGCTACTGTCTAGAAACGACACAAGATTTAGTGCACCTTTCAGAATCTATTTTTGAGGGTGAAAATCTCCGCTGTGACTTATTGCTATCCTTCACCTCCCTCTGATAGATTATATTAGAGGGTTTCGATCCTACAACAAGTTAAATAATACTTATAATCGTAATTCATGTCGATATGAGTCTATTGCAACGAAAACAGATTAAAACGAATCTAAAACGTGGAAACTATGGACTAAACATGATTTCCGACGCTTAAAACTAGCAGGGGCTTTTCTACGAAAGAGTATAGACTAAACGAATATGGTAGAAAATTACAATATTCGATGAGGGTCTTACTGAAAATCTTGAGTCCAAAAACGACGGAAGGCTCGGCGCGACGACGAGACGAAGAATGGGCAGTAGTGGAAGATATGGCAGAAGAAGACTACCTTAGGGAATCCCAAACAAAGGGACCTCCCTTTAAAGGAGTCGATGGTGTGCCTTTTCCAGAGGAGAGGTGGTTCATATATAGGGAGAAAATTTCTCACTTCCAGGTTCATTAACAATATGGGGCTAAAGGTGGTTTGCCACATTCCAATGCGAATGAGCTTTGAAATTTGGCCCAATAAAGTGATGGGATGGATTTGGTCTAAAATTGGGTCAACTTTGGGCCAAGGCTGGTATACTAAGATTTAGGGTGATTTTAATTTTCAGAATAATTATTTTCTTGGTTATAAAATAATTCCAGATAAGTCCAGAATTGATATTAAAACCAGAAAAAATATTTTGAAAATTCTAAAAATCCTAGGAAAAATTTGAGAGATAGAGTTGGACATGAGGAACCCAAATAAAATATTTGGAGCTCATGAAAAATATTTAGCACCTTCCATAAATTGGAATTAGCTATAGAAAAATAAAAATAAATCCTAGAAAGTTCTGGAAAATTACCATTATGCTTCTAAACGCATTTTAGAAAACTTTACACACATAAAACCACTCAATGCAACCGGTATGAATGCAAAGCACTCAATATTATAACCTATGTTATTTTATTTTGAATTATTTTTCTGTACTAAATTCCCTGTTAATTATATAAAGCTTGGAAAAATTTAGAAAATTGAGAAAATCATTGTATTATATATACTGACAAATCACATCCCAAAATCCAAAAATTTTGGGGTGTGACAAACTACCCCCTTAAACAGAATCTCGTCCCGAGATTCGCAAGGACTAGGGACAAGGAGGAGAACGGGACAACAAGATTCTAGAAGGGAGAAAACATGATATCAAAATGTGTCACTTGATGTAGCTGGTTTCATCTTCTTCGTATTCTTTGTTGATGCAGTTGCGAAGTCTCTACTTCAAATCTTCTTTAGCTTCGTTTTCTCATTACAGGGATTGGCTTCTGGTTTCCTTCTTGATGTTCTTCACTTGATTTACGTGAATAGATATCAAGAAGAACAAGGATGTGCGGGGAAAACAAAGAGAGCCCAACTACACAGTCATTTCAAAGAAGCAAATCAATCAAAAGCATAAGAATAGTCATTACAAGCACACTCAACCAAAGTTAAACACACAAGCATAAAAGCGACTCTAAACGTTATCAATAATGTCAAGGGAATCCTTCTATGCAAGGTTATCTCTTCAGTCTTCTTCACCCTACATCTTCAAACTCGTCTAGTGTGGTGTCCAACTTCTTGGTTGTAGCGGTAGTGAGTGCGACGTCGTCTTGTACTTTGAAGTCGCCCAGGCTTGAATTCTTGTAGTAGACTAGTATCTTTATTCTTCAAGTGACTTGGGATGGTAGTTTTTTAGTTCTATTGCAGTTTTTTGGGTTGACTGCATATGAGGCTCTACTTCCGTAGTGTGATTTGAATCGGTTTCACTTTGAAAGATGTAGAAGAACGGAATAAAAAACGTAGAAGAGAACAATATGCCAATTTGCCATAGGAGAAAAAGGATAAGATATATGGCAAATCCAGGGAAAACTATTTACATCGAAAGGTTGAGGGCAATGCATTGGGCATCCCTAAAACCAGTTTTGGTGGATATGTGAGTAAGCGTTTAAAGGATGCGCCGGTGATGAATGAAGGTTCATGTTTTCCCCTCGATCTGATTTGTTAATCATTTTTGTTTGGTTTGTTTACGTATTTTATTTACATCTAGATGTTGTACTGCACGGAATAGGAAATAGAGTTTCCCTGATTTGGTCTACAGCATATAGCGAATCAAATAAGCCCGACGCATCTCGCGAGAAATATTCGCTCTTTTTCCACGTGTAAACCACTGCCCCGCCTCGTGCCCTAGCTTCGCCGCCGCTGCCACTTTCACGGCTTGAGGAAGCCCGTCTGCCGTACATCGTCGTCGATCTACCGCCGGAGCTGCGCCGTCACAAAGGTCATGTACCCGTCTTCATCAAGTCCGGTCTCCGCTCGTCGCCGTTTCTGTCATCGTTCGTCGCGGGTGAGCACCGTATCATGTTCCCCACCTTGTCCTTGCTGCTCCGTTTAACCGCTCGCCCATGCTTCTCATGTCTATAAAGATCGTGTGTGAACGTACGCGCCGCTTGCCGCTTGCCGCCATCATATAGGAGCAAATCACCAGCCATGGTGCTATGAGCAAGACGATAGCAAGCTAGAGAAAGAGACCACGTACATATACAATAGCACATACAAATTATAGAAAGCAAGCAACGACCCTGCATGCATGTATGTGCATAACACCGTGGCACCACAATATCCAATGTCTCAAGTGCCACATACTGCAACTTGGCTTTTGACTACCGTCACTGTGTTACATCATGTTGATCCTAATTACCTTTTGCCTTTGAAAATTCATATCTTAATAGTTTCAATTTCATTTTTTATCTATTCTTGTGCTCTTGTGATCGTAGAAACATGTACAATGATCTATAGCGCTTCTCTTGTTCAGTTCATGATAATTGGTGTACTGTTTCTCATTTATTCTTTTTTCTTGCTTGTATGATTGCCTTGGATGCTTGTTGTTGATTGTTGCGAGTAGACAGAACGTCATTCAAGAGATTTGAAGATCAAGAACCGAAGATTATCTGAGCAGCTAACATTTGGATAAAAGGCAAGTGTATTTGATATGCTTCCTAATAATTTTTATTCACTTATTTGCATGCTTGTGTCTCATTTGATGGGTCCTATTAAGGATTATGCCTAGCCTCCATTATAACCTAAGTCCAGTTATGTACTCCCTCCATTCTAAATTACTATTCGTTGTTGACTACTTTTGTATAACTTTTGACCATTCGTCTTATTCAAAAAATATATTGAAATATATGAAAAAATAAGTCATACTTAAATTATACGTGATGACAAAGTAAGTCACAAATAAAATAAATAATATTTGTATAAAAATTTGAATAGGACAAATGGTCAAACGTTTAGCGAAAAAGTCACCGGCCAGTACGGTCCTGTTACAATAACTAGGTATTGTAGACAAGTAAGATTACACCGTGCTGACCCAATATTCTTAACAAATTATTTAAAAGGGATTCCATCATAGTGATCGGTCCAACGACGCATCCCCGAGCGAATTGGATCCATTCATCACCAAAACTGATGGGTGAAGAAATTATAAATATGTCATTTGCTTTCCTAATATCCAACTTAAATAGTGAAGTATATCGTTTTTTTCTTTTTTATTTACCTATGCACTGAGCAATATGGATATGTGGCCTTGATTTATTTTTATTGGATCTATAAATTATAATTTTTTTCTTCCATACTGAATTTAACTCATTTATAATATTTAGGATATTCTGTTTTATAAAATTTCTAATATAAAAAATTAAAATTAAATCCAATTTTAAAAGATAAAATTCTTTTTATTAAATTTTCTAATACACGCGCGTGCTGCGCATGCACTCTACTAGTATACTATAAGAATTCAGTTATTTTGAAAACGCTTCTCACCTAAATAATTCCTACCCACCCCTCACAGAGGAACCACGTGTCAGGTCCAACGATGGAAACGACGTGATTTTTTTTAAAAAATGATGTTTTTAGAGAATTTTTGCTGTTTTGACATTATTTTTCTTACTATATATTTTTTTACCCACCTCACGTACCCACCAATAAAATAACCTGTATATTTGGAATTGAAGTCTACCCTGCCGTGTATATACTCACCGTTGTATGGCCGTAAACGAGTGCTCTTCTGAATTCCGGTACTCCAGAAAAAGGCGCAGGCGGCAGGGTACCTCTATCTCTTCCAAGTGGGGCCAGGGGACAAAGGAACGCAAAACCCTTATTCGCAGGCGAAGCAATGGAGACCTCCGCAGCGACCCCACCCGGCCGCCGCCCTCTTCGCTGAGGCTGTGGAGGTCGGCGGCGCTTCGAAACGTGCGCAACCAATGGTCACATCTGCACGCCGCCAAGGAACAGCGGCTGGCCGCCGCCATTGACGGCCCCTCCCACGCCTCCGAGCTCGTCAACGCTCACCTCTCCCGCAGGTACTTCTCGTTGGGGTTTGAGATCTCAATCATGGATGATGTGTCGTGTGGGGTTGGCTGTCAGGGGCATGCCTCCGATGGATAACCTTTTGATTTTGTTGCTTCTTGCTTGGCTTAGGAGCAATACACACACAGTGACATGCTTCTGGGCCTCGTTGAGTTCTAAAAAGCAACTTAAAAATTTACTATGTAAAAAAAAAAAATTTCCATCACATCAAAATGTCATAACATGTATGGAGTATTAAATGTAGATGAAATAAAAAACTAATCGTACAGTTTTGTTGTACTCTGCGAGACGAACATTTTGAGCCCAATTAATCAATTTTTGGATAATTTTTTATATATACAAACGAAATGCTACAGCGACGGAACGATAACGAAGAGACCTAAACTTCTAAATCGGTACATCAGATTTGAGAATAAACAAGGCCCTGAAGAGAAGATCGAATCGAGCTGTCGAATTGCAGATCCCAGTTGCTGCTGTCCAGCCCGTATCCTGTCGATCACGACTCACGAAGCTTTGGTAAATGTGATTCTTGCCATGCACCAGCTGCTTCGATGTCTATTTATTCTTGATGAGCTTGTAGAAGCCATTGATGATGCATTACTGTAGAGCAATCTGGAGACTGCCTGTAGATGATGGATAATGTTACTCTCTTTGCACGCATATTTGTACTTGGATAAATTTACTAAATGACTTAGCAACAATGAGTCTACATATACAGACCTCGATTCGCATTGACAGAGCAGCCTTCTCCGAAGATAGAGTCAGGTGTTTGGATTCTCACCTCTTAAATCAAGTCCCGTCACATCGGATGAAAGAACGTTAATTAAAAATATTAAATATAGATTAATTAAAAAAATTATTACATAAATGAGAACTAATTTACGAGATAAATCTATTGAGTCTAATTAGTTCATAATTAGACAATGTAATGCTACATGATAATTATATATTAATTGTATCTTAATTAGACTTGTCACGTTCGACTTATGCTATTAGTTTTATAATTAGTTTATATTTAATATGTCTAATTATTATTTATTTAAGAGACTAAACTTTAGCCCTTGAATCTAAACACCCTCTCAACCTGAAAATAGAAAGCGAATGTTTGAACCAACGAATAGTAGCAGTGTTGCCAATAGATATACCAGCAGTACAGTTGCGTCTCTTTGCATGCGCTCCGGATCACCGGTTGCACTCCACCACCGGCACCGCGCCGCCCGTCGCCGCAGCCACGACGACCCGGACGCTGCCCAGGCAGTACGTACTCTGCCTCGATCGACGGCGCCGGGGAGAGCGCCGGTGAGGTTGAGCCTGGCCTTTTAGCTCCACGGCGGACCAGAAGTAGGTGTACCGACCCATCTCGGAGCGAGGTGGCTCCAGGGCAAGCAGGAGTCAACGAATGATCAAACGGTTGCGTAAAGAAGGTCAACATCAAATAGTAATTTAAATATATAAAACGTATGTGCATTTTTAAAAATTACTACATTTCTAAGCATGAAGTTTAGTAGAATTGTCATGATACGTGCGCATTGTCATCATTGATGAGAGCCAAAAAAAACTCATGCAGTTGAATTTTGTAAGGATTTTTAGGTTTATTTTAAGTCAAACATTTCATTGACAGTCATAATCAAAATTCATAAAGGTTAAAAATATTTCTCATCTAAATAATTCCTCCACCCCTCACAAAAAACATATCAGGTCTAACGGTGAAAAAGACGTGGAAAGTTTTTACAAACAAGAAAAAACGATGTTTCTAGAGAGTTTATGCCGTTTTGATATTTTTTTCTCACCATAGAATTTTTTTACCCACATCATGTATCCACCAACCAAATAATCTAAAATACCCACCAACTAAATAATCTAAAATAGCCACTTTGATAGTGCGTGTCGCGCGGGCATATTTACTGCTTATTATATATAATCCAGTTAAATTGAAACAATTATTACCTACAAATCAATCCCATTATTCCTCACGCCGGTCCCATCTGTCATAACTTAAGCGTGGGTCTAGGGGTGAGGAACCAAGAAAACTCAACGTTAGACTACCCACAACGCGGGCTCTGAACGATGCTTGAAGAGGAGAGATAAAGTCCAAACCTCGAGGCTTACTATTGCAAGGGCGAGGCTGAAACAAAAAATTGGAGCAGGCGAGGCATGTGCATGACTCGATGCTCACCAAATAAATTAATGTTTCACGGGTGGCTGGACTCTGATACGGGAGAGCAAATTAGAAGAAAACAGTGACTTGGTTCTGATAAATTGGTCTGACGCATAAGCTTTATATGGACTTGGCATCGGTGCTGACACTGTGCGTGTTTCTGATTTACGGCCTCGGCTGAGGTGGCGTGGATGTAATTTTTTCAGCATCAGGTGACCCCGTGGGTAGTCTTAGAGAATGATTCTGCCATGTTTTTATTTTTTGATACCGCGTCCACGCATACCCACCCCTGTGTTATGAGAAAATTCGTAGAAAATGCCAGATTAGAGTGAACAACCAACCCCTACTCGAGCCACATTTGCTAATGAATTTATGTCAACATTCATATATTTCCGATATTGCCTTTATTTTTTTTCAAAAACAAAGCGTACAGCGTGCCCGGCCAGTCGGCCTCCGACGGCTCGACATGAACCCGTGCCCCTGGTCCGCGACCGCATCCTCGTGCTGGATCCGGCCTCCAGACGCCGCGCCCTGCTCCCGCCTCCGCCACGCGACGCGCTGCCCGACGACGAGACCCGGCTTATCATCGGCGCCGCGGTGCTCTCTCGCGCGCACCCCAGCAGGCTCGCGTTCGAGGCAGTCTGCGTCACGCTCCGCGACGCCCGCCTCCGCGCCTGGGTCGCCGTTGTCCACGACGACAAGACGATCTGGCGTGCACTCCCGCAGTCCAAGCTCGCCATGGACCATCTCGACCCCTTCTCCTTCGGCAAACGCTGCTTCCACGGCGAAGGCAAAATCTACTGGAGCGTCTGCAACTCCGACCGACTCCTCAGTATTGATACTCGCACCCTGGAGTTCTCCGTGCTCGTTGTGACGGCCGAACTCGGGCGACGCATCAACAGGGTCGGCCTCGGGAAGAAGGCCGAGGACAGCTGGTACATTGCGTCGGCGGAGGAAGAGACCGGCTTCGGCATGAACAAAGACCACCCCAATTTCCCATATTCTCTATGCTGGCCCCCTGACTTCCTCGCCACACTCAAGGTGTGTTACTCAATCCCAACCAATTTACAACGTTTGCGCCCAATTTAGCGAGTCTAGCTAGAGGCATATCATAGTTGCCAATGCAGTATATACCTTCACTGATAACAATCTGGGAGCTAGGGGGAACAACTGTTCTGTTGCATATAATGAATGGTAGTATTAAATATAAATGACGAAATAGGGACCTAAGCTTCTAATACTGAAAGATGACAGTGATTACCTGTGCCCTGTCCGGCAGTTTGACTTGAAATTGTATTGTGAAACCTGAACTGACTATCCTTCCTTCAGTCTATGAATATTCTCCAACAGTCTGTCACAGTCCGTTAGATGTGGATCCGAGCAAGTTTGAAGATGTGAAAATATCAGTTTCTGTGGTGGGAAACACTATCACCTAAGACATATATTCTTAGTTCTAGCATCAACATCATATATATAGTTGCTATGCTACTGTATTTTTTCTCTTGAGAAGAAATGTTTGATCGATACACTTGGATTTCGCAATGTTATAGTACTTATATGTCATGGGCATGCGAACAGCAACAGTGCGGCGTTGGAATTAAGATAGTTTGCGTGGTAGCAGCCATCCAGCTGATGATTTGGGCCTATAGCAGACCAATAGGGTAAGCTAGTGCACATTCTTTAGAGAACATACGTGCCCGACAAGTTCCATTCAATTTGCATGTACTATTATCTGTATGAATTATATTGGTTTTGGTGGTATGTAGAGTTATATTGGTTAAGGTGTATGGTGATCTTTATCCTGTGCATTATGGCTCTGTTTGGTTGCTGCCGGCAAAAGCCACACCTAAACTACGGCTCGCCGGCGATGAAATTGGCCGCCAAACATTTGGTGCAGAAACGCGTACAAACACAGAGAAGAGTTGCCGCAGTTTTTGTGGCGTGCCGCAGTTAAGACTAAAAAGCAAACACCAGCTAATGTTAGTTACGGCGAGGTGTGGCAAGGTTTGGTCATGAACCAAACACAGCCTATAAGTTTTCAGTTAGCATCGAACATAAATTATTATAGCCTCTGCCAAGTTCAGTCACATATGGCCTGTGTTCGCATCCCAAGCAGTTGGCACCATCCACCGTCGTCTTGGCAATCTTTTCCTTACAATGAACTTGTTTCTTTACTATCCTAATTAAATCTTTATTTTTAAGTTCTACTATTCTTTGAAATAATACTGAAGTTCAGTCTCGCTAGATGCATATCGTAATCATGAATTGAGTTGATATAACTTTTTTTTTTCCTGAAGCAGGGTGATACATGGACAGAGACTATCATGAACCTGATACGGGTCGCGGTGTATAACATAAGCTACATTAGAAGGTTATTTGGTGAAGGTTTCTTTGGTGATATGCCCATGTGTCCGACAGCTATGTCCATGCTTCCAGCAGGTCTGAATCCGCTATGGTACCTACTCCTGTTTCTTACCATGATTTTGGCATTAACTGATAGCCTTTTTTACTTGTTGTAGGAGTGCAGATTAAAACTCTTACCCCTATTGATGATGAGTCCCAAAGGCTTACAGACTGGATCAACAGAGGTGAAAATACCCTATAAAAATGTGCTCCCTAAATTAATTTACCTTGTCTTGTGTTACTATCCAATCATGATTTTTCTTTTTTTTGATTTTTTTGCTAAGTTTCTCATTTGATTAAACTCTGGAATCAAATGCAGGTGTCTATGACGCTTTGCAAAAGAGATTTCTTAGGAGCATTCTATTTGGCATCTTTGAGGAGGACGGACCTCTCATCGAGGAGTACAGTCGTGAGTGAAATCTGTCTTACTGTATGGCATATGATGTTAAACTTACATGGCTAATTAGGTAGCACCTATCGCGCATTTATTTATTCTGTCAAAACTTCTGTCCAGTATCTTTCTGCTACGGTGAGGATATTGCAATGGATTTACGGCTGAAAGGCTGCACTGAAAGTATATGGACATTGACGTCCAATGAAGCTGAGAGCTTGCCTAGCCAAGTGTGGTGAGCTCTTTTACCTACTGAAGTACTGATACACATTATTGAGCACTTTATGATTTTTTGTTTAGTTGTCATGTGTATGCTATTGTTGAGGTAATGATTGTAACAAACCAGTTTTTAAATGAAACCGTCTTTGACATGGGCATGATTTCCTTTTCAGGAGTTTGGCTTTCACAATGGTCCAAAAGCTAGTTTCACTTTTGAGAAACTTGAATCAAATCCCTGTGGAGGTAATCTTTTATGTCATTAATTTTGTAGACCTCAAACTTGATGTGCTGACCTTGTGCCATGGGTTTGTCTGTATCCAGCGCATCATCATGATGAAGTTGCTTTACTATGATGATGTTACGGTGAGTGGAGGCCCTCTATTCTACTTGTATATTATTTTCTTGAAATTTGGAGTTGCTTTTGTAGATGAACTAGTTCTGTGCACTGAGAGATAATAGTTGACTTTTGTTGTTCCACACAAAGTTGCTACTGCAAGCTAACACAGTCCTTTTTTATTTCGTTGTTGGTAGCCTCTGAACTACGAGCCTCCCTTCTTTCAATGCTTTGATGACATAAGAAAAGTAAGTTGCCCTCCACGGCAATCTATTTTGCGGGATGTGGCACAAGGTAATTTTATGAGTCATCTTTGAACTCTGCCCTGAATCATTGTTTCCAATATGCTCTGAATCACTGTTATCTGTGCTCACTGTTCAGATGTGATGAGCTTACGTGCATATGATTCAGAATCAGCACTCACCAAAAATCACTGTATTTTGAAGGATATCTCACAAGGTAGTAGCACGAGTCATTTCTAGCTTCATAATCCTGAATCATTGGTGTTCATATAGCCCTGAGTCACTGTTGTATATGCTCAATTTTCAGATATGACAAGCTTAACACATGATGTAAAATCAGAGCTTAGCAATGATTGTTGTCGTGCAATCCATGTCATAATTTACTTCCATTTACAGTCTTATGTTCAATGTATTATGTATACACCTTTTATTCTCTTCTTGCCTAAACAAACTCTGGCACTTTCTTTCGATTAGGATTTTGCTTTGGGCCCGGACAGTGAAACCCAATGGGGGTATCTGTACTGCATAACTAAGAAAAGCGTCAAATTCTATTTTGATTCGGGGGCTAGCCGCCATATGTGTGGGAATAAGGAGCTGATTCAAAATCTCCATGTGGTTCCATCTGAACACAGGGTTACTGTTTATGATGCCCTAGGCAATCGATTGATCCTTGACAAAGCTGGTGAAGTGAACTATGACCAAATTAGATTGAGTCCAGTGTTTTTTTGTGACGCTGGTATTAATTTTAACATTATTTCACTTGGAGAATTAGATGATGGTAATAATTTGATACTCACTGGTGATAAAGGTGATAAAAGAGTGAAAATATTTGATGTGAGTAATGGCATAATGATTGGAGAAGGCTATTTGCATGGTGAAAGGAATGAGTATATAGTTCGCAGCATCACAAGCATCAAGGGAACCCGAAAAGTCAGTCAAGCTGCGACTCAGCCATCGGCGGCAGTTGTTGAGGTCCAGTATCCTCACCCCCTCCCCCTCCCGCTCCACACACACACACAAAAACACGAACACCCCTATATTTGTTAACTTCCGCTCATATTTTATTTCTTTGATTGTGTAATTACAGAGAAGAATGTGGATTGTCGATTCTCTGTGCAACAATCACTTGACTGGAGATAAGAATATACTTTATGATAGGAGATCCACGAAACAAACCTTTATAACACCAAAAGGTAAAATTCAGGCTACTCAAATTGGCAGGGTCAGGACAGATAAACTGACATTGTTCAATGTCTTCTACAGCCTAGGATTAAGGTTTGTGCCTTATCACTGGACCATTTGCTGAAAATATTTTGGTTACCACCTAACAATCTGTCGGTTGCATTTATTTTACTCAACGAGTCTAATGTTTTCTTGTATCTTTAAATCAGTACAAAGATCATATCCGAAGGGCAGCTAGATCGTGATGGATACTCTTGCACAAGGTTCGCGCACAAGTGCTGCATTCAGTTAAGAGCTACCCAGGAAACAGTTGGTGCAGCAGATCAGGATGAAAATTCTCTGTATTATGCGGATCATTGCCGATATGTCAGGGACCCATCTTCAAAGCAGTCTGAAGGTGATGAAAAATCCTCAAAGAACTTGAAACGTTCGAGGGAATATGGGCCATCATCCGCAAAGAGGATTAAGTAAAAGCTCCTTCAATGCAGCTGATCTGTATTTTGTTTTTCCTTCTGTCTTTACAAACTTGAAAGGGACAGTGTAGAGCATAGGATGGTAGGAATGTTGGTTGCTATGTCATTTGGTTCAACATTATTTGACTATCATTTATTTCCGGATTATTTTTGCTTTGCAGCCTCGTCCACGTCGTTAAATGGATGGTACCCTCGTTTTTTTTTGTATGTTTGTATCCGAAAACCTATAGAGTTAATTTCCTATTTGGCCTTGCCTCTTCCTTTCTTGGCCCCGTAAATTTTTTTCCCTATTCGACCCTTGGTGTAACTTTCATTCCTTATTTTACATTATATTGGATTTTCTGTCGTGTTGCCGTGAAATGGCCTGTGAAAAGACGATTTTGCTCATCTGAAGACGTGGGTCCCACCACAGCCTCTCTTCTCCTTCCCTTATCTTTTCATCCGGCGGAGGTATCGTGGCACTCGACCAGCGCCGCCGCCGGTGGCCTCACGACCCGCGCGCCCGGCTAGTAGATGGCCGGCGGTGAGGTGCTCGCGTGAGGGGCTCGTCCGACGGCGGAAGAGCGATGAAGGCCGGCTGCATTTTCTCTCACTGTGAAGCTCTCTCTTGTCCGAGTGCTCTCGGTGCCACGGGAGGTTGCACTGGGGTGTGGCGGAGCGGCGCACCGGCATGGCTCTTCGACGTGGGCACTTGGCTCCGCAGTCCGCACCAGCGCTGACGCTGTGGCGTCTCCAGAAGAAGTGGGACGAGGGTGCTAGAGCATGGCCGTTTTGGCACGCACAGAAGGAGCAGCGTTGCAATGGCTCCATCGACGGTAGAAGAAGAGAAAACGAAAAAAAAATGAAAAGCGGATCCAAACCGTTACTTGTTTCATGGATGGCTGCAATGCTGCTACTGCATATGATCTGTGTCCCCGGTGTACGCGGCAGGAGAGGAGGGAGAAGAGTGGTGGGCCCACCATAAGGGTAAAATTGTCTTTTCACATGGATTTTAACCGGTGTTGGATGAAAAAGTTACCATAGTGTCATGAAAGGAATGAAAGTTAAACTCAGGGTTAAATAAGTAACAAAAAAATTTTTGAGGGCCAGGAAAGAAAGATCCGGCGAATTTGCCCCATACTACGGTGTCAGCTCCCTCAGTTGTGTATTTTCCATACACGTTTTGGATTAGCTGTGAACATAGAATGGTTCACACGTATGGTTGGTACCGATGACTACAGCCATATGACTGTCGGTAATAACCAAGTCGAGGTGCTCTTTTGGCGGAGCAACATTACTGTTATTCTAGTGCGTCCCAAACTTGCTTGATCCGTCCCTTTCATTACTAAGAGGGTGTTTGGATCCCCTCTACTAAATTTTAGTCCGATCACATCGAATATAAAAATGTTAATTAGAAGTATTAAATATAGATTAATTTAAAAATTTATTATATAAACGAGAGCTAATTTGCGAGACAAATCTGTTAAGACTAATTAGTACATGATTAGATAATGTAATGCTACCATAAATATATACTAATTATAGGTTAATTCGGCTGGTTAGGTTCGTCTCGTGAAATAGATACGATTTATGGAATTAGTTTTATAATTAACTTATATAAAATACTTCTAATATATCTCTTATATTAATACAATAGTGTTAAAAGAAGACATCATGTTCACCAAGAGAACCTATAAATTCCCACGTTAATTAAAAAAGAGAAGAATACACACCGTCGAATTTTACGAAGATCTAACGGCATAGGAAAAAGTCTAGATCACCCCCTCACCTGTAAGGGTTGGACTACATAACCCCCCAACGTATAAAACGGTCTATATCTGATGCGGATGTCACACCTGGATTTATACAGAAACCCGAATGCTGCCATATGTGTGCCCAGGATGTCCACAGAACACATACATCTTACAAATATGAAAATCAGAGTACATATGATCGAATAAAACATTTTACATCAGAGTTTACCTAAACGAAACACAGCGGAAGTCTATGTATTAATTCTCTCGACAGGTAGAGCCTCAAGTCCACAGGGACACCGACTGGTTGACCACAGCTCAGAAGTAATGGAAAATCCTCAGGAAACTCAGTAGCTGTCTCAATCACTGATCCATCTGTTACCCGTCCGGGATTTTGTTGAATAATGGCAAGTGTAAGTAAAACATTTACTTAGCAAGTATAGCACGGGTATATGAAGGCTCAAAATAAGGTCAGACACAGCTGAACTGCTTTAACACTTTTAGTTGGTTCATTTTATCATTAACCAAGTTACTACAAGTGAATGAAACCCAGTTGTAACCCAATTAATAAAGTATAAGTGACATTAAGCATAAATAAACATCATCTTCTAATCAAAAAGGATCCAGGCCGCTCGTGACCCTGAGCAAGGCTATCATGATAGATTTACACTCTGCAGAGGTTTCGCCCTTTACCCACCAGTCGTGTAAAAGTTCAAAAGAACTTTGCACCCAACCACGCACATCAACACTTCCGAGGTGTGACTGCATAGGGACGCTACGAGGTTTTTCGCAAGACACCCTAACAAAACAGTAGCCACTATGGTACAACACAGTCAACATGATCCAAGGCACCGAGATTGACTGACTCTCAGGGCGCAGCGATAAGAGGGTCAATGGCGTCCAGAGCGCGGGGCACGCATGCCAACAAGTAAAAGAGCGCGACGTGCGGAGTTCCCATACCACAGGGACTCCCAACACGGGACTGTGCCTGACAAGACATAGCCGACGGTACCCCCGTCCTCGGTGGATCAAATCATACTCTCACGAGTGCTTCCCATAGCGCCGTCGGCCCCGTCGGTAACTACTGTCAAGCTAGAGCCGTACAAGTTACTTGATCAAGACCAGAGCCATAATAGTTCTAGCGGTGGCGACAGGCTCCTGGGTTGCCGCTTTAAGAACCGGACCTTAGGGAGAGACACTGGAGCAAAGCACACAGTACATGCCCAGTTCCCTAAACCATGTTGCTAAAAAGCAAGTTTTATCATTAACATTGAAGTGAACCATTGAGTCATCATTAACAATTAAATAATGGTGACAGTAGCTGCGCATAGCAAAGATGCTACCCATATGCATAAACCCGGGGTAATCAAAGGAACAGGGTATACAAAACTAGGTACAACCTTAATGGGACATCAATTTAGACACATGCATATGAAAGTAAATAAATGTAAAAGGTGGTGTTTAGGTAGCAAGGATTGTCCGTGCTATAACTTGCCTCAATCCATTATAATTACTCGCAGTCTTCAACTCTTGGTATTCAAACTCTTCTGCTTGAAATCTCTTGCTGACGTTCCTCTACTAGCAGCAATCATCGAGCACAACATGCAGCTAAACAAGCAAGCAAACAATTTACAACTAAGAACAGTACACCAAACAGTAGAAATGAAACAAACGAAGGTTTTAAAACTAATCTACGCTTTGCTACGAAGACGTGAGCGCAAGAATCACACTAATCGGAGCTAAAACGAGAAAGTTACGGCGTTTCTAAGGTTCGGGGACTTGCTGACAAGGTTCAAAAACTTCCAGGGACCTATTCGTGAAAAATCGAGAACCTATACGCAATTTTATATAAGAACCTGAGGGCTAACGCGCAAAAAGGCAGGGGCTTTTCTACGAAAGAGTATAGACTAAATGAATATGATATAAAATTACAAGATTCGCTGAGGGTCTTACCGAAAATCTTAAGGCCAAAAACGATGGAAGGCTCGGCGCGGCGACGAGATGAAGAATGGGCAGTAGTGGAAGATACGGTGGAAGAAGACTACCTTAGAGAATCCCAAACAAAGGGGCCTCCCTGTAAAGGAGTCGATGATGTGCCTTTTCTAGAGGAGAGGTGGTTGTATATATAGGGAGAAAACCTCTCACTTACAGGTTCATTAGCAATATGAGACTAAAGGTGGGTTGCCCCATTCCAATGGGAATGAGCTTTGGCATAAAAGTGGGTCAACTTTGGGCCAGGGCTGGTCTACTCAGATTTTGGGTGATTTTAATTTTCGGAATAATTATTTTTCTAGTTATAAAATAATTCTAGATAAGTCTAGAATTGATATTAAAACCAGGAAAAATATTCTAAATATCCTAGGAAAAATTCCAGAGATAGAGTTGGACATGAGGAACCCAAATAAAATATTTGGAGCTCATGAAAAAGAGTTTAGCACCTTCCATAAATTGGAATTAGCTATAGAAAAATAGGAATAAATCCCAAAAAGTTCTGGAAAATTTCCATTGGGCTTCTAAACGCATTTTAGAAAACTTTACACACATAAAACCACTAAATGCAACCGGCATGAATGTAAAGCACTCAATATTATAACCTATGTTATTTTATTTTGAATTATTTTTCTGTACTAAATTCTCTGTTAATTATATAAAGCTTGGAAAATTTTAGAAAATTGATAAAATCATTGTATTAATTATGCTGACAAATCACATCCCAAAATCCAAAAATTTTGGGGTGTGACAGCGGACATCACCATGTTGGACATACACGAGCCGGCCTCGCCTCCAAGTTACGAGTCGTCGCCATGTCAGACATCATCTTCGGTTCGGATTCAGCCGATATATCTGCACCTCAACTGTAATTTTTCCCTCATACGACGTCCAAACAAGGCGTTCTTGGATGCGTTGGAACCGTGGGCGCTTCTTTTGGTTCTGGTCCTAGCTCCAGAAGCCTCGTAGATCATTCTGTGTGACTACGAAAAGTTGTGGTGCCACCTGTTTTGGGCATTTTTAGGCTTTGTATCGTGTCGGGCCTTCGGTCCATGTTGTGGGCGCGGTGCCCCCAACCCTAGCTCACCCCTAGGTTAATAAATTCAGTAGCTGCCGTCGTTTAGACTCGTGTTATGCTTAGATTGTTCTATCAAGAACAGTTTCACCGTCATCGGTTTGTAGAACCTCAACTTACGTGCTTAATCATTCATCTGTAGTGTCACTTCATTATTGAGAGCTGCATTCTTTCGAGTTCTTGCTTGTGTTCTTCGTTTCGCAGGCAGGGATTAGCCTTCTTGGTGAGGTCAATCGGGTTGTGACACGGTTGATAACCAGAGGAGTTTGGTGACAACTAACAAAGAGAAAAAAAGAGAAAAAGAAAAAAAAATTCAGAAGTGCTTGCATGAATTGTGCCACTGTTCATAGTTGTATTGTTAGTTGCTTGAACTAGGTCCCAGACGAGTTTAGGCCGACAACATAGACTAGCTTGGGACTAATTTTCAGTTTTACAATTTCTGAATTGAATTATTGTTAATCCTTGCTACCATATATTTGCCTCCCAAGCTCCACATACATAGTTCAGGTCATTACAATGAAGGATCCTTTCAATCGTGGTACTACTTCCTCACAGATATCACGAACCAGCCACTGGTTGTCCCGTCCACTGCTTTGTGTTGGTAAGAACCTTGTAAGAGCTTGGTAAGACGTGTGAGAGTGTGTATCCACGGTCGAATTTTACGAAGATCTAACGGCATAGGAAAAAGTCTAGATCACCCCCTCACCTATAAGGGTTGGACTACATAACCCCACAACCTATAAAACGGTCTATATCTGATGAGGACATCACCATGTTGGACATACACGAGCCGGCCTCACCTCCAAGTGACAAGTCGTCACCATGTCAGACAACATCTTCGGCTCGGATTCAGCCGATATATTTGCACCTCAACTGTAATTTCTCCCTCATACGGTGTCCAAACAAGGCGTTCTTAGATGCGTTGGAATCGTGACGACGAGACTCTTCTTTTGGTTCTAGTCCTAGCTCCAGAAGCCTCATGGATCATTCTGTGTGACCACGAAAAGGTGTTGCGCCACCTATTTTGGTCCTTTTTAGGCTTTGTATCGTGTCAGGCCTTCGGCCCATGTTGTGGGCGCGGTGCCCCCAACCCTAGCTCGCCCCTAGGTTAATAAATTTAGTAGCCGTCATCATTTAGACTCGAGTTATGCTTAGATTATTCTGTCAAGAACAGTTTCGCCGTCATCGGTTTGTAGAACCTCAACTTTCGTGCTTAATCATTCATCTGCAGTGTCACTTCATATTGAGAACTGCATTCTTTCGAGTTCTTGCTTGTGTTCTTCATTTCGCAGGCAGGGATTAGCCTTCTTGGCGAGGTCAATCGGGTTGTGACACGGTTGATAACTAGAGGAGTTTGGTGACAACTAACAAAGAAAAAAAAGAGAAAAAGAAAAAAATTCAGAAGTGCTTGCATCAATTGTGCCACTGTTCATAGTTGTATTGTTAGTTGCTTGAACTAGGTCCCGGACGAGTTTAGGCCGGCGACATAGACTAGCTTGGGACTAATTTTTAGTATTACAATTTCTGAATTGAATTATTGTTAATCCTTGCTACCATATATTTGCCTCCTGTTGGCGGTCGTTACGGACCGATTTCCGACCTCCAACCGAGTATAAAACAAACACAGTGGAATCACACACCATAGATATATGGATTATTTCTGATCATTTCCACAAGTTTTGGTGTTTATGTGATTCTAGGAGGCAGGTTGCCAATGTCGGGGTAAAACCACCCAAAATGGTGCGTTCGGCCGAGTCTCATGACTCGACCGAACACCACCCTCATTCTCGGAGCGTACCAGGACCTAAACACACGTGATTTACCAAGACCCCGAGCATATGTGGACCGTCAGGATCAACCTCAGCACAAAGGCGGTGGATCCAAGGGCAGACGGGCACCCGGACCCATTCGGCCGAACTTCCAGGATTCGGCCGAAGCCCAACCGACCCACAACCGACCTGGGGACGAAATCTGGAGCGTTGGAGGCCGAGGCAGTGCAAATGGGTGGTTCGACCGAACTGGGGAGTTCGGCCGAACTGACCCCCTTCGGCCGAACCCGGCATCTTCGCCCGAATGGCCCAGAACCGCCCCTGAGGTCCCGTGGCCACTACTTCTTCTTCCACCACCCTTCCTTGCTATAAAAGGAGGCCTCCAACACCTGCAAAAGCATAGAACACAAGAGAGAAGTTCCTTAGCGAAGCTCTGCCACTTTCATACTTAGAAGATAGGGACAGAGGAGAGGTGAGCGTCCGGAGAGGAGCCGAAGTGTCGGCCCCTCTTCCAGCTATACCTCTACGGATGCGGCTCTGCTTCGAGTAACATCCGGGTCGTGTATAGTAACTCTTATATCTCTTCCTGATTAATTGAGGAGTCAGTTCTACTTTTATTTACTTGCTGGTTCTTCGTTCAATGCTTAGTTGATTGGTATAATTGTATACTGGTTGCTTGGCTTGGGTGCTTGTCTTTCTATAGGAGATAAGTATTAACCGACTAGTGTAGGCATGGTGCCTATACTTGAGGTTAACTTAGTTTGTCCCCGAGTCTACGGAGGTGGTAGCCGTTAGGTGGTGACAGCCCTATACGACCTACGTAGTCCATCACGTTCGTCTCGTCCTACAGGATCCCAGAGTGTAGGATTGGTGACACCCCTTCTCATCCCTTTCTGCGTGTCATAGGTTCTATTGTCTTGAAGCAAGTATCTATCTGTACCCTCTGATCCGCTCAGTTAATCAGTAGAGTGCCTCTATCAGACACATACCCTCTCTACCCTCTCATCACTTCTCTTTCCTCTTTGTTGTTGTCATCCACTTCATCCATCCCATTCCATGACCCTTGGACAACTTAGTTTAGAATTAGTTCACTTCTCGTTCCCCGTGGAAATCGATACCTTGGAATACTCCCGGGTGAAAGCTGCATCGGTATCCGTCCGCTTGCGGATTTATCTGTAGGCCGTAAGGAGTACCAACACCTCCCAAGCTCCACATACATAGTTTAGGTCAGTGCAGCGAAGGATCCTTGCAATCTTGGTACTACTTCCTCACAGATATCACGAACCAGCCACCGGTTGTCCCGTCCACTGCTTTGTGTTGGTAAGAACCTTGTAAGAGCTTGGTAAGACGTGTGAGAGTGTGTATCCACCAACACATATAATAGTTCATAGAGATTTAATTTGATCAAAACCAAACAATAGTTTTTGTTTAAAGTCTAAATTGCAGAAAATCACGACACAGTTGTTTACAGGGATGGAACAAAAGAACAAACCACAACTACATGTAGCCGACAGTCATCAAGGTATGAGAGGTAAAATTACCATACCAACCTACTCTGGATCTTATGATGAAGACAAATATCTTGATTGGGAGATGGCTATAAAACATGTGTTTAATTCCCACCTAGTTCCTGAGATACATAGAGTTCAACAAGCTACATGTGAGTTTAAGAATTTTGCCTTTATTTGGTGGTACGGGCTAGCTGCAACTAATGCTTTACCCAGTACATGGGAACAACTTAAAGAAGTAATGTGTGATCATTTTATTCCTCTTTCTTATAAACATGTTTTTCTTAGAAAAATGCAGCGCTTATTGCAGGGCAATACGTCTGTTCAGGAATACTATAAAGAGTTTCAAAAGTGTAGAATATGTTGTGAAATTAACGAATATGTAGAAGCAACCGAGAATAAATTCTTGTATGGTCTTCGACCTGAAATTCAGAATATTCTTGTTGATCACTCTTATAGTTCTCTTTCACAATTATTTGAACATGCTTGTATGGCTGAAAAAAATAACTTTTAGGTGATGATAATGTGTCAAAATTAATTGCACCTATTTGCCAAGATGAGGTACGATATTTGGAGGAGGACACCATCCCTTTTCTTGTCCCTAACATTTTGCAGCATATACATAATGAAGATGACCACACAAAAAAAGAGAAACAAGTAAATTTTTCAGGTAAAAGCTCTCTTGATGTGCTGAATTTACCCTCCAATGATGCAAATAATGCTATATTAGAACATTCTCCTGTATTTCCTTGGTCACAAATAGAGAAGGAGCATGATACTTTTGATTTGAAGAAATATACATGTACCGAAAATAATATTATTATACCGATTACTTGTGCACATGATGAACTGAAATTATTATCTCATTTAAACAATTTGGGTTATGTTGAGTTTGATACTTTATGTGATCTTAGTAGTTTAGAAGAGAATTCAGATGTGTTGAGTTGCCATGGTTGTCTACTTATACATATCATTTTATTGGTAAATATAATTGTAAATGAGAGTATATAGTGCATCGAGTCTATATTTGTGCAAATATGAAATCTCCTTTTGATGTACAAGATTGTGATCAACTAGATTGTTCATCTAGTTTTACTATAACGAATCGGGTTCACTTTCAAAAAGGGGAGCATTGTTGGCTGTTAACTGTGTGTGCTAGTGTTAATTTTTCTTGCATTGCACAGATACTAGCGGTTATGCGACCATCTATGCCTGCATTATGTTTGGTTAGTGCTAATCTTTTGCAGGATAGTATTGAAAAAGGTCGTATGCGTTTTGATCAAGGAACCTACGTATTTGCCGACAACTCTATAGGAGAAGATACTTTGGGAGATTGCAAATATGGTCATGTCACTCCTCACAATATTCTTAGTTCTCATATTTTCCGCAACCTCGTATTTCTTCGTGTTGTGCAGGGCCATCTTAGAGAACAAACGACGCCGAGGACGGCTTTTTGTCAAGAAGGGGAGGATGATGAGGACATAACACTCATACATATGTCCATGAGTGGTGCATGGGGTGGATAAGAAGGGGACCAACAAGGTTTTTCAAGTCAAGAAGAAGGCCCGAGACTAATCCGATTCGAGTCCCTAAGGTGGAGGCCCAAAGAAACTCAAGTTCGAGTCCACCTAGGAGTCCACGAACAACCCGCACTAAATTCATCGCCGAGGTCGCATACGGGCTTGTTTTTGACTTTCTATATATGCTTGGAAAGCTAAGGAGATAAGCCTTTCCAATGGCACTGGTCGCACCTCAAAATTCCTTCTGAGTCATCAGGAATCGTCGAAACAAGTGGACGTCCAAAATCTGTCAGGGTGCTGCACCGCCATCTTTTGGGCTGTTGGCCCGTGTATCGTGTTGGGGTCCATTATGGACGTGGTTAGGGCGTTATGCACGCCCCAAACCTCATATAATCAGTAGCCGCCGCCACATTATGGTTTGGGTTTTGCTTAGATTAATCTGTCGAGAACAGTTTCGTTGTTCGTCGGTTTGTAGAACTCCAACTTTGTGCTTAATCATACATCTACAGTTTGTCACTTCCTTTGAGAGCTGCGTTCTTTCGAGTTCTTGCTTGTGTTCTTCGTTTCGCAGGCAAAGATTAGTCTTCTTAGCGAGGTCAACCGGGTTGTGACACGGTTGTTAACCAGATAAGTCGTGGTGCTAAGATTGAAGGGTTCGAGTTTGCTGACTTGAAGCCGGATCGGTGTGTTGTGCTCCGTTCAAAACGAGTTACCCTTCACCTGATGGAAGATCGGACACTCTAGTTCCCATCAATTCCCAAAAGATCAATCACAAGGGACAAAAGTTGCCATTGACATTGTTCTGCACCATGCACATCTCCTAGAGGGATAAATACTCTTTCAGATTATATAAACATATTTTGGTTTGTTCTAAGACAAATCTATTATATTATATTATAATTATAACTTATACTAAAACTCAAAATTTGAAGCAATCTTAGGGTCCTCAGTTACTGTAGTTTTTATTTTCGTTTTTTTTTCACAGTTGCTAGCATGTGTGTCTTAATGATTTGTTGAGTCACCAAGCTTCTAGGCCACACCGATGGTACCCATGCAGTGAAGGTTAAAGACCGGCACTGTAGCATGCTGGGTTCTAGAATGCTATAGCATGTTGTAGAGAATAGCTTTCCTCATCTTTAGTAGTTGTTTTTTGAAACATATATTAGCCATTGCTTTTTTCCACCAAAATATATTCTCATATTTATTTTATATTGACATTATTTGTTTTTCTCTGTTTTTATACACGCATACAATCTACTTGTTATAAACAAAAAAAGTAAAAGCAAACTCCCTAACTACCTATAATATTAATACAATATTGTTAAAAGGAGTCACCACGTTCGCCGAGAGGATCAAGAAATTTCCACGTGAATCCAAAAAAGAGAAGAACATATGTCGTTGGATTTTATGAAGATCTAACGGTCTATATTATTCTGTTAATCCAAAAAAAGAATAATATGGACCATCGGATTTTATGAAGATCTAATGGTCCATATTATTTTGTTAATCTAAAAACGAGAAAAATATATGCCGTCGGATTATATGAAGATCTAACGATCTGCATTAACCCAATGAGTCTAGATCGAATATCATTAATAAATAGATAAATAAAAAAATAACATATGAACTTGGTGTCCAAATTGTACTTGGTTACTGTGTAGATAATTTTTTTTACCTTTGAATAAATGTAACTCCATCCTTTAAACTCCAAACAACTCGTATAAATAGTCAAACGAAATGTATTTGACGAGATCTACATGTCTGTGGTCTGTAATTATCCAATTAACCAACATATCAAAAGGTAAAATTTTGCTATACAAAGTGTTTGCTCAATCTTTAATTCTACAATCTTTGTATCTACTAGCAAATATAACTGTGCGTTGATATGGGTGTAGGAGACTTCGTGACTAAAGCTGCATGGGAGCTATGGACGCTACCGATTCTGCATCTGATAAGGAGCACAACAAAGGAGAGATCATTGGTGTACACTATTCTTGAGAACGGGAACGGCAGTGGATCAATGACGGGGGTGCGAGCGAAGTGAGAAGACGAGGAGGTAAGTATGGTGGTGCGGGACGACGGAAGGAGATGAGATATAGCGAGCGACGTGAGAAGACGAAGTGGGTGCGTGCGACGGTGTGGGACAGTGAGAGAGGATGAGGTACTACGGGTTGATTAATGCCCATGTGTTGGTATTAGTGAAGGGTGCATTGTAAGCGAAGGCATGCAACAGCCGGTCAGCCATGGACGCCGCAGATTCCGCATCTGATGAGGAGAACGACAAATAAGACATCTTTGGCACACGTCGTACTCGAAGACGACGACGGGTCGACGACGGGGTTGCAAGCGATTCGAGAAGATGAATGGTGGGTGTGGTGCCACGGGACAGCAAGAAGAGACGAGGTATCGTGGATTGATTAGATGAAATATTTTGGGGTTTGTAAAAATTACAACTTATCTAAGGATGGTGGGTTGATTTCTATAACTATTATGGGGGTTTCACAAAATTATAACATAGTGCTGAATGAATCCTTACTTTATAATTATATAGAAATTATATTAGTATCTTTGTTAAAATTTATATAAAATACGCCACCATATTCGTCAGGAGGGTTAGAAATTACTTAAAAAAGAAAAAATATATATAGTGTTGTTGGATTTTATGATGATCTAACGGTCTAGATTATTGAAGAGTCAATATCTAGAACCAACAACCAAATATACAATCATAACAAAAAACATAAAAATAAATAGCATAGCATCAATACGAGTGTGACATCAAATAATCTAATTCGCAACGACATCATATTACCAAAGAAGGTAAAAAACTAAGAATTATTCCCGCTGCCGAGGCATCGACTTTAACTACAATTATGTTTTGCGCATTTTTGATTCAAGAAAGATGGCTTAGAGAAGATAAAAATGAAAGAGAGGAGCTTTATTCGAGCAATGAAGTGAATAGCTGTTGGAGTTGCTATGTAATAAAAAAATAAGGAACATGGGGCAACTACATTTAGTAAACTAAAGGAACAAACATGTCCCACAATTGATAATTCTTGCCCGTCGAGGGGCAGTCAACGACAACATCAATTTTTCTTCTCTAAATTATAAGGATGTGTTGTCTGCTCATCTATAAGTGGGTAGCAAATTTATTGTGTGCTTCTTTCAAAAAGAAAAATGTTGAATGTTGGGGAGACACAGACATGCCAAAGTCGAATTCATAAGAATATCGAGTATCAACCAAAATTATATTAAATTTGTATTCAATTTTGAAGTTAAGATTGATTCTATTGTGAGGTGAACTTCACCATTGTATGGGGAGCAAGAAACCAAAAGAAAAGGAGCAGAAACTTGAGGAGAAAAAGAGAAGCCATAAAAGTAGGGTTGTGATTATTTGTGCGTTGTCGTAATGAAGCTCTACATGGATGTTAAACATAAATAATAATTTATCGATATATGTTAAATTCTGTGACATAATTTTATGGAAAAAGTCTTTTACTTCCCTCACCTATTCGCTTTTACCTCCCACACCCTAATCAAAACATTAGCTTGATTTACTCTCTCATCCTATTCAAAGTAGATTAAATTAGTCCCTAATCAGAATTTTCACCCGAAATTACTTACGAGGCATTATTTTGACTGGTCTTAGCTTGGACGGATAGCTGACGTCCACTGCATGTCACCCGAGCCGAGCCCAGAGGAGCGGCGTGCAAGCCGAGCAGCTTGTCCTTGCAACGCACAAGCCAAGCGGGGCGCAAGCCGAGCAGTGCACCCTGGCCTCACGCAAGCCGAGCGGCAACATTTGCTTCGCGCGCCCTCCCCAGCCGGCCAGCCCTGCGCCAGGTTTGTAGTTGACGCATGTACACACGTAGCCGCTGTTGCTTGCCTCGTCAAGTTGAACCAAAACAAGAAGCAACGTACCGAGCTACTTGGAAGCGTTCGGGACAGTGCAAATTGTACTCTCGTCAAGCTGAATGTGAGGAACTTCTTCACAGGACACAGAACTTCGCATGAACGAAAATAATGCAGGGAGAAGTTTTACAATGAAAACGAAACTAACAGCCAGAGGGATCCCGGGTGTACATCGTGGTGGTAATACTGAAACTCGATAGACACACCATGTTAAATTATATACAATGGAACCCAGCTAACCTACTAATTGCAGGACATGCCATGCCTCACAATGCACATCCACATATGACAAAAAAAAATGCCCACCGAGTCTGGGAGGACATATCGCCTAGCAGACAGTGCACTAGCCGGACAAATTCGCCTCCACCCTGTCCCATTGGAACTCAACTCGATCACGATCAATCCATCTAGCGAACAAGGTTCCTACTACTCGTGTGCCCAGATCACTACAAGATCGCAATCCAACTTGCAGACAAATTGGTACTTTAGGGTTTGGATTATTCAGACCTTATTTAGATCTCAAATTCCACCCCCAATTCCACTGTATAAAAAGAAGATTCTCATCATATCAAAATACCGGCACATGCATAGAGTACTAAATATAGATAAAATCAAAAACTAATTGCACGGTTTTGTTGTACTTTGCGAGACGAACATTTTGAGCCTAATTAATCAATGTTTGGACAATTATTCACAAATATAAACGAAATGTTATAGTGACGCATTTATATCGTTTTGTAAAGTTTGGACCCTCAAACTTTACATCTAAACAAGACCTCAGCTCATTTCTTTGTAGTTTTGGATCCACCAGCGTCGCTCCACTCATCTAGTTCTTCCGGTGGCGGAGAGCGGAGGGAGGAGGAACCAACCGCCCAAGGACGACAAACAGGAGCCGTGCGGAGGAGAGGGGGCAACTATGCTGAGTCATGTGGCTAGAGCCAAAGCCCCCCTACCTATGTTGTTTACTTTGTAACTAGGTATATAATTAGATTTTATTCCGTACCACATAGTTTAATGATAAAAAAGAGTTTAGATCATACGAAAAAAACAACAACAACAAACAATTAAGATAAATATATATATAAATTTATTATCAAGTAAAAATTATTAAGTTGTTAACATAAAAAGCTAGCTACTGTTTATGCGGACCAACTTATTAGTTTAATCCTATCTAATACAGTAGTTAACAACCCAACAATTAATTTGATTGCCGGCAAATAAATTACAGACCAACAATCGCCCTAGTTGCTGCTATTCGGTCAGCTAGCTGCAGACAGACCATTTGCCACGAGAGCACGGTGGCCAGATCGGAGACACGAGGACGCATGGGTGGTTGCGATCAGCGGTGGATGTCGAGCTAGCTCGGCTCGTACGAGCTCGTTAGCCAAACGAGCCAGCTCAGCTCGACTGTAACGAAAACGAGCAAACATCTTGGCTCGGCTCGGCTCGGCTCATTAAGCTCGCGAGCTAGAGTTAAATTTAAAATTATCATAATAATATATATAATATAAAAAATATAGTATTTATATGGTCTTAATACCTTTAAAATCTACTTTGTCATACTATAATAATAGAATATAACTATAACATCCTCTAGAACTACGCATATAGTATACATATAGTATTATTAATTAATAATTTACTCATTAGTCTGTTATGTCTTCTAGCTCGTTTGGCTCGTGTCGGTGTTTAGAAATCGTGGTCCCGACACCAACCAGAAATGCACTGTGTTTCCTCCCCTGATGGTTGATGCAGAAGATTACACGTGACACGGATTTATCCTGGTTCCGGCGTACTTCCAGCAAGGTGATATGTGCGATGTATTATTCTGCACCAGACTGCAAGTAGTAGGGGGTACAAGCAGGTTGAGAAGAGAGGCTAGACCTCCTAGTCCCGGATGATTGAGGCAAGATGCCAATATCGTGGCTTTTCTTAGCGTGAACTCCTTCTTTCTTTTCCTCTATCACCCCCTCCTTTTATAGGCCAAGGAGGAGGGGTTACAGGAGCGTGTTGCTGTTTAGGCGTAGTTGCCGCACAGTAGTAGGAGTGGCGTTGGGCGTGCTTCTATGTCTTTGTTTGTTGTAGCCGATTCTTGTACTGTTGATGACGTCGAGGAGTGGCCTTGAGGATCCGAGGCGTCCTCTGTGCGATAATGGCTCGTCCGTACAACACCTCGAGGGTCTCCCATGCCTGCGCACAACCCATCTTGTGGCAAATCACTGTGGGAGTCGGTGGCACAGGGAGTTAGAGTGACCCGGCCATGTTCGTACGGTGGAGACATGTCCGCACAACGCCGGAGTTGGTCGCATAGCGCTCGGAATGGCCCCCCATACCTCCGTCGTCCTGTCTTCTTCTTCTGTCGTGTGCTCGAGGGTCTCTCCGTTCAACGGAGGTCTTCTAGTCGTCGGAGTTGGCAGTACAGGAGCTTGGAGTGACGGGCCTTGTTCGCACAGTGCCGGCCTGCCCGCACAGAGCCTCGGTAGGCAGCATAGTGACGGGAGTTGGCGGATGCGACGGGAGGGGTTGTGGCTGTCAAGGCAGTATGGCGAGAGATCTGCCTTTTGACTTTGGTCGTACGCTAGTAGTGGCCGCAATTAACTGTCCGTCGAAGCGAGGGTCTCGACCGAAGCGGAGTTTTCCCCATTCCGTGGGTGTTGCTCGAGGCTCGATCCCCAGGCCTCGACCGAAGCGGAGTTCTCCGATTCGCTCGAGGGGTCGGTCCCCTCGAACGAAGCGGAGATTTTAGTTCGCGTCGAGGCACGCCACGGGGCGCCTTAACTGGGCCTTCGTTTGTTGCTGGGTCGTGGGCCCTAACTTTCTTTTCTCTTTTTCTGATTAATCGCGTGAGATCAATGTTTTCCCGAGGGTGGTTATCCCATAAGTTTGGGTACCCCTAATGATCGCCCCCAACAGTAGCCCCCGAGCCTTTGTTGGAATATGTTTTAATCCGACAGAGGCTTTTCGTTGTGGGTGCTTCCGATAAGGTTTTCTTTGACGAATTCCGCCGGCGCACCCGCGGGTGTAGCCCCCGAGGCCTTGGAGGAGTGGATATACTCCTGCTAGGACTTATCAGCGTTTTGCGCCTTTGTGAGCTACAACATGTTTCTTCTTCAAGGACCTCGACCTTGTGGTACAAGGAGCCCCCGAGCCCTTGCCCTGGCAAGGCCGATCAGGGGTGGTCCTTGACTTTGAGTTACGACCCTCATCGCCCTGTTCGTGGGGAGGAGGGGTGACGCAATCCATGCTTCCCTTGAACGGGCTGCGAGTCATGGATGCCTCTGTGAGCTGTTAGCGGGTAATTCAAGTGGACATCCGTGCCTCGTTCGATGGAGGTCGGCTCGTGGTCCGGAGACATGTCTCATAAGAGCACTTGTGAAGGTTTTCTAGGCAGGGCTCGACCCCGTTCGTTTGGGGTCGATGGCTCGTTGCTCTCCCTCGGTGGGATCCCTCGACTAGCTGCCTCCATCCTGGCCTTGAATATAACATGAAGGGCACCCTCGAGTTTCGTGCTTGAGGATTGGCTCGATCGCGCATGCCCTTGGTTATCCCTGACTCTGTAAGATCTGAGGTGCCTGTCGAACCCTCGAGGGGCCAGGACTTCGAACCCCTGATCAGTAGGGCCTCGAGGAGAGGTAAATTACCTCGGAAGCCTTTTGGCTGACCTCGAGCGTTTATCTCCGTAGTCGTGGGCGACGTGGCGCGGAGAACGTGAAGTGGGCGCGCCTTTTTAGGCGGAGCAGAAGAGACGTGGGTAGTTACGATGCGACGTGTTATCTGCGACACCTGGATTCTCGCGCGTAGTGGTTATCTTAACCCGTGGGGCCGGCCGTCGGTGACAGCGGTGCCAACCACATTGAATGTGTATTCCACGCAGACGGGGTGCCGGTTGCGCTTCGCGTTACTATAAATAAAGAGACAAGGGGAAAGGATTGGCTTACCCAGCCCTTGCCTTCCGATTGCATCTGCTACTTCCAAGCACCGCCGCTCTTTGCCTTTCACTTTTCCGCGCACAAGACTTCGCCCTTTCGCCGCCGTCGTTCGCCATGGTGACCATCGTCGACCCTGCTCCATGGTGCCCCTCCATCGCCACCGACGCCTATCTTGCCGGGCTGGTGGAGGCCGGGGTGCTGCCGGCGAATAGCAACCCGGACGAGCCGATGTGGATCGCACCGCCATCTAATCACCACGAGCCTTCTCCGCCGGAGGGCTTCGTGGTGAGCCTGGCGAGGCTTCACGAGCGGGGGTTCGGAATCCCCGCATCATCGTTCTTCCACGGGTCGTGCCTCCACTACAGCATGGAGCTCCACAACTTCGCCCCCAATGCCATCTCACAAGCGGCGGTCTTCGTCGCCGTTTGTGAGGGGTATTTGGGGATCGAGGCTCACTGGGACCAATGGGTTCACCTTTTCCGGGGTGAGCTACATACGGTCGTGGGTGAGTCTCGGGGGTTCCACCGGGCGGTCCGCACCGGAGGCCTCAACCTGCAAGTCCGGGGGAAGCGCAGCGGGCTGTATATCCCGACGACGATGTCCTCCAACAACGCTGACTGGGACAAGGGGTGGTTCTACCTCCGTAACGTCGACAACAAGCATCCGGCGTACACCGGCAAGGTGCTGCGTGAGCGGCCGGAGTCGTGGAGCTACGACGTCTCCCCCGCCGACCGTCAGGAGCGACTCAAGGTCTTCACCGACGCCTTCACCGCGCTGTCGAGGGCAGGGTTGACCGCGGCGGGGGTCATCGCGAACTTCAACCAGCGGTACGTCCTGCCGCTGATGGAGAGGAAGCTGCGCCTCGACCAGCTCAGGGCGGATTCGCCCTGGCAGGGCTCGAAGATGAAGGAGGGGACCCTCATCCTCGAGTACTGTATGCACCGAGCCCGACGAGCCGTGGAGGTCTCCAAGCTTGATTGCAAGGAGGAGGCCCTTTTGCCGTCAAGATGCGCCCCGAAGCGGGGTTTTTACATTTTGTAAGTTCCACTTTTAAGTTTGATTTAGATTCAATTTTGCTTTCTACCCTCGAGGTTATCTGATCGCTAATCTTGGATTTTTTTTCTTCAGGGTTTGTCTCAGAAAGGGTATCGCTCTGCTCCTCCTCTTCGTGAGGTTCGTGCGGCCAACCGCCTTTCTGCCGAGAAACAGAAGGCACGGAAGGACGCAGCGAAGCAGAAGAAAGAGAGGAAGCGCCTGCGGAGGGCGGCGCACGAGAAGGAATGTCGCCGTCGAATCAGGGAGGGGCGCTCCCCGCCAACTACCCCCGAGACTACTCCAAAGGAGTCTTCCTCGGAGGACCTTGTGGAGGTTCCGCCACCTGCGCAGGTGGCAGCTGAAGTGAGTGCGCCCCCGAGGGGGCAACGCCAGGAGACCCCGTCGTCGTCACGGGGTAGGGAGGCCTCGAGTGGCCTGGTGCCTTCGACGGCGGGTGCCCCCCCCCCCCCCGAGTTCCGCGGCGGCGGCTTCCGGGGCTCGAGCTTGGAGCCCGTCGGTGCCTGGGGCGGACGAGACGGCCACTGCCCCCGAGGCCACTGGGGCTCAAAGCTCCGCACCTGCGGGCTCGAGGCCCGCGAGCGAGACCCCGCCGCCGAGGGGCCATGGTCGTTCGGGGGCGCGGCGGCCCTCGAGCAGCAAAAAGTGCAAGCTGAGCAGCCTCATCCAGGTTAGGTAAGTCGTCGTTCTTTTCTCGGGCTTAATTCACAAGTTGTTGATCTGATTTTGCTGACTCGGTTTCTGTCAGCCAATCCGGTCCGCTAGCACCGCTTCCGTTGGCGCCGACGAAGGCGTTGAAGGTGTCAGCGCGCGCCACGCCTCGTTCGGCAGCGCCGCCCTCATCCGGGGCGCCCCAGGAGTCGGGGATTGTCGCCCGATATCGGGCGGCCCTTACCCGAGGGACCGTCCGATCAAAGGGGCAGGCGGCGGCTAGAGAAGCGTCGGCGGTGACGGGCGAGGAGCAGGCCAGGGAGACGCCCCCGGCCCTTCCTGTGGAGGATGTGGCCCCTGCTGTTGCGGGGATGACAGAGGCCTCCATGCCGGCCGAGGGCACGGGGGTGGTGGAAGGTGCGGCCCGTGGTGAAGACGCGGGTCAGACCGCAGCAGGAGGCAGCGGTTCAGCGAAGGTCGAGGAGGTGTCCGGGGCCGGCTCTGCATTGATGACCCTCCCGGCCACCCTCGAGGGTGGTCAGGAGGATGGGGAAGAGGATGCTCCGGGATTCCGCAATGGGACCTGGAGCCCTTGGGAGGAGAGGGTCGTGGGCACCCTGCCTGGCATTCCGGCCTTCGAGGCCTGGAGGAATTTTGGGCTCGGTCGCCGCGGGGTTCCTCCCGGCCTGGCCAGGGCTGCTGAGGCCGAGCGCCTTCTATGGGAGGAACAACAAGCCTTGGGGACCACGGTCCAAGAAGCCCTGAAGCAGGCCCTCGAACTCCACCTTGGTCGGGGTTTGGACGTCCACCGGGTAAGTGACTTAATCGCTAATTTGTTGCACGTTTTGCGCCTCCCCCCTATTTCAGCGCTGTCTGTCGTATTAACAACAGGACCTGAGGGAGATGGCTTGGCAAAAAGTCACCGAGCTCGCTAATGCGCACGTCGAGGTGCATCGGCTGAGGGTGGCTCTGAGCCGCGCCGAGCAGGAACGCCTACGTGAGAGGGCTCTCGCCGTAGAAACGGCAGAGGAGGTCCTTCGGCAGGGGGACAAACTCCATCGGTGAACGCAAGCGCTGGCGGCGCTCGAGGGGGAGCTACAGCAGGAGTGTGCCGCCCTTGCCGAGGCCCGGGGGCAACTGCAGCAGCGGGACTCGGCGCTTGCCGTAGCTGAGGCCCAATTGAAGACCCAGGACAAGGCTATCGACCTGCTCACCGTTGCGGTGATGGAGGGAGGTGTCGCCATCACGGAGCTGTGGGCCTCGGTCGCCATCACTTTGTCGTGGACCTCGAGGCGGTCAGCGGCGGCTATGTGGTGGCTGATGAGGACATGACACCCATACATATGTCCATGAGGGGTGCATGGGGTGGAGAAGAAGGAGACCAACAAGGTTTTCCAAGTCAAGAAGAAGGTCCAAGGCTAATCCGATTCGAGTCCCCAAGGTGGAGGCCCAAAGAAACTCAAGTTCGAGTCCGCCTCGGAGTCCAGGAGCAGCCCGCACTAAATTCGTCACCCAGGTCGCATACGGGCTTGGTTTTTTATGTTCTACAAATGTTTTGAAAGATAAGGAGATAAGCTTTCCAATGGCATCGGTCCCACCTCAAAATTCCTTCTGAGTCATCGGGAATCGTCGAAACAAGTGGACGTCCAGAATCTGCCAGGGTGTTGCGCCGCCATCTTTTGGGCTGTTGGCCCGTGTATCATGTTAGGGTCCATTGTGGACGTGGTTAGGGGGTTATGCATGCCCCAACCCTCATATAATCAGTAGCCGCCGCCACATTAGGGTTTGAGTTTTGCTTAGATTAATCTGTCGAGAACAGTTTCGCCGTTATCGGTTTGTAGAACCCCAACTTTTGATCTTAATCTTGCATCTGCAGTGTCACTTCCTTTGAGAGCTGCTTCGTTCGAGTTCTTGCTTGTGTTCTTCGTTTTGCAGGCAGGGATTAGCCTTCTTGGCGAGGTCAACTGGGTTGTGACACGGTTGATAACCAGAGGAGTCGTGGTGCTAAGATTGCAGGGTTCGAGTTTGCTGACTTGAAGCCGGATCGGTGAGTTGCGCTCCGCCCAAAACGAGTTATCCTTCACCTGACGGAAGATCGGGAAACCCTAGTTCCCATCAAGTGGTATTCAGAGACAGGTTTACTGTCAGGTTTGTCCTTTCGCCTTTGTCCTATAGTCTAGAAAATAGCCCTACAAAAATATTTGTCATCGTATTCCGCTGTCCTAGTACCCCTTTTAGCCTTTGCAATTTCGTTTCAGTTTCGCTTTGTTGAGTTTGTGTCTGTGGTCAAGTCTCGTTGCTGGTTTTAGTTGTGTTCGTGTCGTAGTTCAATCGTCCGTTGCTGTGATTCGATTGTTTCCGCCGCTATCCTATCCACGTTTAGCCATACAACAATTCGAGCCACTACATTACTCGATTTGCCTCGCTAACCGCCTTGTGTGAACTCTCGCCGTGCAAGCCCTAGATAGGTTGCAAGCCGCTTTGATTGCCTTTGCATTGCATACTTGATCATTGTTTCATCTGGCGAATACATATTGCTTGCTGCCGCAGATACTAGGAGGAAGTTTACCCTAGCCACTGCTGTTTTTCGTGCATTTAGAAAACATAATTTGAGAAATCTTCCATAAAACAGGCATAACTTTTCACTCGGTGCTCCGTTTTGGCTCAAATTTTTACAGCAGATTCGTGACTCCATTCGGAGGTGACCCAAACTAGCCATAGGCTTGTTTGGTCGAGTCAAAAAATTCAAAAAAAATCAGGAAGATAAATAAAAAAATTGATCAAGTTGTTTCAAGGTTTTCAGAGATTGTTCCTGAAATTCCCTAGGCCGCATCTCACCTCAAAAACGGGTACAAATTTTTATGGTTGGAGCTTTTGATATCCTTATTCAGAGAAAAATATAAAAACAACAGTTGATAAAAATAAAACATCTTAATTCCTACTAGTCCTACAGAGAAATTGCTGAAAAGATTAAAACAACAATTGCATAGAGTGTTGTTTTGCTTGTTCTGTGAGCTTTATCCATCGTTTCTTGTTCCAACTTGTTGTGCTGCGTCTAGGACACGTCTGAGCCAGCAATTGTGACTTGCACTTTGGATACTTATTGAACTTTGCTATTCTGCATTCGTTACTTGCTACTCCTTGCTACATATTGTGCCTTCCCAAAGCTCCACATACATACTTCAGATCGGTACAGCGAAGGACCCTTGCAATCTTGGTACTACTTCCTCACAGGTATCATGAACCAGCCACCGGTTATCCCGTCCACTGCTTTGCGTTGGTAAGAACCTTGTAAGAACTTGGTAAGACGTGTGAGAGTGTGTATCCACCAACACAAATAATAGCTCATAGAGATTTATTTTGATCAAAACCAAATAACAGTGTCTGTTTGAAGTCTAAATTGCAGGAAATCATGGCACCATTGTTTGCAGGATGGAACAAAAGAACAAACCATAACTATACATACCCGACAGTCATCAAGGTATGAGAGGTAAAATTACCATACCAACTTACTCTGGATCTTATGATGGAGACGAATATCTTGATTGGGAGATGACTGTAGAGCATGTGTTTAATTCCCACCTAGTTCCTGAGATACACAGAGTTCAACAAGCTACAAGTGAGTTTAAGGATTTTGCCTTTATTTGGTGGTACGGGCTAGCTGCAACTAATGCTTTACCTAGTACATGGGAACAACTTAAAGAAGCAATGCGTGATCGTTTTATTCCTCTTTCTTATAAACGTGATTTGCTTAGAAAAATGCAACGCTTATTGCAGGGCAATATGTCTGTTCAAGAATACCATAAAGAGTTTCAAAAGTGTAGAATATGTTGTGAAGTTAAGGAATATGTAGAAGCAACAGAGAATAGATTTTTGTATGGTCTTCGACCTGAAATTCGGAATATTCTTGTTGATCACTCTTATAGTTCTCTTTCACAATTATTTGAACATGCTTGTATGGCTGAAAAACAACTTTTAGGTGATGATAATGTGTCAAAATTAATTGCACCTATTTACCAAGATGAGGTACAATATTTGGAGGAGGACACCATCCCTTTTCTTGTCCCTAACATTTTGCAGCATGTACATAATAAAGATGGCCATACAAAAGAACAGGAACTGGTAAAATTTTCAGGTAAAAACTCTCTTGATGTGCTGAATTTGCCCTCCAATGATGCAAATAATGTTATACTAGAACCTTCTCTTGTATTACCTTTGTCACAAATAGAGAAGGAGCATGATACTTTTGATTTGAAGCAATATACATGTGCTGAAAATAATATTATTATGTCGATTACTTGTGCACATGACGAACTGAAATTATTATCTTCTTTAAACACTTTGGGTTATGTTGAGTTTGATAATTTATGTGCTCTTAGTGGTTTGAAAGAGAAATTTAGATGTGTTGAGTTGCCATGTTTGTCTACTTGTACATATCATTTTATTGGTAAATATAATTGTAAAGGATTGTACATGGTGCACCGAGTCTATATTTGTGCAAATCTGAAATCTCCTTTTGATGTACAAGATTGTGATCAACTAGATTGTCTATCTAGTTTTACTATAACGAACCGGGTTCACTTTCAAGAAGGGGAGCATTGTTGGCTATTACCTATGTGTGCTAGTGCTGATTTTTCTTGTATTGAACAGATACTAGCGGTTATGCAACCATCTATGCCTGCATTGTATTTGGTTAGTGCTAATCATTTGCAGGATAGTATTGACAAAGATCGTGTGTGTTTCGATCAAGGAGACTACGTATTTGCCGACAACTCTATAGGAGAAGATGCTTTGAGGGATTGCAAATATGGTCATGTCACTCCCCACAATATTCTCAGTTCCTATATTTTCCACAACCTCGTGTTTCTTCGCGTTGTACAGGGCCATCTTAGAGCTCAAACGATGCCGAGGACGGCTTTTCGTCAAGAAGGGGAGGATGATGAGGACATGACACCCATAAATATGTCCATGAGGGGTGCATGGGGTGGAGAAGAAGGAGACCAACAAGGTTTTCCAAGTCAAGAAGAAGGTCCAAGGCTAATCCGATTCGAGTCCCCAAGGTGGAGGCCCAAAGAAACTCAAGTTCGAGTCCGTCTCGGAATCCAGGACCAGCCCGCACTAAATTCATCGCCCAGGTCGCATACGGGCTCGGTTTTTGATGTTCTACATATGTTTGGAAAGCTAAGGAGATAATCTTTCCAACGGCATCAGTCTCACCTCAAAATTCCTTCTGAGTCATCGGAAATCGTCGAAACAAATGGACATCCAGAATCTGCCAGGGTGTTGCGCCGCCATCTTTTGGGCTGTTGGCCCGTGTATCATGTTAGGGTCCATTGTGGACGTGGTTAGGGGGTTATGCATGCCCCAACCCTCATATAATTAGTAGCTGCCGCCACATTAGGGTTTGGGTTTTGCTTAGATTAATCTGTCGAGAACAGTTTCGCCGTTATCGGTTTGTAGAACCCCAACTTTTGATCTTAATCTTACATCTGCAGTGTCACTTCCTTTGAGAGCTGCTTCTTTCGAGTTCTTGCTTGTGTTCTTCGTTTCGCAGGCAGGGATTAGCCTTCTTGGCGAGGTCAACCGGGTTGTGACACGGTTGATAACCAGAGGAGTCGTGGTGCTAAGATTGCAGGGTTCGAGTTTGCTGACTTGAAGCCGGATCGGTGAGTTGCGCTCCGCCCAAAACGAGTTATCCTTCACCTGACGGAAGATCGAGAAACCCTAGTTCCCATCAGTGGCGGACGACCTCGACGATGACGCTGCGCTGGTCGTCGTGGAGAGTGCCGATGCTGCTGCCTCTGCTCCTGCTGCCACCCTCGCGCGAATCTTCGAGAGCGACCTCCTTCCTGACGCTGAAGACGAGGAGGACGCCACCCCCCAAGACCTCGCTCCCTGAGTAGTTTTAGAGATTTTTATGTAATAAGCACTCTAGTGGTTTAAACAATTTTATGTTTTTGAAACGCACATTCAAGTTTTTATTTGAATTATGGTTTCTTTATCACGTTTATCTTACTGCATTTGCAAAGGGGTTGTCGAGGAGAGTATCGTTCATAGAGCAATTTTAGCGCAGGGTGGCGAGGGGGATGTCGTATCCTTTCGAAGGCGTAGGCGGTCCCTCAACTCGTCCGGCCCTTGGCCTTAATCATTCTATGCCTCGAGCTGCCTTTGGCAATTACAGGAGATGGACGTAATGAAAGAGTTTATAAAATTTTTAAAATTGGGACAATTTTAGGAGGGGGTGCCCCCCGAGTTAGCCCCCGAGTGAGACTTGGCTTTTTTCGATGGTAAGCGTAGTCTTACTCATTTTAAGGTCATTTATATTTTTATTGACATAAGTAAAAATGTACATGAATGCTTGAAAGCTTAAGGGTAGAAGCGACGTAGCTGTTGGATGTTCCAGGCGTTGGCGAATACTTCGCCTTTCTCGTTTGCGAGCTTGTATGTGCCTGGTTTGAGGACCTCGGCGACGATGTAGGGTCCTTCCCATGGTGGTGTGAGCTTGTGGCGCCCTCGATTGTCTTGTCGCAGCCTTAGGACTAGGTCCCACTTGTTGAGGTCTCGTCGTCGAACCTTTTGGGCCTGATACCTTCGAAGCGACTGCTGGTACCGGGCCGAATGTAAGACCACGACGTCTCGAGCTTCGTCCGCTTGGTCGAGTGAGTCTTCCCAAACTTGCTTGTTCCTTTCCTCTTGGTAGGCTCTGAGCCATGGGGACCCATATTCCAAGTCTGTGGGGAGGATAGCCTCGGCACCATAGACAAGAAAGAATGGGGTAAAACCCGTGGCTCTGCTTGGGGTTGTTCTAAGGCTCCAAATCACCGAGGGTAGTTCTGATGCCCATTTTCCGCCGAATCTATTCAGCTTGTTGAATATTTTTGGTTTGAGACCTTGTAGAATCATGCCGTTGGCACGTTCTACTTGGCCGTTTGTCTGTGGATGTGCTACGGCCGACCAATCCACGCGGATATGGTGGTCGTCACAGAAGTCCAAGAACTTTTTGTCTGTAAATTGGGTGCCATTGTCAGTGATTATCGAATTGGGGACCCCGAACCTGTGAATTATGTCTGTGAAGAACTGCACAGCCTGCTCGGATCTGATGTTGCTGATTGGTCGAGTCTCGATCCATTTCGAGAACTTGTCGATGGCCACCAGTAGATGTGTAAAGCCCCCGGGCGCTGCTCACATTGGACCAACGAGGTCAAGCCCCCATACGGCGAACAGCCATGTGATAGGAACGGTTTGCAAGACGTGAGCCGGGAGGTGGGTTTTGCGTGCGTAGAATTGACACCCTTCGCAGGTGCGCACGATTTCGTTGGCGTCTGCAACAGCCGTGGGCCAGTAGAAGCCTTGGCAGAACGCGTTGCCCACGAGGGTACGGGGCGCCACGTGGTGGCCGCATACGCCAGCGTGGATGTCTCGAATGAGCTCCCTTCCCTCCAGGATTGGAATGCATCGCTGCAAAATTCCGGAGGGGCTGTGTTTGTACAATTCCCCATCGATTATATGGAATGACTTGGCCTTTCTTGCAATGCGTCGAGCCTTGGTTTGATCCGAGGGTAGTTCCCCTCGGGTGATCCAGGCGACGTACTGGTTGCGCCTCGTCGATTTCCATATTTTCACCCTCGTCCGCCGAGGATATCTCCTGACTTGAGGCTTCAGGTTCCTCTTTCGAAGGGTCGTCGTCCATGGGCTCGACATATGGAGCCCCCAAGGGTTCGGTCCTCGAGGGAGCATCAGGAGCTTTGGGGGTCAGCTTGAGGTCGATGCTTGGTTGTGTCAGGTCACGGGTGAATACGTTTGGAGGAACGGTAATCCGTCCAGACGCAATTTTCGCTAATTCATCGGCCTCCTCGTTGTACTTTTGCGCGATGTGGTTGAACTCGAGGCCGTGGAATTTGTCCTCGAGTCGGCATACTGCATTGCAGTACGCTTGCATCTTGTCGTCGTGGCAGCTTGCCTCCTTCATAACCTGGTCGATGACCAATTGTGAATCTCCCCGGACGTCGAGGCGTTTTATACCCAATTCGACGGCTATGCGAAGGCCGGCTAGTAAGGCCTCATATTCGGTCATGTTGTTGGACGCCGGAAAGTGCAAGCGTACCACGTGCCTTATATGTTCTCCGAGGGGTGAGACGAAGAGCAGGCCCGCGCCCGCACCGGTTTTCATCACCGACCCGTCGAAGTACATAATCCAACATTCGGCTTGGATTTGTGGTGGGGGCAGCTATGTGTCGGTCCATTTTGCCACGAAATCGGCCAAGATTTGCGATTTAATTGCCTTGCGGGGGGCATAAGTGAGGGTTTCACCCATCAATTCCACGGACCATTTGGCTATTCTACCCGAGACGTCCTGGTTGCGGAGTATCTCCCCCAGGGGAAAAGATGAGACCACGGTGACAGGATGAGCCTCGAAGTAGTGGCGCAATTTGCGCCGAGCTAGCACCACTACGTAGAGCAACTTCTGAATCTGTGGATATCGCGTCTTGGTTTCGGTCAGTACCTCGCTGATGTAGTATACTGGCCTTTGGACGGGCAGAGCGTGTCTTTCCTCAGTTCTTTCTACGACGATGACTCCGCTAACTACTTGAGTCGTTGCGGCTACGTAGAGGTAGAGGCGCTCGCCCTCCTTAGGTGGCGTTAAGACTGGCGCTCGTGCGAGAGACGCCTTCAGCCCGTCGAGGGCTTTCTGGGCCTCGGCGGTCCAAGACAAATGCTCGTTCTTTTTTAGGAGTCGGTACAGGGGCAAGCCTTTCTCGCCGAGACGCGAGATGAACCGGCTTAGGGCTGCTAAGCATCCCAATACCCTTTGTACCCCCTTTAGGTCTCGGATCGGTCCCATCTGTTCGAGGGCCGAGACTTTTTCAGGGTTGGGCTCAATGCCTCTCTGAGAGACTATGAATCCCAAGAGCATGCCTCGAGGCACCCCAAAAACGTATTTCTCCGGATTTAGTTTTACCCCGTTAGCCCGGAGACAATCAAACGCAATGCGCAAATCGTTTACCAGGTCGTCCGTCTTCCTGGTTTTTACTAGAATATCGTCAACGTATGCTTCTACGATTCGCCCGATATGATCTCGGAAAACACGAAGCATGCATCGCTGGTATGTAGCTCCAACATTTCGAAGTCCAAACGGCATCGTGACATAGCAGAAAATACCAAAAGGCGTAATAAAGGAGGTTGCCAGTTGGTCAGAAATTTTCATCTTAATTTGGTGGAAACCAGAATAAGCATCAAGGAAACATAATAGCTCGCATCCTGCAGTTGAATATACGATCTGATCGATACGTGGTAGAGGAAAAGGGACTTTTAGACATGCTTTATTTAAAACAGTATAATCTATGCACATTCTCCAGTTCCCATTCTTTTTCTTAACTAAAACAGGATTGGCAAGCCAGTTAGGGTGAAATACCTCCTTGATGAATCCGGCCTCGAGGAGCTTGCGCAGCTCTTCTCTGATGGCCCGGCGCTTTTGTTCGTCGAAGCGTCACAGGCGTTGAACCACCGGCTTGGAGTGGGGCAGGATATCAAGGGAGTGCTCGGCGACCTCCCTCGGTATGCCTGACATATCCGAGGGGCTCCACGTGAAGATGTCGGCGTTGGCGCGGAGAAAGTCGACGAGCACCACCTCCTATTTGTCGTCGAGGGTCGAGCTGATCTGCACCGTCTTGTCACCGGGGACACCTGGGTCGAGGGGCACCGCATTGGTGTGCTCAGTGGGCTCGAAACTGCCTGCATGCTTCGAGGTGGAGGGGATGGTTTCGTTCGCCATCTTCTCCAGGTCTACGACGAGAGCCTCGTCCTCGGCAAGCGCCTTGGAGCTCTCGACGCATTCCACGTCACATATGTAGGCATGTTCGAATGATGGGGCCACGGTGATGACACCATTTGGTCCCGGCCTTCGAGGAAAGCGTGGATGACTTCGGAGTCACCCACACTCGGGAGCTCGGTGCAACGCTTGGAGAAGCGGTGGATGAAATCACGAAGGGACTCGTTGGATGTTTGGCGACACCCTCGAAGGTCCCATGAGTTTCCAGGGCGTAGGTAGGTGCCCTGAAAGTTCCCCACGAACGTCTTCACGAGGTCATTCCAGTCGTGAATCTGGTTCGCGAGTAGGTGCTCTAGTCATGTCCGCGCAGAATCAGCCAAATGAAGCGGTAAGTTGCGGATGATCATGGCGTCGTCGGTTGCGCCGCCCAATAAACAGGCGAGGCGATAGTTGTTGAGCCACACCCTCGGGTCCGTCTCCCCCGAGTACTTGGTGATGGTTGTCGGCTGCCTGAATCGTGCGGGAATCAGGGCCACACGAATCTCTCGACCAAATACCCGGGTTCCCGGGGGCTCTGGCGTTGGGCTCTTGTCTTCGTTGCTGTCGTAGCGGCCTCCACGGCGGGGGTGGAAACCGCGAGATGCGCCATTCCGCCTCTTTCTGTTGAGGGTGTTGCGAGCGTCGTCGTCGCTGGCGTCACCACGTGTGTCAAGGATTCGCTCCTTGAGAGGCTTTCTCCCGATGCGTTCGTGCACCGAAGGTGCCTTTCCCTTATTTGAGGGCGGGGGTGGCATTGGATTGTCCCTTCGCGGGGTTTGTGCCGATGCCTCATGCTCCTGCGTTGCTCCACCGGTCTTAAGGCCGGTGGAACTACAGATGCGAGAGGCTGAACTTTCGTCTCCCCCGAGTACTTGGTGATGGTTGTCGGCTGCCTGAATCGTGCGGGAATCGGGGCCACACGAATCTCTCGACCAAATACCCGGGTTCCCGGGGGCTCTGGCGTTGGGCTCTTGTCTTCGTCGCTATCGTAGCGGCCTCCACGGCGGGGGTGGAAACCGCGAGATGCGCCATCCCGCCTCTTTCTGTTGAGGGTGTTGCGAGCGTCATCGTCGCTGGCGTCACCACGTGTGTCAAGGATTCGCTCCTAGAGAGGCTTTCTCCCGATGCGTTCGTGCACCGAAGGTGCCTTTCCCTTATTTGTGGGCGGGGGTGGCATTGGATTGTCCCTTCGAGGGGTTTGTGCTGATGCCTCGTGCTCCCGCGTTGCTCCACCGGTCTTAAGGCCGGCGGAACTGCGGATGCGAGAGGCTGAACTTTCGGCTTGCTGCACAGCCGCTTGCTCGATTAGGAGCTGCGCCTCTTGGCGCAGGTTTCGGCCTTCGGGCGTTGATGGATCGGGCATGGCTCGGATCAGAGTTGCCGCGGCGATAAGCTTTTGGCTTGCCCTGGCTAGCGCGAGTGGGTCGTCCACATCATCATTAGCCTCGATGCAGGCTCGTGCTACGCGCCCGGCTTCCCTGGCATGCGCGTCGCGCATTGGACGATTGTCCTCAAGCGTTGCCCGGAGCTCTCGGACATGTCGACGTTCTTCTTCAAGCTTGGCTTCAAGTTCGCATTCGCCGCGCGCGTCGACGCGAACGCCTTTTGCGTCGTGGTGATGGTGATGGGGGTGGCAGTGGCATACTCATGCTAGCGTTCCTCGTCAGGAGCTGCATGTTGTAGCCATCGCCAGTCACCCTGAAGTTAAGACTCCCGAACCGGATTTCGAATCCAGCGGGGAGTTGATCCGATGCTAGCATCGAAAAAAGGTTGTCACGTACGACTTGGCTTGCCATCAAGGGAGATGGTGGATGAAACAATCGATCACAGCGCGACAATCCCCTACCTGGCGTGCCACTATCGGTGTTTAGAAATCGTGGTCCCGACACCAACCAGAAATGTGTTGTGTTCCCTCCCCTAATGGTTGATGTAGAAGATTACACGTGACACGGATTTATCCTGGTTCCGGTCGGAAGACCGTACTTCCAGCAAGGTGATATGTGCGATGTATTATTCTGCACCGGACTACAAGTAGTAGGGGGTACAAGCAGGTTGGGAAGAGAGGCTAGACCTCCTAGTCCCGGATGATTGAGGTAAGATGCCAATATCGTGGTTTTTCTTAGCGTGAACTCCTTCTTCCTTTTCCTCTATCACCCCCTCCTTTTATAGGCCAAGGAGGAGGGGTTACAGGAGCGTGTTGTTGTTTAGGCATAGTTGCCGCACAGTAGTAGGAGTGGCGTTGGGCGTGCTTCTATGTCTTCGTTTGCTGTAGCCGATTCTTGTACTGTTGATGACGTCGAGGAGTGGCCTTGAGGATCTGAGGCGTCCTCTGTGCGATAATGGCTCGTCCGTACAACACCTCGAGGGTCTCCCATGCCTGCGCACAGCCCATCTTGTGGCAAATCGCTGTGGGAATCGGTGGCACAGGGAGTTAGAGTGACTCGGCCCTGTTCGTACGGCGGAGACATGTCCGCACAGCGACGGAGTTGGTCGCATAGCGCTCGGAATGGCCCGCCATACCTCCGTCGTCCTGTCTTCTTCTTCTGTCGTGTGCTCGAGGGTCTCTCCGTTCAACAGAGGTCTTCTAGTCGTCGGAGTTGGCAGTACAGGAGCTTGGAGTGACGGGCCTTGTTCGCACAGTGCCGGCCTGCCCGCACAGAGCCTCGGTAGGCAGCATAGTGACGGGAGTTGGCGGATGCGACGGGAGGGGTTGTGCCTGTCAGGGCAGTATGGCGAGAGATCTGCCTTTTGACTTTGGTCGTACGCTGGTAGTGGGCGCAATTAACTGTCCGTCAGAGCGAGGGTCTCGACCGAAGCGGAGTTTTCCCCATTCCGTGGGTGTTGCTCGAGGCTCGATTTCCAGACCTCGACCAAAGCGGAGTTCTCCGATTCACTCGAGGGGTCGGTCCCCTCGAGCGAAGCGGAGATTCTGGTTCGCGTCGAGGCACGCCACGGGGCGCCTTAACTCGGCCTTCGTTCGTTGCTGGGCCGTGGGCCCTAACTTTATTTTCTCTTTTTCTGATTAATCGCGTGAGATCATTGTTTTCCCGAGGATGGTTATCCCATAAGTTTGGGTACCCCTAATGATCGCCCCCAACAGCTCGCGAGCCAGCTCGAACTCGCTCGTTATACTAACGGGTAAAAACTCTTGCTCGGCTCGTTAGAAATATGCACCGAGCCAAACCGAGCCGAGCCGGCTGCGATCCGAGCGAGCTAACAAGCTTCGAGCATTTTCTCCAACCTTAGTTGCGATTCACTAGAACTCTAACAAACCCCGAGTCAAAAGCGAAGGGTACTGGTGCAGTTGCACGGTACCAGACTAGGGCCTTGTTTAGATCCGGATTTTGTGGTGGCAAAGTTTGGTGTTTGTAATAAATGCGTCACTGTAGCATTTCGTTTTTATTTATAAAAAATTGTCCAAACATTGATTAATTAGGCTCAAAATGTTTGGCTCACAAAGTATAACAAAACTGTGCAATTAGTTTTTGATTTCATCTACATTTAGTACTACATGCATGTGCTGGCATTTTGGTGTGATGGGAATCTTCTTTTTACATAGTGAAATTTGGGCGGAATTTGGGAACTAAACAAGGCCTTAGTTCCAAATTTAGGGACACTAAAGTTGACAAAATGTCATAAATACGCCACTGTAGCATTTCGTTTGTATTTGTGAATAATTGTCCAAACATTGATTAATTAGGCTCAAAATGTTCGTCTCGCAAAGTACAACAAAACTGTGCAATTAGTTTTTGATTTTATCTACATTCAGTACTCCATGCATGTGTTGGTATTTTGATGTGATGGAAATCTTCTTTTTGTATTTTTGTATAGTGAAATTTGGGGCGGAATTTGGAACTAAACAAGGGCTAGCAATAGTGTAGTAGGGTCTGTCGTTGGACCAGTAGAGATAGACAGGCAAGCCAAGCTGGTGCTGCAGCCTGCAGGGATCCGAGGCGGGGCGCGGGCGGGTTGGCGATTGCGTTCGAGGTGCACCGAGCTCGGTCCTCTCATCTCCGATCCCTCATTCCCGGTTTCATCATCACTAGAGTCTGTGGCACGCCTTTGGCTTTCGCTTCTATCGCAGAATTAGGATCTGAATGCTATAAATAATAATTAGCTAAGATTGCGTTAAAGATAAATATTATGTAACCAGAGAAGTTTAAAGAACAATGGTAATGCCCTAATTGTTGTTTATTGTACTTATATATTAGACAACAAAATACATGTTCTAATACAAACACTTTGAGTATGTTTCCAAGAATTTCCTTGCCGGCCAATCAAGAAAGGTCATGGGACTGGAAGGAAAATCAAGATTTTCAATTTAGACATAAAAAATATCATACCTTTATATATTTCATTTAGTAAAAGGAGATGATGTATCCTTTAACCCATTTTCCAGAGGAGCAGAAGTCTGGTAGCACATCTCCAAAATGCAAAGCAGACAATTTGGTTTCTTTACAATAATCTCTGAATTCATTAATTAAAGTAATCATTTATGTAGGCATCAGAATCACAGATCCTATACTTTTGGGGAAAAATCATGACATGACAAACCCACAATTCTTAGCGCAAAGTACATAGCACCGTTGATGCGTCTTTATGATGCCTACGTAATTGCCTGAGATACCATAGACAAATTGCATTCTAAGTAGCTGAAACCACATTACTTAGAATAACTCTTCGTTCACAGACTTAGAATTGATTATCAAGTTGTTATACAATTGTTCCTTGATGGATATAAATGTTGGTTGCATGTGGGTGTGGACACATTTTTTTGGGCAATCTGTATCACTACAATTGTTCTTATACAAACTGTATCACTACAATTGTTCCTTTACACTCCATTTTTTTTGGTAGGTTGTCACACCCGGTTTTAAAGGCAAAACCAGGTGCATCTCATATGTGCGTCAGGATCAGTTTACACACATATGGTAGACGTCACAAGTGAATATCCATAACCATGCATAACGAAAGAGTATTATAGTGCAATTATTACAATATCAGAGTTGACTCAAATGTCATAGCGGAAGACTTAAATAAACGTTTATCTAACGAAGCAAAAGTGACTCCAACTCCACAGGCATTGACTGGGGGAGACTCGCCTAGAACTCCTCAAAATCAGTAGTGAAATCCTCAAAGTTCTCCCAATCTGAGCAGCATTCCGGTGTAGTAGATGCAATAAAAGAAAGAAATAAAAGCAACAAGTATGAGCACATAACGTACTCAGCAAATGTAATATGACATACAAGGCTGAGGCAAAAAGGTTGGCTGACCATACTGCAGTAAGCACTTTTAGTTGGTCAAGTTTTATTAAGCAACTATTTACTAGCAAATGAAAGTATATACCACCCACAAATTAATGAATGTCATATTCCCAACATATTCATGTAACCGCGATTTAGATCATGTCCAAGTATGATTATCATGTAAGGGTCCAGGCCGCTCTTGACCGTGAGCACGGCTGTTATAATAGTTTTACACTCTGCAGAGGTTGTACACTTTCACCATAAGCCGTGATTCCCATTGCCGAAGCATTGTACCCTTCCCACACCACGTGGACCGAATACTGGGTTTCACTATGAGACCTTTACAAAAGCACTCTAATAAATGATAGCCCGCTAAGGTTTCCGGTTCAGAAGCAAAGCATAACCTTCCCTAATGAGGTCTGTCTCTTACCAAAGCCCACAGCTCAAGAGGACCGAGCTATACCCCGTCAACCGCCGCCCCCCATGCCCCTTTCGAGTAAAGCTACCATAAACTAGAGCACCTAATTAGTCAGTCAAAGCCAGAGCCACATGGCACTCATGGTTGTACTATTTTCCTGGGTGGTTCTCCATGTTCCAATTAAAAAGATATGATCTTGTCCATTAATTGATTAAAAAGATAGTAATGGAACATAGAGTAGGGGTTCAATTAACCAATCCCAGTTGAGCAAGCTAAGCATCATCTACCATCAAAATTAATTAAGTAACCCAGTTTCAGGGACAGGAAAAATATAGTGGCTAGGCAAATCCTTAAATAGGAACCCATCAAATTAAGACACATGCACGGGTGGTGAAATTAATAATTATTAGGACATTTGCATGACATAATACACTTGCCTTCTTCCCAACTCTGTTGCTGCTCAAATCCTTCTCCAACAGTTGGTTCTTCAGAGAAATCCTCAAACTGGTCGTTTCCTAATCGCATCACACATTCACATGCAAGGAAACAATACAACAAATAAGAAACAGTATACCAAACAATTCTAATAGAAGAAAACAATAGCACAAAACTAATCTACACGTTACAACGAACCCGTGAGCGCGAGAATCACTAAAATCGGAGTTAAAACGCAAAAGATATGGCTTTTCTAAGGTTCAGGGACTTGCTGTCAAAGTTTTAAAAGTTCTAGGGGCTTAACTGCGAAAAACCAGGGGCTAAAACATAATTTTGTATAAAAACTCGAGGGCTTACGGGTAAAAAGACCAAAACAGGACCTCGGGCACAATTTTAAATCTTGCAGGGGCTAAAACAGAAGAAAAAGGACCTATTTGGAATTATTTTTGAACTAGGATGGACTGCGAGTTGATTTTTGAAAACTTGGAGGGCTCTTTAGCAAAAACGCCCCCGCTGACCGTTACGCGGTCTGTTGACTCGGGGCTCGGGCGGCCGTGGATCATTGGATCTTAATCCGACGGCCCAAAATAGATCGACCGGAGGGGAAGACGCCGGCGACGGCCGGGACGGCGGCGCCGCCTGTTCCCGCGGCGGAGCATCGCCGGAGAAGCTTCGGAAAAACGCTACGGGCCTCGGTTTGGGACGGGAATTGGTCCTACGGACTCGCGAGCACAAGGCTAGCTCACCTAGGGTGGACTGGGTGGCTGGGGACGCACACCGACGACGAACCACGACGGCGGCGCCATGCGCGGCGGCGGAGCTCTCGGTCGAACGCGGAACCGGCGCTACGGACCAAGACGGGCTATGATAACCACACAGGAAGAACGAGAAGGGAAAGACGAGCTCACCAGGCGCGAACTCGACGAGTATGGGGTTACAACGGCGTCGGACGACGGCGAGCGGCGGCCGGCGGAAAAATCGGCGGCGCGGGCGGCTCAAGTTTGCGAAGCTCGGTCGATTTTCGATGGGAAGAGATTGCGGGCGGTGCGCTCTTTAAGTAGGCCGGGGACCGGGGCTTGGAAAGGCGTGCGGCGGCGGGACTCGCAGTTGGAGACGGCGGCGCTCCGGATCGGGCTCGGGGGAGAGTCCCCATCGGAGACGAAGACCCTGACAGGGGGTCCCACCCGTCAGCGACACGGCAGAGAGAGAGGCGGGGAGAAACGGGACGGGCCGGTGTTGGGCCTAAAGTGGAGAAGTAGATCGAGGAAAAGGAATTGGGCCGGGGAGAAAGGAAAGAGTGCGGGGAGGAAAAGCGAGCGGAGGAAAAAGTCCAGGGGGCAAACTCGGACTGGGCCAAGAGTAGAAGGGGCGAAAATGAACTCGGCTATTTTAACTTTTCTAAAACTCAAACAAAAGCAAATCAAATTCGAATTTAAACAGAATTTAAATTCCAACTTGATTTACTATCAACCAAAAATATATGCAACAGCATGAATGCAACAAAAACTTATTTTGACTAAAATAATTATTTAATGTGATATTTAAATTGATAAAAAGGCTAGAAATTCCAATTAAATCCTAGAAAATTTATTCAAGCCTTAATAAATCCTAGAAAAATTCAAAGGGTTGCTACAATTTAAATGTGATGAATTTTAGGGTGTTATAAACCTACCCCCTTAAAGAGAATCTCGTCCTCGAGATTCGGATGGATTAGAGAAAATCTGAGGGAACTCTGCCATCAACTCATCTTCCCTTTCCCAAGTTGCCTCGCTTTCCGCGTGATGACTCCACTGAACTTTACACATCTTAATCACCTTACTCCTAGTAACTCTCTCAGCAGTTTCCAAAATCTTAGCGGGGTATTCCTTATAAGTCAAATCATCTTGCACATCCAACTCATCCAAGGGTAATTCTTCCTCAGGAACTCGAAGACACTTTTTCAACTGAGAGATATGGAACCTATGCTTTGAACCTATTGCTTGGTAATGTGTGCAGTGTTATACTGTGAGTAGTATATGCTGGTGAGTAATTCTGGAAACAAGCTGCTGTCTTCAACAGGTGAGTCCGTGAAGCATTTGTACCGTTGATGTTCAGGTACTCTGTGCTTCTGGACTGGTGGGCTAGTGTTGAGGTACTCTGTGTACCTATGCTTTCATCCTGTCAGTGCGCAGGTGAAATGCGCAGGTGAAATGGTGGGCTAGTGTTCAGGTACTGATATCTCTCTTTCTATGCGCAGGTGGAATGGTGCCTCTGGACTTGTCCCGGATGTTTGGTGATGCTTCTCTCTGCAGATGAGTTGAGGCAAAAGTTTCAGCAAGCAGGTCTGGAATGCTTCAGCGTCGTCGATCGTCCAGCGTCCAGGTAGGGTCGTTGGTTCAACGTCCAGACGGCGGCGGCAAGCGGAGTTCCAGCCGCGTGCGAGGGATCGGCAAAAAAAAGAGGAATACCGAGTGTTGGGTAGGGTGATGACGTGGAACAGAGATTTTGAATATAGCCATCAAATTTACCTAGTCAGTTGGATTTCCCTCTAAAATTAGGTGCTTTTCTATTTTTACAAAGGGGGTTCTACTCTAAATTTAGCTAACAAGATACAAGAGCTCTTGGAGATGCTCTAATACTCTATTCAGATGAACTTCCTCCAGACGCAAAATGGTTGGGGCCAACAATTCAATAAGCAGCAATATGAACTTACAAGCCAATTCTGGGTCCCACCCCAAAATAAGGTAACTATCATGAATAAAGATATTTTTACAGCGAAACTAAACAGCAAAACAAAACGGTAGCTGGCAGACAGATTACCTACCCCAACATCTCACTATTATACGCAAACTAAGTTTTGATTACATCTAACCATAGACAGTATAATGTTGTTAGGCACAAGCTTCCATCATATGGTCCAGGTACGAGGAAGACTATTTCAGTTCTTTATTTAAACTTTATAAGCTGGAAAAAAAGACTACTTACAATCAATTTGAAACATCATAAAATGCAGCAATGAAGTTAATCATCTTAAGTCATTGAGGTTCTGTTCTTTGTTCATTCGTCCAACCACATTATAAGTGGTTGAGCTACTGTGGAATTATAAATTTTCCACTGATGATATAATTCTGATCATACCCCTTTGCTATCTGGAATTTCTGTCTGTAGGCGATAACAGCTGCGAGCACAAAGAAAAATGAGGCTATCTTTAGTGAGATCCACGCCCAGCTGAAGGAGAAGAATGTCACAGTGGATGTTCTCTGGTAAGTCTCTTCTGACTTTGCAAGCCTTATTATGTTAAGGTTCCAGTTAACTGCATAAAACTAAACCAAATGTCTTTTGCTTGTGATCGGTTTTCTGTTTGTTTTCTTCAGCTCTTAACTAAAATAACAGTTGAAGAACTTGGTGTACCAGGCTTGAAAAAGATAGTAACCATTCCTTTCCCCAATCAAGCAGCTGGAAAGGTATGCTTCTGAATCTTTTCCAGATTGGTTGAATCACATTTATTCCATTGACATTTGAATATCTACCTTGTCGCTGCAGACTGAAATGCAGTACTTGCATGATTATGCTGGTATCAACGCCAGTTTTGGCTTGAACTCAAAACCTTTGGTTAACCTTTCTGGTGTGTTTGGCAACAAAGCTATTGCTGGCTGCTGGTGCTGATGTTGCATATGACAGGGCTACTGGGGATTTCACCAAGTACAATGCTGGTTTGAGTTTCACCAATGCAGATCTCATCGCTGCTGTGACCTTGTAAGTGGTTTGTAGGACCCAAACTGCTAGGCATTGTTTCCAATATATGTGTTGACAATTAGAAGCAGCATTTCATTATCACATTGCACCAATATTTCCAATGAAGTAGTCGTACAATATGCTTCTGGATCTCTTTTTGAAGAGATGCCACCAAAGAAGCAGCACCTCATTGAAAAATTGCCTACTGAACTTTTTGAATTTGCAGTTGCAAGTTTGAAAGTTATCTCACATGTTAAAAAATAACTTGTATATATCATTCATGTCTTAGCAAAATTTATAAGGTAACTTATCCACAGCTTTCCTGTCACGAGCAGGAATTGGGGGAACGTTGGTGGAAAGATTATGGTGGAGATTGTATTCAAAGGAAGTAACCGGCCTTGGCCTTGGCCCTGGACCTCGGCGGCGCGGTGGAGCAATAGCGTTGCTCGACGATGCACCACGGAGGCAGGGCGAAGGAGGCAGTAGATTACAATCTCAAAGCCTAAACAAAACCTAATTTGGGTCCAATCTTATATAATGATGGCCCAGACACAATCCTAACAAACCGAGACTCGAAATCTCCTAGTTTCCTAACAAACGAAAACTAACTATGCCTTATCCGCAGTCTTTCCATCTTGATTGCCGGCCTTCTTGTTGCGCCGAGAGTAGGTCAATCCCCACATGACATCTCTCCCTCCCTGAAAAATAAGCTCGTCCACGAGCTTGAAGCACACGGTCTGCCGGCCGAAGTCCCACAGGGCGGGTCCCAGCGTTGTCAGCCACTGCACGCCCAAGACCATGTCGTACCCGCCGAGCGGCAAGGCGTAGTAGTCGATGTCGAACGCCTCGCCGCCGATGGTGACGCACTGACGTGGACACTTGACCGGTGACGCCACGCGTTCCCCGTTGGCGACCACCACAGAGAGCTGTGTGCCCAGTTGGAGCTGGATGTCGGCGCGGTGGACTGCCTCATTATCGAGGAAATTGTGCGTTGAGCCCGAGTCTAGCAGGGCGACGAAGATGGTCGCCCCGATCTTGGCGTGGACCTTGATGGTCTGTGCGCTAGGAGCGCGCACCCCGGTCAAGGCGTGAAGTGAGATGGTCGGCTCCCCGGCGTCCTCTGTGCCTGAATCCGTGTCAGCGACGTCAAGATCCAGCACCTCAATGACGAAGATGCGCTTGCAGCGATGGCCGGAGACGAATTTCTCGTTGCAGTGGAAGCACATCCCGTCGGCCCGGCGTTGAGCAATTTCCGCCGGCATGAGCTTGCGGCGTGGGAGTGGCACGCCCACCGGTGTCGTCCGGCCGGAGCTTGGCGGCGCTGAGGACTCGGATGCGGATGCCGCACCAGGTGGGGACGATGCAGATGGTGTGGCGTATGACGGGCGCTGCCGGCTTCCGCGCGACGGCATCGAATCCGCCAGCGTGAGGGCCATCCGTTGTTCGTACCCGCGAGGGCCAGCGTGATGCGTCGTCCAACGTCTTGGGGCGGCGGAGGGCCGCGTCCGTCTTCAACGGGTTCACGAGGCCGGCCGTCGCGGCACACGAGCGAGAGGAACTTGTCGATGTAGTCTTCCACGGTGCCGGTGCGGCGTAGAGTGACGAGCTCTCCGAGCGAAGAGTCTGTCATGGGCGGCCCAAACCTCGTGTGAACGAGCTGGGTGAAGCGGCACCACGACGGAACGCTAGAGTTCAGCTCGAGGCGATAGTACCACAGGCGTCGGTGAGGTGGAGGGAGGCCCACCAAACCTTGCGATGCTCCGGCGTCTGGTCGCGCCGGAAGGTCTCGCATCGATTGAGCCATGGCAAGGGATCCTCTTTGTCGTCGAAGTCGGGGAAGGTGAGCCGGGCGCGCGGCACGAGCCTTGGATCGATGGGCTCCTCATCGCCGTCGTGGGGATGGAAGTGGTCGCCCGGGTTGCGGGCGAAGCAGTCGCGCCCGGTGCCGGAGCTGCCGATCGGCGGGGGTCGACGACCATCGCCGTCCGTCTTGGAGGAGGACGAGTGCGTTGCAGAGGCGCCTTGCCGTCGCGCTGCACGGACTCCAGGCGAGAGACGGCCAGGTTCAGCGCGTTGAGCTGGTTGGTGCCTTCGAACGCCGCGGCCTGCAGATTGGTCACCTTGTCGGGGAGGCCGTCGAGCTTGGCGACCAGCAGGATCACGGGTTTGAGCGCAGCCATCTAGGTCGTGAGCTCGGCGACGAGCTCGGCGACTTTGGCGGCGAGGTCGGTGAGCGTCTTGGGGAGCGTCGTCGGCCATGGAATCGGAACCAAAGCAATCTGATACCAATATGTCACGAGTAGGAATTGGGGGAACGTTGGTGGAAGGATTATGGCGGAGATTGTATTCAAAGGAAGTAACAGGCCTTGTCCCTGGACCTCGGCAGCGCGGCGGAGCAATGGCGTTGCTTGACGACGCACACGGAGGCAGGGCGAAGGAGACAGTAGATTACAATCTCAAAGCCTAAACAAAACCTAATCTGGGTCCGATCTTATATAATGATGGCCAGACACAATCCTAACGAACTGAGACTCCAAGTAACAGGAAATCTCCTAGTTTCCTAACAAACGAAAACTAACTATGCCTTATCCGCAGTCTTTCTCTTACTCCTAATAAGCCTACACAGGCGAACGGCGACCGTCCCTCCGTCCGCTGTCGCACTCGTCCGCCCGCGCGCATCGCGTCCGTCCGCGCCTCGCGTTCCCTCCGTCCGCCCGCAGTCGCACTCGTCCGCCCGCGAGCATCGTCCGCCCGCGCGCATCGCCTCGCGTCCGTGCGCCTCGCGTTCCCTCCGTCCCCCCGCAGTCGCCGGCGAGGGGCGTCAGGAACGACGCGTTGATCGCCTTCTGTGATGCCAGGCCGATCAGGTGTCTTCTCCATCGATCGCCTCGGTGAGACCTTCCTCGCCTTCCTTTCTTTCTCTCAATCGTACCCAGACCCTCTCTGTGTACGATCTTGAATTAATTGATCCGACTGCTACACCGTGCCTGTGCTCACGGCCACCCTCGCCACTGAGCGCGGAGCTGCCGCAAATCGGATTACGCGCTGGTGCAGGTGTTATTTTGGTGGAGTTTCCTGCCTGTCGCCCGCCCGCTCATCATGAGTTCCGGGAGGGGCGCCGGTGGAGGTGTTCATGGTGCACTACGCCTCTACCTCTCTTGTGTAGAATTCCTGATGGGCTGCGGAAGCGGAGAAAGCCAATTTGACGACAATACACAATCAATCACGTGAGGCGATAATTTTTCATCTTCTTCAAGATATCTGGATGTCAGTGTTAGCTACATGCTTAATCAAGTGACGCTCGAATGTACTGCATGCTAAGTGATCACGTATTTGCCTGATGGCCATGGATACTGCTATGCTATGATGAGTAGCTTGCTATTTGCATGTACTTTTTTTAAAGAAATATTTTGCAAGTACTGTCAAGTATGGATAATGAGATTGCACTAATCTGAAGAGACGACTCCTGATTACTTTTGCCTTAATCTTAACATGAACTTTAGTAATATTATTTATTGCTTATATGACCGTAAAATCATGTATTGTTTATGTGAAGGTCTATGCATAACGACGACTGAGTGTTCTCAGGAGTATAGTAGAATAACATGCAATGCTACACTGCACAATAGCTTCATTAAATCTATAATTAGTTTGATAAGGCCGCAGCCATCATGTTGAGATGGCATGGATTTTTCACAGCCAAGGTCATGTGTCTCTGTGCTTACTAAACAATTGAAACATGAAATCGTCTCCCATGTAAGCAATTGCCTGTAAAAGGGGACACATGGAAGACTGAAATCAGAATATGCCAAAAGTAAAGCATGGCACTAACCATTTCATATTGCTGCATGGCCTCCTCAAGTTTCTTTTCTTTGAAATATCCATCCATTGTCATTAACCTTTCTCCTATCTGCAGCTGCAATCCTCTCCTCAACTGTCATGTCAATTTGGGCTGTCCCCTAATTCACAGTTTATCATGATTTGAATAGTCCCAGCTTGTTCATATGAATAATCTCAGCCTACTCTTCAAAATAATAGTGATAATGATTAAAGCATTATGTGGGGTGGAGGTGAGAAATTTATTTGTCTGCCGAAGAAGAGTACTATTAGAATTTTTTCTAAAATTTATCTGAGGTTCTTGCTTATGGTTCTCTGAACTTTGCAGACACACCAATCTGCTATAGGAGATGACAAATCAGCATATACTGTCACCTTACTCCTGTGCAGGATGGCAGGACAATGCGGCAAAACTTTGTAATCGATGTCTTATCACACGAAGAAAATAAGTATCGTAAACTACTGCCGTAAGACGTGAAAACTTATCTTAGTCAAATCACCGGAAAAAAATATAATAGATTGTCCTGTCCCGTTGCACATTGTCTTAGAAAAGGGTAATAGCTGGTCTGAAACGACGCGAGGACATGGATGGATATGGTGGTGGGCCTTGTTATTCACGTTTGAGATACAGAATTTGCTTCATTCTTTAAACTTGTGTTTATGAATGCTTGAGACATGAATGAATTACATTGCATCTTTGTCAACTGCAGGAGTGCACAAAAGATATCGTGGATAAGTGTAACGGATTTCCTGTTAGTTTCTCTACTTTACAGAAATCCATCAAGCAGCTTGAGAGCGCAGCCACTAAAATTCACGAAGAGAAGAATGTAAGACCACTAAAATTCTGAAATGGGTGCCGTGTATGTTCAGATCCATGCACTTGGTTGTACTATTATGGCATAATTACTCTATTTCTGTAGTCTGAGTGTGTGACCTATTTTTGCATGGGTATGGAGTGAATATTCTATCCTAAATTGAATGATGTGTCTGCTTAATTGCATTCAGAAAAAAATGGAAAGGCTACTCTGTGCCTGTCTCTAGCATTTTTTTTGAAAGCCTGTCTATAGCATTCTGGTACTGATTTGGGCATGTGTACTCTAGCAGAAACATAAAATGTGACTGTCCTTAAAATGAATTTGCAGATACTTGAGCATTTGTTGGTTTGTGGACCTGACTAGAATTAGGTTGTCTTTGATCTCACATATATATATAACAGAGGCACAAAACCTGGAGAAATACTACCTTCTTTTTTTTTTGCATATGTTCCACTAGGAGAATGGAAGTTCCTGTAGAGGATCATATTAGATAACAAAGCAATTACTATCAGTAAAGAGTAATTCCTGTACCTGTCACTTTATTCCCTGGCCGGGAGTTTCATTATTGTACCTGTCACTTTATTCCCTGGCCGGGAGTTTCATTATTGTACCTGTCACTGACAATATAACAATTGGTCCATTGGCATGTATAAACATTGTTTACCATTTGGTCACTGACAGAATGCATTGACAGAATGCATTATAGATGCAGTTGGACAGAGGAGTCAGTGTCATTTTGAAAAAAAAAATGATAGCATGAGACAGCTTTGCCCATGAAGAAATTTAACTAACGGTGGTTACATGTCTGTCAGCCTGTAGACACAATTTCAGAAAGATGGTTATGGTCATCATCGTTAGAGTCTGATGGAGAGGGTACACAGCTGATATCTGAAGAACCAAGCCAACACCAACACACAAGTACCAGTACCATTATTAGGAGATGTAAAAAGAGATGAAATATTTATAATATCACATAACAGTATATGGGTTGTGCTAGGTTCCAGAAAACATATATCACATAACAGAAATGGTTTGTGCACTGAAAAGCAAAATTCTAAGATACCCATTCTCTTTATCATGAAGCTCAATCCTGTTAGTAAATGAAGCAGCCAATGAGGCCCCATATCATGAAGCAGAAGTATGGCTACATCGTCAGCTCAAGTTACAACAGAATTCACAGGGACAGAATACATTTATCCTGACACCAGAAGAAATTCGGTGCTATGTTCAGATAGAAGGAACTGCAATCTGTAGGAAGAAATCTGTTAATTTCAGTAGGCCACGCCCTTGGCGAACACGGTCACCATCACCTCCGCCGCGTTGTTGTAGTAGTCGTGCTTGTACTTGGGCTTCTCCGCAGGAGCGGGCGCTACGGCGGCGGCGGCGCTCTCCTCGGTCTCCATCGGTTTGGGCGCCTTGGCGTCGATCTCCTTCATCAGCTGGGCGAACCGCACGTCGGCGGGGGCCAGGGCGGCGCCGGCCTCGACGGCGGTGCGGGTGGCGTCATACTGCTCCAGCTTGACACAGGCGTGGGCCCTGCAGAGGTGGGCCCAGTGCATGGCAGGGTCGAGCTCGGCGGCGCGGGCGGCGTCCGCGGTGGCCACGACGAAATCTCCCATCTTAATGTAGGTCTGGGCGCAGTCGGTGTAGAGCGCGGTGGAGGGGGCACCCGCGGCGATGTCCCGTGTGTAGAGCGCGGTGGTGAGGTCGAAGTCGTCGTTGAAGAAAGCTTCCTTGGCCTTGCGCTCCAGGTCGGAGGACGATGGCGTCGGCGTCGGAGCGGAGTCAGGGACGGGCAGCGAGTTTTGGAGGAGGGGACGAGTCCCGGATATTTGGCGGAGGGGGAGCTGGACCGGCACAGTACAAGAGCTTCTACGGGACGCCACTGCAACACTTTCAGGAGGCCCAAAAACGGTAAAGTGCAAGCCCAGGAGGCTATACAGGGGCCGTTGCAAACAGCCTGAGCAATGTTTGGGATTGTTCCTATTCTTCTGCCTCGTACCTTAGAATTGGGAAGGTTTGCATGGAGTGGTCAAATTTGATGTCTTAATCATAAATAATGATGCAACTTGCTGGTAAAATTTTGGTAACATGTGACTCGTACGATTTGTTTTGATTAATTCATGAAGCCATTTGCCGGCAGTCATGGACTCACCATTCATTGTAAAATTTTGTTACTACAAGATTTTTTAAAAAAAATCAGTGTACTTCATATATGTATCTATAGCAACGGCGTCATTCGATTAATAGCTCGCACTGTATATAAATTAATAGAGTCATAGCATATATAGCAGAATCAAAAACAAAAGTACTAACTTCCATTGATTCTAGTGCGACCCTACGGCCGTTAAAATTGAATTTTTCGTGTGGTCTATATATTTTTGCTCCATGTATTATCCCGTAGCAACGCACATGCACTTACCTAGTCCATCTTGATTGCCGGCCTTCTTGATGCGCCGAGAGTAGGTCAATCCCCACCTGACATTTCCTGTTTCAGTTTCATCAATTTTTCCATTTTCATTGCAAGGCAAACTCATGTCAAAAAAAAATGCAAGGCAAACTTACGTGGCCGAGAAATTGCTACCAAAGGCTCAACAACCAACGAGGACTCTGATCTGAGCAAGGGATAACGTATTTTAGAGATGAAAAATATACATGAACAAATCCAGATAGATCTGTAGGACTGTAGCCAATCCATTTTCAAGAAATCTACATTACCACATACAAATTGAAGGAAGAGGAAGGAATCTGGGCCTCACCTTTCAGGGTCTGGAGGAGCACGGACGATGTGTCCGCCTGGAGGGAGCACGGAGGCAACTCTGGCTTGCTGTGGGCGTCCTTCCGGAGGGAAGGCACTTGCTTGCTGACTTGCGGCATGGTTCGACGGAGGCCGCGCAAGCTGAACCTGGGGAGACGACGTGGGAAGCGCGGACTGGAGGCGCGGGGCCGCTGCGAGGCTGCGCGGACGGGAGGGAGGCGCAGGCTGCGTCAGGCAGGGGGGAAAAGGCGCTCCAAACCCTAATCGCCTAGCAGAGAGGAGAACGAGGGAGAGGAAGCACTACAACGGCAGCGCGGCATCCGGATTGAGCGGGGTGGAAGGAGGGGAGAAGAGAGGAAGAGGAGGATGGCAGGGACGGCGGGCGGCGGGGCTCCATCGTCGGCGGCCGTCGGGTCGGGGAGGAGAGAGAGAGAGAGAATCACACCAAAAGTGGAAGAATCAGATTCCGCGCGGGGCGGGCCGTTGCCTTTTCCTCTCTTCTTTTCGTGGTGGGCAGACCATGGGCCCCTGCTTTGTTTAATCCTTCCTGAGATTGTGGTGGGCTGATAGGATTCAGCCCAGCATGGCCTATGATTAATCACACTCGTTAATCTGGCCCAGCATCGGGCAGTGCCTCGGCTTGCCATGCCTCTTCTTCCCGGCTACGACTTACCGACAACGGAAAACGGGCAAAGATACAGTACGCGGCGCACGTTTGGCAGCGACTTTGCTAGCGCTGTCGTCAGCTTGTTCGTCGCCGCTCGAAAGCTTCTAGACCTTTGCGGCGGTGCCGCAGCGCTAGCTAGCGTCACCCGTGACCGAATGGTGTCCTATACCCAGCTGTCCTCGAGGCTTGCAGCGTGCATGCTTGCAGCGCGTCGCACGCACGTTCAATCCCAAACCCCATCCATCGCTGTGTACTGGCTACAGTGTTGCGTGCGTGCGTGATCCACAGTTTTACGTTCCCAGATTTTCTCCCTCTAAACTTCACTATTTACCCATCACCTCAAATCACATCAAATCTCTTTCCTCGTACATGGAGCACTAAAACGTGGGTAAATAAAAAAACTAGTTGCATAGTTTTGATGTACACAACGAGACGAATCTTTTAAGCCTAGTTAGGTCGTGATAGGACAATATTTACCACAAACAAACGAAAAGTGTTGCAGTGCGCTACAGTATCCGATGCGACATTTTCAACCCTTTTCACCCTCTTTTTAAAGAAATAAACACACCAACAGCCACTCTCGCGTGTGCCGTGTGTAAAAGTCTGTCTGAACACGGCGCACGCGGATCGAGTACATCACGGGGGTCAACGTTATGGTACGGGGACTGTCGAAGAATGAGATGCTAGCTTGGGTGTCGTTGTGATTTTGTTCCATCGATCGATCGATCGATCACGTGTTTTGGGTCCGCTGTACGTGAACATAGAATGGTTCACACGTACTGCCGCGCGTTTTGGATTGCACGCGTACGTGCGAGTTGCATCAGCTATCGCGGCCATGAGCTCCCAGGCTTGATCCGTCCCTTTCACTGCTGTTGACACTCAAAATTGGGTAACCTAAATCACCTTTTATAGTCACATGAAATCAGAGAAACCGTTGCCAGATGGGATGCTGCATCATTATCTCGTGACGTTGCTAATATAACGGGAGATTCTGGGCGAATTGTTGGAGCTTGGATCTTGTTTAGATCTCAAATTCAACCCCCAAATTCCACTATATAAAATGAAAATTTTCATCACATCAAAATGTCGGCACATTTATGAAGTACTAAATGTAGATGAAATTAAAAACTAATTACATAGTTTTATTGTACTTTGCGAGACGAACATTTTGAGCCTAATTAATCAATGTTTGGATAATTTTTCACAAATACAAACGAAATGCTGCAGTTCCTCAATGACTGAAAACTCTCAAATTAGAAGCTCCCGAATTGGGATCTAAACAAGGCCCGTCATTTTCTTCCTGCACGCGCGCGGATCGCCAAATCTAGCAGCATCGCTGCTGTCAGCGTACAGTATGAGCTGCAGCGATCAAGGTCTGAACTCTCTGGATTAATTCCCAATTAACCCAACAAGCCTGTTCCGTCCCTTTCTGTCTCCGAATGATCACACATTTGTCATTTGCGTCTCCAAGTCGATGCTGCCCGCCAGCTGCACGCACGACTGTCCTCTCCTGATGATTGATCCTGCCAAATTGAAGCAGGTACTGTGTAATGACAGTGCCCGGATGATTATGCTGGGCCTTATACGGACTACTCGTACGGGACTAGAGCAGCGAGAATTGCCATGCATTCGAATGCCTGGTCGTCGTCGGCGTGAGGCTACCCTGGGCTGTTCCTCTCCGGTCAGCGTCTGCATCACTGCTGTTACGACTGCTGTCAACCACCACTAGGACCAGCTTGGACAATTTGGTTCCGCGAGCGAATAATGAAGGGCTGATTGACATGCGCATGGCACCTTTTTCAGCACAATGTGCATGCTACGACGAAAATGACCCACCTGATCAATCCAAGCCTGATTCTATCTATCTGAATGGTGTTCTTTTCGGCTGCCGTTTCTCCAGGATGAGATAGATGAGCACCGTGCAGTACCGCAGGGGCAAAATATATAGCCTGCCCTGAAGAATTCCGGAGCATGTAGCTGCTCAATCACGGAACTTAGATCAGAGGATAGATGGATCGGATGCATTGCCTTGGAGTAGATGGAGCACAGCAGCACCATATCCGGGGGCCGGCCGGCCTGGGCCTTGTTTAGTTTAGCCCTCCTTTCGATCCCAAATTCCACTCCCAAAATCCACTATACAAAAAGAACATTCTCATCACATCAAAATATCGGCACATACATGGAGTACTAAATGTAGATGAAATCAAAAACTAATTACACGATTTTGTTGTACTCTGCGAGACGAACATTTTGAGTCTAATTAATCAAATTTTGGATAATTTTTTACACATACAAACGAAATGCTGCAGTGGCGCACGCACCCAAAAAGACCAAAGTTTGGCTCCAAATTCGGAAACTAAACAAGGCCGGGGGCTCCAAAATTTGCACGGTGCGATACTGTGGCAATAAATACACCACTGTAGCATTTCGTTTGTATGTGTGAAATTATTTAAAAATTGATTAATTAGGCTTAAAATGTTCGTCTCGTAGAGTACAACAAAACTGTGCAATTAGTTTTTGATTTCATCTACATCTAGTACTCCATGCATGCTATGACATTTTGATGTGATGGAAATCTCCTTATTTTTTATATAGTGAAGTTTGAGGCTGAAATTTAGGATCTATCGCTAAACAGAACATGCTTCTGCACCGCCGTCGTTCGCACAGTTTAGGCAAGTCATATCAGGCATCCATGCATGTCGCTGGCTCACTCGAGGCGTGCGCGCGTGGGGCAAAGTCGAAGAGTGATGCGTGGTGCCCGCCGCGCCGCGTATGTAAAAGGCAACCAACAATGCGTGGCTCTGGCTCGTGGGTCGTGGCTGGCTTCTGAAAAGAAAGGGTTTTGCATCTGATCGACAGACGACAGAGCCACAGGGGGGGCAAGGCTTACGACGGTGAGCTATTTGCAATTTTGCAGACAGGACTACTCCTATTCGGACAGCTGCAGACAGATCGTTTGCCATTGCCACAAGGGCGGGGGCGGTGGCAAAATTGGAGACACGAGGACGCATGGGTGACTAGGATTCCCGGAACTCTGACAAAGCCAAGCCAAGCCGGGGCTGCAGGGATCCGAGGCAGTTGGCGACTGCGTTCCAGCGTGCAGCACCCTGCTGGCGAGCTTCCGTCCGTTCGCCTCGACGTACGCCTCTCCCTCCTTCCCTGTTTCATCATCATGTCGTCGATGCCGGTGACCGAGACGATGAACCAACGGACAGGGACAGGAGTCACCGTTCACCACCCCCTCGCTTTTGTTTACTTCCTGTTTGAACGCGCGCGGTACACGGGGTCATGGCCTGCCTGACGCGTTGCGCAGCGCCTGGGAGTGTTGCCAAGCCTTCTCGCTTCCATTCCATCACAACAGATGGCTTCACTGAAGCGTGTGTGAGCTTTTGCATTGGAGAGGATTCACGGTGCACGGCGGTTCACACCCGGTACTCGGAGTAATCAACCAACGTCAGCGGTGACCAAACACACTGACCGATCTGAAGACGCGACAGGTAGGCATGGGAAGTATGGGACTTGGGTTGCCCGCCTGCCCTACAGCTACTATTGAAGCCAGTCAAGTTAACCCTGAATTAACGTAGAACAGTGGAGCATTTGGGGCAGCTAGCTTTTCTGCAGAGCAGCACTGTCGTTGTTCGCGCATGAGTTGCCGCTATCAAAGTCTGAACTCTGAATGCTAATGAAGTCTCGACTCCCAGTCTCGATCCAAACCTTTCAGTATTAGCCGATGTAAGTACATTCATTCTCATCGCAGTAGCTAGCCATGACCGTGGTAATTCTTACGGTAGTTTCTAACAGCAGTTTACCCAAGCTCAACTCCCAGAGTACGGAACCGGGGATAGCAAATCAAATGTCTGAACTGAATGATGATCTTGGACTCTGGAGTGAAGAGTGACGACAGATGACAGCCTAGCTGTTCGTCCGGCCGTCTGGCGTCAGCGTCTCCGTCTGCAGTAGCGCTGTCCGCCACCACGTACAGTACGATCACTACTACCGGCTGCTACTGCGAGCACGCTACGCTCGCTCGCTGCAGCAGCGATGCAACATTAAGCCCTCGTTTAGATTTCAAATTTCAATGGGGGGAATTTGGGGTATGACGTCACTTCGTAATCATTGCGTCACTGTATTATTTCATTTGTATATGTGAAAAATTATCCAGAAATTGATTAATTAGGCTCAAAATATTCGTCTCGTAAAGTACAACAAAACTGTATAATTAGTTTTTGATTTCATCTACATTTAGTACTCCATACATGTTATCACATTTTGATGTGATGAGAATCTTCTTTTTGCATAGTGAACTTTGGGGGTAGAATTTGGGATGTAAGGGCTTAAACACGGGCGCACGCATGACAACGACCTTTTCTCTAGCACTGTGTGCTAGCTGTCAGCCCGAAAATGATGCCTGATCAGACGCTAATCAAGGGTTAGCTGGCCAGCCTCATCCCGGCGTGTCCAGCAGCCGAAGCAGCGGCATTCTGAACCGTTGGAGACGGCGGAGGCCAGATGAGATCCACCGGTAGATGGCACCGCCCGCACGTACCAGCTGGTCTCGTTCACGAAGGAATGGGTCTTCATGCTTGGCTAGCGTCGGGGACAAACCCCGGGGGTCCCCTAATCATCGGGGCAAATCACCCTCAAAAAACGACATGCCACGAAAGGCCGAATCACCGACAGCCAAGAGGTGCCGCCAAGGCAGCTCGGCCCGTCACGGCCTATCGCAGTCCAAGAACGGACGTCCGAGCTCGCCTATCGAGGGGACCCGAGTCGTTACCCCCGTCTCCGCCTCGCTCGAGGGCCGCGCACCCCCTCGAGCGGGCGGGCCGTCTCCGCCTCGCTCGAGGCTACCCCTCTACATAACGCGGCACACTCTGGCGCCCCGCCCGACAACGACATTTAATGCCCGCCCCATCAGGCGGGCGCCGAAGTCAAAAAGGCAATCTCTCCCCACGCCGCGCCGCTGACACCACAGAGCTCGCTGTTTCAACTGCTCCGGTCACTATGCGTCCTCACCACCACTGTGAGGACGCATGCGGCGCTGCGCGAGGCCCTGTGCGGACTTGCAGGCGTCAATCCGCACCACTATTCCACCCGCTCCCGTCCCCCCCCCCCCCCCGGCGCAGCCCTCGAATGGGCGCGAAGGACCCTCGAACGAATATACGAGCAGCAACCGAGTACGGACTCCGGTCAGGCGTGGTCCGGTGATGACGAACGTCGGGTCAAATCCACCAACTCTCGGTCATTCCCCGGCAAACCGGGCATGCCGCGCACTGTGGTCGACAGCAAGCGCCATGCCGGCCCCTGTGCCGCCAACTCTCGTCCTTCGTCACCTGCCCCGCCCTCGAAGTCAACCAGCGGCGGGCAGTTGGGTGCGGATTACGGCAGCGCCACCCCTCGAAATCACTCTAGGACAAGCACAGGGACGGCCATGACGCCCGCGGAAGCCGGAGCTCGCTATAAATCCCCCGCCTGGGTCAAGGACGGCCGCACGCCCAGCGCCACGCTCTCCAGTACACACCTCTGTAGCACACACTGTATCTGTACTTGTAAGCCCCTCCCCCCCTTCTCTCCTTAGCCTATAAAAGGAGGGAGGGGCGAGAGAGGGGGAGGGAGAAAAAACGATCACACACACCGCCACATATGATATTGGCACTCGCCTCAATCACACTCGCTTTCAGGGACTTGGAGACTCCTCCTCCTCTCCCGCCTTGCTTGTAGCCCCCCTCTGCAAGCACTCCGGTGCAAGATAGTACAGCGCCCCGAGCGCACCCTGCTGGACGTACGACCTCACGGTCGGAACCAGGATAAACGTTTGTCTCATCGTGCTAGCTCTTGCATCAACCGTCAAGGGACGGGACACAGCGCATTCTGTTTGGCGCTGGAGATTGGCCGACCGATCCCAGCACCGACAGTGGCGCGCCAGGTAGGGGGTTGCGCTATGGTCAATCACACCCGATCAGTTCCCTTGACGGCAGGCCGCGCCAAGACCATGCCACCACGATCCGCCACGGGGTCCCCCGGCCCGCTTCCGCGCGGGTACCGGATCACGTTTGGGAGCCTGGAGTTCGAAGCGACCGGTGAGGGCCTCCTCATGCGGCTCGCCTCCAGGCCGCCCAATATGATGCCCGTTACCCCGACACCGCCGACGCCGGCCCAGCTCAGGAGACGACGAAGAATGCGCGAGCTGCAGATTCACGCGGAGCGGCGCATTGCTCCGCGCATCGTCCTCCCTGACTGGGACGCACACCTGCTGCTCCAGCCCGCTGCCACATTACAGGGGGGCGGACCCCCGCCGGCGGCTCCCGCGGAGGGAACGCGCTGGGAAAATGTGGCCGGGCCGACGCAGCTCCCCCACGGGATGAACAACGCGACTGCAAGCTACTCCGCGGCAATCAGCTCCAACCCGAACGCGCACGAGGATACGCCGGGTCACCAGCTGGGTTCGATCCGCGGCCTCAGCGTTTCCTCGCCCGGCGGGCCCCAGTCCGAGTCGGATGACGGAGAGAGTGTGCGCGGGCAGGAGCACCCGAACTTGGACTACTCCGGGTCGCGCGACCGCGAAGGCCTTATGTCTTTCCAGGCCGTCGCGGACTTCTGCCTCACCTGCTCCGACGATTCCGGCGAGGGGGAATACGACCCCACGCGGGAATGCTTCGTCCTCGACGGCGAAGTAGAGTCCGTGGGAAAGGATGAAGAAACGCGCGACGGGGCCGGACACGACGAACCGCCACCGGCGCCTGTCGAGCCAGCGAGCGAAGCCGCACTCGCGCAGGCACAGCTTGCGCAGGTACAAGAGCTGGAAGCCAAGCTCCAACAGGAGCGCCAGCAGGTACAGGAGCTGCGCGCAGCCCTGGAAGCCCGGCAGCCCAAACGCGGCGAACGCGCACGAGCTACCGGGCGTATTGCTCAAGCGCGCATCATGGGTGACGGCGACGACGCCGGCCCTGCCATGCCGCCACGAGCAAGCCAGAAGCTCGTCGCCGCAGCAACCCTGATTCGGGCCACGCCCGAACCATCAACACCAGAAGCGCGCAGCATGCGGCGCCAGGTGCAGGCCCTTGTCGAAGAAGCGGCCGTTCAACAAGCGGAAAGTTCCGCCTCCCGCATGCGCCACCAGGCCAGTTCGAGGGCCGGAGGCAGCAAGTGGGATAAGGAACAATCCATCCATACCCCACCCAGGGGCGCGTGGACGCCTCACCGTCCAACGAACGACGGAAGGGCGCTCGTGACCGGCGACCGCGAAACGAGGAGGTTCGCGAAGGACCGACTCGTGGACACGCGGGGCGCCGTCGACGATGGCGATGCGCGCAACATCCTGAACAAGAAGAGGCAGGACGCGGCGCCTCCTCGCAGCAGGCACCCCCGACGGGGAGGTCGCTATGACAGCGAGGAGGACAGAAGTCCGACACCGGAACCCCCGGGAACCCCTGTGTTCAGCCGGAAGATCCGTTCAGCCGCCATCCCGCCGCGCTTTCGTCAGCCGACCACCATCACCAAGTATTCGGGTGAGACAAAACCCGAGACGTGGCTTAACGACTATCGCCTGGCTTGCCAGTTGGGCGGGGCCACCGACGATGCCATGATCATCCGCAACCTTCCGCTTCATCTCGCGGACTCGGCGCGGACATGGCTCGAACACCTACCCGCGAACCAAATCCACGACTGGGACGACCTGGTCAAGATGTTCGTGGGTAACTTCCAGGGCACATACGTGCGCCCCGGAAACTCCTGGGACCTACGCGGGTGCCGGCAGGCGGCCGACGAGCCGCTAAGGGACTTCATCCGCCGCTTCTCCAAGCGCTGCACCGAGCTCCCGAGCGTGGGTGACTCCAAAATCATCCACGCCTTCCTCGAAGGCACGACCTGTCGGGAGCTGGTGCGCGAGCTGGGGCGAAACCATCCTACCAGCATCAACGCTCTGTTCGACATCGCCACCAACTTCGCCTCTGGAGAGGAGGCTGTCGGGGCATTCTTCGACGGCAAGACCAAGGGGAAACACGCGGAGGAGCTGCCCGCGGAGGGCAGCAAACCCAAGGCAAAGGCGAAAAAGCAGAAACGAGGCAGTAAAGGCAAGAAGCCTCGGCAAGCCACGCAGCAGCAGCAGCAGGGCGAGGACTCTGACGACGCCCTCGTGGTCGAGCGAGGCCGCAAAGGCCCTCGAGGCCCCCCTCAGGGGGGAGGCCTGTTCGACGAGATGCTGAAAAAGCCATGCCCGTACCATAAGGGCCCTGTCACCCACACCCTCGAATAGTGTGGGATGATCAAGGGTTACTTCAGGCGCACCTCCGCGAAGGAGGATGGCCCGAAGAAGGATACGGGCGATGGCGGCAACGACGAGTTCCCCCATGTGGAGAATGTATTCTTCATCGTAGGAGGGCCCACAGTGAACGCGACGTCCCGGGAACAAAGACGTGAACGCCGAGAGGTCTTCTCCGTTCACCCCGCGACGCCAACTTACCTCGCCTGGTCGGACGAGACCATCTCCTTCGGCCGCGAGGACCATCCGGACTATGTCCCGAATCCGTGGCGCTATCCGCTTGTCGTCGACCCCGTCATCGGCAACACGCGATTCTCCAAGGTGCTGATGGACGGGGGCAGCAGCCTCAACATCCTCTACGTCCACACCTTAGAGCTCATGGGCATCGGCACAAACCAGCTGAGGCCAAGCAAGGCGCCGTTCCACGGCATCGCGCCGGGAAAACGGGTCCAACCCCTCGGGCAGATCGACCTGCCCGTTTGCTTCGGTACTCCCGATAACTTTCGGAGGGAGACCCTCACCTTCGAGGTGGTGGGATTCCCAGGAGCGTACCACGCTATTTTCGGGTGACCGTGTTATGCCAAGTTCATGGCGGTCCCCAACTACGCCTACCTCAAGATGAAGATGCCAGGGCCAAAAGGCGTCATCACCGTGGGATCGTCGTACGAGCACGCTTACGCGTGCGACGTCGAGTGCGTCGAGGGCGTGGAAGCACTCGCCTACATCGAGACCCTGGTGGCGGACTTGGAGAAGATGGCGAACGAGGCCGTCGACTCCACCAAAAGGCACGCGGGCACCTTCGAGGCTGCCGAGCACTCCAAGGCGGTGCCCCTCGACCCCAATGCCCTCGAAGGCAAGGCGTTGAGGGTCAGCACCACCCTCGACCCCAGATAGGAAGCTGTGCTCGTCGACTTCCTCCGCGCCAACGCCGACATCTTCGCGTGGAAGCCCTCAGACATGCCGGGGATCCCGAGGGAGGTCGTCGAGCACAGCCTCGACATCAAGCCTCACTCCAAGCCGGTGGTACAGCGACTGCGGCGGTTCGACGAGGAAAAGCGTCGCGCCATCGGGGAGGAGGTGCGCAAGCTCCTGCAAGCCGGATTCATCAAAGAGGTATTTCACCCGACCTGGCTTGCCAATCCTGTTCTAGTTAAGAAGAAAAACGGAAAATGGCGCATGTGCGTAGATTATACCGGTTTGAACAAAGCATGCCCTAAGGTTCCATTTCCTCTGCCTAGAATAGATCAGATAGTAGACTCCACCGCTGGGTGTGAATTGCTATGCTTTCTTGATGCTTATTCTGGTTATCATCAAATCAAGATGAAAGAGTCCTACCAGCTCGCGACTTCTTTCATCACCCCGTTTGGCATGTTTTGCTACGTCACTATGCCGTTCGGCCTCCGAAACGCTGGAGCTACATACCAGCGATGTATGCAACACGTTTTCGGAAGCCACATCGGGCGAACCGTTGAGGCATATGTTGACGATATCATTGTAAAAACCAGAAAGGCGAACGATCTGGTCAACGATTTGCAAATCACATTCGGTTGCCTCCGGGCGAACGGGTTAAGTTGAATCCGGAAAAATGCATATTCGGGGTGCCGCGAGGCATGCTATTGGGTTTCATCGTCTCCCAACGAGGCATCGAACCCAACCCCGAAAAAGTCTCGGCCCTGGAACGAATGGGGCCAATTCGGGACCTCAAGGGGGTGCAAAGGGTACTGGGCTGCCTCGCACCTCTCAGCCGCTTCATCTCTCGACTTGGTGAAAAGGCTTACCTTTGTACCGGCTCCTAAAAAAGCACGAACGCTTTTCATGGACCCCCGAAGCCCAAAAAGCCCTCGACGGGCTAAAAGCGTCGCTCGCGCGCGCACCCATCCTCACGCCGCCGCAGAACGGCGAGCCCCTCTACCTATATGTGGCTGCGACAACGCAAGTTGTCAGCGCCGTCATCATTGTGGAAAAGATAGAGGAGGGCCACGCTCTGCCGGTCCAGAGGCTGGTGTACTATGTCAGCGAGGTGCTGACCGAAACCAAGATGCGGTATCCACAGATCCAGAAGCTAATCTACGCTGTAGTGCTCGCGCGTCGAAAGCTGCGACACTACTTCGAGGCCCACCCGGTCACCGTGGTCTCATCTTTCCCTTTGGGGGAGATAGTCCGCAACCCGGACGTCTCGGGAAAAATAGCGAAGTGGTCTATGGAGCTCGTAGGGGAGACTCTCTCCTACGCGCCGCGAAAGGCGATCAAATCGCAAACCTTAGCGGATTTCGTCGCTGAGTGGACCGACGTCCAACTTCCGCCGCCGCACATTCAAACCGAATGCTGGACCATGTACTTCGACGGGTCAGTGATGAAAACCGGAGCAGGCGCGGGCCTCCTCTTCGTCTCACCCCTCGGAGAACATATCCGATACGTGGTTCGCTTGCACTTCCCAGCGTCGAACAACATGGCGGAGTACGAAGCCCTCCTCGCTGGGCTCCGCATCGCCATTAACCTCGGCGTCAAACGCCTCGATGTCGGGGGGATTCTCAGTTGGTCATCGACCAAGTGATGAAGAACGCAAGCTGTCGCGACGAAAAGATGGAGGCATATTGCAACGAGGTTCGTCGTCTCGAGGACAAATTCTATGGCCTCGAGCTGAACCACATCGTACGCAAATACAACGAGGAAGCGGATCAACTGGCCAAGATCGCGTCAGAGCGAATCACCGTTCCTCCGAACGTCTTCGCCCGCGACCTCGATCAACCCTCCGTCAACTTCAAGCGAAGGGCCGGAACCCTCAAGACACCCTCGGGGGCTGCGGGGGTCGAGTCCATGGAAGAGGACCCCTCGAAAGAGGGGCTCGAAGCCCTCGACGTTGAAATTTCTTTGGCCGAGGCCATGGAAATCGACGTAGACACGCGACCACAAGACTGGCGTGATCCGTACCTCGCGTGGATCGACCGCGGGGAGCTGCCCTCGGACCGAACCGAGGGGCGCCGCATCGCCAGAAGGGCCAAGACCTTTGTCTCGGTCGGCGGCGAGCTGTACAAGCGCAGCGCCTCGGGGATCTTGCAGCGATGCATCCCCATCCCCGAGGGAAGGCAGTTGATCCGCGACATCCACGCCGGGGTGTGCGGACACCACGCAGCGCCGCGTACCCTCGTGGGTAACGCATTCCGGCAAGGCTTTTACTGGCCCACCGCCGTGTCCGACGCGAATGAGGTCGTGCGCACCTGCGAAGGGTGCCAATTCTACGCACGAAAGACGCATCTCCCGGTGCACGCCCTGCAGACCATCCCTGTAACATGGCCTTTCGCGGTCTGGGGGTTGGATCTCGTGGGGCCCTTCCGCCCAGCGCCCGGGGGATTCACCCACTTGTTGGTAGCCATCGACAAGTTCTCGAAGTGGATCGAGGTTCGGGCCATCACCAGCATCAGATCTGAGCAGGCCGTGTTGTTCTTCACCGACATCATCCACCGATTCGGGGTACCCAACTCGATCATCACCGACAACGGCACCCAATTCACCGGCAAGAAGTTCTTGGAGTTCTGCGATGACCATCACATTCGCGTTGATTGGTCGGCCGTGGCACATCCACAAACGAACGGTCAAGTAGAACGTGCCAACGGCATGATACTACAAGGCATGAGGCCAAGAATCTTCAACAAGCTAAACAAGTTTGGCCGGAAGTGGGTTGTTGAGCTGCCATCGGTGATCTGGAGTCTCAGGACAACCCCAAGCAGGGCCACAGGCTTCAGCCCGTTCTTCCTCGTCTATGGCGCCGAAGCCGTCCTCCCAACAGACTTGGAGTACGGGTCTCCGAGGCTCAAGGCCTACCAGGAAGACCAAAACCAGCGGGACCGCGAGAATTCGCTGGACCAGGTGGACGAGGCTCGCGACGTAGCGTTGCTTCACTCAGCACGCTACCAACAATCGCTCCGGCGATACCAAGCTCAGAAGGTGCGGCGTCGAGACCTCCACGAAGGGGACCTGGTGCTGAGGCTGCGCCAGGACAATCGAGAGCGCCACAAGCTCACTCCGCCATGGGAAGGACCATTCATCATCGCCAAGGTCCTCAAACCTGGCACTTACAAGCTGGCGAACGAGAAGGGCGAGGTCTTCACCAACGCCTGGAACATCCAACAGCTACGTCGCTTCTATCCTTAAAACTCTCAGTATTTCTTGTAAATACTTCATGTTCTTAGTTAACAATAATGAAAACATTGTTACTAATAGCATGAACAAGGGGGACTTGGTCCTATTCTCAATAGAGCCAAGCCCCCCTCGGGGGCTGCAGGGGGGTTTACCCCCTAATCGTCCCAATTTTCAAAAATTGTGCTAAAACTCGAGGCGCTTAGAGAGATGCGGGGCGCGAGCCAGCTAAAGCTAGAGCCGGTTGAGCTATGAGACCGCCTATGCCCGCGAAGGGATACGGCAACTCCCTCTCCACTCCACGCCTTAATTACTCGCGGATTCGAAATACCCGGCCGAAATCTCTCCAAGCCAAGAGTAGCACAATAGAACAATCGAACAAGTTTGAAATGTACGATCGACTTTCAATCTTAGTTTCTGTACAGAGCTAGTCTCCTAAAAACTAAGATACACCTAGATACTAAGCCTGAACCCTTCAGGCTCCACCTTCCTGCGGGGGCGCGGTGGCCTCGGCGGCAACGGTCGAGGGAACCGATGCAAGCGCCCCAGGACCATTGTCATCGCGGCACACCGAGGCGATGTCCTCCTCAAGGGACGCCACGGCGTCGGCCTCAGGATCAACCTCGGCTTCGGTGGCGGTCGCAGCCTCAGGCCCAACGTCGGCACGCGCATCTTCATCCTCCTCGGGGAAAAGATCGCGCCCGAACTTGGCGGCAAGCGCCGTGGCGGCATCCTCGGCGCCGTCATCGGCCTCGTCGAGGGCAGCAAGGGCGGCGTCGTCGTCCAGGTCTGCGTCGATGAAGTAGCCGCGCACCACCGCCGCGAGGTCGATGTTGTAATGCGTCGACACCACGCCAAGTGCCTTCTTCACTCCAAGGTGAAGCGCGCTCTCGAGGCGCTCCGCCACGCAGCTCTTCAGAGACCTCAGGCGGCTGGGCAACGACGACCCCGACTGCACGTCGATGCACTAGATATCCCGGCACGCCGCATCGGCGGCGACCTTCAGCGCCTCGAGCTCCCCCTGGGCCTCGGAGTAGGCGGCCTGAACAGCCATCACCTCGTCCGCCTTCTCCGCCTCGGCCCTCCGCAGCCCTGACAAAGCTCAAGCACGTCAAGACGAACTCCAACACAGAAATCCAGGAAAGCGTAAAGCCATACCGCCCACCAAGGCCCTGGCCTCGGTAAGCGCTGTGCGTTCTTGCTGGAGCAGGCCCTCCGCGGTCGCCTGCGCATCCTCCTTCTCTCGAAGCGCGCGGCCCAGCTGCTCGGCCTCCTGGGCCTTTTGCCCTGCCCGGGCCGCCGCCTCCGCGAGCTGGGACTGCGCGGCCTCGCGCGCGTTGCGCTCGAGCTCGAGCCGCTCCAACGCCTCGGCCGAGGCTCGGGCCTCCCGCTCCGCTGTGCCTCTCTCAGCGTCGCGCTCCCGCTCCGCGCGAGCCTTGGCTTCTTCGTGTGCGCGGGCGGCCGTCTCCGCCTCCCTCACCCGGACGGTGAGCTGGGTCACTTCTGTGCCCAGGTCCGCGTTCGCCTGGCGGAACCGGCGAAGATCGGCGTACAAGTCCGTGATGCACGCGGTCTTGTCTGCCGCCTCCTGCCGCAGAAGCTGCACGAAGAGCCATCAAGAATAAGACACAAACTGAAAACAATCACGAAGTGCTAAGATGAGCACGGGGATACCTCGAAGAGTTCCAGCGCTTGCCTGGAATGGAGATCGGCGGCGGCAGAGATGGCCCGCTCCAGGTCCGTCCCGACCCGTTCGGCCCGAGCCCATAGCTCGTTCTCCTCCGCCATGCCCTGCCAAACCCGGGCGGAGACGCCAGGCTCCTCTAGCCATGCGCTCGGGCCGCGACGACCCTAGAGCAGCGCCACCTCGGCCGCATCCCACTCAGCCGCTCCCCCGGCCACGGGCATCTGCGGCGGCCCCTGAGACAAGAAGCGCGCCGCCGACACCTCGGCCGCAGTCACCCCAGCGGGGGGAACGCGCCCGTCATCGCCACCCTGGGCCACGCCTTGTGCGCGGCCCAAAGCCGGCAGGATGACCGTGCCACCGACCGGCACGACCGCGTCCTGCCTCCTTCCAGTAGGGGCCGCGGCGGTGGCGTTGCCCTCCTGCTCGCCCACTTCCGTCGCCGGGGCGCCGTGCCCCGGCTCCACCTCCACCACTGGGGCGTCCTGCCCCGGCTCCGCCACCAGGGGCGTCCTCTCCCGCTCCTCCTCCGCCGACCCGGAATCTCGCGCCCCCGGCGCCAGCTCCACCGGCGTCGCTAAGGACATCGCTGCGGGATGCGGAGTCCCGCGCGAACGCGATCCCCTAGCGTGAGGGGAATCCGACGCCCCAACCTTCAACGTCTTCTTCGGCGCGAGGCTGGGGTCGGCCTTGGCGGCACCCCGCGTGCTGAATCAAAAAGAAAGAGCGGAAATCACGAGACGAAAAACCAAACAAGGATGGAAAGCTACGAAAAAGTTCGAGGCAGAACTTACCGGACGCAATCCTGCAGCACCTGCAGCTTCCGCTTCGAGCCGCCCGTTGAGGGAGCCCTCCTCGAACTCGAGGACCCCCTCAAACCGCTCGGGGGCTGCGCACCCCCCGAGCCCTCGGCACTCAGTCCGCTGCGGCGCGGCCCGCCCGCAGCAGAGGAAGAAGTCGCTCGCGCCCGCGGCACCGCGGGTCGAGCAGGCGCGACCGCCGTCCGCGCCGCCACCGGCGCAATATCGCCCAGGGCCACCGCGCCCGCCCCGGGCAGCAGCGCGGCCATCTCCTCCTCCTCACCGGCGGGTGGAACCCCGCCGGCATCGATCTCCTCCTCATCCTCCCCCTCGCTGGGAGGGTCCGGGGAGTCCTCGGGGGACGACGGCGGCGCCCCGCCGTCCCTCCTCCACCGGCGAAGCGCCGCCTGGTGCGCGTCCCGCCGGGCTTGCCTCCTCTGGCTGCTGGCTCTCTTCTCCTCCTTCGCGTCCCTCTCGCGGTCACGGCGGGCGCGGTTCGAAGCACGCACCTCCGGAGTCGGCGCGAGGGAGTGGTAGAGGCCGCAGTTCACCTCCTGAAATCACGATGAATTGAGGAAGGGAATTCTTAATTAATCAATCCAACAGCCCGGAGAGGGAGAATGACGACTCACCGACAAAACATGGCCCTCGTCGGGGCGCAGCCGGAACGACCGGAGGTCGCTCGGCATGGTGTCGGGATGCACCGCCGTTCGCACCCTCGTAACGACGTACTCTTCAAGCAGCGGCTCCGACAACATGCGCGAAGCCGCCAGTGCCGCCGGGTCGGCGCCCTCCGTCATCCGGAACAGAGGGAGCTGCCTCTCCATGAGGGGAACCACCCGGCGGCGATGACAGTGCGCGAGCACGTGCGCCACGGTCAGGCCCGACCCCTCCAAGGTACGAATGGCGTTGACGACAGGGCGGAGCCTCTTCCGCTGACCTTCGCCGGAAACGTTGTAGCTCCAGGAGTCGGCCTTCTCCGTCAAGACCTTGCCGGTGTACTCCGGCAACCCCAGGCCGTCATTGCGCAGGTAAAACCATCCCTTGGCCCAGCCGCTGTTGTTGGTGGTCATCCTGCAGGCCGGGTACAGGTGCTTCCTGGACTCGACCGGCGCGAGCGTAAGACCGCCGGCACACGAAGAACGGCGCACCCCCCTCCCCGTGCCGGATGTGCTAAGCTCGGCGCGGAAGAGGTGGACCCACAGGTCCCAGTGCGCCTCGATCCCCAGCACAGCCACGCAGACGCTGACGAAGGCCGCCGCCTGCGAGATGGCGTTGGGGGAGAAGTTGTGGAGCTCCACGCCGTAGTAGTGGCAGAGGCCCCGCATGAACTGGCTGGCGGGCGCGTTGAAGCCCCGCTCGTGGAAGCAGATGAAGCTCACCACGTACCCCGCCGGCGGGTTCGGCACCCTGGCCGCCAGCGCCGGGACAATCCACGCCGGCCGCGCCGAATCGCCCCGGGGCGAAAGCTGCCCGCCGTTCACCAAGCCCTCCAGGAGGTGCTCGGTAGCGGTGGACGGAGTCCACTCCGCGACGCCTTCGATGATCACCATGGCGGACGGCGGAGCAGGGAGCGCGGAGCAAAGGCGACGAAGGCGTGAAGGACGAACAGAGTGCGACTAGCGGGCTCGGAAGCAAGCGAAAGGCAGAGGCGAGAGCTGGTGCGAGGAATGGCGAAGGCAAGAAATCCCCTTCCTCCCCCGCTTTCCTTTTATAAGGGAGCGGGCTCGTCCCTGCCGCGACACACCAACCCATTGGCAACGGGCCGAACGCACGCGTGGCACGTCGCTGACAACCGGGGACCCCCTCCCCTTTTTTCCCGCGGAACGGCACGCGTGAGCGGCGGCATTTACTGCGGCACGGTAAAACGAAACGACGCGGCAGCGGCGCCTGACCGCCCGTCGCCTCGCCTCTCCCCGGCGCACGCCAACTCCGCCTAAAAAGGCGCACCCACTGCGCCCATCTCGCCCACTCCGTGCCACGTCAGCCACGACCACGCCCGCAAGCGGTCGTGCGCGGGCCCGCAAAACCGAAACGACCTAACCGTTGGATTCCTTCCCAGGTAAGACAACGACCCCCCTCCGCCTCGAGGCGCAGGGTGCTACTGATCAGGGGCTCGAAACCCGGGCCTCGAAAAGGTTCGACGGGCGCCCCAGATTAAGCGATGCGAAGGCTGCCGGTCACGCTCGACCAACCCTCGAGCCCGCTGCTCGAGGGTGACCTGCACCTTTCGCAAGGCCCTACTGATCAGGAGTACGAAGCTTGGCCCGCGAAAGGGTTCGACAGGCGCTCCAGATCAATAGAGTCAGGGACGATTCGGGCGTGTCCAACGGACTTTACCCCGAACGCGAAGTTTGGGGACGCCCCTGTTGTGTTCGAGGCCGGACAAAGGCAGCTAGTGGGGGGATCCCAACGAGGGAGAGCTTTCGCGCCCTCGGTCTCTGCGAAGGGGACCGAGCCCCACCTAGCAAACCTTTGCAAGCGCTACATGGACGCGTCTCCGGACCACGAGTCGACCCCTAGCGAACGGGGCACGGGCGTCCACTTGAACTACCCGCTAACAGCTCACCGAGGCATCCGTGTACGCTGCCCGATTCAGGGTTGCACGAATGACCTCACCCCTCTCCCCCGCGAAGGGGAAGCGAGGGTCGCAACTCAAAGACAAGAAGCCCCTCCGATCGACTCCGCTCGGGCCAGGAGCTCGGGGTCTCCTTGCAGCATGTCCTCCTCCTCTTATGCACAAAACACGTCGAAGCCGTGCAGGGTCCGCCCCCCGAATTCCGTGTAACTCGGTCTCACCCCCACCACGTCGAAAGGGGAGCGACTGACACAACCCTCGAAAGTCAAAGCCCTTGCACGAGTGAATTCACTCCTCCAAGGGCTCGGGGGCTACACCCGCGGGTGCGCTCGCGCGCCCCCACGGAAGAACGTGCATAATCAAAAAGGAGTAATCCCCGCAAAATGCCCGGGAACGATCCCGCAAACCATCAGCCTCTGCCCGACTGATCCTTAGTCCGGCAGAGACTCGGGGGCTACTGTCGGGGACAAACCCCGGGGGTCCCCTAATCATCGGGGCAAATCACCCTCAAAAAACGATATGCCACGAAAGGCCGAATCACCGACAGCCAAGAGGGGCCGCCAAGGCAGCTCGGCCCGTCACGGCCTATCGCAGCCCAAGAACGGACGTCCGAGCTCGCCTATCGAGGGGACCCGAGTCGTTACCCCCGTCTCCGCCTCGCTTGAGGGCCGCGCACCCCCTCGAGCGGGCGGGCCGTCTCCGTCGCGCTCGAGGCTACCCCTCTACATAACGCGGCACACTCTGGCGCCCCGCCCGACAACGGCATTTAATGCCCGCCCCATCAGGCGGGCGCCGAAGTCAAAAAGGCAATCTCTCCCCACGCCGCGCCGCTGACACCACAGAGCTCGCTGTTTCAACTGCTCCGGTCACTATGCGTCCTCACCACCACTGTGAGGACGCATGCGGCGCTGCGCGAGGCCCTGTGCGGACTTGCAGGCGTCAATCCGCACCACTATTCCACCCGCTCCCGTCCTCCCCCCCCCCCCGGCGCAGCCCTCGAATGGGCGCGAAGGACCCTCGAACAAATATACGAGCAGCAACCGAGTACGGACTCCGGTCAGGCGTGGTCCGGTGATGACGAACGCCGGGTCAAATCCACCAACTCTCGGCCATTCCCCGGCAAACCGGGCATGTCGCGCACTGTGGTCGAAAGCAAGCGCCATGCCGGCCCCTGTGCCGCCAACTCTCGTCCTTCGTCACCTGCCCCGCCCTCGAAGTCAACCAGCGGCGGGCAGTTGGGTGCGGATTACGGCAGCGCCACCCCTCGAAATCACTCTAGGACAAGCACAGGGGCGGCCATGACGCCCGCGGAAGCCGGAGCTCGCTATAAATCCCCCGCCTGGGTCAAGGACGGCCGCACGCCCAGCGCCACGCTCTCCAGTACACACCTCTGTAGCACACACTGTATCTGTACTTGTAAGCCCCTCCCCCTTCTCTCCTTAGCATATAAAAGGAGGGAGGGGGCGAGAGAGGGGGAGGGAGAAAAAACGATCACACACACCGCCACATACGATATTGGCACTCGCCTCAATCACACTCGCTTTCAGGGACTTGGAGACTCCTCCTCCTCTCCCGCCTTGCTTGTAGCCCCCCTCTGCAAGCACTCCGGTGCAAGATAGTACAGCGCCCCGAGCGCACCCTGCTGGACGTACGACCTCACGGTCGGAACCAGGATAAACGCTTGTCTCATCGTGCTAGCTCTTGCATCAACCGTCAAGGGACGGGACACAGCGCATTCTGTTTGGCGCTGGGGATTGGCCGACCGATCCCAGCACCGACGGCTAGCTTCTGTGGTTGCCATCTTTGTTAACGCTAGCCTGCCTGTACGTCCGTCCCGGATCGGACAGCACTGCATGGAGTAGAAACTGCTCGGCTGCGTCCAAGATCAAGATGTACGGTTCAACCTTTTCAAATGCTTGACACCACACAAGGACTAGGCTCGCTTTGACCCGCCTGTAAACTACTCCAGTACAGTGTTTGATTGCACGGCGTTTAGGCCGTGTGGTCCGTTCCAAAGACGCGCAGGGTGAATCTGAACCCTGTACTCTGACGAAGCTGTCAAAGCGTAGTACATGCTACAGCAATGCGGCTGCACGGCGGTACGGGCACGGGAATCGAGGCGGTTGGCGACTGCGCTGCGCCGTGTGCGTTCCAGCGCGCGACGAGCTGGCGCCGGCTTGTCTCGGCGTCGGGCTCCTCTCCGTCCTCCCCGGTTTCACGGCGCTGGTTCTCGCGAGGAGAGACAGAGATCATCCAACGGCCGGCCAGGGACCAGCAAAGCCATACACCTATCTCTCCGTAGAGTCTATATCTCATTGTCTTCAGCTGCAAATGCTACGAGTTCACGCATCACGCGTGCAATCTCTCTCTGTTTTTATGGTTCGAAAAAAAAGAACTTCTGTGTTTGTATAAAGGAGTTCCCATTGTTGTTTTTCTGTTTATTTAGTGGTTGATATATATTATATATACTGGGCAAATCTATGATATACTCCAATAACTCCTGTTACGATACGAGCAACTGGACCTCAGGGCCGATCGATCTGTCATGTCAAGCTGTTGTGTCCACGTCGCAGGGGCATCAGCCTCGATGGACCGGGTATGCAAATTGCAGAGCCCTCCAAGTTGCTCTCCTGCAAGTACAGGGGTATGCAAAGGAAGACGAGATCCAATATTAATCAACTAGCCCTAACCCGGATTACTTGGAGCGGCGATGCGTTGCAGCCAGCGAGCACGCCGAGAGGACTCGAGCACGATCTTGTCGCTTAATACCAGGAGGGCCCACCACCCCGGGGCAATCCCGCAAATACCCCGTGACGGCATGGGCGATCTCTCAGCCTCAGCGCATCCGGGCTGGCCACCACATCCACATGCATGTCGAGCTCATGCAAACTGCTCGGTCCCCCACGGGTGGTAGCAGATTGTGTTGGGACGCCCCGGGTCAGCGTCAGAGATTCCGATACGGGGCACACCCAACCCAACCAGCTCCTACTCGCCCACCCTTTTTGTTCATCATCGCTTCGGTTCGGTATCGCCTCCCCCAGGCCCTAAAATTCTTCTCCCTCCATGTCACCGTCCTTGACGCCCGCCCATTCAATTCAATGTTGCTAGCGACTTCCATGGTTGGCCTGGCCAGCCCGGTCGATCAATCAATAGATATATTAGTTAGGAGGCGTTTGGTTAGCACACAGGTAACGGCAATGATATTGAAAATCGATTACAGCGGTAACGGCGGTGGGATCACCCTTTACACGCTTTGTTTGGTAGCACACAGGTAACGATATCGCAAACACATAGAGGGCTAGCGGAGCCTTCGCACATGCAAGCCTAGGCGAGAGAGAATACGGCAGCAAGTCTGGAAGCGACGTGAAAAGGCTGTGATGCGCGAGGACTCTGGAGGCGGGCAAGTCTACAGCAGCATTGTAATTTGATTACAGTCGCGAAGGAGAGGAATCAGTTTTCTATAAGCCGGTATCCGATTACACGGTATCCGATTGCGAGGGAAGTTTTTTCTATAAGCCGGTATCCGATTACACGGTATCCGATTGCGAGAAAAGTTGAAACAAACGGCTGTAATGTTATCTCATTACCCTCCGTGATATGTTTACATTACATTTGTCAAACCAAACACTACCTTAGATCTCGCCGCGCCCGTGCATCCGGCTTTACCTCCCTGTAAACGGTAAACAAACTCATCTCCAATCCTGGCCTCCCAAATCCATATGCGACTGAGAAAGCGGTGGTTGTACGTGCACTGTTACAGGGCGTTGCACATGGATGTCGTCGATCAGGGGTAGCCGCCGCCACCGGAAAGTTGTGAATTGGCGGTAACCGAGTAGCGACATGCTCATGGTGGCCGAGGACGTGTGGAGAGGGACACTGCCACTAGTAGTAGCGTCGTAGCCTGTCAAGTGGCGGCACTTTGGCATGTTCCGAGTGGCTCTCTTCCGGATTTCTCCGAATTTAGGCCCTGTCACCTCCAGCTCCGGTGGCAAATCTCCCGCACCGCACGACATCTCCGCGAGTCCCTTCGAAAGCGCGAATCCTCAAGTCCACGAAAAGGCAACCCCGAGCAGTGTTCCGGGCCAAGGAAACGGAATGCCCGACGCATATGTTCCGACGGAACCGAGTGCTGCGGCCGAACCTGTGTTCCGCCCGATCGCCGACGAGAGGATGGCATCGATCCGGACGTGTAGCCGATGTGGTGCGCACTAGCCACGGTGCGCCGGCGGAATCGCGAATTTATTCAGGGTGTGTCCCGGGTATTCCGCTATGCTTGTTCATCTGGCCACAGCAGATGGTTAGTAATACAATCCACGCGAGCGAGAGAGAGCTTGTTTCTTGGCAAGGCGCGCGTGTGGGGGCGCGCGGCGCCGGACCCCGCGGCCCGTCACGTCTCCTCGCGCAAGTGTTCGCGGCGCAGCGGGCTCCAAGCGCCGCCCCCATCGCATCCCGGCCGCGCTGCCGGCAGTGGACAAGCGCCGCCGAGGGCCAGCCGGGCAGGCACGGGCCGGCCTACTCGGTATGCCATGATGGGAAAGGGAAATGACGCCGGGGTCTCCCCAGCCCGTGTCGTTGTCCTCCTCGTACGCACGTTCCTTCGCCCAGCCGACTACCCCAAACTGTTCTTCTGCTAGCACGCTTCTTCTACACACAAAAGCGATTGGAAGATGAAATACGGAATACAATAGCAGAAGAAATTTAGCATATCAGAATCTTCATCAAAATTGGCGAAATCGAGCCATTGACTCGTTTGCTGTCGATTGAATTGCCAAATTGGCATACCGACCCCAGCGGTTACAGCTCAGCTCAGTGCGGGCCCAACGGGTCAGCCACAGACCCGGGTCATCAGCGTCCACTGGCCCTTGGATCGCGGTGCATGTCCACACTGTCCCACATGGGACCTCCTCCTCCAACCTACGCGTATTCTACATGTACACTCTGCCGCGTATCTACGTACACCATCCAGATGCAAGCTAGACTGCAATCCCGTTCCGTTTCCGTTCCTAAACTATCACTAGTCAAATCCTTAGTTTCATCAGTTTACAAGTTAACTACAGTTGGATTTTTTTTCTTTCTCGCCGAAGGCTGCCGTTAGCTGGACGGCCCGGCCGTTACTCGGCAATGGCGCCGAGGTCCGGCACGAAGTCCCGCCCGCGGCTGCTGCCCCTCCTGGACCTCCGGCACGGCTTGCCGGAGGGCCGCGCGCCGGCGGCGCCCCCCTCGGCGGCCTCGGGGAACACGAGCGGGCCGTCGTGGTCGCCCACGAGCGCGGCGCTGGCGCGGATGGCGAGCGCGGCCATCTCCTCCGCCTGCAGCGGCCGCCGCCCCATCGCCGCGGGGAGCACGAAGTACAGCTGCCCGGGCTGCAGCGCCTCCTCGGGCCCCACCCCGGCCGCCGCGCCGCCGAGCTCCAGCCCGTCCGCGCTGCACAGGAACCACGGCGCCGCCGCGCCCGCCACCGCCTTCACAGCCAGCGACGCGCGCGTGCCGCCCGGGAACCGCCGCAGCGCGCCGTCCGCCAGCACCACCCGCGCCTCCGCCGGCGTCGACCCCGGCGCCGCCGCCACCGCCGCCGTGGCGTCGCACGAGTTGCAGGCCCCCATTGTGCTAGAACGAGCCGACGAGAATGCGTGCGATCGTGTCCTCGTGCGCACGCCGTTCACGGACCAAAGGAAATGAAATCTAGAAAATGAAATCTCTTGCTTGCCACAGCCGGCGAGCTCGAGCTGCGACCTGCTGCTGCTGCTGGCGGACGTTGTGGGGGAGTGGGCGACTGGTTGAGTAGCGAGGCGGCGTCCGGGGGCTCGCGCGTATATATAGCCGAGGTGGACGCGTCGGCTAGCGCGGCGAGGAGGGGAAAAAAGTAGCGAGGCTATCGAGAGAGAGGATGCCAACCTGGAGGTTGTTGAGGACAGCTTGCAAGCGGGGGCGCTGCAGTGCCCGCGCGTAAATGCGTGTGCGCGCTCGCGCCCGTCGCTACTGTGCGGCGTAGGCCCGGCCCCGTTTGGTGCCACAAGTCCGCGCGGCGGCGTGGCCAGCCAGCGTGTCGCGTCACCTGGCGCGCTCTGATCGCGTGGCACCAAAGGGGGCCACCTGACAGAGAGAGTGTTTGACTTTCTTCGGTTGCCTGGCTGATGCGCTAGTGGCTTAACAGCGAAGGCAGTGGCTTCTTCACTGATCCGGTGCATTTGCCTTAGCAGTTAAGCACACGGCCAAGTTTCCTGGTTTAGCACCACCTATTGCAAAATCTACAGTTTCAGATTGCATGACAGTGTGACGCGTGACAGAGAAAGGATGCATCCAACCCATGACACGGAGTGAAGTACTCGGGATCGATCACTTCACTTGGTGGATTTGTGGATAGCAGAGTCTGTAACGTACACGGGCCAATAGAGAATAAAACTAAGCAGAGTCAGCACGTGTGGATAGCTGATCATGGTGATCGATCTTTTGGCGGAGACGGCGCTTAATCTATGCCGGAGCTCTCCGACAAGGAAACAGCGACGAAGAAACGCGAGAGGGGGTCCGGAGCGCGGAGCTGATCATTTGAGAAATTGAGATGGCGCTGCGGCCTCCCTGCGGGAGGGGCCGCGAGCGCGGAGGGTCACGAATCGCCGGGCGGAACCGCCAAACACGGCAGCTTCGCGCCGTTTTCTTCGTAGCGACATGGGGGGGCTTTCTGGATCCTCTCCGATAGCATCGAGATCACGATTCACATGAGCCGCGAAAATGCAGCCTAAAAATATGGCCGCTTGGATGCGCTCGGAGCACAGACATTCAGACATGCACCACCGACTGCCTCCAAGGACGAAGACATATGTCCTTGGACTTTCTAAACCGAGTGCCATACAGACGATTAGGAACTTATGCTCGGTTGACTGCTTGACAAAACGTCTCTGAATTTTTTGCCCCCTCCGTTTCGTTTTGAAAGAGATCGATCGGGTTAATCAGTGGCCAAAATTTCCACTTCGTCGGCATAGGATTCCATCCGATCCACAGCTCATGGGCCTCGCGCCATTGTCAGAGCTCCACAGTACTGTACCGGCTGCCGAGTCATGCCGCTGCGCTGGCCTCGCCTGCCTGACTCGATCCGCCTGCAACCGCTCGGGATCCCGCTCCGACGCCGTCGCCTTCATGACGCCACGGCGTCGTGACACGTACAGCCAGCTTAGCTGGCCGGGCACGGTCCCGCGCCCGGCGCCCTCCCCGTCCACGCCCCGCCCATGCCGGAGCCCTCGCGGCACCCACGCGCGCGTGGACGCCTCAGAAATAATTCATCCCGGCCGCGGCCAGGGACAGCGAGCTAGCTAGCTTGGCAGATCGGCGCGGCCGAAGTCTCAGAAAAATAATGCGACGGGGCGGGGACAGCAGCCGGACGAGGGAGAAGTAAACGCTCTCGGGTTAGCTATCCTATCCCGCGATGCGCCCATGCCCATACCCGCTGATCATTGGCCTGCGGGAATGAATGAATGCGTGGTAGGGTCTAGGGTCTCTTGCTTGCGTCGCTGCGTCCGTGCGGATCGAAGCATTAACGTCGCCGGATCGGGTCCCCAATCCAATCATCAGCCGGAGCGATGCATCTCCATCATCGGCCTCGGCGGCCCTACTCCTACTCCCTGACGAGGAGATCAATCCGGCGAATTCATTTCCCCGATCGGTCTCGTCTGTGTCATCGCTGGTGCTGGGCCGCCAGATCCCAAAAGCAACTCCTAAATTTACTATGCAAAAAGAAGATTCTTCGTCACATCAAAATGTCATAACATGCATGGAGTACTAAATATAGATGAAATCAAAAACTAATTGCACAGTTTTGTTGTGCTCCGCAAGACGAACATTTTGAGCATAATTAATCAATTTTTGGACAATTTTTCACAAATACAAACGAAATGCTACAGTGACGTAATGATTATGAAGTGACATCAAACTCCCAAATTCAACCAATCAGTTTCGACATGGCCCTAGTCGATCGGTTCAGCTCGGTGCGTCTACCATGGCATCACGCAACATGAATGCAGAGTTCAGTCAGAACCCACCACCGTTGCTCTCGATTTGCTGGCAGGACGGCAGGAGGTGTGTTGTAAATTCTTCAGGCTAAAACATCACCGGACAGCCAACTGGCAACCAAACGTTTATAACGTCACAGCATGTTAGTATAGTACCCCTGCTGCATTTTGCGTCATGGATCCAGACAAACCCCCCGGTTTATAACTTAACCAAACCGAAAAGATCCACGAGCCAATTCCTCCAATCCATTGTTATAAAACACCCCTGCTCACTCCAGTGCTCCGCACCGGGCACCAAACATCTCCGAGGCCGTGCCAGCTTGCCAGGCCTCTCTAGTCAAACGACCAGACTATAATACCACACAACTGACACAAATTGTCAGTCTTAAACTCTAAACTAATACACCCTCGACCAGCAGATCGTCGTCTACTCGTCTGAACAATTTAGAAGAAAGGTTCGTGCTGCTCGGCGATGCCCCGGTCGCGCGGGCAGGAGAATCTACTGCCAGCGCGTCGCTGCTCGCGGGCGGCCCGACACCGGAGGGACAGGGAAACCCTCGCGCTCATGTGCTCCGGGGAAGACGATGCCCAGGCCCAGCTCTGTTGCTTCAGCCGAGGGAATCGGAAACGGCATTCCTTGCTGATAAACCTGTCACCCTCCGTCCGTCAGATCGGAGCTAGTAGTTGCTCCGGGATAAGATAAAACGAAAAAGAAGGTCGGGCGAGTTGGGAACGTACCACGGTTGGATGGCTCACGCCCAGCCATGGAGGATTTAGCCGAGATCTATCGGGTTGGTTATTCGGTTCTTTATTCTGAACTCGATCTGAGGCGAAAAGGGAGCAAACAAAGCCGCCGCTGTCACTCACAGAGTCACAGGGGGATCGGTCGTTTTTTCTGACGCGGCTGTGGGATGCTACGTGATCGATCGGAGTTTTTGAGGCAAATGCCAATGCAAGTGCATGGGATTGGAGTAGTGGTATACTGGCATCGGACGGGACGGCGATCTGATAGAGGGAAAGCGTAAAGGCCATCTTTTCCGTGTCTGGTCCGATAACGAAGCTGAATTATCTGCACCATGGACCGGAACGCGATCTGAACTCGCCTACCTCGACGAGTCCCCATCTCATCTGACACCACAAGTTGGAGCTCGCCGGTTTGCTCGATCTGGTACGCCACAACTTCTGTTCCAGCTGTGCAAACAACGGTGGTGGTCTGGTCGCCGCTACACTGTAGGCTAACCCTGGATTGGCAACAGGCTACCACCTAGCTCTGCCGGACTGAATACTACGTGCCATTTCCAATCCGGCGTAAAGGTGTTCGGCTCGTGTCTGTCAGGCACGTCGCACCGTGCTCGGTTCCGTCCGGATAAGCAGTGCCAGCGTTGCGTTGACACGGCACGTCTCGCTCGGCGTCCTGTCGCTGGCTGTGCTCTTGCGCTGCTGGATGAGTAGTTCGTGAGTCCAGCCGAGCGTACGTACGTGACTGTCCTCGACTCTTTTCCTTGCAAAAAAATAAAAAAGCTGTGGTAGATATAGACTCCAGAATCGTACTTATATGCCCGTACACATCACACTTGATTGATAGCTTCTCCTCACGCATTTGTTCCGGCTTGCAACCTGAAGAGACGCCTAGGGTGGTCAGTTCATCTGCACCAACCACACACACCAGGTGCTCCCCATCTTCGCCGTCCATCCCGTTCGTCTTCCCTGTAACAAAAACCCGCTGCCGGATGGGACGCAGAGAGATCGATCTGCGAATCAGATCCTCGCAAGTGGCCAGCGCCGCCGACACGAGATCCAAAACAAAACTGGCGAGCTGTTCGACGAGGACGCACGGCGAGGTGGAGGGGCCCCAGGCTCCAGCGAGCCGCAGCCAAAATGCATTGCACACTGGCGCTGCCCTGCCCTGCGTAGACCCTATCCTCTGTTCCTTTGTCCCTCTGCAATGCCCATCTCCTGTCCCCGTCCGGGTTTATCAAAATTGGGTTTGGTCAACCGCACCATTGGAAGCTAGCTTGTTTTTCTGGATGGATGGATGGATGGACCAACTAATCCGTGGCTCATGGGCATCTCCCCTGTGGCTCGTGAGGATGCAGTGTCACTGTCACCCTGCGGGAGGGGAAGGGAGAGAGAGATCCTGAATGGGATCCACTCGCACAGTGCACTGAACATTGCGCAATGATCAGCTTGGTTGGTGCTCCGATCTGGTGGGGGATGATGCGTGTGGATCAAGGGGGCGCTGGGTGTTTATGTGCACTGTACAGGCGGATGGAGGATGGACCCTCGACGCCCCTAGCAATCATGGGGACGGGATTGTTTTCTCTTTTGCGTTTTTTGTTCGTTCTGCTACGAATTTATTTCAGTTGGTGAGGTGTTTCGGATTTTGTTAGTGTTTTTGTGCACTATTGTGTGGCCAAAAGTATATATCTCAGAATTTCAGTTAGGGATAGATCATGTAGGTCCTTGTTTGATCGATCAGCGTTTTATATGTGAATGCTAAAACTCTTGGCCTAAATCTAAAAAAGCAAATATGGAGTTGAGTATTGATGAGCACCGCCTCTCATTCGATTGCACGATAACCTTACACCAACCATAAGCTTCAACCATGTCAAGGAAAAATGGAGTTTGTTTTTTATTTTTGAGACTGAGGGGAAAATGGAGGTTGACAAAGAGAGGAGATGCATATATCTTCGCGAGGGGCGTGCACGTTGCGAATACAATCTCTTTGACCAAAGAAAAAAAGAGAGGAGATGCTTCGTTGCGCATAAAAACCGTAGTTTTAGTGTTCCGGAGATTCGGATAGCCGATCATGTCGTGGGCACGTAGGACAGTGGAAAGCAGGAAACTGTGTGCCAGTTAAAGTGAATCGCACGAGCACCAATCGGCCCATTAGAACCACACACCCCGTTTCCTCACGAGCGGCCCATTGCGTTCTCGAGTCTCCGTATCGGGGTGGGCCTCCTAGGAGGGTTTCGCTGGGTTTTTTTTTATATTTACCTCAAGATGTGCCTGTCGACTCCATGAATGTTACTCCTATCTCGCATGCTGTTTTCCCGGATGGACTAACCATCTTGGTCAGCGTTGGCGTCTGCCACTTCCCAGCAGGGCCGCCTAGACGTGAAGTACACCAAGGATTCTCTCTTCACCATGGACCCTGATGAGAGGCACGTCGGTGCCACCCTCGTCTACATGACTACATGGGACACGGAAGCAAATTCTGCCCTGTGGAGTTCATCGTCAACGAAAGTTATGAGGGGCCTTGCAACTTTGAGAAACAGGACACGGACCAAGAGGACACTGATGAGTGATGACTATATGCTTCGTTTTTTTTTTGGGAAAGGACTATATGGTTCGTTTGACGACGTTTTCTCTGGAGTATGATAGTAACGGAGACCTAACGACTTGCCACCGACGGGTTCGGTACTACAAGATGTCTAAACATGTTTCTAGGCTTGTTTGTCAGTATCCCGCGGTGTTCTGGATGTAGATAACCTGCATGGAAATGAGCAATTGTTCGTTCATTCGTGGTGGATGTACCAACTAATATAATCCGTGCTCATGGAGAGATCCTGATGGGATCACTCGCACAGTGCACTGAACACTGCGCAATGCTTTGTTCTGATGGTGGATGTGTGTGGATCAAGGGGCCACTGTATTTCTTCTCTTTTGCCTTTGTTCTGCTCCGGATTTAATTCGTTTTTTTTCGTGTGGTGTTTTGGATTTTGTTAGTATTTTTGGTGCATTGTTGTGTGCCAGAAACGTATTTAAGAATTTCAGCCGGGGATCATGGGTGTGAGACTTTGATGTCGTTGTTAGCACTCACGACTTTTGTGGATCATTGTTGGTCCTTGTTTGAGAGATCAAGCATTAGCCAGATTCTTAGCTAGTTTCAAAAATATCTGTCCGCCAGTTTCAAAAAATAGAACTCCTAGCCAAAATCCAAAAAGAAAAAAAAGGGAGCTGAGTATTGATGAACACTCCCCCTCTCATTCGGTTCGGTTGCACGATAAGCTTACCAACCATAAGCTTCAACAACGTCAAGGAAAAATGGCGGTTGACAGATAGAGGTGATGCTTTGTTCGTGCGTAGTTAAGCGCATAAGAATAAAAATAAGTTCGTGTTACTAAGATATGACAGCCAGATGACGCACAGAAGGATTGTGGGAAGCAGAAACCAGTGAGATGGAACTAGGCGCCCGTGGCTTACGTTCCAACCACACTAAACCCAGGTCATTTGTTTTGCTTATTCTGCACCACCCTTTTCGTCAATGGTTTAGTTTATGTTTGACTCCTATATGCATCACAATGGATTAAGTAACGCAGATTCAACTGCCCTCCCAGCAACTTTCTCCAATCCTTCGTCAGAAAATCCAAGAAATCCCAACCGATCACCACTTCGTTGCAACACGATTCCTGAAATGCTCGCCGGGCCACCAGCTCCCTCAATTGGCTTACCCAGATAAGAAATGCAACGGCGATGCTCGCCAGGATCATCTTCTGCGTGGCCATCGCCGCCGCCGTGCTCGCCGTCGTCCTCCTCGCCACCGTCTCCCCGCTCCCGCACCAGTCCGGCGGCCACAAGGGCGCCGCAGGGCAGCGCGTCTTCACGGTGTACATCCACCCGACGGTGTCATCAGCCGCGCAGCAAGGGCAAGCCGTCGAAGAGCGCCGAGGAGGCGCGAGCGCGCTGGTGTTCCACCACCGGATGACGGCGGCGCCGGAGAGCTCGTCGAGGACCCTCGGCGCGGCGTCGGGGTTCGTGTTGCTCCCGGCCGGCGAGCGGGGCGCGGCGGCGTCGGTGTTCGACACGGTGCACCTGGCGTTCGACGGCGCCGCCGGGCTATCTGGGAGCCTCTGCGTCGAGGCCAGCAACCGGAGGCCGGGGAAGGGCGGGCGCGACGACGGCGAGGAGGAGGTCATGCGAGTGGTGGGCGGCACGGGCGCGTTCGCGTTCGCGCGCGGGCACGCCGTCCTGCGGAGGCAGCGCCCCGGCCATGGCGCCACGGCGGCGGCGGCGGCGCTGCTTCTTGAGCTCAGCGTCTCCTCTGCTGCTGGGACTGGGAGTTAATCTGCAAAGTGTGAGCGATCGTTCAAAAAAAAAGCTTGAGCGGTCGATATGCCGTTGTTCCAAGTTTTGCCTTTCGTTTTGATTTGTGATTTCAATTCGCACCGTATTTTTCCCAAAAAGAACGCAGCTTTGATGCTGGCCAAGCCAAATGTATAGTAAGCAATGATTGTATCGTCGCGTAAGTAGATGCCTAAATAAGCTGTTTTTTCCGACAAGCCGGTGGTGGCTGGTGGTGGTTCGTGCTGAGAGAAAAATACTGCTGGCTGTTTTGTGGCTGGTGCTGGTCTGTGCAGAGAAAAAAATACTGCTAGCTGACCGCTGATAAGCCAAACGAACGTGACGGCGCTTCTGTTTAGCAGCACTTGAGAGGGCACTTCTGTTTTCCCAGCATTGGAACCCACAAGCTGTTTCATTCTTTGCCATTGACTACGAAGTCTGACTAGAATGAACAGATTACAGATGCTGAACTGGGACGGCCTTTTTCTTTCCGCATGCTTCTTTCCGCATGCAGCAAGTTTCATCGGCATCGTGTGATGCATGCAGACTACATACCAAGTTCTGTGGACATCGTGTAGTGCATACAAACTACAAGCCAAAAACAGCTACATATAAGAGTATAAGTTTTATTGACGTCATGTGATGAGCACAAAGTATAAGCCAGCACCAGTTACATATGGAAACATTAGGATTCTATGAATTTTTTCCTTCAAAAAAGAATCCTATGAGTTTCGCTTCTATTCCTATAGTTTTTTTCTAGACTAATAGTCCTAGCCGTGCTGACTTAAAGAACAAAAGAACAAGAACAAACTTATCAGAACCACAGGTGAAGACTGGAAAGCTAGTGACGGAAAACTGAAATATACTGCTAAAAGCCTAAAACACGGTGACTTCTGAATGTTCTGAATCTTTTCCCTTATTGTATGAGCCCTTGTGTTTTCCTCTGGTTTTTTTATATGCATACTTGTGATGTGTTGGTAGCTCTTGTGCTGTCACATGGAAATAGGCTCAAGCAAAGGTTTGCTTCAATCGTTGCTGACCCATACTGAGCTTTGACAGGAGGAAGACACCGGCTGAGGAAGCGAGCACCGCTCCAGAAAAGCAGGCCATATCAAGTCCGGTGACCAGAGGCACGCTCTTGAACTTCTCAAGAATGCCAACCTGCAGCAGCAGGAGTATTGCATGGCCAATCCTCGTCTTTGCCTGTGTGATGCACCTGATCCTGGCCCCATCTTTCAGCTTCTGGTATGGATTTGTAGCTTATGTTGTTAGTACCAACACATGGTTAATGGATCTGTCTATTCTGTAAGTATCGATAGGGTTCAATTACCTTTAGGTTGAATGAACCTGAATGGGGCGTGTTAATATGTCCCGCTGTCTGAGAACCATAGAACATGATGTACATCCCCATGCCAAACGTGAGAAGAGCAGTGCCGATCAGAAACATGTCTGAAGATTGAAGAAGAAAGAGAGTCGCCCCAAGTTAGTATGGTTGGGCAAACTAAAACTGACACCTGAGCTGCTTTTTGGGTACAAGGACGTACCTAATGATTCAATAAGCAGCTTTATGATTTCACCCTGATCTACTGCGTGGGACATTCCATGGAAGCGCATGAAGAACGACTTCATTACAACAGCAAAACCCTGCAACCGCATGTAAGTATCAGCCCGGGAAGTCTTCACTGGCATTAATCTACATGAGGCAGAAAATCTGATGAAAGATCTCTACCTCAACAAACAATGGGACTGACCCCACAAGGGATCCGGCGACACCAATCAGTGTGAAGGACTGGCAACTGACGATGGCCTGAATTATATGTCCATATGAACTCTGTTAGCAAAGATGAAAACCTGGACTCTATAATTTGCAAATTCTGTAACACGTCTTTCAGAGAATTCTTACCTGGTGGATTGTTGTCTCGACGATCTTGGACCAGCACTGCTTCTCCAATGCCAACTGAGCCGCTTCAAGCTGCCTCAGGATCATCGTCCTTGTGATCTCATATGCCAGAGGTAACAAAAGGTCAATGCTCTTCACTTGCTCCGATAGGAAATGCCCATGCTTCTTCTCCGGTGTGATGCTGGCAGCTCCCAGGGTGATCAAGGCAGCCCTTTGCTCTGCGGCGCGTCCAATCCTTTGCGTATTCTTTGCCTCCCATAGGAACGGGAACTTGAGAGAGGGGATACGGTATGGGCTGGCGTTACCAGACTGAAGATGGCTGTCCGTTTGAAAAGCCTTGGTGGTTGCCCTGAGCAACCTGCTACTGCCGCTTGCTCCTGCCATTGCTGAACTTGGTTCAACAGTACAGGTTCTTCTCTTTTGAAACTTGTGTTCTATGAAGACTCGAATAGAACTCTTTGCTGCAACTGTTTCTTTTTGTGGTGTTATGTCTGAATTTTTGCAGGGAAAGAAGGTGTTGAGCTGTGGCCGTATAAATACGCACACGCACATGTCACACCTTTTCTTGAACAGAATATAATATCTCGCGACCAGATTCGGCACACTTGATAATTTGGTTAGGTTCAGTTCCTCAGGCCAAGTTCACAGTCCTCCCAAGGAAGTGGGAGCCGCAAGCTCAAAACTGACGGGTCATGTGACACAACAAGTGGGTTTTCTGCATCCGACGAGTGAAGAAAGAGAAAGAAAAGACCACTGACTCGCCGCACCGAAAACAACGCCACGAAGGAAGGCTACCACTCTTCCAAAACGTAAGTCGTTTGACTTTTTTATCTCAAGTTTGACCGCTTATTTTATTCAAAATATTTATAAAAATATAGTCAAATTTAAAATATTTTTAAAGATTTTATATTAATAAAGCAAGTCACCATAAAAAATATAATAATTTATACAAAATTTTAAATAAAATGAGCGGTTAAATTTGTGGTCAAAAAAGTCAAACGACTATTTTGGAACACATGGAGATGAGTTGAATCTGTACCGACGCGAGCGGCAGGCTTCAGAGCCCTCGGAAAAAAAAAACACGTTTCGGTAGATGGTAGGTACACGTGTTGGAGGAAACTGAGGCGTGCCGGGGCGCCGTGTTCGACGGTCCGCGTGTGGGAGCTTGCATGTGCAGTTTTTTGCCGAGAGGAGATATACTGTACTCCTATGTCAGAGGTGAGGACGAGAGGTGGGAGGGAGCCGGACGCACGCGTGTGCGGCGGCGACGGGTTCCTTGCCCCCGCCCGGCTTCTTCCATTCCGTTCTGGTTTTCCGTGGCCACGTGACGCAATCGCCGACTGCAGGCGGGTTCGTCGCGCCGTCTTTCATACGCGCGCGCGCGGAAGGAACGACGGTGGTGGTGAGCTCGTGGGTGCGTGGAAGCAGGTGGTGCGCTGCATCCTCCGGTCTGACAGCATGCGTCTTCGTTTTCGACAGTAACGAAGGCGCTTGCTCGTACATTTGTCAGTCTTGTGATATGCATCATCATCAATCAATAATACAGTAACTACGACAAGGGCTAATGCGGGCTACAAGTAGTACCAGAGGTTTCTGGAAGGCCTGCTGTCCGCATCGATCAGCCATATATCAGTGGACGGAGATAGGCGGAGCGGGCACGCGAACGAGACGCGCGCGGCGATGCATGACACGCCAGCAAGGAGTACGTGTGTACCCGGCAGCAGGGGTGCGGAACGTATCGTCCGGGTTCAACGGTTGGCACGTCGGCCTCAGTCCAGTGGAACGACTTGGCTGGCGCCTGTCGTCTGGCGAGGCCCGGCCGGGTCGACGTCGACCAGTCGTGCTGCGCTACAACTTGGTCGTGCTGCTGCCGTCGCGTCGGGTTTGTTTTACAGGGAGTGAATTCCCCCATGCGTTACGATTGCGATCGGGAATGCTCCGGCCTGGCGGCCTGTTCCATGAAACAATCATGGGCTTGTTATTTCCAACCAAAAATAATGGGCTGCTAGGTCTTTCCAGCCGGAGTAGAAAAACTTCGGTGTACCAGAATGAACGAACACTGAGAACACCGAGACCGAGATTGCAAACACGACCATACCCTTGGAGATGTGCAATCGGGATTTGTCTCGCGTAGCCTCAGGCACCGCATCTTGAGAGCCCATCCAAGAGTAGATAAGCAGGTTATGCACTAATGCATTTTTTTCCGTCATAACAAAATAATAACTCCTGCTCTTGACCATTTTCATTCTGAGAATTCTTGGCCATTCATAGATTTGAGTGGGCGTACGTGAAAACGTTTTTTTAATGTAATGGTGTTTCGCATAAAAAAGAGGTAGATTTGGTGTCTTTTGGTAGTTGTGTTGAGAAATGACTAGAAAGAAGATGAGGATCATGAAGTCAAATGATGTTTGAGTGCATTTGAATGTGTGTTTCAGAAAAGGGAAAGCCATGGTATATCATGGTTTCTATCATTTACATCCTTAAGTTAGTGGGACTGTTCTTGCTTTAGTGCCCTAGTAATATTTTTCCCCACCAAATACTACTTCACTTGATATGCAATGGTCTTTTTCTATGGTATAATTTATACCAGTGGTTTTCCCGAACTCCAGATTTGGAGGAAAAGATAGGCCAAGGTGCTTAGCTTTGGCATTAAAACGACGATAGACTATCATGACCATCTCGTTATACCTCGTTTCCCCCTTACTAGAAACTAAAGCCATCGTGACTGCTCTATTTTGGCAAGATAAACTAATCCCAGTACTTTTCTTGCACTGAACTTTGACGGCTTCCAAAAGTTGAAACCCACAAATGCATCAGAAATGAGCTTGGGCCTAGGGCGACTTGGACAACAACATTTTTCATCCGGCAAATAATTCTACGGCACTTTGCATTGTACTTTACGGTTCCAGTTTCTAAACTTTTCAGAATCAGTTTCTCTAAGAAACGTTTCAGATCCTGATTGTCTGCTGAAACACAATCACTTGCTCAATTCGTTTGGCTACAAACTCGAACCACTGCGAAACACATTTTTGGGTGATTCTCCCTCCTAGTGCTAAAATGTGAAACGTTTTATATTTTCATCGTTTGGTAGGGATTCAGGTGATTCTACCTAGAAACAGAAACATTTCAAGCAGCCAAACAGGGCCTAAGTTATGGTTCAAGAGAAAAGTGTTAATGGTGTCATTAGCATATTGTTTATGTTATCCAAACTTTGCAATATCCATTTCGTTTCCCTTTTTCTGTTTGGAATCATTTATTTTCTTTGTAACAATGAGCAGGATGCAGAATCCATCTCCACAAGCTAGACTGCAGGGTAGCACGATAAAAGGCGAGGATAAAGTTTTTGGCACTCACGAAGCAAAAGAGAAGTGGGGACGGCAGCAAATTGGTGACATAAACGGTTGGATTCGGTGTTGCCATATATATAGGCTAGAAAATGGATCACCCGTAGCACATTGAGTGGCAACAATTCGGGCTTTCTGCAATGGGCCACCAACACATACTTAAAAGTTTAGAAGAGGACGAGACCGACGAATAATGGTCGCATGCAGCATGCTCCTGATCGGTGGCACCGGCCATCTCCTGTCCAGAGCAAACCCAAACACAAACACAAGCTTTGCCCTTGTTTAGTTCTCAAATTTGGGGTGAAATTTGGTCATTTATAGTACTTGCGCCATTGTAGCATTTCGTTCGTATGTGTGAAAAATTGTCCAAAAATTGATTAATTAGGCTCAAAATGTTTATCTCGCAGAGTACAACAAAACCGTGCAATTAGTTTTTGATTCCATCTATATTTAATACTCCATGGATGCTATGATATTTTGATGTGATGAATTTTTTTTATATAGTAAACTTTAGAATAGAATTTGTGATCGAGGCCTTTGTCCTATATGCATTGCTGGCGAGCCTGGCAGCGTTGGCACGTACCTGATGAAACCCTGACAGGTCTCGGTGAAGAAGCTTGTAGCTTGTCTTTTTGTGTAGCATACATGCCAAGCGAAGCAGCACCAGGCAATGGGACATGCAAGCAATCGAGTAGCAGAAAAGAGCTGAACGCCTGAACGAAACCTGGCTACGCTTGTTTTTTCAAATTTCACCCCTAAATTTTGCTAGGTAAAAAGAAAAAAATTTCATCACATCAAAATATCGGCACATATATGGAGTACTAAATGTAGATGAAATCAAAAACTAATTGTATAGTTTTGTTGTATTTTATGAGACGAATATTTTGAGCCTAATTAATCAATGTTTGGACAATTTTTTATAAATACAAACGAAATGTTACAGTAATACATTTATGAACGGAATCTAAACTTTGGGTCCAAAGTTTGGATCTAAACAAGCCTACATTACAAACTGCTATTTGGTACAGACAACGGACACAGATCCTTAGTCCTTTACCCCTCTGGTGTTGACACAGACGGCAATGGCCATGGTGCCTTTCAGCGGTTCAGGTCCACGGATCATGTCAATTTGCCGAACCACAACGGCGAGAGTAAAATGCTCGAGGCGCCGAGACCCGAAAGCCTTGCACCTCACCGCCGGTAAACGACTTGGAGCTTCTCAGCCATTCTCACCTCGAGTGTGGATTTCCTCGCGATCGCGTCAAAAATCTCATGGTTGTGCAGAGCGCCGGAGGATACGAACGAGCGAGCCCTGCGCCTGCACGTATGGGCTACGGGCTCATCCCCATCCTGGACGCCCTTGACGCCACCACGTTGCGCGCGTGCGAGTCGCACACCTGCGTGCTGAACTTGCACCCGTGCCGCGCCCTCCATCCGCCCGCCGCGGCCGCGGACGCTTCGCCCCCGTCGTCCGCAACGCCGTCGCCGGCGGCGGCGGCGGGCGACCGGCTGCCGCCGCGGCCGTCGATCTTCTTGATGGCCCTGCGCATGCTGGAGCACTCGCGCTCCAGCTCCTGCACCCGGCTCGCCATGCTGTCCATGTCCAGCCGCAGCACCTGGCCCTCCAGCGCCAGCGCCGTCGCGCCGGGGGGCGCCCGCTGCTGCCGCATCACGCGCGGGGCGCCGTCGCCGGGCGCGAGCAGCGTGCCCGTGATGGCGCGGCGGAGCTGCAGCTGCTCGAAGAAGAGCACCTGCAGGACGGCGCGCAGCGGGAGGCGCTCGTTCTGCGCTGCGTGCGTGCACGCCTCCACCGTCAGCTTCCGGCAGTCCACCACGCCCACCACCCTGTCCCGCTCCTCCGCCGTCAGCCGCGGGTGCGCCTGCACACACGGTCAGTGCACGCCGATCACCAAAAGGAGATGAAATGCATCTTTGGCAGCGACACCTCAAAAGGCGCCATCTTTTCTTTGTCCTTTTAGCGTGCACACCAATCACCTGGCTACATTTCACATATTGCGTGCGTGGCCGTGGTGAGTGGTGACCTGGCATGGCAGCGCACGCATGTGCATACCTTGAGGTAGATGTCGACGGCGCGGTAGATCCCGTCGTCGTAGATGCGGGCATGGTCCGGCAACGACAGCGCGAGCTCGCAGAACTTGCCCGGCTTCAGGTTCGCGTCCGACGCGACCTCGGCGAGGTAGCTGTCCACCAGCTTGCCCACCTGCACCATGGCCACGGCGGACGGCGGACGCGGCACTTCGCCGGCCGCCTCCTCCTCGATCGCGGCCGACGACGACGCCTCGGCCTCCTCCTCCGCCTCCTCAGCGAGGAAGTACCTGACGATCCGCTGCACGCAGTCCACGTCGTAGAGCGTCTCCGCCGCGCCGGAGTAGCTCGGGATCAGCACGTCCTCCAGCGCGGCCTGCTCCAGCTGCGTCGCCGCCTTCCGCTCCAGCGCCGCGCGCGCCGCGCCCGAGGCCCGCAGGATGTGCGCCGTCCGGAGCAGCGCGAACAGGAACCTGGCGGTGACCACGCGCCCCGAGCACTTGTCGGCGGGGAGGCTCGCGACCACCGCCTCCAGGAGCTCCTTCTGCTCCACCTCCGACGACACCGGCGCGGACGCGAGCCGCCGCCGCATGGACCTCGAGAGCCCCGGGATGGTGCCCCTCGCGTAGGACACGAGGCAGCTCTCCCGGGCCTCCGCCCTCACGTCGTCGCGCGCGGCCATGGCCGCCACGACCCGCTTGTACATGCGCAGGCCGAGCACGGCCAGGTCGTCGAACCAGGACCGCGGCGCCGCCGACGAGCGCGCCGCGATGGCCTCAACGCAGCGAGCCACGATGCCGAGCTCCTCGGCGAGCGGCAGCAGTTCCTCGCAGGACTTGAGCGCCTTGGTGGCGTCGCCGGGGTGCCGGAGCACGGTCTCCTCCAGGTAGGCCTCGGCGCGCGCGGCGAGGTTGTCCTCGGCGTGGTCCTCCGTCATCTCCAGGTACTCGGCGGCGCACCGCAGTGGCGCCACGTTCCAGGCGGTGAGGTCGACGCGGACGCCGTAGCAGAACTTGGCCGCCGCCTCGAACGTGCCCGGGCCGCCGGGGAAGTCCGGGAAGGCAATGCTGTACGGCTGCCCGTCGCCCTCCCTCCTAACCTGCTGCTGCTCGTCCAGCTCCTCTTCTTCCTCCTCCTCTGCTTCCTCAATCTCTGTTTCCGCAGGACCGTCATCGCCGGAATCGCCTCCGTCACCACTCCCCCGCCGCCGCCGCCGCCGCCTCCGCGACGGACGCTGCTCCTCCTGCTCGGTGAGCATCCGGTGGATCTTCCGGCTCTTGGCCATGAGCGGGAACTGCGCGCAGCAAGAAGCCTCAGCGGAATTTCGTCGAGCACAACGCATTGGATTGAGGCACAAAATTCCCCACAAAACAGAGTCGACTCGAACATACCTTGTGGAGGTGGAAGGTCATGTCGTGCACCTCGAAGACGACGTCGCTGGGCAGCCCGGTGGTGCAGAACCTGTGGCGAGGCAGAGAACCCGTCAAGAGAGCACACGAGAGCAGCCGCAATTCCGCATCAAACCACCTGAATGGCTGAATTCAAATAGCACCCAAGCAGCCGCGCTCCCTACTCACCATGCCTGGGCCCTCGACGAGCCGTGCCGCACCGACGACGACATGGCCGGTGCCCTGCCCGATACGCCCCGTCAAGCTACGATTCGGATTTCTGAGGAAGGAGGAGAAGGCTTGTACTACATCCAATTCCAATCCAATCCACCCCGTCGCTGGCTGGCCGCCGTATGATTTGGGGCGGGTAGGTGTGGCGATTGAGGGCGCCTAATAAATTGGCACCAGAATCCCACTCCACTCCCCCAGTGTCAGCTGTCAGCAGGGAGTTATTGCTGGGCATAAACAAGCAAGGACAGCCGATGACATGTTTGGAAAGCTACGTGGATTAGTTGGAAATCTTTGCTCACCATGGAATCCTCATGGATTATTATCTACTGCCTTTTTTGCGCGTGTTCTCTCGGTAGGGGAGAGTGTGACGAGGGAGATGAGGTGTGAGCTAACCACTCCATGTCAGGCAAACAAGCGCGGTGAGGTAACAGGAAACCACCATTGATGGGGCATTAAAAGGTTCCTGCTTCCGTTTGGGGCGATTAGAAAGTTCTTCGGGGGTAGACCTGCACCTGCTTTGCTTGTGCCACCAGTCTACCGTCTACGGCTTTGGATTTGGACAGCAAAAAGACTGGGGCTTGTTTAGATCTTAAATTCCACCTCAAAGTTCACTATAAAAAAACATTTATATCATTAAAATATCGACACATGCATAGAATATTAATAGAATATTAAATATGAAGGAAATCAAAAATTAATTACACAGTTTTATTGTACTCTACGAGACGAATATTTTGAGTCTAATTAATCAATTTTTAGATAATTTTTTACAAATACAAACGAAATGCTAAAATGACGCACGCACCACAATGGGCCAAATTTTGGGTGCAAATTTTACATCTAAACAATGGCTTAGTTCCCAAATTCCACTATTGAAAAAGAAGATTTACATCACATCAAAATATCGGCACATGCATGGAGTACTAAATGTAGATGAAATCAAAAACTAATTGCACAGTTTTATTGTACTTTGCGAGACGAACATTTTGAGCCTAATTAATCAATATTTGAATAAATTTTCAAAAAAACAAACGAAATGCTACAGTGGCGCAATGATTACAAACTTCAAAGTTTGCACCTTCAAAGTTGGCATGTAAACAAGGGCTCATGCCTCGTTTAGTTCCCGATTCGGGAGGTCCAAATTTTGCACAGTGCAATAAATGCGGCGTTGTAGCATTTCGTTTGTATTTGTGAATAATTGTCCAAATATTGATTAATTAGGCTCAAAATGTTCGTCTCGCATAGTACAACAAAGCTGTGCAGTTAGTTTTTGATTTCATCTACATTTAGTACTCCATACATGTGTCGACATTTTGATGTGATGGAAATCTTCTTTTTGCATAGTGGAATTTGGGGGTGAAATTTGTGATCCCAATTTGTAAGCCTAATTAATCAATTTTTAGATATTTTTTTATAAATACAAATAAAATGCTACAGTCCTCTAATAATTGGAAACTTTTAAATTGAGAGCTCCCAATTTAAAATCTAAACAAGGCCTAGGGAAAGGGGAAAGGCAGATGAGGGAGGGGAAAAGGCGTCTCTTTCTTGCTGAAAGGACCAACACTAGGCCTACAGGGGGTGAATAGGCCTGTTTAAAAATTCCTGCAAAAATCCTCCGAAAACTGTCAGAAAGTCGGATGATCCGACACAGTCTCGGATCTTTCGGCCAGGAAGATCCGACACTGTACAGGATCTTCCGACTGGGACAGAATACCGGAAGATCCGATGATAAGCCGGATCTTCCGACAGGCAATTCAAGTGTACTTCGAGATTTGAAAACTAGTGACCTTTTGACAATTCCACTTGAATACAAAGCTCACAAATGATGTAAGGAACCTTCTATATATGATCAATATCAGAGTATAGCCACAAATAAGTAGATCGGGACAAATCAAGATATAGAAACAATATGAACAAGAATAAAAGTGGAGACAAAGGATTTTCTACCGAAGTTCACTCCACAAAGGAGCTACGTCTCCGTTGAGATGCTCACAAAGAGCCGGGCTGTCACACTAACCCCAAGTCTCTCTCAATCAACCACAAAGGAGGATTGAGTTACTTACTATGTGCTCCCACGAAGAGAGAGGGTAATACAAACTTCCGGGACTCAAACCACAAGAGAATGGGAGTTCACCGGCACCTCTAACCGTCTAGGAGCAAGCTCCAAGAGTAACAAATGAGAATCGATGAATCCAAGTGCTTCAAGTGCTTGAGAGATGAACTAGTGAAGGGCTCAAGTTTGCACAAGTCTCACACCTCAAATCTTCTCTCTCACTCAAACCCTAGGTGAATCTTGGAAGAATCAAGCCTTGGAAGGGAGTAGAGAGGTGGAGTGAATGCTCAAGAGAGAGTTTGTCTCGAGTTAGGTCAGTGTAGGCAGCAGCTTAGAATGAAAGGGGGTGAGGGGTATATATACCAACCCCCAAAAAAATGACCGTTATGTTCAATGCGAAGGGGTACCGGATCTTCCGACATTTGGTCGGATCTTCCGATAAGCAACAGAACCGAGTAAGAAACACTCCACAGAAGTTCCGGGGGCCGGATCTTCCGGGCGACCCCGGAACTTCCGGCCCAGAGAGAAACCAAGACAGAGCCAACCGGAACTTCCGGTCGGATCTTCCGGCCTCGGGTCGGAACTTGCAACAGAACACTCGTGAGCTTGAAAATCAGCTAAGTTAGGTATCTTCCGATGCAATGGCCGGATCTTCCGGCCAGGAAAAACCCGGGACCGAGCTCCCCGGAACTTCCGGTCGGATCTTCCGACTTAAGTTCCGGCCGAGCAGAAAGGGGTGTATGTGAAGGATTTTGTGACTCTCAAGAGTTTGTCATCTCAAGCAAAGCACTTTTAGCAACTAGAATTTATCAACTACATCCCCCTTGATAGTACGGTGGTCCTATACTCAATTTCAAACGGAAAAATAAATTTAAATCCATCAATTGAGTCCTCCACCATATGAATAAGCGTTAGGGTCCTTCCTTTAGCATTTACTCCCTTTTATTCCATTTTATTCCTGCACAACTCATGTAAAGCATCATATCCAAATTTCTATTGTCATTAATCACCAAAATAGATTAAATGCCTAGATGCACTTTCAATCTCCCCCTTTTTGGTGATTGATGACAATACATATTTGGGTTCACAAGATAGGAATAAAATTCATGTTTTGCATCCAATATTTTGGAGAGGCTCCCCCTAAATATGTGCATGTTCAACTTAAAAAGCCTCAAATGCTTGTGCACATATTTTGCAAGAGTCTCTCAAAATAAGATTGCATAAAAGTGCTTGGTGTGATAAAATCAACGTGATGCATATGACAAGATATTCACAACAATAAAGTGAGAAATAACATCACATCAACCATAAGCATCTCACAATAAAATAGAGAGGAGCATCACACTAGTAAAAACCGAAATTAAGTCTTACAAATAAAAATCTCACTTGGCACACCAATGCATACCACAAATAATTTCAAATACTTACAAGTTCACAAGCTAAACGAGAATGAAAGATATAAAAAGTTGTAGCCCAAATTCACTCCCCCTTTGTCATCAAAGACCAAAAAGGGAGCTACTCGTCCTCGTCGTCGCCGCCATCATCGTCGTCGCCCTCATCGTCGCCATCATCATCGTCACCCTCATCGTCGCCATCATCATCGTCATCATCAACAGCTGCAACAGCCTTGCCCTTGCGACGATCCTCATCCGTTTCTGGCTCACTAATGTATTCCTCCTCCTCCTCAGTTTCTTCCACATCCGCCTCTTCTTCTTCTTCTTCTTCTTCAACTATTTCCTCCTCACCTTGTCCTTGGTGTTGAGATGCACCAAAGACATACTCTTGTGAATAATCCTCCCATGGATTTGCAAAGGTAGGTGGAGGAGTAACTTCCCGGAGTGGATGAACAGGAGAATGTGGCATGTTCAACTTGTCAAGAAGTTCCTTGTGGCGCTTATCCGCCATGTATCTATCATGCTCAGCACGTTTCTCACGCTCATGGGACTTCTTAACTTGATACTTGCACATGTTGAAACAAGAAAACATGCCTTGTAGAAGAAAATCCACTTTGCTCATCTTTCTTTTAGGAGTATGGGAAGGGCCACTGGAAGAAGCTGGAGCAGGTGATGGAGGAGCTTGGGAAGAAGAAGCACCTTGAGATGATGGAGTTGGAGCACCTTGATATGCTTTGGACTTAATTTTCAGGAGCTGTGAAATCTTGCCCTGAGGAGATTTGTATGGAAGATGAAGCTTGTCAGACAAGATGTTTACCCCAGACACATGCTTGATCATATGGAAGATGTATGGGGCATAGTGACAGCCACTGGAAGCATCATAGGAGCAGTAGATGATTTCATTCCAAATGAAATTGAATACTTTGAACTTGGGCTTCCCGGGGGCCATTTGAAACAACAAGTTCTTGGCCCTCTTAGAGATATTGTCAGCATCGCCTGCTCTCGGATACAAGGTCCCTCTAAGAAGTTGATTCAACAACTTGTAGAAGGGAGAGAGACCCTTGTACTTCCCAAACACCACTTCACCATAGGCATGATCATACATGAAAGCCAGCTTTGTGTCATCTAAAATTCTTCCTAGATGAAGATCAACTTTGCTACGATCATTGCTTGTATGGGCATAGGCAGTCTCCTCAGCAAGCCCAAACAAGCCAGCAAAGTCATGCAAAGATATGGAGAGGCATTTTCCACACAAGGTCCAATGCATCTCATACCTGTCCTCATCTACCCACAGAGTGGCATAAAACTGGGCGATAACCTCCTCATTGTATGGACACTCAAAAGCCATCAGCTTGTCCATGTCCATCTCCACACACCGCTTATAGACATCATCAACAACTGGCTTGAGCGGTGGTGGGAAGCTTTTCAAGTATTTCCAATCGACCCAATACATGGGAGTGCAAATCCGGGTCATCTTCAGAATAACTGACTCATACCAGTCTGCCTGATGTGAAATCCAAAAACGAGGATCACCCTTGAATGCCTTGTACTGAATGCGTCTTGGATCCTCATGTTCACTGAATCTGAGGGGCTTCATGCTGTTATGAGCTAGTTTGAAGTTAACCAGAGGACTGTCTAGTGAGTGCCGGAAAGGAATGGCAGTGCTAATGAAGTTCTGAGACAGAAATGATATGTCAATATCATCATTGTATAGTGTCCCTGGTCCTTCTCCTTGATTAGCTCTCTTAACTCTTGGGCGAGGAGGAATCTGGCGCCCCTGCACATTAGACTGCGCTCTGCCTCGAACAGAGCGAGAAGTCGTTGTCTTCATGGACCTCTTTCCCTGGCCAACTTCTTGAATCCCCCCATCAGAAGGAGGATCCGACTCTGAGGATGAATCGCTAGGAGGATGAAACGAGCTTTTGGTGCGACCGGTACTTGGGCGCACTGTCAGAGAGGTGCTCTTCTTCTGTGTAACCTTCTCTTTAACCATCTGACAAGATATGAAGGTGTATATTTAGAGATAGGTATGAAGATCAGCAACTAAGTTGATAGGACAGAACTCGACTCTGTCGGATCTTCCGGCAATGGGTCGGAAGATCCGGGGGTCCGGATCTTCCGGTCTATGATTGGATGATCCGACAGGGTCGGGTCAAACCCTAGCAACTTAGAAACAGTAGATTGAGCCCACCAAACTTCATGAAATCATAGGGAAGGGTTCTAGGCATGTATATGAGATGATTCACCAAAGGAAAACCACTAGAACTTCCTACATTGATAGATCGGGCGATGGGGATTTTGAATCAATACCGTTGAGATTTCCCTCGAAAACTCTGGAAGATCCGAGGGGAATCGAGTCTTGGAGTGTTGGGGAATCAAAAGATGTCACTTGACGAAGAAATCCACGGTCCAATCTTCAAATCGCCGTATGGGGTGGAGTTTGGAAGAGAGGAGGCGTTGGTGAAGGAAGAAAGAAGGATGGGAGGGGTAACGGTTCGTTCCAGATATATATATTCGCGCACAGGCCGGAAGATCCGAGAGATAGAGTCGGAAGATCCGAGGTGTCCAGAACCAGAGAGCAGCACCGGAAGTTCCGCCAGCTCTCAGGTCCGGAAGATCCGACAAGTTGTCGGAAGATCCGGCCGTCCCGGAAGATCCGGCAAAAATTCAGAGAGAGCGATGAGAGACAGAGCCGCCCGGAACTTCCAGGGGTAAGTTCCGGGGGTCTGTCGGAAGATCCGGTCCGGAGAGGATGTGTCCCAAAGATGATTTTTCATGACGAGATTTGATTGACGATTTTGAGAGAACTAGCTTATGAACATGTAAGAAACTTGTCCCAAAGTTGATCAGCAACAAACAATCAACACATAACCATGATCAACTTGAAACAAGAAAAGATCCAACGATCGAAGATCAAAATTTTGAAAAACTCACACAACAAAAAAAATAAAAAAAATCATTTTTCTTCTAGTCTAGGCATCAATCAATTGTGTATGCAATAAGTCAAGCCAAGTTACGAGAATCCAAGATATTTAGCTCACTCCTCAAGGAACAAAACCTTTGCTCATCAAGAGGCTTGGTGAAGATATCGGCCAATTGTTTTTTGGTTCCAACATGGCATAGGGCGATATCTCCTTTGGCTTCATGGTCTCTAAGGAAGTGATGTCTAATGTCTATGTGCTTGGTTCTTGAGTGTTGAACGGGGTTGTTTGCTAGTTTTATGGCACTCTCATTGTCACACAAGAGTGGGATATGTTTGAACTCACAACCAAAGTCACTCAAGGTTTGCCTCATCCAAAGTAGTTGAGCACAACAAGCACCGGCTGCAACATACTCGGCCTCGGCGGTGGATAGCGCAACGGAATTTTGTTTCTTAGAACTCCATGACACCAAAGACCTACCAAGAAATTGGCAAGTCCCCGTTGTACTCTTCCGATCTACTTTGCAACCGGCATAATCCGAATCGGAGTAGCCAAGTAGATCAAAAGTGGAGCCCTTGGGATACCACAAGCCAAGGTTCGGAGTATGCACTAAATATCTAAAAATTCTCTTAACAGCCATTAGATGACATTCCTTAGGATTGGCTTGAAATCTTGCACACATGCACACACTAAGCATAATATCCGGCCTAGATGCACAAAGGTAAAGCAAGGAACCAATCATGGAGCAATATACCTTTTGATCGACCGATTTGCCTTCCTCATTTAGATCAAGATGACCATTCACGGGCATAGGGGTCTTGATGGGCTTAGCATTGGCCATGTCAAACTTCTTTAGCATATCACTTGTATATTTGGTTTGACATATGAACGTGCCATGCTTCAATTGCTTGATTTGAAATCCGAGAAAGAACTTCAATTCCCCCATCATTGACATCTCAAATCTCTTGGTCATTATCCTACTATATTCTTCACAAAAATTTTCATTAGTGGAACCAAAGATTATATCATCAACATAAATTTGACAAACAAATAAATCTTTGTCTATTTTCCTAGTGAAGAGAGTAGAATCGGCTTTGCCCATTACAAAGCCATTCTTGAGAAGAAAATCCTTAAGGCATTCATACCATGCTCTAGGTGCTTGCTTAAGCCCATAGAGCGCCTTATGGAGTTTGTAGACGTAGTCGGGGTGCTTGGGGTCTTCAAATCCCGGTGGTTGCTCCACATATACTAGCTCCCCAAGAGGCCCATTCAAAAATGCACTCTTCACATCCATTTGATACAACTTGAAGTTGTGATGAGATGCATAGGCCAAAAGGATACGAATTGACTCAAGCCTTGCCACCGGGGCATATGTCTCACCAAAATCAAGCCCTTCAATTTGAGTGAAGCCTTGAGCAACCAATCTAGCTTTGTTTCTTGTGACAATGCCATTTTCATCTTGTTTGTTCCGGAAAACCCACTTGGTGCCAATCACATTTTGCTTGGGTCTTGGGACCAATTCCCATACTTCATTTCTTGTGAAGTTGTTCAACTCTTCTTGCATTGCAATAACCCAATCCGCATCTCCAAGAGCTTATTCTACCTTGAGAGGTTCCAAAGAGGAGACAAACGAGTAACATCCACAAAAATTTGCTAAACGTGAACGAGTGGTTACCCCTCTTTGGATGCTCCCTAGAATGTTGTCAACGGGATGATCCCGTTGAACACTTTGATGAACTCTTGGATGTGAAAATGTTGATTGACGTTGGATGGGTCCATCATCATCTTCTTCATGATGTGACTCAACATCTTGAGCGTCTTCACCTTGAGCTCCCCCTTGATCATTGCCATGGTCATGATCGTCACCATGATCTTGGACTTGATCTTGTGATGAACTTGGTGGTTCAACTCTTGTTGATGGTGATGGATCGACGTTGAACATGATTTCCGGATCTTGGTCTTGTTCTTCATCTTCATTTGGAGGCTCTTGAGGCTTCACTTCCCCTAAACTCAAATTCTTGATAGCTTGACTTAGCGGGACTTCATCTACAAGGTCATTTACAACTTGCTCTACTTGAGAGCCGTTTGATTCATCAAATTTTACGTCTACCGTGATCTCAACACAACCGGTGGTTTTGTTGAAAACACGGTAGGCGTGTTCGTTAGTACCATAACCAAGTAGAAAGCCTTCATCAACCTTAGGTGCAAACTTTGAGCTTTTGGCTTTCTTGTTAAGAATGTAACATTTGCAACCAAAGACTCGAAAGTAGTGCACCTTTGGTTTGTTACCGGTTAGTATCTCGTATGGAGTCTTGTTCAAATATTTTTGAAGATAGAGACGATTAGTGGCATGGCAAGCCGTGCTAACCGCCTCGGCCCAAAAGTTATCCGGGGTCTTGTACTCATCAAGCATGGTCCGTGCCATTTCAATCAAAGTCCGGTTCTTCCTCTCAACAATGCCATTTTGTTGAGGTGTGTATGGCGCGGAGAGCTCATGCTTGATTCCTTCTTCATCAAGAAATTCTTCAACATTGGTGTTCTTGAACTCCGTCCCATTGTCACTTCTTATATGCTTGATCTTCAACTCAAACTCATTTTGAGCTCTCCTAATGAATCTCTTGATGATTGTTTGAGCTTCACTCTTGTCTTGCAAAAAGAAAACCCATGTGAAGCGAGAAAAATCATCTATAATGACAAGTCCATACTTGTTCCCGCCAATGCTAACATAAGCAACCGTTCCAAATAAATCCATATGAAGTAACTTGAGTGGTCTTGAGCTAGTCAAAATGTTCTTGGGTGGATGTGGAGCGCCAACTTGCTTCCCGGCTTGACAAGCACTACATAATCTATCTTTCTCAAAAACAACATTTGTTAGTCCTAAGATGTGTTCATCCTTTTGAAGTTTGGCCAAGTTCCTCATCCCAACATGAGCTAGCCGGCGATGCCAAAGCCAACCCAAGCTAGATTTTGCCACTAAACAAGTCTTCGGTTCCACTTTACTAGTTGTGAAATCAACTAAGTAAAGTTTTCCCTTGAGTCGACCCGTAAAAGCAATAGAGGAATCCTCCCCTCTTAGGATACTCACACCCTCGTTAGTAAAGAGACAATTGTAATCCTTCTCACAAAGTTGTGAGACGGACAACAAGTTGTATCCCAAAGAATCAACAAGATAAACATTTGAAAGAGATGAGTCATGTGAGATAGCTATTTCACCTTGACCTATGACATCACCATGATTGTTGTCACCAAATGTGATCTTCTCAACGGGTGAGTCATACTCTTGTAGCTTTGCAAACATATTCCTTTCTCCGGTCATATGATTTAAGCATCCACTATCCAACAACCACGAAGGTCCACCGGAGGAATATGCCTACAAAACAAGTTTAAGCCTTGGACTTAGGTACCCAAAAGTGGTTAGGTCCTTGAGTGTTAGCTTTTGATATTTTAGGCACCCACACACTTCTCATCATCTTCCTAGTATGAGCACCTATATACTTTACCACCATCTTCCCATTTTGGTCCCAAGTGACCATATAGTCAATGGAGTAGTTTGGTGATGGCTTGTGCTCAATAATCTTTTCTTCCTTCTTGGTCTTGATCTTGACATCTTGACTAGATGCTTTTGCTATTGGCAAGGACTCCATGGACCTTACCGACCCATGAGCCGCATCCATTAGTTCACCTAGATTGGTTCCCTTGGTGAACAATGTCACATCACGACCTCTTTCCTTCTTTGTCCCATTGGCCTTTCCACCTCGAGTGTACCCAAGCCCATCCTTGATAGTACCATATCTACCGGCTTTATATGCCGGGTGGGTCTCGAATACACTCTTGCCCTTACCTTGGTCTTGGCCAATGGCATTGTTCAACTTTTGGATTTGAGCATCTTTAGCCTTGACTTTCTCTTCTAGCTTAGAAATGTTAGTTGCACAAGCATCTAAATCAATTTTATAACATCTTGAGCAACCTTCACTAGTAGAGCCACTTGAGTCAAGAGTTGTTTTGGAGTTGTTCTTGGTATTTTCCCAAAGTGAGCTAAAATTGACTTCTAGATCTTTGTATTTGATCTCTAGGCTTGAATGCCTTTCTTGAAGCTCACTTTTAGCACTCTTTAGGTTAGTTAAAGAGTCATTTGTCAAAGACAATTCCTTTGACATCTTCTCCCGTGAGTCATTGGCATGAGATAACTCATAAGCCAATTTCTCAACCTTGAATTTCTCCTCAACTAGAGCCTCTTCTAGGACAAGGTTTCTCTCCTTTTCAAGGATGAGCAATTCTTCTTGTCTATCAAGAGACTCCTCTCTTTTCTCAATTTTCTCTAGTAGCTTTTTAATAAACTTGTAGCCATCTTTTCCGAACTTCTTTATCATGTTTTTCTCATGTTCGGCTTCTTCACTATCTAGATCATTTTCAATGTTTCTAGATGACAAAGGAGTGGATGAGAGAGGTGGTGTGGTGTCCAATACCTTAGACCCTTGAGCCATGAGGCACATGGGTGCTTCTTCATCACTCTCATCGATGTAGTTGAAGAGTCGTGGAGTTGATGTAGGAGCTTGAATGGCACAAGTGGCCATTTCTTCATCACCGGAGTCATCACTTGATGAATCCCAACCTTCGCCGACGTGAGCGCTTCCAAATTTTTTCTTGTAATCTCGACTTTTCTCCTTGTATTTCTTGTCTTTGTCATCGGTCTTGTCCTTGAGCTTCTTGTTATCCTTGTCATTCTTCTTGTGGGGACAATCGGCAATGAAGTGACCTTTCTCCCCGCACTCATAGCATCTTCGTTGAGAGAAGCTCTTCTTTTCACCTCTTGCCTTCATGAATCTCTTGAAGTTTCTAACCATCATAGCGGTTTCTTCATCGGTGCTCTCATGATCATTTGAATCTTCACTTTTCTTGAAAGTTGAGGTCTTCTCATTTGACTCAACCTTCTTGCTAGGTTCGGCCTTGAGAGCTATGGTCTTGACTTCGGTTTGTTGGATAGACCTTGTCACATCCAAGCTATTCATCTCATGATATTGCAACTTGTTGAATAGCTCCATAGGCACCATTGTCTTGAACTTGTCACTTTCTCTAATCATTGTGGCAAGCATTGGGTTCTTGGGTGCGTATGCTCTAAGCAATTTCTTCGTGACCTTGCTCTCGCCCCAATCATTGCTTCCAAGCATTCTAATTTCGGTGACGAGGAGCTTCAAACGATCATACATCTCTTGCAAGGACTCATCCTTCTTCATGACAAAAGCTTCTAGTTCTCCTTGTAAGAGATCTACCTTGCCTTCCTTGACCTCGTCCGATCCTTCATGTGCCATTTGAAGAGTGTCCCATAGCTCCTTGGCACTATCGATTCCTCTAATCTTGTTGTACTCATAGGAGCTTAGAGCACTCCTAAGCACGGTCACGGCTTGAGAGTTGCGGAAGATGTCGTACTCTTGTTCTCGACTTGGCGTTCCACTCTTGTCGACACCTATATTCACAATAGTCCAAAGGGATGGATGAAGACCATGCAAGTAAACTTTCATATCATCGCTCCACCGGGCATAGTCAATCCCATTGAATTTGGGGACTTTGCCCATTGGAACGGATGAAAAATTAAGACTAGAAGGGTCAAAAGATTTGTTAGACGAAGATGTCTCATATCGATAAGACACCGAGTGTTGTCCGTCGAGAGCGTCTCTTTCTCGTATCTTCTTCTTGAAAAGATTTTGCGCCTTTCTTTCGGCCTTCTCCTTAATCTTCTTCCTTATATTCTCCCTTCTTTGCTTTTTCTTTTCTTGTTCATCCAAGCTTTCATCAACATCGCTAATGTTGAATTCATCATCGCTCGAGCTTGACTCAACGGGCGTCGGATGTTTATCTTTGTGGGCGGAAGCCATCTCGGATACATCTCCCATACCGGCCATAGTGTTTTCCCTTAGCGGTTAAGCCTAAACAAGGGATTAGGCTTTGATACCAATTGAAAGGACCAACACTAGGCCTAGAGGGGGGGGGGGTGAATAGGCCTGTTTAAAAATTCCTGCAAAAATCCTCCGAAAACTGTCAGAAAGTCGGATGATCCGACACAGTCTCGGATCTTCCGGCCAGGAAGATCCGACACTGTACAGGATCTTCCGACTGGGACAGAATACCGGAAGATCCGATGATAAGCCGGATCTTCCGACAGGCAATTCAAGTGTACTTCGAGATTTGAAAACTAATGACCTTTTGACAATTCCACTTGAATACAAAGCTCACAAATGATGTAAGGAACCTTCTATATATGATCAATATCAGAGTATAGCCACAAATAAGTAGATTGGGACAAATCAAGATATAGAAACAATATGAACAAGAATAAAAGTGGAGACAAAGGATTTTCTACCGAAGTTCACTCCACAAAGGAGCTACGTCTCCGTTGAGATGCTCACAAAGAGCCGGGCTGTCACACTAACCCCAAGTCTCTCTCAATCAACCACAAAGGAGGATTGAGTTACTTACTATGTGCTCCCACGAAGAGAGAGGGTAATACAAACTTCCGGGACTCAAACCACAAGAGAATGGGAGTTCACCGGCACCTCTAACCGTCTAGGAGCAAGCTCCAAGAGTAACAAAAGAGAATCGATGAATCCAAGTGCTTCAAGTGCTTGAGAGATGAACTAGTGAAGGGCTCAAGTTTGCACAAGTCTCACACCTCAAATCTTCTCTCTCACTCAAACCCTAGGTGAATCTTGGAAGAATCAAGCCTTGGAAGGGAGTAGAGAGGTGGAGTGAATGCTCAAGAGAGAGTTTGTCTCGAGTTAGGTCAGTGTAGGCAGCAGCTTAGAATGAAAGGGGGTGAGGGGTATATATACCAACCCCCAAAAAAATGACCGTTATGTTCAATGCGAAGGGGTACCGGATCTTCCGACATTTGGTCGGATCTTCCGATAAGCAACAGAACCGAGTAAGAAACACTCCACAGAAGTTCCGGGGGCCGGATCTTCCGGGCGACCCCGGAACTTCCGGCCCAGAGAGAAACCAAGACAGAGCCAACCGGAACTTCCGGTCGGATCTTCCGGCCTCGGGTCGGAACTTGCAACAGAACACTCGTGAGCTTGAAAATCAGCTAAGTTAGGTATCTTCCGATGCAATGGCCGGATCTTCCGGCCAGGAAAAACCCGGGACCGAGCTCCCCGGAACTTCCGGTCGGATCTTCCGACTTAAGTTCCGGCCGAGTAGAAAGGGGTGTATGTGAAGGATTTTGTGACTCTCAAGAGTTTGTCATCTCAAGCAAAGCACTTTTAGCAACTAGAATTTATCAACTACGTCCCCCTTGATAGTACGGTGGTCCTATACTCAATTTCAAACGGAAAAATAAATTTAAATCCATCAATTGAGTCCTCCACCATATGAATAAGCGTTAGGGTCCTTCCTTTAGCATTTACTCCCTTTTATTCCATTTTATTCCTGCACAACTCATGTAAAGCATCATATCCAAATTTCTATTGTCATTAATCACCAAAATAGATTAAATGCCTAGATGCACTTTCACTTGCGTCAACCAACACCCAACAAAGCTTTGTGAAAAGAGGAGAAAGAATGAAAGATAACCGGATGCCAAAACATTTTGCAGCAACGAACGATCCATGTACGGCGACGCCGAAAATTGAACAAATGGCATTTCGTGTTCTGACATATTTTGTATACGGCTACCAATACAGTAATACGAGCAGTACACAAACACTCCATGTACATTTGTTTTTTTTACCAAAATTTGTGCCTTTTTTCCGGTTTCTTGTTTTTTTAGGCGGAAATCTTTTGTTTATTAAAGGCAGGAGCACTGCCATATCATATAAGAGGAAGAAACATTCATACATAACGCGCCGAAGCGAACACCACCACCACACAAACAACGCACGCAACCAACACACAATATAACGCTACACCACCACAAACTGGGAGAGGAGCTAGAATGCGCCGTTGTCGCCAACGCTGTGCCACGCCACGGCCCGCTGCAAGCCAGGTCGGCAAACTCGAACTCCTTCACCATGGGATTGTCCCTCTCAAGCCACACGCGGTCGTCAATCCCCCTGTCCCGGTGATGCATCAGCAGAAAACATCTGTCGCAGCGCCGATGAAAAACACTAATCCCGGCCACTCTGCGTGGGGGCCTCGTCTCTCCCACCGCCTCTCGTTCCTCTGCCAAGGACTCAAATATCTAAGACCGCTATGGAAGCGACACCTCCGCCCAACCGTCGCCGGGGTCATGCCAACACCAAGCGCGCAAACTCAAGACCTCCAATGTCCATGGGCCCTCTGCACCTTCCCGCCAACATGGACTATGCGCTTCACACATGCACCTCCACCGACCGACCACCTCCACTGTCACGAGCCAAGACAGGTCTCCAAATGCGGCGCCTTTAAGGAGGGCACGACGCCGAGGCGCCGCCATCACATGTCCAAAGATGGACAGGGTTTTCACCTGAAAAGAGCCCCCCGTGCAGTAGGATCATGGTGCCACTCAATAGTGCCCCCAGCGGGGAGAACGACGCCACAGGGGCGACGCCACCATTGCCAACGACAACGTCGGCGAGGCTTTCGCCTGTCAGCCCCATGCCTACCACACGTACTCGGCCATGCCAGCAGCACGCTCCCCCTCGCCTCCACCGGAAGAGACCTGGCACAGCCCGAAACACTACCTCAGCGTCCCCAGTAAGTACCTGCAGCCCCCAGCCCCACCACCAGAGTGACGCCGGACCAGTATCGCCTTCGTAGGAGAGAAGAGGAGCACCACCTCGCTAGCCGGCAGCCGCGACCACGGCCACGCCCGGCCGTCCCCGGCTGGCCACAGACGCCCGGTCAGCCACGGCCACGCTCGGCCCGCCGTGGCCGGCCACGCCCAGCCATAGCACTCCCCAGCCCCACGCCGGCCAGGGCCTCCACCCCAGCGCCATCCACTAGCCATCGCTGCTGCCGGCGCACCGGCTGGCGCCACCGCCGGCGCCACCCGCGTTGACCGCCGCCGTCGCAAATCCCGAGCGCCGGCCGCGGCCCCCCCACACCTCCACGCGTCCCCCGTCGCGCCACCACCAGATCTGGCCGGGACGGCTCCGGATCTGACGGCCTCTGCCGCCGCCGCCACGCAGAAGCCCGCCGCCGGCATAGAGCTCCGTTGGGGCCACAGCGGCCGCGCCCGCCCCAGACCGCCGGGAAGAGGGGAAGAAGGCCCCGCCGTCGCCTTAACCATAGGCCGCGCGAGCTTTCGATGGGTTGCTTGGGCGGCGGGGCGGCGGGAGGAGGCGAGGAAGGGTTGCGGCGGCGCGAGGTTTGGCGGTCCGCTCGGTCGCCCGCGCGGGGGGCGTCGCGAGCGGATAAGGCCTCACTGTTGTTTTTAGGCGGAAATCTCAATGAACCGCTCCTGCTTTACCGATAGTCGTTTCGTTTTCTTGCCGTCTCCCTTTCCGGGGTCGTTTTCCAGCCAGCCCGGCGCGTCAGGCACGAGCGACACACGCACCTCGAATTCAAGATGAGCGACCGGCCCCGCCATGGCCAACGGGTTTTGCTGCTTCGGGTGCCTCACGCAGGCGAAAGTTTTGTACCCGGCTCCCCGGCAAGCAGCTGCAAGTGAATATTCGAAATCACAGCATTTGAACCTCCTTGAGGAGGAGGCTCAAGTTGAAGCCGAAGTAGCACACTCTACGGTCAAATGCACTTTAGGCCATTCTCAGCGCGGTGGTTCTATTCTCGTTAAATAGCATGTCACATCTGTAAATTTAGCGACATGACAGAATATTTACGATGCAAGAAACAGAAATGAGACAGTGTAATGACCGGCATTGTTTCGTTCAACAACCTAAATCCCTTCAAATGACGTGACACTTTTGAAAAAAAGTGAGATACAATTTTGTATTGTGCGTTATGAGACTAAAACTAGGGATAAACAGAAATAGCAAAAGAGGAGTCTAGTATACATGTTATCTTATCATGCACATTAAATGAGCAACCTCAGAATATTTTGGTTATTCCCTCCGCCACCCAAAAAATACAACTCTCGCTCTCCGAGAAATCAAATAATTTTAATTTTGATCAATTTATACAAATATTATTAACATTTATGTCTCTAAATCGATTCTGTATGAAAACATATTATATGATTAATCTAATGATACTCATTTTGTATATGTTAGTGAATTTTTGTACAAATTTAGTTAAATTTAAAATTGATTGGCTCCTCGGGATACGAGAATTGTATTCTTTCTCAGACGGAGGGAGTACATGACATAGGTTAAGAAGAGAGAAAATATATATTATCATGAATATAAGTCTTTAACTTGATTGATATATAAAGACCAGAAAAATAACATCACATTTATATTCGCTTTCACGGACAGAAACATATAGCATATAGTAACAATTAATTATGCCAGTTTCATACGAAACAAACAATATAATTAATGATATCCTAGTAACATGACACAGAAATATAAGATGATGCACCAGGATCGTCCTCCCGCGTTAGGCAAACTACTGTCCCAACTTTAACTGAATACATTTTTTAGAGCGTTAACTGAATACTTGTTAATTGGGGATGCAGCGGCGGCGCATACATTCTTTCAAAAAAAGCGCGGCGCATACATTCTTTCAAAAAAAGCGCGGCGCATACAGTGGGAACAACCATTCCAGTCAGGTTCCGGGTATCTATGCCCCGGAGATCTGGATCCCCTTTACATACACATACGGCTAAGGTGCCGTTTGGATCAGGTGCTAAAGTTTAGAGCTTTAAATAAGTAATAATTAGACGTATTAAATATAAATTAATTATAAAATTAATTGCATAAGTCATATCTATTTCGCGAGACGAACCTAACAAGTCTAATTAAGCTATAATTAACACATAATTATAATACGTTTACTGTAGCATTACATTGTCTAATCATAGTGTAATTAGGCTTAATAGATTTGTCTCGCAAATTAGTCCTTGTTTATGTAATGGGTTTTTAATTAATCTATATTTAATACTCATAATTAACGTGTTTATATCCGATGTGACGGGACTAAAGTTTAGACGGAGGGAAACAAACAGCCCTTTAGCAGAATTTAACAACAATGACAGGTACATTGGTGTCGTCTAATATGCGGTCTCATGCAGCGACACGTAATTTTAAGACGACTTATCAGATTACCTATACAATAGGTTGTTGTTTTGGTTGTATCGTAGTAATACAATATCCCTTAATTTATGGAAAAATAGAGAAATATGATTGGTTGCGTGACAACAAAACTTGTACAATAGTAGGAGAGTTGTTTCATGCTCCTAAAATTTACCTCATGAGGCGGTTATTTTACGAAACAAAAACCTATTTCTCTCACTTCACTCTCTCTCCTCCACATTAGCAAAAAATACTAGATGACACTGCATGCATGAGACGACCTATGAGACCGCTGACGTATAGCAATATACGTATTTCAATACAGCTACTACTCCACTTACATGTTGTTTTTTTTACCAAAATTTGTGCTTTTCTTTTTTGCGTGGCTTTTAGGCCCAGATGGGAACTGTCTGTCTGAAATGTGAATGAATCTTGCCTGCTTTACCGCTGGCCATTTGGTTTTGAAATACGGACGCGTACATGCGTGCGACAAGGCAAGCGGACGCCTTGCGGGGGGTGCCCGCGATAGGGCTTGCGGCTTGCGCGGACGCTGGACGGGCAGCCGCAACCCGCCCCATATTATGACCCGTCCGATTCGATTCCTTGTCCACTCCTCCACCCGATCGGCCCCAAATCCTAACCATCTCCGGGCCCCTCTCCGATGGCCGCCGCCTCGCCGCCGCCCTCCCCACCTGCCGCCAAGCGTTCCAAGATGTTCTCCTCTTCCGACCCGGAGGCCGATGCCGAGCCCACCTCGCCCTCCGCCGCCGGCGCGGGCGCCGACCCCGGGCAGCGCCGCCCCAGGTACAAGCGCCGCAAGGTCGCCATTCTCCTCGGCTACTGCGGCGCGGGGTACCAGGGCATGCAGAAGAACCCGGGCGCGCGCACCATCGAGGGCGACCTCGAGGAGGCGCTCTACCAGGCGGGCGCCGTGCCCGAGGCCGACCGCGCAGCGCCGCGGCGGTACGACTGGGCGCGCGCCGCGCGCACGGACAAGGGCGTCAGCGCCGCGGCGCAGGTGGTGTCCGGCCGCTTCTACGTCGACCCGCCAGGCTTCATCGACCGCCTGAACGCGCAGCTCGTGCCGCAGATTCGCGCCTACGGCTACGTGCGCGTCACTAACTCGTTCAGCGCGAAGAAGTTCTGCGACCGCCGGAGGTACCTGTACCTGCTCCCCGTGTTCGCGCTTGACCCCAGCGCACACCCGGACCGCGAGGCCGTCATGGCGAGCATGGGGAGTGGAAGCGAGCTTACCAAGTGCGTGGAGTGCTCCGAGAGGGGGAGGAAGGTGCCTGGTGTCATGGGCCGAGAGGGGAAGCTGCCCTGCCCTGTGGAGAATGGTGTTGATGCTCCCGCCGAGGGAGCTGTGAACAGTCATGATGAATCTAGATCAATTGGGGATGCAAAATGTAATCCTACGATTTCAGATGGTGGTGACACCAATGCCCTTGGGGAAGTTGGATTCAGCAGCAACGAGAAGCTTGATCTACCTGTCCTTGGTGAGGGAACTGAAGCTGGAAATGCTGACCTTGGACTAAACGGTGTTGGTGATGTCGTACCTTCAGGTATTGGATTCTGAAATCAAGTCTTGCATTGCTAATTTGTGTTAGCTGGTGTTAATTAAATTTTTATTTCGATCTGAATACATGTTCAATTTATGCAGACATTTCATTTGGCAATGAGGAGAATAAACTTGAGGCCCCAACTACTGTAGAGAAAGTCCACGATATGGATTTAGAGAAGATCAATGGAGAAGAGAAGCCACTAACCAAGAGTGCCTTTTGTTACACAGATGAAGTGAAGGAGAGGTTCAACAGGATTCTCAAGCGCTATGTTGGAACCTATAATTTCCACAACTTCACCACTAGAACGAAAGCAGAGGATCCCGCAGCCAAAAGATTTATCATTTCCTTTGCTGCCGATCGTGTTGTTAGCCTGGATGGGATTGATTTTGTCAGGTGTGAAGTTGTTGGCCAGAGTTTCATGCTCCATCAGATCCGGAAGATGATTGGTCTTGCTGTAGCTGTGATGAGGAAATGTGCACCTGAATCAATTTATGATGTCGCCTTTCGCAAGTATGATTGCTATGAGCTGATATGTGTTTAACAATATGTATATCCAATATTTTGCATGCTAATTGTTTTAATTATGCCATATCTGTGTTGCAGGGATGTCAACCTTAACGTGCCTACTGCACCCGAGGTCGGGCTGTACCTTGATGAATGCATGTTCACCTCATATAACAAGAAATGGAAGGATTCACATGAGGCAGTTTCCATGGAACCTTATTGTGAGGAGGCTGAAGAGTTCAAAGTCAAGTATATTTTCCCTCATATTGCGGCGATGGAGCACAAAGAGGGATCTGTAGCTTTGTGGTTGCACTCATTGAATCACAGAAATTATGCAGATTTCCGCTATATGGAAACTGCTGGTGCCGAGGCCAAGGTTAGGGATGAAGTTGGGAGTATTGCTGTTGGTGCAGATGCCAAAGTTGGGGATGAAGTTGGGAGTACTGCTGCTGGTGCAGAGGCCAAAGTTGGGGCTGAAGTTGATAGTATTGAAGAAGTACAGATGCCAAGCGATAATGTGAGTGAGTAAATCAATTCTGCTATGAGGTATACAAAGCTGAAGAGTAGTATATCAGCTTGTATGCACTGAAAGAGGGACCTGAAACACTGCTTATGGAATAAAATAAAGAATGAAATGGTATCTATTCTCAAATGGAATATGAACATCAAAAGGCTAAGGTGCATGGCTTTATGCCACGGTGCCTTTTTTATAGTCAATACATCATGATACCTAGATTAAGCTTCTCAGAAAAGAACTTATATCTGAACTTAATTAGTTGCTTTCAAACAGTTGTATGATATGATGGTGCCTCGAAATGCTTCGACATTGTTTTTGTCTGCTGAAATTATTATGGGATTCGCTATATTTCATCTTATCTACAACACAGATGGATTTTCTTGCATTTTTTCCTTTTGCTAATAGCCGTGGTTTATGTATATTCACATAATTTGTTTGATGTGCGCCAGATTTCACTTGCAGCATGATATCTATTAGTATTATTAGCATATTTCTGTTTGAGCACATTGTCCAAAGGGCTAGGCATGCAAGATATGAGCCATTGCATGTCTCAATAACCAGCACATCAGTCTTACAAAAAGAAATTGCCAACCTTGAAAGCCTCCATGTTAATATGGGAGACAAGACTACATATGAGCTCTCTAGGATTCTTACTGCTTGGTGGACTTCGGCAATATTTGTTAAGGTTTGTCTTGTTCTGTTGTTCCTTGTGGAGTTAAGTAGGAAGTCCACTGATGTCCCTGAAATGTTATTATGAGTTCTTTTGTTAATTCTATTGTTCTAGTATGCCGTTCTGGAATGGAATGATGACAACAAATAGTTTGATAGTCGAGTTCTGTGATCTGATTTGCCCTTGCACACTTGCAGGCAAGACGGTCTGTCCTGAGTCCAGAACACATTTGGATCTCTTAGTCCATTCCACTAGTACTTAGCATTATACACATCTTATGGAATAGGGAATGAAATGGGTAACTGATCGTTTGGGAAACATAGGTATCATAACACTCGGGTGTGGCTATATTTTCAGAGTGATTTTTCTTAGGCAATGCATCATGAGTTCATGACCCCTGGGTTAATCTAACCAGATAAGAATATGTGGATCTGTACGTATTACCTTGTTGTTTGCTCAAGACAGTTGTATGACAAATTATGGCACCTGAAAGGGTCTGGCATTATTACAAGATCCAGTAGGCAGGCTCTCTCATACTTGATGGCATCTAGGAGCATGTCTATTTGCGGTATCAAGTGTCAATTAATTGTATCAAGTTTTAAAGGGCCCCATATTCATTTCACTTGAAGAATGCGGAGTATTTTCAATTGGTGTTACTAGCACATCCCTGTTCCAGTCATGTAACCGAATGCACGTGTAACACTTACATAGTGTTAGGGTTCTTGTACCTCAAAATTTTAGATGTGGAATGGCACTTTGTGATCTAGCTTGATTTGTTATGGTTACCCAGTACTTGTGTAGAGCTGGAAGGCCATCCTACTTGATTAACCCTGCCTGACAGCACCTGCTGGTAGTATGCTAGGGTGTTTTCATACCCTAGCATATGTCTATATTTCCTAATTCCTGAACAAAGTTTTAGGTCTCCGTAGTATTTGACAATCCCCTGAGAGTCGTCTTTATAGGTCAAAACTGAACTGTCAACGAATCTTCTATCCACTAATCATTGTGACACTTGCAGATAGAGTTGTACTCCTGAGATGGTGTGTATCATTTGAAGCTATCTTGTCGGAAAGTGAACCACTACTTCAGTCTTATCCAAAAAGAAATTGCTAACCTAAGATCTGTTCCTGCTTGGTGGCTTAGTTCGGCAAGATTTGTGTATTCTTTTTGTGCTGTTTTTTCATTGTGCGGCTGAGTAGGAATTTATTTCACTTTTCCCATATTTTATCAGTGTCATAGTACTGTGTAGATGTGGTCGTGCTGTTCTGGATGGAATGATGGTTCCAAATGGTTCAGTGACCGCGTTCCCGCTTTACCTCTCATTGGCAGCCAAGCCATGTCAGGTGAGGGGGATGAATCAGCGACACAGATACGCAGTGAATACGAGGCAAAGATTGCTGCCAAGAGGATCTTTCACAATGTAGCAATGCCTGGCTCCAAGTAAGTCTTTCTTTGCTATCCTAGTAGGATGTCCTTATCTGTTAACTTGCTGGTTTCATTAGGGGATTTTTCTGTAATCATCATATAAACAACCCTGGGTCATCTGAAATAGAAAAATAAGGTTGTGATATGAAGTGAAGGTGTTATTATTTCTTAGTGGTAGCGCTATTCCAGTTGCCGTGATAGTGCACTGAAGTTTTTTAATTTTACTGCAAAGAGGAACTGCATATGTTTAGAAGAACTATTAATCAAAATGGTCTCGCTTCATTATTCCAAGTCTTGAAGTTGTATAACATTTATTCAAATTATTCATCTCGATTGTGTGAAACATGCAGGTCATATACTTGTCAGACTTGATGAGATTCATGAGGCGGGAAGAGGCCATCAAAGCAATGGATCTTTTTGAAGGAGCACAGGAGCACATCAGGGTCAGCAAGAGATCTCTCAAGAATTGGGTGGTAATAATCTTGTCAATACACTTAGCAATATGGAGCTATCATGAGCTCTGAAGATCTTCCTTAACATTGTTGTATGGATTCTTATGTGGGTGAATGCATTTAGAGAGCGCAAAGCTCTTGCCTTTACACTTAATGATACGAAAACAGCTGTGAACAAGCTGAACCAGATGGCTAATGTCGTTGTGGGGATCATTGTGTTTGCACTCTGGCTTCTTATTCTTGGTATAGCGATGCATCCATTTAATGTTGGTGATCGCTGTGAAATTGAAGAAGTTCAGGTAGTTGAAATCTTTTTGATCTTTCTCCACCAAATATTTCCTTGCACTCATTCACTGAAGTTTTCACTACGCTGGTTTCAGGTGGTTGTTGAGGAAATGAATATCATGACAAGAGTCTTTCTCCGATATGATAACCTGAAGATCTATTATCCAAACAGTGTGCTTGCAACCAAACCAATTATGAATTTCTACAGAAGTCCTGACATGGGAGAAGCAATTGATTTTTCCATTCATGTTGCTACACCCGTGGAGAAATTGGCCCTCATGAAGGAACATATACTACGGTATGTCAGTCTTTATCAGTTGTTTTGCTCAAATCCTCCCTTATTTTAAATAGGACTTAAACCAAAAACCTTTTAAAAACGACATGTTCTGATATGAAAAAAACAAAATGTAGTGTGAAGCCAGCAAATGACTTGGAAGTGGATCCAAATGTTCATAACTAATTTGCTGCTACTGCATCGTGCATTCGATCAAGGACATGTGCATTGATTTACTTTGCCGATTTTACTGCACTGAGCTAATTGACCTCTTCACTCTTGCAACTTGCAGGTACATCGACAACAAGGAGCACTGGTACCCAGGTGCTATGGTTGTCCTCCGGGACGTCGATGACACCAACAAGCTGAAAGTATCGATATGGCTCCGGCACACCCTGAACTTCCAGGACATGGGCATGAGGTTCGTGAGGCGGGAGCTAGTGCTTCAGGAGATGATCAGAGTCTTGAAGGACCTCGAGATAGAGTACCTGATGCTGCCGCTCGATGTTAAGGTCCACAATGCGCCTCCTATCCCATCCACAAGGATGCCCACAACATGGAGTTATTCGTGAGGCAGTGACAAGGTCCGGCCTTTCAGCCGTGAGATTGCAGATGAGCGACTTCCTACCTTCCTCCATGGATCTGGTGGTACTAAGCTGCAGGTTCTTGGCGGCAGCACAAGTAATTTAAACCGCGGGTGCTTGGTAGCATCTAGAGCTAGAGAATGGCAGATTAGCATGGTAGAGAACTGTTAGTGCAGCAGTCTCTTGCGCACCTTGTAATTACTGTACCCTGTTGCGTGATGCTACTTTTCTGTACATCAGATGAAGAATGGTCTATAAAATGAGAGATTGATAATTCAAGTATGACATGGTACTATTGTGTACCTACGCGAACCTGTGATTTCTCGTTGCAGCACAACCGCGCTGGAGGCACCTGCTTTCATCCACCTGATTCCCAGTTGCCGTCGTGAATACGCTCGCGCGCCGCGCCGGCCAATTGCCAGAGCATAAGGATGTGTGGAGCCGTGGAGGTCTGTTGATGCGACGGTGGCAGCGACATGGAAGATGCGGTGGCGTCGTTCTGAACTGGAGCAGTTGACTTTCTCCTACAGAATCCAACTTCAGACAGTTCACCTTTTAAATGTTGTGTTACCCAGTACAAATATGCTTTAAGTTCCATCTCATACCTAATCAATCTAGACCATCGTGGTGAAACCACCAGTGCTGTATGTCTGTTATCTGGTCATTATCTAAAAAAATGTCTGTTATCTGGTCATTATGTAAAAAAATGTCTGTTATCTGGTACTCCGTACTAGGCAATAGCGCGGTGGCATGAGATGGACGTGGACTTTGCTCCTGTATCTGATCATCTTATGCCGAGCACGGAACGCCCCCGCCGTGTCGGTGCGTGATGCGCCCGGGCTTGTCGCCTCACCGCGCCGCACAGCGCGTGGGCCGTGAAAGGAAGCGTTGGGTCGAGCCTGGCACGCCAAAGTTAGATGGCCCACGAACGCATTTACGGCCTAATTCGTGTGGGGAAAGACAGCATGATTAAAATTCCAATCACTCATCTGAAAAATAAAGTTTCCCTACAAAAAAACTGAAAAATAAAGTTAATCAGATCTGAGGCTCATGGAGTCATGGACAAATAGCCGAGCTTAAAAACAGTTACGATCGCAGCAAACCCAGCGTCGTTGTACAACCTCCGCTTGGATATGTACTCATTAAGCAATGGACGTTCTAGAAATCAATCAACTGAATTTTCACGTTTTTAGAGCTGCCCAACCAACGTGGCAGTGTGGATCTCCATCCTTTTATGAAGAAAAATGCACACTGCCAAATGACAACTGCATCCAAGTTCCAAACTATAACGTCCAAATTGGACACACCATGATGAAACATCAGTAGATCACCAATTTTTTTTTTATCATTTCAACAAAGAAAGAAGACAACTGGAATTTAGAATTGAGACCTTTATTGAATACATCCTTTAGCACAAAACCAATTCATTTGAACTACTACGTACAACAGATAAGCATGTGTTGTATCAAAAGTTCCCTTAGCAATGCAAATTAGTTGCAAGAAAAAGCAAACATACCTAGCTAGACTCACCATCCCTTGTCACAAAAAGAAAGGTGCCAAACTGCCCAGCTCGTGACCAGCACAAGCTAGCAATTTTCATACCTTCCATTTTCAGCTATTTCCGTCAGTATATATTGATGAGGACGTATGTGTAGCAATCCAGCAGATTCTTCTTCTTCTTCTGTTAATCCCTCCAACGTGTAGTTCTTTTTTTGTTTGTTTGTTGCAACCGACCAGATCCGTCTTAGCGGTACGACGTCGTGGAGCCGCTGGGCCCGAACGCGTCGCCGGGATACCGGTCGAACATCTGGGGCGCGTCGCCTGGGCCCTGGAGCTGCGGGTCCGGCGGCTCGTCGGTCACCCGCCACACCTTGATCGACTTGTCGAGGCTGCCGCTGTACACGATCCACCGCGGCGACGAGGAGGACCCCCCTCCCGCCGCGCCGCCGGCGTTGGACTCGCTGGTGTCGCCGTTGTCCTCGACGACGGCGATGCACCTGATGGGCTCGGTGTGTCCCGTGAGCACCGAGAGGCACGCGTGCACGCCGGCATCGCGCCGCCACACGAAGATGGTGTTGTCGGCGGAGCCGCTGAGCAGGAGCGCGCCGGCGGCGGCGAGGCAGAACACGGCCTTCTTGTGCCCGCGGAGCACGCCGCCGTGGACCAGGTTCCGGTCCCCCTCCCAGAAGTTGACCAGCCCGTCGGACGAGCCGCAGTAGAGCACCGGCGCGACGGCGCTCACGGCGAGCGCGTTCACCGCGTGCTCCTGCTTGAGCAGCGTCTGCACGGCCGTGTGCTTGGTGCTCTTCCCCTGCATCTCCCGCCGCCACACCTTGACCGTGCCGTCGGCGGAGCCCGTGAACACCAGCCCGTCGAACGCCGCCACGACGGCGTTCACGTTGTCGTCGTGCGCCACCACCGACTCGAGGCACTTGGAGTCGTTGATGCGCCACACCTTGAAGGTGCGGTCCCATGACCCCGAGTAGAGCAGGCCCTGCGCCGGCTCCGTCGGGCTCAGGCACGACACGGCGTCGCTGTGCCGGATCCACAGCGCCGACCGGTTCTTGCGGACCTCCACGTAGTTGGACGGGTTCAGGGAGCCGCGGAGGAAGTCGCGCAGCCGCGGCAGGCTGCCCACGCGCTTGTGCAGGCCGTTCTTGGGCGACACCTTCCACACCCTGATCTTGCCGTCCTGGTGGCCGGTGAAGATGCGCTCGCCGGAGATGACGATGGCCTTGACGAGGCCGCTCGAGGACTTGAACCCCCCGGAGTCCTTCTGCTTGCGCCACACGCGGATGTTCTTGCTGTCCGAGCCGGTGTAGAGCGTGTCGGTCTTGGCGGCGAGCGAGTAGATGTGGCCTTCCTCCCTGACCAGCGAGCCGATGAGGCCTGTCCCCGGAGCCATGGTGGGAGGGCCACCGAGGCCGGCGCCGCCGGAGGCCTCGCTGTGGTGGGACCAGGGGGACGCCATGGTCTGGTTCCAGGGGGACATGTTGTACGGCGAGCACTCGCCGCTGAAGCTGGACGGGTAGTCGGAGTAGAACCCGGGGCTGGCGCCGCCGGTGGCGGAGGAGCTGCTGTTGCGGTTGGAGGAGTCATCGTCGGTGCCGCCGGAGAACTGGAGGTTGGGGTTGGAGTGCGGCGCGGGCAGCGGGAGGTTGGACGGGTGCGAGCGCGAGACGCCGCCGCCGGCGCCCTCGCCGTCGCTGTCTCTCATCTGCTTCTTGCTGGAGGCCGTGATGACGACGGAGCTCCGGCACGAAGAATGGGAGGGGGGGTTAGGAGAGCAGAGGGGAAGGAAGAGCGGGCCTGCGTGTGTGTGTGTGGAGCAGAGGTAGGGGGAGAGGCGAAGAGAAAGTGGCGGGAAGGGCCAAGTCGTTAGGACCGTTAAAGAGGTTGGGGGCGGGGACCACCGGCCGCGAATTGCTCCCTCTCATCGGTTTAGGAGCCTAACTTGAGCTCAGAGAGAGACTATCTTTAGGAATGGAGCATAAATTAAAGGAGCTAGCTGCATCCAATTCGTAGGAGTGTATATATAAACATTTGGAGCGTGAGATTGAGTATTTGTATTTCACACCAAGTTAAAAATGAACTAATAAGTTTGACCCACATGAATTGTGTGATTACCCACACTAATATACAAGCCAAACAAAAACATGACAACCAAAGTGCAAGCGCTGCATTTCGACAGGTGTTAAATGTATAACTAGATCCAAACTGTCCACTGCAACATTAGACATATCGGATACTGAGAAACCGCTGAGTAAATCCTTACGGCATACTGTAACAAAATGAAAGCAGAACAAAGCATACGGATGTATGCTGAAGATGTAATATGCTCTGACCAAAACGCCATAATATGACCCACCATCTTCAGGCTCCAGCAGTTATAATTGGGTGGGTCACGGTTTGGTTTCTACATCCAGAACGCCAAGGGCTGTTCCAGGGCCGACCCAGTAGCTCCTTTGGGCACAGTGTAGCGCCGAATATGGAGGCTGTTGCCAGTGGTCAGCTCACCATTTCTGTCATAATTCAGAGAAAAGGTTTTCAGTCGAAGGTGATGGCGGTATGCTGGAGCCGTTTCTCCACCCGATCGATCAGCACCGCCCTTCTTCATCCGAGCTGTAGCAATGCCCCTCATCGACATCATGGTCTTCGATTCGGTACGGATGGCCAGCACGAGGCAGAAGCGGCTTCCGCCTCCCAGGTAGAGGAGGGGGCAACCACGAGCCTCTCATCACCTGGTTCCTTGCCAAGCAGATACTCCGCGCGGTGTGCCTCGAAGCGTTCAGAGAAGAACGAGTTTAATTAGGTTTTTAAATTCGTTATAATCACTCAAATCTAGATGTCCGATCGTTGTACCGCACTCCAAAATATTCAAATGGGTAAGGCTTACATAGACGACGACTAACAACACCTGAAGCACACATATTATTCAGAGAACATACTGGAAATGCAACTGTCCAAGAAGCGTGATGGTTAATATAGCATCAGTATAGCGTCTTGCAGCAGGTGTCTACAATATGGGCAATTGACAGAAGTTCCACATGCTGTAAATTTCCAATCTCCTTTAACATAAGATGTCATTCCACTTTCACCATGGGTTTATGTGTACATGATCATGCCCATTTAAACTCCCAATAATTGTCTCGACATCTTTTCTTGCTGCAAGAAGAAAACAAAAGATAATTTGTTAAACAAAAGATAATGTTAAGTGATCGTAGTCACTATTTTTCTGCAATGGCGATCAAAGACTTCAAGAGGAAAGGACTCAAGATATGTATTTTAGTTCTTTGAACAACAGAGTTACCGCTCCGATGTTCCCTAGTACAACTGAAACTCGACTGGATAAAGATGGAGCATAACTTACTATTCCGATCTAGTTCTTGTATTTCATGGTCTCTTTCTCAAATCCAACTGTTGGGAACTGTTTTGCATATTCCTCCACATCATGGCGAAGCTTTGCAATCTCAGCTTGGATGTTGCTATCAGATTGCAAAGTGGCAACGAAGTCCTTCAGTTTTGTTCCACCTACATTGCAAGAGTTTAAAACATAACATATATCAGATCAATTATCCCTCAATAAATGCAAATTTATTTTCACAAATAAAAATCAGGACTTCGACTGACTCGTCGTTGCAGCCTTAATCTTCACAGCCAAGTTCACTGATGCATCAAAGAAGTCGGCAACCTTAACGAAATCTTCCTCCAGAAATCCTCTGGATGTAAGAGCTGGGGTTCCTGCATGATGGAGAGCTGGTATTAAGAATTTCCAAACTTAATTTAAAATAAGCCGAGAACAAACATTCTATGGCCCACATATTTTACCCATCCTGATGCCTCCTGGTACCATAGCTGAAACATCACCAGGAACCGTGTTCTTGTTCGCTGCAATATGCACACTTTCTAAAACCTTCTCCACCCTTGAACCATCTATCCCCTATACGTGAAATTGAAAAAGATGACAATTGTTCAGACATGGTATCATAATTGGAAACAACTTTTTGCGTAATAATTAGCACATTTAGCTAATATGTATAAAGGAGCAGCTAGGCTTCATGTCGAGTGCACATAAACCAATATCTTTTCCCAATAATGACATCAGCCAAACAACACAAAGGTTTACGAAACATTACCACTAGAATTGGATACAGATAATTCCATATTAACAAAACAAGCAATTTGCAAAACATTTTTCTCTTACCTTATTCTTGAGATTCACAAGGACTAAATGGTTATCAGTTCCACCAGAGACAAGCTCGTATCCTTTTGCTGTCAAGCTCTGGATAAAATTTTGCCATCAAATAAGTGATTTCAAACTGTATAGCACAATTATAAAGTTGAAGAAGATATTTTTGTTCCAAAAACACAGCTGCTAATATATAAACTGTAAACAAGTTAATCATCCTATTGAACGAGCATACCTGCGCAAATTTAGCAGAGTTACTCATAACTTGCTCTTGATAAGCTCGGTACTCTGGAGTAGTTGCCTGAAATATAAAGAGCAGCTGAGATCCTTAGAAAAAAACAAACTATGAATAAAACATAATATGAAACAACATGGGTGGCAAACCTGCTTAAGTGCAACAGCCAAGCCAGTAATGGTATGGTTATGAGGCCCACCTTGCAGACCTGGAAAGACGGCAGCATTGATCTTGTCCTCAAAATCATACAGAACCTGTAGAATAATATATCTTAGTCCTTTTCATTTTCTGAATAATAGATCTTAGAAGAAACAGTCAACACCCTATGCTACAATATCTTATTGTTTTCCTCCAGTCCCACCTCTTTTCCTTGCTTGTTTACTTCTTTCACTCCCTTCTTGTAAAAGATCATGGCTCCACGTGGCCCACGGAGTGACTTGTGAGTAGTGGTAGTCACTACATCTGCATAATCAAAAGGAGATGGGATGACGCCAGCTGCGACAAGCCCACTAATATGTGCCATGTCTGCTAGAAGTATTGCCTTCTGCTTGTTGCATATCTGTCAATCACAAAACATGATAGAGTTATTTGGCTGATTACAAAATAAAATGGTTTAATTTTCATTGTTAAAGAAGAAACTTGCCTTCCGCATACGGTCATAATCATATAGGCGAGCATATGCACTTGCACCAGCAATGATCAACTTTGGCCTAAAAAGAACAGCACTTTTCTCCAACTGTACATAGGTAGAAAATCAAGTATAGGAGCAGATAAGGTGTTAGGCTGATTGACACAGTAAGTATATCCTACATAAGATTCTCTTTTTTTTTTGCTAAAATGAAAAACAAGGAATACATTGCTACCATATATAAAAGAATGACCAAGCTATCTGAATAAGCTGGCGACATAATATATATGAAATAAGGAGAAGTACCTGATCATAATCAATCAAGCCAGTGCTTTCATCCAATCTGTAAGGCATTGTCTCAAAGAAGATTGAAGTTGCTGAAATCTTCTTAGTGTCAGTCTGCAAACAATAAGTAGAACCTTTCAGCAACAGGAGTTTCAACAGCATGGTACATGAACATTTCAATGAATTATGGGAAACTATTATTCATTAGTAAATATATGAATATGTACGCCATACATAATCAACTCCGCCGGTAGCACTTCAGTTTGCATAGCAAGTGCCAATGCAAGAATGGAACAACAATAAAGATTAAACCATCTGCAGGGCTAGCAAGGAAAAGTCGAAAAGAAGCAACAAAGGACGCTTTCATGCTCGTATGCTACCTCGGAATAAAAACAGTAAGGGGATAGAAGTAAAATAGAGACCCATGTACCTGGTAACCATGAGAAAGATGTCCACCGTGAGGAAGATCCAAAGCCATGATCCTTTCATGTGGCTTCAATAGCGCGGTGTATACTTGGAAGTTAGCAGGTGAACCCGACAGAGGTTGCACGTTCACTGTAGAGGTAAGAAATTGTTACTATGAGCAATGCCAACATATACAAAACACAAATTTCTTAGAACTAATCCCATGCACTCTGAATACCTTGCCAACTTTATAGCACTTCTAAATTGCATCAAGCCATAAGGCATTCTCTTAATATAATTTATTGGTAAAACAGATTGTTTCCATCATCTTCTCTAATTTGCATCACTCAAACCAGAAAAGAGAATAACTACATGCTTAACTGCAATAAAGGCTTGAATTCATCATAGAGAAATTTTGTACAATACTATTGCACAAAAGAGGCAAATATGATAAGGCAACAGTTTTGTACAAGACCGTATGAGATTTTACCTCCCCACTTTGCTGGGTCCAAGCGGAAGGCCTCCAAAGCACGTTTCTGACACAAGGTCTCGGCCATATCAATGAATCTGCAACCAAGAAATTATTCATGGATTCACACAGATGACAATTCGATTTCTCTTGTAAACACACGTGCTTCCATTGAAACAATCCCGCAATGACAATGATAGAGCAAAGCCGTACTCATTTCCACCATAGTATCTTGCCCCGGGGTACCCCTCGCTGTACTTGTTGGTCATGACGGAACCCACTGCTTGCATCACTGACACCGACGTGAAATTCTCTGACGGGATGAGTTCCAGCCCCTGCACCAAACACATTGACACAGTTCAATAAGGTCCTTAATAAGAAACAAACAATATATAATCAAACATTGCAGTGATGGCAGATAACTGAAAAAAAACAAGTCGTCTGAAAAATGATGACTGAAAAAACAGAGACCTTCCATTGGCGGGCCTTCTCGTGCTCGATGATGTCGGCAATCTCTGGGTCAACCTCCTCCAGCGGAGCGTTCAAATGCTTCGTCCACTGCACCCAACGCCAAGAACACCATATGAGCAGGAGCAGGAATGGGAACGGGGCAATGGGCATACCGATGATCCAGAACAGAGTAATCATAACATACAGTGACTCCGGATCTCTCCTCCGTCGCCGGCAGGGACGCCTGCGCACGCAAAAAGGCCAAACCAAATCAGAAAACGAATCAGCGGTTGGTAGAAGATAAGAACAGAGCACCGACGTGGCGCCGTGCCACGGAAATGAAACAAGGAGCGGGCGGCGGCGTACCATGTAGTAGAGCGGCGTGATGCGGGAGAGCGGCTGGCGGCGGAGCGCGTTGCCGGAGAGCTTGCGGAGGGCCGTCGCCATGGCCATGGTGGGCGGCGGTCGGCGCGTCCTCCTCCTGTGACGGGGGTTGAGACTTGAGAGCCTCGGACTCGCGAGTTTGGGAGGTAGCGGGATCGCTGGGGTTATTTTGGCTGGATATGGAGACCAGCCCGTCCCGTGCTCGTGGGTGTGGTTGGATAGTTTTTTTTCTCTCTTCTTTATACTTGTGTGTGGTTGGATAGTTGGATTGTCCGTGCTGTAGGCATCAGCACGCACTACTCCACATGGACCACATCAGACGCATCATTGTCACCAACCCATGAACACCACCGTATTTTCCATATCTAAAATCCTTCCCTTCTTTTATTAGAGTCCTCATTTATATATTTGCTTTTGGGAATACATTATTATTTTGACAACATTTACTTGCAGCATAGCGTCCATGACGACGTAAGCACTGAGCGGATTATCTCATTCGATTTATGTTTTTCTTGTTCTATAAATCAACTTCTTGGAATGTCATTCCTTTTCTCTTTTTTATATAGTGGAATTTCTCTGGACTGTCATTGAAAGATTCTCGGCATTTAAGTGAATTCTTTTAACATATATAGCGTAAGTTGTAAGTGTATTCTCGAAGCCGCCCCGTTATTGCAGACTGAAAAATTATTCTATTTGGGCCAGATTCGCATCTCAAATGACCGCTAGAGCCTAGAGGGTATGTTGGTGCCCCGACTTATTTTGGCGTCGAGTATATTATTAAACTTTCACGACGACCACCAACCCTGCCAAGAAAGATTCTTCACACTGGACCAAAAAAAATTTGTGCTCCGAGGTCTGCCCTACTACAGTCTACAGATATGATTGGTAAGCAGCACCACTCAGAAGGCAGGGCAAACAGATCGCAAAGGACACAGCAGCTGGACAACTCAACCTACACTTTCTCGTCCGGCACCTAACACTCTGAAAGCGACCTCACGAAAAGTGATCGCACCCCGTTCTTTTCCTCCATATAAGAGGGTAGTTCTTTATTTTTTTAAAAAAAATAATTTGCCGTTATGTCATTTGAATGCCTGAGTAATTTAACCCTACAGCATGAGAATTTTTTTTTGGACTAGATTTATCTGAACGTCTATGGAGAGGACTGCGCCAGGGTGTTGCTGAGATGCCTACATGTATCCAGGCCACCCGAGCCCTATCTGTTCCACGACCAGAGGTGAGCGGCAGCACAAACACTGCCCACGAGTTCGTACTCTAATGCAGATCAAGCGATTGACCTCTGTCTCAAATGATAAAAGAACAGAAATTAATGAATAAAGATAAGCGGCAGATTTTTTTTCTTTTTGTCTTCATAAATTTGATTTCTTTCGGCCCAAGTACTGGGGACAAGCTTATCCTGTCCTTCCTGTAGCACTACTGAGCTTGCCACTTCTTTCTTTATCACTACACAAACACACAGTGATAGACAAAGAAGTGAAAGAATCTGACAAATACCATATTGCATTTCTAATACCATATTCTGTTTGATGAGGTAAAATAATCTGATAACTGGAACGAGGACATGATATCGTGCTTGACATTTCTATGTACACCCCATCCATTTGAAATCAGAGATCAAACTAGAACTCCGGTTCCAAAATTGCATGTCTAAAACCTATGTTTCAAAGAAGAAGCCACATGGCCACGAAAGGGAACCACCAAAATCATAAGTACAGGAAAAAAAAATAATATGTACATTTATATGGACCAGATAAAGTCCAAATCTGTCCCTAGGGTTCCTATGGGTAAAAGAGGTCAGCTAGGGTCAGCAGAAACAAACTTGCCTGTCTTTTATTGATGCTCTTTAGCCTCAGCTCTACAAGGTCTTAATCAAGAGGGGCCCGTGGGTGTCCACCAGATTGCAAATGTTTCGGGTCATTCATTGAGTGCATACCATGCTCAAGCCAGATTACAAGAACAGCGCATTAGCTTCAGCATTCCACATTGTAGATTTCTAGAATACATGGGGAATGGTTGAAAAGAGATTGTACATGACTAGGCCACGGGGTTGCAAGTGTATGCTTGCTTACTCTGCTAATCTACTTGGAGCAATCCAAGCCTATTCTAGTCTTGGCAGCACTTGCAAGGATGGATCAGATTTGAATCCTCCTACAGCTAATGCTTAAAATAGTTGCCTTGCTTTGGATACAAGGGGAAAAAGATAGGAACTGCAATTAAACATCTTAAACCTGCTATCATCTGCTGGTCATACTACAGTAATCCTTCTTTTAGAACAGATCTGTACTGTCCAAGCTCTGAAAATGTGATGAAAAATTTATAAGTAAACTGCATATGTGTAATTCCAAATATTGTAAATAAGCCAGAAAATCAAAATTGACAAATGAGTATTAATGGAAATTTATACACTAGAAAGAAAAACGGTGAACACATGAGAAGAGCCCTGATGACCTTATGGGGTGCGATACAAACATTTCTATGAGAAAAAACCCACGGGCCATGGCAGTTGGCTGGGCCAATTGGGTCTGTTGGCCAGATCCATTAGGGTTAGATTAGGGATAAGATCAGATTTCTTAGACGTTAAGTAAACCTCACTATATAATGAGGGGAGATGTACCAATTGAAGGTAAGCAATGAGAATATCATCTATTAGGGTTAGCCCCTTCTTTCCCTGCTCCTGTGGTCCGGCTGCCACCTATCGGCAAGGTCGGGCTGCTTGAGTTCAGGATCAATCGGACGTCTGTAGGTGACAGTGTGTAATACAAACATTTCTGTGAGAAAAATGGTAGCTAAATAGAACTGACATTTTGCTCATAAAAAAGAAAGAAAGTAATTGTACAGTCAAAAGTAAGATCAATAGAACTATAGGTACATGGAAGAAAGATGATCATTTTACGAAGTGACCCAGATATGTTCAGCAGCAAATGGGGACTATTCAGATGTTATAATGCACAACAGCCACAAATAAGGAGGCCTACAATTTAAAAACCATAACACGAGACAAATAAAAAGGGAATACTGTAGCCTTGAAGGCTTGGGCATAATATTAAGTTATTACCTGGATTGGCCTTGCACATTGAAGGAAGTCACATCTTTGGATCATATCCAAGGTGTCCATCCCTCATACATATTGCATAAGTTGTCAATACTTGTTGCTTGTTTAAGAAGATAGTCAACTTGCTCGGAAATATTCAAGGGCCTTGGCAGAATGACATGAGATCAATAAACCGGAAAACATAAATAGATAAAATGAACAACCAAAATTATTTCCTCTAGTCACCCACCTGCTGCTATCTATATCCCGTCCATGTAACTTATGTTCCACTTGTTTCAGGATGGACAGAGCAAAAGGGTTTTTACCTGTGGCCATCAAAGAGAACAAGCAAACATTAGCTGTAAATTTGCCTCAGCTTCAGAATCATTAATGTGTAATACTTGACAAGCTAAGAGGTTGTCGGACACAGAAAATATGAAAATAGAAAGGCTTATGATGATTTACCATATTGAATTTTGAATTGCAAAGACATAATATGAGAGAACCATATATTACCCATATTTTTGCATTAGTCTTTTATATAAATATAAACCAAAGTTATATAGAATACTAAATAAAAACTTGAGGAAGTTAAAGATATCTTATTAATTTTCTCAAGTATATGCAATTTTAGTTGCTTCTCAGAGGACAATTATTGGCGGTGACAACATGGTGCTGACTGTACATTTACAAACTGATCAAAATAACAATGATCGAAAGTGTTGACATACACAATACACCTCTTAAAGAAGTTTCAGAGCAGCCTAGTTTTCTATCAGACAGAAAATAATTCAGCAAAACCAAAGAAAAGGTACCAGACATCAACCATCCACCAGTTTTTTTTTTGTTTTACCTCTGGTTACTCGAGTCGAAGAATCTGCATAGGATTTAGGATCACTGTTTTCGCATTCTTGTCCTCTAACTTGTTTGAAGGCCGCACTATTATCCTCACTTTTAATTCTTCCCTCCACCAAATGGGTTTCAACCTCATGAATATTGCTAGCATTTGTCAATGAGACATCATTTGATATAGACTGATTATTGCTACTGTTTCTTGTTTCCTGGTCGGTAGCACCAGGACCTTCTAGTTCTGCCCTGTCGGCATCTATAAGAGCATCTATTTTCTCTAAGTCATCAGAAGAACTAATCTGGGTCAACCCTGTGGTATATCCAGAACTGCTAGTATATGAGTGCTCTGGAGGTGAAATCCAACATCCATCTTGCAAAGAAACATCTGTATTCGTATCTAAATTTGGAGAGCCACACTCCATGCTTCCAGAAGAGCCTCTATCCTTCTCAGTTGATGAATCACTTTGCAAAAGATCTGGCTGTGTCGAGGGTATATCCTGGGATCTCATAGATTCCCTTTCTCCTGGAACTTCTAGAGCCTGTGAATAAGAGAAAAGATAAGTGAACTAACCGCCACCTAGACACATGTAACATGTAGCAAAAAGAAAGGGTTAGTGTTAAAGTTTATGTATACACTATATTCCTTAGAGCAAATAATAGCAAAGCTTACTGAAAAACCAAAGCAGAAACATCTGTACGTCGCATGCCTAATTATTAGAAATTCAGATTCACATGCATCGACTGTGAAGTTCAAACTAGGTCAAACTTCTGCTAATATATAATTGCACCTGAAGGTTTGTACAACATTCACTTCTTTTATCATGCCTTTAAAGTTCAAGCTGTGGGATGCGAATTATTAGCCTGCTCTGAGCATATAATATTTGTTAGCTAAGTACCTTGTGAAGATTCCCAGCATGAAGACTAGAAAGGTGTCCAAGCTTCATTACCATGGAATGCAGTCCCTCAACATTCTCAGTAAGCGGACCCACCAGAGGATCTATATTTTTGCAAGCTTCCCTAATTTTAATGTTATAAGATTGGTATAATGCCTTTCCATGAATAAGGGGCATATTGGCACTGTTCTTCTCTCTTTCCTTTGAAATCGCTTCAGACAAAACAGTTACATCAGCAGATAGACAGGCTTCGAGTGGAAATAAAATTGCATTTGCCTGTCAAGCACAAAACAAAAGCCTTTCTTCAGACAAAAAAAGAAGCAATACCATATTCTACAAAAAGAATGCAATTGTAGCTTCTTTCATGAAAACCAATAAATATGTAAAAAGACACATGCACCCTTACTGACTCCAAACTGCATGGATGGGGAAGTCTGGATGCTTCGGTTGTGGGCGAGAAAAAAAAGGAAGCGCGGCATTTTTTTTCTCGGTGTTTTCTCTCTCTCGTTTCTTCTCGAGTATTACCGTCAGATTTTTTAACGAATCACCAACCGTTGGTGGGTCCCACGCTAGCTGGTTGGCAGGCTGAAGTTGCATTCTTTCATGGACAAGTTTTAAATCCTAGACTTGCATGTTTTTATGGACAGGGGGAGTATTTATATGTTCTGGGATATTGTTTAGCATATTCCAATAATGTGGTATGACCCACATGTCACATAACCATGCCAATATTAAACTTTAATATCCTCAATTAAAATCTAAAAACATCATGTACATGAAAAACAAGTAACTATATTGAACTTGGGTAGGAAATGCAATGAACAAAGAGAAGCAATGACAAGCCTTGGAAAAATTGGTGATAAGGGAACTGTGCACTGCAGCAGCTTCCTTCCCTAGTGCGTACACATCGTGCAACCCATCTGCTATAGCTAGAACCTGAAAATGATTCGCCAAGAAATCAAGAACAATAAATAACTGATTCAATATCATTGTCACGAACAACTAAAAAGGGGGTGTAACTACATAAGACAGACCACCGTGTATGAAATCTCTAATTCCAAAATAAAAATCATTTGCAGACTTCCATAGCTCAATTTACATGATTGACTTCAAACTCTTATGCAGTCAAAAAAACTCAAAACAGAAAGTTCCATCAAGGTGATATTTGATTATGTACCTCCTCGAGCAAGGAACCACATTCAGAAGTCAAAGCAGTGCGGTCCTGTGATACATGTTTGAATCCAGATATCAATGCACTTGCTTCACAAGCATGTTCATACATGGCTACAAGAGCATCTTGTAGATTAACTGGCAAAAGATACCAATATTATTATACAATGATAAAAAAAGGAAATATATACAAATTCCCACACTGGAAGATACCCAAAAAAAATGTGGCATACCTAGAGCAGATTTTGCTTTTACAGAGACTACAGAAACCTGGTTGTTTGCTGAAAACAAGCCTTTTCCTGCAGTTTCCAGGTTGAGTTGGCCAAGTTTCCAGTCCTGTTCTGCACCTGCTTGCAACATACATAAATATAACTATTATGAAACAGGAGAAACTTGTGTAGGACAAGGAACCATAATGTAGAAGTGTGCAGAACTTTGTTCTGAATAGACTCTGGAGATATTTGTATATCTTTCTTCAGTGGTAATCTTGTAGCTGATTACCATAGAGCATAACCAAAAATGAATAAATACAAGCTATGGTACAAACCACAGCCTATACGCTACCACATCGGCACAATTATATCCCACAAGATAGCAACATGCTATCTTCAGTGGATTCAGTTAGCAAAGAATAAGTTAGTCCGCCTTGATTAATTTTGAGTGAGGCAAAACAATCACCAAGAAAGTTGGATACCCATGTACACATGAACAGCATCTGAGCATAACTGTAATGGAAGTGTGAAAAGAAGATTATAGTCAACTTACATGTAAAGGAATGATATACTGCGTCTAGACGTGTCAGTAGATTCAAGAAAGTTTGCTGCCAGGCCCTGCCTTTGCCCGTAGATTGTTCGGAAGCTTTATCCTCAGGAATGAAGTAGAGTCCATCTCTGGATGCTTCAAACTCCAAAACAGATGTGCACAACTTAACAAGATCAGATGCTTCTTCTTGAACCACTCGAAGCAATTTCCTCCTTTTTAATAGATGACCATGAAATTCAGGGGGAATTCCTGAACCCTTTGCAGTTGAACCGCCTGCACCAGAAGTATTTGGACTAGCACAGGCCCATCCCATTGCTCTCTCAAGTTGCCCTTCAGCTGAGACAGAAATGTTTTCACAAGCTTGCAGGAATTCAATTGACCTCGTTATCAATGAGACCGAAGACTGGATCTTATCTAACAAGTTGCTTCTGCTCAGATTTAAAATCAAAGAGATGAACTTATCACCACTAAAAATATTCTGTGACAAAACCTTTGCCTTCTGTGCATGAGGCGATGAAAGATCATGTAACCATTCAACCTGAACTATTTCCAGAATGATTTTGCGCAGAGCCTCTGTGAGCTCATTCAATTGCTTTTTCATTAGCGAAACTGCAGTCCGGGCAGCTCTAGCTGTCTCATGAGCATTACAATACTCCTCAAGCATTAATGTAACCCTTCCAACAGCAGCAGATTCCCTTTTAGGTTGATCAGATTCTCTTCTTCCTTGACTCGGCTGCAGTAAAGCACTAATTTCTTCATCTAAACTTAGTATGAGTGAAGGAGTAATCCTTTCTGTAATATATTGAAAAACTTGTTTCTCCACATGGATCGCAAGCTTCTTTTTAAGAGTCATGTAAAGTTGATTGGCATTAATACTATGCTCAAGAGAAGATGAAATCTCATGCATGCATAGATCAAGAATTGAATGAAGAAGACTGAGTTCCCAAACAAAAAAAGCATGATCCTTCAATATGCCAACTAAAGGCCACACCACATCGGACAATGAAGAGCCCAAAGACAAGGCATCTTTCATATTGGAAATGGGTCTATCTATGTGAGAAGGAAACACACCCCATGGTGATAGCATACGATCAAGTGATTCCAGGTCAGCAAAGGGCTTTGCCAAGATTGAAAGGAGGGTCTTGCTTTGTCTAAAATGAAACTCACATTCCTGATCATGATCCACCAAAGATGAGAAGTACTGTTTAGAAGAAAGCAATGAATTGATGACACCGTCTTCTACTTTCGTAAGTGATGAAATACGCATATCTTTCTGGCTCCATGTTTCATGTAGTTGTTCCAATTGTGCCCTACAGATTTCCTCCTGCGAAGCTAGCTCCTCTGCTTCTTCCCAAGATAGATGTTCTCTGCCTCTTGCCGCAGCTTCCTCAAGAGCTATTTGCTGCTCAGTAATTCGGCCAACTTTCACAGAGTAGCTCTGCTCCAATTCAGTAAGAGATGTTCTCTCAAGTTCTACTTCAACCAGCTTCTCTAGTGCATTATCAACAGAACCACGTATCTTAGAAATTGAATTAACGGCTTCCATTACCTCTGAATTTTCTGAAACAAATGATCTGATAAATTCTGGAAGAAAAGCCTCAGTCATTTGTTCAATCATGTTGATACTTGAGTGCAAAGCAGCCTGAAAAGTATAAGCCCAGTGCCTAGGGCGAGGCTTTGCATAAGCAGCACTTGTTTCAGCCAAGGTTTTCTCAATAACTTCATGCACTTCATCAACGACTCTAGAGATCAATGCACATTTTTCTATGTGCTGTTCAAAAAACTGCAAGCTCATTCCAGCATCAGATTGTCCAATAGCTTTAGTTGAGAGGTCAAACACTTTGACTCTAATATCGGTATATATCTGGCCCACAGAAATCCCAAGAATAGAAAGCACCTTACCTGTTGTCTCTTGTATATTGCCCTTGGCTGGAGTTTTGAACTCATTCTGACTTTCTGAATATGACAAATGAGTATCGTCGCCATCCTTCTTTTGTGAAGGCAATTGAACAGAGTTCATGAATGCGGAAAGTATCCGCTCTTTGGATTGCACTTCATTATCCAACCCAATAGAATTCATCAGTTCAGAACATTCCCTTGCAAGTCTTTCCACACATGTAACATAACTTTCCATTTGATTTAAGAGATCATGGTATCTTTGCTGCACTAGATTAATGCCTTCACCTTGAACCTTAGCAATGACTTCTGCAGCCTGTCTTTTGGCAAGGGAAAGCATATCTTGTGATGTACTTCTTAAAGATAGCTGCAAAACTTGTGCCCAACTAGTAATTGGACTGGTAGTGATGTAGTTAACTGGAAGAACTTGCTGCAGCACTAAAGAATATTCACCAAGTGAGTCTAAAGCAGAGGAAAGCCCACCCTGCAACTCGGATATTAATTGAGAAACTTCCCTATCCAACTCAGAGCACTGTGCTCTTGTTGGCTCTGGTACAACTGTAAGTGGGACTCCTGATTCTAGGACAGCTGAAACAAGGCTCAGTGCCTCATCCTTACAATTCAATTGCATGCCTGCCTCAACGCACGCAACAGAGTTGTCCCATATAGCCTTAAGAACTCGCTCATGTTTTTCCACCCATATTTTAAGCTTGTTAGCTTCATCAACTGCTGCAGCTTCTGCTTCTGCTAACTCGTGAGCATGAATTTCAAATGAAGTGCGAGATTTCTCAGCAACTGAAGTGGCATCAGCTAGGACTGACTTAGCCGACATTTCATTCTGCAACACACTTGATCTCTCTTTCTCAGCATGATAAAACAAAGCTGATGCAACCTCGTAGTGATCTAAAGTATCCAAGAATTTCTGAACATAGTGAAAAAGAAGGAATCAGGAGATGGAAATGTTTTATATGAGATACTTAATCTTTGACTTACAGACTTGAAAATAATACCTTTAGAGCAGATACTGTGGCTGGCAAATTAGTTAAGAAAAGATCCTTATGCTCCTGGGGAAAGGAAATAGTTCGATCAGATGGTGATAATGATAATTTAAAAAAACTAATGGTTCATGACAGGTAACAGCTACAGCATGGGGCCTCAATCCTAAAATAACAATCATAGCGTCTGTCTACTAGCGTGTGAACTCACCCATTTTATCGCTAGTCGCTACCATCCTATTGGAACCTATGTAGATAATGAAACAAAAAACCTACTATATATTTCTTAATTCTTAGGAATAAACTAAACAAACAAGTTTGGCTACAACCATGCATACAGCATATCAGTGAGCCAATTGCTACAAAGTCCTACACATTTCCTTCAATCATTGATAAATACATTTTTTCCATATTGAACGGTACTCCCTCTGTTCAATAATTTATGACTCTTTGGACAAGTCATTATCTCCGGTAAGCAACTTTGGCCATCAAAATTAAATTATTCTCGTAATCCTCCCTCCGTTCCAAATTACTATTCGTTGTTGACTTAATGACTTTTATTCACAACGTTTGACCATTTGTCTTATTCAAAAAATTATGCAATTATCATTTATTTTGTCCGTGACTTACTTTATCATCAAAGGTACTTTAAGCCTAAATTATTGTTTCGTATATTTGCACAAATTTTTTTGAATAAGACGAATGGTCAAACATTGTGACAGTGAATAGTAATTTGGAACGGAGGGAGTGTGTTAGTAAAAAAACATGTTTTGAAAGTACTTCTGATGATAGACACTAAATCCAATGATGCAAGGTCAAAGTTAAAGTATGGCCACTCAAACTCTAAAACATCATAAATTTCTGGGCACAAATTTTGCATAATAAATATTAATAAGAGAACAATTTTGCACGTGCAGCGTGTGTTTAGTACCAGCTCCAAGTTAAATATTAATCCACTAATTACCAGGTAGATGCAACAGGCATCGCTATGATGTTGCCTTCAATACTGCCGCTCCAGATGTAAACAAGGTTATGTGGGCAGTCAAGGAAGAAGGCACTTTGTGGTGCATGGCTGGAGCTAGGAACTCCAGATTCCATTCTTGGGAATAGGCTAGGTGTTTATTTTCCTTAGTCTGATTTCCTGGTCAGATATTTTTTCTCACTTAAGTGGCACATTCAATGTAAAGCTTTGTGAGGGATTGGTGTACAGATGAAACAATATGGAGCTCTCCATTGAATTCGAGAAGAGAGAAAAAAAAACTTTCCGACTCTAATAGACAACAATTACCTGCAAAGGAACACGGATTTCTTGAATTCTTGAAGAGAACAAGCTCAAACTGACTGCTATTTCCATTCCTTTCTTCTCTTCACCGGCAATTCCTGCTTCATCTTGGATATTTCCTCGTGTCCACTCAATCAATGGGTCCCAAACAAATACTTCTAACAACATCAAGATGATATCTTTGTTCTTCAAGAGGACATCCATAACTTCCTCACAAGTAACTCTAAAAACACCTTCCAAACCAGTCAATCCTAAAGCTGATTCAATAGTTTGAGTGAGACGGAATGGAACAATTTCTGGAATCTTCAGTCTTTTCCCTTTATCAAAGCATATGTTGTAATCTATATGAACTACATCACCACTACTGAAATCCATAAGAATGTTGTCCAGATGTCTATCTCCAAGACCCAGGATATGGCCAACCATGCTCATGGCTGCTACACTGCTAGAGAATCTGCAATGAGAAATTGATTAAAAGCTAAGCACTCACCAACCATAACAAATTTAATCATCAGCCAGTAAAATAAAGAAGAAAGAAAATTTCAGTTATCAATCTTAAAAGAGCTATCATAGCACTCTTTAGTAACCTGCATTATGTTGAACAAATGAGTTACCAAGAAACTGTTCCTCAAGGCATTCTTGACCTTCTTTCAATTCAGTTACCATATATTGAAAAAAAAACTCCCTCCACTCCAAACTACTAGTCGCTGTTGACTTTTTCCCGCAACGTTTGACCATTCGTCTTATTCAAAAATTTAGTCCAAATATACGAAAATAAGTCGCACTTAAAGTATATGTGATGATAAAATAAGTCACAAACAAATAAATGATACTTGCATAATTTTTTTAGGAAGACGAATGGTCAAACATTATGAGAAAAAAATCAACAGTGAATAGTAATTTGGAACGGAGGTGGTACATAATTGCATGGAAAGCGTTACTTCACAAACCATTACATGCAAACACAAAAATCTTATCCAGAGTTCCTAATATTAACATGAGTGTTACATAATGAAGATGTCTCACGCACACATCAAACTCTTGTCAACAGTAATAGAATCCTATCCAAGAGAAAGTACTATGCACAAAACAGGGAGGACTCTCTTCATCTCATCTTCCATGGAAGGCCAAGATCCCATGTAGTAGGGATTTGCAACCATTTAATTCAGCAAATTCTTTGCTTTTTTGCTTCCAAGAAAAGAGTAATCATTCTTACTCTTTCAGCTATTGTTTAAGAATATACTGTTTAGTAATTAAGGTTTAAGAGTGCAAGAGACTAAAGCTATTCAATTTAATATATATAATCATGTATATCTCTGTCTTCTACTCCCTCCATCTATTTTCGTAAGGCACGATTTGACTTGGCACGGTCTTCTAAGTTATACTTTGACCATTCATTTATCTTATATTATATCATCTGTGGTTATAAACATATAATCATTGAAGAGTATATTTGATTACAAATCCAACCATATCAAGTTTGCATTATAAAAGTTCAAAATTGTTAGCTAAATTATTGGTCAAAGATTGTAAACTTTCAATCTTAATATTCGTGTGCGCCTTAGAAAGATAGATGGAGTATTTACTAATTACTGTTTACTAATTAACGTGGGAGGATTTCCTAAAATTGCCAAAAATTAAATAGCCTACTTATTCTTTCAGGAAGTGACAGCTAGCAGAAAAAATACCCAATTTTTGCCAGAGAGGGTGGGGGTGTTGAGCTGTCAGCCCCCTAGCAGTGGCAAGAAGGAGCAAGTGGTGAATGACATAAATGTTGTTTCCAAAAGAAAGGAGCCATGCTCCAAATACCTCTTTACTTTGGAGTTAAAATTTCTGAAACCTTCGCTTGCACACCACATTTCTTGCCACAGAATCTGTTTTGGAGTCTCATTCATAAGCTCCAATAGAACTTTTCTTTTAACATCTAGTGGCCAGTCTCTTCGTGATACTACCCTTTTGATCCCTTTTTCTTTAAGTGCCGGTATAATTTTTCCATAGAACATATCACTTGGACGAGGAACAGGGGGAACAGGGTTGCGAATATTATTAGTGCTAACTGAAGATAGATGTGCCTCTGCCTGTGCCAACTGCGAGCGCTTTTGCCATGATTTGTACACATTGTATATGCTGCTTACATTTTCCACCCACTGGATCAGTCCAGCTCGTCCACTAACCGGTGTAACAGAATAGAACCGTAGTGCAATATTTCGACTTCGAGTGTCAGAAGACGAGTACAACAAGCTATTTATTGACTCCAACAACTGCATTATCCGGGAATCAAGGCGTAGATCCTCCCGGCCCTTGAGAAGGTAAGTATACCTTTGACCATCTGATCCTTGCAAGACAAGCTTCTTAGGTCTTGTCTTTGTTGAAAGTATTGTCACTTCTTTGCAGAAGGAAGATACAGTTACAGTGCCATGGTTTCCAGCAAAAGATTCTGAGGAATCAAGTATCTGCTTCTCAAAACCAGGCATAGGAATGTCAGAGGTTGACAAAACAGCTAGCTGTGGAGCGATTTCACTTAACAATACGCATGACTTTCTTTGATGCGTGGCCAAAGAAGCAGCAATTGAATCAAAGGTGTGCCAAATCTCTCCTAATGCTGTTGGAGATCCAGGGGGTGTCTTAAGGGTTGTGATTGCAGATTTCAGCTTAGCATTATATTCGTTATGGAACCACATCTCGTGAGATGTTTTTGGTTCACGAGATGTAGATGCCAGACGACGTTCCAATGCTACAATGATTGGAGTCATCACAGCAGAATATTTTGCAGCATTGATCTTGTTCTTTTCTGCTGAACTCAGTGTAGAATTTGCGGCGACCCTTGCAGCTTCCTCTTTAAGTATATTGATTCTCCTTAAAACATCTGCATTTCAATAGACGTTGGCCAATATTAGTATCCTCAAGAACTGTAGTTTACTTAACATAAAATGAATATATTGCCATCTAATCAAGAGGTCCAAAAAAACACCAAAGAAACACCATAGGCCACAGAAATCATTTCTACACGTAGATTGTTTTATGCAACAGTAACTGGACAGTATGCTTCCAACTAAACTTCCAGATGATCTACTGCCAGTAACAAGAAAAATTCCATTTGCGTAGAAAAATCCTTTTGCAGTATTGAAACTTGAAACTGAATGATCTCATGAGTCGCGTCATAAACACATGAGGGGCACCATCAATCCTAGTGATTCTATGCAGTAATGTTTTCATCATTCCATGGCACTGGAACCTAGTTAAGTATCATTAACTTGTCATGTGCAGTAGCATATAACACTAGAGGAAAATGCAGTTCCATAAATCATAGAGTAAAACAAACAAAACCTTAGGGTGTTTTTCATGTTCCAGTCACCTTTTTAAATCGACTTTGTTTTATCGCTTATATCACCAAAACGATAACATATCTTTTGAGTCATAAATCAAAAAACATATTTTACCCTGGTTGGTAAAGGCTACAAACTAGATTTTGCAGGAAAGCACAGCAGTGTCAAGCTGAATCTTAAGCTAAGTCCTACATAGGTATCTATGTTTTCAATCAAAGCATGCCTCCTCTAGCTGATTCAATAGGACAGGCAAAGGGCAGGAGAGGCTTACCTGAATGGAGATCTTGTAAAGTGCTCAGCCATTGTTCCTCCCAAAGAACAGTAATCATACCTAGTTCCTCAATCGCAAGCTTAACATCTTTGACTAAATTGGGGTATAGCTTAACCTATGGAAAATAGAATGGTTCAAAAACATAAAATAGCACCACTCATAGTCTAAAGTAGATAACCAAAGTCTGAGATGGTAAGGCAAAATACCAGAAAGTCCGATATGCGCTGAAGCTCCTCAGAGGGTTCTCCTTCACAAGCATTGATATCAACCAATGTCGGATATACAATAGAACAAGGGGAAAGTTTTCCTAGCTTCAGCAATATACTCTCCAAAAGTTCCCTTACTATCTTCTCTGGGTGGGAACTCAAGCGTGCAAAAAGTTGAGGTATAACTTCCTGCATATTTCCAAAGCATATAATTATGTAGTAAAAATTAATGTAAGCTCATAACTATATATAGAAGCCACTATCATGCTGTACCTGCCATGGCAATAAAGGAACTGCCGAAATCCCACTTTCAAGTATTTCCTTCAGTTCCACCCCATAGTTCAACATTACATGAAGGAGATACAGCATAGCACGCATAGTGTAGCTTCTTGTTTTCCCTTTCAAAGCGTCATGGTGATACGAAACTTGAAGCTCAGTTGATGAATGAGAAAGGTACTGAAAATAAGCATGTGCTGCGTGCCCAAAGAGTGATACCCTCCTTTTCCTTAAATAGCGCCAAATTTCAATAAGCTTGTTGATCGAAGGCACAATGTCCTTTGCAGAATCACATTTACAAAGAAGATCTGTTAGTTCTGATGCTAGAACTGAAGAGGGGTCTTCCCCTTCACGGGCCTCAAAACCTGGTGCTCCCGCCGCAGTTTCTATCAGATGAATTGTCTGTTCAATAAGTAAAGTTATGGGATATTCTGGTGCAGAATTGTAACATCCTTCTGTCACTGGATAATCACACCCCACATGATTTGCATGTTTATCAGCACAGATGCTTCTGATTATTACCTCCACCTCAGACTTCTCATCATCTGTCAAGTGATATCTATCTGGGGAAAGTTCAGACTCAAGAACAGGGGACAGTGAATTCTGCAAATTTGAATCTTTTCCAGACAGAGAATAACTGGCATGAGTGAAGCACCATGATGCATAAGCAAGCCAAGCTTTTCCCATGCTGGGGCAAAGTTGCCAGGATATCTTCCGAGATGTGCCTATGATTTCTTGGGCAAGTGCATGATAATTCAAAGTCGAAACAGCCACACTATCACCAAACAAAATTTTCCCTGTCCCAGTTTGAAAGCCATCAGAATCACTGAGATCTTCTATTACCTTTGGGATGATTGTATTTACAGTAGTTGAATTCTCTTGCTCCATCCAGGTTGAGAGTTTCAAACAAGCCCTAGCAATCAGTGAATGTGAAGTGCCAATGTCAGATGAACACCTAATTATAGACAGAACACTAGCACGAACTAGTGACCACATATCAGATAAAGCCTCTTCATTATTTCCTTTTTCATGCTTCAGCAAGGCGCCTTCATACCTAATGTTCAATTCAAGTATTTCCTTGTCCATCTCATCAGATGACTTCAAAGGATGATTTATGAGGTACTGGTTTAAACGGGTAGCCAACATAAAGTTGCCCTGCTTTCTAGCAAGACTTGCAAGCTTCTGACAGAGAAGAAGGGTGGATAAAGAAGATGGCTGTGTATTACAGTAAACTTTGAAGACCTTTAGCCACATGCTGCAATCTTGATGCATTTTATCGACGGGGTTATGCAGCACTTTCAGTAAAGAATCCATTATAGATTGTGATTGGTTAGGTCCATTTTGGCAGGTCAACCCCGAAGCTTCCTCAAATGCAAAGATGCAATGAAGCTGGCCAGCGCAAGCAGTGGCATCAGGCAATCCATTGAGTGGGGCAACAGAGAGAGCTTCATCCAACATCAATTTAGCCTTATCAAGATCCTCTTTTATGCCCTCCAACTTGCTATTAGATCGAAGCATTCCACGTAGGAGCATAAGTTCACTTCTCTCAAGTGCAACCTTGGGATCAAGGGTGAGCTCGCTGCTACTTTTTGGAGTCAGGTCAAGATAACCCCAAGCTGAATGAAAGTCCCCCTCATCAAAGCATGACATTGCATGAATAGCATTAAGTTCGTTGCCCGCACTTGTTAGAGCACCTGAATAAGGTTTCCCGGCGTGTACAGCACGTAGCACTTGTAACTCTGCAAGCCAGCTCTCTAAGCATTTCCAATCTGAAAGGGATGTGTAGCACTCAATGACACGCTCTATGATGTACTGAATTCCATCAGACTTCATGGAGGTAAGGGCTTCCTCCGACTGCAGCAGATAGGAATAGTGTGCAGCGGCCTTTTCATACTGCCCCTGGGATTGATAGATCAGTCCTGACATCCACGAGAAGTGCTTGTCACAATCAGATACACCCCGCATTAGTTGATTGTCTTGCTCAAAGTAAGTATAGAATGTTGATGCAGCCCACTTCTGAAGTCCAACTAAGGCATCCGTTTCATGACATCTGCACAGTGCCAAGGAAGCATGACGTAGGACCTTCAGAACATCTGCTTCTAACCTCTCTCTAAAACCATGTTGACTTTCTGTAGGCCCTCCTGCGTGATTGTTGCCTCTGAGGGATGATGCAGCCAGGTTTCTGAGATCAACCAGCCGCAATGAACAGTAGTGAACGACTGCATCACTGCAATTGATAGCTAATCCTGCATTCAACATTGGATCACAAATTCGTGAAAACCACTCTTCACAAACTCGTTTGTTTGCGCGGAAAAACACAGAGCTTGCTTTTGGTGGGGGTGATAGAACAAAGGAACCTTCATATGCATTATAAGCATATTTTTTCAATGCCTCAACAAAATCCAATAACAGACGCATTGGCAATAAGCAAATGTCAGCTGGCCCTATATACCTGCCTTCACCTTCCTTAGCTTCTAGCGTCAATACATTTGTTGCATCCAAAAGCATGCGTTCTAGAGCAGCAAATGTCTGAGTGGGACCACCTAGATGAGTTCGAAGCCGAAGGTTAATGCAGTGCCGGGCAGCTTCATGGATTCCCCACCAAATTGCAGCATGATTATTCACCGAGTATATCCTATCAATAGTAGCTCTGTCTACACCAGGACCTTTGGGGAATTCATTCCCATCAGCATCTCCAGACATATCGGTTTGACCAGAAAGCATATCTTTCTTGCCACGGTAAGTAAAAACCAGCCGTTGCACCCAAGACGAAAGAGGTAGCTTCAATCTGAGAGAAAGGTAACTCAAAATAGAAACAAGCTGCTGCCAGTGGAGTTTCCTAGGTTGTTGCTTCACAGCAAGCACATGCCTCCAGTTCATGCAATGGTTGGTCATGTTAGCAATATCTGAGGAATCCAGATAACTATGCTTGTCCACAAGCAAGCCAAATGCATATGTTGTGATAGGCAAAGCGATTGAAAATAACCTTAGAAATGCATCCTTTACATTACTATCTGGATCGCTAAGCTTGTCAAGCAGAACCTGAGCGACAACTGAGAAATCCATGGGATTGATGAGCCTACCCAGCAATAGTAACTCCAAGGTTACTGCAACATGGCATCTGACTTTAGGCTCCCTATCATATGCGCAATCCAAGACAGTGAAAAGGATACCGTTCGAAAGCGTAGCATCCCCAATGACCTCATAAGAGAAACTGAACTTATCCACATCCCTCTCCATTCCACGAACCAAATTTTCAAATGAAGCTATCCAATCTAGAGCCTCTAATTTCAGTGCCATGGATGATGATGCATTAAGACCCTGAACTATGTATTTGCCATATTTATGCGCAAACTTCTTTTTACATTCACAAGAAACCAGCTGGGTTTTACTACCTCCAGAGCCTCTTTCAAATGGTTCATATGTTGCCATATTACTTGAGAGTTCCACGTTGCTCAGTTTGTGTAGTGTAGAGAAAATCTGAAACTGCATCTCAAGGAAATTATGGAAAGGGGTGCCAAATGGGTCAAGCTTCTTTGAGATGAATGATGTCAAGTTGGTTGCTCTCTCATTTCTCTTTTTTGTATCAAGTGCAATCGTGGCCAGAAGAATCTTCAGATCAAATTTCATTAAGGAAAGCAACTGATCCTCTGAATACCGAGCCCAAGAATGTGCACCTGAGTTCAACATGATTTTCCTTTCATTATTGGAGTCTAAGGAGAGACTCTGGATATCAGGGTAACTTACTTGCCCTTCCTCAAGCAGAGATTTTATCAGCTCCAACTCTCTCATCAATGTTGCAATTGCTTGATCAACTACATCTTCCAATCCATGTTGTAGGCAAAAAAGGTAAGTAGCTGCTGAGTTTGCGACCACAGTGTGGTTTGGATGAAGACGCAACTTAGATAAAATTGAACTGAAGTCAAGCAAAACTCCCACAGAAGACGGACGGAGCCCCAAACTTTGCAGTGATAGAACTTGCAAGTTAGTCTTAAGTGCTGCCACCAACTGTGCTGATGAGGCAACTTGCAAGCTCTGGGCCAATACATCCACAAACAGGACATAAAATTCAGCAAACCTTTCCTGCAGAATCTCCGCAAGCAAGACCAAGCATCTGGATGCTTCTTCCATCCTCTCAGACCAGCCAAGCTTAGAGGCTATCACTGATCCACACCTTAAAAGCTGAGGAGCTAACCCTTCGAGAGGCCCAGCTACAAGTTCCCTTAGGTTATTTCTCTCGGCCACACCAGATGCCATAATCTGCAGTACCGTAGAGAAGCAAGCAAACAGTGGACGAAGCCGTCCAGAATTATGGCTGGCTGCAAGGTTGGGATCGTGCACAAGCACCTCCATATCGGCCAAGAACTTGGGAAGCAACCCAAGCGAGAACTGCAGATTCCCAAGCCAATGCCACTGAAACTGCAGAAAGCTATCCATAATCATGCTGCGATCGGCATCAGCAAGATCCGGCACAAACACCCACCCAAGGAGCAGGTCCATGATATCAACAAACTGCGGACGGAAGCAGTGGGGGAACTTGGCGGCAATCAGCATAAGCAGGCCGAGCAGACACCGGAGCACGGCGAGGGACGTCCGCTCATCCTCGAGCACGTCACGGCAGGCGGCAAGGAGAGGCGGCACGAACCGCTCGACCGGGGCCACGTCCCCGGTGGCCAGCAGTTCCCGGAGCCCCTCGGAGACGAGCGCGGCGGAGGAGGGGTCCCCCAGGAGCGGCAGCGCCCAGGCTACGAACCCGTCCGGCAGGCCTCCAGGCGCTTCGTGCGAACACAGCACCGCGCAGAGCGCCGCGTACGCCGACACCGCCGCGCGTCGCACGGCGTAGGACCTGCACAGCAGCAAACCGTCAGGCACGAGGCGGATGAGCCGAGTGATGCGTGGAGGGGGGAAACCGAGGAGGAGGAGAGGAGGGTGCACTTACGCATCGTCAGCGAGGAGGACCGAGAGGGGCGGGGCGAGGAAGGGGGCGAGGGCGGGGAGGAGGGGCCGGTTGGGCGGGTGGAGGAAGGAGAGGCGGAGGTTGGAGAGGGCGGCGGTGCGGGAGGCGTCATCGGAGGGGTGCGGGGGCTCGCCGGCGGCCGCGGAGAGGAGGGAGGAGAGGTGCTGCTGCAGCTGGTGGTGCGCGTAGGAGGGGCGAGGGTTTTGCATTGTCGCGCCCGCCGCGCCGCAGTCTCATCGGCCGCCGCGCTCCGCTCGCCGCCCGCCCGGCAGTCCGGCACGGAGAGAGAAACAAACAGCTCTGGCGTCGCCGTCTTCGGTTGATGAACTAGGCGTCTTCGTGTTCAGATCGATACAGAACTAGGCTCGTTATGGGCTTATGGCTCGCTTGTGGGTGGCTGTGGAGCCCCTGATGAACTACGGGCCTGGAATGGGCTGGTGGGATTCTGGCATTCTTCCGTCCCACCGGGCCTGCTTATGGGCTGCTGTACCTGGTTTTACTCCGGAAAAAGTCTTATTTACCTCCCTGGTCAATAGGTCGAGTTTACGTTTCCACCCTGAACTAAAAAACCGTCCGAAGAGAGTCCCTGGACTCCCAAAACGAGACACGTGATCTCCCTCACCTAAAACAAGTCCGGTTTTATCCTACGTTGCGCCAAATCAACCATCCTATGTGGTGAAATGTCACATGTTTCAAAACCTGAGGATAGCCTGTGACTGCATTAATGTCAAATAGAGCATAGGAATTGGAATGGGTCCCTATGGACATAGGACATATCCAGGAGTTTAAAGCTCGAGCAACAGAGTTTCAGAGTACGGACTTTGTATATGAAGGTAGATCATCCAACACAGATGCACACAATTTAGCCCTTGTTTAGATGTCAATTTGGCACCCTTGAAAGTTGGGAAACCGAGGTACGCTGTAGCATTTCGTTTGTATGTATGAAAAATTGTCCAAAAATTGATTAATTAGGCTAAAAATATAGTACAATAAAACTGTATAATTAGTTTTTTATTTTATCTATATTTAGTACTCCATGCATGCTATGACATTTTGATGTTATGGGAATTCTTTTTGCATAGTGAACTTTAGGGTAGAATTTGGATCTAAACAATACCTTAGCGAGAAGTTCAGTCTATAAAGAAATAGGCAGGCATGTTAACCTGCTTGGACCGTGGCGTTTGTAATTCGACCACTCTTGAATAAAAATGGGTGATGATGCTAAAAAAAAGTTGTAACGAGTTCCGCGGCTGTTCGTTGCAGGGATGGGCGGATGGCCATGCCATGCCAATGCGTCGGCTGTCCGTGGAACGGCGATCTGCCAATCACTGTTCAGTTAACGAGAGAGGATGCATCGGCAACATGGTAAAAGAAAACGAGCAGGTCGATCGGGCAATCAGACGTTGGGATACCGTCTGGTCCTTTGCAAGTTTGCATGGCGTAGAGAGTGAGTTTATCTTTTGGGATTGAAGTCTCCATTAGGCCTTCCATTATACACATGCATACACGCCGCAACGACACAGTACGGCAGCTCACATGAACACACGCCACGGCAAGGAGACACACGGCAGCATGCTTAAGCTTGCAAGGTGCGCGCTTCCGATCGATTGGCATAGTAGCTGCGGATCGAGCCGGTGGAAGGTTTCCATGCCCTTGGGAAGAGCTCTGCGTCAAGAATGGCAGGTTGAGGGACATGCAGCACCTGTACCCTGTTCTGATGCCGGATGGTGCCCTCCGCCTACTGATGTCGTCTAGAACGCGCCACAGAAGGATTCATGTTAGGGTGCGTTTGGACGTTGAATCGAGGTCAATACAAAATCAGCTAAGATATTGAAATTGACCCAATTTAAATTCTATTCTTTGGATGACTACTGGATTGCATATTAGAATCTTAGAAATCAACCAATTCAATTTCTGTTTGGAAGGGCAAAAGGATGAAATTGGAAATTGGTCTCCATCTCCATCTCCATCACCCATGGAGAGGAGAGCGGTCGCGTCGCCCTCACCCACGCCGAAGGAGGCTGACCACGCGGCCCTTGCCCTCCTCCGCGCTGCCCCATCCCAAGCCTCGTCGTGCGTCGGCCTTGCCTCGAGGGAGTGGGAGACCTCCTCCTCCGCCCCATCCTTGCATCACTAGAGGAGGCCACGCCGCCCTCCAGTGAAGCGCCCCGTCCTTCTCCGCGCAGCCCTCACCTCGCAGCTCCCGTCCTCCTCCGCACCACCCTTACCTCGCGCCTCTCGTCCTTCTCCGTGTCGCGCCTCACCTCATGCCTGCTCGACTGTAGAGGGGCGCAAGTCAGGACACCTGCAAGCCACCTGCGATGCCCACTTGCTAATTTTTCTTTCCTGCAGGAAACTGCGTAACTACGCAGGCAGGCTCGCTAGCGTTGTTGGGCGTTGCAGGAGAAAGCTAGCAGGCCAACGGGTGCTTGCAGATGCCTGCTTCTAGGCTGCAAAGCCATGTGACGCGTCGTCTGGAGGGACAGATCGAGTGGTTGCGGCCTCCAGAGCGTTGAGGGAGACGGCCGCGCACCCGTGGCGGTGGTGGAGCTGCACCGAGCCCCTGATGCAGGGTTGTGGGATGCAAAGGAAGGAAGCAGGCTGCAATGGGTCCTGGGTCGTATGCGCTAGGTTGGTATTGTATGCAGGCTTTGCGGACTTCACAGGCTTTCACGGATTTTGCAGGTTTGCCGGCAAAAGCCCATCGGTCTTAGCAGGCATGCCCGTTGAATCTCACTTGGAAAATTAAGGTCGCCCACAGGTGCCTACTGGGACTTTTTTTGCAGGCAGGCTTGCAGGTGGACCTGCGCCCACTTGCATCCTGAGGCGCAAGAAAGGGGGCAGGAGAGGGGAACGACCATCCGAGGAAGAAGAGGAGGGGATGGGGCGGCGCTAGGAGAGCGGATAGGGACGGGGAGGCAATGCGTCGCAATTACGCCTGCAAGGGGTGGAAACCAAATTATACCCACACCGTCTCATTCTCATGAGTGAAATTATATGAATCCACTCCACCCCAAACCACCACCACCACACACCAATCCAATCCAAATCCAACCCAAACATTTGAACTCATAATGTAATAACTATTAGTCAAACTATGGTTACAACCCAATAAGAATCCGTTTTTTAAAAAAAATTATAATATAGATTCTTATCACACTGCTTTGCACAGAGGAGCTGTCAGGCATACTGAGTCATCTCCAACAAATTTCGGTCAATTTTGATAAAATTTTATAGTGTGAACGTGAGGTTTTAATTCCAGGGTCCGGCTCTTGACATGAGGCCCACGTGTAGATCTAGCAACACTGCTTTGCACAGAGGAGCTGCTAGGCATACTGAGTCATCTCCAACAAATTTCGGTCAATTTCGATAAAATTTTATAGTGTGAACGTGAGGTTTTAATTCCAGGGTCCGGCTCTTGACATGGGGCCCACGTGTAGGTCTAGCAACACTGCTTTGCACAGAGGAGCTGCTAGGCATACTGAATCATCTCCAACAAATTTCGGTCAATTTCGATAAAATTTTATAGTGTGAACGTGATGTTTTAATTCCAGGGTCCAGCTCTACACAAAGAACCCATTTCAACCCAACCCAATCCAACTCAACCCATATTTACATAGAAACTAGTCCACCCCACCTCATTAACTAATATAACACATTTCAACCCACTCCAATACACTCCACATCAAAATCCAATCCATTAAACCCATTTGAATCCAAACCGTTTTGCAGGGCTGGTCGCAATATGGAGGGGGAGGCCTCGGTATTGAGTGTGAAGGGGCATGCGTGCGGGGAATACCGATTGGTATTGGACTCTAATTTCAATTCTGAATTCCATGTCATCCAAACAGCTATTAGAGCCAGCCAATTCTAATTCCAATTCCGAATTCTGGGGCTGAATATCTACATTCAAACGAGGTGTTAGTGTCAAGAAATTACATCTGCTTTGATATGCTCAGCAAGAGCTGTCTGGGCTCCGAACGTGTTCCTAGCTACCAGCTCATGGATCCTTTTATCTTGCCCTAGGATTTTTTACGCTGCAATCAATATCATATGCCTAGCTACTAGATCGTTCCCTTTTAGAGTAAGGGAGCATTAAAGTCAAAGAAAAGGCTGCACATTTTCTCCTGGAACTGGACTTCTTTCCATCAAGAAACTTGATGGAGGTCAGGGCGAGTCCGTCCAGGTCCAGAGTGCACCGGCTCCACGCGTGGCTGTCCCCGTTTGTTTGTTAAGGGAGCACGTCTACCGTCCACCAGCCCCACTCGCATCCGACGGGTCTCCACTCACATTCTAGTACAAACTGAAATCAAGTTACCCTGACGTGCTCGTCTCCTCTTCTTTCCTGCCGGCGGTCGTGTCCCGCGCAACTTTTTCCGATCTTTTAGGTAGCTATATTGCTACGTGTCAGCGGTCTCATACGTCGTCTCATGTAGTGCCATGTAAGATTTTTGTTGGTACGGAGGAGAGAGAGAGCGAGGTGAGAGAAAGAGGTCGTTGCTTCGCGAAACAACCGCCTAATAAGCTAAATTTTTAGGACTATGAGACAACTTCTCCACCATTGCATGAGTTTTATTGACATGCAACCAATAATATTTCTTTATTTTTCTATAAATTAAGGGATATTGTATTACTACGAGACAGACAAAACAACAATCTATTATATAAGTTGTCTGATAAGTGTTCTCAAGATTACGTGTCACTGTGTGAGACCGTCTACTAGACGACACCGATCTACTGCTTTTTCCATCCCTCAGCGCTTCAGCCGCGTCACGCCGATCGATTCGAGTCGCCCCCTGCCCCTAGCACCGCACCGATCGAATCGAGCCCCTCACCCCCCGCCCTCTCCCATCAACACCGCCCGTCAGCCATGGCTGCTGGTGCCTGTTCTTCGCCTGAGCTCATGGTGTTGGATCCCATGCTGGCCGTCGACCTGACCGGCGCGGCGCCGGGGCCACAATGGGTTAGCATCGAGTGCGCTAGCAAGGAGGCTTACGGCTGTGGAGAGCACGGCAAGAACTTAATGGAAGGCCTCGCGCTTTACGTGCGCCGCCTCGGTTGCGCAGATCTCAATTCTTCCCTATCCATATCCGACTGAGCGAGGAGGCGGTTCGTAGCATCCAAGCGGAGCTCGGTGTCCCCCTCGCCTTCCAGGGGTTACAGGAGATCAGCTTGCCTCTTGTCGATGGGTTCATAAAGGTCGCGAACCGGGGAGTCCTCGTCCTCCATGTCACCTTCCGCCGCTGGCACCATGGCTAGAGGGTCTACTACCTCGTCTACGACGCCAATGGCGCGTCGCTCTACATGATCCCGGACATCCCGGCGCACGTCGAGCCCACTTACACGCTGACGCCCGTCCCCGCGCGCCCCGCCGGCTGCGGGGGTCACGAGCTGGCACTGGCGTCGCGCCTGGTTGGGCGCGAACCTGGCGACGCCGAACGGGGTCGTCTCTGTGTGTGCACTCCGGAGACTGCCTGACAGGCTGACAGCAATGGCCCGTGGGCAATCAAGATGCACTGCACCCCGGAACTTTGTCGGGCCTTCTCGACGCATGTGCTCTTCTCTTTTGGAGACAAGGTTTTCTGGGCTGATCTCTCGCAGGGCGTCGTGTTCAGCGACCTGCGCCAGGACCGATCCGTCGTGGGCACCCGCTTCGTCAGCTTGCCCGATGGGTACACAATTGACCACTCGAAGTTGAAGGAGCCTGTGAAGATGACCCGGACCATGGGCTGCGTTGAGGGATACATCAAGTTTGTCTGCATCAAGCGAGGTGACACCAGTCGTTCTGGCGAAGACACGATGGTGATGGTGTGGACTCTGGACCTGGAGCACGAGCAGTGGAAGGAGGATTGGTTTTTTACTTGCTCCTGGGAAGAGCTCTGGATGCAGGCCTGCTTCATGAATGGCGTGTTGGAGGACATGAATGAAACCCCTAGAGCCCCAGTACCATCTTCTTTCCTGCTGCCCAAAACACGTCACAGAAAGATGTATTCCAAAGTTAAGAAGACTGATTACATCTGCAGCTTTGATATGTTGAACAATTGCTGTCGAAGCTTCGGACAAGTTCGCAACCACCATGTCATTAATCTTGTTATCCTGCCTTACACTTTCTTCAAGGATTGCTATCCTGCTCAAAAGAGGAAGCCGTCAACACGCAAGAGGAAGCTGCCAAGCATCAACATGCAGATGCCGATGTGCAGCCCTGCAGTTGCTCAGGTTGTTCCGCTACTACATATGCTTTATATGAACTGTGCCATCCATACTTCAGTAGAATTTGTGCGTTGCTGCTTGTCTTGCCTTAATTGTTTGTTACAATCAATCTACAAATATAATTGCTCGTCTTAATTGTTTGTTACTCTGATTTTCTATGGAAGCTGATTCTCTCAGAGAATTGATTCTGGCTGAAGGTGATTCTCTTTGATTCTCTACCGTGAACTCTCAAAATCAGGATGGAGGATCACTTCACAGAAGCAGGAGAAGCTACTTTTTCCAGCTCCTAGCCCATTAGTTCATTTCAAAGAATCACTTCACAGAATCAGCAGAGAATCACTTCTCTCCGGAAAACGGTCTAATTCCATCTAGGGTGGTAAACGTCACTCAAATTTATACTAGAAATTTTAAGGATCGGACTCCATTAGGGCGATATCGATCCCCACTTTCACCGGTCCACAATGATACTGTGATCCATCCGACCTCCACCGTGGCACCGGCACCAAGCCGCCGCGCAGCTCCCGGACGGGTCTAAGATTTTGACCATGGCTATTCAAAATTTCAAATAACGGAAAAAATAGTCAGCCTAAATTATTAATGCACACCACAGGCGAAAATTGATGAGAAACAATGTATGTTGAGTGAATCAGAGACGGAGGTGAACTGATGGGGGAGTTTGGCGTTTTGGGCCATATGCCCATCTTTGAGCCTTCGGTAAGAGGAGGGGGGAGATGGGCTTTTAGGCTCAACGAGTTAGAATTGACTGGAAAGATCATTTTATAGTGTTATTTTTTTATTTTTATACACATACTCCGCTATATATAAAAATTTTTTACCAAAAATAATGGGTATTGAATACCTTGAATACATGTAGGCCCGCCGCCTGCCTGAGCCTAACGAGAAGGATCAGCGGCGGGTGCCATACATATCCGATCTCAGCTGCATGAGTTCGATCGGATGGCTCCAGGAACCTAGGGATGGTCGGTACCTCAAATACCGTCCACCCCTTGTCAACGTTTTGAGCACCCCTGATGGCTTGGTCGTGGCAAGCACGCCGCCTCCGTGGCACGCAGGAAAGCCACGGAGCCCGGCCTGGTAATTAGTTGTCTCCCTCTCCTCCCTCTTGGGCTCCCCTGCTTGCACCGTACCGGCCATGACGGCGTGACCAGGAAGAGCTGACCGCCGGCAGCAACATGGGCGCCAAGTCCTAAATCCTGATATTTTGGACGACTACAATCACGGTGGATTTTGGACGGTAACAAGGACTTAGATTGTTTAGTTCGCGAGTAATCGTTTTAGCACTTTCTATGTATTTGGCTTCACCGTCTCGCTACTGTCAGGGTAGTGACAACGGTAGGCCTAGGCGTCTCATGCGTCGTTGTAAAATCATTTCTATTCTCACTTAATATAAAGATGTACAATTCTCTTGCGTATTGATAAAAAAATAAAATACAACCACGGCGCAGGCGCCGCCTCCTTGTGTGCCTCGGGCCCTCGGCTAGCCGGAGCACCGTTGCGTTCGGAGCGATACGTAGAGCAGCACCCGCATCGATCTGTCTTCGGTTGGGAAATCGTCCATAAAGACTAGCAGGCATGCGCATGCCCCCCACGGCAGCAGCAGGTGTTCTGCGAATCGAGCAAGCACAGACAATGTGGTGTTTTTTTGTCTTCAGATTGTCCAGGCTGGATAGTCTTCAGACAATGTGACGAGGTGTTCAGTTTGCTTGGTATTCACCTTTGTTAGTTAGACAATATGGTTCAGATTAAGCATTGGACAGGCGTAGTTGGGCTGGCCCGGTCCGTCACGAAATGGGCTGGCACGGCGCGGCCCGTCGTGCGGCACGGCCTATAGAGGCCCAGTAGGCCCACGACCGCGCCGCCCCATATAAAAGCCAGGGTGCCGCTCCCCCAACCCTAACGCCCCCTCCTCTCCCTCACCCTTTTCCTTCGGCCGCCGCTCCCTCCATTCCCCTCCGCCTCCGATGTCTGACCGTCGCACCCTCCCTTCACCCTCCGCATCTGACGTCCGGGCGCCGCCCCCTCCCTTTCCCCTCCATATCCGACGTCCGGCCGCCGCTCCTACCTCCCGGTCTCGTCCCGCCGCCACCATGGACCATCGCCGGTGCACGGGAGCCCCGGTCGGCCGAGCTTGCACGGCGGCGGCTCGCCTCCTCCAGTTGACACGCGCAGGCTCGTCGGGCCATCGGGCCGACACGGCATGGCTAATCGGCCAGCGTGCCGTGCCTGGGCCGTAACGTCGGCACGTGGGCCGACACGGCACGGTAGGGTAGCCGTGCCTCGCCGTGCCCGTGCCGTGTCGGGCCGGCACCCGTTGGCCATCTATAGCTGCCGCCGTCTCTTCCGTGACGCAAGTATTGAAGTGGTGCTGCAAGCACGCAAGAGGTGAAGAACAGGGAAGTGGACAGAAAGAAGAAGCCGACGCCGTCTTGCCGCAGTGGATCCAGAAGAAACAGACAAGGCGGCGCCGTCTTGCTGTCCTGATCTCGGGTAACAGCGCGCCAAAGTTTCTCTTTGTGACTTTGGGGCATGGCACTTCCGTCTGTTGATGCTGCTGCAACGGTTCCCAAAACCGTTCAGGCTGCTGCTAACGCTGATCCATGCCAAATACATTCTAAGGACTTCAAGGATGTATGCACCTTAGCTTCTCCCAAAGAACTCGCTGTCTTTTCTTTGTTTTGAGCCGTATGAATATCTATGTTGCTGATTCATCAGTACTCAGTAGTGCAGTACTGCTAACATAACGTGTTATATTTAGCTAGCATCGATGTCTGACTGAGTTTCAATTCACTTGCTGTTGCCTGGTGATGTGGTGATCTCATACTCAATAGCGTGTTCTTTGTTTGATGATTGCCGTGTCTCGGCAGCCACGAGGTCAGGCTTGGGAAGTGCAGGAACCATCTTCGCTTGTTGTATCAGTGCCGCCACGGTCGGAAATCTTTTGCTGCAACGGAACCATCGAAAGTTCTGCCGGCCTCGGCGGTGGCTGACATGCCTGCTGCTCCAATGCGAAATTCTGATTCATGCCACATCCCTTATGAGAAACTGAAGCATGTACGTTGTTTACCACCTTGCCTTTTCTAGGTCTTGAGGAGTTTTACTAGTAGTTCATACGAACATGTTAATTTATATATATTGTTGAGTTTACATATATAGTTATAATATATATTGGCTCGAGGAGGCGGTCTCAATGTTCTTGGGTTCATAATGCAGTGTCTCCACGACAAGGAGGACCGCAGGCCTGGGAAGTGCGAGCTCCATCTTCACGTGTTGTTTGAGTGTCACATGAGAGCCCGTGAGCCTTGGAGTTAATCCATTTGTTTTCTTTCGACTCATATGGTGTCTCATTATCATTAGTGATAAGCCAGTAAAACTATGAGTTAATGTACTATCGCATTGCCATTATTATTGTTGGTGTGGGCTAAGTTTGATGATGTATGTGCTAATATTTTTCCATTGAGTGGTGTACATTCTATCCTCGAATAACCTTGGAACATATTTCATGGCAGTGATCATAGATGTTTAGTTCGATTATGTTTGAACATGTACTATAATTTTTGTTGCTTTGGAAACTTCAATATACCTTGAATACAGTATGTCCACGAACGTCCATGCTACTGGCATAACATGAAATTAAATAAACAAGTTTAGTTCGACAATTCGACTTCATAACCTCACTATTTCTGGTCGGCAGCAGAGACATCCACTCTCTGTGCACCTCGGGTTATTTGAACTATTCGGACTTGGGCCTTGTTTAGATCCTAAATTTAGGGAGTCAAATTTGGGAGTATGATGTCACTTCGTAATCATTGTGTCACCGTAGTATTTCATTTGTATCGGTAAAAAATTGTCCAAACATTGATTAATTAGGCTCAAAATGTTCGTCTCGCAAAGTATAACAAAACTATGCAATTAGTTTTTGATTTCATCTACTACTCCATGCATGTTATGACATTTTGATGTGATGAGAATCTTCTTTTTGCATAGTGAAATTTGGGATCTAAACAAGGGCTTGTGCTTGTGCGAGATGAATAAGGCCTTGTTTAGATGTCAATTTGACACCCTAAGTTGGGAGTTTTGGGAATCGCGCGTCACTGTAGCATTTTGTTTGTATGTGTGAAAAATTGTCCGAAAATTGATTAATTAGGCTCAAAATGTTCGTCTCGCAGAGTACAACAAAACTGTGTAATTAGTTTTTGATTTCATCTATATTTATTATTTCATGCATGTTATGACATTTTGATGTGATGGGAATCTTCTTTTGCATAGTAGAATTTGGGGGTTAAATTTGTGATCTAAACAAGGCCTAAGGCCTTAGTTCTCAATTTTGGAGGCGTAAAGTTGGGACTTTGCCCTAAATGTGGTACTGTAGCATTTCGTTTGTATTTATTAATAATTGTCCAAACATTGATTAATTATGCTCAAAATGTTCGTCTCACAAAGTACAACAAAACTGTACAATTAATTTTTGATTTCATCTATATTTAGTACTCATACATGTACCGACATTTTGATGTGACGTGAATCTTTTTTTGCATAGTGGAATTTAGGGATGAGATTTGGGAACTAAACAGTAAACAAGGCCTAAGTTAGGGAACTAACGAGCTGATGCTGCTGAAGATTTATAAAACCAAGGTACCAGGCCACATGTGTAACTGTATATTAACGACTCTCATGTCCCTGAAGCACACTGACACACCCTTCAGACATCCCTGCTGACCATGACTCCTTGAGATGACATGTTAATATAGAGGTAAATTTTAAAGAAAGACACGCACCTCTAGTCTAACATAATACAACAGTGCTCCATCCGTACGTCGTTTTCGCTTTTCGAGAAACATCTTTGATTAAATATATAAAAATATATGTTAATATTTATGATACATAATAAATATCATTATATAGATATTTGAATCTAGTTTTTTAATAAATTTATTTAAAGATTAAAATATTGCACGTATTTTCTACAAATTAAAGTAAAATCGTGGCACGAAAACCAACGGCGACCTACGTTTAGGGACGGATGGAGTATGTCACTGCAAGTCTGCAACTGTGTGTGCAAGCATAATTTTTTTAAGCAGAATACTAGGTGACAAAGAAAAATATAATTCCACTAAGAAACAAAAGGCACCAGTAGCACATCTGTTTTGCAAATAGGCTGATCTCGTGGCTTGGGCACCACGTTCAAATGCAAGTATGCAACTCGTATTTCCTTTAACGAAATTACGTTAATTTATTACCTACTGAAAACGGAATGAAATTAAAAGATTATTATTATTATTATATATATAAAATTACACAGTATAACGCAGACGCTCACACCCACGCACACTCACCCCTATGAATACACGTACGCAAACCCTACCCCTAGGAGCACCTCCAAAGGACTGAGCACCCGACAGCCTCCAAAGGACCGAGCACCCGACAGATCTGGAGATTCCCGAAGTCACCATTTACGCCTCGTTGTCGGCGGGAACACCGCTTACCACTTAACGTATAACATCGGTAAATCCTGAAAAAATTACAGAAAAAGGTGCGAGCAACAGGATTTGAACCCCGGTGGGTAGCGTCCACTGGACCGTCTTACCATTGGACTTAGGGATACAAGTATCATTATTTTTGGGTCATCGGGTCGACCCAAAACTTAAAAAATAAACTTAAATGGCATCACATGTAATTAATTTATAAGGTAAAATGAACTAGGGTGGCTGACCCAAAAAACACCATTGGATACCCACTTGCATCCCTAATTGGACTACAAGCCAATTCGCGGTATGTATATATTTTTGGGTTGGCGAAGATAGCGAAGTCCATCGAAAAGAAATCTGTGGAGACATCTCCAAGTAAGAAATCGTCCGATTTTTTGGAGATGTATTACAACTCTAGCTTTATTAGAGAAAAAAAGCTTTATTATTCTGATGGCTTTATTAGAGAGGTACGTCTTTTGCTCTGTTCTGACTATATGTTTGAACACCCGGTTTGCATTTTTATTCTCGATCAGTTGCCGATCAGTTGCTTTGATTTGTTTGACCTGCTGTTTTCGGTAACAATGCAGCATGAAACAGTTCGAGTTCCTTTCACGTCTAAACATGAGCTGGAACAAACAAGCACAAAGGAGGCTGAAACTTGTCCAAAGCACATTCCCATAATCCCATCTGCCAAACGGCCACATATCACACACCACGCGCAAACAAGCTAGGATAGCCCATGAGACTGGATTTGTCCTTTTTTTGTCTGAACAAATTCTACAGATCTCCACTGCAGTACATATATGCATGCATGTATTATCCAAGTTCTTGCCATACTCATGCAGATCTCTTGTCGTGTCGAGGAGTGCAGGGGGCTCGCTCGGTCGGGTTGATGCTCAGCGCGGGCTGCTTGTTCGTGTCGGAAACGAAAATGGATGCAAGGCGGCGCTGTCTGCTATTGCCAAGATTCCATATTCATTCATCCTTTGCCTAAAAAAAGATATCCATTCATCCGAAACGCCTAATTCTGCTGAAGAAATTGCAGTCATACATCACATGGTGAGTAGGAACAAAAAGCTCACATGGTGAGTAGGAACAAAAAGAGCTTCTGAAATCTGAAAGCTGAGTAGGAACAAAAAGAGCTTCTGAAATCTGAAAGCAGCGCGATGACACGTCAGTGTGTTGGCTGCATCTCATACAAAAATTACAAAAATGTGCGTCGACCCTGCTCCCTGAACGTCTGAGGCACAAGATGACGGCATGTAGGCGCATCGGAATAACTGAGTACAGCAACTTTCTTTCGGCACGTGACTGTTGTTCATTTCAACATTTGAAACATTCAGGCATGCAAATCAGAAAATCCAAATTTATGTAACAGATCATACAATGACATATGTAGTGAGACAAGCAAGAGCTCACCAACAGCTATTGGGCAAGGACAGAACATTTAATGAGTTGGCCTCAAAATTCCAGCCGTACAGTCTCATCGTACAAATTGGCCTCAAAATACGACATATATTACATAGCCGTCAATGAAAATACATTAGCCGACCTCAATTGTCACCTCAACATAATTGGGCGCAGCCAACGCCGCAATGCTCAGCTCTGTGCACAGGAACACCAGCGTCACTAACAGCACCCTGGTGGCCTCGTACATGCTGTGATCCTTTCTTTCTTTCTTTTTTGGTTCTGCTTTAAGCATGCATCCAATGACCTGCTCAGCTTCAGTCTGGTACAATCATCACCAGTTGCAATCAGATTGCATGATTTATCTTCCACGCCTATATAAAATCCAGAACCTTCACTTGCCCCTAGATGTTTAGTAGTTTCAAGCTTCTTGGGAGGATGAAAACATCCAGACAGAGCAGCAGTTCTCATCACCTGATAGTGCACAGGAAATCAAATTGTGTCACATCCGTCCTTCAAGCATCAGAGCTATGATTTGTACTCCAGGACAATACAAAAAAGGCTACACGCACCTGCCAAGTTCAACTCATCTTCAAACCCATCTTGCATACCGAATCTTCTGTGCCCGGATGAAGTTGCAGCAAGTGGAAGGTATGGATGGAACGAGAATCCGTTGACAGTATCTAAGATCAAGCCAATAAGATTTAGAAAGGATATAGTAATAAAGACTCTAAAAACTCCTCCGGAAACACAAGTTCAGGAGACGCATACCAGCTGCTGCTTGGAAGCCTGTTACCCATTGACCACCTTGAAGGTCGTATACATGGACCATCCCATCCTATCAAGACACAAAACTCCTGTTTCAGTATTTGCTGGTTCAAAATATAATTAACTCAAACAAGAAAATGGAAGCTCACCTGCCCACCAGTGGCTAGATGTCTGCCACAGGGCTCTATATCAAAATATATTCTTTGATTAGTAGTATCAGCTGATCTGTACAACCTGATTATGGAAACCCACAACAACAAAAACATAAGAAAACTTTGCACAAAAATCAGAAGCAAAATGATTCAACTCTGAAAATCCAACAAAATTGCACCAATATAGTAGTTTGATATAGCCATTGAAAGATTGATAAGATATGACCACCACATGGATAGGCTCTGCTTCAAGTTTGAAGGCAAGCAGAGGTATATTAACCACATGGGAAAGTAAGCTTAGTATTCCACCTAACCAATTGGATGTCATCCCTATAACCACTTATGTGCATCATGGTACTTACTTGTAAACAATGTCCACCGTATTGCGAATATCCCAACATAATATGTATGGATCCTGATAAAAGATCAATAAATGTTGATATATAGGCCAGAAATGATTGAGTAAATTTCTGCAAGTTACATATGAACCCTGAAGTGACCGATAGTATGCCCAACAGATCAATTGTTGTGCAAATAGTTACCTTGCGGCCTCCAGTATATAGATAGTTCCCATCTTTTGAAAAAAGCACCTGAAATTTTCATCATGTTATCTGCTATTCATAAAGGAAGGTCCAAATGTAAGTGGCGGCTTTTCTAACCTGAGTAACACCACCAAGCTGGCCATGCAAGACATACAGAGGCTCCATGTTACTTTCTGCATACACAGCAGTTGTCTGGCTGTATGAGCCGACAGCAAGCATCCCATTGTGCGGAGAGAAAGAAATTGAAGATATTATACCTGTCATGAAAACAAAGAGCTCAGAAACACTTAAAAGTTTGTTTCACTTCACAAGCCATCCTGAAGAAAGTTTTCATTAACAGCTCTAGCTAAAAGAGAGCTGAGATAAAGCAATCAAGACCTTATTTCATACAAAATGCTGTAAAATACTGTTCATATTACAATTCTGCAGTCTCCTTGCTGCTAGTGCCCTAAACAGTAGTAATACAGACATGCCATATGAGTACAACAACAAGCTCCAGCACAACGTTATTTTGGTAGTTTCATTGAAACATTATTGTTTCAGCAAAAAGGATGTGAAATACATTTCAAGAATCTATTGTCAATATACTCCAACATAGCTTTCATGGTGCTTAAAAAGGCATGCCAAGGATACAGAACATACAACTGGAACTTTCACTTACCGGTTGGTCCTTCACCTCCCTTATGTAAAGAGTACTGCTCAAAATCTCTACCAGGCCGATGAACATCAAATACTCTTATTGCTTTGTTGTAGCCAGCAAAGAGCCTATAGAACAACATAAACCCAGTTAATAAAATAGTCAAGAAGATTTTACTTCAGCTTGTTTGTCTGATATTATGGGATTTTTTTTGGATTTAACTCCAGTTTGTTTGTCTGGTTATGTCAACTTGAAATTATAACCAAACAAGGATATGAGTAATAAACCATCAATTTCCGACTGAGGAGAGGATTTAACAGAATCTCATGACTCCATACGATATGTTCCAGCAAATTTCCTTATGTAACATGAAAAATGCAATCTATAGTCTGAGTCACATACTTGGATCCAGTAGAATTGAAAGAGATTGAAAGTGCAGCAGTTATTTCATCCATGGCATCATACGCTCTGTAAGTGCACCGGAGCTGCAATTCCCAAAACTAAGCATCAGAACCAGAACTACCTGTTAGCATACATACGCTAAACAAAACAAGCAGGAACAACCAGTCTTACCTCCCCACTGGTGGCATCCCAAAGGTGTATGGGGTGATCACGACTGGTGCTTGCAAACACACAGGTGCCTGGGTCTGCAAAACAACAAAAACACCTCAAATTTGCTGTTTGACCACAAAGGAAAAACGAACATGAGCATATCATAGAAAGAAATTCATCACTCACCAGACAAGGACATACACGGGTACCAGCAGAAATCGTACACTGGCTCACCCTCGTTCACCTGAAGGAATGCGCCATAAGAATCTGCAAGGGGAAAAATGGAAATCAAATCCCCGGACTTGTAGCCAATCCATTGCACAACTATACCAATTGAGAAAACCAAGGAAGCCAAGCATTCAGTTTAAGAATTTACAAGATACAATCCACAATCGCAACAGCAAACGACTAGAGACCCACCTTCACCTCCGACAGCGGCCTCGGCAATGTGCTCCGCCCCACTGTACGCGTCCTCCGGCCTGCCCAAGGAAAGAAGGAAACGCCACAACTTTAGCCTCTTGCAGCGCGCGCGAGAGAGCATCAGAATTCAGAAGAAGGTAAGCGCGCTGCATACAGGTAGAACAAGCGGAGCGAGTTGTCATCGGAGCTGGTGAGGAAGGAGGACCCGTCGGGCGACCACTTGACGCCTTTGAGGAAGTTCTCGCTGCCGCCGCCGCCGCTGCCAGTGGGAGCGGCGGAGCGGAACTGGCGGGTGAAGTTGTAAAGCCGGCGAGGGGGGCGGTCGAAGCGGAGCTGGGGCCACGAATACTCCGCCGCCGCCTCCCCCTCCTCGCCCTCCATCACCGCCGCCGCATCCATCTCCGCAGCCTCGCTCTCTGGGCCGCCATCGGGCGGCGCGGCGGCTGCTTCCTCCTCCGCCGCTGCCATAGGCTCTTCTCCGGCGAAGCAAACAATCGGCGGCCTGGGGTTTCGAGGGGGTTCTGTCTGACTCGTGTCTGCTTGGGCCGGGCCCAAGCAGAGTCATAGCGAGGCAGTCTGGGCCGTAAACTGCGTTGTGGGGGCATTGACCCATTGGGCCGGGCCCAACACAACCCCACGTGCACGTCACGCAACGCTCCCTCTCCCGACTCCACCAGGTAGTTGGAGTCGCGAGCCCACTGGTGGTTGCAGTTTAGATCCGTCCGCCTGAGCCAGAGCGAGGAGTGAACCCCACGGCACGCGCCATGTCCGACGAGTCGCCGCCGCCAGCGCCGCCGTCTCAGGCCGCCGAGAAGAGCCAGCCCGCCGAGCAGGCGGCTGGTGGCTGGGGCGGATGGGGCCTCAACATCTTCTCCGAGATCTCCCGCAACGTGAGTACTGAGTAGCACTCCGACCTGCCTGGGTTCATACGGCATGCGTAGATTTTTTTTCTCGGTGGGAAGGTTGGATTAGGGTTTCTGAATTGATGTGACGTGGTCTATCGCAGGCGGTGGAGGTTGCTAAGAGCGCCATCGCCGACATTCAGCAGCCGCCGGAGCAGGACACGGGACCGGACAGTGGGGAGAAGGGTAAGGAGAAGGAACCGGAGGGGGAGGAGGAGGAGGAGAGACGCAAGGCGGCTCTGGACAAGCTGGAGAACGCCAGTGAGGACTCAATCCTGGGCCAGGCAAGCACTTGCCTTGCTATTCTCTCAATATTGCTGACATCTTCTTGACAATGCCACCGATAATGATTGGTGAATTGCTGTTTTAATGTGTGTATGTGGGTTTCTGCAGGGGCTGAAGGCCTTTGATACCTCGGTGGAGACCATCACGACTGGTACTTGGCAAGCACTTGGGACTGCATGGAAGAGTGGCTCGCTATTTGTTCAAAAGTACATCCGTCATTTTATATCTGCTTCAGTTTCTGCTGTTACGCCCTTGTGAATTGAACAAAAACATTTGAGTTCAGTAATTACAGACATTACCCCATGTTACTTCATCTTTATTACATGAAACATTCAACACAACCTATGATTGCTTCTTCCCATTAGTAAATCATTAAATAATTTAGATAGTTCAGAATCTCCACCCAGTATATTCTGCTGATGAAATTGTGGATCTAGTCAGCTACATCTTACATTTGCGCACGTGAAATGCCGCTGGTATTATGATGCGCTTCATTTCCGGATACCGGTTGACAAATGAATATATGCATTTCCAGTTACTGGTTGACAAATGAATATATGGGTATTCAGCTGCCTGTGTACATGTGTAATGTGACTTCTCATAACTGTCTTTGTGTATAAATTAGTGATGAGATTCTGAAAACAGCCTTTCCATCATAACTTCGTTACTGTTTTGTTATATAGTAAATTTGCATCTATATCTTTTCTCAGTTTCAAGCATCAACTATCTGGTTAACCTTCCTGACACCTTATTAATGCTTGACGGTTCATAATGTCTTAAGTAAGAATTAGCCTGCAAATGTCTCTCCTTTACTCTGAGAAGTAACATGTTTGCTCAGTGTATTTATCTCTGACTATAACATGGTTACTCTCCTAGATTGGAGAACTCGGCTTCAAGCCTGGCTGAAACCATTCAGCAAGGAGAATTGCCTGCTAAAGCATCTGCTATAGCACCGACCATTTTAGAGGTAACTAGGATGCAGTAATTGTGTTGCTTCTACATATGTAGGAGATGAATATCGTCTTAATACTAAAGTTCAATAATCACAGACGGGGAAGTCATTTACAGCAAGAGGTATGGAAGTGCTTGAACGTGTTGGAAAGGAGACAATGGAGTTTATTGTTGAAGAAACTGGTATGGAAGTTGATAAAGGTAGTGCCGGTGAGGGTGACCAGCCTACAGAAGAGGAGCAGTTTGAAGAAGTCTCATTTGACAGATGCTTCTATATTTATGGAGGGCCTGATCAATTGGAGGTGATGCTTTGTTTACCCAAGGTTATTGTGTGTTTGGTTTTCACTATTTTCTCCCTTCTTAGTTTGGTGCGGTCTCCTTTTCCCCCCTTGTAATAGGAGCTGGAGGCACTATCAAGCCACTATGCATTGTTGTTTAATAGGAAAAAGGGAAAACTTAATGCTGAGCAGAAAACATATTATGATGGAAAGCTCAAAGAAATACAACAGATATTTAGTCTCAGCACCAATGCTGAGGAAGATGGACCAGACTCTGACAAAGGGAAGAAGACCGAATCAGCTGATACTGACGCTGATGCTGAGATGAAGAAATTATGTGAATCAAGTGTTAGCAAAGCTGCTAAGATGGCTGCAGGGTATACATGCCTCCTTCTCTCCTTGTAAATTCAAAACTTGTATGTTGGTACTTTAGTTTTGTCAAGCAATGGCGAAATGTATGAAATCGTGTTCATTTATAGAGAGCCATTTAGCATGTGGCTTACTATAAAGACAGCAACATCTTAAAAAAAACAAAGCATATAAGAAGGAAACAATATGGTTTAACTTTTGCAATATATTATCTATCGGTTCAGTTCTGCAAAACTTCTCATCCATACTTCATTTTCCGGCATTCATTTCCTTAAAACCACTCATGAGACCGTGATCACATTTATCGCCTTTGCAGGTTCACCACTGCCTTGGGTGGGCTTTCTCCAAATGAGATTATCAAAAGAACTACCAATAGATTAGAAACCATTCACTCAGAGGGTGTTCATGTATGTACATACTATATAGTGTATGTCATCCTTTGCTGATAAAACTGAATATTTCTGAGGGGAAAAAAACTCTTTCTTGCAGAGACTGTCAGAGATGTGTTGCCTAGCAGTTTCTCAGCTTCTGGTACTAGGAAAGTCCATAATATCTGCTGCCAACAAATCAAAGAACGAAGATGATGAGAATGACATCAAGATTGACTGGCCTGAAGATCCTATTTCAAAAGCTAAAATAATCAGATGGAAGGTGCAATCCATCTCTGTGGATATGGAAAAGGTCTCCACTAGTTTTGCTACAGGTATGGTCCTCGTGATTAGTAGATTACTGCCTGTAGGACGCGTCAACTTCAATTTTGACACATGTTGACGTACCAACTCGTCTATCTGAAGGAATCTCGGATGTGGCTGAAGCTTACGCGGCAGCTATACAAACTGCTCTCGCCAATAAGCAGGATGATCTACCAAATCAAAAGTCGGTGCAGGAGAAGGCCTGGTCCATATCCAACCATCTGAACTCTGATCAGACTAGCGCTGTGAGCAAGCTACAAGATGCCCTGCAGTACCTTCCTTTCGTCGTCGTTTGCGCTTCCATGCCAAGCGTCTGATTGTGGAGTGGTTTCTCTTTCAGCATTGCTGCAATTGTTAGCCATGTCTGTAAATTTGCGTGAGGGTTCCCTTCAGTGTTGCCAGAATTAGGGCCTCTAGCTTTGGAACGAACCACACTAGGCATGTTGGTTAGTTGTCATGTTTGTATGCCATGGCACTTGGAAAATTGTTGCTCTCTGTTTTTCCTCTGAGAACAATCAATTATTACTGATGTTCAACATACAAGTGAACTGAAATGTTCAAATTTATACTGCTCAATCCGTACTGGATTCTTTTTTATTCATTCTGTATATTTTGGCATCTCGAAAAAGATGCTCTCCACACAGACAGGTTCGGTAAACACGGGCTTGGTCCCTGCCGACAACGATCCTCATGGAAAGAATAGGAGAACAGTAGCCTGGTAAACACCGGGACAACGATCCTCATGCAAAGAATAGAACAGTAAAACGTGTGCATCTAGCCGAGAGGAGGCCTTTGTGTTCTGATCGAGAAAGGGAGCACATAGTGAAAACGTGTGCATCTTTGTTTACGTGGGGGGCATAGGTCCCCGTCTCAGCTCTTCCTAGGTCCGCCTCCCCGCTACGTCTGTGGACGTCCCTTCATGCTCTGATATCATAATAATAAATACAAATTGTCAAGCTGGCGTTGTTGGGATTTATTTATCACGTAGATGTTCGGGCAGAAAGTTTCTGACGTAGCATAACAACATATGCCACGCTCTTTGTAAACATGCACATCTCAATTCTCGCCTCAACAATCATTCAATCTCCAGTGTTTGTAGCAAGCTAACCAAGTAGCTAACACTCTACGCTCAAATGATACGACGATCCACATTCACGTCTAACTACCATTCTCAGGATCAGCGAAAGTTAAAAATGCTATTCCAAAGACATGGGCAATACGGCTCAAAATGTGACTGCCGAGCAATATATGTAACAAGAGGGCAAAATAGGGTCACGTACCACAGAAAACTTTAGTTGAAAGCAAATATGGTACAACAGAAGATGTGAAATAAGGAAAGAAAAAAGGGCGTGAAAGGGAAATCACAACCCGACAAGCAAAATTCATAAAATCATGGTAACTTTGTCCTTGTTTTTCAAAAGAAGAAACTATAAGAGTAGCTGCCCTCAGGTGCTTGATCATAGTAGCCAATCTGCAAATAAGGTGTGTATGAATGTCAAGTGCACATAAACCTTTTCAAAATACCAATGACATCACTTAATATAAGATCATGCGAAGTAGAGTTAAAGAATGCTTACAATGTCCTCATCATACTGTATAATATCTTCATTCAACAACCTTCACAATGCCCATTTGATTAAATTTGGACCGCAACTCGCCTTACCCAGGCTGAACTCGAGACAATGTAGAGACGAACAATCTGATGGCCGCTTGACAAGCGAGGGGGCATTTAGAGCTCAACCGCCTCAAATAGTATATACTAGTATAAATTTCAGAAGTGTTGAACGCTCAAGTGTGACTCCAGATTTACATACGGTCAACAACATGCCAACCTGTGCCCTAAACTAAATATGTGGTTGCGCAAATCACTCTAAAGTGTGTACATTCAATTGGGTGTAACCGAATCCTAGTTAATGATGCCAACCTGTGCATAGCTACTGCATATTTGGGTTTTGATCTTTAATTTTTGCTAATTTTGCATTTATGAGCTTATCCAATATGGGGGGCTCAAGAGGGATTGGGTCAAGACATCTCTCATGGGCAGCATTATTCACCTGCAGTTACAAGCAAGCACAATATGGAATTAGATCACAAAAAAAATGACTGGTTTCAGGCAGAAACTAGTTAGTGGCAACTTGAATGTTAAGTTATTTGACCTCTTTGAGTAAAAAGCTAATAGCTGCTTCATCGTCCACAAACTCTTTAAGGGAGCTCTTGAGAAATTCCATATCCAGCTGAATTTGCTGGAATCCACTTCTGTTGAAAGTCTGAAGACGAACAAATTCTTGCAAGCTTTTCAGGCAGAGCTTGAGAACCATGGATATTACAGATTCCTGAAATTTACCCAGAATACAAGTAATTACAGTCAAAAGCAGCTAGGCAATGTTGCTGAAGAAGAAAGAAAACTATACTTGATCGCCAAGCAAGTTAACTCATAATTTGAACTAGCATATCTGCCACAACAAGCATCAGAAAATTCAATTAATAAGCTGCCATGTGACCTCATTCAGACAATGTATTCTACAAATTATGCTGCATTTGACATTGCAGTGGATTTTAAGTGAAATTATATGCAAGTTACTTTTTTCTTTTGGATTTTGATAAACTAGATGCAATTTCCTATCGGTATGTCCTTTGAATTTAAAAGAGGGTTTAGATGGTGAACCAGCAGAACTGAACAAGGACAGACTAAAAAAATGATGATGACCTTCCCACTGTGACAAGCTCATATGACTGAGATGTTAATAATATACTGTTAACATCCTACTTTTAAATGTCAACAGAAATATTTTGCTACAGTTAGTAGATCTCACAGCACAGCGTAGTATGTTCCCGCAGCCTAAAATTGAATGAACTTAAATGTAGTCATCAATTGATGAGAGAGATAAAGGCTGATCATAAATATTACGCAATGCTCAATTGACCAGGTTATACAGTCTACATTAGTCCCCTGAGTAGGTCATCATTTAAGTAAAAAAAACATTCCTTGCCACTATTGGAAAACTTATTTTCTATGCAAGTCGTACACTTGAAAAAAAAATAGAAACAGAAACTATCGGCCCCACAAGGATGACTGCTTTCACTTAAAACAGACGATGTATTCAAACGTGTGGACTTCTGCCATAACTACGAATGTCCATTGTGCTTATGCAGTATGATGCCCCTAGTCCAAATATTTAACAAACTAAAAGATGAATGAAAACATAAGTCCAAAATAACATCTTTTTAATTCTAAAAGAAGATAAATTGGTAATTCCAAGCAATCACCTGTGTGTATTCAACTTTAGTGAATATTTCCATTTTCTGCTCGAATAACTTTGCTAGGTGGTTTTCTAAAAACTGGCTTCTAGCACGGTGTGTGTTTGATCGGTTCAACATGTCTTCTCGCATTGGATTGCTTCTAGATGAAGTTGTGCTGCCAGTGCTATCAGAGTGCCGATGTCGCCGAATTAGACCAGGTAAGATCTGCTTGACTTCAGATACAACACCATTGAACTACAAGGAAAATAAGAGCATTTTACTTAAAAAGAAACTTAGGACCAAAAGTTCCAGCATTTACCATGTGTCTGAATTTTGAAAGCGGGTGCTAGCCATTCAGTGATACAAAACGAACAGGTTCAAGACTCCAGCAGCTAAATTTGTATGATGATGCAAGCTCAGTTATAAATTTGTTAGCATACTAGCACTAGAGGCACAGATAATGAAATACTAGGAAAAAGAACTTCACAAACCTCAATAAGAAGTAGATCAACAAACATGTTTACTTCCCGTGGTTCCTTGTGCTGTTTTAGAAGAAAAATAAATTTGAGCTAGCAAATCCAGAAAAGCCAGAATCGATGGTTACAGATATTTTCTTTTGAATACAAAGGCTAACCTTCATCCAAACAGGTGTCGTAAATCGCTTATTAAGAAGTTTGGAGATCTTCTGAGTCTTCATATTTATGTACTGCTCCAAAGAATATATTCAGTTATTGGCACTGCCAGATCCAATAAAAGAATTTGCATTTCTAATGGAGAAAAAGAATAAGCAATTTTTTATTAAAATCAGTATAGAACCACATATGTTCCCATGGGCATGGGACTAGCCCTTCTCATGTAAAACGTGACCCCTACTGCTTAGAAACCGAAGGTGGTTCTGCTTTTGGAAACAAAGCCTTAGAGCAAGTAATGGCATGGCGCTATCAATCCTATTTTTTTGTGACACCATGCATGTACTGCATTGCTTTCCAAGTTGAATGTATGAGATACAATAGGTTGATGATTCCCACCATATTCGAAATAGACTGAAGTAGTGCACACTATCACTATGTCTCTTATAATAATGCACATGACCTTTTTATTGTGAAAGGAAGATCTGATAGTTTAAGAGAAACTACTAGTCCATAAGCCTTTTTTTTCTATCTATAAGTAGTTATTTAATTTCATACAGCAGCTATGAGAACCAAAGGAAAAACACACCACATAGAAGAGAGATAAAAGCCTCTACTTAAAAAGCCAATGACAACGAGCAGTAATAGAATGAAAAAGAAAAGATAAAGAATGTTTCCTACATGGTGTAAGAATTTCTCCCCAGATGAACGATATAGCCGACATATCTCCCCAGGTACAAAAGGTGGTCCGTATTCATAGCTACGTGCACCGCCTCCAGAAAATGAAGAAGCCAACTCCTAAAAAATGCAACAGAAGTCAGAATTGTTTCATTGTTAAGTACTTAAGTTGCACACTGGATAATGAATGGGTGAAATTAGCAATGTACCTCTGTGACTTTAGGAATTGTTGTTTGTTCAATGTAAACACAGAGTTGTGCAAGCATAAGCACCAACACTGTTGGGACCTTATCAATTTGCACAGAATCCAGAGCACCTGACTCTTGTGGAAAACCCTTGCTTCTCCCAGAGAGCACATGAAAATGCTCATCAAGTTTCTGGAAAAAATCTTGAAAACCTTCTTGTACCCAATCAATAATCAAATCCCTCAGCTTTACAAGCAACTCTGTATTGCCATCTATCATATGACGAAATTCCTGAAAGCAGCATGCTCAGAATGAGAACATAAAAACAGAGCATAACAAAGCTCTGATGCAATCACAACAACAAAACCTTCCGAGTCCCAAGCAAGTTAGCATTGCCAGCAGACAAAGTTTCCTACATATGATGATGAAACTAATTTGATGTGGTAGCTGTTGGTGTGTTTTTCTATAAAGTTGGTCTAAGTTAGATAAGTTTGACTTAGGATAAACTAAAACCTCTTACATTTTGGAACGAAGGGAGTGGAAAGCTTGGATGCAATTATGGGCTATTTAGTTGATTGTATGACACTTATGTTGTTTAGCAACATAATAGAGACATGGATATTCAAATGCTTTCTGATGCTTCCGAATATATACCTGCAGGAGATCTATGCATCCTTGAGATACTTTGATTTTGCTCGTCTCCATAGCAGTTTGCAGCTGTGACTCTTCTGATTTCTCATTTGATGTTGAATGTGTTCTGACCAATGCATCTGCTCACCCATATAGAACATATATCAATTTTTCCAATAGACTTTCTTTAGTTTTCCTACTTGTATCATTACAAGCTTAGACAAAATAAGTTATTGGCAAATCAAAAGATGAAGTCGGTTCTGGAACATAATTATAAACTGAAGATAAATTGTGCCGGAGTGGGATAACCTGATATTTCACTTTGAAGATGAAGAAAGGCAGTCGCTATGTGTTGCCTAATAATGTCTCGAGTAGTCTGACAGGAATGGCACATGCAAAATCAGTATCAAGACATACACACTGGATGGAAGATATCAAAAACAGCAATTGCACAAGGGCACTTAAGTACACTTAATCCATCCCCTGAATAAGAAAGCAAACCCACGGAATTTCCAAAAGAACCTTATTATCATATAACCAACACACTGACACTAAATATATTAACAAACAATCCACAGCTAAACATATAGTACAAAACAGTTTTTACTCATTTGTAAATTAATGCACAGAATATCAGGAAGTGAAGCAAATTCAAGTGCTGGTAAGTGTAACCATATAATCACAAGCAATATAATACTATAATCACCATTAGGGGGAATATTTGAATAAATACTAGTAACTGGTTTTAGAATGTTGTTTCCAAGATGATAGATCTAAAATGGCAATCGTACTCCCATATAAACCTATGGATGAAATAAGTTCCAACACTACCCACAACAGTTGACCTGATATAATTCTGAGACAGGTGGCTACTAGTTGAGCATATATTTCAATTCACTTCATCATAAAAAGGATGTTGTTAATTAGGACTATCAGAAGTAAGAAACCTAAAGCTAGACACACCAATTGGTGGAATTTATAATGCAAATTGAGCCACATGGTCTCTACTTGATTCTAGGCAGAATATACAAGCTGATTGAAGAGAGAAAGGCTGCTAGAGCTCAAAAACATATAACATTATATCTGATAGTTTAAGGATATTGTAACCACAGAGGAAAAACATATGATTCTTTTCTTGAAGGCTATAATATCACTGAATGGAACTGTTATAAATGTGCAGGTCAAACCTCCAAAGAAAAAGCTGGTAGTGCAGCCTCTGGAATAACTTCATCGATGGCAGTTGCATCCTCCCACAGGGATCCTTTGATCACCCAACAATAGCATTATTATATTTAAACAATGCAACGATCTCACAAACACTAAAATCAATTTATTAAGCAAAACTGTTTCTGGTATTGGGGAAGTGTTTCAAAATAATCCTATTTGAGCCATCACAGCAAAATCTTAGTGGAACTAGTAAGTTTCCATCTCAATGCAAGACAGCACAACGAAGCAACTACTAACTTCAAAGTAAAATCACCACTGAACCTCATGTCAATTGTCAAGAATGGTGAGATGAAGAATCTGTCTATAGATGGAACGGCTATTGGATGATATGAATCCAAATACCAACACTGACTGGCCCATAGAGGTTTAAACTGTTGTTCTAAATAGTCTTTAAATAAAATTGCAATGGCGCTACAACATAGTAGACAAAGTTCTTACGTAGCATTGTCAGCAGATCTGTCGATGGAATTCTTTTCTTCAGATTCTCTCTGACTTTTTCATACCGGCTTCATGCAGAATAAAAAGAAAATACTGAGTGTGTATGTGACTTGTCAAAAAAAAGTGTATATGTAATGAATTTCATAGTAAAAATGCAAGACAAAACAACCAGCACAGATCACATGGTCAACCTAAATGAAATGGTAGTTTCAGTTAATCTCGTAGAACCACAAAATGGAGTAATTTTCTTGCATCTCCATTGTAGAGCAAGGAATATGAAACAGCCAATATGTAAAATGGCAGAGAGCATTAAAAGAAAGAAAATATTCCCCTTTGTTTTTCACTCGCATTTCTCTGCAATTAACTTGGTAGTATAAGATATGCACCAGGTTGTTTAAAGACTTATGGCACCTTTGCCATTCTGGAAACATAAAGAGGTGTGCAAAGTGATGCCACATTTTGGAAGACTAGTTCAATTAATTGAACTAAAGAGGATCGGTGGTGACCCTTAGGGGGCACCAATTCACACTGCTACATCAGATTCCATGGACCCCAATATTATCTCAGCGGCAGAAGATGGGCAAGAATAATTTATACAGGGGTCCAAATAGCAAGGACTAAATCCAATAGGAGCCTCATAAAGGTTTTTACTATTTTGTATGAATATTTTTGGTGCAAACTAGAGTAATATATCAAGCATAGAGTGTTCAAGGAAATATATCAAGCATAGAGGGGACCAAGGCCCCCCCTACCTAGTCCACCCATGTCTCCGCCCGAGGTGCAAATCAAACCAATGCTTTAAGTCATGATCACTAGAAGGGAGACCACTTTTGATACCCGCCCCCAAAGCTGCTTTGATCTTTCCGAAAAATTAGAAATAAAACCATAACTAAAAGAGATAAACATCTCAAGTTATATCTGCAAAGCTTTATGGACATATGTCAAATTGGAGCCCTATCTTTCAGCACTAAAAATTTTATACCATTAATGGAAGAAGGCATACGACAAACTTTTCAGTTTTCCATCGGTGATCTTGGTTTCTATCGTGGGAGCTAACAGCAAAGATTTGGGAAGGAGGATCCATTGGCAGCTGAAAGTTTGGTGGCAGAATTGCATAAGAATTGAACTCAACTTACTTTGAGAACAAAGCTTGTGCAAGTTCAATGAGACGTCTTTCTGAATCAGGAAATATAATTAAATAAGCACGGAATGTCTTTGAAATGTCTCCGATTGAAGCCTAACAAAAATTAACACAAGAGGGTATTAGATGATTAGTGAAGACAATACTTTAGAGTGAGAGCAACATCGCATTAGCCAAATTGTGCATGCTTAGTCGCAATACAGACCACACGAGCTGTGTCAATCCCAGTTTGTGGAACTTCCACCATGGAAACTGTTCAGTTGCTCTAATATTTTATATATATACCTGGGTAGACTCATTCTGGAGATTCAAGAGGCAATCTTCTAACTTCTCGAGCAGATTCGATTTTAGGTTGTCCACCTTTTGAGAGGTACAAAGAAAAACTAAGATGGGCATTTACTGAACAAAAGGCAACACATACAAGACAAAGAGAAGCTGTGACACAGCCTCATCAATATGCACGGAACTACAGTAACAAAACACATACCGGGAAGTTCAATTGTTTAAGGAGAACTACAGCTTCTGCTCTTGCTTCAATAGGTTCAGAATCTGAGTATAACTTCGCCTGTAAATTTATGGATGGTAAACTGTATTAAAAATCAATGGACAATTAGAATACTAGGATTGATTAATGAGCCATAAGCAGCTGGACAAATAGTTATGAACTCTTCCACAAGAATCTGAGTCAAAATGCATACAATTACCTGAAGGTGTTGTATAACTAAATCCATTGCCTCCTCAGATGCCTTTTTACAGTCTTGAAAGGATGTATCACCATAGGCCTATATAGAGAGAAAAACTGGATAGAACAGCATGCTAAAAAAAGGTGTTGCGGGGATTTTGTAAGATGAAGAAATTCACTTAAGCTCAAATTTACCTCAAAAATAGGTTTTGCTCCAGTAAAGAACCTGACAGCATCCGCATATGCTTCTGTCTTGATGCATTTGTTAAGCCGAGATGGAAGGTCATATATGAACTGGAAAAGAAGATGGAACCTAATATTATCAAAATCGTCTTCTTTCTTTGTAACTACATTTAGTAAGTTACTAGAATTAACTGGCAGTAAAAATACTCTGGAGAGATGTAAAAGTAAACATCGAGTATATAGTCTTGAACAAACATATTCAAGGCATGCCTTCAAATGATCAGAAACAAAAAGTAATTCTCAAGTGAGATAAACTACATATGCACAACAAATTACCCGCACTGTTTTCCTAGCTTCGCGGCAAAGACTTGACTCAAAATTGCTAATTGCCATGGATTTGTGGCACTATGTTCCCAATTCAACGCCAAAACTTGGTGATAACCTACATGTTGGTCACTTGCCCACCCCCAAGGCCACATCATTGGCTGGGACATCAATTATGTGCCTGTGTGCCACTTAGGTTTAATCAACTTATTATTATGAAATCTGTATAATGTTACTTTACCATATAAAACCGAAAGTTGTTAGTTCTTGGCGTTAGAACAGCATAAATTGTCAGTTCTAAGAGTGATAGTGGAAGGAAGAGAGCATATACTTGAACTTTTCGGAGCAGATTGCGTGTACGGTGTAATTTCTCTATGTTTTCCCTTTTGTCGAAAAGAGATGTATTCACTGTGTCACTTTTTGACTGCACTGATGTTATCTGAAAATAAAAAGGCAAACATAGATTGGTTTAACAATGTTTTAATGAGTCGACAGTACACTAACAACAAGATAATGCATACCTTCGAAAGGAGCTGTTCCATATTTGTCTCCATTCCAACAATGTTAGTCTTCATCCTGCAGCAAAATCATGGATACATAGAGATAAACATTACAACCACAGCAAATAATACAACTAGTACATCAAACTAGTTAACAGATGGAGAAATCTGAGCTGTCAGTAAGAAAATAGGATCACCTTTTGATAGTGTCAGTTGCACTAATAAACTTGTTATAATTCTCATACACTAGCATCTGTAAGTCTGTGTCTAGATTCTTGATCTCAGCAGCCATCTTCACATGCCTTTGTAGAAGACCTTCCAGATTGGATTGTTGCACCTAAAAACCTCAAGGGAAGTGAGCATTCTCCTCATAGATATAGGAGCTAACAAACTAAACTTTGATATCATGGTCCTACTGCCTTAAGTTTTAAACAAACACTGCAATAGCATATTAGGATGCGCGTGGTTTGGACCCCAAACAACCTTGCCAAGGTTTAGCAACCCCCTAAGATTTGGCACTTCTTTAAATGGTTGTGAAATTTTGGCATGTCCATATCCATTTGGTCATATCCTATACATTTTTTTGCCGAACCTTGGTTAAAGCATCAGTAATTAGAAAGAAATTCCAGCTAGCCAATCATTAACAAGGTCAGATGGGGCACAAAACAAAGATTCCAGCACTAATAAAACCATCTGCAGCAATCCAAGTACCCAACAATGCAAAGGGGCAGTGTGAATAATTCAAGCCATTCAAGTGAAAATGGCAAGGCATGTAAGGATTATATGCAAAAAGGGTAATGTTCACCAAATGAAATACATATGACCGATAGGTCACGCTGAAGCTCTAATTATCAGAACATAATTGAAGTACATAACAGAAACTGACACTATAGAAGGGCAATGCTAGTGTAAACTAAATAGTCTAAGTAAACTGACACTATATAAAGTATGGCTGTAAATTTGATCTTTCTGATGAATACCCTTATGTCAAGATCCCAAACTCGAGGTGAATTTGATGGAGATTTTAGCTAAACAAAAAACACAATCTGCATTCACATGCAACATTCAACTGCATAATTATGAGCCAAGCATGTTTTGCAACCTTTACTTATAGAATGCTTCAATTCATACTTTCAATTCAGCTGTTTTGGTAAAACCACTCTGCTCTATGCTCTATATCTAACTCTGCATCCTATATACCAAATCTCCATGGTTTCTTTTCCAGAGCACAATTACAATTATAATCACATATTAATGGAACAAATTTCATCCAAAACACAACCACATGACCTACAAATGAATCAAAAAAGTTAGCAACGTATGCACACAAAAGTTAACAGCATCATAGGAACGCCATTTCTGGCTCAGTTGATCTCCAGACGAAATGCAATGTGTCTTAATCAGGTTAGTTCCAGAGAAATCTTAACAGATCGAGGTTATCACATTCGTTCAGAGTCTACCAACTTGTCCCCAACCGAAACGATCAGACCGAGAAGCAGGGAGCTGGATCTGAGAGACTAGTGAGAGAGATATAGAGGGAGTGGGATCAGATGCAAGCACGAACCAGGACATTCATGTACGTCTCGGGATCGAAGGAGGTGGAGTTGATGGAGTCCAGGGGCGACGCAGGAGCCGCGGTGGGGGAGGGCCGCGCCAGGGACGCGGGGGCCGCGGCCCCGGCGGCAGCGGCCGCAGAGGGGTCGGTGTTGTAGAAGCTGGCGAGAAGGTCCCGCGTGCGCCGGGCCTTCTCGTCCATTGCCGGCGGCGGGGCGCCACTGGCTGTCGCCATGTCGGTGAGGCTTCGCGGCGGGGCTCGGAGTCGGGGGACGCCGGGGAGACCGGACACCGGAGGTTGGAGGAGTGGATCGGTGTGGGTGCGTGGAGAATGACGAGGGGCTTTGGGGAAGTTTCCTCTGCGCGCGGAATTTTACGCGCATAGGTCTGTAATATCCCGATTTTTACAGGGGCTGAAGAAATGCAAACAAAGTTGTTCACTTCACTTTGTTTGCTGCACTTGTACATTTTTTCATCCCACGTGGGGATGGGAAGGCCCAATAACGTATACAGTGCTACTACTACTTCGAAGTTAAATGTGGGAGTAGTTTTAAGAATCGAAGTTAAATGTATTTTTGCGATGAGAAGTGTCAAACATTAACTCCCTGATTAATTCAAGTATCAAGTACATATGTACATGAAGCATGAGAATTGGGGAGGCCAGGATTTATTAGCCCCATCCTGCTAGTTAAATTCATGGAGTGTATGTAAGTCTTCTTACGTTGTTGTTACCGGCTCTCACATCTCACCCTACTTCGAGTTGCCATTGAACCCCGAAGCAAATATGATTGTTGATAATTAACTCAAATCTTTTTATTTCACGGGCATTTGCATCCAGGGGCTTGTTTAATTCCAAAGTTTGACATGTCAAACTTGACATTTTACCATTAATACGTAACTGTAGCGTTTCATTGTATTTGTGAATAATTGTTCAAATATTGATTAATTAGGCTTAAAATATTTGTCTCGTAAAGTACAAGAAAACTATATAATTAGTTTTTGATTTCATCTACATTTAGTACTCCATACATGTGTCAACATTTTAATACTATGGAAATCTTCTTTTATATAGTGAAATTTAGGTCAAATTTGGGAAACTAAACAATGCCCAACAATACAATTGATCCCGTCAATACTCTATTATATGTGTTCTTGTCGCCTGAGTAAATGCAAAATAATGAAATTAACGTTCATGGTATGAGAACGTGATCCCGCAGAACCCACTATATGAACATATATCCAACGACCCAAAAGCCTACTTTTGCTTTAGTAATTTATTTTCCTCTTCCTTGTCTTGTATCATGTACAATCTCGTATGTCTAGCGAGTAACATAGCCATTGGCACCGTCGATGCGTTAAGCCATTAACTATACTCCTTTTAAGGTTTGTGATGAAACCATTTCCTCGTAGAGCATCAGCGCGACAGCGCAGTCTTCAGAACAGGTAATAGATCAAGAGATCGGTGAGGCACAGACGTTTCCCGGCAGCACGATTCGTACTCCGTACGCAAACGAAGCCGGTGAGTGGTGACGGTGAGCGCTGTGCTGTCCCGCATCAACCGTGGCTTTAGTTCTCTAACTTTACCCACAAATTCCACTATAAAAAAAAATATGTTTAGTTTCCACGAAAAGCTGTTAGAAAAGTCACATCGGAGACTGTAACGCACTGTAACATTTTTCGTTTGCTTGTGGTAAACATTGTCCTACCATGATCTAACTAGACTCAAAAAATTCATCTCGTCGTGTACATCAAAACTATACAATTAGTTTTTTTTATTTACCCACGTTTAGTGTTTCATACATGAGGAGAGATATTTGATGTGATAAGTGAATTGTGAAATTTAAAGAGAGAAATTTTACAACTAAACACACCCAAAGAAGATTCACATCACATCAAAATACCGACACATACATGGAGTACTAAATGTAGATAAAATCAAAAATTAATTGCACAGTTTTGTTGTACAGATAAACATTTTAAACCTAATTAATTAATATTTGAACAATTATTTATAAATATAAATAAAATATTAATGATAAAATATTAACTTTAATATTTTAAAACTGAATAAGGCCCGTATTGCGATCCGATGATGCATGAATCAGGACAGAGCAGCAGCAAAACAGGTCAGCAGCTAGTCAGCTACCCCTACACAGCTACAGGCCCGACGAGCCAGGCTCTGACAATCCCAAACTCCAACGCGCCGGGCGGGCGGCGTCCGCTGCCACCGCCGCCGCACCAGCTCACACGTGCGTCGCCACCACGTGTCCCGCCGCACGGTCCGCGCCCGCGGCATCTGTAAAGTCTAGCCCCAAAACTTGTCGCCGCCTGGCATCCACCCCCGCCCCCGCCCCCGCGCTTTTATTCCCCACTCCGCCGCATCTCCCCCCTCCCCTACGATGCCGTCGCGCACCTCTTCTCCCTCGCCGCCCCGAGACCCACACGCTTCGCTCTACGCCCCGCACCGTGGCGCCTTCCCCCGCTGCTGCTGCCGCCGCCGCCGCGATGCCGCTCGCGGCAGAACGCGACGACGGGCATGATGAAGGGGAGAATAATCCGCGGGTGCCTCTGAGGAGCAAGGGCGGGCCCGCGCTTGAGGGACTGGTGGTGGGGAGCTACTGCCACGACGTGCTGATCCGGGGCGGGCGCGTGGTGGGGGAGACGCTCGGCGGGGCCGCTGCCTTCGTGTCCAACGTGCTCGATGCCGCGTCGCCCCGGGAAGAGGGGCAGCCGGAGGCCCCGTTCGCCGTGGTTTCCAAGGTGGGGCGCGACTTCGCCTACGCCTCCGCGCCGGCGCCCGCTCGGCGCCCGCCGCTGCTCTGCGCGTCACCGACCACATCCTTCCACGCGCAGTTCTCCGATGCCGCTTCCTCCGCGCACGCCCCCGACCGGGAGCTCCGGCGCGTGCGCGCCTGCGACCCGATCTACCCCGCCGACCTCCCCGATCGCCGCTTCGCCTACGGCCTCGCCGTCGGCGTCGCCGGGGAGGTGCTGCCGGAGACGCTCGAGCGGATGATCCGGCTCTGCCGCGCGGTGCTCGTGGACGCGCAGGCGATGATCCGGGCGTTCGACGGCGACGGCGCCGTCGGCCACGTGGCGCTTGAAGATACGCCGTACGCGCGGCTCCTCCCGCGGGTAGCGTTCTTCAAGGCCTCGTCGGAGGAGGCGCCGTACGTGGGTGTGGAGGACGCGAGGCGGCGGTGCTGCGTGATCGTCACGGAGGGGAGGGAGGGGTGCCGGCTGTACTGGAACGGAGGGGAGGCGCGCGTCGCGCCGTTCCCCTCCGTGCAGGTGGACCCCACCGGCGCCGGAGATAGCTTTCTTGCTGGTTTTGCGGCCGGGCTGTTGTGGGGGCTCTCTGCAACGGACGCCGCGCTGCTGGGGAACTTCTTTGGCGCCGCGGCCGTCTCGCAGGTCGGCGTGCCCACCTTCCATCCCAAGATGTTGCAGGTTTGCACCATTTTGTACTTGTTCAGCTCCTTGAATACTTGAATTGGGGAATTGGGGTGAATCGTTCTGCTGAGTGTTGATGAATAAAATCCCGGCCAAATTGTTACATGCATCACATATCAGATGCAAAATCGTAGCTCTAACAAGCTACAGCTTGAATTCAGCCTGGAAATGACACAACTTTTCATCAATGCCATTTCCAGATGATTTAGTACTCTTCTCGAGCAGTATTTTGGTTGTTAGGCAAGATCTGGTAGCCTGATCTCTTTGCCATGCGACTCGAAGACTTGGTTTCAAGCTTTCAAATGCAGACTTCGGTCAAATATTGTGGTGGGCTAAAATGTTGAAACATCTGACAACCATTTGGGTACCTTTCTGGCTGAAGAAATATCCAATCCTGTCCTTTTAGGCGGGAAGCCGCCATAAAAGAAAACGACGGTGTTCATTGGGAAATAAAGAGTGTTTGCTGGAGCTATAGCAGTATTAGTTAGCAGCCAGCCAGTCAATTGTTAGAATGAGAACAATGAGTAAATGCCTGGTGTAGATTCCGCTCTAGTTATGATCATCCTATTTACAGCATGCTTGCAAAATATATTTTGTGGCTAGCATTACCATATATCTTTGACCTATCACTTCACATTCAATTTATGTGGATGGTGACTTAGGTCGCTTCGTGACATGGTTGGCTATAAGAACATATTCTAACATCTGCAATATTGACATCCCTCCTTTTGTTGAGGATCTGCTTGTCACATGCACACCTTCCTTGAGATCATTATAGGATGCCTAGTAGCCTTCGAATCTGTTTCCAGTTTCTGGGGCTAACAATCTTGATTTTTGGTCCAGTTCCCATGATTACCGGTCATGATTTTTGTTAACGGTAAAGAATTATGAGTGAATTTCGCTGGAGGTCCATGAACTTTTTCCAAGATTTCATCTAGGTCCGCACCATCAACTTTTTCTGAGGTCTCATCTAGGTCCGCAAACTAAATAAGCGGTCCAAGGCGGCGGCGACGAGCCCGACCTTGACGACCGCTCTTTAAAAGTTTATGGAACTAGATGACCACTTTTAAAAGTTCATGAACCTAGATGACCGCTTATTTAGTTTGCGGACCTAGATGAGATCTCGGGAAAAGTTTACGGACCTAGATGACCGTTTTTTTAGTTTGTAGACCTAGATGAGATCTTGAGAAAAGTTCACGGACCTACAGTGAAATTCACTCAAGAATTATTATCTGTATAGCTTTCTTTGCTCTGCTCAACAGTTGAATTCTGATAGTCCACATAGAATTTCATAGTACAGGGGCATATCTCAATTTTGTTGGTGTCTATTTTGCATACTCAATGTTTCACTTCTTACGGAATCTTAAATGAGATTTTCTTTATTTCAACTGGATGCAGGCTGTTAAAGAAATACTTGAAGAGAAGACAACAAAACGAACTAGTCCATGTATAAATGGCACAACTTTTACCTTCGAGAGGTCGAATGTGCATGATGAGTTACACGCAGCTCTCCAAGAAGCAGCGAGGCTGATGTCTGAACAGCAGCAAGCTGATCCGGCAAAAAGCAATGGTGGTGATATTTGCTCGACATAGGAACTGAATTCACCGTGAATCAGTCAGCAGTGATATTTGCTCGACATAGGAACTGAATTCACCGCGAATCAGTCAGCGCCAAACTGAGAAGACAACAAAACGAACTAGTCCATGTATAAATGGCACAACTTTTACCTTCGAGAGGTCGAATGTGCATGATGAGTTACACGCAGCTCTCCAAGAAGCAGCGAGGCTGATGTCTGAACAGCAGCAAGCTGATCCGGCAAAAAGCAATGGTGGTGATATTTGCTCGACATAGGAACTGAATTCACCGTGAATCAGTCAGCAGTGATATTTGCTCGACATAGGAACTGAATTCACCGCGAATCAGTCAGCGCCAAACTTTGTGGCAAAATAACGCAGCACTGCAGTCGAGATTTCACATTGGGGTCTGTGTGTAAACACGTACCCAACAAGTTTGTGCATACGCCTGATGAGGGTTCGGTTCTGCCTGTAATTGCTGATGAGAAAAATGAAGTCAACCGATCAGCTCGGCCTTGTCCTGTGTGCGCTCTTTTGAGCTTTCGAGCAGTTAACCTTTTAATCAACCCGCGTCGACTTGTACCAAAATCTAGCATTTTCACCTGTTTGGAGATAGGAAATTGGCTGGCTAACGCATCAAATTAGTTTGACGCGTCACCTGTCTGAATTCTACTTTAGTATTACTTAAAGCAGAACAGATAGAAACCACAGCAATTTTTTCATACGAACTCTTCGATGCCATGATAAGCTGTTCTGTGTACTCCATTCAGATTCAAAATCACTCTGTTCAAGACGATTCACAGCCACAGTCTGATCATCTTGCGTTCAGAGTTTCAGAACCCAACAGCGGTACAGCCACAAAGAAGAAATTGAAGTTACTCAAGTTCTCCATGGATATCGATAGGCATACAATGTTACACCTCTTTTTTTTATATACTTTTACACCTCTTGGTTTGTATCTTGCTGCACCTTTGCAGCAAGGAATAAGTTACGCATATCGCTTCATCACAAAATTGCTTGTCCTCGGGTACAACTGCCACAGCTGGTGCGGGAAGATGTGTGTCATAGTGCTTCTGTGCAGGATGAAGCAGCCTGAGTTCAATTCCGAACATTTGAAGACCCTGAATAAGATGAAGATGAAGCTGCTGAACAGGTTAGTGTGTAGTATATCAAAGTGAACACCAAGCGTCCACGCTAGATAGAGTAGCAGAAGTCCTTACCGCCACATCATTAGAATTGATTCTTACACAAAACCACTGCTCGACCATATGCTTTCTAGCTGTAGCAGAGAAAGGTGTTCAGATGCATGAACTGAATGGAAACGGTCAAACATGTGAGCAGGCGGTACAATGTGCAGGGTGCTTACAGCTGCGCATCAGTAGATGTTCTTTTCGATTTGTGCTTTGACTTCTTCTCTTTCTTCTTATGCCTGTAGAGATGCATAAATCACAAAAATGGGCATGGTGAGTGACAGAAGGCATGCTTGTAGTGACAGAGGGCATGCTGGCACAAAGAAATGAGAGCTATACATACTCATCATGTGAGCTCGGATCCCAACAATGTTTCAGCTTACGGTCAATGTGCCTCATATCCTTAACAGTAGGAATTTTAAGCTGGTCAACCTGCAAAGGTGCGCAAAGAATACGAAGAGAATGACAAAACTATACATGGTAATGTAAAAAAGCATAACACCTGACATGCCCATATGGTTACCAAAATGAAGACCGGACTTACCTTACTAGAAGAATCTTTTATATCTTTAACCATATTATCGACAGATGGATTCTAAATTTCTAATCTTTAATCTTTATAGGGCTTCAGCTCATCTATTAGTGCATTAAGCCTAATGTTGCCACAGCTTTAAGCTTCCAACATAGTTCTGTGGGCCCAAATGTGAGTTGTACAAATAGGGCTTGCTCTTTTATATGCATTATTAAAAACATTTTATTAGGGGATACAAAAGTTGAAAGTGAACCCTTAGAATAATAATAAAAAAGGAAGGCCAATTTACTGTGAAAACTAAATTTCTCATTACCCTCATGGTCAAGATAGAACCCAGGGTTCAGCATTGACGTACCTTTCAAATCGGGCACCTATATCTTAGAGTCAAAATAGAAAAATATTTTACATTCATATCTAAACCTTACTGTACATAACAAGATACCACAGTTTACACTTTACAGCAACATCATAGTGGCACATAAAAGATTTATGGTGCCGTTTATTTTTGCTGCCTGATTAGGAGTTAGCACTCTCACTGCTCAGTGTCTAGCTTCAGCAATCCTTTTCTTTACCATTTTGAATTCTCTTTTATAAAGTAGCCACATGAAAGCTCTAGTCTTTACTAGTGGTGACTGGTGATAAAAACTATACCGGTCATGATTTGACCATCAGCAGACACATCTGACTCTGGTCTTGATGTTTATCATTTATAGCTCCAAAAGAAGATGACGCTTCAGACATCATACTGTATCTGATCAGTAGATTATCAACAGCTTTCTGATAATTTATACATGTTCAGTTAACTATCAAGTTTTCTATTCATCCTGTGCAACACAAAGTGTAGATGCAGACTAGGCAAGTGAAGCATGACATAAGAACTTTTCTTAGTGGTAGGTTATATGATTGGAAAATAATACTCCCACAACCCATTTGTTGGTAAGCTGTGTCGGCCCAAACAAGGCAAAAACCTCACCAAGTAATTGATTGCATTGATTGACTGAAGAAACTGTTCGACTTGACAATCAGTATGTTGCCTTGACAAGATAGTTTCCAAGTAACTGCAGACAATCAGTGATTTCAGTAACATTTACACTGCATAAATACAGAAAAAGCAACTAGATACTGAAACACAAAACCCTGATATATGTTAGTCAAAATAATCCAGATCAAATGTGCGTGACCTTTCAAAGTTGAGGACCCCGAGAATATCATTGGACTTGTGCAAAGCAGCCAGTGCCAACTGCAAACATTGAAGCACAACATCTAATGAGATCACATATCAGATCAGTTGAAATCTGGAAGCTCGAGTAAGCTAAACTTGAGAACTATGCATGTTGGATGCTTTCTTAATCAGATAAAAGATTCAAAGAAGTAAATTAATGAAACTGGTAATGAGAATCATAAATAACAAGAGTTAGTTTGACGTTACCTGTCCTGGAGTATAGAGAAGAGGTGCATCAGTCAACATCATTTTGTCAGCATGGGATATTGCGGTTTGATGCAACTCCTGTAAGCCAATCAGGGGTAAGCATGGAGGCTGTAAAACTTGAATATCAATGATTTAAGTAATTATTTTGTTTCTTTCCATGTAAGGGATAAACTGAGAGCGCATTTAGGGTATCTAACCCAGCATGGAAATTCACACTTCCTCATCTTATGATGGTTCGATTATTGTTTTAGCAAGTATAAATGGTGTATCTTCACTGAAAAGAATAATAGTTTTATGATTCACGTGCCAATATTCAAATGGAAGCAGTTCCTCATATGTCAAAGTCATGGTGAATTGGTCACTAACATGTGGGCCCTGGTGCCAGAGTGCGCACATCAGGCACCAAGCTACCTTGACAGCGTCAGAGGATCTGATTGTATATTCAAATGATGTGCTTGAGTGAGGGGAAATAAGTTAATATTCAGAAGTTGTGTGCCATGATAAATAGTAGATGTGCCGATTCTATGTTTCCTGTAGCCCATACTGTCCATAACAGGGTAAACACCACCAGGAGGATAGCCGGATGGAGTCGGCTATTAGGGTTGAGAGGCTAGATCATAGATGAGAGGGACGAACACGTGAGGGGAACTAGATTGATTGTTTCTTGCTTGCCTTTGATTGATACAACTCCTCTCATTATATAGAGAGGTTTACTTGACCCCTAAGCAAAAGAGTCCTAATTTATTACTCTTATCTCTAACTAACCCTAACCTTACTGTAGCACGCCTGTAACCAGCCCAATCTGGCCCAAAGGGCCTAGCCCATAACACATACATCTTTGACACCCAACTCAATTTCAACTATAGATTTATTATCCACTATTATGTTTAGAGCGCTACATAAGGAATACAAGCACTGTCACCAAGATATTCAATGTCTGTCCTTGACACACGCACGGTTGTATTTATCTAATTATAACCTTCTAAAGGTGAGAACTAATGTTACAATCTTGTAACGGTACCACTCTAGTACCATCAACCCCGTGCAATTACCATACCAAATGTCATTTGTAAGATGATGCAAAGTGGCTGGTAGGAAATACCTGTGCAGATGAACATAGTATGCCTAAGCTTGTACACATCTGAACATGTCCAGAAGAAAAAGAAGAAGAAGCAAAAACAGCAAACATTACCTTTAAACGCTGGTATGCACCATTATCTGCCCTGCAGAAACCCTTCATACAAAAAGCAATGACATTAGACAATAAACAGAGCACTAGAAACAGTTGAACTGCAACGAATTTATTTATATTGCGAATGCCATGGAACTCCTAAAACAGAGCAATACGAGACACTGTACTTCTTGATTTATAGTACAAAACAAGTACATGAAAGTGATGGAACTTACCTCCAGGTCATCAATAAATCCTTCAATTGATCGATATGGAGCATAAACAATGAGATCAAAATCTAGAGTCTGGAAGCCAACAAGAAATTTGATGTCATATTCTGGTTGCTTGGAGGTACTAACAAAACAAAATGTGTAAGTGGCATACCTTAAGAAGAATCGTCTCATTATTTAGAATGATCTGGTGATCCTGCTGAATTCCTTTACCAAGTTCTTCAGCAGAAACATGATTTTCTTCCACTTTGCAAGAAGCATATACACATGTTAACCTGTCAAACAAATGGTTAACTGCAATTTCCAGACATAATATTAACACATTCAGGAAAGACCTTGACTCTGTAGGTATATAACAAGATGCAACACACACACACACAATACTTTTTATCAAGACGCATGGACCACTCTTCACATAATGTGCTTCAGGGAATTTAGCTCACATAATGTGCTTAAGGGAATTTAGCTCACATAATGTGCTTAAGGGAACTTAGCTCACATAATGTGCTTAAGGTAACTTAGCTGAGTACAAGTACACTAGAAATCAATCTGTATATATTCTCAGCCATAGAACCATATTTGTTATCAGTACTGTTTAGTGCTTACATAATATGCTTCGGGTGATGCTCCATAACAGACCAGTGTAGATAGAATCTCTTGAAATATGTTATCGCTGTAGCCTGAAAAGCAATAAGCAACTGTGAGCAGCTACATCAAAAGTTGACAAAGGCTCAACTTGGAAGAGGGATCCTTTACCTGGATTTTGTGAGGGAATTTGAATGCTGCACAGACTTCTTGAATCTTCTGCTCGTAAAATAGCCGTGTCAATTGCTCCTCTTCGTAAGACAGAGGCTTTACATCCGACCTGCCCTCAACTGAATCAAAGAAAGCTAGTTCAACATTAACTTGATGAAACACAAGTTAAGAAATCATGAAAGCACAATTCTTTGGAATGCAACGGCGATGCATATTTGGAGCACTACACATTGTGCAGGTAGAGTAAGTTCAGAATCATCCAGTGTCGCGTACCATGGTCCGGCACAGGCTCTGGGTAGGAGCCCGAGCCATCAGGCATGGCCTTCATCCTCGTCGTCCCATACTTCACAGAGAGCGGGAGAGGAACAATCAGTAAATTCAGCATTAGCTAACCGCAACTGCTGATTAAGTAATTACGGCAACAGCGGGGAACCAACTCGACCCAACCTGCGCGAGGGTCTCCGCGGCCCGCTGGTTGTTCGCCGCCCACCTCTCCATCTGCGAAGCACAACACCAAGGGCGCGCGCGCCGTATTGTCAGAAGGTCAGAACCGGATTGAGGCCGTGCCAAAGCATAGCGAAGCGAACCGGAAACCCTGAGCGCCCGGGCTCACCAGATCGTCCGGCTGGAAGATCCACCTCTCCCGTTGCGACGAGGTCTGGAAACCTGCCATCTTTGCGCTCCGCCGCCTCCTTCACAGTCTCGACACCCGATCGAACCCTCGGCACCCGTGAGCGGCGAGTACAGCGGGACCCCCACCGCTTGGAGCGGAAGCGGATGGCCGCGGATGGGATGACACGATCGCTGGGCGCGCTGTTTGCACGCGAACAGCAGGGCGGCCGAGGCGCACGGTGACCGGTAGCAGCGGCGAGGGCCGGAGAGGTGGTGGTTTTGCGGTGGAGGAAGGGAGAAGAAAGAACGAGTCGGTCTTGTTGGTGATCTGCGAGAGGGGGCCTCGGTGCGATCCGGCCCAAATCCAGCCCAACCGTCCGGCTCACGGCCTGCTTCAGGCCCAGCAATATCTCCGAACAGTCCACCACGCGTTTCGCTGGAAGGATCAAGCGATGCCCGATAAACGAGTCGTGTCGAAGCGGTCCAGCTAACCAGGTCCCCGCCGGCGCAGTTCTCCCTAGCCGCTCCTCCCGCCGGCGAGTGGCCGTCGCCGCAGCAAGGAGAGGAGAGCGGGGATGGGAGACGAGCGGATGAAGGCGGAGGCGCTGCAGATCCTCGGCCTCTTCCAGGTGCTCCCCCGCCTCGTGGTCTTCGACCTCGACTACACCCTCTGGCCCTTCTACTGGTCCGTCCCTTTCCTCCCTCTCTCCCGTCCCACCCAGCCCAGCTTGGCTGGTGAGAAATCGCCAACTCGGTGATCCGCCGCTAGTTGTTTCTTGTTTGTTTGGCTGACTGGATTGTGGTTTCGACAGCGAGTGCCGATCGAAGAGGGATTCACCGAGCCTCTTCCGGCACGCCAGGGGCATCATGTACGCACTCAAGGAGAATGGGGTCGACATGGCGATTGCGTCCCGCTCGCCCACCCCGGACATAGCCAAGGTGTTCATCGACAAGTTGGAGCTCCAGTCCATGTTTGTCGCCCAAGTAAGAACACAACAGAATTCCTCGGGCCAGTTCAGGCAAAAAAAAAATCCATACAAAACAACCAATGGATAACATGATGTAGCCCCGTATGTGCTATATGCGAGCAAAGAGCCACATGAAAATCTGTGGTGTTATTTGCGCAGATTTCTGGGTTCTCATGGAGCACATTAGGAATGGACATGTATTATATCAATATGTTTTCTTTAATTGGCAGGCGGTAAGCAAAGTAATGAAATCTGAATCAAACCCTAAAAACGTGCGAAGAGAATATTTCTGGTGTTTCATCTTGATCTTGACTTAGTACTGTACTATCTTCCTCAAATGTGCACATATTTCCTTAAGGCAAATTGCATGTATACCATTCTAACCCACTTAGTTGTCCTGCGTCCCATGCACTTTTGTGTTCCTTGGACAGTTCTTCCAGAAGCAGGTGCCTTTTTGGTTGTAAGAGTAGCATGCTTAATACTACACTACTTACTCATGGTCGCTGTATGAAGGAAATATTCTCCAGCTGGACTCACAAGACCGAGCATTTCCAAAAGATCCAGAGGAAAACTGGGATTCCCTACAAGTCCATGCTCTTCTTTGATGATGAGGACAGGAATATTGAAACGGTAATCACTTATTCTCGCTGCAATCACCTCGTTCTCCAGCTATTACCAAAATATCGAATACCTTTACAGTGACTTCCCGTTAAGTGATCTTTACCATTCTTTACTCAGCTTGTGCAGTAACTATTCTCATATCTCATGTATGGAATATTAGACTGGAAAATAAAGATTTAGATATTGAATCATATGGATACATTTCTAGAGGCTATGGATATTTGACATGCTAATTAAATTCTTACTCAAGTAATCATGATTAAAAGGATGCCTATCTTACCGTATAGGACAAAAGTAATAGCTACCTGAATTCTAGTCTAGTGGTTTGTTTATTCCATCTCTGCATGGTATGATATGATTGAAACAGTCTTTTGACTTTATGTAGATCAAATGGCATATTTCATTGAATATGTAAAGTTATACTCCCTCTGTCCCACAATATAAGGCGCGCACGTAATTCAAGATTCAAACTTTAAAAATTTTGACCTATAATTAATCTTTCATAATAAAAACTTTATCTAACAAAAATAATACCATTAAATTTGTATTTAAATGTACTTTTATATAACTATAATTTTGTTGCTACAATTATTATAGTATTGAAGATATTAAGAGTCAAACGTTAGTATGGGAGACTGTGCCAAGTTTGACCGTGCCTTATATTTGGGACGGAGGGAGTATAATAGAAACGCATTAAGATAATTGCATCAGTTGAGCTTTGTAACTTCATTTGAGACTATATGAAAGCTGCTGAAGATAATTGAAGCCATGCCGAGGGTGATGATTGTTACTCGAACAATGTTAACTTGTGTGAATTGCATAATGCTATTTGTATTGCTAAACCTTGATGAGACCAAGATTATATGATCAGATAGTTGATTCATGCTTTCAGGATTACTTTTGTCCCTTCTGTTGAAGTGACCAAAAACAAATTGTGTACATTTTCTCTGGGAATATAATTATGATATTAATAAATAAACTATTTAGAGAATTTTCATGATGTCCTTTATGGATTCCTGTTGTAACCAGTTCACTTAGTCGACCTCACGTGCTAGTTGATATGGCAAGTGTTTCTAAGTTCTAACGCAATTATCACAAGTGTCAAACTCTATGCATGATATGTACGTATTTAGTTGGGGCAATTGTTGTTTGAAGTTAAATCATATAGTGGTTTGAATTTCACTGCCATTAGGCCCCATTCACAAATAAATAAGTCATTATTTAGGCATGTAGGCTATTTCAGTGATTTCATACCTCTTGGTTCCCTTAACAAAGCTTTCCACCATAGGTCACAGCCGTGAGGGTGTGATTATTGTTAGTAGTTTGTGCACATGCAAGTGAGTTCTATGACATTCGTGCTTCAAGGTACCTTGACTGATGTAATTATCTCTGGTTTTCAGGTATCGAAAATGGGAGTGACAAGTGTTCTAGTAGAGAACGGAGTGAATCTTGACATGTTTAAGTTGGGTCTCAGTAACTTTGCAACTAACTTTGCCGCCTCCAGCACCAGCAGAAAGCAGAACGAGTAGCCTCAAGGGAAAAGAAATACATTCCCAAAAAAAACCTTTGAAACATTACACCTGAATTTCTTATAATCAATCTCCCCTAGTCATGAACAGTATTTTGAGGAAGGATGGCCTCGGAAGTTAGCCACTGAACTGATGCAGCAACCCTCTAATATATATTTGAAGCAAAACACTGCATGTCTTTATTTTACTTACTCAATTGATGTATTTGTGCATTTATGATTGATTGTGTGTTGTACCACAACTTTCACATTCACCTGTAAAAGCACATCTGAACATTAATATTGGATTTCGGATTTCACTGAACTGTCGTCAGATGGTGAAAAGTAAGAGGGAGATGGCAATCTGTGATATCTTTGTATATTCCATTATCTGAAAACAAATGACGGGGAATGGAGAAAATGGGCAGGTTCCATTTTCAAACATGAGCCATCCGATAATTTGGTATGGCCGTTTTTGGATTTACACGCGCCAGCTCAAATTTTGTTCCGATATAAGCATGAATATACTATGTACTCTTCCCTTCTAAATCTTGGTTTGTTTTAGATTTTTTAAATATACAGTATTTGCTATGCATTTAGATATACGTTATGACTAGATATGTAATAAAAACCACTCCCTACATTTTTAAATATATGAGGTTAAGGACAAGAAAATTAGTTTATTTTTGAACTAAATAGCTGATCATAAACGACATATTTGAGAATGAACGTAGTATTATCTAAATAAATCAAAACGAAATGTGATTTCAAATAGAAGTAGAAATGAAAAATAAAAGCCACCGTCATTGACCGTTATAGAGGAATGCCAACGGGAGTGACTTTATTAGCCATGCTCCCGGAACGACGGGGTCAGGAACGAGGAATAATATAGTTGCTCTAATGAGAAACTAGGATGAACATGTCCCACGTCCCATGTTTGCAGCTGCTAACGGTCTATGGAAGAGAACGGGAATGAGAGATTGAAGCGAAAGAGAACGGGAATGAGAGATTGAAGATTGAAGCAAAAACAGTGGAGAACAAAGCCAGTTTGCTCGAACTGCTCAAATATCCTCTCCAATAAGTCATGTGGTCAAATCACAGAGTCCTGCCGTCGAGTTGAGCTCGGGTGTGTTGAGTTACTCCTAACTTTCTAAACTTTCCATCACATCGACATCACATCGAAACATTAAATATAGCAAATAACGCATGTATGGAGCATTAAATATAGGTAAATAAAAAAACTAACTGCATAGTTTTGATGCACACGAGACGAATCTTTTAAGTCTAGTTAGGTCATGATAGGACAACAATTACCACAAATAAACAAAAATACTGCAGTGTGCTACTGTTCGATGTGGCCCTTTTCATCCATTTGCACGGATCCAAACACAGCCCTCATCTTTTACCCCTGTTCTTCAAAATAAGTCAAGCCTCCAGTCCTCCACTCAAAAAATATCAATGCATTGACTGATTCTGGTGGTCTGATCAGAAGCAGTCATTCAGAGTTTGGTAGAAAGGTTCCATCTCTTCATTCGATACGAGATCAACTGCAGGGGGCATATTCCCCGCTGTGGGGTAGAATGGTGAGAGTCCAGTTTTAAGCGGCGCCAAAGATATCAGTTCTAAAAAAGGAGAGGCAGGTTTTAAAAAAGGGATTAAACCTGCTGATGATTCACTTCCTATTTATTTGAATTTGAGTTCTGGTGATACACCTACGAAGGATTACCGAACTAGTTTGTTGAAGACTGAGGTTAACAAAACGACTTCTTTTCAAGGAAAATAATCTGTGCGAAAAGGAGAACTAGTTCACGTGCTGAGAAGCCTTTCATCTTAAACGGAACTGGTGCAGGTATCTGGGACTGCTGGTTTTCGTGAAGTTCCAACTAAGGAGAACATCTGTAATCTGGTTTCAGGCAATATGTTTCATGGTGATCCTCAGTGGTACATAGTGTAGCTCCGAAGGCAGTGACGGAGGCAGGAATATTTTCTAGGTGCGGCGGGTTTGTAAATATTAAATATATATAATACAACTATCAACTATGCATAGGTAAAAAAAACTATGCAAGGCCGACAGGCACCAAACTGCCAAATCAGTTACGTAGACTTGCGTGTTGGCTCATTGGTTATTGTCTAAATAGATGTATACCATACACTTGTGTATATATATATATAGTATTTTTATTTTTTTAGGTATGGCGGCAGCCAAGCCTAGCCAGATAGCTGGCTCCGCCACTGTCCGAAGGTCAAGGTCTAATATTATTTAGAACAAATTTTGTGGGTTTCCGTAACTTAACATTGGACTCAGGCCTTGTTTAGTTTCCGAATCGGGTGGTGCCGATTCGGGACTGACGACACTGTAGCACAATAAATTCACACTGTAGCATTTCGTTCGTATGTGTAAAAAATTGTCCAAAAATTAATTAATTAGGCTCAAAATGTTCGTCTCGTAGAGTACAACAAAACTGTGTAATTAGTGTTCGATTTTATCTACATTTAGTACTCCATACATGCTATGACATTTTGATGTGATGTGAACTTTCTTTTTGTATAGTAAACTTTAGGGGTAGAATTTGAGATCTAAACAAGGCCTCAGGTGCAATTGCTGTTCAGAATTTGGACCTGACGCTGGGAAACTGGGCTGATATATTGGTCATCCATTTTACTGATTAGTTTTAAAATACTAGAAATTTACTTATGGCTGATTTCCAGCTTTTGTTTATCCTGGTCTGTTCTCTCATATCTGTCGATGTGGCCTGTCTACAGCTAACTATGATTTTATTCACTGTAGCTTTAGCAAGCAATCTTCAGTTGATGAAGCAGCAGCCAGCAAAGGTGCGTCAAGGTGGAGATCTGATGAGTCTAGTGAGGATGAAGATGAGAGGAGAGCGGAGCTTCTCTTGTTACTAGAAGGCGACCCAGATTTTCAAGAAGATGATATATGCTCGCCCTCAGGAATTTTAATTGTTCGTGTGGGAGGACTCCTTTGAATATCATCACAGTTGTTATCCCCAAATGTAACGGTAATTTGTTTTGAGGAAAGAGCGTGTTGCCTCTTAATTCGCTCTAAGTTTTTTTTGGCGAAAATACTGTGGTGACTGCCTTGCAAAATTTGGACTGACATGGCCAGGATGAGGTGTAGTTCAAGTGTAACTAATAAGGGTGCTAGAAAATGAAAAGGCGCGAGCACGTTGCATTCAGAGAGTTCAGTGACCAAATTCCATCGTTTCTACCCGATACAGTGTGTGATTTCTAGGCGCGAGGTGCTAGTGCCGTAGCAGCATACGATATGCCCATCAAATTTATCAGAAGGCCCTGCAACATGACGGGGCTTTGGATCCTCGGTCGTGTTGCGTGTGCCAAGAAGAAAACGTTCCAAAAGCCAACCCCAAAATTCATTATGTAAAAAAAATATTTCCATCACATTCAAATGTTGGCCCATACATGAAGTACTAAATATAGATGAAATCAAAAACTAACTACACAGTTTTATTGTACAATATGAGACGGATATTTTGAGCCTAATTAATCAATTTTTAGACAATTTTTTTATATATACAAACGAACAGTAGCGTAATGATTACGAAGTGACCCCAAATCCCTAAATCTCCACCTCATATTTTGTATCCGAAGAAGGCCAAAGCCGCAGCTTGTAGGTGGATAAATGATGAGGTGTGGGAGTCAAGAGCGCGACAGGGCGGATCGCATCCACTCCACTCTATCCCCTGTTTTTCCCTGGAATGCTTATACTGGACAAAGGGGTCGCCAACCTCTTGATGTGCAGGTTACATGCATCTGGTATCTGGTTGAGGTGGCCTGTCCTTTTAGCATTTCGTTTCTGTGTGCTGGCCTGCTGACTTTTGTCAGTATCACACCAAACTACTCCGTATATGCATAGAGTAGTACGTATTGTGGGCAGCTGCTGCACTATCCCTCGTCAATCACCATGCTGACAAGGAATTCCGACTTTTGCGTTGTTTTTTCCGACCAAAGAGATGCTCGAATGTGCTCCAGAAAATAAATGCCCGGATGGTACCTAAGTTTAGCTTCCATCCATTCGTACGGACGGATGGTTTATCCATGGTCTTGTTTTAGTTCCCAACTTTGTAGACTTGAAAGTTTATCATAAATACGATACCGTGACATTTTATTTGTATTTGTGAATAATTATTCAAACATTGATTAATTAGATTTAAAATGTTCATATCGCAAAGTACAACAAAACTGTACAATTAATTTTGATTTCATCTACATGTAGTACTCTATGCATTACCGATATTTTGATGTGATGTGAATCTTTTTTTGTATAGTGGAATTTGGAAACTAAGCTCTTGTTTAGATGCAAAATTTGCATCCCAAATTTGGCCCCTCATAGTGCGTTTGTATTTGTGAAAAATTATCCAAAAAATTGATTAATTAGACTCAAAATGTTCATCTCGCAGAGTACAACAAAACTGTGTAATTAGTTTTTGATTTCATCTACATTTAGTATTTTATGTATGTGCCGATATTTTGATGTGATAAAAATTTTCTTTTTACAAAGTGAACTTTGGGGTGAAATTTGTGTCTAAACTCTGGGATGGAAACGATGCCTGTGTGCGGGGTCCCGAAATTTAGTAGCACCGTGTGCGCAAACCACGTGCCATCTGCCCAAACCATGTCCTCCGAAAGCTTTCGCGCCCACGTATATGGCAGAGCGGCGGCGTGGGACGGCGCTAACCCTGTCGGCGACCGTGGCACCGTCCGTCCGGGACCCGGAGGCGTGGCCGCCCGCCCGGAAGGCCGGGACCCCGAGCTAGGCGCCCGCTGGTTTGGGTGGGTGCGCACAGCGGGTCGGCAACGTGCATCTCCCCTCCAGCCCCGCGTCCCACTCCCGCGTCCACTCCAGCGCGTAGCAGTAGCGGCCGTTCGAAGCTCTTCCGCTCGATCGCGCGTCGCGTCCCGCGTCCCACTCCTACTTCCCACCGCCCGCCGCTAATGGCAGCTCGGTCCCCAGCCGCGGCTACTGCTACGCGCTCGAACGGCGCAGCCTACGGCTCGCGCGTTGCCACGCGCGGCACTGTCGCCACGAGCCACGGATTGGTGCGGTGCGGTGCGGGTGGGTGATGTCAAAGAACAGCTGCCTGGACTAGTGATAGGCTGATATAAATAGCGGCCGGAGGGAGGCCGATGCGTCCGTGTTTCCGTGGCTCCGAATCTCCGGTGCCGTAAAACGAAATCTTTACCGTTTCGTGCCGGGGAGTCCACGGCGCGACAACCTCTCCCGCGAGGGTAGTGGGTGGGGTCGAGGCGGATACGGATGGACCTGGCGCGGGCAGAAAGACGGAAATGAATCCCAGGGGAATCCGTCGCCCAGCCCCCACCTGACCTGATCCAGTGATGGGATCCGGCCGAGATATTTTCGTCAGCACCAGCACCAGCACCAGATAATAACAGCGACAGACAAACGGGCGCCGGAGGTCGGGTAAAACGTTGGCATCAGGGGTCTCGCTCGTCTCGTCACGCTTGCCTTTGCCACCCATCTCCGTCCACCGGGTTCTTCCTCTCCAGCCCGGGCCGACGAGGCACCGGGATGGCGACGCCTGTTTTGTTTACGTAGTACGCCCGTGACGGAGACGCCGACCCGGGTGGCCGGGCCCCTCCTGCTGCTCGCCACCTCCCGATGACCCGATGCCTCCCCACGTCCGTCCTTGCCGTCCATTCCCTTGGCCGCTGCGGTCATGATTGGCTTTGGCTAGCACTGGTGTACTAGTACTACCGGTGCTGGGATCCGTTGCTCCAATCCGCAGGCCGATCTAGCATTTGGCTGCTCTATTCTTCTATCTCTCTTCTCCCTGGAACTCCTCGGTCTCTCCTGGGGTTGGTTTACACGCATAAAATGCACAGTGCGATGGCTTCGAAGTGTGGCATCTTTCGCAATTTGGTGCACGAGAGCTAAGCATGGCTGGTAACAAGTCAAACTTTGATAATCCAGTATCGCTGCTTTTAGGGCCGAGATATATACATAGAGATGAAGATGACCCAGTGCTGCGTTGCTACCAAAGTGAAAGGCCCCCAATCCACAAGCTTTTTGAAGGGGACCCGAATTTGGAGGAGTGAAATGGTCCCTAATTTCTTATAAATCCGTAAAGGCTTTCATGTTTTTCTTATGGCCACAAATTTAGCCCAATTCCGTCAAAAACTTGTGCAATACGGTGCATCCTATGAACGGGCTTGAATCACCACCCTCTACACTTAGACGATTATTACTCCTATATAGAACTAGTAATTAGCTTTGTTGTAAACGATTATATATATATATATATTAAAAACGATGCATTGAGTAACATCGAGTTTACATTGAGGGTGTCAGGAATTCGTCACTTGACACAAGTAAAACTCTCCTAAAGTCCTGAAAAGACCTACTCTACTGTGTGTAAAAGGAACGTATGTCCTGTTCGGCTGGCTGGTGGCTGACCGACGAAAAAAATACTCCTTCGACTCTACGAGCTTACGTTACATATAGGACGATTAACAGAGCAACAACCATCCGCTGCGAGATCCAAAGGCCATCGCCGTCTCCTCGCGGCACCAGAGTCTAGGCAATCATCATCCATCTTCAAAGTGCACTGAAAAGAGCTGTGCAAGGGCAACCCTTTGAGCTCAAGAGAGCTGTGCATTTATTTTGCCTCCAGGTCGCACTAAAAGAAAGGCGAAAGAGAAAAGAGCAGACAGGGGCCGTGTGGATAAGACCGACGGCACATGACCTCACCAATCCCCACCCGCAGAGACACGTCGCTTTAATTTGCGCTCCTCGTCACCCCCCCAACCTCGCATCGCAACGTAACAAGTGTCCCCTTCCTTCGTCTTCCTCCCACTCTCCTCACCCCCAACACCCTCGCCACTGCGGAGCTTCGGCGGCTCGGCTCGAGCAGCAGGTAAAGCAGCCGAACCCCTTCTGCTCTGCTTTTCTTAGATTAGATGGATCCATACCTCGGCCGTGAACTGGGTGATCTGGACGCGTGGTGCTGCTACGGGGCTAGGTGTTCTCGAGGGAACTGCTGCTTTGCTTTGATTGGCTTTGGATCGGATGAAGCTAGCTGTACGTTCGCGCTTCGCGGTGTTTTTTGTGAGAAGAGTTTTCTTTTCTTCTCCCTTTGATTTCTGCACGATCTGGTCTTTCCGCTCAAAGGAATGCGAGCGAACTCTGCTCGTGGGCTAGGTAGCAAAAGGAAACGAGTTTTTAGGCGAATAACAGAAGAAGAACTGCTAACGGATGAGAAGAAAGGGAATGGAAGAGCAGTTTTGCTTGGTGTGCTCTAGCTGTTCAGTGCCTGATCTGTTGTTCTCGACCCTTTCCTCTGCTCTTTTCGCTGTTTTTTGTTTGGCTGTTAGCTGACGCAGCGTGTTGATGCCTATCATTTGGCATCTTCATCAATGTTTATTATGTTTCCTTATCGATGTTTTTAGGAAAATCTTCATCGACGTTAGATTTATTGTTCGTTTTATTCTCTTGCTAGATGGAGATCGTGCTTGAGTTGTAGGACTCTAGTTAAAAGAAAAACTCCGTTGGTTTCGAAATCCCCCGAGCCAGGCGTGTGCCACCGAGTTTGTTCATTTGATTCTCTCATCTGCCGTGATTCGATAAACCCGAATGAAACGTCATGTTCAAAGTGCAGTGATGAATGAGTGGAGACGCCACTAGTTGGATTCTCTTGCGTGTTGGTGATTCCTTATTGGTTTGATTGTGACATAAAACCGAATCCGGTCATGGACCCGGTCCCTATACTCTTGTAATCTGTTAGTGGGCTCTGGGCTGGATTATCTGAATTTTCGAATACAGGCCTGCCAAGGTGTCTACATATACCTCCTCACTGTGCAGATGCTGATTTATAGGTAGAATATGGCATGCCACTAGCAAGTTGCATTGAAGTATTTGGTTCTGTGCTCTATCAGTGATTAGAAGACTATTTCTGTATAAATTGTTTCTTCTTCTATTATTTACCAGTCGTAGGACAAAGCGATAAGCTAGACGTCCTTTTCATTGCGGCAGTGCCTTGAAAACTAGCTGACTTTTGGTGTGGTGCTCCCAGTAACATCGAGATAGGATTTCCAGGTAGGATTGATATATGATTTGTTTGTTTAAGCAGAACAGTGCGATGGCGACATTGTTGCTGAAATGCTTCCGCTTATCCAATCATTCTTCTTGCTTTCTTTTTAATTCTCTTGCAGACCAGCTCATGGTCCTTATTCCATTTTCTTTATAGGGGCAACAACCTTATCTAAAGGCATGCCCACCTTGTTGTTCAGTGAGATCTAGCAATTGCTATTTGGTTATTTCCCTGAGCTCTGTTTTTCTTTGTACCAAGGTCCGCGTGCTACTTCTGGTAAGGTGAACTACTTGATGAAAATTAATCATTGAACTTGACTACCAGTTGCTTGCTAACGACATGTTGATAAAAAAACCTGCTGTGATAATCAATATAGATGCATGTGCCTGTGTTAGTATGGAACACTGAGTTAAATGTATTCCGCGAATTAGGTAATTGTGAGATGCACCGCGTTTACCATTTGTCTCTTGCTTATCATTTGACATTTTGCTCATTCTAGCTTTCTTAAACAATGTGTTCTATTTGTGACAGTGCCAAATATTCTCGGACAAAAGTTTACAGAATTGTCCAGTAGTTTTGATGCTGATGTTGAAAACCTTTGTATATGAGATAGTGATTTAGTGATTTGGTGCATCCTTGAGCTCTTGCAGCAAGCAAATTGGTGTGATTTAGAAAATCATAGTTTAAATGAATAAATCCTTTATAGTTCAAAATGAAGTGATTGCTGCTTTTGATTTATGATCTGATACAGAAGAAAATGCAACGGGCAGTGCAAGCCATCAGGTCCCATGGCAGTGTGCTTAAATATGCTGTTCTACAACACATCGGCGCTCCCAAGCCAGCAATGCTTCCTACCGCCTTTTCTCGCTTCATGTCTGTTTCATCTGCTCGCCTAGAGGATCGTGGATTTGAATCCACCACTGTATCAGATGTGTTGAAGTCTAAAGGGAAGAGTGCTGATGGATCTTGGCTCTGGTGCACCACAGAGGACAATGTCTATGATGCTGTCAAATCGGTATGTGTTCACTTCCTGATGGTCATATTAGCTATTTTTATAAGAAATTGTTATGCATCTAATGATAAATAATACTTTACTTTACCTTGGAAAAAACTTTTGGCAGATGACGCAGCACAATGTGGGCGCTTTGGTGGTGGTCAAACCTGGACAGGATAAAGCAATTGCTGGCATTGTCACTGAGAGAGGTAATAAACAACTTTCTGTAACTCACTGGCATCTAACCTGTGGGTATTATGGAAAAATACAGAATCATGTACCACTACCTGCATTTTCTATTGATTGACACCATTGGCCAAAAGTTGCTCTTAAACACTTATTCACTATTCTCAATGCTTATGTTCCTAGACTGTCCCTCTTAACTTCTACCTTTTATTCCTTATTGTCCTTCAGACGATAGAGGTGTACTCTAATCATATTCTGTGAAAATTATGACTGTCAGGGTCAATTATCTGAAAGCTGGCGGGTAAAATTTTGGAAGATAGAAGCTACTCCGTACTGTTTAGTGGTTGCACTTGTAACTTGCTATTCAAAATATGTATTCTTAGATGTTTCCTTTTCTTTTTCTTTTTAAATGGAAAACAGCAGTAGACACAAAGCCATATTACTGCCCCTTTATAGTGAAAAGAAACTTGAATGATATAGTGGAAAGGAAGGGTATTAACAGTTCTACTGTAAGGTTGTCAATGTATAACGCCAGTTTTATCCTGCTTCAGCTGCCTATCATAGTCTTTTGGCATTGAAATAATCTTCAGAGTACTTTGTAATTGATACATAAAAAAACGTAGGTATTATCTACCACGTGGTTGTCTGGAGTTAAACATATATGTGAATAAGCTACACTAGATTGTTTTCGCATGGCACAATCACAGTCGCCAGTTTACACTGAATTCCAGACAAGAAAGTTCTGCTCAGTGGTTTAGTTTCATGACCAGGAAATTTCAGGGGTAACAACTAACAACAAAGTGTATTACTACAAGCCATTTGTTTGTTATGTCCCTAAATTCTGATCCTTGACCTCTAGATGCCACTGGAAATCCTTGCAAAAACTCTTTGCAGATGATTTTCAAATTGGGCCGTGGCCAACTCACCGCATACTGCAATCTTTTTTCATGTACACAATGCCTTACTGCACTGTCCAGCATGTTGCATCTTGGACTTGAATGTAATTAATCAGATAGTATCTACTACAATCGACAGCATATATAGACTGTTTTTTTAGGATAGAACCAATGCTTGACAGGATTTTACATTCTGAATCCAATTGGAAGCATGTCAATCTTATAAGAAAGACTGGCACATAAGATCATTGTACCATGTGACTAACATCTGAAACCTTGTGTGTTCAGATTATCTCCGAAAAATCATAGTGCAGGGGCGATCTTCCAAGTCAACTAAGGTTGGAGACATCATGACTGAAGAGGTATTAGTTCCTTCTATTAAGCTGTTCATTTTTTCAGTGTCTACCATACCAAGAATCTGATTAGTACAACAGATCTACTTGGTGATTATAAGTATTAAAAGGATGTTTGGATACAACTTAACTGATGAACCATCATGCTGACAGAACAAACTTATCACGGTGAAGCCAGAAACCAAGGTCCTGCAAGCAATGCAGCTGATGACAGGTAACCATCATGTGCTCTTCTCTCAAGCAGCACTACTAGAATTATTAAGGGCACTGGAATTGATCAGGATCTTCTGCGCCCCTCATTCTCTTCATGCAGAGAACCGCATCAGACACATCCCGGTGATCGACGGCAACGGGATGCTGGGGATGGTCTCCATCGGAGACGTTGTCCGCGCGGTGGTCAACGAGCACAGGGAGGAACTGAACCGGCTCAACGCCTACATCCAGGGAGGCTACTAGGACGCCGCCTCCCCCCTGCCAGCGTTGCCCGCCTTTGATATCCAAATAACTCGGAACAATGATGATGACGAAATAGGCCGTGTTTTCGTGGACAATTCTGTTGAATTGCGCAAGGTGTTTTTAGTTTCTCGGCGTGTTCTATGTGTATATTTGCCAAAGGCGCGCGTGACAGGGCGCCTGGTCCTGGGGCGCAGAGACAATCTGATGGTGGAAACACCGGAAATAAAACAGCGTGCCGCCGTGTGCTTCCTTTGCAAGATGTTCGTTTTCACCGTGCCTGCTGTTATGAGTTGTGATAATGTTTTTCTTTGCCTGGTGTTTGGGCGTTTGATAGGTTTCTGGAGACAACTGAGAGGGTTTATTAGTCACGTCAATGAAGTCGAAAGAGATAGTTGGATTGAAAATTTGAAATAGCCTCTGCGTCAGTTTCTCGCTTGGGGAGATCGTGGACAGTCGTGGTCGTCGTAGGTGTTCTGGGTGTGACCGTGTGAGAGTGCTTGCCTGGCTGACCCTCAGGAATAGTTCAGGCGTTTGTTGACTCGTTTTTTATTGTTGCAATTAGTCTACAAGTTGAGCAGTCGTGCCTGGTGTCCAATTTCTAACAAAGTTGAACTGTTCATGGTCTTAGCCAACGCCTGAAGAAGACTGCAGTAAATTCAGCGTGCTCTTTTTGAAAGGCTCCACTGCTTTCGTCAAACTGCTTCTTTCCGGTATCTCCAGGACACAGGTCTTCGCAACGCCACGACGCTGTCAATGGCGTTATTAATGCATCGCACACGTCTCCAGTGCAGAGCATCACGTGAGCTTTATTGCAAGGTAACTTCGTTGGTAGGACTAGTATTACTTGTTCAAACATCGTACAGCTGCTAGCACTTCAGACGGCCAGAACCGATTTCGCTGTCCATATTGACGGCTTCATTGTCAAGAGAAAACATTGCTTAAATGTTTGGATCCTGCTGATGCTGAATTGGATACCACTGGTGTTAAATGGCCGAAACCGATTGCCAACAGACCAACTTGCTTCAGAACAAACGATGGAACAAAAGATCTGGAGAGCAGCGCAGGGAAGCCAATAGGCGACAACTATTGTTAACCCACGTTCATGCCATTGATTGTGTCCCCCCGAGTCATTATCCTGCCGTCAAAATGGTTTGTTAAATTAAGCTACCTAACCAATGCCGTTGTAATACTGGAGTAGACTAGTATTCCGTCTCACAAGTCAAAAAAGGAGGAAAAGAATACTAAGACGAGAAAGTCATCACGTAACTTTACGGCTGATCAGAATTATGGAATCGTAATCATGTCGTCACTTGCAACCAAATCAAGAGGTTTGCAACAGAACTCAAAAGGGGATTGGAAAATGTTCATACTGGCAATAGGCAATGCATTTTGATTGCCTCGATGAATCGATTCTTGATCATTGAATAAGCAAGCAAGCAAGAATTACAATGAATAATCTGTACATTTGACATCTAAATCAGGGAGAAACCGAACTGAACTCAGAATATTTGATCGATCCAGTTCGTCTCCCCTGCTTCCAATCCCCATGCTTCTCTTCCTCGTTCTTGCCAGCAAACTGGAGGCATCATTGCATAGTCTTGGCGCATCGAATACTATTAGTAGTAGATCAGTAGTAGCAGCGTCCATGGGCGGCGGCGGCGGGCTATCGGCGGCCGGCGAGGCGGTTGAGCCAGGCGTTGCGGAGCTGGAGCTCGACGGGGTCGCCGAAGCACTGCACCCTGGCGAGGCAGAAGTGCGTGCAGAAGCCGGCCGAGGAGCGCACCCGGCAGGTGTCGAGCACGTAGCAGGACGCGCACTCCATCCCGCGCGCCTGCACCACCAGGCCCCACACCTGCCGCGCCGCCTCCGTGGCGGAGGCGCTGCCGTCCGCGGCCGCGGCGGCCACCTGCTCGACCAGGATGATCCCGTCCGGCCGCCGCTGCCCGCCCGGCCCCCACCGGCGCCGCACGTCCGGCCAGCTCTCCGGCGACGCGGGCTCCCGCCGCACCGTCACGCCCTCATCGCCGTCGCTGCTGAACAGGTGCACCAGGAACGGCGCCTCCCCGATGTGCCGCACGATCTCCGCGATCGACTCCCGCACCCACCCCTCCACCTTCTCCTCCCCGATCTTCTCTAATTCCTCCTCGTCATCTCCTTTACCAAACACGCTTCCCAACAGCCCCTCCTCCCGGTCCCGGTGCTGGAGCTCCATCCCGCGGGGCGCGTCGGCGACCGCCGCGCGCAGGCGCACCGAGGCCGCCCGCCGCGCCGCCACGGGCGCGAACGACGCGGCCATCCGCGGCCGCGGCCGGGGCAGCGCCACCGACGACGACGACGCGGCCGAGCCGTACCCCCGCACGGTGGGCGCCGCCGCCGCCATCGCGCGCCGCACCACCACCGATCGGACCGCCGCGGGCTCCTGCGACTGAACTGACGATCCGAGGCGCCGGGATCGATGGCGAAACCGGTGGCAATCCGAGGTAGTAGCAGTAGCACGAGCCGAGACGAGTCACCGGCGACGAACGGGTGGTGCGCGTAGAAATAGGTTGGGAGGGGGGCGCCGGGTTGGGGGAGTCGGCACGGCAAAGGTCTCCAACGCGCAACCGCCTACGGCTTCCAGGAACGGCTCTGCTGCGGACGTGGCGTCCCACGTGGACGAAAATTCGGGATCCCGTGCGGCGGAGAAGGGCCTGTGTCCGAATTTGTGGCGGATCCGTGGGCTCTGGTTGGCCCAGATCCGTGCGCGGTGTGCGGCGCGTGCGGGGGAGCGTGGCGCGCGCGGGTTCGCGCGCCGCGGCACGCTCCGGCACGCAGCGGGCGGGAGGCGGGAAGGGGTTTGCTCGTGCCACGCTGGACGGGGTGGGCAGGTCAGCGCGCCGCGACACGGCCACGTCGGATCGGTGGCGGGGCCTCGCGGTGTACGGTTCGCAGCACCAACCATCCCGGCGACGTGTTCTGATCTCGGTGGCTGGCTGCCAGGCCGAGCCGTGTGGGCCTGCGCCGGCCGCGAAGCTAGCGAAGTCGCGCGCGGCGTGCCGGCGTGGGCGCGTGCGGGTCTCGTTTTGCTCGTGATCCTGGCGCGCCCGCGTCGTGCGACACGGGCCCTCTAGCGTGCGTTTTTCTTTTGTCTTTTTTATACGTAATACGGTACAGTACTTGCTAGTACAAATCTCTTTTTTTCTACGGTACGTTCAGATGCTCTTCTCCTAAGGCTAGCTCATTCTGGGGCAGAGCAGCTGACGGGACGCAAAACTTCTTACGACCTGTAGTACATTTTTTTCCTAACATGTGGTTAGCAGTTGGTGTGCGTTTGCGCTAGCTTAATCGTACCATGACGGACAAAATTGGATCAGGTCGGACTGTACACTTTATCATAAACATTTTCCCTTCAAATATATATGAAATCAACTGTATAGCTTTGTTTTTGAAGAATCAAGAGTATGACTGGACTCGACAAAATGCTAGTATCAATTTCGGACGGCTCTCACATACTCACATGGATTTGTCCCATTTTTCAACAACGTAAAACACATGTGGCCGTACAAAGGCCCTTAAATTGGATTTGCGCGTAGTGTACCTTTCGTTCGGTCCGGGAAATGTTAGTGAAGACACCTGTGCATTGAAATCCGGCCAGCTTCCCAAGCCAAACGAAATGGAACAACGACGCGAAACTAGCTTTGAAATGCACGTGGGTTTATACACGGTGTGTCGTGTCACCAGACACCAGATTGCCATGTGCTCAATCCAAATGCCATGTAGTATATAGATTGAAGGTGCTCCAAAACTCAGTCCAATGCTCGGCAACTTGGAGGTAGTTATGTGGATACACCCAAAAAATATATTCTAGAAAGTAGACATATAAAAAAATGTCTCTCTTCAATGGAATTATTAAGGGTACATGTTGTAGCTTAGGCACATACGAGTTGGCTTTTGAATCATTTTTTTTCGACCAACCAGAGCTTTTGAAATTATGGCGCCTGTTTGAAGCTAACCTTCCATGTCGGGTGACGACCTCACCTCTGCTTACGATTTACCTACTGATAGATAGAGCTGATTGACTGGGACTCTGGTACATGCTCCTGCAGTATAGCATTGCCACAGAGAGCGGGCTCAATTCATCAGGCGAGGCGCAGGCGGCGAATCCACGAACCGCACCTTGTAGCTAAGCTAGCGGCCTAGCGGGCCTCCAGGCTTGCTAAACTTTAAGCAGAATCCGATGCCGCGCCTGTTGGGCCACAAACCAGACGCCGCATCCGCATCTTTCTCGTTTTACAAAGCCCGCTCGATCGTTAACTCCCTCCGCAGCTCTCTCGGTCAGCCCAGCCGCTCCTCTTCCTTCCCCGTGAAGGCGCCGTCGCGGGCATCGATCGCCGCGCCGGTGATTCGGTGCACCGCCCGCGCTCGCCCAGCGGATTCGGTGCGGCAGACGTACGCGGACGTGACGCGAACCCCAACAAAAATTTCCACTTGTCTTCTTCAACCCCTCGTCGACCCGCGCTGCAGTGCACGCCCCTCCTTCCTTTCCCTTTCCCTTTCCTTCCCCAGGTGGGAGCCTAGAGTAAACGCCGCACAGAACCTTCGGCTCCTCGCCACTACTGAGCGGAGCGGAACGCCTCCGATTCCGCACAGAAAGGGAAGCAAAGCACCCAGGGCCCGGGGCGACCAGATCGATCGCCAGCTTCCCCAATCTCCTGTGCCCCTGATCGAATCGATCGGCAGTTCCGGTGCCGGACGCCTCGATCCCTCCCGTCCCCGCGGCCACCAGAGCAGAGGGAGAGCCGATGGCGTCGTCGTGGGCTGCTCCGCCGCCGGGGTACCCGGTGGGGCAAGGGCAGGCGTACGGGAGCCAGCCGCCGGCCGCGCCGCAGCCTCAGGCCACCACGGCGGTGGCCGTGACCGCGGCGAGCAACGGCGTCGGCAACCCCTACGTGATGGTTACCCCCGCGGCCGCCACCCCGTCCACCTGCCAGAGTACGCGCCCCGAACTGAATCCGCTCTTGCTTATCCTTTGCGCTCCACCATGAATCCGCCGGCTGGCTTACGTGCTCGTTCGTTTGCTTGGATGCGTGCGTCGCAGCCGTCCGGAAGGCGCTGGGCCGGTACGGCAAGCTGCTGGAGGACGGCACCCGCAAGGCCGCCGACGCCACCGGCAACATCTGGCACCACCGTTCGTCCTCCTTCCTCTTCTGTTCTTCTCTCTCTCTGATCGATTTGTCAAATAGATAACACATGCATACTGACACGATGGCTTCCGATGTGTGATCTGCTCCTTCCTTGGACAGTGCGGACGGCGCCAAACATGGCGGACGCGGCGGTGGCGCGGCTGGCGCAGGGGACCAAGGTGTACGCGGAGGGCGGCCACGACCGGGTGTTCTACCAGACGTTCGGCGCCATGCCCGGGGAGCAGCTCCGCAAAGCCTACGCCTGCTACCTCTCCACCTCCTCGGGCCCCGTCATCGGCACGCTCTACCTCTCCACGGCGCGCCTCGCCTTCTGCAGCGACAGCCCCGTCTGCTACCAGGGACCTGCAGGCCAGCCGCACGAGTGCATGTACTACAAGGCAAGTACCAGCCTGCCCTTCGGTCGCGTTTCACTTCAATTCATCAGTGCCTCATATTACCTCAGTTGGGCGATTGATTATGATCAAGCAATGCACATAGCTGCAAGTTCTTCAGTCCCCATGCGAGTCATAGAGTGAGTAACAGACCAAAATTGGTGAACTGTTTTTTCTGAGCGTGAAATTGACCTGCTTGCAGGTGGTGCTTCCTCTGAGCCAAGTGAAGACAGTGAACCCTTCTTCCAGCATGCGCAACCGGGCCGAGAGGTACATCCAGATCACTACCATGGATAACCACGAGTTCTGGTTCATGGGTTTCGTGAACTACGACAAGGCTCTCAAGAATCTCTACGAAGCCCTGCAGCACCGCGATGTCCACGTCCACGGCCACAGTTGATTTTGCTTCGGTTTGATCCTGCTACTACTGCACTGTACCTCTACTTCATTCATGATGAACTGTGAGATTACCTTGAGCTGCTGTTCTTGAATAAGATAAACACTTCAAAATCCTGATGTGTTTGTGTTAGCAATCTGATCAGTGCAGAACGCTGAATATAGATAAAAGCTTTAGTTGCATCTCACAAATTCATTTACTTGTTGCTGGATACAGTATCATTTACCTATTGTTCTTGGCATTAGACTCTGCTAGCTCTACGTTACAGAGCTGCAACCCTGAACCACGCATACAAAAACACAACTTTGCAACAGCATATTACACCGTAGAAGCCACCGTTTCCGACCCGATCATATACAATAACATTTCGTGTAGCATACAAACATATGTATATATATAGGCTCAGCAGGAAGGTACTAGCTAAGTTTCTCGCGATTTACAACAACATTAGATAGGAAAACTGTTGTTGGAATGGCGTTCGGTTCTGTATATATTCTCATGATCATAGGTGTATGCTGCTAGTGTATAGCACGGTGTCGCGATGGCTCACCTTGTTCCAGAATCCAGTGCATCGGGTGTTCGATCGATCAGTGGTGCGGGTGTCCATGGGCGTGGGCGGTCTGGTCGATGGAGTCCACGCGGTTCTTGAGCGCGGCGAGCTGGCCCTTGACGCTGAGGTCGATGACGTGCGAGTCGCCGGTGCCGTAGCAGATGATGAAGCCAGCGATCAGGGACGGGTCCTCGACGTTCTCGACCGTGAGGTTCACGAACCCGGTGAGCCGGCGCATCTTGCGCGCGATGAGCTCGGTCTGGCGCGCGTCCAGCTCCACGGCGGAGGTCACGACCACCCGCAGCGCGAGCAGCGGCGGCGCCGGCGCCGGCGGGGCGCTGGCCTCGCCGCCCGCCAAGGCAGAGCTCAGGCTGCAGTTCCTGTCCAGGAGCGACCGCAGGAAGTCGAGGGTCGGCGGCTTGAACGGGGCAGGCGCCGGGCCCACGGCTGGGACGACCGCGGCGGCCCCGTCGTTCTCGACGCCGACGTAGCTGCTGGCCCGGCGCAGCGTCTGCGCCTGCCACCTCGGGTAGTGCGCGTTGGAGCGCCCGGCGGCCGCCGTGCTCGGCTGCGCCGGCACGCCGTCGAAGCGCACCGACGCCGGCATGGGATGGCCGCTCTCCTTGGCCGCCGGGAACACCGGGTGGCCGCCGGGGTTGATGGGCTGGTTCAAGATGTTCATCGCTCTGCATGAACGCATTCCAGCATCAGTAAATCGCATCGAACTAGACCCCTCCAAGCATTTGAGCAAGCTTGGATTGGATCAACTCAAACGTGCTAGCAACTTGCAATTTCACATGAAGGTTAAACAAGGCCAAACGGATTTGCTCATTTACAGTAGTAATCCAGCTACGCAGAAATTAAACTAATCCAATATCTACAGAATCAATTGATCCTACCAGGCACGAGAGCAAACTAAGATCATATGATTCATGAGAGCAAGAATTTCGAACGGTTAAACGCGATGGCACGAGGCTAACCTGCGTGGTAGAGCTCAGCAGAAGCAGCCGCTGATCGGAGGGAGCCCGGCAAGTAAGTGGAAGCGAGGTGGGGGAAGAAGCCAACAGGAGCAGAAGAGTGCGGGGCAGCAGGGGGTTAATAGCCGCCGCCGAGATAGATGAAGCGCGGAGAGAGGCGCTAGCGGGAGGGATAAGGTATTGCCCAGCGCTAGCTGGTGTCGAGGGGGAGAGGAGGACGTGAGAATTTGGCGTGCACACGATGCGGCCCCGGCAGCCGCACACGCCCCATCCGGGAAAATCTGCGTGCCGCGTCCGCCAATCCCCGGATCCCGTGTGGTCGCCGGTCATTCCCATCACGAGCCCCCGCGCGCCCCACCTCCTAGGCGGGCACGGCGCACGGGCCCCGCCCCGCCGCCCGAGCGCGACGGGGCGTCACGTTTTTGGACGGCCGCGCCGCGACGGGGCCCGGGCCTCCTAAAAGATAAAAAGACGCGGTGCGCAGGAGCTGTGGTTTTGCACGGACGCGGAAGCATGGGCGGGCGCGGACGCGCGGCTGCATGTGGCCGCCACATGCCGTGTGGTTGTACTGCGAGCACGGCGTGTTGCGGCTGCTGGGACATGGGATTTTTATGGCTCACCGATAAGTCTACCATCGAGTATTCTGTATTAGGCTGCTGTGCTGGTTGTAGATTTAGATTCGGATCGTTTTTCTTTCTTGAACTGAGATTCGGATCGTTTTACCAAAACGTATTTAGTTTTTTTCTAGGGGGCAAACGTTCTTGGTTTCCTGCAGAGTGGCGTGTGAAACAGCTGGCCGCGTACGTCGTTACCGGTTAGTTTGCGACTTTGATCGAGATGGGGTTTGGTGAAGTGGCCCAACTTCACGTCGTGGATTGAGGTTTGCTTCTGCAGTCATGCTCGCAGAATTTCAACTCATTTTATCATACCATGTAGCAATAGTACAGTATAGGCTCATCAGACAACAGACATAAGGGAAAAAGAAAAATAGGCCCGTTTGAATAAGGTACATGTTATTCATTGGAAGGTTTTAGCTAAGCCTGCTTTTTCCAGTAACGATGTCACCAGGAGGGTTTAAACTATGGTCACAGACTTAAAAAGTCTGGTCTGCTAGCTAACTTGGTTCCTCCCCCTCCCCTACTCTTACTCCCTCCACCCCTCTGCTAGACCTCCGAGTCCCGGATGATTGAGGCGGAGTGCCAATATCGTGGTTTTTCTGAGTGTGTGCGGATTCGTGATCTTTTTCGTTGTCTCGTTTTCTTTTGCTCGATCACCCCCTCCTTTTATAGGCCAAGGAGGAGGGGTTACAGGAGCGTGTTGCTGTTCAGGCATAGTTGTCGCACAGTAGTAGGAGTGACGTTGGGCGTGCTTCTATGTCCTTGTTTGCTGTAGTCGATTCTTGTACTGGTGATGATGTCGAGGAGTGGTCTTGAGGATCCGAGGCGTCCTTTGTGCGATAATGGCTCATCCGTACACCATCTCGAGGGTCTCCCATGCCTGCGCACAGCCCATGCTATGGAAAATCGCTGTGGGAGTCGGTAGCACAGGGGCTTAGAGTGACCCGACCCTGTTCACACAGCGGCAACATGTCCGCACAACGCCGGGGTTGGTTGTATAACGCTCGGAATGGCCCGCCGTACCCCCGCCGTCCTGTCTTCTTGACCTGCTGTGTGCTCGAGGGTCTCTCCCGTCCGTCGGAGGTCCTCGAGTCGTCGGAGTTGGCAACACAGGAGCTCGGAGTGACGGGCCCTGTTCGCACAACGCCGGCCTGCCCGCACAGAGCCTCGGTTGGCAGCATAGTGACGGGAGTTGGCGGATGCGACGGGAGGGGTCGTGGCTGTCAGGGTAGTATGGCGAGAGATCTGCCTTTTGACTTTGGACGCACGGTGGTAGTGGGCACCATTAATTGTCCGTTGGAGCGAGGGTCTCGACCGAGGCGGAGCTCTCCCCATTCCGTGGGTTGCTCGAGGCTCGATCCTCAGGCCTCGACCGAAGCGGAGTTCTCCGATTCGCTCGAGGGGTCGGTCCCCTCGAGCGAAGCGGAGTTCTCCGATTCGCTCGAGGGGTCGGTCCCCTCGAGCGAAGCGGAGATTCTGGTTCGCGTTGAGGCATGCCACGGGGCACCTTGACTGGGCCTTCGTTTGTTGTTGGGCCGTGGGCCTTAACTTTCGTTTCTTTTTCTGGTTAATTGCATGAGATTAATGTTTACCGAGGACGGTTATCCCATAGGTTTGGGTACCCCTAATGATCGCCCCCAACAAGTCACACTTTAAAGTTTGACCAAATTTATATAAAAATTACGAGTATTTTTTATATAAAATAAGTATCATTAAATTAATCATTGAATATATTTTCATACTAAATTTATTTGGAGATATAAATGTTAGTACTATTTTGTATAAATTTGATCAAAGTTAAAATTGTTTGACTCCTAATAAAGCGAGAGTTGCATTCTTTTCGGGACGCAGTGAGTATATAATTAGATTCGGAGACCATCAACTCTTACACCGCTTACCATTTGCCACCCACCTGACCATTACAGAGCACACACAATATCAATACCCATCACTCTGCGTGTGTTTGGGCGATAGCCACTTGAAGGGACAATGGCGAACCTGATTGACACGGGATGCAGCAAAAACACAGGTAGTAGGGGCATGTGATGCCGTTGTTAATAGTGTGGTTGTCTACCAATGCTGCCATTGAGAGGAAGGAGACCAGCATCGTAATTTTACAAAAGCGCATGCATTTTTTTTTTGAAATTTGTTACATTCTCTGAAATTCTTTGAATTGCTAACTATAATGGCCTCTAAATAAAGCTAATCAGAATTATGCTTGATAAAACTCCCTCCAAGTTATCTCGGGACTTCTAGTTATTGGCATTTTTTTTCGGTTCTTCACTGTAAACGCGTCCATTGTTGTTTAGTTTTTTTAGATCGAGGACACTGTTAGACCAGTCTCAATGAAAGTTTTATGAAGAGTTTTATGATATTAAATGTGTTGATGTGACATAGGAGTGAGACGAAAAAATTTCATGGTATATAAGAGAAATTTCATCACCATGAAACTTTTTTTCGACACAGTTAAACTCCTTAACTACTGAGTCTGCCGGGCGATAATGCATCTAGTAAAAGCAGCAAGTACAGTTGGAGGCAGGCCACGGCCCGTTGGCCCATTGCATTGAACTACTGAAGCCCAGTGAGGGCTCGCTGTGGGACCACCTCGTCTTCAGACAAAGGGAGCGACCGTCGTCGGACCGTGCGAGTGAAACAACGGACGAGCGGATGCAGGACAAGACGTCTGGGCTTCTGGAATCTGGAAATGGCCTTCAAGGGCCATGAGCCCATGAATATATTTCATTTATTTTTTCTAGGCCTTTACCAACTTTCCTGATTGATGAGATTCGGTATTTTTTTTGACACGGATGAGATTCGGTATTAGGGCAGAACAAACCAACGAAAAATTGCCTTGTTTTGGGTCATCAATGAAAAGAGCATCTCTATGTTGCCACTTCCAAGTTTTAGCACGGCAGCACATAGACACATATAGACAGCAACAATTTAGAACAAACATTGGGAACCAATCCATACCATCAAACCGGCCATCCATCTCTATCAGCGTAATGTGAATTTTGAATTTGATTTGCAAAGTGTGAAAATCTCATATACATTACACAGAACTCATGAACAGATATGAACTGCAATTAACGGTGGTTTCATCAGCTAAATCCTGATGGATACAGAAACATTCAGGCTGAAAATAACAACGAATATGAAATCAGACAACACGAGACACAACTGCAGAGTGTCCAGATCGATCTAACCCACCCCCCAATGAACCGAACTCCGAACCCCCTCATCATCACAATTCACAACGCCGGTGTTGTTCCTCCTCCCATCACAATTCAATCAGGACTTCCTGAAGCTGGTGGCGATGGGCACGATGACGAGGAGGACGAGGAGCAGCAGGATGATGATGCCGATGCAGAGCCACTTGCGGCTGCTCCGCTGGTACTCCTTGGCCTTGCCCAGCTCCTTGTTGCCGCCCTGCACGTAGTGGGAGGCGTTGGCGACGTGGCTCTCGATGTCGTCGAGCTTCTCCCCCTGCGTCTCCACCATGACGTCCATGTCGAGGAACCTACTCACAGGCGGAGTCGCTCCAGGTAGCCTACTCGAAGGCCCAGGAGGACCTCGAGGAGCTACGGGAAGTAGGCTTTGCCGTCTGCAAGGAGGTCGAGGGGCCAGACGCCCTCGAGTCCCAGTCGGGCAGCTCGGTGGCCAGCCGTCTAAGGGCCTTGGGCGGTTGCGTTACCAAGCGCCTGAAGGGGGCCCTTCTCCTCGGCGTGCAGAAGACCCTCGGGGTGATCTCGACGCACTTTGTCGTGGACCTCGAGGCGGTCAGCGGTGGCTACGTGGTGGCGGATGACCTCGATGACGACGCTGCGCTGGCCGTCGTGGAGAGTGCTGATGCTGCTGCCTCTGCTCCTGCTGCCACCCTCGCGCGAATCTTCGAGAGTGACCTTCTTCCCGACGCTGAAGATGAAGAGGACGCCACCCTCGAAGACCCCGAAGACCCTGCTCCCTGAATAGTTTTAGGGATTTTTATGTAATAAGCACTCTAGTGGTTTAAACAATTTTATGCTTTGAAACGCACGTTCGAGTTTTTATTTGAATCATGGTTTTTTTGTCACGTTTATCTTACTGGATTTGCAAAGGGCTTGTCGAGGAGAGTATCGTTCATAGAGTAATTTTAGCGTAGGGTGGCGAGGGGGATGCCGTATCCTTTTGAAGGCGTAGGCGGTCCCTCGACTCGTCCGGCCCTTGGCCTTAATCATTCTATGCCTCGAGCTGCCTTTTGCCAATTACAAGAGATGGATGTAATGAAAGAATTTATAAAAAACTTTAAAATTGGGACAATTTTAGGAGGGGGTGCCCCCCGAATTAGCCCCCGAGTGAGACGGATTTTTTCAATGGTAAGCCTAGTCTTACTCATTTTAAGGTCCTTTATATTTTTATTGACATAAGTACAAATGTACATGAATGCTTGAAAGCTTAAGGGTAGAAGCGACGTAGCTGTTGGATGTTCCAGGCGTTGGCGAATACTTCGCCTGTCTCGTTTGCGAGCTTGTATGTGCCTGGTTTGAGGACCTCAGCGACGATGTAGGGCCCTTCCCATGGTGGTGTGAGCTTGTGGCACCCTCGATTGTCTTGTTGCAGCCTTAGAACTAGGTCCCACTTGTTGAGGTCTCGTCGTCGAACCTTTTGGGCTTGATACTTTCGTAGCGACTGCTGGTACCGGGCCGAATGTAAGACCGCGACGTCTCGAGCTTTGTCCGCTTGGTCGAGTGAGTCTTCCCGAACTTCATTGTTCCTTTCCTCTTGGTAGGCTCTGAGCCTTGGGGAGCCATATTCCAAGTCTGTGGGGAGGATAGCCTCGGCACCATAGACGAGAAAAAATGGGGTAAAATCCGTGGCTCTGCTTGGGGTTGTTCTAAGGCTCCAAATTACCGAGGGTAGTTCTGACACCCATTTCCCGCCGAATCTATTCAGCTTGTTGAATATTCTTGGTTTGAAACCTTGTATAATCATGTCGTTGGCACGTCCTACTTGGCCGTTTGTCTGTGGATGTGCTACGGCCGACCAATCCACGCGGATATGGTGGTCGTCACAGAATTCCAAGAATTTGTTGCCTGTAAACTAGGTGTCGTTGTCAGTAATTATCGAATTAGGGACCCCGAATCTGTGAATTATATCTATGAAGAATTGCACAGCTTGCTCGGATCTGATGCTGCTGATTGGTCGAGTCTCGATCCATTTCGAGAACTTGTCGATGGCCACCAACAGATGTGTAAAGCCCCCGGGCGCTGCTCGCATTGGACCAACGAGGTCGAGCCCCCATACGGCGAACGACCATGTGATAGGAACGGTTTGCAAGACGTGAGCCGGGAGGTGGGTTTTACGTGCGTAGAATTGACACCCTTCGCAGGTGCGCACGATTTCGTTGGCGTCTGCAACAACCATGGGCCAGTAGAAGCCTTGGCGAAATGCGTTGCCCACAAGGGTACGGGGCGCCGCGTGGTGGCCGCATACGCCAGCGTAGATGTCTCGAATGAGCTCCCTTCCCTCCGGGATTGGAATGCACCGCTGCAAAATTCCGGAGGGGCTGCACTCGTACAACTCCCTATCGATGATGTGGAACGACTTGGCCTTTCTTGCGATGCGTCGAGCCTCGGTTCGATCCGAGGGTAGTTCCCCTCAGCTGATACAGGTGATGTATTGGTTGCGCCAATCGCGAGTCGATGGGGACTCGTCGATCTCCATAGTTTCAACCTCGTCTGCCGAGGATATCTCCTGACTTGAGGCTTCAGGTTCCTCTTTCGAAGGATCCTCGTCCATGGGCTCGATATATGGAGCCCCCGAGGGTTCTGACCTCGAGGGAGCATAAGGAGTTTTGGCAGTTGGCTTGAGGTCGATGCTTGGCTGTGTTAGGTCACGGGCGAATACGTTTGGGGGAACGGTGATCCGCCCTGACGCGATTTTTGCTAATTCATCGGCCTCCTCGTTATATTTTCGCGCGATGTGGTTGATCTCGAGGCCATGGAATTTGTCCTCGAGTCGGCGTACTGCATTGCAGTACGCTTGCATCTTGTCATCGTGGCAGCTTGCCTCCTTCATAACCTGGTCGATGATGTAACACCCAAAAACTGCCTATTTAAAATTTTTGGTAATTAATTGGCTTTTATTTTAATTGTTCATATTTAATATAGGTTAAATGAATTATTTATGAATATTAAAATCAAATATAAGTTGTAGAAACATTTTTGTTGCATTCATGCTGCTGCTCACTTTCCCTCCCTCTACTTCTCCCTCAGTCCAGCCTAGCCCCCTCCTCTCTTCTCCCCACGCGTGGCCCAGTCCCCTCCCCCTCTTTTTCCCCTGCCGTGGCCCAGCTTCCCAGCCGGCCCAACAGCAGCGCACCCCGCCAGCCGCTCAACTCTCTCTCCCTCTCACTGCCGGCTCGGCCCCACATGTCGGGGTCGTCTCCTTCCTTTCCCGCGCGCCGCGCGCAATCAGCGCTCGAGCCCCGGTAATTGCAAGGGCCAACATTCCCGCGCCCCGTGGGCCCTCGCCGACCCTCCCCAGGCTTCCAGAAGCTCCCCCGAAGTTTCCTCCCCCGCGCCTTTCCTTCCCCGGCGTCTCCCCCGCAAGGAAAGCCCCCTCCCGCGTTTGGAGAGACCCGGCGCCGCCGCCGCCCGAATCCCGGCGTGGCACGCACGTAGAGACCCTCCCCCGGGATATAAAAGCCCCCCATCCTGGCTCTCAACCCACACCAAGCGCCCACGAGCTCTCTAGTGCCGCAGCGCTTCCCCTCTCTCCGCTCCGCACCGCCGCTCCTCGGAGTCCCGCCGGCCGTCGTCGACCCTTCGCCTCGGCGCCACTCCGACCAATGCCGCTCCACCACGAGTTTCGCGCAAGGGTAAGGAGTGCACCCAGCCACTTCTCGCTCTCCCTCTCTTCCCCAAACACCCCCACTCCCCTCGCCGGAGTGTCGTCGCCGCGGCCATCGCCGTGCGCCACCTCCACCACTCCCACCCCGACTTGAACCATCCAGAAGAGTTCCCCGCGCTCCCAGCTCCCTCCCCGACGAGATCTCGCCGCGATTGGAGGTCGGCAGCGCTCGGACGGCTTTACGCCGGCGAGCCCCCGCCGAGCCCAACAGTAGCGCCGCCGCAATTCCTTTCCCTACCGGCGAGCACCTCCCCCGATCTGCTGTGGGCCACGCGATTTAGATCCGACGGCCTAGAACAACCCCGAGCCCCTGAGTCAACAAGTCCATAACGGTCAGCGCCAGCACTTTTGTTAAAGAGTCCCTCCACTATTTGCAAATCAACCCGCAGTCCACCTCCATTCAAAAGAAATTACCAGTAGGTCCTGTTTTTAGCGAAAAACCCCTCTGAGTTTTTAGGTTTTAGAACCCGCAGTCCAGCCCCTGCTCTTTTACGCGTTAGCCCTCAGGTTTTTATACGAAATTATGTTTAGGCCCCTGTTTTCTTTCAATTAAGCCCCTAGAAACTTTTAAAAATTGACAGCAGGTCCCTAGAAATTAGAAAAGCCATATCTTTTTCGTTTTAGTTCAGATTAGTGTGATTTTCGCGCTCATGTGTTCGTAGTGAAGTGTAAAATATTTCTAAAATCTTTTTATGTATTGTTTCTACTGTTTGGTATACTGTTCTAATAGAATATTATTTGTTTGCATGTATTGGTATGCGTGTATGCTCGTATGGTGCTTCGTGTCCAGTCGGTGAGCCGTTAGCTTTGGAGTTCGAGCTCGGTGAGGACTTTTCGGAACAGGACTCGCAGCAGCAGCAGCACTTTGAGGAAGGCTAGTTATAGCACGGACAATCCTTGCTACCTAAACACACTCTTTATATTCCTTAGTTTCATATGCATGTGTCTAAATTGATGTCCCACTAAGGTTGTACCTAGTTGTGTATATCCTGTACCTTGATAACCTTGGGCTTATGCATATGGGTAGAATCTTTTGCTACGCGCGGCTACTGTTACTATTATTTAATTGTTAATCTTGACTTAATGGTTCACTTTAACATTTATGATAAAATATACTTTTTAGCAACTTGGTCTAGGGAGCTAGAGCATGTGCTGTGTGCTTTGCTCTAGTGTCTCTCCGTAAGGTCCGGTTCTCAAAGCGGCAACCCAGGAGCCTGTCGCCACCGCTAGAACTATTATGGCTCTGGTCTTGGTCGAGTAACTTGTACGTCTCTAGCTTGCCAGTGGTTACCGACGGGCCGACGGCGTTGTGGGAGGCAAGGTACGAGGTGTTTCCGGATTCCACCGAGGGCGGGTGATCTGTCGGCTATCTCTCGTTAGGTACAGTCCCGTGTTGGGAGTCCCTGTGATGGGGAACTCCACACGTTGCGCGTGGATGGGTGAGATGCCCGCGCTCTGGATGCCATTGACCCCCCTACGGTGTGACTTCGTAGGCGTACGTCGATCTCGGTGCCTATGGTCTCACCGCCTTGTATAACCGCAGCGGCTACTATCTTGTTAGGGTGTCTTGTGAAAAACCTCGTAGCATCCCTATGCCGTCACACCTCGGAAGTGTTGATGTGCGTGGTTGGGTGCAAAGTTCCTTTGAACTTTTACGCGACCGGTGGGTAAAGGGTGAAACCTCTGCAGAGTGTAAAATCTATCATGATAGCCTTGCTCAAGGTCACGAGCGGCTTGGATCCTTTTTTATTAGAAGATGATGTTTAGTTATGATTATTGTCACTTATACTTATTAATTGGGTTACAACCGGGTTTCATTCACTTGTAGTAACTTGGTTAATGCTAAAAATGAATCAACTAAAAGTGCTAAAGTAGTTAAGCCATGTCTAGCCTATTTTGAGCCTTCATACCCGTGCTATACTTGCTAAGTATTTGTTTACTTACACTTGTCAATATTCAACAAAATCCCGGATGGGTAAACAGATTGGGCTGATCAGGAGACTGCTGCTGAGTTCCCTAAGGACCTGCCGTACTTCTGAGTTGCGCTCTACCAGTCAAAGTCCCTGTGGACTGCGGCTCCGCTAGTTGAGAGTTATAGACTTCCGCTGTAATAAATATTATTGATATACTCTGATGTAAATTATTTTATTTCGAGCATTTGTACTCTGTTTATCATATTTGTTCGATGTATGTGTTCTGTGGACTTCCTGGGCACACATATGGCCGCAGTCGGGTTTTTGTGAAAATCCGGGTGTGACAGATGACCAATTGTGAATCTCCCCGGACGTCGAGGCGTTTAACGCCCAATTCAATGGCTATGCGAAGGCCGGCTAGTAAGGCCTTATATTCGGCCATGTTGTTGGACGCCGGAAAGTACAAGCGTACCACGTGCCTTATATGTTCTCCGAGGGGTGAGACGAAGAGCAAGCCCGCGCCCGCACCAGTTTTCATCACCGACCCGTCGAAGTACATGATCCAACATTCGGCTTGGTTCTGTGGTGGGGGCAGCTGTGTGTCGGTCCACTCTGCCACGAAATCGGCCAAGATTTGTGATTTAATTGCCTTGCGGGGGGGGGGGGGGCATAAGTGAGGGTATCACCCATCAGTTCCATGGACCATTTGGCTATTCTACCCGAGACATCCTGGTTGCGGAGTATCTCCCCCAAGGGGAAAGATGAGACCACGGTGACAGGATGAGCTTCGAAGTAGTGGCGCAATTTGCGCCGAGCTAGCACTACTGTGTAGAGCAGCTTCTGGATTTGTGGATAGCGCGTCTTGGTTTCAGTCAGTACCTCGCAGATGTAGTATACCGGCCTTTGGACGGGCAGAGCGTGCCCTTCCTCAGTTCTTTCTACGATGATGACTCCGCTGACTACTTGAGTCGTTGCGGCTACGTAGAGGTAGAGGCACTCACTCTCCTTAGGTGGCGTTAAGACTGACGCTCGTGCAAGGGACGCTTTTAGCCCGTCGAGGGCTTTTTGAGCCTCGGGGGTCCAAGAAAAATGCTCGCTCTTTTTTAGGAGTCGGTACGGGGGTAAGCCTTTCTCGCCGATACGCGAGATGGACCGGCTTAGGGCTGCTAAGCATCCCAATACCCTTTGTACCCCCTTTAGGTCTCAGATAGGTCCCATCTGTTTGAGGGCCGAGACTTTTTTAGGGTTGGGGTCAATGCCTCGTTGAGAGACTATGAAACCCAAGAGCATACCTCGAGGTACCCCAAAAACACATTTTTCCGGATTCAGTTTTACCCCGTTGGCCCGGAGACAATCAAACGCAATGCACAAATCATTTACTAGGTCATCCGCCTTCCTGGTTTTTACTACAATATCGTCCACGTATGCTTCTAGGTTCGCCCGATATGATCTCCGAAAACACGAAGCATACATCGCTGGTATGTAGCTCCGGCATTTCGAAGTCCAAACGACATCATGACGTAACAGAAAATATCAAAGGGCGTGATAAAGGAGGTTGCTAGTTGGCCAGAAATTTTCATCTTAATTTGGTGGAAACCAGAATAAGCATCAAGGAAACATAACAGCTCGCATCCTGCGGTTGAATCTACGATCTGATCGATACGTGGTAGAGGAAAGGGGACTTTTGGACATGCTTTATTTAAACCGGTATAATCTATGCACATTCTCCAGTTCCCATTCTTTTTCTTAACTAAAACAGGATTGGCAAGCCAGTTAGGGTGAAATACCTCCTTGATGAATCCGGCCTCGAGGAGCTTGCGCAGCTCCTCACCAATGGCCCTGCGCTTGTGCTCGTCGAAGAGTCGCAGGCGTTGAACCACCGGTTTGGAATGGGGCAGGATGTCAAGGGAGTGCTCGGCGACCTCCCTCGGTATGCCTGGCATATGCGAGGGGCTCCACGCGAAGATGTCGGCGTTGGCGCGGAGGAAGTCGACGAGCACCACCTCCTATTTGCTGTCGAGGGTCGAGCTGATCCGCACCGTCTTGTCACTGGGAACACCTGGGTCGACGGGCACAACCTTGGTGTGCTCTGCGGGCTCGAAACTGCCTGCATGCTTCAAAGTGGAGGGGATGGTTTCGTTCGCCATCTTCTCTAGGTCTGCGACGAGAGCCTCGTCCTCGGCAAGTGCCTCGGCGCTCTCGATGCATTCCACGTCGCATATGTAGGCATGTTCGAACGATGGGGCCACGGTGATGACGCCGTTTGGTCCCGGCATCTTCAACTTGAGGTAGGTATAGTTTGGGATCGCCATAAACTTGGCGTAGCATAGGCGGCCGAGGATGGCGTGGTACGCACGTCGAAATCCCACCACTTCGAAGGTCAGGGTCTCCCTCCGGAAGTTGTCGGGGGTACCGAAGTAAACTGGCAGATCGATCTCCCCGAGGGGCTGAACTCGCTTTCTGAAAGTGCATCTAGGCATTTAATCTATTTTGGTGATTATGGGCAATAGAAATTTGGATATGATGTTGTGCATGAGTTGTGCAGGAATAAAATGAAATTAATGAAAGGTAGCACTCAAGGAAGGATCCCAATTCATATTCATGTGGTGGAAGACGCAATTGGCGAATTTAAATTCTATTTTCCGTTTGAAATTGAGTATAGGACCACCGTACTATCAAGGGGGACGTAGTTGATGAATTCTAGTTGCTCAAAGTGCTTTGCTTGAGATGACAACTTTTTAGAGCCACAAAAACACTTCACAAACCCCCTATCCTGCTTGGCCGGATCTTAGGCCGGAAGATCCGACCGGATGTTCTGGGTCGCTCTGTCTTGAGTTTTTCTCGGGCCGGAAGATCCGGCCAGTGTATCGGATGTTACATAACTTAGCCGTTTTCAAGTCCAAGAGTGTCCTGAGTGCATGTTCCGACCCGAGGCCGGAAGATCCGACCGGAAGTTCCGGATGGCTCTGTCTTGGTTCCTCTCTGGGCCGGAAGTTCCGGGGTCCATCGGAAGATCCGACAACTGGTCGGAAGATCCGGCCCCCGGAACTTCACTGGAGTTTTTCTTACTCGGTTATGTTGCTTATCGGAAGATCCGACCACATGTCGGAAGATCCGGTACCCCTTCGCAGTGAACTTAACGGTCACATTTTGGGGGTTGGTATTTATACCCCTCACCCCCTTTCATTCACTGCAGCTGTTCACTCTGACCTAACACGAGACAAACTCTCTCTTGAGCATTCACTCCACCTCTCTACTCCCTTCCAAGGCTTGATTCTTCCAAGATTCACCTAGGGTTTGAGTGAGAGAGAAGATTTGAGGTGTGAGACTTGTGCAACCTTGAGCCCTTCACTAGTTCATCTCTCAAGCACTTGAAGCACTTGGATTCATCGATTTGCGTTTGTTACTCTTGGAGCCTGCTCCTAGACGGTTAGTGGTGCCGGTGAACTCCCATTATCTTGTGGTTTGAGTCCCGGAAGTTTGTATTACCCTCTCTCTTCGTGGGAGCACATAGTAAGTAACTCAATCCTCCTTTGTGGTTGATTGGGAGAGACTTGGGGTTAGTGTGACAGCCCGGCTCTTTGTGAGCATCTCAACGGAGACGTAGCTCCTTTGTGGAGTGAACTTCGGTAGAAAATCCTTTGTCTCCACTTTTGTTCTTGCTCTTATTATTTCTATAACTTGTTTTGTCCCGATCTACTTATTTGTGGGAATACTCTGACATTGATCATATATAGAAGGTTCCTTACATCATTTGTGAGCTTTGTATTCAAGTGGAATTGTCAAAAGGTCATTAGTTTTCAAATCTCGAAGTTCTCTTGAATTGCCTGTCGGAAGATCCGGCTTTGCATCGGATCTTCCGGTATTCTGTCCCAGTCGGAAGATCCTGTACAGTGTCGGATCTTCCTGGCCGGAAGATCCGAGACTGTGTCGGATTATCCGACTTTCTGACAGTTTTCGGAGGATTTTTGCAGGAATTTTTAAACAGGCCTATTCACCCCCCCTCTAGGCCTAGTGTTGGTCCTTTCAATTGGTATCAGAGCCTAATCCCTTGTTTAGGCTTAACCGCTAAGGGAAAACACTATGGCCGGTATGGGAGATGTATCCGAGATGGCTTCCGCCCACAAAGACAAACATCCGACGCCCGTTGAGTCAAGCTCGAGCGATGATGAATTCAACATTAGCGATGTTGATGAGAGCTTGGATGAACAAGAAAAGAAAAAGCTAAGAAGGGAGAAGATAAGGAAGAAGATTAAGGAGAAGGCCGAAAGAGAGGCGCAAAAGCTTTTCAAGAAGAAGATACGAGAAAGAGACGCTCTCGACGGACAACACTCGGTTTCTTTTCGATATGAGACATCTTCTTCTAACAAATCTTTTGACCCTTCTAGTCTTAATTTTTCATCCGTTCCAATGGGCAAAGTCCCCAAATTCAATGGGATTGACTATGCCCGGTGGAGCGATGATATGAAAGTTTACTTGCATGGTCTTCATCCATCCCTTTGGACTATTGTGAATATAGGTGTCGACAAGAGTGGAACGCCAAGTCGAGAACAAGAGTACGACATCTTCCGCAACTCTCAAGCCGTGACCGTGCTTAGGAGTGCTCTAAGCTCCTATGAGTACAACAAGATTAGAGGAATCGATAGTGCCAAGGAGCTATGGGACACTCTTCAAATGGCACATGAAGGATCGGATGAGGTCAAGGAAGGCAAGGTAGATCTCTTACAAGGAGAACTAGAAGCTTTTGTCATGAAGAAGGATGAGTCCTTTCAAGAGATGTATGATCGATTGAAGCTCCTCGTCACCGAAATTAGAATGCTTGGAAGCAATGATTGGGGCGAGAGCAAGGTCACGAAGAAATTGCTTAGAGCATACGCACCCAAGAACCCAATGCTAGCCACAATGATTAGAGAAAGTGACAAGTTCAAGACAATGGTGCCTATGGAGCTATTCAACAAGTTGCAATATCATGAGATGAATAGTTTGGATGTGACAAGGTCTATCCAACAAACCGAAGTCAAGACCATAGCTCTCAAGGCCGAACCTAGCAAGAAGGTTGAGTCAAATGAGAAGACCTCAACTTCCAAGAAAAGTGAAGATTCAAATGATCATGAGAGCACCGATGAAGAAACCGCTATGATGGTTAGAAACTTCAAGAGATTCATGAAGGCAAGAGGTGAAAAGAAGAGCTTCTCTCAACGAAGATGCTATGAGTGTGGGGAGAAAGGTCACTTCATTGCCGATTGTCCCCACAAGAAGAATGACAAGGATAACAAGAAGCTCAAGGACAAGACCGATGACAAAGACAAGAAATACAAGGAGAAGAGTCGAGATTACAAGAAAAAATTTGGAAGCGCTCACGTCGGCGAAGGTTGGGATTCATCAAGTGATGACTCCGGTGATGAAGAAATGGCCACTTGTGCCATTCAAGCTCCTACATCAACTCCACGACTCTTCAACAACATCGATGAGAGTGATGATGAAGCTCCCATGTGCCTCATGGCTCAAGGGACTAAGGTACTTGACACCACACCACCTTCTTCATCCACTCTATCATCATCTAGTAATATTGAAAATGAACTAGATAATGAAGAAGCCGAACACGAGAAAAACATGATAAAAAAGTTCGGCAAAGACGGTTACAAACTCATTAAAAAACTACTAGAGAAAATTGAGAAAAGAGAGGAGTCTCTTGATAGGCAAGAAGAATTGCTCATCCTTGAGAAGGAGAGAAACCTTGTCTTAGAAGAGGCTCTAGTTGAGGAGAAACTCAAGGTTGAGAAGTTGGCATGTGAGTTATCTCATGCCAATGACTCACGGGAGAAGATGTCAAAGGAATTGTCTTTGACAAATGACTCTCTTACTAACCTAAAGATGGCTAAAAGTGAGCTTCAAGAAAGGCATTCAAGCCTAGAGATCAAACACAAAGATCTAGAAGCCAATTTTAGCTCACTTTGGGAAAGTACCAAGAACAACTCTAAAACAACTCTTGACTCAAGTGTCTCTACTAGTGAAGGTTGCTCAAGATGTTATAAAATTGATTTAGATGCTTGTGCAACTAACATTTCTAAGCTAGAAGAGAAAGTCAAGGCTAAAGATGCTCAAATCCAAAAGTTGAACAATGCCATTAGCCAAGACCAAGGTAAGGGCAAGAGTGTATTCGAGACCCACCCGACATATAAAGCCGGTAGATATGGTACTATCAAGGATGGGCTTGGGTACACTCGAGGTGGAAAGACCAATGGGACAAAGAAGATAAGAGGTCGTGATGTGACATTGTTCACCAAGGGGACCAATCTAGGTGAACTAATGGATGCGGCTCATGGTGTGGTAAGCACCATGGAGTCCAAGCCAAAGGCAAAAACATCTAGTCAAGATGTCAAGATCAAGACCAAGAAGGAAGAGAAGGTCATTGAGCACAAACCATCACCAAACTACTCCATCGACTATATGGTCACTTGGGACCAAAATGGGAAGATGGTGGTAAAGTATATAGGTGCTCATACAAGGAAAATGATGAGAAGTGTGTGGGTGCCTAAAATGTCAAAAGCTAACACTCAAGGACCCAACCACTTTTGGGTACCTAAGTCCAAGGCTTAAACTTGTTTTGTAGGCTTATTCCTCCGGTGGACCTTCGTGGTTGTTGGATAGTGGATGTTCAAATCATATGACCGGAGAAAAGAATATGTTTGCAAAGCTACAAGAGTATGACTCACCCGTTGAGAAGATCACATTTGGTGACAACAATCATGGTGATGTCATAGGCCAAGGTGAAATAACTATCTCACAAGACTCATCTCTTTCAAATGTTTATCTTGTTGATTCTTTGGGATACAACTTGTTTTCCGTCTCACAACTTTGTGAGAAGGGTTACAATTGTCTCTTTACTAACGAGGGTGTGAGTATCCTAAGAAGGGAGGATTCCTCTATTGCTTTTACGGGTCGACTCAAGGGAAAACTTTACTTAGTTGATTTCACAACTAGTAAAGTGGAACCGAAGACTTGTTTAGTGGCAAAATCTAGCTTGGGTTGGCTTTGGCATCGCCGGCTAGCTCATGTTGGGATGAGGAACTTGGCCAAACTTCAAAAGGATGAACATATCCTAGGACTAACAAATGTTGTTTTTGAGAAAGATAGATTATGTAGTGCTTGTCAAGCCGGGAAGCAAGTTGGTGCTCCACATCCACCCAAGAACATTTTGACTAGCTCAAGACCACTCAAGTTACTTCATATGGATTTATTTGGACCGGTTGCATATGTTAGCATTGGCGGGAACAAGTATGGGCTTGTCATTGTAGATGACTTTTCTCGCTTCACATGGGTTTTCTTTTTGCAAGACAAGAGTGAAGCTCAAACAATCATCAAGAGATTCATTAAAAGAGCTCAAAATGAGTTTGAGTTGAAGATCAAGCATATAAGAAGTGACAATGGGACGGAGTTCAAGAACACCAATGTTGAAGAGTTTCTTGATGAAGAAGGAATCAAGCATGAGCTCTCCGCGCCATACACACCTCAACAAAATGGCATTGTTGAGAGGAAGAACCGGACTTTGATTGAAATGGCACGGACCATGCTTGATGAGTACAAGACTCCGGATAACTTTTGGGCCGAGGCGGTTAGCACGGCTTGCCATGCCACTAACCGTCTCTATCTTCAAAAGTATTTGAACAAGACTCCATACGAAATACTAACCGGTAACAAACCAAAGGTGCATTACTTTCGAGTCTTTGGTTGCAAATGTTACATTCTTAACAAGAAAACCAAAAGCTCAAAGTTTGCACCTAAGGTTGATGAAGGCTTTCTACTTGGTTATGGTACTAACGAACACGCCTACCGCGTTTTCAACAAAACCACCGGTTGTGTTGAGATCACGGTAGACGTAAAATTTGATGAATCAAACGGCTCTCAAGTAGAGCAAGTTGTAAATGACCTTGTAGATGAAGTCCCACCAAGTCAAGTCATCAAGAACTTGAGTTTAGGAGAAGTGAAACCTCAAGAGCCTCAAAATGAAGATGAAGAACAAGACCAAGATCCGGAAATCATGTTCAACATCGATCCGTCACCATCAACAAGAGTTGAACCATCAAGCTCATCACAAGATCAAGTCCAAGATCATGGTGACGATCATGACCATGGCAATGATCAAGGGGGAGCTCTAGGTGAAGATGCTCAAGATGTTGAGTCACATCATGAAGAAGATGATGATGGACCCATCCAACGTCAATCAACATTCTCACATCCAAGAGTTCACCAAAGTGTTCAACGGGATCATCCCGTTGACAACATTCTAGGGAGCATCCAAAGAGGGGTAACCACTCGTTCACGTTTAGCAAATTTTTGCGGATTTTACTCGTTTGTCTCCTCTTTGGAACCTCTCAAGGTAGAAGAAGCTCTTGGAGATGCGGATTGGGTTATTGCAATGCAAGAAGAGTTGAACAACTTTTCAAGAAATGAAGTATGGGAGTTGGTCCCAAGACCCAAGCAAAATGTGATTGGCACCAAGTGGGTTTTCCGAAACAAACAAGATGAAAATGGCATTGTCACAAGAAACAAGGCTAGGTTGGTTGCTAAAGGCTTTACTCAAATTGAAGGGCTTGATTTTGGTGAGACATATGCTCCGGTGGCAAGGCTTGAGTCAATTCGTATCCTTTTGGCCTATGCATCTCATCACAACTTCAAGTTGTATCAAATGGATGTGAAGAGTGCATTCTTGAATGGGCCTCTTGGGGAGCTAGTATATGTGGAGCAACCACCGGGATTTGAAGACCCCAAGCACCCCGACCATGTCTACAAACTCCATAAGGCGCTCTATGGGCTTAAGCAAGCACCTAGAGCATGGTATGAATTCCTTAAGGATTTTCTTCTCAAGAATGGCTTTGTAATGGGCAAAGCCGATTCTACTCTCTTCACTAGGAAAATAGACAAAGATTTGTTTGTTTGTCAAATTTATGTTGATGATATAATCTTTGGTTCTACTAATGAAAAATTTTGTGAAGAGTATAGTAGGATAATGACCAAGAGATTTGAGATGTCAATGATGGGGGAATTGAAGTTCTTTCTCGGATTTCAAATCAAGCAATTGAAGCATGGCACGTTCATATGTCAAACCAAATACACAAGTGATATGCTCAACAAGTTTGACATGGCCAATGCTAAGCCCATCAAGACCCCTATGCCGGTGAATGGCCATCTTGATCTAAATGAGGAAGGCAAATCGGTCGATCAAAAGGTATATCGCTCCATGATTGGTTCCTTGCTTTACCTTTGTGCATCTAGGCCGGATATTATGCTTAGTGTGTGCATGTGTGCAAGATTTCAAGCCAATCCTAAGGAATGTCATCTAATGGCTGTTAAGAGAATTTTTAGATATTTAGTGCATACTCCAAACCTTGGCTTGTGGTATCCCAAGGGCTCCACTTTTGATCTACTTGGCTACTCCGATTCGGATTATGCCGGTTGCAAGGTAGATCGAAAGAGTACAACGGGGACTTGCCAATTTCTTGGTCGGTCTTTGGTGTCTTGGAGCTCTAAGAAACAAAATTCCGTTGCGCTATCCACCGCCGAGGCCGAGTATGTTGCAGCCGGTGCTTGTTGTGCTCAACTACTTTGGATGAGGCAAACCTTGAGTGACTTTGGTTGTGAGTTCAAAAATATCCCACTCTTATGTGACAATGAGAGTGCCATAAAACTAGCAAACAACCCCGTTCAACACTCAAGAACCAAGCACATTGACATAAGACATCACTTCCTTAGAGATCATGAAGCCAAAGGAGATATCGCCATATGCCATGTTGGAACCGAAAAACAATTAGCCGATATCTTCACCAAGCCTCTTGATGAGCAAAGGTTTTGTTCTTTGAGGAGTGAGCTAAATATCTTGGATTCTCGTAACTTGGCTTGACTTGTTGCATACACAATTGATCGATGCCTAGTCTAGAAGAAAAAAAATGATTTTACTCTATTTTCTTTGGTGTGAGTTTTTCAAAATATTTGATCTTGTGATCGTTGGATCATGTCTTGTCTCAAGTTGATCATGGTTATTATGTTGATTGTTTGTTGCTGATCAACCTTGGGACAAGTTTCTTACCTGTTCATAAGCAAGTTCTCTCAAATTCGTCAATCAAAACTCATCGTGCAAAATCATCTTTGTGACGCATCTCTTCTGGACCGGATCTTCCGACATACCCCCGGAACTTGCCTCTGGAAGTTCCGGGGGGCTCTGTCTCAAATCATCCTCTCTGAAAAATTTTCGGATCTTCCGACCCGGTCGGATCTTCCGACACTATGTCAGATCATCCGGACCTGGGAGCCCTCGGAACTTCCGGCGCTGATCTTCCTGGTTCTGTCTCTGTCGGATCTTCCGACCCTTCCTCGGATCTTCCGGCCTGTGCGCAAATAAATACCTGCACCGAACCGTTATCCCTCTCATTCGTTCTCTCTTCCTCCACCAACGCCTCCTCCCTCCCTCACTTCACCCCATACGGCGATTTGAAGATTGGACCGTGGTTTTCTTCGTCAAGTGGCATCCTTTGATTCCCCAACACTCCAAGACTCTATTCCTCTCGGATCTTCCGGAGTTTTCGCGGGAAATCTCAACGGTATTGATTCAAAATCCCCATCGCCCGATCTCTCAATGTAGGAAGTTCCAGTGGTTTTCCCTTGGTGAATCATCTCATATACATGTCTAGAATACTTCCCTATGATTTCACGAAATTTTGTGGGCTCCATCTACTGTTCCTGAGTCGCTAGGGTTTGGCCCGACTCTGTCGGATCATCCGACTATGGGCCGGAAGATCCGAACCCCCGGATCTTCCGACCCATTGCCGGAAGATCCGACCAAGTCATGCCCTGTCCTATCAACTTAGTTGCAAATCCTTGTTCCAATCTCTAAACATGCTCTCTCATATCTTATCAGATGGTTAAAGAGAAGGTTACGCAGAAAAAGACCACATCTTTGACAGTGCGTCCAAGTACCGTTCGTACTAAGAGCTCGTTCCATCCTCCCAGCGGTTCATCCTCTGAACCGGACACTAATTCAGATGGGGAGATTAGAGAAGTTGGCAAGGACAAGAGGTCAATGAAGGAAACAACTTCTCGTTCCGTTCGCGGAAGAGCCCAGTCTAATGTGCAGGGGCGCAAGATTCCGCCTCGTCCAAGGATGAAGAGGGCTAATCAAGGAGAAGGACCGGGGACTTTGTACAATGATGACATTGACATATCTTTTCTGACTCAAAACTTCATTAGCACTGCCATCCCCTTCCGGCACCCTCAAGACAGTTCACCGGTCAACTTTAAATTAGCACAGAATAGCATGAAGCCGCTCAGATTCAGTGCACATGAGGATCCTAGGAGTATTCAGTACAAGCCATTCAAGGGTGATCCACGTTTTTGGTTTTCACATCAAGCCGACTGGTATGAATCAGTAATTCTGAAGATGACCCAAATTTGCACTCCTATGTATTGGGTCGATTGGAAGTACTTGATGAGCTTCCCACCACCACTCAAGCCAGTTGTTGATGATGTTTACAAGCGGTGTGTGGAGATGGATGTAGACAAGCTGATGGCTTTTGAGTGCTCATACAACGAGGAGGTCATCGCCCAGTTTTATGCAACTCTATGGGTAGATGAGGACAGATATGAGATGCATTGGACCTTGTGTGGAAAACGCCTCTCCATATCTCTGCATGACTTTGCTGGCTTGTTTGGGCTTGCTGAGGAGACTGCTTATGCCCATACAAGCAATGATCGCAGCAAAGTTGATCTTCATATTGGAAGGATTTTAGATGACACAAAGCTGACGTTCATGTATGATCATGCATATGGTGAAGTTGTGTTTGGGAAATACAAGGGTCTTTCTCCTTTCTACAAGTTGCTGAATCAGCTTTTTAGAGGAACCTTGTATCCGAGAGCAGGAGATGCGGATAACATTTCAAAGAGGGCCAAGAACTTGTTATTTCAAATGGCCCCTGGAAAGCCTAAGTTCAAAGTGTTCAATTTCATTTGGAATGAAATCATTTACTATTCCTATGATGCTTCCAGCGGCTGTCACTATGCCCCATACATCTTCCATATGATCCAACATGTGACTGGGATGAGCATCCTGTCTGACAAGCCTCATTTTGCATACAAATCCCCTCCAGGCAAGATTTCCCAACTCCTGAAGATTAAGTCTAAAGCATATCAGGGTGCTCCTACTTCATCCTCTCGAGGTGGTTCATCTTCCCAAGCTCCTCCATCTACCGCTCCGGCTTCCTCTAGTGGTCCTTCCTATGCACCAAAAGGCAAGACGAGCAAGTTGGATTTTCTGCTTCAAGGCGTATTTTCTTGCTTCAACATGTGCAAGCATCAAGTTAAGAGGTCCCATGAGCGTGAGAAGCGTGCTGAGCATGACAGATACATGGCGGATAAGCGCCACAAGGAACTTCTTGACAAATTAAACATGCCACATTCTCCCGTTCATCCACTCCGGGAAGTTACTCCTCCACCCTCTTTTGCAAATCCTTGGGAGGATTACTCACAGGAGTATGTCTTTGGTGCCTCTCAACACCAAGGACAAGGAGAAGAGGAGATAGTAGAAGAGGAAGAAGAAGTTGAAGAAGAAATAGCAGAAGAAGAAACTGAGGAAGAAAAAGAGGAATATGTCAGTGAGCCCGAGACGGATGAGGATCGTCGCAAGGGCAAGACCGTTGTAGCCGATGATGATGAGAGCGACGATGATGAGGATGACGACGATGGTGGCGACGACGACGACGAGTAGCTTCCTTTTTGGTCTTTGATGACAAAGGGGGAGTGAATTTGGGCCACATCGTTTCTTATCTATCTTTCATTCTTGTTGAGCTTGTGAACTTGTAGGAACTTGAATTTGTGTTATGCTTGGTGTGATGTTCATTTCGTTATCTATTTCATTGTGAGATGCTTATGTTTGATGTAATGTTATTTCTCTCTTTATTGTTGTGAATATCTTGTCATATGCTTCACGATGATTTGATCACACCAAGCACTCTTATGCACAAATTTAGGGGGAGCCTCTACATGAATTTTATTCCTATTATGAACCCAAATTTGTATTGTCATCAATCACCAAAAAGGGGGAGATTGAAAGTGCATCTAGGCATTTAATCTATTTTGGTGATTATTGGCAATAGAAATTTGGATATGATGTTGTGCATGAGTTGTGCAGGAATAAAATGAAATTAATGAAAGGTAGCACTCAAGGAAGGATCCCAATTCATATTCATGTGGTGGAAGACTCAATTGGTGAATTTAAATTCTATTTTCCGTTTGAAATTGAGTATAGGACCACCGTACTATCAAGGGGGACGTAGTTGATGAATTCTAGTTGCTCAAAGTGCTTTGCTTGAGATGACAACTTTTTAGAGCCACAAAAACACTTCACAAACCCCCTTTCCTGCTTGGCCGGATCTTAGGCCGGAAGATCCGACCGGATGTTCCGGGTCGCTCTGTCTTGAGTTTTTCTCGGGCTGGAAGATCCGGCCAGTGTATCGGATGTTACATAACTTAGCCGTTTTCAAGTCCAAGAGTGTCCTGAGTGCATGTTCTGACCTGAGGCCGGAAGATCCGACCGGAAGTTCCGGATGGCTCTGTCTTGGTTCCTCTCTGGGCCGGAAGTTCCGGGGTCCATCGGAAGATCCGACAACTGGTCGGAAGATCCGGCCCCCGGAACTTCACTGGAGTTTTTCTTACTCGGTTATGTTGCTTATCGGAAGATCCGACCACATGTCGGAAGATCCGGTACCCCTTCGCAGTGAACTTAACGGTCACATTTTGGGGGTTGGTATTTATACCCCTCACCCCCTTTCATTCACTGCAGCTGTTCACTCTGACCTAACACGAGACAAACTCTCTCTTGAGCATTCACTCCACCTCTCTACTCCCTTCCAAGGCTTGATTCTTCCAAGATTCACCTAGGGTTTGAGTGAGAGAGAAGATTTGAGGTGTGAGACTTGTGCAACCTTGAGCCCTTCACTAGTTCATCTCTCAAGCACTTGAAGCACTTGGATTCATCGATTTGCGTTTGTTACTCTTGGAGCCTGCTCCTAGACGGTTAGTGGTGCCGGTGAACTCCCATTATCTTGTGGTTTGAGTCCCGGAAGTTTGTATTACCCTCTCTCTTCGTGGGAGCACATAGTAAGTAACTCAATCCTCCTTTGTGGTTGATTGGGAGAGACTTGGGGTTAGTGTGACAGCCCGGCTCTTTGTGAGCATCTCAACGGAGACGTAGCTCCTTTGTGGAGTGAACTTCGGTAGAAAATCCTTTGTCTCCACTTTTGTTCTTGCTCTTATTATTTCTATAACTTGTTTTGTCCCGATCTACTTATTTGTGGGAATACTCTGACATTGATCATATATAGAAGGTTCCTTACATCATTTGTGAGCTTTGTATTCAAGTGGAATTGTCAAAAGGTCATTAGTTTTCAAATCTCGAAGTTCTCTTGAATTGCCTGTCGGAAGATCCGGCTTTGCATCGGATCTTCCGGTATTCTGTTCCAGTCGGAAGATCCTGTACAGTGTCGGATCTTCCGGCCTGTGTCGGATCATCCGACTTTCTGACAGTTTTCGGAGGATTTTTGCAGGAATTTTTAAACAGGCCTATTCACCCCCCCCTCTAGGCCTAGTGTTGGTCCTTTCACTTTCCCGGCGCAACGCCATGGAACGGCGCCTTGCTGGGGCGCAGCGTGTCCCTCCCGATGCCCATGAGCTCCAAGGATGAAGCGTACTTGATATTGAGGCTGCTGCCTCCATCCATGAGTACCTTGGAGAACCGGGTATTGCCGATGATAGGATCAATGACAAGCGGGTATTGCCTCGGGTTCGGGATGTAGTTGGGGTGGTCCTCTCGACTGAAGGAGATGGTCTCCTCTGACCAGTCGAGGTACGACGGCCCTGCCTTGTGTACGGAGAATACCTCTCGGTGCTCGCGCTTGCGCTGCCGAGGGATCATGTTCGCAGTTGGCCCACCGAAAATGAAGAAGACGTTCTCCACCTCCGGGAAGCCATTGGCCACTCCCGTCGCCCTTGTCTCTTTTTCCCCCTTCGTCCTTCGAAGCGGCGCGGTTGAAGTATTTCTTTAGCATTCCGCACTACTCGAGGGTGTGGGTTACGACGCCCTTGTGATAAGGGCATGGTTTCTTGAGCATGTCATCGAAGATGCCACCTCCTCGAGGGGGGCCTCGAGGAGCTTTAGGCGCAGCAGGATCGACTGCGAGTATTTCGTCAGGGTCCTCGGTCCGCTCTTGTCGGCGCGAGGCTTTTTGGGGCTTCTTCCCTTCTTGCCTTGCCTTTGTTTTTTGGCGGATCCTTTGGACTTGCTGTCCTCCGCGGGCGTTTCCTCCGTCCGCTTCCCCCTTCCACTATCAAAGATGGCTCCGACCGCCTCCTTGCCGGAGGCAAAATTGGTGGCGACGTCGAACAGTTTGTTTACGCTAGTAGGAGGACTGCGTCGTAGCTCGCGTACCAAGTCCCGGCAGGTTGTGCCTTCGAGGAAAGCGTGGATGACTTCGGAGTCACCCACACTCGGGAGCTCGGTGCAACGCTTGGAGAAGTGATGGATGAAATCACGAAGGGACTCGTTGGATGTTTGGCGACACCCTCGAAGGTCCCATGAGTTTCCAGGGCGTAGGTAGGCGCCCTGGAAGTTACCCACAAACGTCTTCACGAGGTCGTTCCAGTCGTGAACCTGGTTCGCGGGTAGGTGCTCTAGCCATGTCCGCGCAGAATGCGCCAAATGAAGCGGCAAGTTACGGATGATCATGGCGTCGTCGGTTGCGCCGCCCAATAAACAGGAGAGGCGATAGTCGTTGAGCCACATCCTCGGGTCTGTTTCCCCCGAGTACTTGGTGATGGTCGTCGGCTGTCTGAATCGTGCGGGAATCGGGGCCACACGAATCTCCCGGCCAAATACCCGGGTTCCCGGGGGCTCTGGTGTTGGGCTCTTGTCTTCGTCGCTGTCGTAGTGGCCTCCACGGCGGGGGTGGAAACCGCGAGATGCGTCGTCCCGCCGCTTTCTGTTGAGGGTGTTGTGAGCGTCGTCGTCGCTGGCGTCACCCTGTGTGTCAAGGATTCGCTCCTTGAGAGGCTTCCTCCTGATGCATTCGTGCACCGAAGGTGCCTTTCCCTTATTCGAGGGCGGGAGTGGCATTGGATTGTCCCTTCGCGGGGTTTGTGCCGATGCCTCGTGCTCCCGCGTTTCTCCACCGGTTTTTGGGCCGGCAGAACTGCAGATGTGAGAGGCTGAGCTTTCGTCTTGCTGCACAGCCGCTTGCTCGATTAGGAGCTGCGCCTCTTGGCATGGGTTTCGGCCTTCGGGCGTTGATGGCTCGGGCATGGATCGGATCAGAGTTGCCGCGGCGATAAGCTTTTGGCTTGCCCTGGCTAAATCGAGTGGGTCGTCCACATCGTCATCAGCCTCGATGCGGGCTCGTGCTATGCGCCCGGCTTCCTTGGCATGCACGTCGCGCATAGGACGATTGTCCTCAAGCGTTGCACGAAGCTCTCGGACCTGTCGGCGTTCTTCTTCAAGCTTGACTTCAAGTTCGTGGACTTGGGCCAGTTGTGCTTGTGTAAGCGCAACTTTGTTGTGCGCCTGTTCGTGATCTCTGACGTGTGCTGGCTCTCCTGCCCCGTCATCTCCGCCATCCTTTCCCGGAAGGACGACAAAGCATTCCCAGGCAGGATCGTAATCCCCCTCGCTGGGGTCGTCGGAGCAGGTTAGGCAATAATCTGCCGCAACCTGGAATGATAAGAAGGCCTCTCGATCGCGAAGCCCTGAGTAATTCCATTCGGGGATCCTTCGGCCGCTCTCGGATGCCTCGCTGCCAGACTCAGGGTAGTCGTCGTTCGGCGACGCTGCTATGAGGTTGCGGATTGAGATCAGGTGGTGGCCCGACAAATCCTCATACGCCGTCATGTCCGTGTCAACTGATGAATAGTTGGTCATGGTTGCAGTGCATGTCCCACCGGGGTTTCGCCACGGGTCGACCGTGCTATCCCCGGCTGGTTGTACCGCGATGGCAGTGTTTGTTGCCCTTCTCGTGCCGGACTCAACCCGTTCGGGGGAGCCGGCGCGGGCCGTTCCGCGTTGCTCCGCGCGCGTTCGCCGCACGCGTTGACGCGACCGCCTTTTGCGTCGTGGTGATGGTGATAGGAGTGGCGGTGGCACGCCCATGCTGGCGTTCCTCGTCAGGAGCTGCATGTTGTAACCATCGCCAGTCGCCCTGAAGTCAAGACTCCCGAACCGGATTTCGAATCCGGCAGGGAGCTGATCCGATGCTGGCATCGAAAAAAGGTTGTCGCGTACGACTCGGGTTGCCATCAAGGGAGATGGTGGATGAAACAATCGATCACAGCGCGATGCCCCTACCTGGCGCGCCACTATCGGTGTTTAGAAATCGTGGTCCCGACACCAACCAGAAATGCGTTGTGTTCCCTCCCGTGATGGTTGATGCAGAAGATAACACGAGACACGAGTTTATCCTGGTTCCGGTTGGAAGACCGTACTTCCAGCAAGGTGGTATGTGCGATGTATTATTCTGCACTGGACTGTAAGCAATAGGGGTTAAAAGCACGTTGGGATGAGAGGCTAGACCTCCGAGTCCCGGATGATTGAGGCGGAGTGCCAATATCGTGGTTTTTTTGAGTGTGTGCGGATTCGTGATCTTTTTCGTTGTCTCGTTTTCTTTTGCTCGATCACCCCCTCCTTTTATAGGCCAAGGAGGAGGGGTTACAAGAGCGTGTTGCTGTTCAGGCATAGTTGACGCACAGTAGTAGGAGTGGCGTTGGACGTGCTTCTATGTCCTTGTTTGCTGTAGTCGATTCTTGTACTGGTGATGACGTCGAGGAGTGGTCTTGAGGATCCGAGGCGTCCTTTATGCGATAATGGCTCGTCCGTACACCATCTCGAGGGTCTCCCATGCCTGCGCACAATCCATTATGTGGAAAATCGCTGTGGGAGGGTCTCTCCCGTCCGTCGGAGGTCCTCGAGTCGTCGGAGTTGGCAACACAGGAGCTCGGAGTGACGGGCCCTATTCGCACAACGCCGGCCTGTCCGCACAGAGCCTCGGTTGGCAGCATAGTGACGGGAGTTGGCGGATGCGACGAGAGGGGTCGTGGCTGTCAGGGCAGTATGGCGAGAGATCTGCCTTTTGACTTTGGACGCACGGTGGTAGTGGGCACCATTAATTGTCCGTTGGAGCGAGGGTCTCGACCGAGGCGGAGCTCTCCCCATTCCGTGGGTTGCTCGAGGCTCGATCCTCAGGCCTCGACCGAAGCGGAGTTCTCCGATTCGCTCGAGGGGTCGGTCCCCTCGAGCGAAGCGGAGATTCTGGTTCGCGTCGAGGCATGCCACGGGGCGCCTTGACTGGGCCTTCGTTTGTTGTTGGGCCGTGGGCCTTAACTTTCGTTTCTTTTTCTGGTTAATTGCATGAGATTAATGTTTACCGAGGGCGGTTATCCCATAGGTTTGGGTACCCCTAATGATCGCCCCCAACAAGTCACACTTTAAAGTTTGACCAAATTTATATAAAAATTACTAGTATTTTTTATATAAAATAAGTATCATTAAATTAATCATTGAATATATTTTCATACTAAATTTATTTGGAGATATAAATGTTAGTGATATTTTGTATAAATTTGATCAAAGTTAAAATTATTTGACTCCTAATAAAGCGAGAGTTGCATTCTTTTCGGGATGCAGTGAGTATATAATTAGATTCGGAGACCATCAACTCTTACACCGCTTACCATTTGCCACCCACCTGACCATCACAGAGCACACACAATATCAATACCCATCACTCTGCGTGTGTTTGGGTGATAGCCACTTGAAGGGACAATGGCGAACCTGATTGACACGGGATGCAGCAAAAACACAGGTAGTAGGGGCATGTGATGCCGTTGTTAATAGTGTGGTTGTCTACCAATGCTGCCATTGAGAGGAAGGAGACCAGCATCGTAATTTTACAAAAGCGCATGCATTTTTTTTTGAAATTTGTTACATTCTCTGAAATTCTTTGAATTGCTAACTATAATGGCCTCTAAATAAAGCTAATCAGAATTATGCTTGATAAAACTCCCTCCAAGTTATCTCGGGACTTCTAGTCATTGGCATTTTTTTTCGGTTCTTCACTGTAAACGCGTCCATTGTTGTTTAGTTTTTTTAGATCGAGGACACTGTTAGACCAGTCTCAATGAAAGTTTTATGAAGAGTTTTATGATATTAAATGTGTTGATGTGACATAGGAGTGAGACGAAAAAATTTCATGGTATATAAGAGAAATTTCATCACCATGAAACTTTTTTTCGACACAGTTAAACTCCTTAACTACTGAGTCTGCCGGGCGATAATGCATCTAGTAAAAGCAGCAAGTACAGTTGGAGGCAGGCCACGGCCCGTTGGCCCATTGCATTGAACTACTGAAGCCCAGTGAGGGCTCGCTGTGGGACCACCTCGTCTTCAGACAAAGGGAGCGACCGTCGTCGGACCGTGCGAGTGAAACAACGGACGAGCGGATGCAGGACAAGACGTCTGGGCTTCTGGAATCTGGAAATGGCCTTCAAGGGCCATGAGCCCATGAATATATTTCATTTATTTTTTCTAGGCCTTTACCAACTTTCCTGATTGATGAGATTCGGTATTTTTTTTGACACGGATGAGATTCGGTATTAGGGCAGAACAAACCAACGAAAAATTGCCTTGTTTTGGGTCATCAATGAAAAGAGCATCTCTATGTTGCCACTTCCAAGTTTTAGCACGGCAGCACATAGACACATATAGACAGCAACAATTTAGAACAAACATTGGGAACCAATCCATACCATCAAACCGGCCATCCATCTCTATCAGCGTAATGTGAATTTTGAATTTGATTTGCAAAGTGTGAAAATCTCATATACATTACACAGAACTCATGAACAGATATGAACTGCAATTAACGGTGGTTTCATCAGCTAAATCCTGATGGATACAGAAACATTCAGGCTGAAAATAACAACGAATATGAAATCAGACAACACGAGACACAACTGCAGAGTGTCCAGATCGATCTAACCCACCCCCCAATGAACCGAACTCCGAACCCCCTCATCATCACAATTCACAACGCCGGTGTTGTTCCTCCTCCCATCACAATTCAATCAGGACTTCCTGAAGCTGGTGGCGATGGGCACGATGACGAGGAGGACGAGGAGCAGCAGGATGATGATGCCGATGCAGAGCCACTTGCGGCTGCTCCGCTGGTACTCCTTGGCCTTGCCCAGCTCCTTGTTGCCGCCCTGCACGTAGTGGGAGGCGTTGGCGACGTGGCTCTCGATGTCGTCGAGCTTCTCCCCCTGCGTCTCCACCATGACGGCCATGTCGAGGAACACCTGGTGGAGCTCCAGGAGGCTGCGCTCCACCTCGCGCGCTGCGTCGTGGCGGTCCTGGATCTCGTGCACCGCGGCGAGCACAGCGCCCTTGCCGTGCTCCGCGACGGCGGAGCCCAGGAGCTCCTCGCCGCGGCCGTCGGAGATGATGCGCTCGATCACCTCCTCCTCCGGGACCTCCCCGGTGAGCGTGTAGTAGCGGCGCTCCACGGTCTCCTTGTACTCGGACATCATCCGCTGCCGCAGCGCCTGGAAGTCGAGCATGAGGTCCTTGAGCTTCTTCCGGAGCCCCGCGGTGACGGCGGTGCGCGTGCGGTCCAGCGGCGTGCCCTCGCGGCACCCCGCGGAGAGCCTCCGCTGCGCGGCGTTGGCGCGGTCGAGGGACTCGAGCCTGGCGCGGATGTCGCGGGCGCGGCGGAGCACGGCGACGATGTCGGCGTTGACGCGGCCGCGGTGCGCGCGGAGAGCGTCGGCCTGGTGCAGCGACTTGCCCTCCTCGTTGGCGGCGTGGAGGCGGTCGAGCGCGTCGCGGATGGCCGCCATCTCCGCCTTCACCGCCTCCGCCTCCTGGAAGAACCCGCGCAGGCGCTCGTCGGTGACGCCGCCCGCGCCCGACTCCGGGAGCTCGATCCCGTCGCCGCCCGCCTCCAGATCCTTCATCGCCGCTTTCTTCAGGTCGACGTAGCTCATGAAGGACTTGGTCATGAGATCGTTCATGGCGCCGATCTCTGGATTGCCTCTTTCTCCCCTCTCTCTCTCTCTCTCTGTAGGGTTAGGGTTTCGCGGTTTACGAATTGATCGGCGAACAAGAGGCAGAGCGAGTGGGGGAAGAGGGGTGAGAGGAAGGGGGAGGCTTTAAACTCGCAACGGTCAACGTGGAGCGGGGGTGACGGGGAAAAGAGCCGTTGGGCGAGGCGGTGGCCGGGGAGGGAGGGCGATCCAGGACAACGGCTATGAGATGATTTTTTTTTTTCTTTTGGACGAAAATGATTTTTCCCCCAACCGTGGCAACGGTTACAAGCGTGACATGTATCACGGCCCGGACACCCTGCTCACTGACACGTATGGCCCACTGTCATTGGGATAGCCCAGTCTGTTCACCTCAGCCGTCCAGATACGATCGGACTGTCACTAGGATAGAGCAAGCAAACCTCCCTTATCCCCTCTCGTCTCGTCTCCCGGGAAGGAACGGGCGCTGCCGAGCTCGCGCCACTCGTCGCCGATGGCGTCCTCCTCTCTCGCCGCTTCCCCCATCCTCCCGTCTCTTCCCGCCCCGAACCCTAGTAACCAAGTATATGTACGAACCCCCGTTCGCCGCCTCCCCGTAGCGGCCTCCGCGGCTCCGTCGGGCGCCGCGGCGGCGGCGGCGGCGAGGGAGCGCAGGCGCATCCTGGAGCGGTACGGGCTCAACCCCGACGACTTCGAGGACGACGCGGATGAGGACTCAAGGGTTTGTTCGAATGATTTTTGGTTTCTTCTTAGTGATTTGCGTTGCGGATTGGTGTGATTTGAGTGGTTTTTTTTCCCCAGGAAGAGAGGAGGAGGGATAGGCGGGGGCGGCGGCGGGAGGGGAGAGGGGAGGAGGCGGCGGTTGCTCCGGCGAAGGCGGTGGAGCCTCGGGAGACTCACAAAATGCTTCAGGTCTGGACAGTTACGGTTCCTATGTCTATGTTTTCCTGTCATCCTTTGATGTCATCCATCGTACCACTCTGCTTCAGAATTACACTATAATGCTATTCGATTTTAGTCCAGTTATGTTTATACTAGCACAATGCCCGTGTGTTGCTACGGTAATACAGATTATATAGATTATATTGTCTTTTCTAAGAGCTATATATTCTAACTAATAATGTGATCTTCAGTGTTGTAAAATACTATTGTAGACGGTGAATAATTCTATTGGTCACTGGAGCGGATATTGCCATCGTGAGTAAGAAAACATTTTAGTTGACAATTCCACTGGATAGTGTGCTGGAGCAGCCGTTTCAGTTTCAGTTACTTTTTTTCTATATAGAAACGTTTATGTGTTGCCGTTGAATCTAAAACACCCAAAGCATTCTCTCTCTGTTCCTTCTCTCTTCCTTTTATTTCTCTCTTCCCACAGAAAAAAAGATGGGTTCCATGTCAAGTGACATTTGTTATTCCATCTCTGCAACTGAGCAGAGATCAACCAAGTTGGTTCCCAGCCGTCAATTAATTGGTAGCCTGACTCATCCGGTCATCCGGCCCCATCCATCTCATGCCTATCCATTCATTCTTTTCACCCAAGTATAAAGATGGTCAAAGCTCTTCCTCTCTGGTTCTGGTCTCTCTTCCCCTGCTGCTCCCTCTCCAGAAGCTCTCGCTCTCGACGAGCTTTCGTTACCTACTCTCCTTTTCTGGATGCAGCGCAAGCTCTTTCCCTCCCTGTAGACCAAGTAGGCGGATACCGCAGGAGGCCATCACAGCGTTGGGATTCCACATGCATGGCCCGTCGATCACTGGCATGTGTGCGGTTGCCGGTTTAACAGCACATGGATGTGCGGAGCTCAGCTAGAATATAGAAGTGAAGCCGTGGGGCTACGAGCTACCAGAGCGCAAGGAGGCCATGACGGGTAATAGTAAAATCCCAGCTTACCGCATGAGTTTTGGGTCGCGATGGCTTCAATCATTATGATGATCCTGTAGTCCGTTCCTGTTCTTGATTCGGAGAAGACGACTGACAATGCAGGAGATGGAATCGGACTCGGGGGCGGCCAAGCGGTGTAGGGGACTTTGGTCACGAAGTCCAGGAACGGCGTGAGATAGGGTGACAGACCAGACATTGCATGATTTTATTTTAATAAATAAGATGCAAGTTATTTTTGTAAATTTATGGCGTACCGCAGAATCAATCCTTGCTTTAGTATTAGGCAGAGATGTCGTCTAAGCCAGGCACTTCAGTGTCTTGTTTTATAATGTAGAAAATCCAAAGCTGCTTCAACTCTTCAAGCATGTGCTTCATTGTGATACATAGACCTAGTTATATTTGACTAGTATATCTGTATTTAACTTGCATATGGGCCCCCGCTTTTTTTAAGAAGACACTACTGTAAGATTTGATCAGATAACAGTGATGCATCTCGGCACCTGTCATGGATCTTATAGTGATTTATCTGTAAGCCATACAAACTGTTGTGCTTGATGCAGTTGCAGGCATGCTGTACTTGGTTGGTCTGTACACTTAAATTATGTTCATGTACATAGTTGAATGAAGCAGTTTCAATCCTATCTTGTCACTCTGCCAAGTATGTAATAGTTGTAGCTTCTGAAGAAAGAGATCCATCTGTTGATGCGCCCAAATAAAGTATCTTCTTGTTGCCATTTTCTTTTTCCAATAAACCAAATTGTATGCAAACATATCTATCATTAGAAATGCCAGATTCGTGGAAATACATTTTTTATTGTTTAAACAGGATCACGTATGGAATTATTCTATAACTGTTCGAGTCTGACAGCGTATACTTTCCACAAAAAACGTCACTGGTTTACTTGATCTTCTAAGAACTGAGGCTGGCCTAGGGGCTTCTCTGTATCCATATTTGAAATTCAATTCAGTGATTATTTCAAAATAGGGTACTTTTGGTGTTGAAGTATGTATGTTTCTTTCAGGTGCTAGGTGGAAAGGTCCGTAGAAGGAAATTACTTTCACCCAAAGATAGGAATGTCCGTCCAATGATGGAAGTTGTCCGAGGAGCAGCCTTTGACATTTTACAAGTATGCATTCATTGAATTTGTTGATATCATGCTAATCATTACTTCCTTGATTTATTCATAGACATTCATTTACTGGTGACTATAACTTGCAGTCTGCTGGTGGTTCTCCTGCTTCACTCAGACCAGGTCGGTGGCTAGACTTGTACAGTGGTACTGGATCTGTTGGAATAGAAGCTATGAGCCGAGGATGTTCAGAGGTTGTCAAAAAAACTCATGCTGAAATATCGGTCATGATAGTCTAGAAACTATTGCAGATAATCCCTGAAAACATCGGTTCATCTAATTACCTAATCTGATTCTATCAGCATTATAAGGTCATGGAATGCGTCTATGGGCATTTCATTAAGGGGGAGTCTCTAGTGCAAAGTAATAGCTGGTGGTCAAAATAATAGTATAATAGCTGGTAAAGAAGTTTAACTTAAGTCACCTCATTTTTTACATCTTTATGGGCCCTTAACATTCATTATTCGTGCACACAAACACATCCAATACAGTGTATTCTTATGTTCAATATTCATTATGTGTTTTCTCCAAGCATTTTTTTTCTCGAACACGCAGAAGAACTGCGTATCATTGTATTAATAGAAGAAGAGAGAGTCATACAGAGACCCCAACACACACACCCCTCAGAAATCTAATATCTTAATCACCCGTTATAATAGACATGAGACCTGACCTCATGACCTCCTAACCACTAACAATGAGCAGGGAGAAGGCCCTTAGCCCCTGCCAATCTCCAAACCTGGGCTTCTTCCCTAGCAAGTGACAGGACTGTGTTAATACTCGGGGCAGTTCCATTGAAGACACAATCATTCCGGTGTCTCCATAGCATCCAAGCACCAAGGATGATGAGAGAGTTCAGCCCTCTCCGTGTTTCCCCCTGAACCGAACTTTCCGCTCTCACCCACCAGGGATCCAGAGAGTCAGAAGGTTGTGGGGTTTTCTCCAAGCATTATCTAAGAAAACTGAGGGATGTATGGGTGTACACTCCTACCATATAAGGTTCTCTTTTGGTGCATATTTCTTATTTACAATGTTACCTAGTTCCTCCTTTTGTTTCTTTAAACTAGTCCGAGCTATGAGATTGATTTCAAATTCTGACAATTAAAAAGTGTATATTATCTTCTTGAAGAGGTTAGTTCTGAAATTGGGTTTGGTGAGTGATGTGAATGAGAAATAATGCAATATATTCATTGATGTGTTTTTGTTTTATCCAGGCACATTTTGTTGAGATGGATCCTTGGGTTATCTCTGAGGTACTTAAACCAAACCTGGAGTGTACTGGATTTCTTGATGTGTCACACATACACATGCTCAGTGTTGAAAAGTTCTTGGCGAATGCCGAAAAATCTCAAGGTAGGAATCTCTGGAAATCCATACTACAATTGCAGTATGGCCACTGAGATAAACAGACAGTAGCAAGTTAACAAATACACAATATAATACTATGATCAAATAGCATACAGAAACTAGTATATTGATTTTTTAAGGAAAATTATGGACTATTTCTTCAGATTGAGTGTATATTAGCAAAATTCTTGGCCAATGTGGAAAAATCTCTAGGTAGGAATCTCTGGAAATGCATACTACAATTGCAGTATGGCCATTGAGATAAACAGACAGTAGCAAGTGAACAAATATACAATATAGTTCTATGATCAAATAGCATACAGAAACTAATATATTGATATTTTAAGGAAAAGTATGGATTATTTCTTCAGATTGAGTGTATATTAGCAATACTTGATGTGAATACTGCAGTTTATTTAAATATTGCTCTTAGATGGAATCCAGCAATTCAAGGAAAGATTCTTTTGATATATAGGCATCGTTTCTAGATAAAAAGAGAAGTGGTACAGTTTGCCACAAGTCCAGTTAGAATGAAGGTGTGGAATTTCTGCAACTTGTCATAGTTATTTAGCAGTGGTCTGCATATTCTATTGTAAGGTGTGGAATTTCTGCTTAGCAGTCAACTGCATTTTCCTAGTTTAATCGTAATGATGCAAATAATCATTGCAACGTAGTAATTTGGATTCTTTAACAGCAACATTTTTCTCTTCTCCAACTCTTTTTCTGTATCTCTCTCAGGTAAATATCCTTCCTTTGATTATATTAGTGTGACACCACCTTATCTGGAGGTCAACTATAGCACACTACTCGATCAACTTGCAAGGTCACCATTGGTTGGAAAAGATTGCTTCATTGTGAGTTCCTCATGCTATGTAAACCAAACTATTTTGCCCCTATGCTGTTTCTGAATTCATCTATGTTCATCAGCTAGTTGAGTACCCACTGAAAACAGATATGGCTGAATCCTGTGGAAACCTTATAAAGGTGGGTTTGTCTTCTGCTTGGCTCCATTCAACTCCTAATTTGTTATAGGGCATAGCTTGTTGGATCATGTCATCCTGTGGTGCCTACCTCTCTTGATGGTCGCTGCAGATGCTCACTTATTCTCAATCACTGCAGATAGCTGACAGGAGGTTTGGCAGAACCAACTTGTTAATATATGGGCCAACATGGTCAGAGAAAAAGAGAAGAACTTGAGACGATTTCTGAAGCAATAAGGCAAGGTTTGCACACAAGGTATACTGTCTCACTTCCCATCGACGCACATTTTAGATCTTCACCACACCACAGCAGTACGCTAGTTCTTCATTGCGAACATTTCAGATCTTCACCGCAGTAACTGAAATGCACTCTTCGTCAACTAATTTGCAGATCTATACTTGATGCCAAGGAATGCTGTCTATATGTCATACCATCACCTGTCAAGAGCTGAAATCACTTGGGCGAGATTTAAGTTTCCTACTTCTGTACCGGAGATAACTGACCTAGCCTACGCATAGGAATACGGTCATCACAGTGCACTGAGATGATCGCATGTCTCTTTCGTTCTGGTTCACCGATCCACATCCCAGAAGGAAAAAATGGCCCTCTGCCTTCCAAGCATCGGCATCAGGTCACATTTCATGACACCTCGACAAAGAGATCTCAAGTCATACGCGTTACTATGCAATTGATGCCCCATCTAGTATTCTTTGAGATGGCTTGTACACTTCCAGAATTGTATCAAGCCCGTGTTTTCTGCGCAGTACTGTGTCAAGAGTACCCACACGTATCCAGTACTCTGGGAGTACGCTGGTTCAACCTGCAGCTTCAAGGCTGTTAACAATAGTTGAACGCACTCGATCTCTGTAGGCCAATGATGGAACCAATTAACAAACTCCTTTACCTTTTATATATTTTACAACAGTCTTGTGCTTCAGGCTTCCGTGATGTTGTTGGCAGGATAAAGACATGCAAACATGCGCGAGTGCAGCGATCCGAAGCAACCGCCTGATCCTTCCTTGCATTTCACGGTAAGAGTCCGGCTGTCCAGGCGTCCGTGTATTGGTCGCGTTCTCCGTCGCAGCAACTAGACCTGCACGTGCCATTTTCTATCGGCGTTCCACTTTTCTGTTTGCAACTCGGTGTAGCCGAGACTAGAGGACCTGTTCCTGCTGTATCAGCATTGTAACTGTCAAATGATTCGGTCGATTGGTTTGCTGCATCCATTCATCAGTCTCTGCATCTCTGGAGACTGGAGGGTGTCCTTGGTCAGTTAGCAAGCCTGCGTATCAGGCTGAAGGTGCCGGGATGGAAATGGTTTTGTGGCGTGTTCACGGTAGTTGGTTGGTTACGAGGGACGCTGGCGGCTGGTCACACAATCTGCGTGCGCTCGTTTTCTCCGAGCACCAGAGCTCTATACCCATTCCCCAATGATCATTCGTCACTCGTGGATTTTCCGGTGCCTTTTTGTCGTGAGAAATTTCTGACGTAAGAACCACTTTTTTTAACTTAAGACGTAAGAACCACTATACCCCGGTATACCCCCAAAATTTCCCACCATCTCGAAGAAAAAAGGCGTCCCAAAAGCGAGTCAGGTCACCACAGATTGAGTGCGCTCCCCAAATGTGATTGCTTCTTCCGTCCATTCTATCCCTGGCAGCCTTTGGTGGAAAAAATGGTCGCGGTGGCCGAGCAGGTCTCACGGCCCTCTGCCCCCAGCAGGCGAATCTGCTTGGGTTTCAGTGCTCTAAGGCATTTCTTTCCCACCGGGCAGAGCACTTCAGCCGCAGCGGCGGATGGATGGGACGGGCCACAGCCGCACAGGCAGGCGAGTCGAGCGCGGCCAATCCGCCACGTGATGGTCTGACGACACGAGTCCCCGCCGCGCAAATGCGGGCGGGTCCAAGGAATCCGCCACCGACAGCACTCCACCGACAGCGGCTCGCCGCCCCAGCCCAGATCTCGTCGTTTTTTTTTCTTTTCTATCCCGTCGCCTCGGCATTTCAGCAAACAGGCAATTTCTTTTTCTTCGCTGCTGCTGCTGCTGGTTAGTCCCCGTCCTGCCAGGGGGCGGAGTTAATCAGCGTAACCCACACCATGTGACAGGGAGGGTGACCCATCACCAGTTATGCCGCGCAGTGCAGGCTCACATCCACGTAACAGCCACCGCCACAGCCACAAGGCACGCGTCGCGTCGCGGGGGCGCAACTAATTTTCCACGGTACACAACGACTTCTCCCACACTGCTACACTTAATGTGCGGTACACGTCAGTACATGACAGGAATGGTGTATTTGGGGGTAAGTAGTGCACTCAGCTTAAATTTCTTTTGCTGGGAAAACATGATATTATTAGTCCTTGCTAAAACCATAAAGTATGTGACTGAGCGTTTAAAAAGAACCCACTTGATACGGGCTAAGTTTATTCTTGTAGGCGACTTAGATAGGAATCTCATTTTAATACGTGTATCTGCTACTATCTAGCAAGATAATGCATGTCCTAGTGAGTATATGTGCCGGAGAGGATAAAATTAAGAAATGGGGGTTGTTGGCTACAAAAAGAAAGGGAGAGAACCATGATAACTAGGGGGCCTAACGCACTTTTTCCCGTTTCCTCTCCACCACATGCGCTTCAGCCCCGTGGTGTGACTGGTGTCTTCCTTCCCTCCAAACCCAGCCGCTCACTGGTTAAACTATGCATTAGAAAAAAGGGCAAACAGCAGCAAAGGAACAAATAGCGTCAGAATCAGCAACGGGTGGACATAATTTTATACTGGTATACTCTGGTACCACCACCAATGTTTTGCTTCAGCAAAGCAGCGGTTACTGCGTTGCAAAGGAAAGGAAAGCAAAGCAGCGGGAGCGAGTTTAATGCTGTCGCTTTCATGCATTATTGGCATCAGTCTTTCTTTGTCACGTACAGTTTTGATGGGGCGCGTACAAACAAACAACTGTGCCTCCCACCGAGATCTACGAAAGTTATTATCAAAGATCTACCCTCCTTTTTCTTATGACCGCCCAAATATCTTGCAACTACCACAGTAACAACCACAATTGTATCTCATGGATACCGAATAATGCCTGTAGTTACAGGTAAGCTCCAAAGTCCAAACAATACAATACAAGCAGCATGTGTGACCTGATCAGCGGGAATCTCGTAGGGACGTCGGCGCATAGGTTCAGGGTGGGTCGCTAGGTTGATTGCTCCCCAATATGATCCAAACATACCAAGCGGTGTCCCGGGACTGATACACCCGTGACAGCTTGCATTCCCGTATGAACCAGTACAAACCTGCCTGCCGTTCGATCCCCAGCCTTAGCAATGCCCCACAAACGGGCAACCCAAATCACCACCGTGCACCGTGCCGAGCGATGCTGCCCTTGTACGCCTCCCTCGTTTTGTAGCCTAGCCATCACGCAATGGCGCTGCACAGCTGAGAGCGGAGCCTACCCGTGGACGCGCGCAAGCGCAGCCCCACAGGCCCCAGGTGAAGTGGAGTGGTCACCACACCACCCACAAGGCCACACCCTGTTACACAGCGCGGCGCGGCGCGGCGCACCAACCCACCCGCCCCGCCCGTCGGTCGATAGCGCGGCGGCACCGAGAGCGCCGAGGCGAGACCCCAACCCAAAAAAGACGGCAAGCGGACGGGCGAAAGCAACGGCGCAACCACCTGATCCCTCCACCCCACCCCACGCCATAACAAATCACCACCCCACGCCACACCCCCCACGCAGTGCCGTGCCGCACTGCCATCTCCTACCATAACTCACCCGCCCCGCACGCCTGCCTGTCCCTCACTCCCTGCTGCTCCGCTCACTCGTGCGGGGTGCAGCCTCCCCTGTCCTGCTCCCCACCCGGTGCTCGCTCGCATTGCCGCCGGTGAACAGAGCCGGTGCGGCAGCCGCGGCGGCGCCGGAGCGGAACCAGACGTGTCAGGAGGAGGAGCAGGAGCAGAGGCGGCGCCAGGATGTTCGGGCGGGACCCGTGGGGCGGGCCGCTGGAGATCTCCAACGCCGACTCGGCGACGGATGACGACCGGAGCCGGGACCTGGACCGGGCGGCGCTGATGCGGCAGCTGGACGAGACGCAGCAGAGCTGGCTGCTCGCCGGCCCGGGCGACCAGGCGGGCAAGAAGAAGAAGAAGTACGTCGACCTGGGCTGCGTCGTCGTCGACCGCAAGATCTTCATGTGGACCGTCGGCACCATCCTCGGCCTCGGGGTCTTCATCGGCTTCATCATGATGATCGTCAAGCTCGTACCGCACAAGCACCCGCCGCCGCCGCCGCCCGACCAGTACACGCAGGCGCTGCACAAGGCGCTCATGTTCTTCAACGCCCAGCGATGTGAGTTCCTTCAGTGTTTCTTCTTTTTGGAAAAAAAATTGGTTGCTGCCATGTTCTTTCCTTCCTCTGTTCCTCCCCTTCTCGCTGAATTCCGCCATCAGATCCGGTTCTGCGTAGACATGCAGATGATCCTGGCAGCTGCAGATATTTGCCATGCCATTTCTTGCCTTTCTTTGCGTGAGTTGGTGGCTGCCACATATTTCATTCTACGTTTCTACATTTAGCATGCCTTGGGTGTTCAAGATCTGACCTTTTCCAGCAGAAATATCCTCTTCATAATTTAACACGAACACAGTCCACGTGGGTGGAGAACAAAAAAATCAACACTTATCCCACTCTGATCTGAAATAACATGGGTGAAAGACTATGAATTCATAAAAGCAATTAAAATTGACGAAGAGAATGAGTGCACCGACAAAAATTCTGCTCACCTGTTGACTGACGATGTGTTCTCTCTTATCTGGGATGTCAGCTGGTCCGCTGCCGAAGCACAACGGCGTCAGCTGGAGGGGCAATTCGTGCATGAAGGATGGCCTCTCCGACAGCACCACCCAGCGGAGCTTGGTCGGAGGCTTCTACGATGCAGGGGACGCCATCAAGTTCAACTACCCCATGGCCTGGTCCATGACCATGCTCAGCTGGAGTGTGATCGAGTACAAGGCCAAGTATGAGGCCATCGGCGAGCTCGACCATATCAAGGAGCTGATCAAGTGGGGAACAGATTACATCCTCAAGACCTTCAATTCGTCTGCCGACACAATCGACAGGATTGTTGCCCAGGTTTGTAGCTACTGATCCTCTTGATGCGCTCTGTCCCAGAAATTGGACATCAGATCCACCCAAATTGAGTGAACTTCCCGTGTCTTTTCCACGAAACATATTGAGATATCAAACTGAGTTATAGCAAATCGATAAAGCCCATATGAACTTTTTTTATTGCAGGTGGGTATAGGTGACACCTCCAAAGGCGGCTCCCAGCCTAATGACCACTACTGCTGGATGAGACCAGAGGATATCGATTACAAAAGACCTGTCACTGAGTGCCACTCTTGCTCAGATCTAGCATCTGAAATGGCTGCCGCCCTGGCTGCAGCTTCCATAGTGTTCAAAGACAGCAAGACCTACTCTGATAAGCTCATCAAAGGTGCAAAAGCCCTGTACAAATTCGGCAGGCTGCAGCGTGGGCGATACAGTCCCAATGGATCCGACCAGGCAATTTTCTACAATTCCACCAGCTACTGGGATGAGTTTGTGTGGGGTGGTGCGTGGATGTACTTTGCCACAGGGAACAATTCATATCTCACAGTTGCCACAGCCCCAGGAATGGCAAAGCATGCTGGAGCCTACTGGTTTGGCAGTCCAAACTATGGAGTATTTACCTGGGACGACAAACTTCCAGGAGCTCAGGTTAGCATATTTCAGACTTCGGCACTGGGTATGGTAATAATACTCAGCAAGATCTGAATGGAAAGGGAAACATGATCCTCAGTACTGAATATGTCAGAAACACTTAGCATAAACTGAACATACAATTAACAAAACTAGTGTTTCTCAAGCAAACTAGACTGCTAAGGAGAAACAGAAAGGCATATAAATGTGCAGCTTTTGAATGCACATCGATCATCATTAACATAGTTTCTACTTCATCTCAGGTTCTTCTCAGCAGGCTGCGACTCTTCCTAAGTCCAGGGTACCCTTACGAAGAAATATTGAGGACATTCCACAACCAAACTGACAATGTTATGTGCTCATATTTACCTTTATTCAATTCATTCAATTTCACTAAAGGTTGGTGATGTCTCTCTTTGTTTCTCTTTCTTTCTTGCCCGACAGAAAAAAAAGAAGCTAAGCAACTGAATATTTTGCAGGAGGATTAATACAACTCAACCATGGAGGGCCTCAGCCACTTCAGTATGCTGTCAATGCAGCTTTCCTTGCTTCTTTATATAGTGACTATCTTGATGCTGCAGACACACCTGGGTGGTACTGTGGGCCTAATTTCTACACCACAGATGTCCTCCGCAAGTTTGCCAGGTCACAGGTAAAGTATTACTATTAATGCTCCTTAAGTAGCTGAGTTCATTAGCAGGAAAAGTAGATTGACAATTAAGTCTCTTAAATTTGCAGCTTGATTACATCCTTGGAAAGAACCCACTAAAGATGAGCTACGTTGTGGGTTTTGGAAATAAGTACCCCAAGCGTCCTCATCACAGAGGTGCATCAATACCTCATAATGGTGTCAAGTATGGATGTAAAGGAGGTTTCAAATGGAGGGAGAGTAAAAAGGCAAACCCTAATATCCTTGTTGGAGCAATGGTGGCTGGCCCTGACAGGCATGATCGCTTCAAAGATATCCGCACGAACTACAATTACACAGAGCCTACTCTTGCAGCAAATGCTGGTTTGGTTGCAGCACTGATTTCTATAGCTGATATCAACACTGGAAGGTACGGAATTGATAAGAACACCATCTTCTCTGCAATTCCCCCTATGTTCCCAACACCCCCACCGCCACCATCAGCATGGAAACCGTAAAGAGACAGACCGCTGAATATTTCCCAAGCATCAAACAGGGAAGTGGAGCAACATATGATCGTTTGGTACAGCAAAGGCCAGAAACAGAAAAGCAGACGACATAAGCTTATAGAGCTTCTATTTCTGTACCAGTATGACAGATCAGTATAAAATCTTCTGTCAAACATAGATCGGAAGTTGTGTGCATCGCGTGAAGCTAATTTTTGGGGTCCTTGTTGCTGTTGGCATTCCAGCTCATGTGTGAAGTTCTTTTTGTAGAAATGGCACCTTTACAAATTATTTTATAGGAGTGACTTTTCATCATAGTAAAGAATTTGTGTGACCTCTATTGCTTCATTTTGATCCCATTATTTTATATTTCAAAGTCCCTATTTCAGGGTCCGCATGTTCAGCAAGTTCTCAGATATTATATGTGAATGGAAAAGGCACGAATAGGAAAATGAGCTATGTCAGCTTCTCTGTGCATGCACTGAAGCAAAGTGGAGTTATATCTTAAAATGTCTACAGAAATTGTGATGATCTCAGAGACTTCTCATGAAGGCATTTCCAACATTTTTTAGCGGAGAGGCATTTCCAACAATTAACAAACTATACTATTGCAAAGACAACATAAGAACTTCACCGACCACAGACCACCAACCCTGATAAATCAAACACGTATGAATCTACTCAGACTTTGCCAGTTTACAAGACCAGGAATAGACATACAATCAGAGTTAGATAACATCGATGGATGTCTCGGGTTACATAACAGAAAACTGCAAAGTTAAAAGTTGTTGCTGAAAAAACGCAATGGATAGTGTTGACAAGAAAAAGGCGATTTGTCTATAGGGTAATTCTGCAAACTACATGATTCCAGAAAATTGACAGACATAGATGTTCGAAATGCATGTAAATAACAATTATCCCGTATTCAATGGTCAGCGAGAATGAATAACCCAGATATATTTTACCTTCTGTGCAAATCATCTTTATTTTGGCCATGGATCTTGTGAATATGGCCTTACAGGCATCATTCCCACCACCATCCCAGGACTTCTCCCTGGTTTTGTCGCCTGCTCTGTGGCAAGGCTCTTTCAACAAAGACTCCCTACAATACTACTCAGACTTTGCCAGGCCAGTTTACTCATGTATTAGCGTGGTGCCACCTAATATATTCAACCGAGGACATGTTGCTTGCAGTACCAGCATCTCTCATGTGGCAAACAGATTATCCACAAGCTCATTTTTTCTCCCAAACCATGTCTCATGTGGAAAACAGATGAGTGCCCACAAGCTCATTTTTTCTCCCAGACCATCTTGAAACAGGTCGCATTAGAGGTTTCATTCGCATCACCTGTTGATATCTCTCAGTAATGCCATCCTCAATGGACCGACATAGCTCTTCCGGCAAGGCCTCATCAGCAGCAGCATCAATTGCATCCTTCACCAGCCTGTAAGTGTGCTCCCTCGGCAGATGCCCACTTTCAGCCATATCAATCAAGAGCTGCCTCGCCTCGCCAATGCGCCTGCTCTCGCACAAGGAGTGGATGACAGGTGTGTACGTGCTTGATGAAGCCATCCCATGGCCCCTCGAAACCATTTCCGTCATCCACTCAACAGCCTTGTCCACCTGGTTCACCACACTGTAGTATCTGATGAAGGAATTGTAAGTCACCCGGTTTGGTGCGCACCCCTTCCTCAGCATTTCATCGAACACCTCATGGGCGCGCTCCACGCGATACGTCTTGCAGAGGCCATTGATCAGGCAGTTGTAGGTCACGACGTCCGGTTCGAGCCCCTTCTCCCCCATCCTCCGGAACAGCCTCCCCGCCTCGTAAATCCTCCGCCGCGCCGCCTTCCGACACCCCGTGCCTGTTAGACCTTGGCCGGGCGATGTACGCTGCCGGCGAGGTCAGGAGCTCAACGAAGCTCACTAACACAACACGAACTCGAACGCGAACACTTGGAGCGCGAGACAAAGTTTTGGTGCTGCGAACAACTTGCTGCTTTTCTGTTCTTTCTTCTTCCCTTTTATTCTCTGAAACGTAAAGCATGCAGGAGCTCTCGGTGGAGCACCGCACATCGCTCTGAACGTGTCCATCCCCACGCTCACGATGCCGCGTCCTCACGGATCGCCCGGGATCATGCGAGCTACTCTCGGCATGTCCTCCTAAACGCACGGCTTGCCACATCCTGGTGCTCGTGCTCATGCAGACTACCAATTCAACATGCAGACTACCTATTCATGCGCAAGGATTAACTAACTAACAAGTCTCCTCCTTAACCTTGCGCACACTTTGTACATCCCTGACACCGATCCTGGAACGAAGTTCACAAAACCGTTCTCGTCCCAAGGCCTTTGTCAGAATATCAGCCAGTTCTTCAGCTGTCCTGACGAACTCAAGCTTGACCCTGTTGTGCTCCATACATTCACGAACAAAATGATAGCGTACGTCAATGTGTTTACTACGATCATGGAACACAGGATTCTTACTCAGCTGAATGGCAGACTGACTGTCCATGTTCAGTGTGAAGGCTCTGGTCTTCTCGCCCTTCAACTCAGCCAGAAGTCGAGCCAACCAAACTCCTTGACATACTGCAGTGGTAGCGGCAATGTATTCAGCTTCATAAGAAGAAAGTGCCACCACCTTCTGTTTCTGCGATTGCCAAGTGATGATGCTGGAACCGAGGAAGAAGAGGACCCCTGATGTGCTTTTCCTTGTATCAACATCTCCAGCAAGATCACTGTCACTGTACCCTACCAGCAATGCTCCTCCCTTCCTCTGATAGTGGCACCCGAAATTCAGTGTTCCAGCAATATACCTAAGCACTCTCTTCACAGCCACTAAGTGCTCAGTAGTAGGGTTTTCCATAAACCTACTAACATAGCCCACTGAATAGGCTAAATCTGGCCTTGAATTCACCAGATATCTCAAGGAACCCACAATGCTCCTGTACTGTGTAGCATCAACTGCTGGTGCAGAGCTTAGCTTGCTAAGTTTCAGTCTTGATTCCATGGGAGTCTCACTTGGATTGCATCCCATCAGTCCAGCATTTTCAAGTATCTTGGCTGCATAAGCACTCTGACAGATTGTAATGCCATCATCTCTCTGAGTGACTTCTAAACCAAGATAGTAGTGTAACAGACCAAGATCACTCATCTTGAAGGTAGCCTTCATCTCTTCCTTGAACAGATCAATATCATGTGAATCCCCTCCAGTGATCACTAGATCATCCACATACACTCCAACTACTAGCCGATGTGATCTTGCACCTCTGAAATACACTGCATGCTCAGAATCGCTTCGATGAAACCCCAGCTTCAGCAAGGACTCATCCAGTTTGGAATACCATGCCCTGGGTGCTTGACGCAGGCCATACAGAGCTTTAGTCAGGTGAAGCACTTTCTTCTCCTGTCCCTTCTTCACAAAACCAGGTGGCTGCTCTACATACACATCTTCCTGGAGTTCACCATTCAGAAATGCAGTTTTGACATCCATATGATGCACAGCCCAACCCTCACTTGCAGCAACAGCAAGAAGAAGCCTGACAGATTCCAGACGCGCAACAGGTGCAAACACCTCATCAAAATCAACACCAGGACGTTGAACATACCCTTTTGCGACGAGACGTCCCTTGTACTTGGTGATGAGTCCAGCTTCGTCCCTCTTGATCTTGTAGACCCACTTGAGGCCTATAGGGCGCACATGAACCGGCCGATCAACCAGCTCCCAGGTGTTGTTGGACTCAATTGATGTCATCTCATCAAGCATGGCAAGGCGCCAATCTGCACTCCGCATTGCTTCCTCAAATGTTGCTGGTTCAGATTCACTAGCCAGCAGCAGTCGCTCCTCCAGCTCCCGTTCAGCCAGCCCCGGCGGTGTGGCAGGACCCAGCACTTGATCGATAGGGCGGAAGCGGAGCGGGGCTTCGTCATCGTGGTCAGCATCAAGGTGCTCAGAGATGCCTGAGCTCGGCAGAGAGACGAAGACAGGCGATGCAGGTGACGATGAAGTCTGGACCATCTGAGGGAAGATTGTCGATGGTGAAGTCGTCGGCTGCAGTAGCGTCCCCGTTCGCCCAGCTCCACTGTGCGGGCTCGTCGAAGACGACATCGCGGCTGATGTGAACTCGCCGCGTTGTCGGGTCGTACAGGCGATAGGCCTTTGAGCCTGCCTCATACCCGACGAAGATAGTGCGCCGGCTCCGGTCATCAAGCTTCTTCAGGTTTGGGCCCGTCAGCTTCATGTGTGCGATGCAGCCAAAAGTGCGCAGGTGCTGAACTCCCGGCGTGCTCCCGGTCCAGAGCTCGTATGGGGTCTTGCCTCCAATGCTCTTCGATGAGGACCGGTTCAGGAGATAGACCGCCGTCGTGACAGCCTCGCCCCAGAACACCCCGGGAAGCTGCTTCGCCTTGAGCAAGCATCGAGCAGTACCAACCACAAGCTGATTTCGCCGCTCGACGACGCCGTTCTGCTGAGGCGAATATGGCGCCGTGAGCTGACGATGAACACCAAGCTCGGCGCAGTACTCCTCGAAGTGGCTCGCCAGGAACTCTCCTCCTCTGTCCGTGCGAAGGGCACGAATTTGCTTGCCGGTCTTGCGTTCCGCCGCGGCCTGGATGCGCTTGATGGCCATGGCTGCGCCATCCTTGCTGGGAAGCAGTGCGATCCACATATACCTCGAGTAATCATCAACGAGGAGTAGGAAGTAGCGGTTACCACTGGGCGTCGGCGGCGAGATGGGCCCACACAGGTCTCCATGTAGGAGTTGCAGCACTTCAGTAGAACGCGAGAGCGCGCGCTGCGGGAACGGCGTTCGCCGATGCTTGCCGGCGAGGCATGCGTCGCAAACTTGATCAACATGGTCCAGCAGCGGCATCCCCCGGACGAGCTCCTCACGGCCCATCTTCCTGAGCGCGCCGAAATTGACATGCCCAAAGCGAGCATGCCAGACCCATGGGTCCTCCTTGGCGTGCGCGGCGAAGCACACGGGTTGTGCGATGTCGACGTCGAGCACATAGAGCCGGCTTGGGCTCCGGTGGATCTTGGCCATCAGGCGTCGCTCCTCGTCACGGATCCTCATCACCCCATCCTCAATCAGTACCTGGTATCCAAGCTCGGGACCTCTGGGACGTCATCGAGTACGGCGACGGCGACTACCGCGACGATCGCTCCACCCTCGACGCCATCTGCAGCGCCGTGCCCTCCGAGATGATTCCAACGCTCGCCGTCAAGGATTCCGCGACGGAGGCGTGGGAGGCCATCAAGACACTGCGCATCGGCGATGAACGTCGGAGGAGCGTGGCGGCGCAAACGCTCCGCAAAGAGTACGAGAACATGAAGCTCCGTGATGGCGAGGCGATTGAAGACTTCGCACTCCGGTTCTCGGCCGTGCTCCAGCGCCTGGGAGATCTCGGCGATCCGGAGCCGGAGGAGAAGGCGGTGAAGAAGTATCTGCGCGTCGTCCGCTCCAGGTACAAGCATCTCGTAGTGTCCATGGAAGCTTTTGTTGACCTCTCGAAGCTTTCGGTCGAAGAAATCACGGGGACATTGAAGTCCTCCGACGACGCCGACGAGGAGACGGTGCCGGCGCCCAATTCAGCCACGGGCAAGCTGCTCCTCACCCACGAGGAGTGGTTGGAGAAGTACAAGCCAAACGCCGATGGCGGGCGTGGCGGCTCTGGCTCCGGCGGCCGCGGCAAGTCCCGCGGGCGCGGAAGGGGACGCGGCCGTGGCGGCGGGAACCCGCGCGACACCGGCAACACCAGCACTCCTCGAGCCGGCCCAGACGATGTCTGCAAGCGGTGCGGGAAGAAGGGCCACTGGGCCCAGCACTGTCGAGGCAAGCTCAAGGTCGAGGAGACGGCCCATGTGGCCCAAGATGATGAGCCCACTCTCCTCCTCGCTGTCTGCGTCCAGCCGGGAGAAGCGCCGCCGCCAGCCCCAACTCCGGCGATTCCGCCGTCGATCTGCGAGCTCCACCTCGTCGAGGACAAGGTCTTCGCCGCCCTCGACAACTCCATCGACCGGGACCCGAAGCGCTGGGTCCTGGACACGGGGGCATCGAACCACATGTCGGGCGCATGGTCGATCTTCTCCAACATCGACGCCGGCGTCCGCGGCTCGGTGCGATTCGGCGACGGCTCCGTCGCTCGCATTGAGGGGCTCGGCACCGTGCTGCTCTCCTGCAAGACCGGCGAGCACCGCCCCATCAACAACGTCTACTACCTGCCGACCCTCACCGCCAATATTTTCTCCATCGGCCAGTTCGACGAGCTTGGATACCAGGTACTGATTGAGGATGGGGTGATGAGGATCCGTGACGAGGAGCGACGCCTGATGGCCAAGATCCACCGGAGCCCAAGCCGGCTCTATGTGCTCGACGTCGACATCGCACAACCCGTGTGCTTCGCCGCGCACGCCAAGGAGGACCCATGGGTCTGGCATGCTCGCTTTGGGCATGTCAATTTCGGCGCGCTCAGGAAGATGGGCCGTGAGGAGCTCGTCCGGGGGATGCCGCTGCTGGACCATGTTGATCAAGTTTGCGACGCATGCCTCGCCGGCAAGCATCGGCGAACGCCGTTCCCGCAGCGCGCGCTCTCGCGTTCTACTGAAGTGCTGCAACTCCTACATGGAGACCTGTGTGGGCCCATCTCGCCGCCGACGCCCAGTGGTAACCGCTACTTCCTACTCCTCGTTGATGATTACTCGAGGTATATGTGGATCGCACTGCTTCCCAGCAAGGATGGCGCAGCCATGGCCATCAAGCGCATCCAGGCCGCGGCGGAACGCAAGACCGGCAAGCAAATTCGTGCCCTTCGCACGGACAGAGGAGGAGAGTTCCTGGCGAGCCACTTCGAGGAGTACTGCGCCGAGCTTGGTGTTCATCGTCAGCTCACGGCGCCATATTCGCCTCAGCAGAACGGCGTCGTCGAGCGGCGAAATCAGCTTGTGGTTGGTACTGCTCGATGCTTGCTCAAGGCGAAGCAGCTTCCCGGGGTGTTCTGGGGCGAGGCTGTCACGACGGCGGTCTATCTCCTGAACCGGTCCTCATCGAAGAGCATTGGAGGCAAGACCCCATACGAGCTCTGGACCGGGAGCACGCCGGGAGTTCAGCACCTGCGCACTTTTGGCTGCATCGCACACATGAAGCTGACGGGCCCAAACCTGAAGAAGCTTGATGACCGGAGCCGGCGCACTATCTTCGTCGGGTATGAGCTTGGAGCTTCACCTTCATGCGGAGGGACCACTCGGTGTAATTCGTCTTGGTCAGCTGTGGCCAGGTGCCCGAGCTGCCGGAGTCGCGGACGACGCGCTCGACGACGCGTTCGCGGGGCTTGTCGTCGTCACGATGGCGTGATCCGCGGCGGCGAGGTGGGGATCGGCTTTGCGACGGCCTGCGGCTGGACGACCTGCGCCCCGCCGGCTTCTTGCTGCTGCTCCCGTCGCCGGACGCTCCCTGCTTCTTCTTCTCCGGCGACTGCGCGCCGCCGCTCGACTTCTTCGGTGGCGAAGACATGGCGCAGTCCCTTGAACCTTAACGGCTCTGATACCAATTGTTAGACCTTGGCCGGGCGATGTACGCTGCCGGCGAGGTCAGGAGCTCAACGAAGCTCACTAACACAACACGAACTCGAACGCGAACACTTGGAGCGCGAGACAAAGTTTTGGTGCTGCGAACAACTTGCTGCTTTTCTGTTCTTTCTTCTTCCCTTTTATTCTCTGAAACGTAAAGCATGCAGGAGCTCTCGGTGGAGCACCGCACATCGCTCTGAACGTGTCCATCCCCACGCTCACGATGCCGCGTCCTCACGGATCGCCCGGGATCATGCGAGCTACTCTCGGCATGTCCTCCTAAACGCACGGCTTGCCACATCCTGGTGCTCGTGCTCATGCAGACTACCAATTCAACATGCAGACTACCTATTCATGCGCAAGGATTAACTAACTAACAGTGCCCACCCCGATCCGGCAGTACCAGGAGATGAGCACCGTGTACGTGTAGGAGTCGGGCTTGCAGCGCGCGCCGGGGCGCTCCATCTGGTCGAGCAAGAACCTTGCATCCTTGAATCGCCCGTTCCGGCACAGCGCGGCGATGAGGGTGTTGTAGCACTGCGCGTCGGGGGAGCACCGGAGCTGCCGCATGCGGTGGAACGCGGCGAGGGCATGGCGCGGGAGCCCTTCCTCCCCGAGCGCGCGGATGACGTCGGTGAGCGCAGGCGTGGAGACGAGCGGGGCGTGCGCGCGGAGGAGGCGGAAGAGCGCCGGGAGAGCCCGGGCGCGGACGAGCGCGAGGGCCGCGGCGCGGAGCGGGGCCTCGGAGAGCGGGACGGGCTCGGGGTGTGCGTGGTCGTGGGACCAGCAGAGGAACCCGAGGGTGAGGGCGGCGGCGAGGCGGCGGTTGGCGGGGGAGGAGGCGGAGGGGAAGGGCCGCTGCGGGCAGAGGCGGTGCGGGGAGCGCGGGAGGAGGAGGCGCGGGATGGCGGCGAGCGCGGCGGCGATGGAGTGCGGGGAGAAGCCGCGGAAGGCCGGCGCGACGCGGAGCGTGGCGTCGAAGCGGCGGCGCTGCAGGAGGGCGACCAGCAGCTGCGGCACGAGGCGGGACGGGGACAGGGACGGCGGCGACGGCTCAGAGGAGGTGGACATGGGTAACTGGCTCCTGGCTGGGTTGGGCCTGGATGGAGTTCGCCTTGGGTTTGAGCGGGAATTACTGCCGACTGCAGCGTGCTGCCCTGATGAATTTCTGAGCATCGTTTTTGCCTTTACGATTACCAATCGTTTCCCACAAGAATGGGCGAGTGTAAATGTGACATCAAACGGAGAGTAATCTAATCTGGAAATAACAAAAGTTTTGGCTGTGATGTTGTATGGAAGTTCATGAAAAAAATTGGTCGAGAAAACTACAGCATCGTCCATTGTTCTATAGTTCATCGGCGTCATGTGAGATTAAACTTTATAAATGAAGTGTTTTTTCAAAGGATGAAGTGGTTTTGTAGGTTCTAAAGTCTAAGCCGAGTAAAAGAAAAACAAAGAACCTAAAGTCGTCTAGAAACAGGCCTGGAAACTGTCATGATCTAGGCACCCAGGCCGAACTCATGAAAGCCCACCCAGCAGATGGGTCAAGCCAGGCTCCCTATAGGCAGGCCCAATTCAATCATTTGTATTGCAAATCACTTTCTGAGACAATTGCTTCGTAAAACCGCCGCCGACAAATATCGCCGATTCTTATGCCATCACAAACTATCACTGTCCGTGTCGTTTTCCCCACTGACAAAGGAAAATGATAGTTGGCCAGCTGCTCCTCATTTGTGAAGCCAACCTAGACCTTTTGAGCTTGCCTTGCCACATTCTTGAATCCCCAAGCATTATTGGCACGTGATCATGGTCTCAACAGTATCCTTACTTCCTCCGGTTTCATATTATAAGTCGTTTTGAATAAGGTTTCAGTCAAATATAAATAGATTGATCTTGAAAATTACTTTAATAAAAATATACATATATAACTTTTCAAGAAATATTTTTATAGAAAAGAGAAGTCAAAGTTGTGCTTTGATGATCATGTCATTGTCCTAAACGGCTTCTAATAGTAAACCGGATGGGGTACGTCAGTTTCGAGCAAGTACAACCGATTGTAGTCCGGTATCTTACGGATTAGTCAGTATCATCTTATCAGGAACAGCGTGAAGGTGCCAGATATTCCTTCATGTCCGTGAATTGAAGCTTTGCTGTACACGATCAATTCCACATCAAGCTTTGCAGCGCTCATCTATAGCTGCACGCCTGGACTGTTAGTTGCAAGTTGCAAGCTTAGGATTTGCGTTAGTTGCAACATGTCACACCATGCATAAAAGCCAGCCAATTAGAACTAAATTTAGTTGCTCAGAGAGGAAGAATCAAGATTGATTGGGATTTTGGGACTTGGGACGGGGTAGATGTAGATAGCATTTGCGCCGAGGTTTCTTCGCTATCGTAAGGCTATTCCCAGTGGGATTTTATTTTTGTGTTTCTAAGAATGCCACATAAGCAAGTAGACAATTAATTCATAGATGAAATGGTTCATACAATGCATTGTTTCATTTTGATGTTTTATAGACAATGCATGCAAGACACAAACTTGTTGGAAACCGTGTATACAGAGTTTCATCTAGATGAAACCCATTTCATCTCTCTCCTTATTAACTCTTTACCACATCATCTAGAATGCTGATTTGGCACCATATTTAATGTGCATGAAGCTCTATAAAACATTACACTGAGACTGGCCTAATAGCATCTGCGCAGTTGGCCTCTCTTCGTTTGAAAAGTCACAGTGCTCCACTGTCCATGCGTATTGAGTTGGGCGAATAGAGCTTAGACCTGACACGTATAGATGATATACATGTAATTAATGCAAGAATACGCATGATGGCACCCTTTAATTAATGTGGCCATGTGAAATGTACGAAAGGGAAGGACGCCACAAGAGGCTTCGATCGGGAGGCCAATTAATTGGAGATGAGAGAGATGAGGAAGACGCGCACAACACGAGTGATTTGAAGGTCAAAACTGCAAACTAACAAAATTGTTGCCTGATCTCGTCAGAAAGTTGGGCAAACTGATAAACCGTAGGTTTTTGACAATCATGTAAGTTTCTTTAATTTTTCTCACAAATTATTCTAGCGTTTGCTCACATATTAGTTGAATTTTATGCCATAGAGAAATAAATCCCAACTTACGCAAGTAAGCTCTCCTTTTGTTTTTCTAAGTGGACTGGTGACAAAGAAGGTTGGCTCGAGGTGTGTGAATCTTAAAGGGCATCCGACAGAGGGAATATCCAAATTTAAGCTTTTATTTGAGAAAATCAGAGCAATAATTTGTTTCCAAAAACTTCAAACTCAGGAACACGGTATGCTAAAAAAAACATCTTATGAGCATCTCCAAGAGACTAGCCAAATTATTTTCTAAAGTTAAATTAAGCTATTATTAGAGAAAAAACGTTTCCAACAGACTCTGTAAATCACTCTCCAAATTTAGTGGCTCTCCATCTCACCTCATTCACTAGCTATTTTTAGCTAGCCTACCTCACTCGTCATCTTTACAGAATCTGTTGGATTACCCATTGAATTAGATGACTTTCTATTTTTACAAAGGGGCTATAATCTCCATATTTAGCTATCACAATACAGAGTCTCTTGGAGATGCTCTAAAGAGTAAGAGTAATGACTTCACTGTGGCAGATATATAATTCAAGCGTAGTGAATTGACAGTGTTAGATATATATTCCTTTCTGAGCATAAATCCAAACACCAGAAACTTGAAAAGAGTCCAATATAAAGTAACCATTGATAGTGTTATCATAGCATTTACGGCTGATTGATACATTATGTGGGCGAATACAACGAGGACGCGTCTGAGCACATGTTTTGTTAAGATCTGAGCACATGTTTTGTCAAGAGAGATGGAGTTTACATGTGAACTCAGTCATTAGAGCAGTACAAAAGTTTAGATAGTTGTTGTGTATTTGACACACACAGACAGTTAAATAGACACATTTACAATGTGTTGTCTATTTTGGTATATCTATATGATTTTTAATGCGTACTCTGGTTAGTGTTGTTTGCATGGGAGCACGGACCAAAGTAATAGATGAGACAGTAGACTGCAACGCACTCTTTCCTCAATAAATGATAAGCACATCGGCATCATTTTAATTTATGTGAACTCATACAGATGGTTGTCGGCTAACTGTTGTTGTGCGTGCTCCTTATATTATAACACGAGAACTTTGGGTTGTTGACGTTCCTAGCCTAGCTACTGCTACTTCTGTTTCAAATTAGTTTCGTTGTTAACTTTCTCCCATAACATTTAATCATTTGTCTTACAAAAATTAGTCAAAATATACAAAATAACAACCATGCTTAATATATTTGATGTTCAAGTAAGTTAAAAAATAAATTACTTACATACTTTTTTAAATTAGATAGATGATCAAATGTTGTTATAAAATGTTAACATCGAACAGTAATTTTGAATGAAGGCAGTATTCTTTTTTTCACTTCTCCCTATTCCAAAATCAAGTCATTCTAGAATATAAAATGTATCTAAATAAATTATTTTACCCTATTTACTTGTTATATGTACATGTGACAGCTAATAGAAGCACTCGAGATTATTTTTCTTTTCTATTAACCCGTTATAATTCATAAAATGACTTTTTTTTATAGAGGGAGTATTGGGCAATAGCAGCATAACGGTCTGCACCTAAGTCTGGATAAGTATAACGGCAACATTAATTGCAACCATGTGCGATGTGCAAAAGGCATGGATGAAAGGACACATGTAGAGGGAGGAAACATGTGAAAAATTATTTTTTGAAACGTGTGTACAAGCTTAGATTTTATATAGTGAGCAATATCATCACATAAATATCAAAATTAAGTGAACAGGCGGTAAGTTAGTTGGTTGGTGAAAAACATTTAGTGAAACATGTTCATTTAGGTTTGAGTTCTCGACTCAACATGGGTGTCGCATGTTTCTGAATTTATTATAGAATTGAACCGATGGTCTGACGCTATTCTTTCAGTGGGATACGATATTCTTGTCGACAGTGAGATGACCTGTGGTGACTTCGTCAATCTCAATATCCGTCGGCCCAGTCTCTCGACAATGCTCATAGAGGTGAGTGGACGTATATTGTGAGCGTATGCATCTATATATATTTCACAAAACATTGAAAAAATTAAACATGTTTCTTTGCAAGATATGGAATTGACAAACAACCAAAATTTTGACCAAAAAAAGAAAATATGACTATACATGGTTCAGTGGTTGTACCACATATATTTTTCTCATTACAATGCCGTACCTACCGCTTTTCTTTTTTTGACGGAACTACCTACAGTTTTTCCTTATGGTAGTTTATATATTTTGATTGAAATTAAAAAAATTTACAATATAAAGAAGTTAAAGATCATGTAGTATATATTCATAAGGACACACTATCCAACGTAAGTTCATATTTTTTTTCATAATAAATCAACACACGCAATATCAAACCTTTTTAAAACAATCCATATTTGATTTAATCCTCAGCATGTTTCAAATTATAACACAATATTATGGTTCAGTATCGAAAGTAAAGTAGTTCTAGAAAGAGTAGAGCTGATTGAAGGTAAACTGAACAATTTAATCCCCGAATCCTTCTATTACAATGCATCAATATTAGCAACAGATTTAAGCCTACCAAGCAAAAAAACTTTATAGATAAATTTGTGGAATACAAGTAACACATACCGACGGGCGATTATCACGATGGTACTAATAGTACAAGGAAGAATACAATAGGCTTTTATTCCAAACCTCATCATCGAATTGATGATGGTAGCTCAAGAAGAAGAGGACGTATGTACACACGACAGCAACACAACTAGTACAATGATGAACGACAGAGACAAGCGATGGAAGGTGAAAGCCATTAATTATGTTTGTTCATAGATCTTGCTGCAAACAAAATTGTACTTGAAATGTTTACAAATCATTTAGCAAAGGACGAAAATGAGGTCCTAACCAATTAGATTAAGGGTTAATGATGTATAGGTCCTATATATCCAGGGGGGTGCAGGTCACGTGTAGTTGACCGGCGAGCAGTCCTGGCGGCAAAAAATACTTATGATCACGACTTTGAGTTAGGAGCACTAGTTGCTTTGTTTGTGGTTGATCAACCAATTTTGCTTTTATTCGGTTTGGGTGCATCCAAAGCTAGACGAGGAGGATCCGAATGGCCATTGCTTTCTGTGAAGGGGATGCTGGCTGATCATGAGTATGATGGAGGAGCAAAGAACAACGTGGCATATATGCAACTCGATCAGATCAACACGGCGTATGTTTCAAACCATTCGACTAATGGAGCTTAACTGGTGTGCAGTTGAAGGGCATGACTCTGCTGCAGATGAGCTGGGGAGGAGCGTTTCCAGCTAATGAAGTTCGGTGCCATGCTTACACGACATCTTTCTGACTTAGGAGCTTGAAGAGAAAAAAAATAAGGTGTCGCAGATCATCTGGAGGTGCGTGGTAAGTGGTGACATATCCATGGTGCCCAGAAGTGGGCAGCTGCAGTGGTTGAGAGTAAACTTTGATGCAGCCACTGTAGTTGTGCGAGATCACCATGAATGTTTTGACGCAGTAGGCTGCCCCAGGAAATTATAATCACAGATGTAAAAAGATCTATAATCACAAATGTTGGCAAGCATTGGACGAAGTCAACATGTGCATCGGGTGAATCACAAACCGCTAAGGAACATGTCACCAAGAAACAAAAGCCCGCTCGCAATCTGTAAACTGAACGATGAAGTTAAAACCATTTACAATGAGCTGCAAGAAAAATGGGTGGAATCATAAGGAAGTTTGTTCAAATTATCGAGGCATGGTTCAAACTATCAAGGTGGTGCCCCTCCTCATCTTCTTCAGAGAGATCTACATTACTAAATGTTAGTCGCCTTAGTAGTCTCATGCATTGTCAAGATTTTTTATGATGTGGAGAAGAGAGGGAGGTGTGAAATAATTGGTTGTTCCGAGATACATCCGCCTTATGAGCTAAAATTTAGGATTACAAGACCATTCTCCCACCATCATATGAATTTTAGTTATCACGCAACACACAATATTTCTGTTTTGTTACGACCTATACTTTTGTTCTATGACCTCTATCAAGGGTTACCATGCAACCCTTCGATTTTCGAGTCCTCAGAGCATCGACTAAGATTTGGCAAAGAAGAGTGGTGAGATCAGAAAGAGAGCAACTGCTAGGTGATAAGGGGGTGAGAGGAGAGCTCGTTTTATATATACAACTGTGGTTTCATCAGGGAGTCCGACAAGAAATATGAGTTAAAAACATGGAGACATCTCATAAAGTCTGTCTAAAATTTATCAAATACAGATGATGTAGTAAAAATCCAAAAATGCGACATGGATTTAATCATTCATACATTTTTGGAAAATCTTTTTGTAATATGTATTATTGATTTCTTTACTTTTTATATCTTTGTAATTAAGTATGTTTTGGCAATAAAAAAATTGTGATGAGGTATAACATAACCATCCCATCGCTAGTAAAATTTATAAAATTCTTAGTGAAAAATAAATCACACCATCGTGGCATCTTCATCTACCTTACCAATGAAGATGCCACAATGGTGTAGATTTTTATTTTCACTAGGCATAAAAATTGGCAAACATCTAATAAATTTTACAAAGGAAGAGAATGACATGATATCAATCCACCAAATCTTAATAGAAACTCAAATTAGTTAAAAATAAAAATAAAAATACTTATGTTATAAATTACATACGGATTTTTGGAAAATTGTTTGTACAAATGGTTTTTTTAATAAACATATGAAGTGATTACATTCATATCAAATAGTTTTCCTATTGATGGTTCTTAAGGAAAAACCATAAGTGATGATATATTCATCTTAGATAGTTCTTGAAAAAACACATTTTTGGAAAGTCAACCTATAATGACTACATATTTTAGACGGTTCTTACATATACTCCGTTAGTGGTACTGATTTTTGGAACACCGTAAATACTATTAGATAATTGCATATGGTTTTTTTTGCCACGGCAAGGTTTTGTCTAATCATTTAGCCCTACAATTTTCTTTCTTTTATTTGAAAGGATCGCACAAGTGCCACATTGTCATTTAAGAAGAATAGAAAGGTTCAAGTTCATACAATTTGATACTACATAAAGAAAATGTCTCTCTCTCTCTTGAAATTAAACATAGAAGAAACTAGAATAACACTAGTCCTTCACAAGCCCGCTTGTGTAGCAGCACCTCTTCCTTGATCTCTTGCTCTACTCGTGCAGCTTCCAAACTCCGGTCTTCAAAAATGTATCTATTCACTTCTTTTTCTTTGTTCCATGCTGTGTAGATCAGATGGGCTGCGTTTTTTCTTCGTTCTTGTTTGGCAAAATAGGCACTTTCATCCCTCAACTTTCCCTCAAGGGTCGAATTCGTCCCTTAACTTTGAAATTGGTCAATTTAGTCCTTCAATTTACATTTTTGGATCAAACTCATCCCTCAACTTTTCAATCCCCCAATCTAGTCCCTCAAATTTTGTTTTTGGGTCAGATCAATCCCTAGAGAACTTAAAATTTTAATATCAATATATTAGCTATCTCCATACACTTTTACTTATATGTTTTCTACAAAAGTCGTGTGCTATTCTTTTACCATCTAGATAAATATTCAGATTAGGTTTGATAAGTATAATTGGCCTACAACTTTGTCTAATCATTTAGATTACATCTATAAAAGGATAGAAATATATATATATTTTTAAAATGATTGCCCCAAATAGATAAGTATAGTGGTCAGTTTGGTAAAAAGTAGTGACTCGCCTACACTTGCAGCCTAAACAAAATTGAGTTAAGCACACAACCCACAATAGATACAATTGATATAAGCATTAATTAGGACAACCGGTAGACGAGATGGTCAAAATAAATTAGTGAACCACATATTTAAATACCAGTTGCATATAAAAAAGGTGGTGCTGAGAAATAGCGAAATAAATAGAAAAATAAAACTTGAGGGGTAGATTTGATCTAAAAATAAAACTTGAGGGACTAGATTGACTTATTCAAAAGTTGAGGGACAAATTTGCTCTAAAATCGAGACTTTAGGGACTATATTGGCCGATTTGAAAGTTCAGACTTAACCCATGAGGTAAAGTTGAGGGGCTAGTATGCCTTGTCACACCCGGATTTTCACAAAACCCGAATGCGGCCATATGTGTGCCCAGGAGGTCCATAGAACACATACAACGAACAAATATGATAGACAGAGTACAAATGCTCGAAATAAAATAGTTTACATCAGAGTATAACAATAATATTTATTACAACAGAAGTCTATAACTCTCAACTAGCGGAGCCGCAGTCCACAGGGACTCTGACTGGGAGAGCGCAACTCAGAAGTACGGCAGGTCCTCAGGGAACTCAGCAGCAGTCTCCTGATCAGCCCAATCTGTTTACCCATCCGGGATTTTGTTGAATATTGACAAGTGTAAGTAAACAAATACTAAGCAAGTATAGCACGGGTATGAAGGCTCAAAATAGGCTAGAGACAGCTTAACTGCTTTAGCATTTATAGTTGGTTCGTTTTAACATTTAACAAATTACTACAAGTGAGTGAAGCCCGGTTGTAACCCAATTAATAAGTATAAGTGACAATAATCATAACTAAACATCATCTTCTAATCAAAAAGGATCCAGGCCGCTCGTGACCTTGAGCAAGGCTATAATGATAGATTTTACACTCTGCAGAGGTTTCGCCCTTTACCCACCAGTCGCGTAAAAGTTCAAAAGAACTTTGCACCCAACCACGCACATCAACACTTCCGAGGTGTGATTGCATAGGGACGCTACGAGGTTTTTCACAGGACACCCTAACAAAACAGTGGCCGCTGCGGTAAGACAAGGCGGTGAGACCATCGGCACCGAGATCGACGTACGCCTACGGAGTCACACCATACGGGGGGGGGGGGGGATCGAGGGCGTCCAGAGCGCGGGCATCACACCCATCCATACGCAACGTGTGGAGTTCCCCATCGCAGGGACTCCCAACACGGGACTGTGCCTAACGAGACAAAGCCGACGGATCACCCGTCCTCGGTGGAATCCGGAAACACCCCGTACCTTGCATCCCACAACGCCGTCGGCCCGTCGGTAACCACTGGCAAGCTAGAGACGTGCAAGTTACTCGACCAAGACCAGAGCCATAATAGTTCTAGCGGTGGCGACAGGCTCCTGGGTTGCCGCTTTGAGAACCGGACCTTACGGAGAGACACTAGAGCAAAGCACACAGCACATGCTCTATCTCCCTAAACCAAGTTGCTAAAAAGCATATTTTATCATAAATGTTAAAGTGAACCATTAAGCCAATATTAACAATTAAATAATAGTGACAGTAGCTGCGCATAGCAAAAGATTCTACCCATATGAATAAGCCCAAGGTTATCAAGGTACATGATATACAAAACTAGGTACAACCTTAATGAGACATCAATTTAGACACATGCGTATGAAAGTAAATGTATGAAAACAGGTGTGTATAGGTAGCAATGATTGTCCGTGCTATAACTTGCCTTCCTCGAAGTGCTGCTGCTGCTGCGAGTCCTGCTCCGGAAAGTCCTCACCGAGATCGAACTCCAAAGCTAACGGCTCACCGACTGGACACGAAGCACCATACAAGCATACACGCATTCCAATACATGCAAACAAATAATATTCTATTAAAACAGTACACCAAACAGTAGAAACAATATATAAAAAGGTTTTAGAAATATTCTACGCTTCACTATGAACACATGAGCGCGAAAATCACACTAATCGGAGCTAAAATAAAAAAAAGATATGGCTTTTCTAAGTTCTAGGGACCTGCTGATAATTTTAAAAAGATTCCAGGGGCTTAATTGAAGAAACCAGAGGACCTATATGTAATTATGCTTAAAAACCGAAGGTCTAACGTGTAAAAGTACTTAAACAGGACCGCGGGTTTGAAAACTCAAAAGCTCAGGGGGTTATTCAACAAAAACAGGACTCACTGGTAATTATTTTTCAACGGCGATGGACGGCTGGTTGATTACCAATCTTAGAGGGGTTCTTTTATAAAATGGGCAAGGTTGACCGGTACGGGGGGAACTTGACTCGGGCTGGGGGAAGTGTGGGCCGTTGGATTTAGATCCAACGGCTCTGGCTGGATCGGGCAGGAGGAGGCGGTCGCCAGTCTGGGGCCACGGCGGCGCCGCCTGCTATCACGTTGAGGCTCGCCGGAGTTAAGGCCAACTTGAGCTACGCGCCACCATTCGCTGCGCGGCTTGGTCCTACAGCTACGGTAGCGAATGGCGAGCACAGCTAGGGGGGTCCAAGTCGCCGATTTCTCGCCGGGGACAGCGGGCGACGGTGATCGGCGACACTGAGCGACGGTGAGCAGCGGTGAGGGGGTGTCGGGGCACGGGAGTGAGCGGGAAGAGGCTCAGGGTGATGCTCACCTCCACGCGGAGCTGTTCCAGGTGTCGAGGATCAAAGAGTTGCACCGGAGCGGTGGGTCGACGTCGGCAGCGGAACTCCAGAGGCGGCGGCGGCGCTGACTGGGCAGGGGGAAGCGCTGGAGGGGTGGGAGCTCGATGGGAGTGCTTGGCGTGGAGTTTGGGGCTCTAGGGGGCAGCTTAAATAGCTCGGGAGGGGAAAACTTGCCCTCGCGTACGCGCGCGAATTGAGGCGGCGGCCGGCGATTTCCTTCCGCGCGGGGAGGTGGCTTCCATGCAGGGAGCGGCACGGAAAAGGAAGGGAGGGGAGGCAGGAAGCTTCGGCGAAGCTTCATGGTGGTCCACGGCAGCGCGGGGAGGCGAATCACAAGCAATACAAAAATAAATGCAGCAGCATGAATGCAACAAAAATATTTCTACAACTTATATTTGATTTTAATACTCATAAATAATTCATTTAACCTTACATTAAATATGAACAAATTAAATAAAAGCCAATTAATTACTAAAAATTTTAAATGGGCCATTTTTGGGTGTTACAAACGTACCCCCTTAAGATGAATCTCGTCCTCGAGATTCAGAAGTAGATGCGAAGAGCTGTGGGTACTCGGTCTTGAGATCTTCTTCTCGTTCCCAAGTGGCCTCATCTTCCGAGTGTCGGCTCCACTGTACCTTGCACATCCGGATGACCTTGTTTCTCGTCACCCTCTCAGACACCTCCAGAATCCTGACTGGATACTCCTCATAAGTGAGGTCCTCTTGCACATTCAACTCATCTATCGGGATTTGCTCTTCAGTCACCCGCAAACATTTCTTCAGCTGTGACACGTGGAACACATCGTGCACTCCGGCCAATCTCTCGGGTAGTCCCAACTGATATGCCACTTCACCTTTCCTTTCAAGTATCTGGAAAGGTCCGATGTATCAAGGTGCTAGCTTGCCCTTGACATTGAACCTCTTCACGCCCCTCATCGGTGACACCTTGAGGTATACAAAATCTCCAACTGCAAAGCTGAGATCTCTCCGTCTGACATTAGCATAACTCTTCTGCCTGGACTGTGCCACATTCAAGTTCTGCATGATCACTTGTACTTGGCGTTCTGCATCCCTGAGTATCTCGGGACCGAAAACTTGACTTTCTCCAGTCTGATTCCAGAATAGTGGAGTTCTGCACTTCCTGCCATACAAAGCCTCGAACGGTGCCATCTGCAGACTCTTCTGATAGCTGTTGTTGTACGAAAATTCTGCATAGGGTAAACTCTTGTCCCAGCTAACACCATACTGCAGTGCACATGCTCTCAACATGTCCTCCAGAATCTGATTGGTTCGCTCTGTCTGTCCATCTATCTGGGGGTGATAGGCTGAGCTGAAATGCAGTTTAGTATCCATGGATTCATGCAGCTTCTGCCAGAAGTGTGACGTGAACTGAGTATCTCGGTCAGACACTATCTGTTTTGACACTCCATGCAGGCACACAATCCTTTCCATATATAGCTCTGCTAGTCTGGCTCCCGTGTAGGTGGTCTTTACTGGAAGAAAGTGCGCCACTTTGGTCAAGCGGTCCACAATCACCCAAATGGAGTCAAATCCTCGCTGTGTGCGGGGTAGACCAGTTATGAAGTCCATACCAACTTCTTCCCATTTCCATTCCGGTATCTTCAGGGGCTGAAGTAATCCGGCTGGCCTCTGATGTTTAGCCTTAACTCTCTGACAAGTGTCACATAGTGCCACATGCGTCGCCACATCACGTTTCAATCCGTACCACCAGAATCTTTCCTTGATATCTTGGTACATCTTGGTGCTTCCTGGGTGGATCGAGTACGCCGAATCATGCGCTTCTCTTAGGATCGTGTCCTTGATCTGCGCTATATCGGGCACACATATCCTCTTCCCGTGCCACAAGGTTCCTTGTTCATCCACTTGGAAACCAGGGGCCTTGCCTAGGGCAACATTCTCTATAATTTCCTTGATCTTTTCATCACTAAGCTGTCCTTTCCGGATCTCCTATTCCAGAGTCGGTTCTACCGTTATCTCTGTGATGCTGGTCACGAACCCCACACTCATCTTCTCAAATTCCCGGCTGAGTTCTTCAGGCAGACAATGACCGGTGATCTTGTTCACATAGCTTCTCCTACTCAGAGCATCTGCCACCAAGTTAGCCTTGCCAGGGTGGTAATGGATCTCCAGATCATAGTCCTTGATCAACTCCAACTATCGGCGTTGCCTCATATTCATCTCTAACTGAGTGAAGACATACTTCAGGCTCTTGTGATCAGTGTAGATGTCACACTTGTGCCCAATCAGGTAATGCCTCCAAATCTTCAAAGCATGCACCACAGCTGCCAACTCCAGATCATGTGTCGGATAGTTCTGCTCATGCTTCCGCAACTGTCTTGATGCATATGCCACTACTCTCTCTTCCTGCATAAGTACACACCCCAGTCCTATATGGGATGCAACACAGTAGATGGAGAAGCTCTTGGCTATGTCAGGCAATATCAGTACAGGTGCTGTTGGCAGACTCTTCGAAGCTGGTTTGGCACTCCTCTGTCCAGATGAACTTGGCATTTTTCTCCAATAACGCCGTCATGGGTTTAGCAATCTTGGAGAATCCTTCAATGAAACGCCGATAGTACCCGGCCATTCCAAGGAAACTCCTGATCTCGCTGACATCCCGAGGCGGGTTCCAACTCAACACATCATTAACCTTCTTCGGATCAACTGCTACTCCTCCATTGGACAGTACGTGTCCCAAGAATGCCACTTCCTTCAACCAGAACTCACACTTGCTCAACTTGGCATATAGCTGATGTTCCCGAAGTCTCTGCATCACCAGCCTCAAATGATCTTCATGTTCCTCTTCATTCTTGGAGAAAACCAGTATGTCATCAATGAACACCACCACAAACTTATCCAGGTAGTCCATGAAGACGCTATTCATCAGGTACATGAAGTATGCTGGAGCATTGATTAGTCCAAAGGACATGACTGTGAACTCATATAGTCCATACCGAGTAGTGAAGGCCGTCTTGGGTATGTCGGATGGTCGGATCCTCATCTGGTGGTAGCCCGATCGAAGATCTATCTTGGAGAACACACAAGCTCCTTTCAACTGATCAAACAAATCATCAATCCTTGGCAAGGGGTACTTGTTCTTGACAGTCACTTCATTGAGGGCTCGATAGTCCACGCACATCCTCTACGTACCATCCTTCTTGTCCACGAACAACACAGGTGCTCCCCATGGTGAAGAACTAGGACGAATATACCCTTTTTCTAGCAAAGAGCTTAATTCTTCCTTAAGTTTCTCCAGTTCCCTTACTCTCATCCTATACGACCTTTTAGCTATAGGTGCAGTGCCAGGTTTTAGTTTAATAACGAATTCAACTTCGCGTTCCGGGGGCATACCAGGCAATTCATCTGGGAACACATCCGAGAACTCGCACACCACTCGGATGTCCTCTGGTATTGCACCCTCAGCTTGGTTGACTTGACCGTGCTCTGAAAGACTGGCTGCTTGATATTCCACCTTCTCACCGGTCTTTGTTGTCAGTTGCACAGCTCTTTTGGCACATTGGATTAGTGCATCGTATCTGGCTCACCAACTCATACCCAGTATTAAGTCGAAGCCAATAGACTCCAAGACTATCTGTCGCACCTCGAAGTCTACCCCCTTATTGTGATGGTGATATGGGGGCAACGCAAGGTAGCTCGTTGTTCCCCCCTGGTGAGCTAACTAGCATAGCACTCATCATGGGTTGCAGGGCTATTAAGTTCTTTTTCACAAAGACAGCAGATATGAAAGCATGTGAAGCTCCAGAATCGAACAAAACAGTTGCAGGGGTCGAGTTGACGAGGAACGTACCCACAACCACGTCGGTAGCTCCCTCTGCGGTCTCAGCACCCATGTGGTTGACTTTGCCCCTGACGGGGTTCTGAGGACCTCTGCCTGCTTGGGCCTGTGGCTGGTTCCCATTCTGCCCAACTCTCTGAGGGTCGTTCTGACCTGCAGCATTATGAGCCTTCTTGGGACAGACATTGGCGTAGTGACCCTGCTCACCACAGTGGTAGCACGCCCTTGGGCCCACGGGCACATTGTTGGCGTTGTTGGGGCACTGGACAGGCCCTTGCTGCACCTGGTTGCGCTGAGCTGGGGCATTCTGCAGCTGGTTCTGGTAGCGTTGTTGCTGCGGTGCTTGGGGGCGCTGCTGGTTCTGGCCACGGTTGAACGAGTCGGTCTGGCTTTGGAAGCGTTGCTGGCTCACCATCTGCTGGCCTTGGGGAGCAATGAAGCGAGGGCGGTTGTTGCTCCCAGACTGCTGACCCTGGAACTTTCGCTTCTTCTCCTCCATTTCACGGCGCTTGTGCTCTAGCATCAAGGCGCCGTCCACCAGTTCCTAAAAGTTGGGGAACTTGGCGCACATCAACTGGTACTGCAGTGCATCCTGCAAGCCATCGCGGAACCGGGACTGCTTCTTCCTGTCCGTGTCCACGTCCTCCGGAGCATAGCGGGCAAGCTCAATGAACTTGTCACGGTAAGCTGTGACGCTCATCCCCTCCTTCTTCAGTGACAGGAACTCCTTCTTCTTCAACGTCATCAGGGCTTCAGGCACATGGTGCGAGCGGAAGCTGTCATGGAACTCCTGCCATGTGATCTGAGTACGATCAGGGTGAGCGTATTGGTATGAGTCCCACCAGTCCAAGGCTGGTCCTTGAAGTTGTCCTCCTGCGTACAACACCTTCTCCCGATCGTTGCACTGAGCGATGTCGAGTTGTCGCTCCACTGCCTTGAGCCAATCCAATGCATGCAGGGGATTAATTGCTTTGTTGAAGGTGGGCGGGCGTCCCTTCAAAAATTCGCCCCTCCTGTAACGAGGCGGCATGTTGTGCTGCGGCGGATTCTGCTGGTTCTGCTGCATCATGGCATGGTCTGAGCCATCTGTTGCATCAGCTGGGTCTGTGTGAGCATCATCTGCTCAATGGTGGGAGGTGGTGGCGGCGGTCCACTGGCACCGGCGTTGCTCCTTGTGTTCACCATCTATTATCAACAAGAGATCCCCATGAATTTTTAAGACCAAGTAACTTAGGAACAGAAGTACTTGAGAACATTGAACTGGTTATGATAGAGCATAAGATAGATAAAGAGCAAGTGAAGTAAATAACCCCTTCTATGTATTCAATAATATCCTTATGCCTTAATCCAAAATCTAGATGGTAGTAGACTTACGTCCACGCCCATCACAATCATTACAAAAATTCAACTCAAACATAAGCATAATGATAATCAAACCAAACATCGAAAGACAAGATTCACACTGACTTGAGTCACTGGTCTATGACTCGACTGGAAAGAAAAGCGATGACTAATCGATCTTATTACAGACTCATGGTAAACTCCTAAGGACACTGCTGGATGGTGGTGCTGGCGCGGCAGATCCGAAGCGGTGCCTCTTGCGAGGCGGTGACTCTGCACGGTAGTCTGGGCTGAGTGACGGTGGTGCTCCCAACATCTGGTCCAGCTGCTCCATCTCCTGCCGAGTCCCTCTCAGCTCCTCCCTCAGAGCGGCGATCTCATCAGTAGCTGCCTCCAGGTCAGTGTTGAGGGTGGCCACCAGTGCCACGGTAGCAGCAAGCCGGGGGTCGTCGATGTCTCCGATGGGGGCGATGGTGCAAGCTGTCTCCCCACTCCTCCTGCGGGGGTACCACCTATCTGGCCCGTCCTGGATCTCTGCCCAGAACCTGTCCCTGTAGTAGTAGAGGGCACAGCGAGCAACATCTGCTATCCCTGCCTCTTGGGTGGATCTCTCACTGGAGGCGTAGTGGATCGACCTCGTCCTGGCAGCTCTGGCTTCGTGGTCAGCTGTACGGATCCTCGGGAGGTGTTCCAGAAGGTGGGGAAGCGGGGGTGCGTCCACCTCTCACTGTGGTACTCCATGCCCACGTTGCCTGTGCCGTAGTGGTAGCGGAGTATCTGCCTCAGGCGCCAGTGGTAGAAGTTGTCTCCAGCGTCTCTGACGAAGTCCTCCACAGTCCACCTGTCAGCTGGTGAAGGTGGCTGGGGTGCTGGGGGCTCCTCAGGATCATCACCCTCGCCATCTGACGGATCATCACCAACGTCTTCATCACCATCATCACCATCGCTGTCATCACCATCTGGGTCTCCGGCAGCATTCCCGTCACCTGGCTGGACTGGCTCGGGCTGCTCCTCGGGCTCTTCAGCGGGCTCCATCTCCTCGTCCTCGGGCTCTCCCTGCTGCTGCTCCGCCTCTTCTTCTTCCTGCCTCAGGTGCTCCTCCTCTTGCATCTCCTCCCACTCCTGGAAAGCATCCTGGTAGGGGGTGCCAAAATCCATCTCCGGAACACGGGGCGGAAGGTAGCCACAGGTGGACTTGCAGGTGGTCAGCTTCGTGCGAGCCATCTACTGCAGAGAGAAGACAGAGAAAAATTTTAGAAAAACTTTGCAAAGAACTGAGGTAGAGGAGGCACTGAACACTATTTTGCAAAACTTAACACTTTTATTGGTAAAATAGTGAAGACTGAACTTGGCTAATACCGATCGTTCTATCTAGGCTGCGATCCTACAGTCAGCACGGCTCTGATACCAATCTGTCACACCCGGATTTTCACAAAACCCGAATGCGGCCATATGTGTGCCCAGGAGGTCCACAAAACACATACAACGAACAAATATGATAGACAGAGTACAAATGCTCGAAATAAAATAGTTTACATCAGAGTATAACAATAATATTTATTACAACGGAAGTCTATAACTCTCAACTAGCGGAGCCGCAGTCCATAGGGACTCTGACTGGGAGAGCGCAACTCAGAAGTACGGCAGGTCCTCAGGGAACTCAGCAGCAGTCTCCTGATCAGCTCAATCTGTTTACCCATCGGGGATTTTGTTGAATATTGACAAGTGTAAGTAAACAAATACATAGCAAGTATAGCACGAGTATGAAGGCTCAAAATAGGCTAGACACAGCTTAACTGCTTTAGCATTTATAGTTGGTTCGTTTTAACATTTAACAAATTACTACAGGTGAGTGAAGCCCGGTTGTAACCCAATTAATAAGTATAAGTGACAATAATCATAACTAAACATCATCTTCTAATAAAAAAGGATCTAGGCCGCTCGTGATCTTGAGCAAGGCTATCATGATAGATTTTACACTCTGCAGAGGTTTCGCCCTTTACCCAACAGTCGCGTAAAAGTTCAAAAGAACTTTGCACCCAACCACGCACATCAACACTTCCGAGGTGTGATTGCATAGGGACGCTACGAGGTTTTTCACAAGACACCCTAACAAAACAGTGGCCGCTGCGGTAAGACAAGGCGGTGAGACCATAGGCACCGAGATCGACGTACGCCTACGGAGTCACACCATAGGGGGGGGTCGAGGGCGTCTAGAGCGCGGGAATCACACCCATCCATGCACAACGTGTGGAGTTCCCCATCGCAGGGACTCCCAACATGGGACTGTGCCTAACGAGACAAAGCCGACGGATCACCCGTCCTCGGTGGAATCCGGAAACACCCCGTACCTTGCATCCCACAACGCCGTCGGCCCGTCGGTAACCACTGGCAAGCTAGAGACGTACAAGTTACTCGACCAAGACCAGAACCATAATAGTTCTAGCGGTGGCGACAGGCTCCTGGGTTGCCGCTTTGAGAACCGGACCTTACGGAGAGACACTAGAGCAAAGCACACACCACATGCTCTAGCTCCCTAAACCAAGTTGCTAAAAAGAATGTTTTATCATAAATGTTAAAGTGAACTATTAAGTCAATATTAACAATTAAATAATAGTGACAGTAGCTGCACATAGCAAAAGATTCTACCCATATGCATAAGCCCAAGGTTATCAAGGTACAGGATATACAAAACTAGGTAGAACCTTAATGGGACATCAATTTACACACATGCATATGAAAGTAAATGTATGAAAACATGTGTGTATAGGTAGCAAGCATTGTCCATGCTATAACTTGCCTTCCTCGAAGTGCTACTGCTGCTGCTGCGAGTCCTGCTCCGGAAAGTCCTCACTGAGCTCGAACTCCAAAGCTAACGGCTCACCAACTGGACACGAAGCACCATACAAGCATACACGCATTCCAATACATGCAAACAAATAATATTCTATTAGAACAGTACACCAAACAGTAGAAACAGTACATAAAAAGGTTTTAGAAATATTCTACGCTTCACTACGAACACATGAGCGCGAAAATCACACTAATCGGAGCTAAAACGAAAAAGATATGGTTTTTCTAATTTCTAGGGACCTGCTGGTAATTTTAAAAAGATTCCAGGGGCTTAATTGAAGAAAACCGAGGACCTATACGTAATTATGCTTAAAAACCGAAGGTCTAACGTGTAAAAGTACTTAAACAAGACCGCGGGTTTGAAAACTCAAAAGCTCAGGGGGTTATTCAACAAAAACAGGACTCACTGGTAATTATTTTTCAACGGCGATGGACTGCCGGTTGATTACGAATCTTAGAGGGGTTCTTTTACAAAATGGGCAAGGTTGACCGGTATGGGGGGTACTTGACTCGGGCTGGGGGAAGTGTGGGCCGTTGGATTTAGATCCAACGGCTCTGGCTGGATCGGGCAGGAGGAGGCGGTCGCCAGTCAGGGGCCACGGCGGCGCCGCCTGCTATCACGGCGAGGCTCGCCGGAGTTGAGGCCAACTTGAGCTACGCGCCACCATTCGCTACGCGGCTTGGTCCTATAGCTACGGGAGCGAACGGCGAGCACAGCTAGGGGTCCAAGTCGCCGATTTCTCGCCGGGGGCAGCGGGCGACGGTGATCGGCGACACTGAGCGACGGTGAGCAACGGTGAGGGGGTGTCGGGGCACGGGAGTGAGCGGGAAGAGGCTCAGGGTGATGCTCACCTCCACGCGGAGCTGTTCCAGGTGTCGAGGATCAAAGAGTTGCACCGGAGCGGTGGGTCGACGTCGGCGGCGGAACTCCAGAGGCGGCGGCGGCGCTGACTGGGCAGGGGGAAGCACTGGAGGGCTGGGAGCTCGATGGGAGTGCTTGGCGTGGAGTTTGGGGCTCTAGGGGGCAGCTTAAATAGCTCGGGAGGGGGAAAACTTGCCCTCGCGAACGCGCACGAATTGAGGCGGCGGCAGGCGATTTCCTTCCGCGCGGGGAGGTGGCTTCCATGCAGGGAGCGGCACGGAAAAGGAAGGGAGGGGAGGCAGGAAGCTTCGGCGAAGCTTCATGGTGGTCCACGGCAGTGCGGGGAGGCGGGCCCGGCTGGACTTGCCATCGGCAGAGGCGCCCGGGCGCTATTCGCGCGGCGAGGAAGAATGAAGGTGGAGGAGCTGACGCGTGGGCCACTGCTGTCAGCCAGAGAGGGAGAGAGGGGAGTGGGGCGCGCGGGGGAGTGCTGGTGGGCCGAGCTGGCTGGGCTGCGGGGGAAGCTCGCGGGGCTGGGCTGGCGCTGGAGCGGGCCGAACGGAGCTGTTGGGCCGCGGGAAAAATAAGGAGGAGGGTCTGGGCTGAGCCGAGGTAGAGAGTATAGGGAGCGAAAATGGGTTGAGATAAAAGATGGAGGGGCAAAAGCGAACTCTGACCTACAGAACTTTTTATAGGGCTCAAACAAGGTGATTCAAATTTGAATTTAAATAAATTTAAATTCTCGTTTGAATCACAAGCAATACAAAAATAAGTACAGCAGCATGAATGCAACAAAAATATTTCTACAACTTATATTTGATTTTAATACTTATAAATAATTCATTTAACCTTACATTAAATATGAACAAATTAAATAAAAGCCAATTAATTACTAAAAATTTTAAATGGGCCATTTTTGGGTGTTACATGCCTATTTTACCTTCTTGTTTTGGAAGATTAGCGAGTGACGATGTCCACCGTTCCTCCATATCTGTTTCTTGGCATCCATTTTTTGCGGTATATTTATTGCAGTCAAATTTTTATAATAATGCATTAATTCCTTTTTTGGTATCGAGTTTGTACTGAAGAGGCAAGGTACAAGATGAGACTTATGGGCTTTGCCAAACTTTCCTGTCTGACTTGGATAAAGTTGTGGAGAAGAAAATTAGGGCCACAAGTCAAGCGCTAGTTAAGACAATCTTGCCACAATTTTTGTGCCTATTATATAGAAAAAAGTTTAGCGTGACAACCCTCGTGCCAAAGAAATAAACACACTGGTCTAACTTGGCTAAATTACCTAATAAAAAGAGCAACCGCAAAATTTGGCAAAATACTGCTGGTGAGGTATGCCGTCACATGGCGACCTGCTACGGTGGGCGATGAGGCGATTGCGCGTTCGCCGGCTTACACTGGCACCGGCGGCGAAGATGCTGCCGGAGGTGGAGATCGCCAAGGTCTCGCCGTCGGAAGCGGAGTGCCTGGCTGCCCCTGGTCGGATGCGCATGGAGATCGTCGCGCGAGTGGCTGCGACGACGAGTGGATCGTCGAAGAATAAGCACGGAGTGGAGGAGTGCAGTGGCTCACGCTTTTGGGCGATTGGGCCAGAGGACTCAGATTCCGAAGGGGAGCTTGAAGGTTTAGACCCGCCATTGGAGAGTCCGAGGTCGGAGTCCTCCATGGATTCTCCGAAGCTGTGGAAGAGGGCGATTGAGGCAGGGTTCTCCGTTCCTCAAGTCTTGCAGGCGGAACGAGAGCTGGAGAAGAGTCCAAGTCGTCGGAAGTCGGGTGAGGGGGAGTTAGCATTCACGATTATCAACGAAATCATTAGCCGGCGACCAGCTCAATCCTGCAAACCGTGGCAAGGACCTCTTCCGGCGCCGCGTCGTTCACCGCCAAGGACTCTTGGAGATGCCCTGGCGTGTGCCAAGGTAATCACTATACCTAAAGTTTCTTCATCTTCCAATTCATCTGGGCGATAGATGCTGATCGGGGCTTCCCAGCCGGTGTGGTCTCGGCCGAAGCCGGTGATGGTGCCGCCGCTGTATTCAGAGCTCGGCGATGATCACGGAGGAGACGATTCGAATTCAAAACGAATGGCAACAGTGGGCTGTGATGGGCCGTCCTGTGAGCCAAGTCCAAGGCCGATTACGTGCCCAAAGCGTATGTGGCTGCGGCCCGGGGTGCCTTACAGGCCTACTCCCGGCCTGGTTGCACTATTTGCGCGAACAGGGACCGATCGGCGTTACCCTAGGGCAATCCACGCCGCAACGGAATCCTCACGAGGGTGTACGTTCGCTGAGGTTGCTCGTCGTGCAATGGAGAACGGCGGCCAGGGAGGAGCGATGAACCGCGGTGGTGGCCGGACTAACAGCCAGGCAGGCTCGTTCGGCCGCGGCTACCATGGTGGCTTCCACCCTGGACGAGGGGGGCTATGACGGCGGCTATACTGGCCGCGGTGGAGGGCGGTATGGTGGACGCCATGGCCCTGGAAGGTTTGGTGATCGGTTCGCCGGGGGTCAGCGACCAGGAGGAGGACGAGGGGAATCTGGTGGTAATGGCCAGTCATACTCTGGCCAAGGGGTACCATCCTCGGTGCCGGCCGGTGTGCCAGCGGCGACGGGAGGTCCTGGTTCGTCTGCATCTATGTTGGTGCCCGGCTCAGCGGCGGCACAAGCACAAGCTGCAATGCTGATGCAGCAATTTATCCAAGGGAACATGCCGGTAGTTGGGACTGGTAATGCGATGGTGGGAGGTGTCGCTGATTCGGTTGGACAGTCGACACTAAACCAAGCGTCACAGGCTGCAGCTTTGTTACAGCAGGCTTTTATGTTGATGCAAGGTGATGGTAATGCTCAACAGAAACCGGTTGAGGCTGGTGGAGCGCAGAAAGCTGAAAAAGCAGGAGCTGCCAAGGTATCAATGCCTGCATCTGATATTCCTGAATCTTCTAGTATGGGTGCAGTGAAACCAAAGCAACCATATTGCTATAGATGTTATACAAAAGGACATGGAATTTCAGAGTGCAAATCTGTAGTATATTGTGAAATTTGTGATAAGCATGATCATGCTAAGGTCAGATGTCCTAGGTTTCGGGCTGATAAAATTTTTGCTGAGACTTGTGGTTATGCAGTAGATGGTCTTGGTTTTTATTACATCCCGGCACCTAATTCGCAAAAACATAGGGGTGAGAGGAAGACAGCCCTGATCAAGGTGTCTGGAGGTTCTCTTACTGTGCCTATGGTGACCTCAGAGATGGAACGTCTGAATCCTGGATCTTGGAATTGGGTGGTACAGGAAATTGGGCCGAACTGTTTCAGGGCTGTGTTTCCTTCGAGGGCTGAGTTGCAAAGGATGAAGGAGTGGGGTGTACTACATACAAAATTCCCCAATATCACAATGTCAATAGATGAGGTGGGAGGTGGTAAAGCAAAATATGCCTTAATAAAAATTTGGGTGCAGTTTACAGGCTTACCAGATGACTTGAGGGAGTATGAGACCCTATGGTCTGTTGGTACAATTCTTGGTGTTCCCAAAGAGGTGGACATGAGCTTCACCAGGAAATTTGACAGATGTCGGATCCAAGTTGCTGTACTTGACCCAACTATCATCCCACAGTCTGTGGATGTGGCTATCGGGGATAATGTGTATGAGTTGCATTTGATGGTTGAAGCAAATGCAGATGGCAGTAACCCTGAGCCTATGGACATGGAACTTGGTGATGTTGATAAACCACAGGAAGATGGGAGGCATGATCAGCATGATAAAATGCATGATAGTGTCGGCGGAGGTGAGGATAACTATGCACCAGGAAATTCAGGTGATGCACAAGGAGGGGGGTCGGACGTTGGCAATAAAGGCAAGCGTTTGTCACAGACAGTAGATGGCGCAGGGGCTGCACAGGTGGATCAGGGGGTGTCGGCTGAGCAACAGATGAAGGATGGGACAGATGTTGTGTTGGGTGGTTCGGCTGAGAAGGAAAAGCTCCTAGCGGCTATCCCTGAAGCACAGCAAACCGAGCTTCGGCGTAGTAAACGCCGGGCAGATTCGTGCAGTGAAGATTCGATGGACCTGGCAATGAAGCGTAAAGCTGGATCATCGGATGTGGGACTTCCAAAAAAAGGTGAACAAAACTGCAGTTCTTTTCTCCTCTATTCTGATAATTCTATTGCTTCTAGCCTTAGTAATTTAGGAATTGTTTTAGGCACTGATGAATCGAGTATTAGGGATTCTGTCATGTCTATTAAAAACATTGAGAAAACTAGGTTAGAACAGCAACCGGTCAGGGATAAAGGGTTGGAAGTTCTAGATAAGGATGTTCATAGTTTAGCTGAGGAGGAAGAAATTGATGCTTTTATATTGAGTCATTTATGTGGAGAGATTATGGATGAGGTGTTGGACTCCAGTAGTGATTTGTATGATCATACTACTGGGTTACAATCACATTCATCAAAGAATAAGAAAAAGAAACTCTCCAATAAGAAAGAAAAACCAAATAGGAAGTTAAAATGAAAGGACTCTTTTGGAATTGCAATGGGTTTGGTGACCCCAAGAAATACAAGTTTCTTTCCGAGCTTACTAAGGAACAACAGCTTAATTTTATAGCCATATCAGAAACAGGGAGGAGGAGTTTTTCCGATCCGTTCCTGAGAAATCTGTGTGGTGGTAAGAATTTCTTGTGGCATTGCAAGGAACCACAAGGACGGTCAGGGGGTATTTTGATGGGAGTTGATCTGGATACATTTCATATTGGGGCAATAGACGAAGGGGACTACTATGTGAAATTCCACTTATGCAACAGAATTGATAGCTTTAAGTGGGCATTGGTAGCAGTTTATGGCCCTGCTCAGAGAGAATTTAAAGAGCAATTTTTAACTGAATTAGTTCAGATGTGCAGTCATGAACAACTGACAATACTTATTGGCGGGGATTTTAATATATTACGAAGTCCGTCTCACAAAAACAAGGACAATTTCGACCAACGATGGCCATTCTTGTTTAATGCCGTAATCGATGGTTTGGATTTGAGAGAGTTAGAAATGTCAGGCAGGCAGTTTACATGGGCCAACTCGTTACCAAGCCCAACATATGAGAAACTGGATCGAGTGTTAATGTCCACCGAATGGGAACAAAAATTCCCGCTTTCCACGGTCATAGCACTTACCAGGGGTATATCCGATCACACACCTTTACTACTTAATACTGGAAATTCATCTTCGGGGGTCAATCAACCTGCTTTTAAGTTTGAGCTAGGATGGTTGCTCCGTGATGGTTTTCTGGATATGGTGAAGGAAGTGTGGAATAATGAGAATACTGGCAATACACCGATGGAGCGGTGGCAGTGTAAAATAAGGAAGGTGCGCCAGTACCTAAGAGGCTGGGCCAAAAACACGAGTGGTCAATATAAAAAAGAAAAGAAGCTGATACTAAATAGCCTTGATTTCTTGGACAAAAAAGGCGGAATCCTGTCTGTTGTCGGAACAAGAGATGGATGTCAAACACTGCCTTCAAAATCGCATAGCAGAAATGCTGCGAGAAGAAGAAATTAAGTGGTACCAAAGAGCTAAGGTGAAGGACTTATTAGAGGGGGATTCTAATACCAAATATTTTCAGCTAGTGGCAAATGGTAGGCACAGAAAAACGAGGATTTACCAACTCCAAGATGGGGGACATATAGTACAAGGTGATGATGAACTTAAGCATTATATCACCAATTATTATAAGGGTCTGTTCGGTCCTCCTGAGAGTAATAATTTTCAATTGGATGAATCTCGTGTGGCGGATATTACATAGGTTTCAGCAATTGAGAATGAGTCACTAGTGTCTACGTTCACTGAGCAGGAAGTGAAAGAGGCAATTTTCAAAATGGAACATAACAAAGCACCTGGGCCCGATGGCTTCCCGATAGAGTTTTATCAGGCTTTTTGGGATGTGATTAAAACGGACTTGATGCTCCTGTTTAATGAGTTCCACAGTGGGAATTTACCTTTACACAGTCTGAATTTTGGTACCATTATATTGTTACCAAAATGCAGTGAGGCTATCAAAATTCAGCAGTATAGACCTATATGCCTACTAAATGTGAGCTTCAAGATCTTCACAAAGGTGGCAACAAATAGAATCTCCCAAGTGGCCCAAAAGGTCATTTGTCCTACTCAGACAGCCTTTTTGCCAGGCAGAAATATTATGGAAGGGGTCGTGGTATTGCACGAAACAATTCATGAACTACACAGGAGGAATCAGAATGGTGTAATTTTTAAAATAGACTTTGAAAAAGCGTATGACAAAGTAAGATGGTCTTTTGTTCAACAGACACTGAGGATGAAAGGCTTCTCCCAAACATGGAGGAAATGGGTTGAGGCATTCACTCAAGGTGGTCATGTGGGTATCAAGATAAATGATCAGGTAGGGGATAACTTTCAGACATGGAAGGGATTGAGACAAGGTGATCCACTCTCTCCGATTCTCTTTAATATTGTGGTGGACATGTTAGCCATCATTATTAATAGAGCAAAGGAAGAGGGACAGATCTCTGGTGTTGTGCCACATTTAGTTGATGGAGGTCTATCCATTTTACAATATGCAGATGACACAATTCTCTTCATGGATCATGACATTGAGAAAGCCACGAACTTAAAGCTTTTGTTATGTGCGTTTGAACAGTTATCTAGTCTGAAGATTAACTTTCGTAAGAGTGAGATATTCTGTTTCGGATAGGCTAAAGATTGTGAACAACAATATGCAGAGCTATTTGGGTGTCAATCTGGGTCGTACCCATTCAGATATCTGGGCATTCCGATGCACTATAGGAAACTCAGCAATTCGGATTGGAAAACTATTGAGGATAGGTTTGAAAAGAAATTGAGTAGCTGGAAAGGTAAGCATATGTCGGTAGGCGGAAGACTGGTTTTAATTAACTCAGTATTATCTAGCCTAGCGGTGTTTATGTTATCCTTTTTTGAGGTCCCAAAAGGGGTACTGGAGAAATTGGATTATTTTAGATCAAGATTCCTTTGGCAATCTGACGAACATAAACGGAAATATAGATTAGCTAGATGGGATGTTTTATGCCAACCAAAGGAGATTGGGGGGCTAGGTATTAAGAACTTGGATATACACAACCAATGTTTGCTGAGTAAATGGTTGTTTAAGCTTATGAATGAAGATGGGATGTGGCAGCAAATATTAAGGAACAAGTATTTAGGTTCCAAAACAATCACCCAAGTTGAGAAGAAACCTGGGGATTCACATTTTTGGGCCGGATTGATGAAAGTAAAACAAACTTTCACAAATTATGGCACTTTCCAGATATCTGATGGTAAACAAATCAGATTTTGGGAAGAAAGATGGTTGGGTAATTTCACCCTCCGAGAACAATATCCAGCCTTATATGACATTGCTAGGAGGAAAAACGACACCGTAGCCACTGTTTTTTCTAGGATTCCTTTAAATATTTCCTTTAGGAGATCTTTAGTGGGTCCGCTTTTAAATTCGTGGCATAACCTGGTGGGCCGTATATGTCATATACAGTTAAATGATGGTGCAGATAGATTCAGATGGAATTTAACTCAATCTGGCATGTTTACTGTCAAATCTATGTATATGGCTCTCATTAGCAATGGTAATATACAACAGCACAAACATATGTGGAACTTAAAGATGCCGTTAAAAATTAAGGTCTTCATGTGGTATCTAAGAAAGGGTGTGACACTCACAAAAGATAATCTGGCGAGAAGGAACTGGAGAGGGAGTAAATTGTGTACTTTCTGTTCCCAAAACGAAACTATCCAACATCTCTTTTTTGAGTGTCATATGGCTAGATTTATGTGGCGCTCAGTATTTATTGCATTCAACTTAATACCTCCCACTAGCTTTACTCATATGTTTGATAATTGGTTAGTAGGGGTAAATAGTAAGTTGAAGAAACAGCTGTTAGTCGGTGCATCTGCTTTGTGTTGGGCATTATGGCTCAGTCGAAATGAGATGGTTTTTGATAAATCCCCCATGAAAACTTATATGCAGGTACTGTTCCGAGGGACATATTGGCTTCGGTTTTGGGCGAAACTACAGCGGCATGAGGAAGCGGCAAATCAAATAAAGGAGGCGTGTCTGGCGTTGGAGGTCTTGGCTATGCGCCTTTTTGCTCATCACGGATGGAGGTTTAGCAATAGAATTGCTTTGTAATCTCCCTTAGAGTGTGGTGTGATTTATTGTGTTGAACTTATGTAGGCAGACGGAAGCGCTGCCAGTGTGTAACTGTGGCTGTAGCCATTTGGTCAAGGCCGGATTAAATTCCATTATCTAAAAAAAAATATATGGCCGCCGAGGCACCGACCAAACACCCACTAAGCTTATATTTCTCGGTGTTATCAGCCTGCAACAATGAAAATCAAGATTCCGACATTGCAAAATGGCGTTGATGTGCTGGTACGCAAGTCTAAAAGCCTTTTGTATTTCCAACTGGATGAGTTCTAGTATTTGCTTTCTTTCATAGAGAAGAAATTTAATGGCGTACATTTTCGTGAAAAGGGGTGGAAATTGTACATATCCTTTTTTAGAAAGATCAGTACAAACACAGACACTCACCTCTATCAACATACGAACGTTAACTCTACCCCTATGAGTACCTACGAGCATCTTCGAGAGACTGGACTTAAATTCATGAAGTCACGACAGACGTCTCGTTGTTGATGGGATGTCGCGTACCATTGAAAGTATGCCATACGTGTGCCGAGTCGAGAACTCAAATCTAACCGAACACATTACATTACAAGAAACCATACAAATTGACCTTTCGCAAATTGTGTATATCCTTGCAATGCATGGCAGTGACTTTGACGGTGTGCCTGACGTTGAGATGACCTCAGCAATCAGGTGTGCCGTCTGATTAATTCTTGTACCTTGTGTTGGGTTAATTATCCATAAATTGGCTGTCCCATCTGTTTTGAACAGACGGTGATATCGTTGTCAAAATCATTTTTATGACAGAATAAAATAAATCAAGGCTACTGCATTAACCAAGGACTCGCACAGCGCTTATCGAAGTACAACTTAACCCAAAGCGGGGAGCACACGATGAAAAACTCCCGGGGGGATGCAATGACTAAAGTTTAGTCTCTTAAATAAATAATAATAATAAGATATATTAAATATAAATTAATTATAAAACTAATTATGTAAGTCATGTCTATTTCACGAAATGAATCTATCGAACCTAAATAAAGTATAATTAATACATAATTATCACAGGTTTACTGTAACGTTACATTATCTAATTATGTACTAATTAGACTTAATAGATTCATCTCGCAAATTAGATCTCGTTTATGTAATGGGTTTTTAATTAATTTTTATTTAATACATCTAATTAACAACTTTATATTCGATGTGACGGGACTAAATTTTAGCCATGAAAATCCAAACACCCCCGAGATCTGGTGCCAACACAAATCGGCACCTAGATGAATTGCACAGTAATAATCAATTAAAATTCGGGCATAATATAATTACTAACTACTTCTGTCAGATTGACAGCCATTTCTTTACAAGTACGGAACCAAGAAGCAAATCCCCCAGAGCAATAAAGTTACTGTCCTTGTAAAAGATGGTCAGACTTAAGATGTCTTCAGATCACCTCCAATAATAAATTAAAATGCAAAACATACCAACGCCGCTTGGCGACTACCACAATAGTACTTGCAGCAGTAACAACGGAGAACCCCAAATCATATACTAAAGCATTACCGCTACTTGTTAATCACTGTACACCAAACCAAAGCCCCTCTCCAAACAAACCTCGTGTCGCTTTCAACAAAAGAGCCCAAAATCTCACTCCATGCAATTCTCACAAACCTAAGCTTCTTTTCTCCGGCCACGCTTTAGTGTCGACCATGCCGATGCTGCACGCCCATGTGAAACAACGCTGCACCGGTGCTTCCTATGGAACCCTTCCTTGGAGCATTGCCAAACCTTCACGATTCCCGTCGATGTAATATATATGCCTGTTCGCCTTGTGCGTCGCTTTCATCGGTTTCTTCTATACACGTCGCAACCAAATTCGTTTGTCCTTTGCATTCCGCAGCGAGCTTCTTCTATATAAAGCCGCCATGGAAAAGCGCAAGGTCCGCATGCGAAATACACCGGAACGCGTGTCGAACGGGAGTGTGGTGTGGTAGTACAAATTCGGTTGCTTTCTGGCGCGTGCGTGAGTGCATAGCAGCTGCGTGCTAGCTCCGCCGCGTGGGACTTGCCGGAGATCATGGGGGAGACGACGGCGATGGCTGCGTCGCCGTTCCCGACGGTGGACAAGTGCTCGTCCAACGGCCGGGCCGGCGACACGGTGGTGGCGGACCTGGACGGCACGCTGCTGTGCGGCCGGAGCTCGTTCCCGTACTTCGCGCACATGGCGTTCGAGACCGGCGGCGTGCTGCGGCTGCTGCTGCTCATCCTGCTGGCGCCGCTCGCCGGGCTGCTCTACTACTTCGTCTCCGAGCCGGCCGGCATCCAGGTGCTCATCTTCGCGTCCATGGCCGGCGCCAGGGTCTCCGACATCGAGGCCGTGGCGCGCGCCGTGCTTCCCAAGTTCTACTGCGCCGACCTGCACCCGGAGTCGTGGCGCGTCTTCTCCGCGTGCGGCCGCCGGTGCGTGCTCACTGCGAACCCGCGGGTCATGGTCGAGGCGTTCCTCAAGGAATACATCGGCACCGACGTCGTCGTCGGCACAGAGCTCGCCGTCTGGCGCGGCCGCGCCACGGGGCTCGTCCGCGCCCCCGGCGTGCTCGTCGGCGACCGGAAGGCCGACGCGCTCCGGCGGGCGTTCGGCGGCGTCGCGCCGGAGATCGGGCTCGGCGACAGGAGGACGGACTACCCGTTCATGAGGCTGTGCAAGGAGGGGTACGTGGTGCCGGCGGCGCCGAAGCCGAGGCCCGTGCCGCGGGAGGACCTGCCGAGGCCGGTGGTGTTCCACGACGGGCGGCTCGTCCAGAAGCCGTCGCCGGCGCTGGCGCTGCTCACCGTGCTGTGGATCCCGATCGGGTTCCTGCTCGCCTGCCTCCGCATCGCGGCCGGCTCGCTCCTGCCGATGCGCGTGGTGTACCACGCGTTCCGCGCCCTCGGCGTCCGCGTCACCATCAAGGGCAACCCGCCGCCGCCGGCAAGCCGCGAGACGGGGCAGACCGGCGTGCTCTTCATCTGCTCCCACCGCACCCTCCTCGACCCCATCTTCCTCTCCACCGCCCTGGGCCGCCCCATCACCGCCGTCACCTACTCGGTACGTGGTCATGGTCATGCAACCTCAATGCTTGCTTGCTACTGGTCACGCAAATCACATTGAAGAACGCTCACTGATACTGAATTTTTAATCAACAGGTCTCGCGTCTGTCGGAGATCCTGTCACCTATCCGCACGGTGCGGCTGACCCGGGACCGCGCCGCCGACGCCGCCATGATCCGGCGGCTGCTGACGGAGGGGGACCTGGTGATCTGCCCGGAGGGGACGACGTGCCGGGAGCCGTTCCTGCTCCGGTTCTCGGCGCTGTTCGCGGAGCTCACCGACGAGATCGTGCCGGTGGCGATGGAGAACCAGATGAGCATGTTCCACGGGACGACGGCGCGCGGGTGGAAGGGGCTGGACCCCTTCTACTTCTTCATGAACCCGAGCCCAGGGTACGTGGTCACGTTCCTAAACAAGCTACCCGGCGAGCTCACCTGCAGCGGCGGCAAGAGCAGCCACGAGGTGGCCAACTACATCCAGAGGCTCATCGCGTCCACGCTCTCGTACGAGTGCACCAGCTTCACCCGAAAGGACAAGTACAAGGCGCTCGCCGGCAACGACGGCACCGTCGTGTCCAAGCCCAACATTGACAAGAAGAAGGTCATGGGCTGCTAGTAGCAAAATTCTAGCCGAACTCGTTCGTGTGATTGGAAAGCTAAAGGGCTTCTTATTAATTATTAGAAGGCCAATAAGCAGCATCGTACTGTGTATGTATGTATATGCGCTTTCCGTGGTTAATGTTTTTGGCAGGTAGATACGTGCGTATGTAATTGTTGTTTTTTATCCGAGAAGAAAACGCACGCATACATCGTTTGTTTGTTCCGATCTATGTAATTGAATTTTACAGATCTTATAAACTGCTGCTAGTGTATATGTGATGTTCCACGTTATTTCATTATTAGTGAGTAAACTATATCTCCATCAATTCCATTTACACTAGAGTCATGGATAACCATTGTAACCATGTTTGTTTCCATAAAAAAACAGTAAATCCGCATTGGACATTAGATATCCAAGGATTGGTCACTAGCAAACGCAACAAATGATCGGAACCATCAAAATTGTACAACACGAAAGGGTACTGACAATTTATGTTTGGCTCACAAGGCATAATGCCATCCTTGGTTGAAACAGATATTTGGTTTACACCAATGCCTCATCAAAGCTCTAAACAACACCAATATACCTCAGCAATGGTGGGGCATTTAACAACATTGAACTGTCGATTCGATAACCAGGCATGTTTATGGCTATCTATATGCCCTTTCGAGTTTAGAGCACCACAAGTTTGATAGTTCTACAAATACCTGTTCGTGTAATTTGTGCCCCCATCATCATGTATATAGTATTTACTAACTATGTTGCCAATAGGCACAGTCAGTTTTTGACTTGCTATTATATATTTTTCAACTACCAATAAGTTCATCTAGTTCTTGTCTTTTTGTCATGCATATATTTTGACTGCCGATAAATTCATCTAATTTGCATGGTTGTCACATGATGATGCCTATACATGTTCTTCATGGTTGCTAAGGTTTGAAGTTTGGGTTCTAATACAAAAATGGTTTGATGTTTGAACACAAAGTGTGCCCATTGATTAATGTCAAATAAAACTTAAGGTCTGAATTGAATTATGGCACACATATACTAATAGATCTAGAAAAGGCTTTCCTGGTTTTCAGCAGCCGAATCTAATGGGCTTGCAGCATGACTTTGATGGATACTACACTTTAAAAAGAAAAAAATCAATGTTCACCTAGCTAGCAAACATACCATCCAAATGTTGTTATACTCTACACATTTTCATTAACCACAACATCTTCAAGGTGATTGAGGCTCAAAATTTATTTACCAAGAAAATAACACCATGAAGAAGAATCTTCTAAGACAATTGAACTAGTTACCAAGAAATCTTTGTATGCCATAGGTCATTGATTTGGTTGTAGAGTCAGATTGATTGCAACAGTGCATGGTAATTAACTGTGGTAACTGAACATTTAGCCATGGCAATTAAATGTTTTTACAGATGTGTTAATGTACTGAGTTGTTTCTTTGATTGAGGTAGAAGACTTTCCAATGAAATGCACGTTGGCGTTGAGCAAGAAGTGGAAGATTTATCTCCCGGGATGATATTGGAACACGTCTACCCTAAATGAATCGACCGGTGTTAAACATCAATTGACGATGTCACAACAAGTAGATGCAACAAAATAATATAAGCATGGAGAGTCCAGAGATCAAAAGTTTACTAACATCAGGAAAGTTGCTTGGCTTCGGAATGTCATCCTAGACAAGTACTTTATCTCATGGTTACATGTAATAAATGTAGTATCATAGTTCTAACATTTAATGTACCCCAATGCCTCATCATAACTCTAAACTACAAATACACTCAAACATTGATGAGCGAGGGCACAATGTCTCTGTAGTGTATTCAACAATAATAAACTATCAATCACTAGGCGTGCCCTTGGATAGTATTTATATTCAATCAAAAAACACTATTTCACCAATATTGTTCTAATATTAGGACATGTTCATTCACACAGTTTTTGCATTGTCGATCATCATCATGCATATCCTAAGTCCTAGCTACCAATAGCTCATCTAGTTCTTTCCTTGTCGATCATCGTCATATATAGAGAAAATTCCGCACGACGTTGTTTTCAGAGAGAGTAAATCGATCCAGTTTAGGGGAGGGGATCGGCATGATGGGGCTGACGGGAGATTTGGTTTGTTTACATTTTGACCCTTTCTATTTTGCAATACAACACTTTTCAAAGATAGTTTTTTAAGAATAAATCTCTTAAGACATGTAAGATGGATCTGAAATAAAATAGAAAAGGTAGAGTTTAGTTTTTTTTTCATGGTATAAACCATGCGCTCACTCAATGCAATTAAGCCACAAAATGGTATACATAGATCAAATTTGTATTTAATCACCATGATTTATGTGTATATGGATGGATTAAATGGTTTACAGACGGTGAAAAAGATAATATTGTACGAGTTGTCTATTTAACTGTATGTGTATGATATAACAGATCAAATAGACAACAGTTGTCTGCCGTTAGCAAATAAACTCATTTTGTTTTTGCCTAGCTTCGTATATATTGTAACTACCAATAAGCACATCTGCTAGCTGTTGCCTTCTTGATTATCATGCATATTTTAACGCCAGTTAGTTCATCTATTTTGCCTGGTTGCCACGTGGGATGAGATCAAACGATGGTTATACCGCTCGATACATATTCTTCGTGGCTGCTAATGTTTGAAGATTAAACATATATACCGCGCGTTCGTTAAGATCAATCATCAAACTAAAGATATGATTAAGGTCTGAAGTCAGCGTAGATGATGAACAAACGCGGCATATGCATGCTATGCGATCGAGAAGAACCCTGCTTCCTCCTGTTTTCTAGAAGCGGAATCTAATGGGTTCTTATTGTGGCTCGTTTCTAGGAAGGCGCACTGCATGCAGTTTCCTCCAGAGGGAAAAAAGATCATCCACACCTGCTCTGCTGCTGTTCAATTTTGTGTAGGAGTAAAATAACAGCACACTTCCAGATTGATTCTAGAATGGCAACACTCAGTTGAATCTGCGGGCCGGATATGACAATCAGATTAGTCCTGAAGAAGTCGCCTGCGAGAGGTCACTGGATCCGGGTTGCAGTCAAATTGCAACTCGCTCCCACGACGCTCGGCCGTGCTGAAGCACTAATAACAATCCGTAACGAGATATGGCAACGAAGTTGTTTTGACTGACCACGGTACTCAACTGACGGACGACGAGTTTCAACCCACGGTAGTTAATTATTAGGGAGAGGAAGCTGCAGTGTACGTTCCATGGCCTAATTTCCCCGATCCTGTCCTGTCCTTCAACGGCTCAAGCTATCTGGCGACAAACGCAGCTAGGCTGACGACCCAAGAGGAGACTAGTCAGGGACTCGGGGCTTCATATTCTCTGGGCATGCGGGTACAAATACTGCTGCGGCCACGGCACTCGCCATATCATCCATATCCTTCTTCAGCGCATTGCTACACACAGCTTCGGATACCATACCAACCACTGCCACCGACCTCGATCCAGCCACCAGATACAAAATGTACGAGGGCGGACGGCCGAAAGCATCCATGGCCTCGTGCCGGCGCGTGGCGGCGGAGGGAGCGGAAGAAGAGGCCGCGGGCGGAGCAGGAGGAGGAGCGGTGGGTACGCGGAGGCCGAGAGGATGGACGGCCGTCGCCTTCATCATCGGTCTCGATCTCACGGCATTTTGAGCTGACTCATGCATGTTTCATTTTGGACCTGTTTTTCAAGGGGTTTGAGAACCATTTTTTTCCGATTGATCGTACCGGACGTACGTGCACGGATGCAATGCACGTGCAGGTTTCTTCGCGGCAGCGTCAATGGCGACCGGCTCGTTCGCGACGCCCCTGACGAGTTACCTGATCAGCCGCTACAACATGAAGGAGAACGCCGCGACAGACGTGAGCAACGTCTTCAGTGGCACGTCCAGTTTCGCGCCTGTGGTTGGAGCCTTCGTCGCCGATGCGTTCTGGGGCAGATTCAGAACCATGCTGTTCGGATCTGCATTCGGGCTTATTGTGAGTTTTATCAAGTCCCAGCTCCCGCCCATGTTATTCGTTATACAGTACACACATCAGATCCTCCAGTCGTATTAGGCTTAATCCTAGCTAATCCGCCTGAAAGAAAGCGAGACTCAACCTGACTCGACAAGTGCAATGGAGGGGCTCGGGCCCAATATCTTAGGCATGTTGCATTAGGAAAAAGTCCTTTCGGCGTCTCTCAACTATTGCCAAAGTCTGATTCTAATCCCCCATCTCAAAAACTATATATGTGTGATCCCTGAACTCTAAAAACCCATTGTTTTTCATCCTCGGTGGTTTTGATGGTGGTTTCGGAGGAGGTAAATTGGACGTTGGTTGAGAGTTGGACGTAAAGTTGTCCTTTTGAAAAAAATGTTTACGATCTAAAACAATTTTCTATTCATTTCCTACTCATTTGCTTTGATAGTTTTTAATATTAATTTACTATTAATCCACTTTGATAACTTTTACTAAATAGTTGCTCCTATTATTTATTATAATTGGTCTGATATGTATGGAAACTAGTATGGCTTCAAAGTAGTCATAAAAACATGATTTAAAAATGAAGCTACTTTCATTTTTTTATCTAAAATAGTTTTTCTATATTTTTTAAGGTTAAATTAGATTTTAGGATTTTTTATCAGGTTTCTAAGAAAAAAATATTTGCAACCTTCTTTTTTTCAAAAAGACCATTTTGCGTCCTCAAACTCTCAACTAGATTCCAATTTACCCCCTCCGAAACCACTCTCAAAACTGCTGAGGATGAAAAACAACCGGTTTTCAGAGTTCATGTACCATAAACATCCGGTTTTAGATATGAGGGACGAGAATCAAACTCAGGCAATAGTTGAGGGAAGTCAAAAGGACTTTTTCCGTTGCATTAACCCGAAACCCCGAACAAAACAACCTGACCCGTGTCAGCCCGAGCCTGGGCCCCAATTCCAGCCCTCCCTCAGGCTCGGCCCGTGATAAACGCAGGCTTGTTTCGGCCCGAGACGAACCGGTCCAGCATATGGCTGACCATCTTGGAGTGTGTCTCACAGGGAATGGTGGTCATCACGCTATCGGCGACGATCCGTCAGCTCAAACCGCCATCGTGCAGCGCCGTGGCCCGGCAAGCCGGCACGTGCGTCGGCCCGTCGGCGCTCCACCGCGCCGTGCTCTACGTCGGGATGGGCCTGCTCGTGGTGTCCTCGGGCGGCGCCAACCCGACGGCCCTCCCCTTCGGCGCGGACCAGTTCGACGAGACCGACGAGCGCCACAAGGCCGGCCTCACGCGCTACTTCAACTGGTACTACGCCGTCTCCATGACGGCCTCGTTCCTGGTGCTCACGGTCGTCGTCTACTTCCAGGACAAGGTCAGCTGGGGCCTCGCCTTCGCCATCCTGACGGCGCTCACGCTCGTCGCCTTCGCCGTCTTCCTCCTCGGCACCAAGGTCTACGTCTACGTGCCGCCCGAGGGCAGCATCTTCTCCAGCGTCGCGCGGGTCGCCGTCGCGTCGTGCCGCAAGTGGCGGCTCCGGCTGCCGCACCCCAGCGACGCACTGCGGCAGGAGGCGCTCCTGTACAACCCTGATCCCGCCGCCGGCGCCGGGAACGTCGACGGGCCCCGGCGGCGCGTCTTCAGGCTCCCCCTCACGTTGCAGCTCAGCGTTCTGAACAAAGCGGCCATCGTGACCGGCGCCGGCGACGTACGGCCCGACGGCTCGCCGGCGAGTCCGTGGAGCCTGTGCAGCGTGCAGCAGATGGAGGAGGTGAAGTGCATCGTCAAGATCGTCCCCGTGTGGGTCTCCGGCGTGGTCTGGTTCATTCTGACGACGGAGATGAGCAACTACACGTACATCCAGGCTCTGACCATGGACCTCCACATGGGCAGCCACTTCACCATCCCACCGATTTCGATGCTGGCCGTGTTCTACCTCTCCGTCGCGCTCTCCGCGCCCGTCTTCGACCTGCTTATCTCCCGCGTCAACGAGCACCATCTCACCAAGACGGGCGGCGGCATCACGTTGCTCCAGAGGCAGGGCGCCGGACTGGTGGTCGGCGTGGTGGCGTTCGTGGCCGCGGCCGCCGTGGAGCGCAGGCGGAGGGGCTCCGCGCTGGGCCACGGCAACGGCAGATCGCCGCTGTCCGTGTTCCTCCTGGCGCCGCAGCTCGCCGCCATGGGCGCGTCGGCGGCGCTCAACATGATCGGGCAGATGGAGTTCTACAACACGCAGTTCCCGGAGCAGATGCGCACGCTGGCCAACGCGGCGTTCTACTGCGCGCAGGGCGCCAGCAGCTACCTGGCCACCCTCCTTGTCCACGTCGTGAACGCGAGGATGAGGCGGCGCGGCGGGTCCGCCGGCGGCGGCTGGGTCAGCGATGACATCAACGCCGGGAGGCTGGACTATTTCTACTACACCATGGCCGTGCTCGGCGCGGTAAACTTGGTCTACTTCCTAGTGTGCTCGCACTTTTACCGGTACAAGGGTGAGCAGGCTGTTGTACCTGAACTTCCATCTGACAGTTCTTGCACAGGCGGCACAGAGGCCGTGCTCCTAAAGACGTAGCTGCTATTTATGTATCCTCGTCTAATAAAAGAGCTAGCTTAGATCATTCTTTGTACATTTGTTGAGTTTATGCAAACATGTTTTCTGCGAAAATTGCTGCTGCTTCAAAATAATTTGTTCAAACAAAGATTCGTAGGAACTTTTAATTTTCAAACAAGTTTCTGAAAAGAACTTCTTTGATTAAACTTTTTGGAAATTAAAGTTCTTAAACAATGATGAAAGGGGTGTTACAGTGAGCACGTTCTTATCTAAAAGCTCCTTCGATTACGTGATGGTCCAACCGGATTTTGCTTGGTTCTCTGGCACAAAGTGGCCATGGCTGCGGTGGAAGATACTTTATTTAAGGTACCGAGGCACCGAATGCGTGATGGTTCATCCAAATCTTGTTTCGTTTCTAAGTTTTTTTGGCACGGAGTGATCAATTGATCATAGTTGTGGTGGATGTCTTTATAAATAAACAAATTCATGTAGATGCAGCGTCGGAAGGGAAGGAGAGGTGGAAGCCTGGGACTGGAATTTATACCTAGTTGGCTTCAGCAGGTGTACGCGTATATTATGGGTGTGTTTAGTTCCTTGAAAAGAGGGTGAAAAGAGGGCGAAAAAGTCACATCAGACACTGTAGCTAACTGTAGCACTTTTCGTTTGTTTGTGGTAAACGTTGTCCTACTACGATCTAACTAGGCTCAAAAGATTCGTCTCGTCGTGTACATCAAAACTATGCAACTAGTTTTTTATTTACCCACGTTTAATGCTCCATACATAAGGAGAGAGATTTGATGTGATAGGTGAATGGAGTTCGGAGAAAGAAAGTTTGGGAGCTAAACACAGCCTATATGCTACAAAGGCAGTCCAGCACTACAGGTTTGTGCAAGTCCAAAGGGCAAGCGAGGCACCCGGTTAATGTATTATAGCAAACGGCCGGGAAGGGGACCATCAATCACCACCTGCATTCTTCACGCCCACCCCTATTTTGTTGCAATGGCTTGATCCCTATCCCTATTTTTGTTGTCTTGAATGTGATTTACTGGTATCAGATTAATTGCAGAGAGCAGTGCCCGTACCTATCGAAACATAATCGCATTGCTCGATCCGTACGAGCCATGGAGATGGAGAGCGAGAGCGATAGGCAGCACATGGTCCGCATGGATCCTGCCTTGTACAAGGCCGCGACGCACGGGAAAGTGGAGCTCCTGAAGCAGCTGCTGCTGGCCAAACCCGGCATCCTGAGCTCCACGACGCCCCAGCGCAACACGGCGCTCCACCTCGCCACCCTGCACGGCCACGACGGATTCGCCCGCGAGGTTCTTCAGAGCAACGCCGACCTGCTCGCCGCCCGGAACGACGACAGCGACACCCCGCTGCACCTGGCGGCCAAGGAGGACAAGCTGAAGGTGGCGGCGCTGCTCGCGGGCCTCGCCAAGGCATGGCGGAAAGACCCCAACGGCGGCGCCGCGGAGACGCCGCCGGGGAGCCCCCTTGTCATGGCCAACCGCGCCGGCAACACCCCGCTGCACGAGGCGATGAGGCAGGGCAGGAGCGCCATGGCGCTGCTGCTGCTGGACGCCGACCCCGACCGCGGCCACGACCTCATGTAACGCCCGCGTTTTGATCTCTGGGAAAAGTCACCTAAATAATTCACCCGGTGATAGTCTTTCAAAACGTTTTACCGCCGAGCTCCCTTCCCGCCGAATCCTCGTCGCCTGTCGTTCCCCCCCCCCTTCCGTCCCATCCCGCGTCGCCCGCTCTCGGGTCGACCGCCGGGTCCGTCTCTCGCTGGCCGACCAGCTCCGACGCCCGTCATCTTTCCGCCGCGAATCCCGCCGGCTCTCCCCTTTTTTTTCCCCCTCCCTTTTTCCCTTTTCTCCTTTTTCTTTTCCCTTCTTCCTTTTTCTTTCTTTCTCTCTTTTCCTTCTTCTTTTTCTTTCCCTTTCTCCCTTCCTCTGTTTTCCCTGCCCCGAGCGCCCTGTCCCGCACCGCCTCGCACCGGCGCTGCCGCTCTGCTCGGCCCCGCTCCGCCCGCCGCCGACCACCCGTACCCGGCTGGCCCCACCACCCCTCCGCTCTGCTCACCGCCGGCCAATCCACCGCGCGCGTGCACGTCACCACCAGCGCTGCCGCCCGCCACCACCCACGCCGCGCGTCGCGCACGCCAACGCCGCCGCACCAACACGCCGCACCGCCACCATCCTACGTGCTCGTGCGCGTCCGTGCTCCCGACCGCCGTGCACCGCTGCCGTGCCGCCCACCCGAGCACTCGCACACGCCAGCGCCCCGGCCCCAAGCCCATCGCCGCCCGGTCACCCGCCGACCGCCGGCCATTGCCGCTCCGCCCTCCCGTCCCTCTTCCCGACGCCGCACGCAGCCACCCCGACCCCGTACTCGCCGTCCTTGTGCCCACCGCTGTGCCGACACACCGCCGTGCCAACCTCCACCGTCCCCGTCGAATCGCGCACTCGTGGACAACCCTCCACTCCCCACCTCCGGCCGTGGTAAGGGCATGGGTGAACTTGCCGTGACCCCCTCTCTCTTTTCCCCCTGTTCCCGTCCACCGCCGCCGCCCCAATCGCCGGCGATTTGGCCGGACAGCGCCGCCGCCGTCGCTCCCCCCCCCCCCCCCCCCCCCGCCCGGCACTGTTTCGCGAGAAAGAAGAAGGACTTTTATGGATAACCCCCTACCCTTTTTGCTATTCAACCCGCCGTCCAAAACTTTAAACTCTCTCTCTCTGACGCGTTTGCGCAAAACCCCCTGGACTTTCACCAAATTAACCCGCAGCCTTCAGTCACTATTCCCTCTCTCTCTGTTTATTTCACCCGAGGCCCCTGAACTTTCTGGTATTTACAAAAAGGTCCTTTTTCTTTTAAAAACAGCCCCTAAACCCCACTAAACTCGTCATTTCATGCGCCAAATTAATCCCATTTGACCCCAAACTCCACCATAATATTCACCAATATATTTTCGCCAAACCCAACCAGTCCATACTCAAAAATAATCCTGTCATGATCATTCGCTCTCGTTTTCCGTTCTTTCCATCTGAGCTCAATAAAAAGCTTTTTCTTTTATTTATTGGATGTGTTTGTGTGTGCCGTAGACTCCGCGGTGAACGAGGAAGGACCCGAGGAGGAGCAGTGCTACGAGCAGGAGCTTGGAGACCAAGACCCCGGGCAGGAATCCCCCGAGGGTTGGGAGAACGGCAAGTGCAATCCCACCCCTTTGATGCATATTGTTGTCCCAGTTTTTATAAACACAACCCATGGCCTGATTTATGAAACTTGCATAATTTTTCCGCTAAACCCGGTTGGATAGCCATTCCTTGATTGCTATGACTACTTCCTTGACAACCCAGATTAATGTTTAAATATGACAACGCTCTGTTTAAATGTTAGTTACTGCTAGAAATGCTTAGGAATGTTTTACTACTATACACTCCTTTATAATCGCTTGGTGTTTACAAAAGCAACCGTGTGCGTGCTTTAAAATAAAAGAGATGATTTGTGTAAGTAAAATGAGTACCCGTGTGGGATGAGACAGACGGTATTTCCGTGTGAAATACCGAGGTGAGCTCGAACCGGTGTGGTTGAGCATGGTGGGAGTTGTCTATCCTATCACAAGTTTTGGGATGATGTTGATGTGTCATCTAGCCTAACCCATTTTTCTGTACCACCACTCGACCGTTGTATGTGGCAACGGCCTAGCTTAAATCCCACTAGTTGAGCTGCTGGTTATGTGGTGTGCTGGTGAGCAACAGAGGGCCATGGAGCCGGGGATACGGTCTATGTGAGGTATGCCCCTGGTTAGAACCTCGTTGGTAGGTTGCTAACCCCTGGTCGCGTCTGTGATAACTTGTCAGTTTAGCTATGGTGGGTAATGGCTTTGATAGGAGCTGCACTGGCACTAAGGTGTTCTTGTTGTGGTAGCCTACTTGTGGTTGTGTACACCTCTGCAGAGTTAAAACCTATCCGGATAGCCGTGTCCACGGTATTGGGCGAGTTACGGCTTGGTCACTTCACTAGTCCCCTGTTTTGGTGTAAGAAAGTGTTGGTATTTGTTTGAGCTGAGAAATGTTTTGGGCATAGGCTACGACAGATGGGAAATCTGGTAGCAACAAAATCTTGTACGAAAAAGTATTTACATTTACCGTTCCTTTTAAAAGTAATAGTTGTGAAAACCCATTGCGAAAACCAACCCCTTGCATGTGTAATAAAATTTGCTTTGCTGCTAATTGAACCATGAGCCTTCCTTGATACAATACTTGCATACTTCTGTTATACCCCTCCGTGGTTGCGGTTGCGCTTGCTGAGTACGTATGTACTCACCCTTGCTTAATCTGTTGCAGAGGCAGACCTGGACTTTGTGCCTGAGGATATCGTCTAGTGGGGTTCGTTCTGCACCCAACCTTTGCCTGTGTGTTAGGGCCACCCGCTGGAAGCCGCATGCGTTGCCACTCTGATGAAGACCTCTATGTTATCAACCTTTTTATCTGGAGCTTAGTGTTAGTCCTGTTTGTCGTGGCCCTGCAATGCCACCGTCTCCCGTAATGTTGCTTGTGTACTGAACTATCTGTTGTAATAATGTGAACCAGCATCCTGGGACTGGTATTTGTATCACATTAAGTTCTCTCTTTCGAGGGGACGCTTCACCTCAACGGCCAGAAGGAGTCGCCGCTGCACATGGCCGCCCGCGAGGGCCTCGAGGACGTCGTCCGAAAGATTCTCGAGTCCCCATGGGTCGAAGTGGAGTACAAGCCTTCCGTCTCCGTCAGGGGCTCGGCTCTGCACCAAGCGGTGCTCGGCCGGCACATGCGTAAACACACAGCACCCTTGCCATTTTATCTTCTCCTGTCTGTGCTTGCATATATATATATATACTCCATAAATCATCGCGCAAATTAACTGCAGGGATCGTGGAGATTTTGCTGGAGAAGCGGCCTGACCTGATCGAGCTGACAGACTCCGACGGCAACAACGCCCTGCATTACGCGGCGCGGAAGGACCGCCAGCGAGCGGTGGAGATGCTGCTCAAGAACCGGACGGAGCTGGCGTACAAGCGCAACAGGCAGATGCAGACCCCGCTGCACGTGGCGGCGCACTACGGCTCCGAGGCCGCCATCAAGGCGCTGCTCCGGCAGTGCCCCGACGTGGCCGAGATGACCGACGCTATAGTTGGTCAAACGGACCGTGCTGGCACGGCACGGCATTAGCACTATCTGTCACGGCACTACATAGCACGGCTAACTAGCCGTGCCGTGCCACTTAGGGCCGCCGTGCCGAAGGCCAGGCACTAGCACGACACTAAGGCCAGAGGCCAGTGCCGTGCCGTGCCAACTGGCACTATAGTGCCCGTGCCGGCACTGACACTAAGTCACCAAACACATATCAAACTTATCTGCATTTCATCAAGAATAACAAAAACACAATCTCAACTCCAAAATATATGACAAACACAAGAAGTTAACAAAATACCAAATAAATAGGGAGCTTGTGCAATGGCTGCCTCATTAAAAACCTGGCTAGGTAAAACTCACCCTTGTGAGAAACCCTAGACAGGAAAAGAGTACAGCCAAGCTCCAAAATAGAGTTTAATGTCTTCTTCTTACATCCACATCACAAGTTCAGGACCTCCAGGTCCAACAGTCACAAAATATTACAGTCCCATTACATAAATGATAGGTAACTAAAGCAACTAATCTAGATAAAGTCCTGCAAATGCTTCTTCAAGCTCCTTGTCATCCACAGCTTGTTGCAGCCTTGCTTCTGCCGCTTCCCAGTCCTTGATGCAGGTCAGCATCTCCACCATGTCTGGACTGAGCCTCCTTCGCCGCTCCTCGATGATCCTGCCAGTCATACTAAATGTAGATTCTGAAGATATTGTAGAGACAGGGACAGTCAAGATATCTTTAGCCATGATTGAGAGAACTGGATATGTAAGTTTATGTTGATGCCACCAGTTCAAAATGTTAAAGTCATCAGACATGTGACTGACAGTGTCACAGTCCAAGTAGGAAACAAGTTCAGAAGTATTAGAGGCAGCAGACCTTACCGCATGCAGCAGAGAAACAGCAGAAGTGTCTCTAGACATGTTAATGCTACTACTAGGCAAGATACCACCAGGCAAACCAGAACCAGAAACATGACCATCATCATAAATTTCATCCCAAGCAGATCTTGACTTACCAGCAGCCAGGTCAGGAGGATTAGACCTCTTCAACCTAACAGCACCAAATTTCTCATCATACTTGTTGTAGACATCTGTCAGTTTAGCTCTAGTGGTAACCAAATAAGTAATGTAATCTGAACCAGTGAGAACACCCAACCTTCTAAGCACCCTAGTAAAACCTTTCATTTTAGCTCTAGGGTCCAGGATGAATGCAAAAGAATATAGCAAGGGTATGTCCCTCCAGTACTTGTTATATTTGTCTATCATAGGTTGAACCACAGATCTAATGTGACAATCATTAGCATAAGTTTGCAGGTGCAGAGCAATCTTAATAAGATAATGAATCATAAGTGGTGATGTAGGATAATACACACCAGACAATGTAACAGTTGCATCATAAAACAACTCAAGAAATGTTAGGACCTTTTGTCCCACAGCCCAATGCTCATCAGTTAACAGGAATGGCTCACCTTCAGCCCTAGGATACTAAGCCTGCATGAAAGTGCTGAAACATTGCTTGTGAGGATAAAGATGCTTAAGCATTAGATATGTAGAGTTCCACCTAACATCCATGTCAAGCTGAAACTTTCTAGGCCTAACACCAGTTGCAATACAATAACTTTTATATGCAGCAATTCTCTGATTAGATGAATTTAACCAAGAAATTGCAGATCTAAATCTTTCTATCAAAGGCTTAAGAGCAACAAGGGTCTCTTTAACAATCAGGTTAATGATATGACATGTACAACGTTGATGCAAGAACATAGAATTAACAGCATTAGAGGAAAAGTTTACCTCAGTATGGTTACCAGCAGTTTGTGGATCATCAATAACCTCAAAACCAAGGTATTTAGACAGTATAGGTCTCAATTTTTACATGGCAGAAGCATTAGATGAAGCATTGTCTAAAGTAACAGCAAACACTTTTTCAGACAAACCATAATCAGCAAGCACAGATGCAACACGATCAGCAATGTTTTGTCCATTGTGAGACTCATCAATAAGAACAAGACCAAGAACCCTCTTCTCTAGTTGCCAATCAGAATTAATGTAGTGAGCAACAATAGAAAGGTAGTCCTCTTTGGCATTACCAGACCAAATATCAGAGGTGAGACACACACAATTAACCAAAGCACCACCAAGAGTCTCAACAATCATAGCCTTACACTCAGTGAAGTGTTTAGCAATGTCTCTAGTGGTGCTTTGCCTAGAAACTTTAGCAAATCTAGGATTATGAGCAGTTTTAATGTATTCTTCAAAAGCATCAGTTTCACCAATAGAGATAGGAATATCAAGTCTAGCAATCAATCGAACAAGTTGAGCACGAGTAACAATAGGACAGTAGTCCTAATTACGCACAGTACCATCGGAATTAAAAGAGATTTGAGACTGAGACATGTGAGTCTTTTCACGCCTCTTAACGCAAGATTTAATGTGGCGGGTAAGATGACCAGTGCCACCAGAGGAGAGTGCAGAGTACTCCTTAGAGCAATGCAAGCACCGAGCACCATACCTGATCCTCTTACCATTTACCTCCTTTAAGAGCTTCTCGTAGTCATCCCAGACAGGAGACGTAGAGGGACGTAGGCGGGGGCGCTTGGTGCTGTTCCGGCCAAAGGTAGGAGGGGCCTCATCATCTGGCTCGGCGCCGTCGACGGTCATGGGATCATCGACGCTCTGCCCAGGGCCAAACAGCGCCTCACGGTCCTCGCGCATGTCATCTTCGTCATCATCTCCGGCCAGTCCGCACAACCGCCGCTCCTCGTTCATGCCGAACTCAATGGTCTCGTCGTCGGAGCTGTCCATCGTTACTCGCAGGTGACCTGGTCCCTCAACAGCTGCAGTGCAAGGAAACATCAAAGAAGAACATGGTTAAAGAAACATCAAAAAAGAATGGATCTAGACAAAGGAAGCACGGATCTAGACAAAGAAAGCACGGATCTAGCCATCTAGGGTTAGGGTTTTCTCGTACCTTTGATGCTGGAGCACCAGGTCCACCGGCGACGACGACGAAGCACAGATCCAGCCCGCTGGTCCCTCCACGGATCAAGTGTGCATCTGCAGAAGAAGAGAAACGATGAAGAATGGCATATCCGGAGCGCTAGAGTGGAGTATGAGTGGAGAGAGGGAAGAGGAAGGAATACTTACTCTAGATCCGGAGCACCAGAGTGGCCAGAGACCGGCGACAGCGAGGTAGGCGATGGCGACGGTGTGGACGAGGACGACAACGAGATTACGATACTACATCGTCGCCCCGAGATCGAAATCACGGGGCGCGACGGCCGTGCCGTGTGCCAGTGCCGACGCCCGGTGGTGCTAGACCACCACCGGATGCGAGAGAGGAGAGGAGATCGAGAGAGGAGAGGCCGGAGGCGAAGAAGATGAACAGGAGCGGCGAGCGAGACAAGAGCTCGAGAGGGAGGCGCGACTGCGCGAGGCGGCCGACCGGGGGATGGAAATGAATTAGGGTTAGGGTCGGGGGAGGCGCGGCCGGCGCGGCGGCTTATATATCCCCTCCCCCCACCGGCCGGAACCAACGGTCGGATGGAGCGGGGGGAGGGGATCGGACGGCCTGCCGTGCCCCCGCCCGTGCCACAAGTGGGCCGATGCCGGGCCGGCCGATTAGCCGTGTCGTGCCCGTGCTAGTGCCACGGGCCGAGAATGCGGCCCAGGCACGGCCCTGGGCCAGGCACTAGCACGACACTGGCACTATTGCTACGGGCCGGACCGTGCTTCGGGCCATCCGCGCTCCAGCGGGCTCGGCCCGTTTGGCCAAATATAACCGACGCCGCCGGCCGGAACGCCTTCCACGCCGCCGTCGCCAGCGGCAAGACCAGCGCGCTCCGGTGCCTGCTCCGCCACGTCCGCCCCGCCGAGCTGCTCAACCGCGCTGACAGCAGCGGCAACACGCCCCTGCACCTCGCCGCCGAGATGTGCCACGTCCAGTCCGCGCTCCAGCTCGTCAAGGACAGCCGCGTCAACCCCTGCGTCCGGAACCACGGCGGCCACACGGCGCGCAGCCTCCTCAAGGTCAGGTTGCCGCAGGGCCGCACGACGCACAGCGAAGTCAAGGTCAGGTCCCCCGACGGTGGCGGCGGCAAGCCGCACACCCGCCTCGAGATCAGGACATCGGACGGTGAGATGGACGCCTACGAGATGTACCTCTGGAAGGAGCTCAAGCGAGTGGAGTCCAAGAGGTGCCGCAAGCAGCAGCTGCCGCCGGTCACCGTCGCCTTCGACCGGAGGACCAGCCGCAAGTACTTCGACCGCAGCGTCGAGACGTACATCCTCGTGGCCACACTCATCGCCACCGTCACCTTCGCCGCCACCTTCACCATGCCCGGCGGCTACGACCAGACCAAGGGCATCGCGCTCCACGGCCACAACACGGCATTCAAGATCTTCGTCATCTCCAACACCGTCGCCATGTGCAGCGCCATCGTCGTCGTCTTCTGCTTCATCTGGGCATGGAAGAACCCCATCAAGTTCATGGTCGACCAGCTCTTGTGGGGACATAGGCTCACCATCGTCGCCTGTCTCGCCATGCTCGTCTCGCTCATGACTACGGTCTACATCACCGTAGCACCCACGTCACGGTGGCCCGCCTATGTCGTCATCGCCATCGGCGTGAGCACTCCGGGGGTTGTCGTCCTCATTCTGGGCAAGGATGTGATATTCGTGCCGCTGTAACTAGTCAGCCGCACGTGCTAATAATTTGTATTGCAGAAAAAGTAAACTTTCTTGACCTCCATCAAACCATGTCAGAAATGAGAGGCACCAGATACCCTATCTGAAGCCAGGGATAGGTTTGCTCTGTTTAACAAACTTTCTTTTGAACATCTCTTGCCAAACAACTCTAGTGATCTTCAATTTCCACCTGAATTTACAGATCAGGGAGTGGTGGACGAATCAGACCTTGGTTCAGGAGCTTGACCCCAAAAAAAACTTGATTTGGGAGCTGCCGCATCGGTTACGTGCACGATCATCACCTGTGTGCTCTGGAACATCTGCAGAGGGCTCAATGTTGTTCCCCGCAAGAGTTGTGCTCAGGAACACTCTGGGTGATCTTGAACTCTGGTCTCACCGAATCACGCCATACTCAGCCAAAGCAACCCTGAGACTTTGGAGGGGAAAAAGGTAATCTGAAATAGGTTAGAATTCTGTTTTCTCTCCTGTATCTACCCATCAGAACATAATCCACATGCTCCAATAACCGAATGTGTGCCTTCGTCACTTTCGCCACCCACCCCCAGTTGGGGGCCCAGGTATCGCAGATTGGGCTTCCCGTCTCTTTTACACCGAGTCGAGACTTCATCAAATATGAACGGTTTTAATAATTGGGTGGTCAAAGATTTCTGATTTTACGGTTTAATGGTCAGAACCAAGCCGAGACGATAGTTAAATGGCCAAAAATAAACTTTATCCCTTCTATTTTAGAAAGTTACAGACTTTGTACACCCATAACTTTTGTACGTAGCATTTTTTTTCTGTAGCAAAAATTTTGATGATAACTTTTTTCTAATATCAATTTTGACACATAAATCTTGTGCAAAAATTTAACATTCTACACCTCTAGATAATCTATACACGTAACTTTTGTTCATAACGTTTTCTGGAGCAAAAATTATGATAATAATTCTTCTGATATTGAGTCATAATTTTTGTAAACAAATTTATCTTCATAATTTTGTTAGCAGAACTCTAGCCGGAAAACTTTTACAAATAACTTATATACCTAAGTTTTGTTGTTCAACGACTTCAAAAGCTTATGTGCACAACTTATTCAGCACAAATTTGTGCGTAACTCTTTCCGGACAAACATATCAAACCTATAAATTTGGTTTGGCTTTTTTAAATTTGTAGCTTTTGCTATATATCTAGATATACACTAAAATCTATGTATATAGAAATATGAAATTGGCTTATAATTTTGAAGAGATGGAGTATAAATATAAAATGGATAGGTTAAAATATGAAGGGAAAGGGTGGAAACGCGGGCGGAGAAAACAAATCTCGCGACGTAGCGGAGACCGTCGCTGCCGCCAGCTCCCACCTCTCCATTCTCTCTTCCTTGTCGCCGCCGGAGTGGCCCGTGCGGCCGCCGGGATGGTGGCGGCAAGGCTTCTCCTGATGATCTATCCAGATTCGCGACCATCAAAGTAAGATCTGACATAAAGCAGCGGCGGCGGCCGACGACGGCCATACGCAGGACCTGTTGTGTCCATGCGCGGGACGTCCATATGCGGTTCTACGCGGCCTGCAACTCTTCAGCTCTGGTCTCTGATGGGCACGGCGATGGTCGACTCAGTGGCGGTATTTGTACATCTACATCTTACGACAACATCTTCATTTACAGCGGATATGCTCTTTATAATCCCAGAGATTAGTGATCTTGGTTTCGACCCACGGATTTTTTTACTCCGTTGATGCTTCCCATCAATCGATGGGTCTTGCGGATGTTGCGTGTGTGCCTATTGGTTACTTCGTGGTAAAGTTATTATGGGATAGCGTGAGTTAATGGCCGATCGTTGTTGGTCAAGATTGGGTAGTATGGGGGTATTGGCTCGGTAAGATGGTGGAATTAGCATCGATGGGCTTCGAATTGGTGATACCCTTTTTGGTTCAGATTTCTCGAATCCAGGGAGAAATCCTCATGTTTGTCCTTAGTTGGTTGTACCTGACAATGGTCTTGCTGAAGCATTGTTTGGAGCTCGATAGATTGCTCTCTACGGTGAAAATTGATGATCCGATCTTAACTGGTTGGATCATGACAATGATGACTCGTGCGCGTGTTGTTTCCTTGTTGGAGGCATTGTTTTTATAGAGCCTTTCTGGTAGTCCATATGCTGCTTTCTCGTAGTCTATATGCTGCTTTATTGGTGTATGAAACTTAAGGTTAAGTCGTATGGGTAGCCCGCTTTGACATAATTTTTACATCTAATCGTTTTGTTCTTTTTTAGGCTGTATGTATCTTAGATCTTAGTGTAATTGTATCTTCTCGATGTAATTGGCTAAGATTAATAAAGTTTTTCTTATCGAAAAAAATGAAGGGAAAGAAAAGGATTTGAGGATTGGTACCCACGCTAATGAACCCATTTACCACGTGCTAACGATCCTTACCATGGTAATCACGAATTGAAAGGGGCCGGAACATGGAACATGAATGAGAGGACGCTAATCACGAGTGGGGGAGAATTAGGGCCCCTTTGGCACAGGTCTCCCACAAGCTGACCCGCTCCATCAGCTCCACGTACCAAACGCTGCTTCGAAAAACGGCTCCAGCTAAGGAGCGCACGAAGAGCTATTCCGATTTTGTACTGACGCCACGGAGCGGAAAAAAGACGCTCCGCCGGCTCCTCTGTTGGCTCTGCTAGACATGTCAGGTCAATGAAGCCCGGCTCCATCCTTTTGGTGTCTCCTTCCTGTGCTGCTATACTTCTTGTCTGGCTACTGTTCTTCTCACTTGATCGTTCTGATGGTTAATCGATGGCTGCTATACTGTGCTGCTCAATGTTGATCGTTCTGATGGTTCAATAATTCGTTCTTTACAATTTTGTTGTGCGACGTGGTTACAGTGGTTGGCTCTGTATGGTTGCCGGTGTCGTGTTACTGTTGGTGTACCGTTGCATGATGAAATCGTATGGTAATTGAAATCGTTATGTTGCTGCGATGCTGTTGGTGAAATCGTTCTGTTAGTGTGATGTATCTTTTTGCTAATTGATCATGGGTATATTAGACAATTGAACTTTCTCCTCCATTCAAAAAATACAAGAGAAGTTGTTTTGCCAAACACATTTTCAAAATAGCTCCAGCTCCACTGAAGAAGCTGCTCCACCGGTGAAGCAACAATCGGAGCTGTTTTTGGTGGAGCTGGAGCCCTGCCAAAGGGACCCTTGAAAACGTACGGGGCTGGATTCATCTCATCGATCGTTGGAAGAGCGCTCGCGCGCAAAACCAGAATCCCGTGATGAGATCCATGTGTTGCATGCCAATGTTGCGAATACGAACGACCTTTGTCGAAAGAACAAAAAAGGTTGCGAATACCTGCGAAGTAGCAGAAGCGGAGAGTACGGACACCGCGTCCGGAGGAGGAGAACAGGAATCTATGCCAAGGCTCAACTGCCAAGTAAAGGGTACCTGTGGTGTATCCGTGTATGTGACAAAAGCGATGTGCTGCTAGTTTAATTCCAAAAGTGCAAGCGACGTAGATCGACTTAGAAAATTCCACCGATCAGTATCAACATGAACAACATCTTTTGCTAGTCGTCTCGGTACCTACACTACACCATCAATCCATCATTCTTGCACCTTGTCTAGCTCAGGAGCAGACCCAAGCCTGTAGCTAGAAACTCACTCTGTTCGATCTGTACTTGTGTGCCGTGGGCAATTAAGCGAAGCAACACAGTTTATAGATACTGAAGAAGAAACGGAGCTTGCCTACCTTAGGTAAGCAATATCCATGGCGGCCGTCAGGAGTGGAGAGAGAGGCATGGATCCCGCGTTGCACAAGGCCGCAACGCATGGGAACGTGGCGAGCCTGAAGAAGCTGGTGGTGTCCAACGTCAAGATCCTCACCTCCACGACGCCCCAGCTGAACACGGCGCTCCACCTGGCGGCGCTGCACGGGCACGCCAAGTTCGCCCGCGAGGTCCTCGCCGCGAGCGAGGAGATGCTCGCCGCGAGGAACGCCGACGGCGACACCCCCTTGCACCTGGCGGCCAAGACGGGCAAGCTCAGCGTGGCGGAGCTGCTCGTCCGCCTCGCCCAGGAGTGGCCTCTGGACCCGACCACCCCGGACGACACGCCGTTCAAGAGCCCCCTCGTCATGAGGAACAGCGCCGGCAACACCCCGCTGCACGAGGCGGTCACGCACCAGAGGAGCGCCGTGGCGCTGATGCTGCTGGACGCCGACCCCGGCCGCGGCCACGACCTCAACGGCAAGCAGGAGTCGCCGCTGGACATGGCCGCCCGCGAGGGCCTCGTCCACGTCGTCGGCAAGATCGTAGACCTGCCCTGGGTGCCGGGCCAGAGCGTCCCCTCCGGCAGCGGCACGGCTCTGCACCAGGCCGTGCTCGGCCGGCACACCCGTAAGCAAACCATTAATTTGCATCGTCCCCTCTTGTCCACCGTACGCGTGCGATAATATATAGCACACGTACGTGCTGCAGGGATCGCGGAGATGGTCGGCCAGACCGACTCATTGGGCAACAACGCCCTCCACTACGCGGCGCAGAAGAACCACGCGCAGGCGGTGGAGCTGCTGCTCAACAAGGAGACGGGCCTCGCCTACAAGGCCAACGACGAGCGGCAGACCCCGCTGCACGTCGCGGCGCTCTACGGCGCCACGGACGTCATCAAGGCGCTGCTCCGGCACTGCCCCGACGCCGCCGAGATGGTCGACGCCGCCGGCCGCAACGCGTTCCACGTCTCCGTCGCCAGCGGCAAGACGAGCGCGCTCCGGTGCCTGCTCCGCCACGTCCGCCCCGCGGAGGTGCTCAACCGCGCCGATAACAACGGCGACACGCCCAGTGGCGGAGCCAGCCATCTGGCTAGGTTTGGCTGCCGCCATACCTAAAAAAAATAAATATACGTATACAAGTGTATGGTATACATCTATTTAGACAATAACAAATGAGCCAACACGCAAGTCTACGTAACTGATTTGGCAGTTTGGTTTCTGTCGGCCTTACGTAGTCTTTTTTGTGGGCATAGTTGATAATTGTATTATACATATTTAGTATTTACAAACCCGCCACACCTAGAAAATATTCTTGCCTCCGCCACTGGACACGCCCCTCCACCTCGCCGCCGGGATGAGCCGCGTCCAGTCCGCGCTGCTGCTGCTCAACGACCGCCGCGTCGACCCCTGCGTCCTCAACCACGATCGCCACACGGCGCGAAGCCTCCTCGAGACGAGGTCGGCCCACGTGCGAGCGAGCCGCCACGACGAGACCAGCGGCTCGGCCCACGGCGGCGACGATGGCGACGGCGGCGCGGCGCACAGCCTCGTCGAGATCAGATCGGCCAAGGACGACATGGACGCCCACGAGATGTACCTATGGAAGAAGCTCCGGCGCGAAGAGTCCAAACGGTGCCGCAAGCAGCAGCTGCCGGCCGTCGCCTTCACCCGCGACAGCCGAACCTCCAGCCACAAGTACTTCGACCGCAGCGTCGAGACGTACATCCTCGTCGCGACGCTCATCGCCACCGTGACCTTCGCCGCCACCATCACCATGCCCGGCGGCTACGACCAGAACACGGGCATCGCGCTCCACGGCCACGACACCGCCTTCAAGATCTTCGTCATCTCCAACACCGTCGCCATGTGCAGCGCCATCGTCGTCGTCTACTGCTTCATCTGGGCATGGAAAGACCCCATCAAGTTCAAGATCGACCAGCTCGTGTGGGGACACAGGCTAACCATGGTTGCCGGTCTCGGCATGCTCGTCTCGCTCATGACCGCGGTCTACATCTCGGTAGAACCCACGTCACGGTGGCCGGCCTACGTCGTCATCGCCATCGGCATGTGCACTCCGGCCGTCGTCGTCTTCATGCTGGGTAGGGATGTGATCTTCGTGCCTCTGTAACTACTAATCAACAGAGTATGCCAGTTAAACGTGCTCGTAATTTGTAGAGACATATATGAAACGTAGTTAGTTTATATGAAACGTAGTTAGTTTGCAGATTAAATTTTACTGACCTCCATCTGCAATGTCAAAGTGACAATAACCTATAGGCTATAGCCTTTTGAAGACACAGATTTGCTCCAATAAAGTTTTCTTTTGAACGCCAACATCTTCAGGGATACTTGCACAACAAACTACTAATGTTCATTCAAAAGATAAAAACCCCAAATAAGTCGCTCCTTGATCTTTGGGCAAACATGCTGTTGGCTTCTTACAGACATGAGAATTGTACAGCATCAAACAACAAATAAATGCTACTCAGATCTTGTATGTATTTAACACGGCACTAATAAACTACTGGAAAATACTGGCTCTCAGATGACCAGTGTGGAATTAACGGCCTTTCTTTCCACTTGCTGGTGAAAACCAAATGGAGACAAAATATAAAAGTAGCACACGAGAGCAATGGGATGAAAATGATCGGAAACGGTCGGAAAACGGTATCACAAATTTCGCAAACTACACAAACGTATCACAAATTTGAAAAATTTATTTATTTTATCAAATGAATAGATCAAAACGAAATAGCATGATGAAAAAAATTAGTTAAACATAATAAGTAATATAATACGATAAAAAATGAGAACAATCAAAACGGTTATCATTTTCATCCCAATGGAAGGGGAAGAAAGAAAGTAGACGAAGGGAATGACAGTGGGCCCCCGATGCAGTGGAAGACAGATGGCACAAGTGCCTATTCATAGTGTGTCCTCTCTCCTAATTTTTTTAATTGGTGCGATTTGTGGTAGACCAAACTTACATTTGTTCGTAGTGTACCAGCCACAAGATAGAAGGGTGCATTGGGATGTGGATAAAATCGCATTTTTCAGTGTCCTACATACAGTACAAAATCCTTATAGAACATGGTTTCCCCAATAAACAGGCATTATAAATGTATTCTCTTGAGACCCTGGACAGAGGTAGCAAAATGGAGAGAGCATCAGCTAAGCTACAATCTATATTCTCCATCATGTTCAACAGTTCTTTCTCCTTTGTGTAGGATGTTCGTTCATGTTAAAGCCAACTGAAGGATAAGTTGAATAAACTGATGGCACCATGCTTTAACCGAGAAAGTACATATACCAAACTTGGTCCATATGGGCTAAGCATGCTTTGCAGATGCGGCACAGCAGGAAAGCTGGGATATACCTAGGTTGAGTTGCAAGTAACTAGTTCTTCTTTTGTGTCGCCAAAGCAGACCAGCTTGCTGGAAAGTTCAAAGTGCAAGTATGCTTCTACCATATAGGGACTGCCGTCCCAATCCTATTGGTACCTTGTTGGCTTGTTGCCACTGTTGCAGCTCTCCATGCCCACCAACTGAACTGCTTCTGCCCACCCTGTCGTTCTTGTCCTGAAATTGATTTCTTGATAGCAGTAGATCGAGCCTGCAACTAGAAACGCCCGCTGTTGGATCAGCAGTTGCAAGGCATGGATAGCGAGAGACGCATGGATCCGGCATTGTACAAGGCAGCGACGCAGGGGAAAGTGGCGAGCTTGAGGCAGCTGGTGGATCCGGAGGACCCCAGCATCCTCAGCTCCACGACGCCCCAGCTCAACACGGCGCTCCACCTCGCCGCGCTGCACGGCCACGCCGCGTTCGCCGGCGAGGTCCTGGACCGGAACGAGGAGCTGCTCGTCGCCCGGAACGACGACGGCGACACCCCGCTGCACCTGGCGGCCAAGGCGGGCAAGCTGGAGGTGGCGGAGCTGCTCGTCCGCCAAGCCCAGGCCTGGCCGGAGGACCGGAAGAACCCCCTGATCATGACCAACAAGGCCGGCAACACCGCGCTCCACGAGGCGGTGCGGTGCCGCAGGGGCGCCGTGGCGGTGGCGCTCCTTGACGCCGACCCCATCCGCGGCCACGACCTCAACGAGCGCATGGAGTCCCCGCTGCACATGGCCGCCCGCGAGGGCCTCGTCCAGGTCGTCCAGAAGATCGTCGACTACCCCTGGGTCGGCCAGGAGTTCTTGCCCTCCGTCTCCCTCAGCGGCTCCGCTCTGCACCAGGCCGTGCTCGGCACCCACCACCGTAAGCAGCAGCACATTGAAAAAGGATAGCAAAATTGTTGAATTGAGAGCACTGCATAAATCGTTAACAAATGTATGTATGTGTGTGTGTATATATATGTATATATATATATATAACTACAGGGATCGTGGAGATTTTGCTAGAGACACGGCCTGATCTGATCGACCTGACGGACTCGGACGGCAACAACGCCCTGCACTACGCGGCGCAGAAGGACCACCAGCGGGCGGTGGAGATGCTGCTCAAGAAGCGGACGGAGCTGGCCTACAAGCGCAACCACCAGGGGATGTCTCCGCTGCACGCCGCCGCGCACTACGGCTCGACGGACGCCATCAAGGCGCTGCTCCGGCACTGCCCCGACGTGGCCGAGATGGCCGACGGCTACGGCCGCAACGCCTTCCACACCTCCGTCGACAGCGGCAAGGCCAACGCGCTCCGGTGCCTCCTCCGCCGCGTCCGCCCCGCCGAGCTCCTTAACCGCGTCGACGGCAACGGCGACACGCCCCTGCACATCGCCGCCAAGATGAGCCGCGTCCACTCCGCGCTGCTGCTCCTCCACGACCGCCGCGTCGACCCCTGCGTCCGCGACAGCGACGGCCAGACGGCGCGCAGCCTCGTCGAGGTGAAGCTGCGCACCGGCGAGATGGACGCCTACGAGATGTACCTCTGGAAGCAGCTCAAGCACCAAGAATCCAAGAGGTGCCGGAAGCAGCAGCTGCCGCCGGTCGCCACCTACTCCAGCCGCAGGGGCTCCAACGACAAGTACTTCGAGCGCATCGTGGAGACGTACATCCTCGTGGCCACGCTCATCGCCACCGTCACCTTCGCCGCCACCTTCACCATGCCCGGCGGGTACGACCAGAACAACGGCATCGCGCTGCACGGCCGCAACACGGCGTTCAAGATCTTCGTCATCTCCAACACCGTCGCCATGTGCAGCTCCATTGTCGTCGTCTTCTGCTTCATCTGGGCGTGGCAGGACCCCGTCAGGTTCAAGGTGGACCAGCTCTTGTGGGGCCACAGGCTAACGATCATCGCCTGTCTCGGCATGCTCGTCTCGCTCATGACTGCAGTCTACATCACCGTAGCACCCGCGTCACGGTGGCCTGCGTACGTCGTGATCGCCATAGGCGTGAGCACTCCGGCCGTCGTCGTGCTCATGCTGGGCAGGGATGTGATCTTCGTGCCGCTGTAGCTACTGCTCGACACCATGTGCCAATAATTTGTAGAGATGTACAAAAATGTTGACAGTTTGTAGATTAATTTTTATCGAACTCCATCGGACCATGTCAAAAATGGGATTAACCTATAGCCTGTTTGAAGTTTTTGACGTGTTCGCTCTGATAAATTTTCTTCTGACAGCCACCAAATATCTTCACTGATCTTCATTTTCCACTGGTTGACTGCTACTTTCTAATTTATATATGTTCATTCTAGGATTAAAAAAATGGCAAACAAAACACTCCTTGATCTTTGGGCAAGGTATACTGTTGACTAGATGGTCATTTGATCAAAGACATCCCATCTGCAACCCGAGCTTCGGTGAACTGAAACTCAACTCACCGTTGTCCTAATCCTAACTTATCGTCAGAACTCTTGCAATTTTTCATGTCCAACTGAACTACTTTTGTCATCCTGTCGTTCTTTTCCTGACATTGAGCAACTGAAAGCCGAGCCTGCAGCTAGGAATGTTCTCTGCTGAGATCGTGGACATCATGCTGAAGAAGCACATCTGGCTGCTGGACCTGACAGACTCCGACGGCAACAACACGCTGCACCGCGCGGCGCAGAAGAACAACTCGCCCGTGGTGGAGTTGTTGCTCACCAAGCAGTCGCGGCCCAACAGAGAGCGGCAATACCCGCTGCACGTCGCGGCGCACTACGGCTCCAGCACTGCCCCCACATTGCGGTAGTAATTTTCATCGGCATGTGCACTCCGGCCGCCGTCGTCTTCCTAATGCCGGGCAAGGAATTGATCTCCTTGCCGATGAAAAACAAAGAGTAAATTCCTTATTTAAAACCGGACTATATAGTGACCATGTCCTGCTTAGTATTGATTTTTTTTTCTTATTTCACATCGTCTAATAACTGAGAAAGAAAGGCGGGATTGATCACAATTCACAAGCGTAAACTACTACTGTAAGAATAAGAACAAGCTACTCAAAAACCTATTCGAGTGACATAATAAAACTCATCTAGCTAGCTATGTACATATTTGCACCAGATCGGCGCGGCCGGGCAGCTGGTCACGTGTTCGTCGGTTCAACCGTGTCGCTGGTGATCTTCGCCGACCGCATCTCGTACGCATTCAGGTGGGTGACCTTGACGTCCGACTCGCCGTTGTTGAACACGTAGAGGCGCGCCTTGTCGCCGACGGCCTTGGTCGGGTACACCCTCGACAGGATGCACGTCTTGCCGTGCCCACCGAAGCTCTCCACCACCGAGTGGTCAATCTGCACGCACGCACACGCAGACACGTATTATGGCCCCATCAACGTACGCATCGACTGAGAAAAGAAAGAAAATCACATGATTAATATATAACCAGACAAAAACCGATCCACGTACCAGAGTCCTGAGAGCGATCTTGCCGCCGGTCTTGGCGATGTCGACGTCGACGAATCCGGCGAAGCTCGGCTTGTAGAGGCCGTCGGCGCGCGACGACATGGACGGGTCGTTGCACATGAGCACGACGTGTTTGCCGCCGTCGCCGCCCTTGAACACCCTGAAGAACACGGCCGTCCGCTCCTCGAGGTCACCGGACGCGAACACCCACAGCCCGAACGGCCCGGCGCCGCCCTTGGCGTCCGCGCCCCGGGCTGCGCACACCGCCTGCGCGTCCGCGCCGCGCCACGCCGGGTCGAACGGCTCCGCCTTGTCCAGGTCCATCACCTGGAACGACGCCTCCACGTCGGCCTGCGCCGCCGACGCGAGCCCCGTGACCTCGAAGCTCTGCCCGGGCCCGACGAGCCTGTCCGTGACGTTGGCGTGGGCGCCGCGGAGGGACTCGATCTCGGGGACCGGCCACTGCATGAGCTGCTTGCCGTCGGAGGAGAGCCAGACCTTCCTCGGGACGGCCTGCACGCCGGCCCAGCCCTTGCGGATGTCGTCGGCGGTGGAGTCCGACTCGTTGGCCCAGCCCCACAGGACGCGGCGGTGCTTCGCCGTGTCGAGGAACGTCTTGGACGCGTAGAAGTTTCCGTAGTCGTAGCGCAGCCCGTCGTTGCCGTCGGCGAGCGCCGCGTCCGGCACGTACGTGTCGGTGGCGTGGTCGTACTCGCCGAACGTGTAGTACTCGAATCGCGTCAGGTCCAGGCTCACCTTGAGCACGTGCTTCGTGCCGCCGCCGGGGGAGGTCGCCGTCACGGGGTAGAAGTCCGGGCACTCCCACATGCCGGTGTCGCCGGAGTGGAGCGTGCGGTTCGCGGGCGCCCAGCGCTTGAAGTCCCTGCTGCGGTAGATCATGGCGAGGCCCCGGTGGTTGTCCTTGGTGCCGATGACCAGCCTCCAGAGCCCGTCGGGGCCCTGCCACGCCGTCGTCGGGTCGCGGAACGCGGTGGCGTTCATGCCTGGCCCCGGCGCGATGACGGGGTTGTAGTCGGGCTTGACCCACTCCCGGAGGTAAGGGTCGGAGAGGTCCTTGGGGTAGGCCACGTTCTGCACCTGCCGGTTCTGGCCGTCGATGCCGGTGTACATGATGACCGGCGTGCCGTCCGGGAGCACGGTGGCGGAGCCAGACCAGCAGCCGTTGACGTCGAACGGCGCCGTCGGGTAGATCGCCGGCGGGAGCATGACCCAGTCGACGAGGTCTGTCGACACGGCGTGCGCCCAAACGATGTTGCCCCACACCGCGCCCTGGGGGTTGTACTGGTAGAACAGGTGGTACACGCCCTTGTAGTACATCACGCCATTAGGATCTGCGTGCGTGCAACAAGAACACGCTCTCGACAGTTAGCCTCTCTAATGCCGCAGCAGTTAACGAGAAGAACATCAATCAAAGTATCAAACTTAACGTCGTTGCATCTTGGAACACGCATGATGTACTTACCGTTGATCCAGTGCTTGGGAGGCTGGAAGTGGTATCCAGTCCGGAGCCCGTCGACGACGGCGGGCGGCGGTTGCGGCGAGGGCGCCTCCGCCGCGCGGCCCAAGTGCGACGACGACGACGACAGCAGCGCGAGCAGCAGGAAGAACCCCCATGTCCAAGTCCTGATCGCCATGTCGAATCAAAAGTGCTAACTTCTCATCAACTAGAGCAGTTTTCTATGTAGAGGAGAAAGGCGCGCGTCCGTGCGAATTTTATAGGGCAGCAAGAGGCGCTGACAAAGTTACTGTCGGATTAGAATACGTGTGTTTGGATAACTATCTGGATTACGTGAAGTTGTACTGGATATTGTATACAGTAAGAACTCGTTGCGGATTATACGATGTAACGACGACATTTTTTTTTCTTTGAGAACACACCGAGGTCCGAACGGGACTGGTACTATTGACGGGACCGTAGACTGTAGAGGACGTAGGTAGACTGATCGTGTTTCGTGTATCTCCCAGAGCCTTATCCCATGATTTGTCACCGATTCAAGTTATCCGTCTGTGGTGACTCTCAACATCAATGTGCTCCCTAATTTTCATTTTATATGCTAGAACTGACTATAATACTTATCCACGTTCCTAAATCCAAATTTGCACCTCACATATGTTATTATATTATTTTTAGAGAACAAATCACATTCACACATATCCACTCCATAATATATGCCAGAAGTAGATCAGCTATATTTTAAGTGCTGAACACCATATAACCCATGTTTGTTTCTAGCTAGGGTGAACCACTAGCATGGTGATCTAATTTTTGAAAAAAAAGTTTCCAAACTACTAGGTTCTTAATGTTTCAAATGTGTGCTGAATGCGTATATGTGAACTTTGATGTGCTGCAGGGTACACTATTCAAATTAACAAAATTTCATTATGGTAGAAATATATATAGAAAGGTAGGGACGTTGAACATAGGCAATGTTAGTTTGTAATGTTCCATGAGGTGGCGATAGATGCCATGATGTTACATATCATGAGACAAAATAATAACACTATAGAATTTAAATATCTCTTTGTCATATAATAAAGCGAATACGGCCGTTGGAATTTTCAAAGGTCAAATTGCAAAGTTTTCACCTAGTACACAGCTGATATCAATGACTTTTAGAAAATAATTCTAAACATCTAATGTTAAAATGGTTGCAATGAGCTGCAAAATTGATTAGAACACGTTTTAGAGGAACTACAACATTTATCAAATTATCTAGTACGCCCTCGAGCAATCTCTTATACTAGGTGATACGCCGCGCAGTGCTGCGAGAATTTTTAAACAAAATTTAAAGGTAAAATTTGAAAGTAAAAACACTAAAGTGATTGTATGGCAATATTTTTTTGCAAACGGTATTATACATGTCTTCAAGGTGAAATCTAAAAATAGAAACATTAAGGTAATTGCATGGACAGATTCTTTTGCAAATGATATTATACCATGAAAACATGTTCATTTTACTTAGAGATGACGGCTCCTAGATGATTGATCATCGTGTATTTCTACTCTAGAAATTTTGTAGCGTTGTACCCGTAAAGACTAATAAATTGTATGCATGTATGCTATTTGTTAGGCCAGTCTCATTGGGAATTTCATGAAGAGTTTTATGACATTAAATATACTGACGTGGCGTAGGAGGGAGAAGGGAAAGTTTCATGTACGTGAGAGGTGTTTCATCACCATAAAACTCCACGGTTACCTAGTGTAACACCCTAAAATTCATCACAATTAAATTGTAGCAATCTCTGAATTTTTCTAGGTTTTATTAAGGCCTAAATAAATTTTCTATGATTTAATTGGAATTGCTAGCCTTTTTATCAATTTAAATATCATATTAAATAATTTTAGTCAAAATAAGTTGTTGATGCATTCATGCAGTTGTATTTGTCTTTTGCTTGCTGTTCAATTAAGTTAGAATTTAAATTCTGTTTAAATTCGAATTTAATTTGAATTTGTTTGATGTTTAGAATAGTTGTTCTCCGTCGAGTTCGTTTTCGCCCCTCCAACTCTTGGCCGGTCCGAGTTTGCTCCCTCAACTTTTCTCCTTGGCCGCCGGCCTGCTTCCTTGGGCCGTTCCTTTCCCAGCCCAAGCTCACCTTCGCGGCCCGTTCTCCCGCGCCGGCCCACTCCGCCTTCTCTCCCGCTCCCGCGTCGCTGACAGGCGGGGCCCACCTGTCAGGACCGTCGTCCCCGAGCCGGACTCGAGCTCGAGTCCGACCCGGGCATGGCTCGGCCGCGCCACTCTCCGGTTCGGGCGCGCACGCCTAGGCAGGCGAGGGCCTAGCCCTCTTATTCGCGCGCCGTTGCTCCGCTTCGTCCCCGCTCTTTACTCGCGTTTCATCGCCGCCCGTGAGCCCTAGCGCTGCCGCCGCCGTCGCTTTCGGATCTCCGCCGCGCCGTTGAACCCCGCCGTCGTCGCCCCTCTCGCGCCAAGATCTACCCCGGGAGGTTCGCAAGGAGGTAGTGAAGCTCCCCTTGTGTTTTTCTTCCAGTTTTGGCCGCGCCTTTGCCTAATCGCGCTCGCCGACGATCTCACAGCGCCGCCGCCGCCGAAGCTCGTCGTCGGCCGCCGTCGAGACCCCTCTGCCGCCAATGAGCCCCGGAGTGAGTTCGCCATGTTCTCGTCTTGCTTCCCGTCCAGACCTCGTCTGGTTTCGTGAGCCGTAGCTCTAGATCGAGCTTGCGCCGGCCGAGCGCCGTCGCGGACGCCAGCGGCGGCGCCGCTCTGTGTCCCCCGCCGGCGAGCCCTCTTCCCGATCCAACCGTGAACTTCGGATCAAGATCCAACGGTCCACGTCAGACGAGCCTCCGAGTCATACCGGTCAACTTTGGCCGTTTTACAAAAAGGCCCTTCAAGTTTTGGGGAATCAACCCGCCGTCCTGAGCCGTTCAAAAATAATTCAATTTAGGTCATTTTTCTTGCGGTTTAGCCCCTGCAAGTTTTAAAATTGCGTCCGAGGTCCAAGTTTGGTATTTTTACATGAAAACCCTCGTAGTTTTATACAAAATTATGTTTTAGCCCTCGGATTTTCACAGTTAAGCCCCTGGAACTTTTAAAACTTTGCCAGCAAGCCCCTGAACCTTAGAAAAGCCATATCTTTTGCGTTTTAACTCTGGTTTTAGTGATTCTCGCGCTTACGCGTTCGTGGTAACACGTAGATTAGTTTTGTGCTGTTGTTTTCTTCCGTTGGAATTGTTTGGTGTACTGTTTCTTATTTATTGTATTGTTTTTTGTCACACCCGGATTTACAGAGAAATCCAAATGCTGCCATATGTGTGTCCAGGATGTCCACAGAACACATACAGCTTACAAATATGGAAATCAGAGTACACATGCTCGAATAAAATAGTTTATATCAGAGTTTACCTAAATAAAACACAGCGGAAGTCTAATTCTCTCGACGGGTAGAGCCTCAAGTCCACAGGGACACCGACTGGTTGACCACAGCTCAGAAGTAATGGAAAATCCTCAGGAAACTCAGTAGCTGTCTCAATCACTGATCCATCTGTTACCCATCCGGGATTTTGTTGAATAATGGCAAGTGTAAGTAAAACATTTACTTAGCAAGTATAGCACGGGTACATGAAGGCTCAAAGTAGGCTAGACACGGCTTAACTGCATTAGCATTTTTAGTTGGTTCATTTTAACATTTAACAGATTACTACAAGTGAATGAAACTCGGTTGTAACCCAATTAATAAGTATAAGTGACAATAATCATAAATAATCATCATCTTCTAATCAAAAAGGATCCAGGCCGCTCGTGACCTTGAGCAAGGCTATCATGATAGATTTTACACTCTGCAGAGGTTTCGCCCTTTACCCATCAGTCGCGTAAAAGTTCAAAAGAACTTTGCACCCAACCACGCACATCAACACTTCCGAGGTGTGACTGCATAGGGACGCTACGAGGTTTTTCACAAGACACCCTAACAAAACAGTAGCCACTATGGTACAACACAGGCAGCATGATCCAAGGCACCGAGATTGACTGACTCTCACGGCGCAGCGATAAGAGGGTCCATGGCGTCCAGAGCGCGGGCACGCATGCCAACAAGAAAAAGAGCGCGACGTGCAGAGTTCTCATACCACAGGGACTCCCAACATGGGACTGTGCCTGACAAGACATAGCCGACGGTACCTCCGTCCTCGGTGGATCAAACCATACTCTCACGAGTGCTTCCCATAGCGCCGTCGGCCCCGTCGGTAACTACTGTCAAGCTAGAGTCGTACAAGTTACTTGACCAAGACCAGAGCCATAATAGTTCTAGCGGTGGCGACAGGCTCCTGGGTTGCCGCTTTAAGAATCAGACCTTATGGAGAGACACTGGAGCAAAGCACACAGCACATGCCCCAGTTCCCTAAACCATGTTGCTAAAAAGCAAGTTTTATCATTAATATTGAAGTGAACCATTAAGTCAAAGTTAACAATTAAATAAAAGTGACAGTAGCTGCGCATAGCAAAATCTACCCATATGCATAAATCCCAGGTAATCAAAGGATAGGAGTAAACAAACTAGGTACAACCTTAATAGGACATCAAATTAGACACATGCATATGAAAGTGAATGTATGTAAAAAGTGGGTTTAAGTAGCGAGGATTGTCCGTGCTATAACTTGCCTCAAATCCAGTATAATCACTTATAGTCTTTGGATCTTGATCTTCAAACTCTTGTCCTTGAAATCTCTTGATGGCACTTCTCTACTCGCAGCAATCAACAACACGAGCACAACATGTAGCTAAACAAGCGAACAAATAATATACAACTAAAAACAGCACACCAATAAAAATAAAAGCTTTAAAAGAGCATGCTAAGCGGAAGGGCTCGATTCTATGATCACGTGAGCGCAAGAATCACTCTAATCGGAGCTAGAACGAGAAAGTTATGACTTGATCAATTCTCGTCACCATCTGACATAGTCTGCTTGTTTATTTTATATCTCACGTTCTAGACATCCGATTAACGTGATTCCAATTGGGTTAGCTTCATAATTTGATAATCTATCTTCTGGAAAAATATCACGATTTTAGGAGCTTCTGTCTAGAAACGACACATGATTTAGTGCACCATTCAGAATCTGTTTTTGAGGGTGAAAATCTCCGCTGCGACTTATTGCTATCCGAAGGATTTTGGTTATAAAACAATACGAATATATGCTTCATTGACTTTAGTTAAAAAAATCATATGTAATGGTTATTTCAAATAATTATATTTGAATTTGTAAAACCGAGGTAAAACTTGAGTTCAAACAAATAAGAAAATTTTTGAAGCACTTCAGTCAAAGTGTGCAGGAATATGTTTAAATATTTTAGACTTAGTTATAGGCATATTTTGACCTGACGTCTTTAATGAAAGTTGTAGGAAATTTTCTGTAGATATCCAAAATGTATTTATTTACTAGATTTGGTTAAGCGGATCAAAAGTTATGGTCAAAACAGTGAGTAGCTCAGGAATATAATCGAATTTTCAGAAAACGTTAGAAACTATGGACTAAACAAGATTTTCAGTGCTTAAAACTAGCAGGGGCTTTTCTACGAAAGAGTGTAGACTAAACGAATATGGTAGAAAATTACAAGATTCGCCGAGGGACTTACTGAAAATTTTGAGGCTAAAAACGACGGAAGGCTCGACGCAACGACGAGACGAAGAATGGGCAGTAGTGGAAGATATGGTGGAAGAAGACTACCTTAAGGAATCCCAAACAAAGGGGCCTCCCTGTAAAGGAGTTGATGGTGTGCCTTTTCCAGAGGAGAGGTGGTTCGTATATATAGGGAGAAAACCTCCCACTTGCAGGTTCATTAGCAATATAGGATTAAAGGTGGGTTGCCTCATTCCAATGCGCATGGGCTTTGAAATTTGGCCCAATAAAGTGGTGGGATGGATTTGGCCTAAAATTGGATCAAATTTGGGCCAAGGCTGGTCCACTAAGATTTAGGGTGATTTTAATTTTCGAAATAATTATTTTTCTGGTTATAAAATAATTCCAGATAAGTCGAGAATTGATATTAAAACCATGAAAAATATTCTGAAAATTCTAAAAATCCTAGGAAAAATTCCAGAGATAGAGTTGGACATGAGGTACCCAAATAAAATATTTGAACCTCACGGAATGGATTTTAGACTACTCCAAAAATTAGAATTTGCTCTAAGAAAAATAGGAACAAATGCCAGAAAACTCTGGAAAATTCCCACTAGACTTCTAAACGCGTTTTTGAAAACTTTACACACATAAAACCACTAAATGCAACCGGAATGAATGCAAAACACTCAATATTAAACCTATGTTGTTTTAATGTAACTCAGAAAATAAAATTTCCTATACTAAATTCCCTATTAATTATTTAGAGGTTGGAAAATTTTAGAAAATTGAGAAAATCATTGTATTAATTATGCTATCAATTCACATCCCAAAATCCAAAAATTTTGGGGTGTGACATTTTCTTGTATGTGTTCGTGTGATGCGTATAGAAAACGTGTCGTTCGAGGAAGTGGTCGAAGAACCAGCTGTGGAAGAGTTTGAGCAGCAACACGGTTGGGAAGAAGGCAAGTGTTCCTTGATCATGCCTGTTTATACCTAAATGACATGCATTTTAATTACACCGTTTATTTATCGCTTGCATTAATATTGCTGGGTCCCATTAAGGATTTCCTAGTCTATTTTACCATACCTTGCAGCTGGGTCATTAAATTAATTTGACTGGTAGATGATGCTTAGTTGCTCAACTGGGATTGGTCTAATGAAACCCCTACTCTATGTTCCATTATTATCTTTTAATTAAATAATGACAAGATCACATCTTTTAATTGGAACATGGAGCGACCACCCAGGAAAACAGTGCAACCATAAGTGCTATGTGGCTCTGGCTTTGACTGACTAATTAGGTATTCTGGTTTGGGATAGTTTTACCTGAAAGAGGCAAGAGGTGCGGCGGTTGACGAGGTATAGCCCGGTCCTCTTGAGCGGTAGGCTTTGCTAAGATACGCGACTCGCTAGGGAGGGTTATGCTTTGCTCCTGAACCGGAAGCCTTAGCGAACTATCACTTATTAGAGTATCTTTGTAAAGGTCTCATAGTGAAACCCAGTATTCGGTCCACGTGGTGTGGGAAGGGTACATGCTTTCGGGCAATGGGAATCACGGCTTATGGTGAATGTGTACAACCTCTGCAGAGTGTAAAACTGTTATAACAGCCGTGCTCACGGTCATGAGCGCCCTGGACCCTCACATGATTAATCTATCAGACTATGATCTAAATTGTGGTTACTTGAATTTGATGGGTTTATGTTATCATTTAATTATGGTTGGTATATACTTATATCTGCTAGTAAATAGATGCTTAATAAAATTTGACCCACTAAAAGTGCTTAATGCAGCTTTCCTTTCAGCCTTCCACTTTATAAAGCCTAGCATGTCATTTATTTTCATACTTTGCTGAGTACGACATGTGCTCACGCTTGTTTATTTATATTGCATCGACCACACTCGGACTGCTGCTCAGATTGGGAGAATTTTGAGGATTTTACTACTGATTTTGAGGAATTCTAGGCGAGTCATTCAGTCAACTGCCTGTGGAGACGGAGTTATTTCGTTTCGTTTAGTTAAACGTTTATTTAAGTCTTCCGCTATGACATTTGTGTCAACTCTGAGATTGTAATAAATATACTTTAATACTCTTTCGTATGCATGGTTATGGATATTCACTTGTGACGTCTACCATATGTGTGTAAACTTGATCCTGGGACACATATGAGATGCACCTGGTTTTCTTTCTAAAACCGGATGTGACATCTAGTTTCTGATCTACCAGGTAACAGTGTAGTGAAACTGTGAAATGCGACTGGCCTTATAGAAAATACGTGGAAGACATATATAAATGGTCCTAGCCTTATAGAAAATAGGTGGAAGACAAATAAATGGTCATAGTCAATAGTGACATTGTGTGTAATACATTGAGTTCCTATATAAAGTAGATATGCTGCATGTCTTAGAGAAATAGAGTTGATAACATAATAATAAAATAATCAAAAACCGCAAAGCCCATGACCACAATTGAAAATCCAGAGTCTCGTATTCTAGAACCTACGGTCACGAAACGGCCCGAAACGTGAGAGCCATAAACCGGGTGGGAAGTCCAGCAGATTTTCGGATCCAACTCTCAGACCACCCCATTCCTATTTTTCCTCTCCCCAAGAAAATAAAAAGGCCATTTGGTGAACTCCGAGCCCCCCACGAGCGGCACCGTATCGTTGGCTTCGTCTAGGGTTTTAGCCCCTGCCGCCGCAACCTCCCGTCCCCTGCCGCCGCACTCCCCTCCTCCTCGCGAATCCCGCCCGAATCCCGTGGCCCCGCAACCCGCCGGGCGACGAGCGTCTGCGCCGGCGGCCGAGATGGACAGGTACCAGAGGGTGGAGAGGCCGCGGCCTGAGTCGACCATCGAGGAGAACGAGATCCGCATCACCGCGCAGGGCCTCATCCGCAACTATGTCTCCTACGCCACCTCCCTCCTCCAGGTGCGTGCGCTTCCCCTCTGGCTATCCCGTCTCCCGCAGTATCGCTTACCTGTTCCGTTCGAGTCTCCTGTGTCCGTGCCGATTCGAATCGGCGTGCTTGGTAGTGGTGGTTTTGGACCGTTAGACCCGAGAAGTGCATTCAAACAGCGACCTTTGTGGTTTCGATGTGAGATTGTGTTGAGCCTTTGTGGTTTGAACGCCAAGTGTGAAGATTGGTGCACTAATTCCATGTTGATGTCACAAATTTGGTCCATGGGAAGTGGATTGTTGGGCTACTGATTTGTTGGCATTCCGATTCACCTGGATAAAATAGTTGAATCTGTGAGATTTAGCAGAAAATTCAATGGAAATTTATTTTGATTGTCTGACTTTGGGATTGTGAAGCATGCGTGTTCAATGAAATGTGGACAATGTCAATATTAACGCACCAATCTGAAATCTTTATCGCGTATTTTTGGTTTAGCATTTTTGGTTGCTCATTCGTCGTTGATGTTCTGATAATGTGGTTCATGCAAGTTTTGCACAATTGGATTGTGTTTGAACTTTAACTATGTGGATGCCTGTAGGAGTCCTTTAGGTGTCTATACAGTCTGATAAGTGCATTTGCAGTTCTACCTGCAAAGCTTGATTTTTTTATAGGTGCTTATTAGTTTCTACTTTATTGGCTTTTATGGGTGTTTCTTATGCTTACCCTTACGTGGCAAACAAAAAGATACAAGGCTTGATTCCCAGTGTTGTCGCTTCAGTAGGATACCAGCTTCAAGTGTGGCTATTGTTTGAGTAGCATTGAAAGCTCACTCTGTTACTTCAAAGCTCATGCCGGTTATAATTCTCCTATTAGTTATTATGATATTGCTCGTTAGTTTTTACCAAGTATAGTAAATTGTTTTACTTTACAATTTGCCTATGTACAATGTAATGTGGTGAAGCTCAGCTCCAGTTTACTTGTCGGTATAATTTATTTATTTTTCTTGTAATAATCAGGAGCGGAGGGTTAAAGAGATCGTATTGAAGGCCATGGGACAGGCAATCAGTAAGTCTGTTGCTGTTGCAGAGATTATCAAGGTAATTTGTTTATCTTTCTCTCTCATCTTTGTTTCATTTGTAGACCACCATATTTGACAAGCTTTATTTGAAACAGAAAAGAATCCCCGGGTTACATCAGGATACCAATATCAGTTCAGTCAGCATCACTGATACCTGGGAACCTATAGAAGAAGGCCTTGTCCCGTAAGTTTCTACTCATTCTACTATATTCTTTACATAAAAGTTCGTGTTCCATGCACGTTTATTGATGTTAAGCTTGCCCATTTTCAGGCTGGAGATGACCCGGCATGTTTCGATGATTTCAATTACCTTGTCTCCTGGAGAGCTGGACAAGAACACTCCTGGGTGAGTTTGATGTGTTCCTCAATTAATTCTATAGGATTATTGGTGTCAGATATTGATTTCTCTTGTGGAAAAGAACTTGTGCGAGATGCAGAATTGGATTATTAATTTATTTTTATACAGGTACCAAGCTTCAGCTTTTGTTGAACAGCCCAGGCAACAGCAGCGCCTCCAGCAGGCACCACCACCACAGCGCCAACCTCGCCGACCACAAGGCCAATTCCAGCAACTTGAGTACGAAGGTAAAAATTTTGCAGTTACCACTGATGTTGGTGTTTCTGTTTATTATCTATCATCGCGTAATCATTGCTTTGTTTAGACTCCTACACACGGGGTCGAGGCAGAGGTAGGGGCCGTGGACGTGGCAGAGGTTGGGGCAGTAGAGGAGGCTATGGCGGTTATGGTGGATATGGAAATAACCAAGGTGGGTACAACCAGGGTGGTGGGTATTATGATAATCAAGGTGGCTATGGTGGCTATGATAATCAAGGCGGGTATGGTGGTGGATATGGCTACAACCAAGGCAGATATGGAAACTACCAAGGTATTGGATGCTGTCTTGATTTGGTTACATCGTTGATCTTTGCTTGACGTTTTGACGATAATGTATCTTAATTTATTGAACTAGAAAATGGAGGGTATAGCCGAGGGAGAGGTGGTGGTATGCGTGGAAGAGGCAACTGGGCTTACCGTGGAGGTATACCTGTTATAACCAACTTTTGCCTTCTGTGCTCATTTTTTAATCTGTTATTTGTGTCATTCTATTGTCTATTAGTGTCATCTCGAATTGTGCTGAAACATTGCTTGTTTTGGACATTGGCAATGCCCAAAATATAATTTTAACCATGAATCTGTTTGTAATATCATTATATGTGTGAGATCTGTCTGTATTATAATGTGGCGAGAGTATATTTTGAATAAATATGCTTACAGTGAGTCAAATAATTTGACCAATTTTGACAGTAGGTGGCAATACTTAGAATGGAATTCTTTGATATGCTGATTACAGTTTGGCATGCATTGTCTATAAGGAAGCTGTTCTTAACAGTCATCTTTGCAGGCTACGAAGGAGGCAGGGGCGGTGGCTATGAAGGAGGCAGGGGCGGTGTCTATGAAGGTGGCAGGGGCGGTGGCTATGAGCAAGGCAGAGGCGGTGGCTATGATGGAGGCAGGGTTGGCTATGAAGGAGGCAGGGGTGGTGGTGGAAGGGGATATGGTGGCCGTGGAAGGGGAAGAATGGGTGGCCGTGGGCGAGGGAACTGAGCACAGACGCAAAATCCATGGGCTTTTGGTGTTTCTTCGATGCATGCTTATCTAATATCGGGGAAATGAGATAAAAGTTATCAGAGCAATGTGTCGGAAGCCGTCGGTTATGTGTGAGGTCTATGTTATTTTCCCTGAGCGCGAGGTTTGGTTGTGAGCGTAATGCATTTGCAGGTTTTATCATGTTGTCATCTTTCAATATTTCTGATGCCCGAGGTTGCTTGTTTTCCCAATGGTCGTTGAATGCTGAGCATGCTGCCCTGTGTTCATGCCCGCAGCAGTATTAACAGATGGAAACTCGTCTACCGTGTTAAATTGTTCATTCTATTTGTGCAGTTTTGCTTCAATTAATGTATCCATGATGGTTGACACCGTCATATCTTGAACTGACTGCCCTTTGTGCAAACATTTCGCCGCCTACGTAAGAATGTTGATTTATTATACCACCTTTGTCTTCTCAAATATATATCGTTTAGGACCAGCTATTTAGTTCAAAATATATTTAAAAACAGAGGGGATATTAGTTATTAATTAATTAGTTTTAATACTGTTTTATTGAAACGCATAATATTTTAGTATATACGTGCCAACTTTCAGTATCTACTATTCCAATATCAGTGCCTTGCTTGTGAGGTCGTCATCCAAAAATGAGCCTTAAGATGGCAAGCACTTGTATATCAAATTTGCAATTCCTTATGGTGCCTTTTGCACTTCACGTTTGCGTTTAAAAATTGCTTCGAATAGCTATTTTTTGTGAATCATAATTGAATTCCTTTAAAAAAACCAAACTTATGTATATTGATTTTTATGAAACCTTACTTAACTTATGTCTTAAGAAAACTGAGCTTTTTTATGTTGATTTTTATAAAGCATATCTGAACTTTATGTGTTTCAAAAAAAAAAGGAAGAAGCGAGCATATGTATGTTGACAACTCCCATCGGTTATCGGTCTTTGTACTACAGAAGATCTGCAGAGGTGACCGAGTTGCCAACTTCTGTTCCCGGCTTCCCGCCGTTGCCTGTTTGCGAGCAATCCAAGCATGCGCCCGTACATCCCCAAGGCCACCTTCGCCTTCTGCCACTCCCTCCTCGCCTCCCGCCTCCTCCCCTCCGCCGCCTCCCCTTCCTCGCCGCTCGTATCCGTCCAGGCCCTCCTCACCACAGCCGGCCTCCTCCCGCGCCACCAGGACTAAGGCTGGACAAAAAACTCGTGGCTCGTTAGCTCGCTCGACTCGACTCGTTAGTGGCTCGGCTCGGCTCGGCTCGTTTTAAATTGTTCACGAGCTGAGCCAAGGTTTTAGCTCGTTATGTTAATGAGCCAGCTCGAGCCAGCTCGCGAGCGGCTCGCGAGCTATAACGAGCCAGAGTGTATAGCTCATCATGTATTATATTTGTGTGATATCCTGGATACTTGCTATGTTCAACTTAATTCATAAACTAAACGATGGAGATATGGTACTTAGATGGATTGGTCATCGGTGATCTTGTTACGTATTCATGAATATGTTAATGGTGAATGGAGGTAGCCATGAATATATTACGTAATTATAATAATTTATGCTGTTATAATATCATATTGTGAAATACTATTGTTTCTATCTGAGTTTTTTAGCTTGAAATATGTATAAAATAGTTGTCTTTTTATTTTAGTATACCATAAATATTTTTTTATAAAAAAAATACATGTATAATAATAATAAACGAGCTGACTCGCGAGCTAAACGAGCCGGCTCGAGCTGGCAAACGAGCCGAGCCGAGCCGCTTCTCTGGCTCGGTTCGTTAACGAGCCGAGCCGAGCTGGCTCGTTACCTTAACGAGCCAGCTCGAGCTGGACCGAGCCGAGCCGAGTTGGCTCGTTAGCCAGCCCTAACCAGGACCTCTCCCTCCTCGCGCTCAACTCCCTCCTCCATGCCCTCTCCCGCCGCGCCGCCTCCCCTGCCCACCCGCGCCTCGCGCTCCGCCTCCTCCGCCTCATGCTCTCCCCTGGCACGCCACTCCCCGCCCCGGACCACCTCTCCTTCCCCTTCGCGCTCTCCGCCGCCGCTGCGCTCGACGCCCCGGACTCCTCCGATTCCGGGGCCGGGCGCAGCTCCACGCCCTGCTCATCAGGAACGCGCTCTTCCCCGCGGATCACTACGTCACCACCGCGCTGCTCCAGCTCTACGCGCCCCGCCCGGACCTCGCGCGGAGGGTGTTCGACGAATTGCGGCGGCGCGAGGCGATCCACTACGATCTGATTATCGGGGCGTACGCGCGCGCGGGGACTCCCGCGGAGGGGCTGGCGGTGTTCAGGGCCACGTTCGAGGACGGGGTGGCCCCGGACGCCGTCGTGCTCACCACGGCTGCCGCGGCGTGCGCGCAGGCCGGGGCGCTGGACTGCGGCGCGTGGGTGCACCGCTACGTGGAACGCGCCGCGCCGGGCTTGCTCGGGGACGCGTTCGTGGGGTCCGCGCTCGTCAGCATGTACGCCAAGTGCGGGTGCCTGGACGAGGCGGTGCGGGTGTTCGACGGCATGCCGGAGCGGAACGAGTACGTCTGGGGCACCATGGTCGGCGCGTTCGCCGTGCACGGCATGGCGGCGCAGGCCGTCGCGTGCCTGGAGAGGATGGCGAGGGAGGACGGCGTGCGGCCGGACGGCGTGGCGGTGCCCGGGGCGCTGTCCGCGTGCGCGCACGCCGGAAAGGTCGAGGACGGGCTGCGCCTGCTCAGGGAGATGCGCGGCCGGTACGGCGTCGCGCCGGGGCACGAGCACTACAGCTGCACGGTCGACATGCTGTGCCGAGTCGGCCGGCTGGAGGACGCAGTCGGGCTCATCGAGACGATGCCGATGACCCCGCTCGCGTCGGTGTGGGGCTCTGTCCTCGCCGGCTGCCGGAGCCACGGCAACGTTGAACTGGCGGAGGTGGCGGCGCGGGAGCTCGAGAAGCTAGGCGGCACCGCCGACGAGGGCGTGTATGTCCAGCTGTCCAACATCTATCATCTATCTCGATGCCAACCGGAAGGACGATGCCAACCGGAAGGACGACGCGCGGCGGGTGCGGAAGCTGATCGGCAGCAGGGGGATCAAGAAGGTCGCCGCGTACAGCGCCGTAGAGGTCGACGGCGAGGTGAGCTCGTTCGTGGCCGACGACCAGGCGCACCCGCGGCGCTTCGAGATATGGGATGTGCTTCGGCTGCTGGCCGGCCAGATGGCGCAAAAACCAGAGGAAGAAGAAACCTTATTTGCATTGTTACAAAAATAAAAATCAGAAGAAATTTATAGACGTTTATCACCCCCAAAAGCAATTTTACCAATCTCAAATACCAAGCAACTTTACCATTAGGAACAGTGGTAGATGAGTCTGTACACAGCAGATGACTTTGACTGGACTTGCGCACAACAAAAAAGAAAAAGGGAATTGATCAGCATGAACCTTTGACTCCTACGCTCAACAAAAAAAGATAAAAGGGAATTGATCAGCATGAACCGATGAAAAAGGGAATTGATCAGCATGAACCGCTAATTCTAGCTCTGACTAGCGATGATACAGTGTAATAGAGGTGATGATACTAGCTCAGATTAGCGATGATACAGTGTAACCTATAATTCTAGCTCAGAATAAGTGAATAACTCCTTGCGTATACACCGGTGCGTACAGAAGAAGACATATCAAACAACAGATAACTTTAACGGTAACAGAGGTGATGATACAGTGTTTACATCTGACAAAAATTTTGCGCAGTGACAAGGCATGACAAACTGGCGCAAGGGGTCCACTACATTACTCAAGTGAATACACCATGACCATACTCATGATCCTGAAGCTTAGGCTTGAGCTCCAAAATCCTAAAACCCCTTTCAACTGATAGCATGCTTGAGGACTGATGCATGGCGTTACTTGAGCAAAAACAAAAACCATTGGCCGCTTGCTAAGAGAGCCAGAGGTGGACATGTTAGCTTGAATCATGTACCGTATATATGTCTGTGAACTGGTGCGCCAAAGCCTTCGACCACATCCATCCACCGCTTCTCTACTATTAAAATTGAACTGTCCAATAGGTGCCCAACAAACAGGACCGGTTCTTTAAACGCAAAGAAGTTGAAGCTATTCTTATTCTCTTGTTTCGACTCTTCATGGGCCTTGCGCTTCTGCTTTGTTTTTGTACCCTTTTGTGTGTCTGTCTTCTCTGCTGGTCCGGATGATCCATTTGGCAAGTGAACATCCTCAACAACAGGCAATCCGAAATCAATCAAGCACATTGCCCTGAAAAGTAAATGAGATTTGAACTTCTATAATTAATTCATTATATGGTGTTAACAACCCAAAGTTTGTTACCGATGAAATCAATCTTGCTATATGCAAAGGCACTCATATCCATAGAATCGGGGCCATTTAACAGAGATCAACTCAGAAGCATCATGAGACAAGTCACCAGGAGGTTACCTTGTACTGTATACCACAACTATGGATGAGCTTTGTGGCGGAAATGATAGGCCAATGACCTCACCAGGAAATTCCTGGAAACTTCTGGGCAAGTGATGTGTGTATCGCTTGGACCATTCACCTAACTGCTTAGCTTCCACATCAAATACATACACCTCGTTTTTTGATGTAGTTATCACAAGGGCATTGTTTTTGGGGCAAAAGCCGCCAGATGTAACAGAGCCACCATTCATTCTAGATATGAACCAGTGCTGCCTGCAAATACGAGGAAAAAATAGCGATGAGAATTTATATCTTCTACAGGTAACGAGAAAAGGTGTATGCAAGACAAGTTGGAGAGTACCAAACTGGTGCATACCTTTGTACTTCAAGGTTAAATAGATAAATATCCCCAAAGCAGTTAACTGCAGCCAACCATTGCCCATCCGCACTTAGGAACATTTTTGTTACAGGTGATTCTCTTGAAGAGACTTTTGTTCCATCTGCCTTTCTTGTAGGATGAAATACATTTGAAATTTCTCTTGTTTCGGTATCAATGATCTGAATGATGCAAAAGAAATTGTTAAGATACGGAAGGAAAAACAGGAAAAAAAAATCAACTTGACAATGAACTTGGTTTGGCATGGTGAATCTTTAAACCACAATGCAAACCATATACAGTCAACCATCGGGGAGATGCAAAAGAAACTATTAAAATATAACAAGATGTGAACGAAAATATAAAAAACAATCATCTAATCATGATGTCTAAACCATAATGCAAACCAATACACAGTCAAACGTCTGGCAGCTTACTACATAACTCAAAGTTCAAAATAGAATATTTTTAATCATGAGTGCTCAATTCAAAACTAACAGAAGAAGGATAGCGTCACATCTAGTTCAAATGCTCCATACATAGCATGTCTAAATTGAATATATGTTGATTTATGGACACCCTGCCATGTGATTTTTTTTTCTATAGCACATACATATGCTACACATGTAATAGCAAACATACATTACAGCTAGGTAATTCAGTTTTATATGGATCTTGTCTTCTATATAATTATTGAAGAGCCAGTATTAGAGAAAGAATTAAAAGACTTACATATATTTTTCCATCACGTCCAGCTAGTATCAAATTGGATGAGTCAACAGTAAACATCATACTCTGAGAACAGGGCAATCCTTTTGGCAGCTCCAATTTGTCAAGGGAGTACCTCTTTCCACTCTTATGCTTTAGTGCAAAGAGGCAGGGCCTCACACAATCTGAATAGGCCAAAAGAGTTCCATTGGTGGAAGCAGCACTAGAAATGATTTTTCTTGAACCCTTGCTTTTCAAACGAGCAAGTTGTCGTACTTTAGCATCTTCTCTAGATGATGTACTTGGAGCTAACTTGTTCTGAACTGTCACAAGTACAACATCCAGCCAGCAGGCAGATTGGACAAGCATTACAGAATCTCCATTGGCTGTGCTATCTCGAGCCAGATTTATCAAAGGACGTTGAGGTGCAGGGCAGAAATTATGAGGTGCAAACTGAGTAAACTCTCTTGCTGAATACGCAAACAGCTTAGTGTCATCACCGCCAGATATTAGCATTGGAACACCAAGATGAGCCCATTTGTGGTAACTGAATTGATGTTTTTCACGCCGGCGAATCTTCACCACCTTTTCTTCGGGTGCATCTACAGAACAAAAGAATGACAGCTAAATCTGAGTAAACACCAGTATAGGGACATCGACTAAATACAAGCAACTAAAATCATCATATACCTTCTCTACAAATTGGTACAGCCATGGTCAATGCCCTTACATCATGAGTGTGAGCTCTCACGTACCCCACATAGACCCACTTGCGAACTTGCTCTTTGACCGCACTTTTACTAGCACCGAACTCGTCGCTTGATACTTTGTATAAAATTACCTACAAGGTCACTCAAGTTAGTCAACCAACGAAAGAGAAAGCCAATGACAATTAATAAACAAAGGATTGGAATTTCAAATTAAACAACAAACAAAGCAGCGCGCGGAGAGTTTAGGTTGCACAAGATTAGTTAATCCACCTAATAGCTGTTTCAGTAATGCTACCAACCTGCCCATCAGACCCTGCAGAAAATACCCTGTTCTGACTAGGCAGAGTTGCTAATGCATTCACGTCGCCTTTATGATAAGTGTGAGCTTGTAAAAGCGTCCCATGGCTACTATCCCAAAACTGTACACTCCCTGTACTATCTCCACTAACAAGTGTTCCACACCTAGACAGCAGAAAAAATAATCAGTTCAAGAAAATGAAGGGGACAAATGCAAATTCAGAAAAGACATTAGTAGTTATCCTATCTCACCTCAGAAACAATAGTGTCCAGATACAAAGTTCTGGTCCAGTACCAGCCCCTCCCAATCCAGCAGTGATACGATACTTTTCTTGGAAAGATGTCGAATCCCAGCATCTGATTAAACTGCAATTAACAGAAAATGATACCAAAAATGAAACCATACAAATGCAAGCCCACACCACTAAAAAGATGATGACAACTAATAACTGAAACAAGACAAATGTGAAACATTGCATGTGTACATGTACGTAAGAATAGGCTAATAACGACAGCCTGCTTACACCAGCAAGGAAAGTTAGACATACCCATCACTGCTTCCAGAAAATATAAGTTTGGCGTTACTACTCCACGTCACACTGAGAGTTCGCCCTGTACGGAGGCACAAACGTAACTGTCAGAGTTCAATTATTGCCAAAATAAAAGAAAACAGAATATGAACGGGGACATACCGCTTACTCTTGGAAGAGATCTATAGTAATTCAATGTGCCTGATTCAGGCACATTGTACAAACGTACAGAACCATCATCGCAGGCAAGCGCCAGTCGCTGGAGATCATAAGATCTTGTGTTGGCTGAACTGTCCTCATCCTCAGAGGTATCACCATCATCAACATTACTTAAGTCAGAGTCGCTGGAGTCATTATGATTTACGTGGCCATTGATGCTGATTCCTGAGCCATTAATTTCAGTATTTTTAGAATCATCCGAAGGTTCCATGGCCATCTGCCACAGTGGCACTCCAACAGTATCTAGGACAGTCTACAAAGAAGAATAGCAAACCCATTATAATAAATATCGATGGACCTAAAATGATTATTACGCATCAATCAAAGAGTACAGAAGGTATAGGTAGAGTCAGGTAAATCATATCATGAAACTGCATATGAATTTTTTTTCTAGGTGACATTGCTAGCGTACTGCATTCAATACACATGATAGGTTAGCAACCATTATTTCACGACCAAACATACTTCCAACCCACTCATACAAAATCATATAAAACTTCAGTTTATTACCACATTAGCTCCCAGCTATGTATCTCAAACAATCCCACTGTCGAGTTACCACTAATACATCCTTGCTAAATTCCCTATCCCCAAATCCGGTTACACAGAGAAAATTGAAATGTAGAGAACCACCTTTTGCTGCAGGTGGAAGAGATCCCACTCGGACACCGACCCATCAACGCTGGACGAGAGCAGCCGGCCGGCCGCTCCACCTCCTCCACTCCGTCCCCACACTAGCGATGTGACCCTCGACTCGGCGTTCCCCTGTATCGTCTGCACCCAAACAAAGCCCCAATCAGGTCACCGAAAATCATCCTGCTCGCAGGAAACCACAGGACCATGTGGTGGGGAGGGGAGGTGTGGGGAAGCGTACGAGCTGGTGGTGCCAGCCGACGGAGCCCGGGGAGACGAGCCAGAGCTCGAGTGAACCGTCCACGCGCGCGGCGGCGACCTGGGAAGAGCAGGGAGAGGTGGCGAGCGCGACGACGGGGGAAGGAGACCACTCGACAGCGCCGCCGCCGCAGCGGTGGACGCGCAGCTTTTCCATCGGCGGCGGCCCGATGAGACGGCGGCGCTGGCGATCCAGGCGTACAGATTCTGGAAAGGGCCCTCGACCTCGATGCCGCGGGAGTTGGGCGGCGCGTGGTAGAATGGGAGGCGAGGCGGCTGTGTTAGGGTTTTGAGGAGGAGTAGGGGTCGACGCTTCAGACGGCGGATGGGGTGGGCCGGGTGGGTCGGACGCGCAGCGCTCTCTCTCTCTCTCTCTCTCTCTCTCGGTCTCTCCTCCGAAGAAAGTCCTGAAGCGAGAGCGCGCGGAGCGACCGGCGCGATTATGGGCCTGAAGCGCGGAGCAGCCCACCCAGGAACAGAGAGGCTTTGCTTCCTTTTCCTGGGCTGGTATAGTTCAGCCCACGAGACGAAAGCTTGTGATGACCTTCAGCGTGTATCTATCTTGATGAGGGCAGTTTTTTTACAATACCTAAATAAAATCTCGGTAAAGGCAGTTAGAGCATATAAAAAAGTTTTCGATAAATATTTCCAATAACTAGTAACTAGTTTTGAAAACAGATATTCGAAATAGAGTTTCAAAAGTTTTACCCAACGTTGTTCCTAGCTTGTTAGCCGGGCTTGCCAACATTGCGTAAGACCCATGCATTATTTGACTGGACCTTCGTCGTCACCATGGCATTATTATCAAAATTGCTAACTTGTTATGGAGATAAAATTTCCCTTTCATCACATAGAACCATTTTCTTTCTTTCTCCTTATAATGTCTTATTATCACTTCAGCAATTTTGCTGATGCAACATATAATTCAATCCATATATGAAACTTCCCGGTTAAACTTGCCTTACGCAGCAAAGCTCCAAATGGTCTCAAGCCCCCAGACATACTCGCCCTGTTCGTTTGGCTGATGGCCGGTGGCTGGTGCTGATTTGTTCTGAGAGAAAAGTATTGCTGGCCGGTGGCTGATTTGTTCTGAGAGAAAAGTATCGCTGGCTAGTGGCTGATAAGCCAAACAAATAGGGGAAATATCTTTGTAATTGCTTTTTAAAAATTGATTTCTTTTTTAGTAACGGGAAATTTTGGTTTTTTTTTTGATCAAACGGGAAATTTTGGTTGTTAAACAGTCGGAAACCCACTTGCGGCTTGCACTAGACGTAGGTGGAGCCGTTTGCACGAGCGACTCCCTCCCGGTGGCTGGCTGCCGCTACTCTCTCTGGGCCGTCTACCGCTGGCCACCTACATCCGGTGACCGCGACCGCACGTGTGAGAGCGGTGACAGGGCAGCATGCAAGCGTCCAAGGCTCACACAAAGATCTGGAATATGCCATCGCCACCGGGGCCGAAGCTCCGGCGGCTCCGTGGCTGGTGGCTGCCCTGCCGGGCCGTGCGGTGGGCCCGCGCAGTCCCATGGGAGACATGAGATCGAGCTTCCAAAAAAGAAAAAAAAACAGCGGGTGAGCACGGACAAGAGGAGCGGGCGACGTGTGGACGTCAGGCCTCGCGCCGGATAGCGTCGCCACTGGCGAGCCAGCGATAGAAACCCCCCTCCCCCTCCACCCACCGACGCTATCGCCACCTCGCCCTCTCTGACGTCCATGTCCCACGGCAAGTTGGGCTCACAGGTCAGCCAATTGGAGACGTGGGTCCGTAGCACCCTAGCGGGGGAGGTTTATTTCGGCGGCGTCGCCTCGCTCCCTACCTTCTTCCGCTCCGCCGTCCATGCTGCTGCCGAGCGTTGCTGGAAAGTTTTAAAACTCACGGGGAGCTTGGAGGAGGCGCGACGACCGCCGGTTCTCTCTGCCTTTGCCGAGGAAGGGAGCGCGGGAGCGGCCTAGTTCGGCCGGGCGCTATTCACCGTCGGCTAGCTGCGATGATGGACCTGCGCGTCGCCGCCGCTGCCGCGCCCGCCGTGGCCGGCGTGCGCGCGCTGGGCCGGGGCGTCGCGCGCGTGCCGCCGCGGCCGTGGGCGCTCCGCGGCAGGAGACGCCTCTCCGTGCGGATGTCCGTGGCGACCACCGAGGCCGCCGCCGCTGCCGTGTCCACTGTCAGTGTGCTCTCCCTGCCTCTGTTTAGTGGCCCTTGTTCTTCCTCTCGGCCGTCGCTCTAGCTTAGCCTCGAGCCCTCGACTGACGGGTACTTCGCGCGGGTGTGTGGGTGTGTCGCAGTCGGAGGACCAGATGCTGGAGGCCAGGAACTCCAAGACGGTGGTGGCGGTCGTCCTCGGCGGCGGCGCCGGGACCAGGCTCTTCCCGCTCACCAAGAGCAGGGCCAAGCCCGCGGTGAGTGGCATCCCCACCTTGTTCTTCAGCTCTTGCAAAAATCGCCGAAATGTGGCGCGGCGCGGAGTTGGTTGTGAGGACTGAGCATTTAAATTCGTGGAACGGGAGGGAGAGAAACAGGACATGCGGGGCTGTAACTGTTGATTGTGCTTTGCATTTTCAGGTGCCGATTGGCGGCCGGTACAGGCTGATCGACGTGCCGATGAGCAACTGCATAAACAGCGGGATCAACAAGGTGTACGTCCTCACGCAGTTCAACTCCGCGTCCCTCAACCGCCACCTCTCCAGGGCCTACGATTGCAGCAACGGCGTGGCGTTCGGAGACGGATTCGTCGAGGTGTGAAATGCAATCTATGCGCGCACTCTAGGGGATGAAGAAATAATTTGTAGTGCAAATTTCATGATCCGGAAAGGCGGGTATTTGACACGCAGCGAATTCAACTGTTTTTCAGGTTCTAGCAGCAACACAGAGGCCTGGATCGGAGGGAAAGAGGTGGTTTCAGGGTACCGCTGATGCAGTCCGGCAGTTCGCCTGGCTTTTTGATGTACGTTTTTTTTGTTCATTTTATCACATACTCCGTATATATGAACAATGCCTTCTTTTTCCATGCACATCAACTGTGATTCAGAGTGTCAGTGCAGTGTCAAATACCCCAGACCATACCTTCTTAAATGACATGGCAGTGCTCCTGCCCTTTATTTCAAAAAAAAACCCAAACCACAAAGATATGCCAATGGTTTAGTGCTCACTGAAATTAGTCTGTTAAATGTGTGGTGAAAAACCATTTCTGCATTTTTGACTAGTTCAAATTGGAAAGACATGAATTTAATCAATACAAATGCACTGCTCAATTCCCAATTATATTCACCTTACTATTCTGCTGAAAGTTACAATGTTGTTCCTTGTAACAATCTGTAATGCCTTTTTGTTCTGCAGGATGCCAAAGCTAAAGACATTGAAGATGTGTTGATTCTTTCTGGTGATCACCTCTACCGTATGGACTACATGGACTTTGTTCAGGTCACTACCACAGATAGATCGTCTCTCCCATTTGTTTGTTCATGTAATGCATTATTAATTTGGTTCTCCCAATTTTTATTTGCAGAGTCATCGGCAAAGAGGTGCAGGCATCAGCATCTGTTGTTTGCCAATTGATGGCAGGTGACTCTCTTTATATCTCAGCAGCAAGTAGTCATTTCTCAGGACTACTCAAGTGCCTTTACATGTTAGATTTTTAGATTCATTCGATTTTTATTGCTCTATTAAAGGGAAAGTTCGATTTGGAGCACATGCTAAACTCATTTTCATGTGTTTCCACATCTTTATTTGGTCCTTGTGGATGTGAGTATGAATGACTCTCTTTTATATGTCAGCCGGGCATCTGATTTTGGTCTAATGAAGATAGATGACACCGGAAGAGTTATTTCATTCAGCGAGAAACCAAAAGGTGATGAGTTAAAGGCAATGGTGAGTTTAATATTTTTTTCCCAGCCAACTGTCACGCGGTTCTTGTGCTACATAAATTAGAATCAATTTTTAGTATTGTATAAGTGAGAATGTGCATTAAGATTAAAAAAAAGAAACAGAAGTTCATGGGGGCAGTAACTAGTCATTTCTGCAGCAAGTTGACACCACGGTGCTAGGCTTATCAAAGGAGGAAGCAGAACAGAAACCCTTCATAGCGTCAATGGGGGTTTATATTTTTAAGAAAGACATACTCCTAAACCTTTTAAGGTATGGCAATTCAACTCACTGGAGCTCCTATAAAGGGCCAGTAAATGATATATCTGTTTACCATTAAGGGGTTTCAAGTAGTACTCATTTTTTATATTAAATGTTTTATTCATTCAATTGTTTAACTGCTAGCCGTTCTTAAGCTGTACTGTATCATCGTTAGGTCAGATGGCGTTTTCCCACTGCAAATGATTTTGGTTCTGAAATAATTCCTGCTTCAGCAAAAGAAATCAATGTAAAGGTACGTACGTGTTCAACATCATAAGTTCACTGTAATGAAAGAGTAAATTGGTATCACTATGTTATTCACATTTCTGCTTACTGTCTGTCAAAAATCAATATACCATACATGCATAGGAAGTACTACCTCCAGTCTGTGAAACTTGCACAATTAAATGACATAAGCCTGTCACCAGCTTTGTTATGCATTAGACCTATGTGTTATATTATTTTCTTATTTTCCCTAATTCTGCACTTGCATATCATGGTGGAATGTCTAACAATGAATTATTTCAGGCATATCTTTTCAATGATTACTGGGAAGATATTGGAACTATTAAGTCTTTCTTTGAAGCAAACCTTGCCCTTGCAGAGCAGGTATGTTTTTCATGATTACTGCATACTATTGGAACACTTCTTTTCTACCACTTTGCTTTAATATTTTGTATTTTTCTAGAAAAGGGCTACTGAAAGGAATTCCTCGTGCTACACACGTTCATTCATGCTCTCAGTTTTGACATTTGTTTCCAAACATTGATGGTAACTCTTTGTAACTAGTGTTCACCCTTTTATTAAACTACGCAGCCTCCTAGGTTCAGCTTCTATGACGCTGACAAACCAATGTACACATCACGGAGAAACCTACCACCGTCTTTGGTCAACAATAGTAAGGTACGGAGTACCACGCTCTCAATCTGTACTAGAATGACTCATCCAGTCCTTTTTTTGCACCATTTTCTGTGTTCCCATATATCATTTATTTCACATGTATTTTTGGTAAGCAACTCATTGACCACGTGTCATAATTCTATCCGGTTGCTATGTGGCATTTCTAACACGTTGGTGTCATTGCAGATCACTGATTCGATCATTTCCCACGGATGTTTCTTGGATAAGTGCAGGATAGAACACAGTGTGGTTGGAATCCGTTCTAGGATTGGCCCCAACGTGCACATCAAGGTCAGATCTCTTTCTTTGTCGACTGTATTTCACTATGGTCTACGGGAACATAGAGATTTTTTTTTGAAATACCATAGAGAAACAACTATTAAGTGTTGCCTAATTTGTTCCATTGTTCTATAGTTAGCGGCTAATGTGTCATCTTTTTCCCTGTAGGATACAGTAGTGCTCGGTGCTGATTACTATGAAACTGATGCGGAAAGAGGAGAACTGCTTGCTGAAGGAAAGGTTCCTATTGGTATTGGGGAGAACACGACGATTCAGTATGCATTCATATTTTACTTTGTAACACTGGCTCATTTATAGACATCATTGTTTATTCACCCTCCTAATATGCTCATTTTGTTCTCTGCAGAAAGTGTATCATAGACAAGAATGCGAGGATAGGGAAGAACGTGACGATCTCCAACTCTGAGGTACGCATGATCTCTGCTACCTGACTACCACTTTCATTCGGTAATAGTAGCAGTGACTACCAGACTAAACAGCGTATGAACTCTGAAGTCACAAAGAGTTGCAACTTGCAACAAATTAAGATGGCCACAATGTATATGTTACTGCGAGTTACATGATATTATTCGTTTTTGCTATCTACTTGTATGTCACAACTCTTCAGAGAATGTGCCATCAAACTCTAAACAAAACCTTCCGTCTGTTGGACCTTTTTGCAGGGTGTAGAGGAAGCTGATAGAACATCCGAAGGCTTCTACATCCGGTCTGGCATCACTATCGTACTGAAGAACTCAATAATCGCCGATGGATTGGTCATATGAGCTGAAAAAAAGCTCACAAGACAGGCATTTGCAGCATAAATAATCATAGGAGTTCTTTGTAGTTTTACAATAAGATGTGACGTGCATCATTTAAGAGCTTCTGCTTGTCTATACAAGATCATTTTTGTTTGCAAATCTGCCGTGCCTTGCTGCCATGTTGTATTTGACTAAAAAACAACACTGTAGACCATGGACATTTCTGTTTTTCAGCATTTCAGTTTTACTGGTTATTGGACAATGTACACAAAAAGCTTTTACCACATTTCAGTTGACAAGTTGGCACATGTGCACTGCTTTTCCTTTTTTTCCTTCCCTTTTGCCAGATCCATCGTGTAACCAGGTTGCAAATTGCTTTGTGCCAAATTCAATGTGCTTGATCATATATAAACTTTAGACAGATGCAGCAGTACATTTAAGCATCAAAATAAATTTATGTAATGAATGGCGCATTACTCATACAGAATTCAACGGTAACTGTAACTATCTGATGAAAATGACGCCGAATGATTTTCTGATTGCTTGTCTTAATTTTTGATATTATACCAACTTGTCTAGCCATAATCCAACTGCACCATACACACAATATGGTTATTTTATGAAATAATGCATTGCCGCTGATGAAATGGCTGCCAGAATGGTTTTGCAACAATAAATAAAACATTGCTCAAAGAATGCTAGAGTATTCAGAAGAACATTTCGAGTTTATACAGTCACCTAGTGTGGTCAAAACATGGTAACGACTGCATTATTGTCAGCAATCAAATCGTACAATATGAATTTGGTAGGAGATAAATGTGCCAGCCCAATGCGTGCATTTTTTTTCACAATGGAACTGCTTTTGTTAGTTTCTCTGCCTTATATGTCATCCTAAACTCAGGAGTTTCTGACAGAAACCTATGTCCCAATTTATGTACAAATATTTAAGCACTTGTCATGAAACTGACTTGATATCTTCTTCGGTCCGTGGGCATATTTCCAGCTTCTGCTCCTGTTCTGGCATCCTGAACAAATCAGAAGGTTTCGTGATTGTGTATTCCATTATATACAAAGTTTTGGAGGGACCTCGTCTCGAGTAAAAAAAAAAGGGTTCTCTAGGCAGCTATATGCACTGATAAACCAGTTGAAGAAATTACATCTAAACTGTTTCATGGAAGTTTGTCCCGCATTGCCTAAACTTATCCCAAGAGAACTTGAAGTTTACATTTGCTGGTTTACACAACAGACCATACAACATCACACAGCTTCCAAAGTATGATTTCAGATACAGGGAAAGAGCATGCTTACATTCTGGAGTCACTTTTGATTGTCGCTTGATTATGCTCCACAGGTAGAACAATTAAGTTTTTGTCATCTGTATCTCCCTGCACAGGTAACTTAGAAGTGTCATGTTCAGATAAACTTTGTTTCAAGAAAAAAACGTTCAAATAAAAAAGATTCTATTACAAAGATGGCGCACCATTTTACTTGGATTAGCAGGATGCTGCAGAGTCATTTTGGGGGCATTCAGAGGACTTCTTAGAGTACCCTGGAAAATTCAAAGGTTAACTAGTATAAATATGACTAGTAGGGCCCACAAGCATAAGTTAGTCAGGTAATTTGTTGGTCCGTAAGAATAACTTATCAGGAAACTGGTCAGATTAAGGAGAATGTGCTTTTGCTTTGACATGAGAAGAAAAGAGAAGGTACAAAACAGTACAAAAGGTGCTATGATTGGCATAGAGGAAGACGAACCTTGTTTGCCCACATTAGGCCACAAGCATTACAGAGGGACCTTGGACCAGCTGGGCCCCGACGCATTGCTGGGGTAAGCTTTGAACTGATGCCACAATTTTGGCAACTAGCAAAACAGGCCAAAATTAGTCACTGCATGAAGGCAGCAACCTTCTCCATATGGAACTGATGTAACATGATTTGCACATACACCAGTCAGAGTTGATAGTTGAAAAACATGACAACCAACTCACTGGGTTTCTCGAAAATGGTCATCCTCGCCGTTAGCTGGAGCGCCACAAGCTGCAGAAGAACAGGCATCATCACCAAAATCTGACCTCCCAGCAAATTGGCCTCTACGCCGTTTCATCCTGATAGTATTAAAGAGTTTGTACAATGTATGAAATAAAATAATTTATAATAAAACACTCAATAGCGATCCTTTTGAATGCAAAATAGGGTTATGCAGTGGATATGGTAAATAAATGTGGGAAATGTTCCCAGTGGTGAATGGTGGAGAGGAGCAATAGGTTGGCCAGGGTTTGTCCCCCTTCCCTGGCAGCTGCATCAGAAAGTAAAAGGATGATAAAAAAACCAGGCAGACCTTTTTTTGCACGATTAGAACAAAAAAAATGGTGGCCGGATTGAACCAGATTAAAAGGCACAGGAAAAAAAAGAAGGGGCATGGAAAATGAGTGCCTGGCAAGGTAATGGCAAATCATAAAACTCCAGAATATCACAATCAGTTCCTTTCTCCATGGAACCTATCTAATCCCTTGCATGATACTTCTCCCAAAATTCAAAACTATGAGGCGTACAAAGTAAATCCTCAACGCATTTTGATATTTAACTAAAATAAAATGTTTTATCACTTTGATTATGATAACCATGAATGTTTAAATATCTACTGAAAAAGATAGTCTTATAATAATGTATCAGAGGCTCAGAGCACATTATCTTTTGTAACATGCATGTATTGCACAAATACTCCAATAGGTAGATTCCATGGTGCATATCACCAGAATGATGTGAGAAAAAAATTAATTAAATGTTGGTCCTAATACCAAAGAATATTCTGTTTCACATTACAAGTATGTCTTCTGATGGCAGTGTCAAACATAATCAAGCCCACAATAAGCTGATAATTTCTCTAATGTGGACACCTGTGGACTAACTAATGCAGATATTCTTACAATTTATATCTCAAATCCCCACAAAACAACAACCCACCTTTTTAAACCAAGAATACTTTTAAAATTTCTTTATGCCTGGACTTCAAAATGTTAAATATGCATGCACCCTTTGAAACTGTGATATGTTATGATGGTCAGGTTCTGTGCAGCATAACTATACATTAGAAGTGGCATGAATTATGTCCATACTTTTGGGCAACCTCCTTCCGCACACTGTATCTAATCCTTTTATCGAAACATCTTTCCTTTCTCTTCTCGCGGAATCTCATTAAGGAAGCAACCCTTCTAGCAGCCACAGTTGTACTCTGCACATATGAGACAAAGCTTTAGGAGAAACTTGAAATAGTTATACATCCTTGCTGCAGACAATTTGTAGTGAGTAGATACCTTCTCATCATTTGCAGTAGGAACAGCCATGTTTACTAAACCGGGTGGAACCTCGTACCCTCCAAGTACTAACAGAACAGCCTGAACCTGTTCAAAAGGAAACATTTAGGCTATACCTCCCCCTTAGGTTGAGTTTCTGGATATGACACTCCAACACGCTCGCTTACATGTGGCCCCAGGATACATGTGTCAGTGAAATAATCTCATCACCATATACACTTAAATAATCAATAATGGTTCAGGCATATATTCACCCTCAGAACCTTTAATGTGGCTGCATGGTGCTTACTTTGTTATTGTACATGCCAGCGAAGCTTTTCACTACACTAGGCTTCATCAGGGTTCATGATTGCATTTAAAATCATTCTCCTTACTAGTACTGTATTTCAGGAATTGAGCTAGACCAAAGCAGAACACCTTTTAAATGGAACACAGGCAAAACCACCTTCTAACTTTCAGACCAAATCATTATATTATTTCATGATTAGACCCCTCGTAACATTTTGGAAGTATCACTACGACTTTGATTTGACTAATCCAGGTGCTTCATCTCAATTGCTCTCTGACAGAAGTTGCCTGTTCAGTTGGCTCCAGCTTTCCAAAGAATCTCCCCCAAACAACCAGAACAAATAGACTCCTCAACTTTCCAATGAGAAAAGTAAATCATAGGAATCACTCCAGTTTAACATGCTCAAAGAGTTTTCACACTTTGGTTCGAAACACTAATAAAACCTAAGGAGCCAAGAATGTATGCTTCTGATCTAAAAAACGAACCTATGCTTCTATTGCAATTTTATTCAGCAGATATAACACAAGTACAAATGTGTTATAGCCAAACCTATTCAGAATACCATCAGCTCCTCCTTTAGAGATCGACCAATAACAGTGACATATAACACACATTCTTAGGCGCAATTCAGCAGGCAAACAGACGGAAATCAGCTATTCACAACAGAGAATCAGAAACCGAAACCAATATAGCTACAAACGATAATCAATTCCCATTAGAATTCAATTAAGAACACTAAAGGCGGCAATTTGATTATGTGCAACTCAACAGCACATCGCCTCAGGAAAACTCGAACAATATTTCCGATAAAACGCATATGCCCGCAGAGCGATTCATCGCCCGCGCTGACCATATCCGGGCAACAGGAATCGCAACAAGTCAACGCGGCATATCGGGACCAGCGGGGAGAACCGAGCGGGGCGATGGAATTCGGAAGGGTGCAAGAGGCGCGACCTTTTGGGGCGGTACGGGGTCGAAGACGAAGACGTCGCCCTGGTACACCAGCGTGAGCTGCTCCGACGCGGCGCTCATCAGCGCCTCCGCCGCCGCCACCGAGGAGGCGTCGCCCCCGCCGGCAGCGGCTGGGCCATCCGCCGGTGGTGGCCGGGGATCGTGCTCGTCCGCCGCGGGCTCCGCTGCCATCGGCTGGGGATCGGACGGTGCAGATGCGCGGACAAGGGCGGACGGCCTCGGTTTGAGCACACGTGTGGAGAGGGGATGGACAGGAGCCGCGCACGTGTGGTGGTAGAGCACCGAGCTATTGTACCCCCCGCCGGTGTACGTGTCCGCCCGAGGGGCGTCAGAAGGCTACGCACTCTGGCTTTCCGCTTCTAAAGCAAAAATTGAAGTCAGGTTTACGCTTTCTAGGGGAGTTTGCGAGTGTAACAATTGTACGCCTTCCTGGTAAAGCAGCGTCAAGTTAGTTATAACAAGTTAAGATGATGAATTCGTGAGATTGCATCTCGATCGCCGCGCCTATTGTATCTCGATGGCACATACGGAGTACTCCTACTCTTTGGAGACGCGCCGCAACGGTCTTTCGTCCAAAGGGTGGCCTCCCCTTCTCGCTCCCAACCCACCCGCGCAGGACAACGCGGTCGCCGTGCTCTGCCGCGAACGACCACGGCCTGGCGTTCACGACGACGGCGGGAGGCAACGGCTGGCAGTGGGTGGACTTGCCCGGCCCGGCCGCGCCACCACAGGAGACGACGTCTCCCAGCCCGTCTGCGTCAACTGTGATGACTTGGACCTCGTGTACCACGGGGGCACCTGTGCGGGAGGATCTGGGCCGCCCTCGACGCCGCGCCGGTGCTGCTCGCCAAGTGCCGGCCCCCGACCACCTGCACTACGGGAAGCACTCAAGCACCTCGTGTTCGCCGGCGACGGGGCGCTCGCTGCAGGCGTGGTGTTTAGCGACGCGACGTCCCTGGCCGGCACGACGCCACGCGCGGCCGCACCAGGCGGCGGATGCGCATCCGGAGGCACGAGCCGGGCGGTGGCGGGCGCGCGCGGCGTTGGACGAAGGTGCGCGCACCTCGGCGGCAGCGCTTTCCTCATCAGGCGCCGCAGCCGCCGGTCGGTGGCGGTGCCGGCTTCCTCGCCGTCGACGTGGTTCATGCCCAACTCCATCTACTTCACCGACATAACTCCGGGATCCGAGGACCTTTGGCAGCTCGAGTAGTGCTGGTGGCCGGTAGCTTCCGGGCGTGCAACCGTACGTGGAGGCTTAAAACTTTAAAAGGCCATTTTGGTTTACACCTAGGGTTGGAAGCGGACCGGTTATGAACCAGATAGTGCCTTTCTCGTCACGAGACGGCAACTAGCTTACCTTGTTATTTTTCCAAATATAGTGCGTTGCAGCTAGTACTGTGTGGAGGACACCGCGTGGGTTATTTATGCTACTCCTGATGCGGTAATGCATTTCTCGTGTTATTTTTTTCGAAGTCATTTCATGCATATTAATACAAGAATGCTACAATTCTCTAACGCATAGTGCATTGGCATTGTTTCTAGTTCTCAAGACAATTACTTCTTCTATGACGTGTTGCCTGTAAAAATAGATCTAAAACGACTAGCTTTCTATGCCATTTTCAGTAGAATGAGTAAAAATAAGGCCAGTACGCCCGTATCAGTCTGTTACTCTGTTTCCACTTGCAAATGAAGCAGGAATGGACACTTCTGCACTCTTTTGGTTCTTTTGCTCCAACATGAACGGTGTCCTCTTCTGAATTATGCAGGGCTTATGGTGACTAGCTCCATTCCAAGCACGGTCGCAAAGGAGGCGAAGGTGTGCCCCATGTACTGCCTGGAAGGCAACTACACGACATGCCCATCCACAGGCACAGAGCAGCTGAAACCAGTGTGCAACTGTTGCATGGCCAACGAGAACGGCTGCACCATCTACCTGAAGAACGGGGGAGTGGAGAAATGCCCTTGAATAGCGTGATCTGAGCTCTTTCTGTACACTTATTAAAAAAAAGCTCTTTCTGTATGTCTAAACAAAAAGATGGGTCTTGTTGTTGAATAAAAATGTTTCTCCCTTTGTCTACTACGCCGTTATTGGAAGTGTTTCTGTTGAATAGAAGCCATCTTACAAAAAATAAACGAATTGCCTAATAAATATAGGTTCAGTAATTGCTTATGATTCATCAGCAGGTACACCTAGAGGTTAACATTGCAGCATTGCACGAATAAATTTACAGGAGCACAGACAAGGAACCAAAAATTATGAAACTGCAGATCTAAGTCTGCTTGAAAGCTAACTTTTTTGAAATAAACTTGAAAGCTAACTTTCAGTTTGATACAGATACAGCTGAACACAAATCACATTGCTCCGAAATCCCATAACTTCGCAGTACAACACATTGCTAAACAATGACAGGTAAAGATTGGTCAAGCAACGTACAAATAAAGGTATAATCCACATAACTTTGTTCAAAATAGCTTTGAGATTTGGTCATGATTATTAACCTGAACCATTGATATGTTACAACATGATACAACTGAGAGCATAATTTTGTTCTATTCAACAATACCCAATTCTTTAACATTCATTTAAATCTCTCAGCCACTCACAAGATCCAGTAGACCAGTAGAACAAAGTAATATTTTTCACTTGTCTTCACCAAACGCAACTCATGTTTTTCAAATAGCAAAACCGTGAGACTTAGAATCCTAGTTATTCTGATGTTAGAATCCTAGTTATTCTGATGTTAGAATCCTAGTTATTCTCATGCCAGATAATTTATTTATTTATCCTTCAAAGGAGAAAAGTAGCAAGTGTACTATGCAAAGGAGATTATTTTGGTCTGCCTAATTCAGCAACCTACCAGGTACTATGGTAGTATGGTAGGATTGAGGGCATGATTTATGTAGGATTAGAACAGTATATTCAGAGAATAACAGTCGATACAATGAAAATTCAGTTAGCAGATCTATATGAGAGACATCTCACTTCATTCATTTCATCGGTTAAGGATTAATACTTTCTTCAGAGTTCCTTGTTCTAAGAACTAGCAATTTTCAAATCTTGATGAACAGAAACGGCTTCTTATAAGTTTTCTCCTCAAGATACCCGTGTTACGCAATATATCTACTGCAAATTTCTTCTGTGCTGCTCGACCATGCACTCTACTAGACCTTTTCTTTCTCCTGCGGCATTACTATTTCAGAAACTCCATGGCACTACTACCATGCACCCATTATTTGTGCTGAGTCTAACGAATTATTTCAGAAACTCTTTCGAGCATACAGAACAAAGTCCGCGCATACACGATAAACTCTTAACCATAACCATTTCCTATACATTCATAACACTCATTCAGAACTAGCCTGATCCTCTATAACATTTTCAGAAGTCGCAACCTTAGCAAAGTCTCAGTTTCAACTCCAAGATAACAATTTTTACATTCGTATGCACACTTGACAAAATTAGCTGAAGCACTTCAAAATTTCACAAGTATCTTAAACAGTGGTGCACATCAAAGTAGTATCACCAGGACACAATCATTTCAACTAACTACTCCCCTCTAGATCTGAATTTTTATAGTGACCCAAATTTGAAACCAGTTATGTGAGAAATGATAATACCTCTCTAAAGTACAAGTTTTGCCCCGGTGCAAACAAACTTTACACCACCCTGGCTTGCCAAAACTTACCTAAAATCACCCCTTCCCATTTTGCACAATCACAACAACCACACAATGACAAGTGAAGTGAAAGCCACATCACTGCAGTTGTCTTCTCAAGAAACAAAATAATCCTAAGATAGAACTCTGATGCCCATCAATGAGTTGCTCCATTCCAAGTAAATGGATCTCTATTTTTCATATAATGAAACATACAATCAAGATACAGACCTTGAAGCATCTCACTAAGTCTAAGACCATATTCCCCAATGCCCAATCGGCATTTCCATTTTCCACTGGCAATAAAAAGATCTCCAGAATCAATTTCACTAATTATTGCTGCCTTGTTCCAAAATTCTTTAATTTTTCATATAATAAAGATAAAACGAATCAAGAAACAAAGCCATACAGATTTCTCGTCGTCTCACTCGAGAACAATCTTGGCGCCGATCGACCGCATCTTCTCGGCGATGCTCTCCGCCTCCTCCTTGGGCACTCCGGCTTTCAGCACGGCGGGCGCCTTCTCCACGAGCTCCTTCGCCTCCTTCAACCCCAAATTCGTGAACGCCCGGAGCTCCTTGATGATCTTGAGCTTCGCCGCGGCGTCGAACCCCTCCAGCTTCACGTCGAACGCCATCTTCTCCTCCTTGGCCTTCGCCTCCTCGCCGGCCGCCCCGGGGCCCGCCGCGCCGCCGGCGAGTGGAACGGCGCCGCCCGTGAGGATGGCCAGCGGGGGGAGCTGGTCGACGCCGAGGCGGCCGCGCAGAGCGTCGGCGAGGGAGGAGGCCTCGAGGAGGGTGAGGCCGGAGATCTCGTCGACGAGGGCGGAGACACGCGGGGTCGGTGTGACGGCGGTGGAGAAGGCGGCGGCAGGGATGGTGGGGCGGGGAGTTAGGAGGCGGCGGAGGTGGAGGAGGCGGGACGCCATTAGGGTTTTCGCGGGGGAGAGTGCTGACGCCGTCACGGCGACCGGCGGCGTGCAGTGCAGCAGATCGCTTGAAGTGAAGAGTTAACGCTTCGTCACTTCAAGACTTGAAGCGTATTTGGTGGATTACGTAAACGAGTCAAGAAGGCACGTTGGAAGGCAGACAAATCTGTTCCGATCAATAATTATGTTGGAAATTCAAAATTTTTGTTAATGAACAGCGTGAAGATTTGATGTTGGTGCTAAGATCAATTCTAGTAACAAAATTGAAGGCAAAAAAATCTAGTACGGACGCAAAAGCTTACACTTTTCCGAATTTTTATTAGAAGAAGAAGGGGGTTGGTCCTGTTTATAAGAAAAATCGGGTCCGAAAACCATACAACTTCGGTCCGAAGACCGTACAACTAGAGAGGTATCATACCATCTCACACAACTCCGGTCCCTCGACCGCACAACTAGGGGTAGAATCTCCCAAACCACTTCGGTACATGCAACTAAGAAGAAACTCGATGGGTTGGATTGAGACATCAACACACACCATTACGAACAACTCAAACAACTTCAAAGGATGTGTCGGGTCACATTGGGACATCGACCCGAATCTTCACTAAAATTCACTCGATCGGATCGAGACGTTGACACGAGCCACCACTGCCATGGACCGAAACCTCTCTTCTTCTCTACTATTTTTTTTAGCTTTTTTAATAAAGAAAAGGAAAACAAAGAGAAAGGACAAGAAAGAAAACATCCTCACATAAGCAACCAATGTCGAAGCACCAAGACGGAGAAGTCCGACGACACCACAGCCCCAATAGGAGGCAAAGTCCGCGCTGAAGATAATCGACATCGCCTTCAGGAAGGACATGACACACGAAGCGCCATCGACATCGTCCCACAAAGGGACAAGCTTTCACTTGCATCTTCACTGCGAAGCGACGAGACGGCTGGCACCACCAACCTCACCACCATGACGCTGCTGGGAGCCTACGCATGACCGCTGTCAACGGCACCACCACGATGCCGCCGGCAAACATCCGTACAAACCGTCGTCGGTCATGCCACCACAACACCACCGACACATTCGCTGCAGGAAGAAGGCGGCCCGGGGCAACTAGATACGCCACCATGGCACCTCTAGTGCACCGTCACTCGACTGCAGCTAGCCACACCACCATGGCGCCGCAAGCACAGGCCCAAGCAAGCCACCGCCAGCCGCGTCACCAAGACGCCACCAAAGTACACATCCACAAGCCATCCTCCAAAGACGTCGTTGCTGCGTGACAACTAGCCAGCAGGTCCCGGCCGCGGACGCGGGCACGGCCAAGGCCGGACCGCGACGCCGCCGCCGCACCGCCCGGCCCAAGGCGCTGGTCGTCGCCGCGGCGAGGAGAAGCCGGACGCCACCAAAAACCGGGCCGCCGCACCGAGGAAAATGGCTGGCCACCACCGTCGTGGAGGAGCCCGACCACGGGTCGCTGCCCTGCATCCTACCGTCGGATCCAGCCGAGGGCCACCGACAGGGCGCGGATCCGGCCGCCCCTGCCCGGATCTGGTCGGTGGCCAAGTTCCCAGAGCTTGAGGAGAAGAGGGGTAGAGGAGGAAGAAGAGGACTAGGAGGGGGAGAAGGAAGGGGGCAGAAGGGAGAGGGTCCCGCCGCCACCCTCCTTGCTGCTCGCCGGGCCTCCGACGGCCAGCTCCGACGGCGGCGGAGGTGAGGGAGCATCGGCGGGGTTAGGCTGGGGGCGGCGGGGGGAGCCGCCCGAGTCGCCAAGAGGGCGACGCGGGGGCGTGGATGGGAACATTGGCACAGATGTATGGGTTGTAAGAAATAGAATTAGAAGTTGGCAAAGGATAGATAACTAGCTTAGCATCCAAACCGAGATGTAAAGCATGTTCTACTTTCCTCGGAGGAGAACAATTTGTGAATTCTTTTTGTCTTTGTCATGAACTTTAGGGTGAACATTGACCTTAGATTCTTAGAATTGTGATTCGGGTTAAAATTTGAAATTTTGATCTGAGGGTACGAAATTTGAGTCCAGTTCTTGAAGAATATATTGAGTTGAAATCTAAAAGCATTCAAACTTGAAGTTCCAGAATATGTGCTTGGTATTAGCATCACTTCTAATCTTAACTCTCAATAGCAATTTAGTCCAATAAATATAAATGAAACGATACAAAAAGAATAGCATGCTCATCGATACCAGTAGAATGTTTAAACATTTACGGGCTTGATTATCAATTCCAAGCTCTCGACACTGCCATATACAGCAGTGGGATACGGTATTCTACACGAACCATTTACTACAAACTTCCCCAAAACTTGTCGCAACAAAATCTCTCCTCAGATAACCTCGTACACGACGACCTGCGCGGTGTCGAAGTCATGGTGGAACTGCAACCCCGACCGGTCGCCGGCGACGAAATCCCTGTCTGCCGCGAAGGGCCGCAGGACGGAGGCCGTAGAATGGAGGCCAAAGCTCCTGGCCTTGGCGTCGTCGTCGTTGGCTGAGGACGACGTCGTCGCCGCCGCCTGGGTGTGCGGCGGCTTGTAGTACATGCGCGCCGTCTGCGGGCAGTGGGAGTGGAACCTCGCCGCGACGCGCACGCCCATGTCCAGCATCTCCACGTACCGAGACATCTCGATATCTTGTCTTCTCCGGTGGCTCTCTGTCGCCGGCCGCCGCGCGTCGGTCGCACGCAAGGGAGAAGGCACGGATTGGATGCGAGAGCGGAGCGGTGGTTCTGGCCGTGTTGCGCTCTGTGGCGTGCACACACGAGGATGGCAGGCAGGGGGAGTTGTTCGTGCCAGCGGCTATACCTGTGCCGCCGGGCACGACAGGCAGGCAGGCATGGCGAATTGGCGAGGAGCTGGGAGCGCGTGGTGCGTACGTGCGTGCGGGTGGGCATTCCAGTTTTGCGTGGCTTTCGTGCTGGTTTGGTTTCCCACGTTGGGGAGTTGACTAAACGTGCCCTTTTGCATTGTGGTTCAGGCCTGAGCATGCTTTCCGTTTCCGTGCATGCACCGGCTCACAACTACACCTTGTTATCACAAATTCCACCTTCAAAGTCCACTATGCAAAACGAAGATCCTCGTCACATCAAAATGTCATAGCATGCATAGAGTATTAAATGTAGATGAAATCAAAATCTAATTGAACAGTTTTGTTGTACTCTACGAGACGAACATTTTGAGCCTAATTAATCAATTTTTAGATAATTTTTCACACATACAAATAAAATGCTACAGTGACCCACACACTTCAAAAGGCTAAAGTTTAGCTCCTAAATTTAGGAACTGGCGTACCCAATCGGCTGACTGTCAGCCGGGCTGGACGGCAGATTTCGGGGAGAGAGCTGACGCCGTCACGGCGACCGGCCGGCGTGCAGACTTGACGGTGTATTTGGGGGCCAGTGCTAAAGTACTCAGGTTACATGTTAGGAGGTAAGACCTCAAACTAATCACATCCATCGATTTTTAAAATAAATAAACCATTTAAATAATTAGGAAAACAAATGCCAGTAATCTCGCCGTTTTACATGTAGGTCCGATCATGTTAGTCACGGAGCCGATATGGTGCGGCAGCCGGACTCAAACCCTGTCCAGCCGTCGAGTTCTTTTTTTCTTTGATTTGACCAAATCCATCACGTATGTTGCTTTTGCAACAAATCTTATGCTGTAAGATATTCACGCATGGAAGATACGTTGATTAAACCAATCAAGAGTTTACAATCTTCTTAGAGTTATAAAGAAATAAAAACGGAAGAGATAGAGGCCCTGTTCGGCTGGTGACGGGTGACGGATGCTGGTTTGTGCAGAGAGAAAAATACCGCTGACAGGCTGCTGATAAGCCAAACAAACAGGACGAGATTCAGGTGACCTGACGATGCACGCATGACTAAGACAAGCACGTCACATTGATTTAAGAGCACAGAAGGCCGGGTGATGCACTCGTGCCGCATTATGAACAGGGTCGGAGATCCTCCACATGCGGAACGGGAAACAGGTTGCTGGAACCGCCGGCCAATGTGATTAGATCTAATGGAAATTGTAACACCCTAAAATTCATCACAATTAAATTGTAGCAATTTCTGAATTTTTCTAGGATTTATTAAGGCCTGAATAAATATTCTATGATTTAATTGGAATTTCTAGCTTTTTTATCAATTTAAATATCATATTAAATAATTTTAGTCAAAATAAGTTGTTGATGAATTCATGATGTTGCATTTATCTTTTGTTTGCTGTTCAATTAAGTTGGAATTTAAATTCTATTTAAATTCGAATTTAATTTGAATTTGTTTGATGTTTAGAATAGTTGTTTTCTGTCGAGTTCACTTTTGCCCCTCGAACTCTTGGCCCGTCCGACTTTGGCCCCTCTACTTTTTCTCCTCGGACAGCCGGCCTGCTCCTTTCCCCGGCCCAGCAAGTCCTTCGCGGCCCATCTCCTTGCGCCGACCCGCTCCGCCTTCCCCTCTCTGACGCTCACTGACGCGTGGGGCCCACGCGTCAGCTCCGTCTTCCCGAGTCGGACTCGATTCGGGCGCGCACGCCTAGGCAGGCGAGGGCCTAGCCCTTTTACCCGCGCGTCGTGGCCCCCTTTGCCTCTCCCCGCTCTTTTCGCGCGTCGCCCTGCCCGCAAACCCTAGCGCCGTCTTAGACCTTCGCCGCCGCCGAGTGGAGCTCCGCCGCCGCGCCGCCGGTTCGCTTCGTCCTCGCCTCCCTCTCGCCAAGTTCTGCCCCAGGAGGTTCGGTAAGAAGCAGTGAAGCTCCCCTTGCGTTTTGATTCAAGTTTCGGCCGCACCCGTGCCTAATTTGTGCTCGCGGACGAGTTTGCAGCGCCGCCGCCTTCTCTCGTCGCCGGTCGCCGTCGACGCTCCTCAGCCGCCAAGAACCCCCGGAGTGAGTTCGGCACTTCCCCCTTGTGCTCTCCGTCCAGTCCGAGGCCGTTTTGGTGGTCCCTAGGTCGTTTTCCGCGCCGCTCTGGTGAAGCGCCGCCGCGCTCGCGTCGCGCCGCCGCCGTCGACCCCGTCGCCGGCGACTCCTTCCCTCTGGATCGGCTCGGGACCGTCCGATCCGGATCCGGCGGTCCGCGTCAGCCCGAGCCCCAAGTCAAATCGGAGACTTACCGGTCAACCTTGACCGTTTTACAAAGAGACCCTCCAAGATTTGGAAATCAACCCGCGGTCCTGAGCAGTTCAAAAATATTTTGATTTAAGTCATTTTTCTTTCGGATTAGTCCCTGCAAGTTTTAAAATTGCGCCCGAGGTCCAAGTTTGGTATTTTTACATGAAAACCCTCGTAGTTTAATACAAAATTATGTTTTAGCCCTCGGATTTTCGCAGTTAAGCCCCTGGAACTTTTAAAACTTTACCAGCAAGTCCGTGAACCTTAGAAAAGCCATATCTTTTGCGTTTTAACTTCGATTTTAGTGTTTCTCGCGCTCACGCGTTCGTGGTGATGCGTAGATTAGTTTTGTGCTGTTATTTTCTTCTGTTGGAATGGTTTGATATACTGTTTCTTATTTATTGTATTGTTTTGTTGTATGTGTTCGTGTGATGCGTATAGGAAACCCGCCGTTTGAGGAAGTGTTTGAAGAAACAACTGTTGAAGAGTTTGACCAGCAGCAGGGTTGGGAAGAAGGCAAGTATTCCTTGATCATGCCCGTTTGTACCTAAATGACATGTAATTTAAGTACACCATTTATTTATCGCTTGCATTAATATTGCTGGGTCCCATTAAGGATTTCCTAGTCTGTTTTACCATATCTTGCAGCTGGGTCATTAAATTAATTTGACTGGTAGATGATGCTTAGCTGCTCAACTGGGATTGGTCTAATGAAACCCCTACTCTATGTTCCATTACTATATTTTAATTAAATAATGACAAGATCACATCTTTTAATTGGAACATGGAGCGACCACCCAGAAAAACAGTACAACCATAAGTGCTATGTGACTTTGGATTTGACTGACTAATTAGGTAATCTAGTTTGGGATAGTTTTACCCAAAAGGGGCAAGAGGTGCGGCGGTTGACGAGGTATAGCCCGGTCCTCTTGAGCGGTAGGCTTTGCTAAGATACACGACTCACTAGGGAGGGTTATGCTTTGCTCCTGAACCGGAAGCCTTAGCGAACTATCACTTATTAGAGTATCTTTGTAAAGGTCTCATAGTGAAACCCAGTATTCGGTCCACGTGGTGTGGGAAGGGTACATGCTTTTGGGCAATGGGAATCACGTCTTATGGTGAATGTGTACAACCTCTGCAGAGTGTAAAACTGTTATAACAGCCGTGCTCACGGTCATGAGCTACCTGGACCCTCACATGATTAATCTATCAGACTATGATCTAAATTGTGGTTATGTGAATATGATGAGTTTATGTTATCATTTAATCGTGGTTGGTATATACTTATATTTGCTAGTAAATAGATGCTTAAATAAAACTTTGACCAACTAAAAGTGCTTAATGCAGCTGTCCTTTCAGCCTTCCACTTTATAAAGCCTAGCATGTCATTTATTTCCATACTTTGCTGAGTACGACATGTGCTCACGCTTGTTTATTTATATTGCATCGACCACACTCGGACTGTTGCTCAGATTGGGAGAATTTTGAGGATTATACTACTGATTTTGAGGAATTCTAGGCGAGTCCTTCAATCAACTGCCTGCGGAGATGGAGTTATTTTGCTTCGTTTAGTTAAACGTTTATTTAAGTCTTCCGTTATAACATTTGTGTCAACTCTGAGTTTGTAATAAATATACTTTAATACTCTTTCGTATGCATGGTTATGGATATTCACTTGTGACGTCTACCATATGTGTGTAAACTTGATCCTGGCGCACACATGAGATGCACCTGGTTTTCTTTCTAAAACCGGGTGTGACAGAAATATACTTTCCATTTTTTCATTTAAAATAAGTTTTTAATCTATTACCTTTTAAGAAGTAATATGTAATAAGATCTACAGTCCATGTTCGCTTCGGAGTACATTAGCAAAGCCCTTTTTTTTCAAGTTAAGTCTTCTGCCTTTTCGGTGTTCTCCTTTTTCCTTCTAATTATCGGTGTTCTTTCTTAAAAAACAAAACAGAACACTTTATTTTTTCGTGAGGCAAAATTATAAAGTTATTTAAAGTTGACTTATGCCGGTGCTAAAGTACTCAGGTTACCTGTTAGGAGGTAAGACCTCAAACTAATCACAGCCGTCGATTTTTAAAATAAATAAACCATTTAAATAATTAGGAAAAAAGAAAATACCAGTAATCTCGCCGTTTTACATGTAGGTCCGATCATGTTAGTCACGGAGCCGATATGGTGCGGCAGCCGGACTCAAACCCATGTCCAACCGTCGAGTTCTTTTTTTCTTTGATTTGACCAAATCCATCACGTATGTTGCTTTTGCAACAAATCTTATGCTGTAAGATATTCACGCATGGAATATACGTTGATTAAACCAATCAAGAGTTTACAATCTTCTTATAGTTATAAAGAAATAAAAACGGAAGAGATAGAGGCCATGTTCGGCTGGTGACGGGTGGCGGATGCTGGTTTGTGCAGAGAGAAAAATACCGTTGGCTGGCTGCTGATAAGCCAAACAAACAGGGCGAGATTCAGGTGACCTGACGATGCACACATGACTAAGACAAGCACGTCACATTGATTTAAGAGCACAGAAGGCCGGGTGATGCACTCGTGCCGCATTATGAACAGGGTCGGAGATAGGTTGCTAGAACCGCCGGCCAATGTGATTAGATCTAATGGAAAGATACTTTCCATTTTTTCATTTAAAATAAGTTTTTAATCTATTATCTTTTAAGAAGTAATATGTAATAAGATCTACGGTCCATGTTCGCTTCGGAGTACCTTAGCAAAGCCCCAGCCGTCGATTTTTAAAATAAATAAATCATTTAAATAATTAGGAAAAAAGAAAATACCAGTAATCTCGCCGTTTTACATGTAGGTCCGATCGTGTTAGTCACGGAGCTGATATGGTGCGGCAGCTGGACTCAAACCCATGTCCAACCGTCGAGTTCTTTTTTTCTTTGATTTGACCAAATCCATCACGTATCTTGCTTTTGCAACAAATCTTATGCTGTAAGATATTCACGCATGGAAGATTCGTTGATTAAATCAATCAGGAGTTTAAAATCTTCTTAGAGTTATAAAGAAATAAAAACGGAAGAGATAGAGGCCCTGTTCGGCTGGTGACGGGTGGCGGATGATGGTTTGTGTAGAGAGAAAAATACCGCTGGCTAGCTGTTGATAAGCCAAACAAACAGGACGAGATTTAGGTGACCTGATGATGCACGCATGACTAAGACAAGCACGTCACATTGATTTAAGAGCACAGAATGCCGGGTGATGCACTCGTGCCGCATTATGAACAGGGTCGGAGATTCTCCACATGCGGAACGGAAACAGGTTGCTGGAACCGCCGGCCAATGTGATTAGATCTAATGGAAAGATACTTTCCATTTTTTTCATTTAAAATAAGTTTTTAATCTATTACCTTTTAAGAAGTAATATGTAATAAGATCTACGGTACATGTTCGTTTCGGAGTACCTTAGCAAAGCCAATAAAAGAGCCAAAAGAAGGGCCGAGTAGCCAACCACTCCGCCTCCAGCGCAGTGGCGGCAATCGATCACTCCCGCCGTTCGCCGGCTACCATTTCGCCACCGGCGCTCTCCTTCTCCCTTCCCATTCTCTAGCATCTACATACGCGGCTCCTTCAACAATATAGATTGTGCTTGGTTTAACATTGGCGTAATCAGATTCCACGTAATCAAATACCGGAGATGCAGAGAACTCCCGTAAACAGAAACCGCTGTCTATCCAGCGTAATAAGATTTCGTTGCCAGTTCTCGGCCTCGTCGTCCGCTCGACTTCGAGAGAGGCTGTGAGTGCGACCGTTACTGACAGCCGCATCGCAGGATCGTGTATACCTTGTGGATAAATGGTCAGTGCCGCTCATGCAGGCTCTCTTTCGCGTCATGATTCCATTACCGAAGCTAAACCAAGCAAAACGCGTAATTGCTTACATCGTTTACATTTACCTAGCTCTTCCATTCCCTTTACGTTACCTATAAAATTCTCCAACCAAACAGCACCGTACTAATCTTCTACTCAGGGACACCGGTCGAGGTCTCTTTTCGCCACAGTATCATGATGGGCTCTAGCGTCCAGTCCTCTCGCCCGCTTGATGACACCAACAAGTGCTCTTCTCCACCCACGGCGAAGCCGACGTCGAAGACGGTGGCAGGACCGCCGATCGACAGTGCTGACACGCGCGGGGGCTCATCCGCACAGGTTTGGCTACTTGCCTCGCTGGCACCCCTAGACCTGTTCGACGAAATGCCTAAACCAAATTTTCTAATGCCACGAGCCGATGGCAATTCTTTTAGATTCTTACTCGATTGCATTGCATCTGCAGGAGCCTCCAGATGCTCCCGCCTCCCTGCTGGGCCTGCGCGTTCTCCTCGGGCTCTCCTTCTTGAGGACGCTGGATGCACACAATGCTGTGCCCTCTCCCGCGAACAGCCGGCCAGAGCGAGGTGGTGCCCATCTGCCGTTCTCTAGTGGTGCTACAAATGGGAACTCGTCACGTGCTGCCCGTGCCCATCCACGGCGCCCTGCTCCCTTCGCGACCAGTGACAATCAGCCAAGTGCTGTCAATCCTTCGCACCCTGCTACTGACTCTGACCTCAATGGTGGTGCTGCTGCCAATCCTCAGCGCACTCCTGCTCTACCCATGAAGCTCTCCATGCTTCTGCAGGAGCCTCCTGGTGCTCCCACCTCCTTGCTGTGCCTACTCCTTGAGCTCTCCTTAGTGAAGATGCAACGGCTGCGTCCACACACTGCCGTGTCCTCTGAGGTGAATGACAACCAGCCAGGTGTGGCCCATTCTCAGTACTCTCATGCTCCTGTTGCAGATGAGAATCCGTGTGGTGCTATTTATCTTCTGCATCTTGCTCCCTCTGCCACCAATAGCAGTCAGCCAAGCGCTGAAAATCCTCGGCAACCTACCATTGACTCCGCTCTCAATGGCAACCAGCCAGGTGCTGCCTATCCTCGGCGCACTGCTGCAGCAGCTCTAGCCATGAAGCTCTTCATGCTTGTTTGCTCACGACGAAGGACTCCACAGGTCTCTGAGGAAAGGACCCCACCACCTCTGCCACCCTTTACAATGCCACTAAACGGCATAAGGCATCAAGTTTTCCTTGGAATCCCTCTGATGCTTGCTGTACACAAGGTGATGGATTTCGCATTGTCTTTGCTTGCACTTGCTCCAACTCTGTCTGCAGGCTTACAACACAGTTTTGGAGTCTGATTCTTTTTTTTCCGTTTGTGATTTGCAGATATCTAATATCTGGGCTCGTTTCGGCTGTGGTGCTGTACTATCTTATCTTATCATTTCCACTTCTCGTGGTGCTACCATTTTTAGAAGTTTCAGCATTAGGCTTGCTGAGGGAGGATTTGCTGCTCGCTTGTGTAGCTTGGCCTTGGGTAGGTTTGGTTATGAGCGTCTTCCATTTGTTAGCATAGCTGAGTTTATCGACCTTGTTAGCACTTTTTTTAGACACACAGGATCTGCTTTGAAAAGTGCTTCTGATATTCTAAAGAAAGTCAATGAGTATTGTACGGCCAATCGTCCACAGCCTCATGTTCGACTGGAGGGTAGGCCTTCTACTGATAAAAGCAATGAGGCCAGTAGATCTCAGGAAACAATTGGTACTGTGAGTGAAGGCGAATGTATGATTATCTCTTCTGTGAGTGAAGGTCGCGCTTTCATATCAAAATGGAAAGGAGGGAGCAATCAAATTTCTGTAGATGTGCCTCCAAATATGTCACTTGAAACAGCTACAGAACTCAAAGGACTTTTTGAAAGTGAGGGTGCTAAACATATGTTGGAAGGTGCTATCATCAACTCAATTCTACAAGATGGTTTTGTGTCTGCCAAACGTGAGTTTGAAAGGGCTGCCAAAAAATTGAAGAGATTCAGAGATTCTATGTTCCTACATCATCATCAGGTTTGCAATTTGCACTTCTGAAGTGTAAGCTATTGGCTAATTTGATATTTTTCATTGATACTTATTGGTGTTTACAGATAAGAAAACTGATCAGGTACAATGCTTGCCTATCTTCTCCACAGCACTTGTTGTATAAGATACTGTTTGCTGCCTATGTTTGCTGCACTGTTAAATATGTTTCCATCCCTTAAGTATTGTTGAGTTGACATACCACTTTAAAAGGCCAAATCCCTTTTACTATCTTGCCTAACTCCATTAGGATTCTGATTGTGGGGGGTAACTTTACTGCGCCTTCTGTGACACGCTGTCTTTGTAGCACATGCTAACAGCAGCAACACTTAGCTTGTTACATTTAACTTGGTTTGGTTATCAGTTTTGGTTAGATTAAACTGTTGCGCTGTGCTTGCACTTTTTGTAGCAATATATTATATATTATCTACATGCCTGGATTAAGGTGTCCACCCTCATTTGCACTGTTACATCTGTGACAGCAGGTGGGCATTGTCTAGATGCCACTTTTCCTGGATGAAAGTTTCAAGAAAACCCACCTCTCCAATAAAGCTGCAGGAATATATACTTTAGGAGTTGCTACCTCATTCAATAAATTGCCACCATAGATGTTGAATGAGATTCTATTAAATTAATTATCTCTAACTCTGTAAAGTTCTCTGTTCTTGGCATAGTGGAGGGTTTGCAGGCACAATTAAGCATGTCAATATTGTTTGATAGTGTACCTACAGTTTCATAAACGAAATTCTATCTATTGTCTCATGACTGGGAAAACCTCAGTGAATTCTGGTATAATATCCTGCATAGCAGTGATCTTGCTTCACTTTCCCCGCAGCCGGTCGACTCTTCTTTTGATGGCTGGTGGGACAAGGCGAGTCTGGCAGTTAGCAGAGATGCATGGAAGGGTTTGAATTCACTCATCATCCTTGGAGCCTGGACTATTTGGAAGCATCGTAACGATTGTGTTTTTAATGGAGCCAGCCCCAGTTTGTCTACAGCCTTGACCCTTGCTAGGGATGAAGCTCGGCTATGGGCTATGGCAGGCGCTAGGGGGCTGGGCTGAGATGCTTGTGTTGGTCAGGTCTTACCTTTTTTTTGTAGCAGGTGATTAGTTTCAGGTTGTAGTTTGTGTGGGTGTGTGTGGGTTGGGTCTCTGTATGACTCTCTTCTTCTATTAATGAAATGATGCGCAGCTCTCCTGCGTATTCGAGAAAAAAAATAAGTTTCTAGAGTATAGTTTCTATATTATAACTTGTACCAAATTAATACATTGTATCTCAAATCGGAATGAAGAGGATAAGGCACAGGATCAAAGTGTATGGACCACGAGCCAACCTATGTGCTAACAAAGTGAGAGCAATAAGAAAGTGAAGCAAATTATTACCAGAAGTACCTCGTTAGCTATGATATTAAGCTCTTCACACATCTCAAATGATTGCCAGTGCACTAATACCTGAGAAATGGAGGCAAACAATCTCTTAATTATCATTCTTTTTTCCCTGTGATCTTGCCAAAGTAGTAAGGAAGCTCATGGTTTATGGCAGAGGACGGTCGTCGGTTCATCAGGTAGGTGGCTGCAGATAGCGCCTCGGCCCAATAGGCTGGCGGCATAGAAGCTTGAAGAAGTAATGTGCGCACGGAATTGTTGAGCGTACGAAGAATACGTTCAGCCTTGCCGTTTTGTGCCGAGGTGTATGGACAGGAGAGGGGAAAACAATGCCATGCGCAGCAAGAGTACTATGCATGGCGTGCTTAATAAACTCAGTGCCATTATCAGTCTGAAAGCATTTAAGAGGAAGGCTAAACTGAGTACGAGCAAAAGCAATAAAATCAACAATGTGTTGATGCACCTCAGATTTGCTCTTGAGCGGGTACGTCCAGCAATAGTGCGTAAAATCATCCAAAAGCACTAGATAATACTTGCAACTAAAAACACTCGCAATCGGAGAGGTCCAGACATCACAGTGAACAATCTCAAAAGGGAAAACATTTTTAGACGTAGAGGTGCTAAACGGAAGACGCACATGCTTGCCAAGCTGAGTGAACTATCTTATTACATGAAATCAAATTGTTTTTCCTAAGGGATGCTATGACTGCTGGACCAGGATGACCGAGACGACGATGCCACAAGGAGGTAGAGGCGGCGAGCATGGCATGGGCAGAAGAAGGGACGACTGAGGGGATGGTGTAGAGGTCGCCAGCACTATTGCAGCGAAGAATCACGTGCCCTGTCCTGGTTCCTTAACAGAAAAAACAAAAGCGTCAAATTCAATAGAACATCTATTGTCGCGGGTGAACTGGCGAACAGAAAGGAGGTTATGAATGAGTGATGGACAAGGACGTTCAAAGCGAAAGTAGACGTATCGGTCTTAAGGATGGAGGAACCTCTAGATGTGACAGGAATACGTGCACCATTGCCTACAGTAATCGTAGAATGAGCAGCAGGAAGGCGGGAGAGGAGTATACCGTCCGAGGAGTGCATGTGGGTGGAGGCGCCAGTGTCCATCACCCAAGCATTGCCCTGAAGCGCCATCTGCTGGATTGCCGCCACCAACCCGGCTGAATCCCACGAAGGAGACTGGGCAGGCATCGGAGAGGAGCCGAAGGCGGCATTGGCCTGCGGAGGGGGACCGAGCACGCCCTGTACGCCGTGCCACTGGCCGCTGCCGCCGCCACCAGCGCCGTGCGCCCCCTGGAGGGTCTGCAGATTTATGCAAATCCACAGGCCGGCCGGGAAGGGAGCGCGAGGCTCCTGTCCGCCGTAGTTGTTCCTCCTGCCGTTGTTCTTCCTGCACCACTGACCGCCATTAGAGCCACCATTGCCCCGTTGCGGCTGCTGCTGCTGAGGCTTCTGCGGCGGTGGTGGACGACGGTCTGAGCCGCTACAACTAGAAGAGGATGAGGCAACAAGAGCGTTAGTTGCCTCGACCTTGGCTTCATTCTCCAGGCGTAGTTCCTTCAACTTGAGCTGATCAAGTGCGGTGGAGAAGGTCATGTCGGGGGTGCCAGCAATGATGTCGGCGGCGGTGCTGAAGCGAGAGTTGACGCCGCGAAGCAGGTTGAAGAGAAGGGTGGGCGCCGACACAGGCTGGCCGACGTCCCGAAGGGCATCAGCATCCTTCTTCATCTCGTTCCCGTAGTCTTCAATCGAGCGATCTCCCTGAGTCATGGAGTGGAAGGCGTGGCTCAGGAAGATCACGCGAGGAGCTTGGTTCGCTTGGAAATGAGCAGCAATGGACGCCCATAGGTCATGGGCAGTCTGATTGGGCGCCATGGCGAAGTCGAGGACCGCATCTGCAATGGAGCCGTACAACCAGCTGCTGACGTAGAAATCAGCCTTGCTCCACTCGTCGGTGCGCGGGTCGGGACGAGCCGTGCCATCGATGTGTGCAAGAAGGCTGAACTTCCCACACAACGACTCGAAGAAAGCACTCCACTTGGTGTAGTTGGGAGAACGAAGCTCCAGCTTGAGGGGAACATGGGACTGGATGTTGATGGAGGCGTAGTTGGCGGCCATGGCGTCGTCGAGATCGTCGCCGGAGGAGCAGCCGCCGAACAGAAGCGAGAGGCCGACGGAAGAGTCGGAGTCGCTGTCCTCGGAGGGGGAGTCCGCGTGGGTAACGCAGGACATGCACAGATCCAATCTGTGAGACGTCACAGCCGGCCAAGGAGGCGAGGCGCGAGGCAGGGGTGCGATCAGGGAGGTGGCGGCACCTGGTGGTGTGGATGCCGACGAGCAGAAGAGGCAGCGGAGGTGGAGGGGAGGGCGCAACCAGGAGGGCGCGCTGGAGGGGGGAGGGCTGGCGGCGACGACCAGGGAGGTCGGCGCGCGCGTGAGGAAGAGGTGGGAGGGGAGGTGGCACAAAAAACCCTAGGGTTAGGCTCTATACCATGTAGAATATTGGGCAAACACCACACACCCAATATGGGCGGGGTGACCTTTCATTATATAGGCTGGATACGGCTTGGAGTACAAGTAATTCAATACAATACCATATACATCACTATATATCTAACAGTAATGAAACTTGGGGAAACGACACAGCTAAAACATACCTAATTCAATTAGCCCTGTTGATAGATCCAACTCTAAAAACTTAATTTGACACCATGATTGGATGGCTAGGAGAGAGTGGAAGCCGCACCTTTCTAGTGTTCCTATTTTTTCTGCCCTAGCAGAGGGTGGGGGGGGGGGGGGGGTAGGTAGGTCCTTGACATGTATAGATATAATTTTTTTAGCCCACATGCCATACAAAATCCATAGATTTTAATTTAGCAATAAACAGAAGTAATTTATGTTGCAACTATATGTGTATACATATTACGAGTCTATAGATGTTACTGAGTTGTACTGCTCTTAATATGTTGGTATGTCCAGTCCATTTGTTCCTACTGTTTGAGATTGGCTTAAAAAGGAAAAAAGTAATCCACCCACTTTAAAGAAACTCCAGTCTTTCATTTTGTTGTAGTGGTATGTATCATTTACGACATGATTCAGAATCCTGTTCTTTATCATTTTACCTTAATGGCATAACTCAACTTAAAATATGGTCCCTGTAGATTAATTTATGTTTCCAATTTCTTTTGACTCACATATCATTGATATGCTGGATTGTAGCATTTTGACGTAATTTGCAGTTAGTGATGTATTGCCCTCTTTTTTGGCATGAAACTCCTTTTCAACAAGCTGATGCGTCATTATATGATATACACTAGCTAGATGTCATTCAAAGAGGTAAAAGAGGGAGGTCCCAGATATCTCTTGATAGGCTATAATTTTTTCTGTTGGGTGAAAACTTAATCCTTTATCAACTTGTAAGAATTTTTTATAAAAATTGGTTCATACGGAGCGAATTATAAACTTTTCAAAACCTTGAATGTCATCTGACTAATTTTTGCTGCAATAAATAGATGTATGTTAAATATCTTATGCTCTATTGTGCTCACAAGATTAACTGGTATCATGAGTGTTGTAAACTTGGGATATTTACTTATCCAAGCATGGATGGATTTTCTTGATACTCAGATCCTACCCAGTATTGTCGTTCATATATTTCTTAGGACAATGTCCCCTCTTCTTGCAAAATGTAATTTTGAGGCTTAATATAATGACAAATAATTTTCCTTTTTGGGGTGCGGTGCAGATATGGTGACGACCAATTGTGAGATACTTGAAACAAGATTGCTGCAGATTGAGAAGTCAAACCGTGAATTACTCAAGACATCAAGCATACTGCTGCTGACAATATGTCATTGTTATTCCAAACTTATTTTTCTAGTGGAAGATAAAGAATGTCGCAGAAATGAGAATATACAGTAAATTTGACATAGAGATCACGAATCTTGCTACAGTTGGCAATATGTTGGCATAATTGCTTGGGGTGATGAATTAGATTCGGTTAAAAAAAATGGAAATGTCTATTGTAACCTACTTTGAATGTCACGTATCTTGTTGCTAACATTTAACCTCTAAATATCAAACCTGTAGACTCCATGCATTTGCACCTGTACTGAACCGTGTGCACATCTCTTTTTTTAAAGCGATAATTTGAAACCTCCTGAATTTGCTCTTTCTCGATTCTATGGAATCTGTCTGAGTGAATGGATCTAATTTTCCTGGACTATCGCGTTTTGTTTGAGAAGGCAACAATTCATGTATCTTGATTTGGCGTAGCACTACAGCGTGATTAGTAGAAACGCATAGGATTTAGATCAAATAAAGGCATCAGAAGCGTAGACACACAGATTTATAATAGTATGCACTCACAACCATCATTCAGAGCTATCACAAATAGTTACTGAACATGTTATACAAAACCTCTACTAAAATACTAGTTTCAAACGGCATTTTGGTGGAACCGTCCACTCAATATATCTTCGAACATGTTCACAAACTGTTGCGTCCATATATTTTGCCACTTTCTCCTCAACTAACATTGGGTCACTATTCAGCAGTTTATCCGACTGTTCCACCGATAAAACATCCAACACAGGCGAGTTTCCCACAATATGCACAAGAAATTCAATTTGGCCATTTGATGCTTTAAATCCTGTAATGGACACATCCTTGAGATACTTATATCGATGCTCAAATTTCCTGATAGATGCTCCTTCCACATAGAAAAAACCAAAAAAACTACTAAACTGCAAGGATCAAAAGAGTTATGATCAACGACATTGTCATCCATGGATTATTAAACCAAACCATTTCACATATTATCAGGTATACGGCCAAGAAATAACAAATTTCTCTTTTGAGCTTATAATAATAATGTCATCATGAAAGCGGCATCGGATCAATATGAAGGCATGAGACAGTTACTTGAGTAGCAAAGTGAAAACAGAGTGAGTACATACATGGACCTCTAACTTTTCAATGAACGGAGCATATCCCAGAAAAGGAATCAAAGATAAGTTGTCAACGTCCAACTTGTAGGATAACAGCAACTGCAAATGTTTTAACTGAGAAAACTTGCTTTTATTTTCCATCAAGAAAGGAACCTGTAACATGACAAGGACGTCCACAGGAAAAATTTGAGAGATTAAACGGAAACAACGTCCACAAGAGAAAATTTGAGATTAACTGAAAACTGAAAGGAGTTATCAAAGAGCAAACCTTTGGTGAGTGAACAAAAGCATGGAAAGTTAGATTCTGCACAATTGTGAGAACATTAGAAAGTGCAGGTATAGCATCCCCAATAGTTGCCCCATGAAAAAATATATTTGCATTTTTCAGCTCAGAAACCTCATTGAGGTTAATAGGAACCGCTGATCCTTTGTAAACAAATGTCCTGAGTTTCAAAGCATGAAACTCCAAAATTGTTACTTCACAGAATGCGACATGCAAGTATTGGGAAGTGGGCAGTGAACTCTAAGTTCACCATCCATCTTGCAATGAACAAAAAACAACCACTCAAGAGCACAGCAATTAGACAACATGTCTTGAAGATCTTTTGCGCTGACCTTGACATCACACAGATCAAGCTTTCTAAGTTTTGGGAGTCCATTTAACTGTGTAGGTAATTTGATAGAGAAATAGCGAAGCTGAAGATGAGATATACTTCTATTGTCAATAAGTTGGAAAGGGAAGACATGTTGAGGACCCTCAAGAGCTTCAAGACCTACTGGTGTTACATCAAAAGCTAGAAGCTTCGTATGCGATGATGCAGCAAATCTAACCCAATTATTGAGATGATCCATCAGCAGGCTGTCAAAGTGAAATTTGATAACAAGCTCTTCAACTACCTTGTCATGGCACTGCTGTAAGACTGCATTGACAGCATCAACGAATTGCCGAGCATACTGCTCTCTTTGTTGACCATTCAATTTATTCCAAAACATAACAGTGCCGTCAAATCTTAGTTTGAGGCAAACTGTCCACAGACTTCTCCATTTACTCGATAGAACACTAGTCCTTACTGCTTCCTTCAGAGGCAATTTTGACAAGATAATGCATTGCACATCCTGCAGCAAAGGAACACCAAAATAGCACACATATTCAGCAGTTTGATTTTGTTCTAAAAAGTAATAACCAGGAAAAATGAAAGCTCAACATACCTCCGGATGGTTTACAAACTGATCAATTGATATACCTTTTTATAGATAGATTTGCAGTAAAAGTATTCTGATATGGCTCTCCAAAGCAAAATGATCCACAATTGAAATTGATCATATGCTATATCTTTAACATAAATTGGTTTATGAATGTAGCCTGATGCAGATTTGAACATTTTAATGGCCCGCATCAGAAACTGAGAATCAGCTACAGTCTTTGCATAGATCTGTCTGTCACTGATGCGATCTAATGCATTTCTGCAAAACAGAATGGTCCACATTCTGAATCGATCATTCACTATCCCCTTCTCATAGATTAGTTTACAATGAATGTATTCCGATATGGCTCGGCAAATCAGAATGCTCCATAGTTCAAATTGAAAATCCCATACTCTGCCTTGATCCATATGTTCTGGATGGCTATGCTGTCGTGCCAAACTGAGATTCATGGCGTTGCCCATTCCAATGCTGCATTTAAGAAGGAAAAGATGCCTATTGAATCTAACATCATGATTTGTCTCAGAAGAAAAAAAAGTAACATTCAAGAGAAACAAAGAATGCAATATGAGATAAGAAGTCAACCATTTTCACTCACATACTTGCTCTCTTTCTGCACAGGTCCTGTTGTTATTGCAAACAAACTGAAGTATCAACTCCTAATCTAGAATCCTCACCATGGCACATCGTGTCTAAAACTGTTGACATAGATTTAGCCACTTATTATGCAACTTTCTAAAAAGATCCAAAGTTTTGTGGTTATCTGTAGAAAACTATAAGTTTTCAGGACAGTAGCGCTTTAGCTCATGTTATATGATCTTATTGTTTCAGTAAAACAACACTTCTATCATTTTTTTCATTGAAGACAATAATACCAGGTGTGTCTCCATTGTTGGTCCCTGCTCCAAGAGGCAGGGACCAGTGAGCTGCAACTTGGTATGATATGGTATGGCAGAATAGCCAAATTAGTCCTTCAACTTTCATCGAAGGCTCAGTTTCATCCCTCGTCTTTCAAACCCCCAACTTTTCTTTCCTGGGTTAATTCAGTCCCTTTTCCTTCGTGGCTTCCATGTAAGCATGCCAGGTCAGCTAAGATTCCATTCATGCTTCCACTCTAGGCTCTTAACTTGCATTTGATGATGAGGGTTTGCAAAATTAATCAAGACCAATAAAAATTCCAGTAGATCAAACTTCAATTTGTTTGCAAATATGAAACTTTCTGAACAGAACCTGTGGTTAAAAACCACTAACCAAATATGAAGTTTTCCAAAGTATAAGATGAATGATGTCCTACTCAGTGGCAGAACATGGAGAGGATACACAGGGCGCAAAGTCGTTAAAGCCAATGCACAGATTATGCAATTCTTTTTACTACAAATTCTCCTGCAATTCCTGGTGTTTGCATCAAATATCAGTTCTTTGAATTTCGTGGTTTCTCAGATAGGTTCAATTAAGTAAGAACATATTTCACCCGCAAAAAAAAAGTAAGAACATATTCTTCATCGTCTATTCCCAGCAGCCTGGCAACCTTCAATTCTTCTTTTTCTAGGGATAGTAGCAACCTAAACATCCTAAACCATTTTCCCCTTGTTCTCTACGGCAGCTATGAATAAACTGAAGGACAATGCTTATACTGGTTGAAGGATTAAATATTGTGAAACCATCTGCTTTCATAAGAAGACATTATTTCATTTTATTCTTTGGCTAAAGTAAACATGAACCTTGTTTAAAAGAAGAAGAAGAAGAAGTCATGTCCAAGACTGCTCAGTTGAGTTGGAACTGATAGGGAAGGACAGGTATTTTATAATCTAACACCAAAATGAATAGCCAAACAAGTTGTGAATTAACATGGGGGCAAAAAATCTTTGTAAAATAAGTTACCATGAAAAAAGAAAAAGTACCGAATCGAACAAGTAAAACTCAATCAATAGAAACCATTAGCGGATTCCATCAAAGAATCAGCGACATAAAACAAAATAACCTGATGCAAGCAGGCACAACGCACAGTATGCTCATGAACGGGATCCGGGAGGGGAAGTGAGAAAAAAGAAAGTGTTAACGGGATTACCAGAGGATCTATTCCGGCGGCTTCGACTGTCCGGCAGGCGACGACGCGCCGGTGTGCGGGGGAGGACACGGGCAGCCAATCTTCAGCGCCGAATTACTTAAACCACGAGAAAAAGAAGGGAGGAACTTAGATTGGATTCGGACTCCAGAGTCCAGACGCAAACCCCTCCTCGGATTCAGCTAGAGAGACCTGGGGAACTAACGAACGGAAGAGAAAAAGAAAACCTGGGCTGCCGGGCATGATAGGAAGGCATGGTGACACTGATGAGTGGCTTTCGTGCTGCAGGTTTGGTTTTCCGCAGTGGGGATTTGGGCTAAAAACGTGCCCTTTTGCGTTGTGGTTGCCGTTTCAGTGCACGCGCCATCTCACAGCTCCGGCAAATTTCAAGGAGAGAGCTGACGCCGTCACTGCGACCGGCAGGTGTGCAGCAGATGCAGATGCAGATCACTTGAAATGAAAGGGAGGACGGAGGACGTTTCGTCACTTGAAGACTTGAGTATTTGGTGGGCTACTAAACAAAACAAGCTTTCCTAAATTTAGGAGCCAAACTTTGGTCTTTTGGAATGCGTGCGTCACTGTAGCATTTCATTTATATGTGTAAAAAATTATTCAAAAATTGATTAATTAGACTCAAAATGTTCGTCTCGTAGAGTATAACAAAACTGTACAATTAGTTTTTGATTTCATCTACATTTAGTACTCCATAAATACTATGACATTTTGATGTGATGGAAATCTTCTTTTTGTATAGTGAACTTGGGGGGAATTTGGGATCTAAACAAGGCCCAAGTCAAGAAGGCACATCGAAAGGCAGTCAAAACTGTTAACGAATAATCCTCAAACTAGTTGCCGATCTAGGGCCCGGATCCATCCAACTAAAAATTAGCTAACTAATTCATAGTCGTTTATTTTAGCTGACTAAGGGCGAGTACATTGGTATCTTAGACGGTTTCATGCAGTGACACGTAATCTTGAGACAACTTATCAGACGACCTATACAATATGTTGTTGTTTTAGTTGTATCATAGTAATACAAAATCTCTTAATTTATGGAGAAAATAAAGAAATATTATTGGTTGCATGGCAACAAACTCGTGCAATGGTGGTTGAGTTGTCTCGTAGTCCTAAATTTTAGCTCATGAGACAGTTGTTTCGCGACCGCATTCTCTCACCTCGCTCTCTCTCCTCCACGTCAGCAAAAATCCTACATGACACTGCATGAGACGACATATGAGACCGCTGAGGTGTAGCAATGTACCTATCCTAAAGAGTACCTAGCTAAACTTTAGCTGGGTGTTTGGATCCATCAACTAATTGAATTAATTTGACTATTTTGCCCTTCATTAACTATGGACAGATTGACGTGGCATTGGAAAATTTCCATAAATGTGTGGGGGTATTTTGGTCTTTAAACTCATTTAGCTGGGTTTAGCTAGGAATCATGTACCTTTTGACCTGCAGCTAAAGTTTAGTTGAGTTTTAGCGGCTTCCGTTTGGATTATTAGTAGCTAAATTTTAGCAGCTAAAGTTTAGCCAATGGATCCAAACAGAGCCACCGTTATTTGTTTTTCCTATTGATAATTCTGCTGGACAGTGAAGACCTACAGGTGGTTTGGCTACTTCACGATATTATTAGTCCAGGCCTAAATGTAATCCATCTCGCATGTATCTCGCATGTAGTCCATGACAAGTGTATTGAGTATGGATGGTCATAACTCGTTTAGAAGAAATGCAATTTCAAGCAGGCGAGTATGTAGTATCCTTCTCGCCCATGACGTAAGGAAGAGCATGCACCAGCTAATTGCTAGGTAGTTAATTTTAGCTGAGGTGGATCCAAATTAGACCAGTTAATTCTCTGCTAATGTCCTTTTAGCTAGCTAAATAACAACTATCAATTAGTTGGTGCTATCTAGCTAATTCTAGCTAACCAGCTAATGAATTAGTTGAGTGGATCCAAACAGGATCGAAGCCATTCGCTATCGTTAAATCAAATTATGTCGATGCTAACTGCTAAGAAAAAGTCACACGAGACACAGATGAATTAGCAACAGTGCTAAGGGATGTAAGCATGAGTGCAAGCATCTTTAAGAGTGCCAAAAAATACTCCTAATAACTAGTTTTAGACACAAAACAAAAAAAAAGTGCTCCAATATTGGTCCTATTCTATGCTCAATTTTTTGGCGTATTCAAAACTAAAGCAATTTTGGGCCAAATATAAACCTCTTTTCCACGCTCCCAATCCACCGATCCCATCATTTTTTTGCGCTCACTATTTTTTCACGAAGAATCGTGCCGCTCTGCTCCCGTCGAGGTGCAGCAGGCTGTCTGGGAAGAGCAAGCAATCTATTTGCATGGATACTCGGCGCTAGATGGAAATAAAAAAAATCACGAAGCTATGGTTGATCTGTTCAAAGCCCCCAGCTCCATGATTTTCTTTAATGTACTTCTATGTTCCTACATGCAATTTTGGTCTGATAAAATCTAGAGCCACCATAAAAACAAACTAAGCATAAAATCTGTTGGTTGGCATTGGCGGTATACAACGGCCCATGAAGGATAAAACGAAGAAGTGCTAGGCCCATAAATTTTTTTTAGAATTACACAGTACAACACAAACGCTCACACAAACGCGCACTCACCTTTATAAATACACGTACGCAAACCCTACCCCTATGAACACCTCCGAAGGACCGAGCACCCGACAGATCTGGAGATTCCCGAAGTCACCATTCGTTGTCGACGGGAACGCCGCTTACCACTTAATGCATAGCGACGGTAAATCCTAGAAAAATCTCAAGGTGCGAGCACCAGGATTTGAACTCTGATGGGTAGCGTCCCACTGGACCGTCCTACCATTGGACTACAAGCCAATTCGCGCTAGGCCCATAAATGAGGTGGCCTTTAAATTTTTGACACTAATTATTTGTAACTGTGTGGCACATAATCTTTTACTGGGCCAATAAATGAGGAACTAATCATTTATTGGCCCCTGGGAGCAACAAAATTTGTTGCTCCTGGGGGCGAAGCCCAGTAGACCTGTGTGGGTGCAGCTGCACCCCCTCAAAACAAAAAAAAAATCAGTTCTTACCGTTCTATCTCGGCCCTATATGCACCCCCTGACCCAACATGCTGCACCCCCACAGCGCATACAACAGCGCGCTTACTTGAGCCCATTAGAAAATCACGGCAGTGAGATGGATCCCCGTTCAGCAGTTCTGTTCCGACGCTGATACTTGCCGCCTCAAGTCCCTCCGTCTTTTCTCTTGCGTGCGTGTGCATCTCTCTGTCTTCCCTCCCTCTCGCGCCTCCTGAATAATGCGGTAGTCGCTGCCGCCTAGAGGGGCCCTCTCTGGCCACCGCCCTGACTGGCTGCCTGGTCACGGCGCTGTGGCCGCCCATTGCCAACCTAGAGGCCACAGCCAGCCACAGGTCGACCACGCACATCACAGCAGGTCAAGACTGATCAAGGTAAAAATTAGATGGATGCTTCCTCTAATTGTTTGTCAATTAGTTTGATTGATTAGATGCAAAGTCCTAAAATTGGTATTGAGTTTTCATACTGTAGGGTTACTGGCTCACCGTGTTAGGATTTCAATTTTGTGTTCTAGAGAATTCTAGGAGTGAATTGCAAATAAGAGGAGAATTTCGAGTTGAAGGTGCTACTTGGATAGTTGAATGAATGTTTTGTAGTTATGTTCTTGATTCAAGTATGGATTACCAAATAATAAAATCAGTAGGTATTTTTCATGTTCTCGAATCATCTACTAATAACAAGTTAAATGATGGGACAATTTTACGAAAGGAAAATGCTGCCAACCATGCCTAAAATTCATGTTCAAATGATTTGAACCGGAGCATGTGATTAAATTTGGTACATGTTCGATGAGTTTGGAAGTTATCTTGAATCCGTTGTGTCCAAAGATTGATCATATTGTTGTTCTTTTCTGGAAAAATATTGCGAGAGGTGTTTTCCAATAATCAAGATTGTGAAAAAAGCTTCATAAAAGCGCAAAGTTGTAGATTTGAAGAAGGTGGTTCATGGTAATGTATTGTATTTATTTTCATTGTATCATTCTTTCTCTTTAAAAAAATAGTCATAAATGTTTGCTTTTAGGCCATTGAATTATCGGGGATGTTGAAACTTGAAGTAAAATTGACACATTATGCTTTATGTTGTTGTTTTTTCAAGCTCCACCAAGTCACATAAGCGGAGTTCTGATTTTTTTTTTGGTAAAAAAGGTTCACCCTTCCTTTATTATCGCACCCCCTCCATTTTTCTCTAGCTTTGCCACTGGTTGCTACCAATAATTTTAAGCATGTCCAAAAAATAGACTATTTTTGGACTTTATTTTTTAGGCACTCTTGGATATGCTCGGTTAGAATGTACGTAGGGCATCCATGCCAAGATTTGCTATTGCTGCTAAATTTTAGTCACAAAAATAAATATTCTAATTAAATCACATTAGCGCCGTGATAAAAGGAGGAAAAATAGAAGTTGCTAAGAGATAGATGATGCCAGACAACTAGCTTAGCATCCAAACCGAGGTGTAAACTGTAAAGCGTGCTCTAATTCCCTTGGGTAACATCGTGTCCAACAGAGGAGCACAAATTGTGAATTTTTCGATCTTTGCTATGACTTTGAACTAGCAAGGTGGCCCGCACACATTTACACGGATAGCTAGGTTTTTATCCAACACATGGCTTTTCATTTAAAATAAATAAATAGATACAGATACTTTTGTTTAGTCATGTAATTTTCAATAAGAATATGTTTTTTAATTCAAAATTGACATGCACATTTTTGTTTCAAAGTTTTAGTTACATTGCATGATAAATTATCCTTAGATTTAGAAGAAGATCCATGTGTGGTTTAATGTTAATCTCTAGGAAGTAATAGTTAGAAATTAATTTGGAGTTATATGAAACATTAATGATCAGTCTGTTGGATTAATTTGGAGAAATTCGACGACATATATCCTTCTCTTTGTTGGATTAATGTGGGAATTTTTTGGCCCTTTTGGCAAACGTGGTGGCTTCTTTTAATACTATTGTATTAATATAATTGGCAAGGCGGCTCGTGCACATTTGTGCGGGTAGTTAGTTTTTTTTCCCAACACATGGATTTTTCATTTAAAATAAACAAATAAATACAAATATTTTTGTTTAGTCGTGTCCTTTTTAATAGAAATATAATTTTTTAATTCAAAACTGATACATACATTTTTGTTAGAAAGTTTTAGTCAAAGTACACAATAAATTATATTTAGATTTTAGAGGAAGATCTACGTGTGGTTCAATGTTTATCCCTAAGAGTAATAATTAGAATTTAATTTTGAGTTATATTTGAAACCTTAATGATCAGTTGATACATCCTCTTTAGTTTTAGTCATTTCCATTTTACTTTCTTTTCTTTGTTCTCAAATTTTGTGGTTAAAGGCTATGCATATATGCTTACATACTGTCTTATGATAGCTTCTCTTTTGGGCTCCGTCCATCTATCATATGCTCCCAAAGAGTTTTACCCCTACTATTAGTCGGCCACTGAACATGCATCCTAATGGTATGTGTTGTTCCCTCTCATCAATACCTACGTCTTGCTATTGGTCGACTTGCATGTCAAACATCGATTCCCTAATTACTTTGTTCTCAATCACCTTTAAACTCAGACATGATTACACCATTTATTGTTAATTTTCTCTCAATTTTTTAACTCATGGCCATCTATGAATCACACCGGTACACATTAAGAGTTCACTGCATATGGTGATCGCCATACTCTCGGTGTTAGTGACTGAGTAGGCTACATTAGGGTGATACTCGACTTGGTGAATGGGCTAGGTCACAACATGGCTGCAATGCCATGCTATTTTTTTGTGCCCCTAATTTTCATACGCATCAATGCTATTTTTGTTGCGCCCCTAGCTTTTCCAGTCTTCTCATCAATGTTATTTTGAAGATATAGTTGGTAAAGCTAAAACTGTTTAAAACATGCACTTACTTACGCGAAATATTTCATGATCTAGACCGATTATATGTTTATTTGTTGGTTGTTACCATCTCCACCAAATGCTAATGCAGGCATATTTTTTGTTCCCTTTTTCTTAGTGTACACAATAAAATAATATCTTATAATCATTATAAAGATGTTGGAACTGTTTGGAAACGTAACCTTTATTTTGTCCCTATACATAAACATGTTTATGGAAAAGTGAAGTTCAAGCTTGGAGGAAAAAACAATCAACTTTATATATGATAATGTTTATTAAATTTTAAACCCTGGTTTTATGTTATTAATCGTATTTGATATGAACTATTCATATTATTATGCACAGTTAGATCTTCATAGAATGCAACCTTCTATATATTTCTATTTTCCTATTTAGCTTGGCGATATAGAATTATTTTGTAATAATATGGACCGCTAGATTTTCATAAAATCCGACGGCATATATCATTATCTTTTTTTTAGATTAACACAATAATATCGAATGTTAGATCTTCGTAATTTTTTAAAATAATATGAATCATTATATCTTCATAAAATCAGAAAGTATACATTCTTCTCTTTTTAGACTAACAAAATAATATGAACTGTTACATCATCACCTCGATCTTGGTCAAACAAACTGCACTGTTTATGATCGTGACTTCTCTGAACTGTCGACCATGCAACCTGTCCTTCCAAAACACGCACTCAACTTGCGCAGCCATCGAATTTTCTCGTCGTCTAGGTTTGGCGACTAGGACCTCCATTCATCATATTGCAAAGAGCTTAAAAGCTCCACCAATCCCATGGTCGTTGCTGCAACTTCCAAAGTTGGAGTCCCTCCATGGTTGGTTGGTCCATGCCTCAAGGTACAGCACCAACATGAGCACGGCATCTCAATTTCCCGGCCCAACTTAAAATAAAAGGGAATATATAGCATGCTCAGCGACATCAGTGGAATGCCTTTTCTTTTCTTTTCTTTTAGGGTTTGACCGTCAATTCCAAACTCCCAAAACTTGCTACTTGTCTCAGCAAAATCTCTCTTCAGATAACCTCGTACACGACGACTTGCGCGGTGTCGAAGTCATGATGCTGGAACCCCGTCCGGCCGCCGACGCCGAGATCCGCGGCCGCCGCGACCGCGAAGGCCGGAGGACGGAGCTCTTGCTTGGCCTTGGCGTCGTCGGCCGAGGACGGCGCCGCCGTCGCGTGCTCCTGCTGGGTGTGCGGCGGCTTGTAGTACATGCGCGCCGTCTGCGGGCAGTGAGAGTGCAACCTCGCCGCCATGCGCACGCCCATGTCCAGCATCTCCACGTACCGAGACATCGCGATGTCTTGTCTTCTCCGATACGATGGCTCTCTGTCGCCGGCCGCCGCGCGTCGGTCGCGATCGCAAGGGCGAAGGCGTGGATCGGATGCGCGAGCGGAGCAGTGGTTCTGGTCGTGTTCTGGGCTATATACCTGTGCCGCCGGCCGGGCTCGACAGGTAAGCATGGCGTGGAGGTGGTGGCCGTTCATGTTTTGCGTGGCTTTCGTGAGGGTTTGGGTTTCCGCCGTGGGGAGTACATACGTTGATGACTAAAAAACGTGCCCGCCTGCGTTGCGTTGTGGCTTGTGGCTGTACGAGTGGTTTCCGTTTCCGTGCATGCGCCAGCTCTGACCCCGTCGGTCCGTGCGTGCTCGCAACGCACTCGGCTGACGGCCGGATCGGAGGGCAGATTTCGGGGAAAGAGCTGGCGCCGTCACGGAGACTGCCCGGGCTTGCAGCACGACGTGAAGGGAGGACGTTTCGTCACTTGAAGATTTTGATGGCGTCTTGGGCGGTTTACGTTAACGAGTCAAGAAGGTGCATTGAAAGGCAATCAAATCTGTTGGGGAACAATCCTCGAACTCGAACTAGATGTCGATCTAGGTTGTTTGGTTTTCCTATTGATAATATTCTGCTGGACATTCAAAATTTTCAAAGACCCACAAGCGGTTGTGCTACTTAACGAAATTAGTGCAGGACTAAATGTAATCCATCTCGTGTGTCATTGAATGCAATACGGCAGACCCAATTGCATGGTTTCGACCCATGACAAGGCGTGTTCAGTATGAATGGCCATAATTTTAGCTGAAATTCAGTTTCAAGCAGTAAGGCCAGTCTCAATGGAAGTTTCGTGGACACAATTAATTAGAGTGACACATCATCTAGAAGTATTTGAAATTAGGATGAAATACCTCCCTCTCAATGCATAGTTTCATCAATTGTTGTTTTCTAGGTCACATGCAAGACATAAGCTGTCTAGGTAACTGTGTACATGGAGTTTCATCTTCACCTCTCTCTTAATTAATACAGTGACACATCATCAAAAATGCTGACGTGACAATCAATTTATTGTCCATGAAACTTTCAATGAGACTAGCCTAAGTATGCTGCCCTTCTTGCCCCCATGACCTGAGGAAGCACTTCGGTGGCAAGAAGTCATAGGAGAGATAAATGAAATAGCAACGGTGCTAAGGATGTAAGCATGAGTGCTAAGGTTAGCAATTGGTATTAAGGTCAAGTTTAGTAAGGAAATATTTTAACACCGATATATGGGTGATAAGTGGGAAAAGTAGAGGTTGCTAATTAAGAAGTAGATGATGCTAAGCGTTCTCTAATTCCCTTAGAGAAGCAGAATCTGTGAATTCCTTTTGTCTTTGTCATGACTTTTAAAGTGTTTTTTACTACCTTACAATTGTGAGTAGGTTTTAAAATTTGGCGTGGAAAGTATGAATTTTGAATTGGGTTTCTTGGAGAATACATTCGGGTTGGAATCTAAAAGGAAATCAAATTTAAAGTTTCAGAACCAGTGTTCAGTATTTAAACTTTTGGGAGTTGAGTTTTGTTATAAAAACGGTTGGTATGTCATCATACTGTCATGCAGACGATTGAATTGGTGTCATCGCTAGTAGGTAGTAGTTGAGCGGGAGCACGCAATGTATTGGCGTGTTTGCCTGCCTAGTGCGATTCATGAACGTTGAAAATCCTCATCCTCGTATTACTTTTATTGGAACAGCCATGCATGTTGTACTTTCATCTTCTTCCGTATACCCTCTGGTTCACCTAACCGCGATTCAGAATGTTTCAGCAAATAATGTCCCTGTTCATCTGATCATTTCCATCTTTGTTAAACAAACTGCATTGTTTATGATGGAGACTTCTGTATGAACTGACGACCAACCATGCAAGTAGTCCGCCCAATACATGCACCCAACTTGCGCAGCCATCGAATTTTCAAGTCGTCACGGTTTGGTGACTAGGGCATCCAAAATATGGGGGTGGTGATTTGGGGGTTTGGGGTCACATCGTAATCATTACGTCACTGTAACATTTCGTTTGTATGTGTGAAAAATTATCCAAAAATTGATTAATTAAGCTCAAAATATTCGTCTCGCAGAGTACAACAAAACTGTGCAGTTAGGTTTTGATTTCATCTACATTTAGTATTTCATGCATGTACCGACATTTTGATGTGGTTGGAATCTTCTTTTTGCATAATGAATATTGGGGTTGCTTTTTGGGAACTAGACAAGGCTAGGTTCGCTAGCTTCGTTGAACCCGTCCCACGCCTCCCTCCATTCATCATACTCCAAAGGGCTTTCAAGCTCCATTCTCATGGTCGTTGCAACCTCCAAATTAAAGTTCAGTCCCTCCATGGCTGGTTGGTCCACGCCTCAAGGTACATCCGACATGATGAGCATATATATAGCACCTCAATTTCCCGGTGCGACTTCGTCCAGTAAAATAATCGCAAATGGAACAAAGGAATATAGCATGCTTGATCATCGATATCGGTGGAATATTTTTTCTCTTTTCTTTTCGGGCTTGATCGTCAACTCCAAGCTCCCAACACTGACATGAAGTAAAACAAATCCAAGCTAGAATGGAGTATACGCTATGCTACAGCTACATGCATATGCATCATGTGCAAGAGTTTCCCCAAAACTGCTTGTTAGCTGTCGATCGCAGCGAAATATTTCTTCAGATAACCTCGTACACGACGACCTGCGCGGTGTCGAAGCCATGACGCTGGAACCCCGTCCGGCCGCCGGCGCCGAGATCCGCGGCCGCCGCAAACGCCGGAGGACGGAGCTCTTGCTTGGCCTTGGTGATGGCGTCGTCGGCCGAGGAGGACGCCGCCGTCGTCCCATGCTCCTGCTGGGTGTGCGGCGGCTTGTAGTACATGCGCGCCGTCTGCGGACAGTGCGAGTGGAACCTCGCCGCGATGCGCACGCCCACGTCCAGCATCTCCACATACCGAGACATCGTCTCGATCGGTGTCTTCCTCTGCCGCGCCGCCGCGCGTCGGTCGCGAGAGAGAAGGCGCGGAGCAGTAAGCTCTATCTGGTTCTGAATTCTCTTGTGCTCTGGGTCTGGGGGTAGGAGGATTCGCCCGCGGCTATGTATACCTGGGCCGCCGGGCCGGGGCACGTCAGGAAGGCGTGGCCGCATGGCGAGGAGCGCGTGTTGGGGGTTGGTGTTCCTGTTTCGCGTGGCTTTTGTGAGGGCTTGGTCTCGGCGCGCTCTTTTGGCGTTGCGGTTGGGGTGGCTTCCGTGCCCGTGCACGCGCTAGGTCTGAGCCCCGTCGGTCCATGTTGGACGACACCCCAAAAAAAATGGGGGGGAAGCGTGGTCGCAACGCGCTCGGGTGGCGGCCGAGGTGGACGGAAGATTTCGGGGCAGCCATGGCGGGCCAGCGGAGCGCGACCTTTCTGGATCGAGTGCGTTTGCTTGCCCCTTTCACTGCTCGCCGGCCGAAGGTGTTAATAATTGTTAAAAGAAAACATATACTATTATCATCTCTCTTTTTTTGAACGGAAACTATTATCATCTCTATCCTAGAAATGAAATGACGGATCGCTTTAATTTGTCTGCGTGAGCACTTTTGGGTAAGTAGCGCTTTCGGAGCTGCATCATGCGGTGATGGTGAAGGCCAGTGGACTCGATCTGACGATCTGTACGGTGTTTTTCCTTAGAGCCGGTCATTATTATCGTGCGTTGCTGACAGGCGGAATATTTCAGATCAATGGATCGCACCGCGCGAGCGCTACTTTGATTTCCTGCCTCGTCGTTAGCTGGGCTGATGGGAGCATGTGTCACTCTAAAGCAACACTATACTCGACGATTTCTCGTGCTCGTACGTTTGTATCATTGTGTCCCGCGGCATCAGCATGTGTGTGCGAGGGATAGATGCAGGTCTGGAACCTGGCCGAGGGCATCAGCATGTGTTTCGTCTTCAGCCCTGAGAAACAGGGGGGCGATTTCCATCTTTCTGTGCAAAATCACACTCATTACATCAACATGCAACTGGGAGCGTGTCTATCGCAGGTCATCATTCTCGAATCAGAGATAAGTCCCCACGTCATGGATCGCCACCGGTCCCTGTCAAATGAGTTCCATAGAGGCCATCCGTGACATTTCCCTCTGCTGCCCTTGATAGGAACGCTAAATTGTCGTACTTCATTCATCTTCCCTTCATTGCGCATGACGCAATTCAAGAAGTTCAGATACGATGATTGCTGCTGATCCCCATCTTTGGTCAAACACTTCAACTAATACGCGTACCGATGAATCTGCCAGCCTTGCAAGCACAACCCGTCCACCCGAAACACGCACCCAACAACTCCATGATCCGTCGTCGAATTGTTCGCTTCGTCTAGGTTCACCTACTCCGTTGAACTAGCCCCATGCCTCCATCCAGATTCCCAAAAAGCATACAAGCGCCAACCTTTTGGTCCATTTTCCAAATTCGAAAGGTGCAATCCGTCCCTTGTGGATTGGTCCATCATGGTACCGTACCACCATGGGCGTAGCATCGCTCTGAATTCTCCAGACCTATTCGATCAATTTCAAACAGGAATAGCATGCTCATCGATGTTTGTTCAAAGAATGTTTTCTTCTTTGCTGAGAGAATTTTCCTACACAAACTACAGATCAAAGAATAGATCGACTACACATGTACAAATCGTTTTCCCCTTCTCCAAAAAGTGAACCTCTCCAGCCTCCTCATATAACCTCGTACACGATGACTTGCGCGGTGTCGAAGTCGTGAAGCTGATGATGCCCCGGCCGGTCGCCGGCGCCAACATCCGCGGCCGCCGCGAAGGGCCGCAGGACGGGCGCCGCGTGGAGGCCCAAGCTCTTGGCCCTGTAGTCGTCGTCGGCCGCGCCTGATGACGACGACGACGTCGCCGCCTGGGTGTGCGGCGGCTTGTAGTACATCCTCGCCGTCTGCGGGCAGTGCGAGTGGAACCTCGCCGCGATGCGCACGCCCATGTCCAGCATCTCCACGTACCGAGACATGTCGATGTCTTCGGCTGCCTGCCGCGCGCCGCCGCACGTCGTTGGTGAGGGCCAAGGAAGAAGAAGACCGGGCACGGATGGGCGAGCAAGCGGAGCAGTTTCGTGGGGCACGACGAGCACGATGAGAGCTCAGCTGGGGCTTGGAGAGGGGGAGAGAATTCACGCTTGGTTATATAGCTGGGGCATGGCCTGAGCAGTTGGGCGAGCGAGGAGGTGGGACGGCGACCGGGTGGCGTTTCGTGTTTCCCGTGGCTTTCGTGCTGGTTTCCGCGGTGGGGGGAGGGGGGAGTTGACGGATCTGTCTACCGGTAACTCGGGTGTTCCTCAGGAAACTGGCACCCGAGCATTCCAATAAGTCAGAACACCTGAAAAACTTCCAAATAAAATTCAGGTGTTTTAGAGCAAACTAACACACGAATTTTCTAACCTTGTGATCTACATCTAACGACCGTGTTCATTCTGTCTTTGGAAGAATTATCAACTACATATATACAGGTTCAGGTGCACATACTCTCAAAAACATTGGCAAATTGAACAGGACGTAGCTACTGCAAAAATAAAATATAAGATGCAAAAGGAGGAGTTCTGACATCAAATAAAAATACAGAAACTGTCGAAGAACAGCAAATTCAACCGGACATATCTAAAAAAATAAAAATAACAAATTTTTACTATTGTTAGAAAAATAACAAATTTTTTGTTTCCTCACTCAAACCCAGAAAATGCAAATTAAACATATGAAGACATAGAAAAACTTAAAATCACAGATTTTCTATAGTCAGTAAAATTACAGATTTCATATGGAGCTTAGTAAATCTTGAAAAATTACAGATAACACACACATATGATATCTCACATACTCTGTTGATATTTGTAGAACAACACACATGAGTTACGAAGAAAGACAAATATTCAATATTATAAAAGAGCTCAATTATTGATACTGAGACCAATGATAACTCATCATACTATTCTAAGAACTCTAAGGTGCTGATTATTATCAACGTTAAATGGCAGCGCCATCACACTTAACATAGTCAAAGAAGATATTATCCTATCCAACTTCCACAACATGACCACGAAATCACAAATCAGTTGCACATGCAGACTCGCTTGTGCTGGTTGACGTCTTCGTAGAACGACACAACTTGGACACTTCTAACTAAGTCAAAGAAGATAGTCTCCATTTCAACCTTGACAGAGCGACCACGAAGGCACTGACCCTTGTAAGCATTAGGACAAAGAACGAAAGCACGGTTCGGTCCAGCATCAGGAGCAACCTTGTACTCATGAACCCTGTCATCAACAATACACTGCAAAGCAAGAACAGTGGCCGTGAACCTGTTGCTGTCAACATTCCTGTGGGCCATCTTCTATTCTAAGATAGGTCTTCTGTTCACGTAAAATGGGAACATTTTCCATAGCAAAAGATTAAAGAAACAGAAATGCATACACCTAACAAATAAATTTAATACATAACAAATGAAAATTAGCACAAGGAACAAAGATAAACAAATATTTACTATAATATGTCAAATAACAAATAACTTAGGCCATCCTGAACAACAAAAAATGAAAATACAAATTCACAAAAAGAAAATTACATATAGAAAATACCAAATTGACAGTACAAAAATCACTGTCACTTATAAACCAATTAACTGTCAATTACTAACTTATATATGAATTCATAGTTCATTGTGAGTTTTACTTGATAATGATATGAAACAACCATATATTGAACTAGACATATATTTAAAATAAGTCCATTAAGTGAACTAGACTTATATTTAAAAAATTAAAGAAATGTACATGCAAATGAAGCTGCAACTAGTGAAGAAAAAAAGAAGAAACATTTAGACATAAGCAAAGCAAGCAACCCACAAATACATATTTAAGATAATCAAATATTTTCTACAGTTAATCAAATAACAAATTACTTGGGACGTCCTGAACCCCAGAAAATGCAGATATAAACTGACAAAAAGAGATTTACATATTAAAAATACCAAATTGACAGAACAAATATGACTGTCATTTATAAACTACTTTACTGTCATTTGCTGATTTAATATGAATCCATAGTTCATTCAGACATTTTATATTGTCCAATTAATGATAACTGAAAATATAGGAAATGAGACAAAGCATACATGGATCAGTCAATAACAATTTTCTTAGTATTCCAAATTAAAAATGACTTCAGGTAAACAAATTAAAAATGACTTCAGTAACTGAATTTAGTATATAAACATAGGAAAATAAAGAATGCAACAATCATAACTAAGATAAACAGATATTTTCTATAGTTACTCAAATAACAAATTAGTTGGGCCTTCATAAAACCGCAGAAAATGCTAACTAAAAAATAACAAATACTAAGATTCAAATATATTCTATAGTTATTCAGATAACAAATATCTTGGGCATCTTGAACCCTAGAAAATTCATGACAAATAGTAAAATAGAATATGCAAATATATAAAAAAATGAACAAATAACATTTACGTAAATAAACAATGAAACTGACGGTACAAATAGTAATGTCAATTTATATAATGACAACAATTTAGTTGAGCAGGGCTTCGTCTAAATGAAAGTGTACTGATATAAAAAGTATTTGACATCTCCAAATGAAAAGTAGACATACAGTCATTACAAACTACAGTAATATGATTTATAGTTAAAACTGAACACAAGAAATCCCAATCCAAATAGTATAACTAATCTAATTTTCCACTATCAGAAACTACAAAATACAATAGTACTAGAGCAAGTCAGATAACAAAAATTCTTTGACTTTCATAATAATATTACACAATTTAAACAAAACTGAATGCTGCATCTACCATCATACTCTATTTAAATGGTTCATATATAATGTCCCATCTAGATACATAATCATCCAACTAGACACAGGGGATGCAGCATAATGCTCAAGCCATATTACACAACCAAAATAGAACTGAATGTTGCATCTAGGTAGCCATTCATAAGAGTTCTTAGATTTCAGATAGTTATATCTTGAAATATGATAAAATGTATAGATATGCTAGTTGTGATCCTCCATAAAGGGCAATACCGAACACTCCTCACCAGATCGAAACTCCTCTGAAGTCCAACAAATAACTTCTGCACTATGGTTATCCGGATAGAGAATAAAACCAAACCTGCGAACTAAAATAAAAGAAGATATTAAGCAAATAAGAATTGTATGATGAAGAAAATAAGTGTGTGGGCAAAGAGAAAGAATGTGGTAAGAAAAGATAGTAAGAAAAGAAGACATACATGGGTCAACTGCAACCCTGAACATAGCAAGGTTGTCATGGCCAACTAACTTGTGCAAAGCAAGGACTGTGGTCGACCACCTGTTGTGGTTCATACTAGTTTGGGACCAAGCTAAAACTAGATAGTCCCAAGGTCCATCAGTGATCCCCAAGATAGCACATGTTGTCCTTGGTCATTGGAACATCCCTCTTGTCATATGTGTTTTCACCAAGCTTATGGTTCTGAAAATGAAGATTGAAAAATAATAACAATAAGTGAATCTTAACAAAACTGAGCAGCATCCCAAGTAGTAGACAACTGCAAATGTAGATCACCACTACTAGAATACCCCCCTTGTAGCTACGCTATATTTAGAGCTAGACACGTTTTATTTCGTCTCTATGGCACCGTAGACATGTTTACATAAAGCGTGTCAGGAGCGTCTTCGTATGCACCGTGTCAGACGTTGTACACACGAATTCTTTAAGCGTGTTTATAGTGGGAAAAGACGTTTCATAGACACGCTACAGGCATCTCTACACATATTGATACATTCTTATAGACACATATATAAAATGTGTCTAATAGTATAGTTACGCATTTAGTAACATATTATTATGTATTAAGAAACGTAGAGACAATTTCGTAGATACATTTGTACAACATGTCTAGTTACGTAGAGACGTTTTATTGTAACACCTTATTGTGTATTAAGCAGTATAGCGATGATTTGATAGACACATATTTATTACACATTTGCCTTTGCTGGATAGCATGGCATGTGACATGTCAGCTTACGTGGCGGGTGACATGGCAGGTGACACGTTTTCTAGTAATATCTAAATGCGTGTTAATAAATGTAGAAACAATGTCATAGGCACATTCCCATTACGTGTCTACCGATATAAATATGTTGTTTAGTAACACCATGTAGCGTATTAAGAAATGTAGAGACGGTTTCATACATATATTATATTTAGGTTTATTAGTATATTATGAATCTTTTATTTAAAATGTAAATTTTATTTTAATTTGGAGGGTCAACAATGAAAATGTAAATCATCCATGACATTGCATTTGCAATTAATTCTCTGACTTTACAAAATAAGGGAGTAATCAAAGATCCAGCAGGTACATCAATTAAAGTAAACCTAAGAAGTCAATTGTGTTCATAAAGAAATATACACAATGGCAACATCATACTAATACTTCTAAAATTATCTCTAACAATTAAAATCTATCTTTTATTGCCCCTTCTTTCTTCTCTTTCCAGTCATGGATGAACTTCTCAATCTACGCATTCTCTATATACCTGAAAAGTTAAATCTCAATCAATAATTATAATTAAACAATAAATTAAACTAATGTATTATACTAGTGTATGGAAAGACAAATACTTCTTTTTGTTATACTTGGGGAAATGAACACTTGTAACCTCTGTATATATATCATTCTTGCACTAGTGTGGAAGTGATACACTGGTACTGCAGTGTCAATGGATATTTTGGGTATAGTCCTCACAGAAAATTTGCTTCATGGAATTGAAATATCAATCTACTATAAAAATGGCAGCTGGTGATTGCAAACCTTATAAGCACAATGTCCAAACTCAGTGGCACCTTTGATCTCAATCTATCAATTTAAGAACCCAAACTGTTAGTGGTTGACATGCTTAATATTGCAGTAGAGTTCTAGCAGATTTGAATAGAATAAGTGTCGAAGATGGCATGAAAAAAATTTAGAGTTATCTCTAAGTTAGACAGTGTTAGAACGTTCAGCTACTGTAAATCCTCTTGTGCACCTTCTGTGGTATAAGCATTAAAATTTCAAGAACAAACACCTATTCAAAAATTAAATACAAAACCTGGGAGGGGCTGGTGCCATAAGATTAATCAGAGCAAGGGGGACATGATTTATCTGTAGCTAGATGTAGGAGGCTCTGTCTTGTTGTTTACGCTATTCTCAATCATTGTGCTCTAAATAACACAAGCATACCTTCAATTGTTTGCTCCATTATTTATCTGGATATATGTCTACTTCAACTGTCATCAACATGTCATGCAAGACATTAGATGGAATTTAAATATCATTGTGGTAGCTAAGGATAATAGAAATAAAGTAGGTACTTTGTTACTTACACATCATTTGACGGAAAGTACTCAAGGTTCAAGTTCCTTAACTTTTGAGGTCTTGTTGCCATGATTTCATCTGCATATACATGGGAGATCAAGAGAGACATAAGATCAGCACTGATAGTTCATTATTTTTATAAAATAGGAAAATCAAGGACCGGGTACACCATAAACATCTATATAAAATATTGTATAACTTTGGTATTCACTATAAAATTTAACTCCATCATCTACTATTTTTAGTGACCACGCAGGTCTGAAGGATTATGCAACCAGCGCTATTAGAAATCCCATGTGTCCTGATTTATTCTACCATTATCTGATGCCATGTAGTACTCCACTTGCTCAGATTCAGTCTAAACCCTCAAACAAAAGCACTAAATTCTAACTACTGTAGCATCAGACCTCTCAGAAATTAACTGAGAATTCCGGCGAGATTAACCCTAATTACCAAACCTAATCAAGTGGCTACACGCAGGAGGGAAAACAAATTCGATCTATCAGTACCTAATGGAGATCGAGATATCCGTCCTTGCTTGCGGTCCCAGCGGCCTCCTTTTGTCCTGCTAGGCGTGATCTGCTGACTGCCGTGCGTTGTTCCCCTCCTGCTCTAGAGCAGCGTTGCACGCCGTGCTGCAACATATGGTGATAGGGACACCGAGACTTTGCAGCAATAAAATTAATCAAATACAGGTCAGAGACAACTTGTTACGGAGTATCAATGAAATTGAATACCTGATCTCCTGGCTGCTGGTGGCCTGGCCCTCGTTCCCTGCAGACCGTGCAGGCGTGCTCGTGATGGGAGGCCAGAGTTGGTGATGATCCACCGCGGCACAGCCATGAGCCATCGTCGCGAGGCGGCAGTTCCTTGGCGGAGGGGGGAGCAGCTATTAGAGGACGCCTGGTTGTATCGAGATTGTGGCAGGTTAAGAGATGGGGAAGTTAATGCCGAGACGGGGAGGTTAATAGATGCGTTTTTCCCGCTGACATCGTGATGCACGGGAAATTAAGCGGCAAACTTTCTTTAAAAACTTTAGGCGGCAAATGAAATTGTTCGTACTTGAGGCTTGTTCTCCTTTTTGAGCGTGACGATGAAATTTCGCCTTGAATCATGTGGAAATTAAACTAAATCATATTAAATTCTTTCAAAATTTCATAAGCCTTTTGTGTTTCAAAGGAGACCTGACTAAAAAATGTGCATTGATGGGCACAGCAGGAGTACTGCATATAATGCATTCGGACTATGTTTAAATTGCAGTAATTCATCTGCTTACACCCTTATTAATCCCACCAATCCAGGGCCCACATGGCAGTGTCAATTTTTTCACCCAACGATTCAAACAAAAGTGCTTTTTATATATGAAACTGATCTGAGCAAATCTCCCGCGAGTAGAGACCAAATATTGTTGAGATCGATTTAAAAAATATCTTTACATATAAAATATTACTAATACATATATTATGATTTTCATGTATACGAAGCTAATAATTTCATTTGTAAGTACAAGAAAGGTTTCAAATGTATTTTCAATTAATTTATAAAAACATTACTAATTGATAAGTTATTGATTACCCATATTGTTTCAACAATGATTTTATTTTGAAGCATGGAAAATTTTTAATATTATCTGATTCATACTCATAGAAAATAAGACATGAGAAAGACAGTTTGATACACGAATTAAGTTGCTATGGCTTTGGCTCGATGTTAATAATAGCCAAATATTAGTGACACACTCATTCCGAAGAAGAATAATAAATTGAACTATTTGAAAGTAATTCAAAATTGAACTATGTGTACCTCTAATAAGAATAATAAATTTGCATAAAAATAATATCTCAACTCATATGTTTGATTATATCCCTTGTTGGAGAGATAGATAAAGAATTAAATTTTTGCTAACAATATTTCAACCTTCCATCTCCAAATTATCATTGAATAATTGTAATAATATCTAGTTTTGGTCACAAAATGCTACAAACTGACACAACAACATATTTGGGTCCATAAGTTTGCCATAAAAAGTTTACATGATTTTAATAAAATGAGACCATATATATTCACAAAATGATACATCCCTCACATAGTTTCTCACAACTCAAGTCAAACTTTGAGATTTGAATATCTAATAACATTTTTAAACCCGTATTCACCTCAAATTTTGACACAACCTTATGCCGGCCATAATATTTGAAAATATAAACTTATATTAACAATTGTTATGTAAATGTATGCCTTTTCCATTATGTACTAAGGTAGAAGAAAACAACCCATACCAAAAAAATCCAAAATAATAGTAATTATCAAACAAAAAACAACATCATATGAAAGATCTTAATTTTAAGAAAATGAAGGAAAAAGAACCAACTAATTTGGAGCTCTCATGAGGAAGAAATACCAATTATAAGTTTTAATTATGGATTATAAAGAGAAAACATGAAACATTCATGTGTTGTGTCATAGGGAACTAAGCGTGATACTGTTGGCTCCCGTGTCGGCGCTCATGAGGAAGTGGCCGGACGTGCCTAGTATTATAGTAATTTATAAAAAACTTACATGCCGTAGTCACGAATGGCTGAGTGGTGTAGTGGCTTTGCCGGTGCTCCCCTGCTGCCCCAATTGTTTTTTGAGATTGAATTACATCGTTCCCCCTCCATTGCCTCACTGCCAGATGGGCCTAAGTTTGGACGAAACGTAAGCGTGACTTGCATGATAATTTATAGAGCTTACCAGTTATAGTCAAAAATGGCTGAGTGGTGTTGCGGCGTGGTCAGTGCTTTTTCAAGTTCAAGGTCGCGGGTTCGATTCCCTACTGCCCATGTTGCTTTTTGGAGATTGAACGTAAGCGTTCGGCCAGTGACGGGGCATGGGTGACCGGCGATCTTGGCGGGGGCGGCCGGTGACCTGGCCCACGCGGCCCGTTGGCGACGTGGTGGGGCGGACAATGACATGGCTCAGTGAGCTGTTGCCGCGCAGCAGAGCAAGGGAAGTATGTTGTAACTATCTTAAATATCTTCATAATTAACAAATGAAGTAGTAGCTGAATGGTAAGTGGGTTGCTTCGCATCCTATAGTGACCAAGTTCCATCCCAAAAGTTTGCAGTTTTTTTAATCTTTTTTTTCATTTTTTTCATACGAAATATAATGATTTTAGTTTGTTGTTTGTGACGAATTTGCAGAAACGTTAAAGTATTTTGGCCGGATTATGACAATTTTTTCAGTTTTTTCATACGAAATATTATTATTTTAGTTTATTGTTTGTGATGAATTTGCTGAAACGTCAAATTATTTTGGGTTGGATTATGACGAAATTGATAAAATGTCATAGTTTTTTAGCTTGGTATCCATAACTGTGAATCAATGACGTTCTGTGAAAACATCGTAAAAAATCCATCACAGATTAAATAGTTTCTTATAGTGTTAGTTGATGCATTTACATTTTATCTAATATAATTAGAGTTCTTCATGTACTAGAATTACATGAATAGTGTAGTGGTTTGACCACTATTTTTCAGCCCATAAGTTATGGATCCAAACCTAGGATTAGCACTCTCTTTTTTTTTGCCATTTTTTCTTATTTCCCATTTTAGCATGCGCGTGATTCCGTATTTGGGTGCTAAGATATGGCTGAGATGTTGCCGGTCAAAAAGATATGGCTGAGATGTTGTAAGGCATTTGGGTGCTAAGATATGGCTGAGATGTTTTACAACATGTCTATGCGTGATACTAACACTTTAATGTGTGTCTAATTTTGTGTCACTTTGATACGTTTTTACAGTCGTGTCAAAAAGCATCTTTATAATACTATATACAATTATTTCATACGCTTTACGGCGTGTTTAGAAGATAATGATGCTTTATAGCGTGTCTAAATTCGTATCATTTTTCATATGATTTTAATAGTGTGTTAAAAATGTCTTTATAAAACTACTAACGCTTAAAGCGTGATTACTATCGTGATAGTTTATCACGTTCTCAAAGTCGTGTCTAAAAGTGTCTTTACATCCGAAGGTAGTGACGCTTTTGGCCTACGTTACTACTATAGCGTAGCTAGGGGGGGGGGGGGGGGTTTCTAGTAGTGCACATATACATTATATAAAAAGTTGCAGCCAAAATAAGCACTAAAAATGCAAATGGTTGTCTTTCATGTCATTTAGAGGGAAATTAAGCAACAGTAAATGTCAACAAATCAACCGGGCAGAGCCCTACCTCACCTCTTGTTTAGAGCCCTACCATATCATATAGTTCAGATAAACATCAATCAAAATAGCTCACCGATATCCAGGACCGAGAACCACCATTTTGCCAAGGAAATCTCTCATTCCTCCGCTTCTCCATACTCAATCAGGTGCGAAAAGAGCGCAAAAAATCAAGACCGTAAGCCATGGAAGCACAAAATCAAAACTTAGATATGATTGCAATGCTAAAATAGCCTAACATAATTCATACTCAATCAACAGGGATGCGGTTCAGAGCAAAAATTCACAGGAGACAAAGGGCATAGAGATGGAGCATGCTGGGTGGAGCAAAAATTCACAGGAAAAAAATCATTTGGAAAAATTTAGGATCACGCATGTTTCTATAAACATTTGGAAAAATGTATCCATCTAGACAAAGGAGATCCAGCATAATGCTTATACCATATTAGTATATTACACAACCAAAACAAAACTGAATGCTAAATCTAGGGAAGGGATCGCCACACAAAACGGCTAGATCACCAGAGAACATCCCAAATCACATTACAGATCGACTCGCACAAATTCGATGAATCGAAGATAGAAAGGACCAAATCGCCTCACCTCGAGAATGCAAATCACCTAATCTAGGCAGCTAAAATGCAGAGTAGACTAGGAACACGGCGCCGAAAACCGGACCAACAAATTTAAACAAAACCAGCTAGAATGGAGGAATCATAGGGGAAACCAGGAACTCGCCATATTAATCGAAGGAAAGGGGATCTCAAATACAAAGGGGAAAACGGAGAGGAAAATGAAATCAAACACCAAATAATAGCTAAATCACCTATTCATCTAAATTCATACTTCAATCGAGCACAGATTGAGACCCCTGGAGAGCGCAGAGCAAAAGCAAAAGAGAAGCGGAGGAATGAAATGTTCTAGAGCAGAGACAGCCAGTACAGACAACGGGAACAGACAAAGGGTGGGGTTCCAAAATAAAGAACAGAGGCTGACATTTGGGAGCGGGATGTCAGCAGATAATAAAAAACAAAAAGAACCAAGCTGTGTAGTGAGAAGATCAGGCGGAAGAAATAGAAGAGGGGACCAGATCAGACGGTGCCAAATTCAGGTGACGGGAATCGCTGCAACACTCGGGTAACGTATAGATTTTCCCTTGACTAAAACGTGCCCCTCTCTTCTCGGGCGCGGCTAGGTCACGCTCGCGCATGGGCTTAATTCGTTTCGGGCACGCGCCATGACCACGTAAAACGACGGAGGAAGCGTGCTCGCTAGGCACTCGGTCGCCGGAGTGGACTGCGGATTTTGGGGGCGCGCGTTTGGCCACCCAAAGCGACCTTTTTGCCGTGCCCCTGCGCTTGCCCCCTCCACCGCGGATTTTTGGGACTGCGGAGAAGCCGAGAAGGGATGACCAGCTCCAGCCGCTTTGATTATTATTTGTCTCTGTACAGGAGCCGTTGGGCAACGGGCGTTTTCTCGGCACGCGAGAGGACGTAGAACTACGGTGTACTAGTAGTACTGCACGCTAGTAATCGTGAGGAGTCATCTTGCTAGTTCTGTGCAATGGGACTTTTCTTGAGCTTGGCTGTCGTCATCCCGATCGCTCTCCAGCAGCGTGTATCACGGGAAAGCAGCTGTTCGCTGCATCTCGTGCTCTTGCTCCTTCAGGCTGCATCGGTTGCGTGCAGTGCGGTAGCATGCGTGAGGTCTGGATCAATGGAGTGGTGTACTGGTGTGCCTAATAAAGAAGAGCCACGAGTTGTAGAGGTCATACACAAATGAACAATTGCACGTCACACCAGCTGCAGAGGATACGTGGAATCTCCCGTGGATCGTATATGGACGGCACATCCGAAGTTCCGAACCACTCCATATCATAACATCTAGACTCTTGTACCTCCCGGATTCCGGATTTGGTTCCGTTTCTTTAACAAATGAGTTGGTCAGAAGTTAAATATGCACGGCATCTTTTTTATTATGATCTTTTCTTGTGAGAGCCTACAAGAGCCCAGTTTTTTTTTTTTTGCGAAAACGAGAGGCCAGTTTGGGACTGATTATCCACCAAATTCAACTCCACTCCAAAAAAACATTCACGACCGATATTATATTCGTTAAAATCCCCCTGAGAATGGGTAAATTGTTTCTTCTGGTAGGAAAAACGAAAATGGTCAAAGGTAAACACTCTGTCACTCTCCATGTTTGAAATGGGCTCAAAGTAGGCCTTGATTGGCCGCGGAATACATGAACCGCGCACTTCCCGGTCCGAACGACCCAGCCAACATTGTCAGCCCAAATAGAAACACCTCTTCAGCCCAGAAATCTCCCTGCAGAGAGGCTAAGCATAAGAATCCGCCCGCCCAGTCAGACAGATCCAAACAGCTCAAAGGGCCCGGGGACCAAAAGAAAAGCCGGGCACGTTCTGCAGTTCCCCACGGCACACGCAGGCGGCCGCGGCGGAATCGACTTGCTGAACAATCTGGCGGCGGCCGCGACTCCCGAGCCCGCGAAGCGAGAGGCCGGAGGAGCAAGTGAAGAGGACACCTCTCGCCGGAGATGCCGGCGGGGACCTCGCCGGCGGCGGCGGAGGCGTGGACGTGGGAGAACGCCGCCGCAGGAGCGGCCGCCGGGTTCACCACCGTCGCGGCACTCCACCCGCTCGACGTCGTCCGCACCCGCTTCCAAGGTAACCCCTCCCCTCAAGCCGTAGGCTCTAGGGCTTCGGAGACGCGGAGCGGCGACCGGTGACCGTGTTCTATCTCCTATCGGCATGCAGTGAGCGGCGGGAGGGGTTGGTCGGAGGTGCCGCCGTACAGGAACACCGCGCACGCCGTGTACACCATCGCACGATCTGAGGTATCAAGTCCTACCACATTTATCTAAACTGATTAATGGATGCTTGAATTTTGCAACCTTAGGTTGTAGCTCTGCCTTGCAGAAATGTTTGTATTATCTCTATATCTGATGCTTCCCAAAAGTTGGAATAGCACTTGCATGCTATATATAGGGAAATTGATTAGTAGTTGATCCATTGCTGACGATTTTACTCTAATTTGATCGATAAGCGAGTTCTTATTCGTCAAACATGTAATTATTTGGCTTGTGGATGACTGATGTAACATTTGAACGCAAATGCAGTAATGTGAATTATTCCATATAGGTGTGTACAAATGAAATAGTTTAGCATGTTTTACTGAGAATCATTCACATTAATATGGAATGCACTTCACCGCAGATACTTAGCTTGTGTAGTGTACATTGAGAAGTCATCTGCTATAATAAGTTTGGTTCTTAGAAACTCAACATTTCCGAGAGCCATTCATTGTGTCCCTTGATGTTGTTGAACTGTTTGTTGTGAGATCTGAGTTCCTAAGAACTTAGTTTGTTCAGAGCTTCTGATATATTCACTATAAGCTATTTCTGATTTAACTGGCTTCTTGTAGGGCGTGAGAGGACTTTATGCAGGCTTTTATCCTGCAGTTCTTGGATCAACTGTTTCCTGGGGGTTATATTTCTTTTTGTAAGTTGTATTATCCCTTGCATTTGAGCAATTGTGGTGTGGTGTGTACAATGTGTGTGTTTTCCAAACTAAAGTAGACTCGAGCAAATATCTATTTTCAGGATTCTATTCACTTCCAATCTGAGGATCTAATAATTTGCTACTTACCATATTGTATTGCTTAATTTTTAGGAATCTGAATGCTCATTCCAATATTTTTTATTAGCATTTCAATTGACATCAACTGCTTTTTTACACAGTTATAACACAGCTAAACAAAGGTACTTACAGAGGAAGGATGGCCAGCTTCATCCACTCCAACATCTCATCTCAGCTGCAGAAGCAGGTGCTTTGGTTGGTACATGGACTTTTATCTTTTCTAAAAAGATTAATATTGTTGGCTCATTTTTTTTTCCTTTGTTCAGTCTAAGATTCAAACATTACTATTAAATTGTCAAAAATGTAACTGAGTCTTTTTATAGTATGATCCACCTTTATGATTTTTCTTACTACATTTCTAGTGTTATTTATTCACCTGTCTTGCGTTTCATCATTTAAGTGTGCCATTTATTCATGAAACTAGCTTTATTGTTACCCTACAGGTATCCTTGTTTACAAATCCCATATGGCTGGTGAAAACAAGACTGCAACTACAAACACCTAAACATCATACTTCAGGATATTCTGGTTTCTCTGGTAATATGTGCTTCCTTTAACTCTTCAAAGACTTGCTTTTATGTTGTATAAGTGCTGATGTTGTTGTATATATGTTTTCAAGACTTCTATAGCAATTTACATAAACACATTATACTGGTGTAACTTTGCCCTCTGTTCAGCAGTTGAGTAGCTTGTGCTCATTGTCAGTTGTGGCACATTCTAGAAGCTATGCCTGTTTACACGTTTTTTTAAAACAAAGGCTGTTTCTAATTCAGTGAAATATCCATCTGAAGTATAATCCATGTGCTATGGGGTTGATTGGAACTGTACCATAGGGTGTAGCAAGAGAGCCTGCCCCGACAGGGGTGATTTGAGCAGGCCTCCTTATACATAGGTGATAGGATTCTCCTAATAGTTTTTCTGGATATAGTGAATCTACACAATAGCCTAATAGATAACATACCAAATAATTAATTTATATACTTGAAAACTAACTAATTGTTTAGGTAAAGTATGTTTTTATTGGAAAGATTTGTCCTTCCATCCTAATCCCTGTCTCACCCACTGATGCTGTATCACTGGGACTATTAATGCTACCCTTATGGCCTTTGCAGACCACAGCTGCGGCAACACAATAAATGCGTCTTTCTATGAATTATTTCTGTGCTTACTTATTTTATTCATATTTCCTTTTGTCTGTATTTGATTTATACATTGGTAACTTTACTTGTTTGTGTAAAGCCAGATGCTTTGAGAACTATTCTAAAAGAGGAGGGATTTCTTGCACTTTATAGAGGAATTGGTCCTGGACTTTTGCTGGTATGTAATTCTTGTTTATCTGCTGCTAGCTGAGTTTATGCTGCATTTCTTTGTAAAACGAGAACTGTACTCATAACTGCTAGCTACTGGAGTGCAGTAGCATTTTACGTTTTTGAAATTTCTATTATCTCTAGCATTTCTTAGTTGTGTGCTCCAAGGGTATGGAATTATGTTTCCAAAAGTTAGCGCTTAGTTCACAATTGGCAGAATAGCCAAATTAGTCCTTCAACTTTCGTCGAAGGCTCAGTTTCATCCCTCATCTTTAAAAACGACCAGTTAGGTCCCTCAACTTTTCTTTCCTGAGTTAATTCAGTCCCTTGTCCTATGTGGCTTAGTCAGCTAAGATTCCATTCTTGCTTCCACTTTAGGCTCTTAACTTACATTTGATGATGAGGGATTGCAAAATTAATCAAGACCAATAAAAATTTCAGTAGATCAATAAAATTAGTAAGCAATTTGTGCAAATATTTATTTCCTCACACCCTTAATTTGGGCATAAAATTGTAAAACCATAAAGTAAATTTGGTGGGAAAAGATAGTCATAACCTTCACATGTTGTTCTAGCCCTATTTAACACAATTCTACATCGCTCCCCCAATCCCAACACACACAAAGCTCAAACTGGACCTCCTATCATGCTTATGTGGCATTCTTATATGCCTATGTGGAAGCCACATAGGACAACAAGGGGGCTTGATTGAACAAAAAGCAAAAATTGAGGGACTTAATTGGTCTTTTTAAAAGATGAAGGACGAAAGTGAGCCTTTGACCAAAGTTGAAGGACTAAATTGGCTATTCTGCTTTCACAATTATCAATCGAGTTTTGGTATTTTAGCCAGATTTGTTTAAGCGATCTATCAAATTATGGCTGTGTGGTTGAGATAAAGATCCTCTTATGAATCCTCAACAGGATAATCAGTGTTCGTATGTTTGTATTATTGTACCATGGATAGCTGTGTGTTTCGTCACTAGTATCCTGTTTTGAAGCATAATCTTGTTATGGAGCCCATCCTTAGTTCTGGTCTTCTGGGTGTGGAAAAATTCGAATAAGTTGATCTAAATGTTATTTTCTTTCTTTGGTACACCTGCTGTTGTCAGATTTGTGCTTCTAATCCCTCTAACTTTAGAATGCTTACTTATTCCTTTTCTGTTCTATGGACATGGATTATCAATGAATCTATTCCATGCCTTGATGTTTCTTTATTCTGTCATGCATGTAGGTCACCCATGGTGCGATACAGTTCACGGCCTATGAGGAACTTCGCAAAGCTATGATATTTGTCAAAAGTACACAAACAAGGACAGACAATAGAGGAGGCGAGGAGTCATTGGTATTCATCGATTTCTTGTTTAACATGGTTCAATGAACTTAAGTTTCTCTGGATAAGTAATTCTAGCGTTTTTTTAATTAGGATGTTGATGCTATTTATGCCAACCTTTTCATGCCATTTTCACTCATTTAGACACTCTCTCTGTCATGCAGTTTGTTAGCTTTCATATTTAGTTGTGAAGATTAAAAAGTCCATATATAGATTTTACACTGTATCTTATTGTACAACTTTTTTTTTACATTCGATTGGTAGACATTTATGTCTCAGAAGATTAATTCTTTTAATAGAAAATTTGTATCAATCATATCTACATAAATATCTGTAGGCTTTGCCCAGCCTGATATGCCTTTATCTTCACTCTCAACAGAATTCTATCGACTTTGCGGCACTTGGAGCTGGTTCAAAAGTAGCTGCTATTTTACTTACCTATCCTTATCAGGTAGATTTTTCTTCTTCGTACTTATTATCAGTAACTTCATAGATTAATCTTCCTGCTTAGGCTCTTCCAGTCTTACTGATAAACAAGGCTTTTGTAAATTTCAGGTCATCCGAGCCCGCTTGCAGGTGTCAGATTTAAGCTTTTCATTTTCATACCTTTGTTTTTATGTTCCCTTTTTTATATCTTCTGCAACTTCTCAGCAATTTTAGCTCTGAATTTCTGATGTGTTATTTCCAGCAACGACCTGGCAGTGATGGTACTCCAAAGTACTCGAATAGCTGGCATGTAGTGAAGGAAACTGCAAAGTGAGACTATGAGACCAACTTCTAAGTTCTATTAATGTTGTTGAATCCAAAATTACAGAATGCTGCAGAACAGTAATAACATATCAATCTAATGCTGAACATTGGTCAAGGCTTTTTGTTGCGTTATGCTCATGTTGGAACTTGACGTGTTTAGTTTGTAGTAGATGTGTTTGCTGGGGTTTCCCAAGTTTTCCCCTACAGTTTTGCCTAATTATCTACTTCCTGTCTCTCTGATTGCAAATGGAAGCTATTTTAGACTTGTCACCCTTCAGTAATTATCATATTGAAAAACACAAAACATATTTAGAGAAGATCGTAGGGATGTCTAAAGTGGCTGTAAAGAGTAACAGGGAGTTATATTGTTCATAATTTCGCATGTCTGCAACTAATATTGGAATTTTGAATGTTCCTGTCTATTTGTAAGTGTAACATGGCATCATAGCGGAAGTAATTATGCTGAGTATGCCATTTTTGGATAGAGTAGAGTGCCTTTTTTAGTTTCTGAATTCAATCTTATTCTTGGACAGATGACAGTTCTGTAGTTCTTCTGAATATAACCTTTGTTAGGGATTGGTGTTCTGACGTGTTCTTTTGGATAATTATCCCTGTTGCAGGCATGAAGGTGTCCGTGGATTTTACAGGGGCATCACGTCCAACCTACTGAAAAATCTTCCAGCAGCTTCCCTCACGTTTGTGGTGTATGAAAATGTAATGAAATTATTCAAAGCATCCAATGACAAGACATAGTGACTCACTGAACCAAGAGAAGCAGAGAAAAGAAGAAAAGAACACTGAGCTTGTTCTAAAACTCCTGAGTTCATGATACCTCATAGTTCCCACTTCAGGGCTGAGTCCATATCTCATTCATTTTACATCTCAGAGTCTCAGACTACAAATGGGTAGCAGTAGAGGTTGTGGGCATGTAGCTAACATGATCTGTGGAAAATTTTGTTTCGAGGAACTTGCATTCTGTAAAGGAAAAGAACTTTTTTTTCTGTTTTTTTTCCAGGAGAAACAGTACACTGATAATGTCCGGTTCAGCAGTTTGGACCCTTGCTGTCCATGCACTCCTGGGGGCTGTCTCATGCCTTCGGTAACGTGTTGCCTTAATATGGATTTAATTTACATTGGCTCTGATTACCCGTAATTGATACTTGATCAGTCCAGTTGTATCTTCCTTTACCCTGTCTAGATCATGTAAATTCCGCCGTGCAATGAAAATTGGCACCATTTCCAAGTGATTCATTTTATACTGGATAAAGTTTGCCACACAGTACAACTGAAATGTTCTTCATGACATGCAGTAATGCAGGTCACAGGCCTTTTATTCAACAGTATTATCTCGACCATACAAGATTGGACTTCACGGTCAGGCTCTTCATGGGCATTTCTCCACTCCCCCGTCGCTCAGGTAGATGGAGCAGCCGCTCTTCTCGGCGAGGCAGCAGTTGCACACAGGCTGCAACTTCTCGGTATACTTGGGCGGGCACGTCATGTACGTTGCGTTCAGGCAGTATATGGGGCACATCCTCCCCGGCTTCACGGCTTGCGTGCTCTGGATGGAGTAGCCGATCACCATGAGACCTGCATTATCATTATCCATAGAAGAACACCATTCGTGACGGAGAACGGGAGCGAAGAGCGAAAAAAGAGTTGGAGGAAGAAGAGAGGGGTTCAGAGGCAGCTACCACACAGCAGGATAGCCACCGGAAGAGCAAGCTTCATGGTGGCCATGTTCTGTAGCTTGGGAGCTTCTGTTCGCCTATACCAGAGTATACTTTTATAGGCAACTTTGACCGTTGAAAGAAAACTTTTATAGGCAGTTTGGTCAAGATCCCGAGTATTTTGTCCAAAGAAAAGGGAAAATAAAAATTGCAGCTCTGTTGTATGTGGGCAGTCGGGCACTTGTTAAGTCATCAAAATCTAGCTTTGACTCTACCTTGCGTGTATCCGTGTGTCTTTGCTGACTTTGCTGACTTTCTCCTTTTGACTTTGTAGGTAAGCACAGCAGTGATCTAACTGTTCATGGGTGCGCTCTGGATCCAAGATAGTCAAGTCAAAAAACTTTGAAGTCCTGTTTCACCGATATGCTAGACCCATGGCGTGCAGCAGATTCGATTCATCGCATTTAGACGACTGCAAACAATACAGAAGAGGAGAGGTGTCAATTCTAATACATTTACGCTGCTTTGTTTAAATGTATTTTTGACATAAGATATTCGATAAATTCAAAGGCAGATTTTTTATGTATCACTCTTCACAAACATGGAAAGATGGAAGCTACATACGTTATTCACTTCCAGAAAAAAAAAAAGCAGCACAATGCTACGGTATAGGGACGACTGACTCAAAACACAAGTGACGACGGAGATGTCAATTAACATACGCGTCAGTGTCTTCATGCAAATTAGGTGGAGAACAACTACCAAAGAGTGGTACGGTGGGATAAAGAGATAATGACCTTTGAGCAGAGTCTTTGACGTATCCCCGGTACATTAATTCCTGAAGACGATCTAGGAGGCCAGTAGGGGGAAATTCATCGAGGCCATCGAGGCCATCGAGATCTTCTTCGGTTCGCCTGTTGCTTGCGTTGTGTTCTCTCAGCACCCTGCGGATCGGCGGTATGTATAGGGCCGGGAGAAGCTAAGCTAGCAGTGTGATCGCAACGCGCGGCCCGGGGACACTACTGTATTAAAATAGCATATATCTTGCCATTGTTTCTGCTGTAAACACAAGATTGTAATTTCAGAGTTTTCAGGCATGGTCAAGTGGTGGATTTATTCCTCACTGGATATCGAGAGAAAGATGGCTGTGTTTGGAGGCATTGACTTCTTTGCATGATTATCTACTAGTACATGTGAACTCGACAGTTTGACCCATTTGGGTGGTCTACCGATCTGCAGCTAAACAATGGCCGGCAATTGACCTATTATCGGGATACATTGAATATGGAAGAGGGGGTTCAGAACAGCGCGCTGTACGTCTGACTGGTATGAAGAAGAGATTAGCTAGAGAGTGAACCGTTCGAACAAAACGATCAAGCACATGCATCTGAAGAGCACATAGATATCCTCGTATCATGGATCACATCACATATGATCTTATTTCTAGATAATGATCACATACGATTTTTTTTTTGCAGATAAGCAAACGATACATTTTCTGACCAAAAAAAAACAAGCTCTACAACTGATCAGTTACCGAGCAGATCGATACCGATCCATTATCCACCAACATTATTCGGTCCAACTCACACACACATTAATTAACCAACGGACATGGAATTGCTTTATTTTGTTGTATGTATCATAGAAGCTCCCATGGTTCCGTCATGGCTCAATTCAAAGCTTACTGCTCTGGGCAGTTGAAGGTACCGCCGGTGCGCAGGAAGTGGAGGACGCAGTTGTTGCCGTCCTTGGGAGCGCACTGGCAATCGCACCCTTCCAGCTGCTTCCCCGGGTAGTTGTCGCAGGTGATGTAGCCGCCCTGGATGCACTGCACATCGCACGCAACCTCCGTCCCTCCCATCTCGCCCAACACGAGGAGCCCTGCATATATATACACCTCATCACCGGTCATGACACCAAAATTAGCCTCAAAACAAGAACTGTATGGTTGATTCCGTGCTTGATACTGAGCTAGCAGCTAGCCTAGCACGTACAGCATACCGGAGAGGAGGAGGATGAAGGTGAAGGGGAGCTTCATGGAGGCCATCTCTCTGATCCCCAGTTTCTTCGCAGTTTGCGCTTGCGCTCGTGTTGCGCTTCAACTTTCAGGGCCTGCGGGTTGATGTGTTTATATATAGTGCAAATACGTGAGCTCATGATCGAGCATGCGCGTGGGTGTAGATTGTGCTTGGCTTTAGCTATCCGTTCGGCGAAGCCGTGAAGGTGCACGCCTTCGCCCGGGTTGGTGCTGTGTGCTACTCGATCGGGCCGCTTTCTCTGACGAAGAAATAAAGCCTGAAACGTACGATCCCCTGCATGCAAACAAACAGAGCGGATAAAAACAGAGCAGATATGTTGAATGGTTGAAGCAAATCGGTGCCGGCGGCGGGACACTATGGTCCGGTCCCAACTTATATATAACATAAATAAAATAAAACATGCCATGACATTGTTTCCGCTGAAAATTGATAATAGATCGATCATTCAGAGTTTACACTTTTCAGGCCTGGTCAAGTACTCGAAGTCGTTGGTTTCAGACTGGATCTCGCCTTTTCACGTTAGCTTAAGCGTTGTTTCTTTTTTTTAGATAATGGATACAATATCCGGCCTCTACGTCAAGAGACGTACATGGCCCATTATTACAAAGTTTGGTATCAAAGAGCACATCGACTTAAAATAAAAGACAAGAATTAAAGCAAACGGTATAAATGTTAAGCGTTGTTTCTGCTGCGTGAAGATGATAATTAAGTTGGAGGAAGGATAAGACTAATTACGTACAAAAAAAGCCAAATGCACCTGACTAATGCGGTGGATCTGCAGAAGATAGTCGATCTCTATACGCCTTGCAAAGCTTGTCGTTCAAGAAAAGGAATTTAAAGCAAGACGGCACGGGGCCACAACATATAAGAATCCAATGTTTTTTTTTTCGCGACCGTGCTAAAATAATACGTATTTGATTAAGAGAAAATAAGAAGTTACATCAAATTTTCTATGATCAGAGTGTCTTAGGGGGAAACTCTGACAAGTCTGCACGCCCTGCCAAGTTCGGCAAATCCAATGTAAGGTCTGAAAATGCATGTAAGCAAATATAGTACCGATTCAGTTATTTAGATGCAGCCGAGATTGCAAACGGCCTCACTGTGCTCCCAACCGCCCCCCAGTATCTGAAGTTCTGATCCACAGAGGCGCAAAAGACAAATCTTATCAGTTACATCAGCATATACTGATCTACATGGTCGATACAAGGAATCGGAGGCCGGCCAGGAGTACAGGTCACAGGTGCATAAGCTTTTTTTAGAAAGGGGAATATTCATTAATATCCCAGCCGCTGCATCAATCAATGCATATAGCTGTTTAATTATTATTACACGTTTATGACTTCAACAAGCCAAGGAACGAGGAAAACAAAATTCTGAAGGAACTAGCTATAAATAAAATGTTCTGGCTTTGACATCGTAATGAAACACATCAAAACACAATTCTATTTCGAAAATTCCAGCCATGTACATCAAAGATCTCCATGGCCCCTGTCTCAGGCATTCTACACCCCATAATCAATGCAGGTCTGTCGTTCTCCTTCTGTAGTAAAGACCATAATCGGGTCCAATGTGTTCCTTTGAATAGTACCTGCAAATAAGAAGGCACTAGGCCCTTGTCAAATACCACTTCATTCCTGGATAACCAGATTGCCCAACACATGGCACTGGCTCCTGCCAATATCTGAAGTCTAAGTTTTCTATTTATACCCGCCAAGCAGCCATTAAATATGTGTTCTATACTGGTTGGGGGAGGTAAATTAGTAGAAACTTGAACAACTCTCCAGACAAATGATGCAAGATAATAGTCAAAAAATAAGTGTTGAATAGACTCATTATGGGAGCAAAACGAACAAGATTCATTACCATGCCACTGTTTACGAGTCAAATTGTCTTTAGTTAGAACTACCCCTTTAACTAGGTACCACATGAAAACTTTAATTTTTAGGGGAATTTTAAGCTTCCATAGTGTGCCAGGGAGAACTGCTTGTGTAACCGCTAATGCCCTGTATACAGATTTAACTGTGAACACCCCATTTTGATGTAATCCCCAAATAAACCGATCTCTCTGATCAGATAGTTGTACATTCATTACCATGGTCACTATCTGATGCCAGGCATGCAAGTTACCTCCGATGAGAGACCGTCTAAAAGCCACGTTCAAGGGTATTGAGGATAAAACGGTCTGTACTGTAGCACTCTTTTTCCGCACAATATTGTATACAGAAGGGAATAAAACTCTCAAAGGTCGAGGTGTAATCCAATTATCCTTCCAAAATCTAGTTTGAGAATCGTCACCTATAGAAAACCTACCCAACCTGAGAAATTCATCTCTGACCTTCATGAGGCCAGTCCAGAACTATGAATCCCTCGGCATTTGTTGGACCTGTGTGACCGTTCTATCCTTTAAATATTTTTTCCTTAAAATCTCCTGCCACACTCCATCCCCATTAGCCAACTTATACAACCATTTACTAAGTAGACATCGGTTGTGGGCGTTTAGATTTAGAATCCCCAGGCCCCCTTAATCTCTTGGAGAGCAAACCACAGACCACTTGACCAACCTATATTTTTTTATGCTCATCACACTGCCAAAAAAAACTAGATCTATAAAAGTCAAGTCTGTTCAGCACACCCTTGGGTACCTCAAAGAAGGATAGCATAAACATAGGAAGACTACTTAGTACTGAGTTAATCAAAATTAAACGACCCCTACCGATAAGAGTTTGCTGCGCCAACAACTCAACCGTTTCTGGATCCTTTCTTCCACATGTCTCCAATCACTATTACGTAATTTCCGATGATGCATGGGTATTCCCAAATACCGAAAAGATAAATTACCTATACCGCATCCAAAGATACGTGAGTATTCAACTTGTAATTCCTTTGCTGCACCATAGCAAAACATTTCACTCTTATAGAAATTGATCTTAAGTCCTGATAGCTGCTCAAAAACCGAAAGTAACAATTTCATATTTTGAGCTCCCTCAAGATCTGTAAGCCATCGCTATCCTAGAAATGATAGCTTATCGTCTCTCAGTAGGTTATTCAGTACGTCGGTGGTGAAGACGAGCGAGGCAAGACGGCTGCTTGGGGTTCTGATAATTGTTTTTATATGAACGGGATCAGATAATTCTTGATGGCCTAGTTCATCGCCGTTATTACGTTACGTATCTTCGTGTAAAGCAAACGTTTCATCTCTTAGCTGAACGCCATCAGAGTCTGAGAGAAAATCATTCAGTAGAAAAGACAATAAGAGAAAACATGCAAATCAATCAATACCGCATTCAGAGTTTCAGGTCAAGACAGCCATGTATTATATTTTGACATCGAATCTGGAGCAAGATGCGCCAGTCGACTCGTTGACTATTGACTTATTTTTTTTCCTTTGTTTACAAGGGGAAACAGATCGATGACTTCTTCGCAGGATCAGGTTGTCGAGACGGAGCTGTTCAATGTATTAACTGAAACAGAAGCAACTCACACTTGCATATTAGCACCACCCAAAGTCGATTCATGCGTGGCTAATTATTTAAAGGATCTGTTCATACTTAATAGTATAACAATTTAGAGATCTTGCTACAGAGGTCGAGAGAATTTCAAATATGATTGTATTATCTTGATGTAACATTTTTGAAATTAATAAAATCTTCCCCCGTTTCGAGAAGAGCTCTTTTACGGTACCTTATACCACTAATTTAAAGGACTAGTATATGAACATCCGACGGTTGAGAATAATTGTATACTAGTCTAACGTTGATCGGTGGTATAGGTAGTATACAGTGAGTAGTATAGTAGTATAAGGGTATTATTGGAAAAAATCTAAATGGCATCACTGTAATTTATATATATTTTAATTTTTTCATTCGATCATATGTGTCGAGCCGACAGTCGAGGCACGTCAGTGGGATGAGTCTCGGGTCGGTGATGCACGCCGCCGATAAAAATGAAAAAAAATATGCTTAGTTAATATATTTATGTCCAAATTATTATATTACCCGTGAGCTCTTCGAAAAAACAGACGGCACCCTGTCAACTCCATTTCAAGACTAAAGAACACCTTGCAAAACATTTCAGAGAAAATTCAAAGGGTAGCGGCAAATAGCTGGTAGCAAGCAAACCCATGCATATCTTGCTCTTTATAACTCCGTAATCCTATTACAGAACAGAACACCATCCATCATTTCAGAAACTCAAATGCAAACTACAAACACGCGAGACTTGCCGGAGAAGGCGTCATTTTCAGCCCCGCGGCGTCGTCGAGCCGCCGGCGAGGTGGACGACGCAGCCTGCACAGCCCGGCGGTGCGCACTGGCCGCAGGCGCACCCGGTGAAGTTCTTCCCGGGGCTGTTGGCGCACGTGACGTACGTCCCCTGCGCGCACATCAGAGTGCAGACGGCTTCACTGGGCTCAACTGCCGTCCCCAGTATCAGAAGCCCTGGATTACAAGGCACAAAAATATAATGTCTCATCAGTACCTACAAGAGCGACGAGATTTTTTTTTAGATTATGAAGAGCGACGAGATGAAATGCAAAAACTAGAGCAATGTGGAGAGGTTCGTCGAATAGAGGATCAATCTACCGGCGAGGAGGACGGCGGTTGCGAGGGAGAGGTTGATTGAGGCCATGCTTGCTGTGTAGTAGGAGAGGAGTATACCAGTATGCGCTAGTTCACTAGCTGGTACACTGCACTCTCTGAGCTTCCTAAAACCACAGAGCTTGGGCTTCTTATATAACTGGCCTAGAAGGTGAAACCTTCACTAGATATACACTTTATTTTCGTCAACTTTGTGTAATTTTTGTGGCATTGTTCGTCCCAAAATCCAAGAGTTTATTGGCCTGTGTAGAGTCCACTGTCATGGTCACATGGAAGGATCACGAAAATCACACACGGCCTAGAGATCCAAGAAATCAAAAGGCTATCTTCTGTAAGCTGCTATGACACGGAAGAGGATATTGCTCAGTATGCAAGTAAAGACTTCGGGAGAGCAGCAGAGCATTGCCCCATTGCCCTAGTCCACAACTTAGTGAAAAACGAAAAGAAAAATCTAAGTTACTACTTGCTCCGTTTCAAATTACTATTCGTTATTGACTTTTTATAATAATGTTTGACCATTCGTCTTATTCAAAAAATAATGCAAGTGTCTTTTTTTATTTGTGTATTATTTTAGCATCATATATACTTTAGGTATGACTTATTTTTTCACATATTTAGATAAATTTTTTGAATAAGACAAATGGTCAAACGTTGTGGAAAAAATCAACAACGAATAGTAATTTAGAACGAATGTAGTATCTTGGACAATCCAATTTATCCCTTTGAAATGTGAATAAAATTTAGACTTAATTTACTATAAACTACTTGAAAGAACATCTAGGCCCCTAGTGGGTTTTGGTGATAATGACAATGGCAATTAACGGACTAATGCATTTGTTGTAAGTAATGGACAGGGTATCATATTTATTTTTGATGGAAAGTGATTGATGACCACTCGAGGAAAGTATGACGGCCATGATGAGCTCTTAGAAAGATTTGAATTTCTTTTTAAGTTTAAAATTGAGTATAGGTATGGCGTATTATCAAGGGGATACATGTCGTATGTGCTGAGATGCCATGGTGTCCTTAACCAACTCTAACACACCTAACTCTAACACACCTTTGATAGACACAATAATCATAACATGTACATATTGTTCCTGCTGTTTTATAGGTTGTCGGAAGGTCCGATGTGGTATCGGAAGTTTCAGATACATGTAAGTTTTGTCGGAAGCCTATTACAGGTTCTGGCAACGGGTGCCCAGCCTTTTCAAAAATATTTAACGGAGGTTCCAACCTAGAGTCGGAAGTTTCGAGACTTAGAAAGTTTTATGCACTGAACTCATGGCTTGTCGCAGGTTCCGATGTGAGGTCCAAAGTTCTAACAGATCATCTAACTATCAGTGGCGGCAGTTTTGAAAGGGTGGGATATATATACCCCCTCACCCCCTCCTTCATTTGCTGTTCAACAACCACGAGACAAATACCCTCTCAAGCCTTAAATGCACTCTCCTACTCCCTCTTTGAGCTAGCTCTTGCATTGATTTGAGAAGGGGTTGAGTCATTAAGTGAGAGATTGTTGGTGGGTATGAGAGCATTGACTTCCATTGGTTGAGCACCTGAAGGATCTCCATTCATTGATTCGCATTTGTTACTCTTGGAGTTTCTGTAAAGTTTTTTATAATTATTTCCATAGGTTAAACTTAAAACATGTAATACTAAATTAATCATAGAGATTGAAAACTGCAAAAAAAACATGAAAGATTCTTAATAAGTTTGACATTTAATTTTTATGTGTGAAAAGTTTAAAATTAAATCTAGATTGGATCAAAGTGATCATACTTGTGTGGATTTTCCTTTCCTGTATAGGTATATTTTTTCCGCCATATCTTCAGCTATATTTAATTACGGAGTGCAGGATTATGGTCACCGCAAAAAAAATCTAAATATAATAAGTTGTTATTACAGCTCCATTTCAAGACTCTCGGTGAAAACTATGCCGACCGTGAAACAGACAAACGGTAGCCAGCCAGCTCTATGCAGTAATGCACCAGCCACGCAAAGCAAGAACTAACAACTGAAGACTACTGCAACCAAAGGACATCCTCTTCAGCAGTGCTGCAGAGCCGTGCCGTTGGCTGAGTAGACGACGCAGCGGTGGCCGTTCGCCGGCTTGCAGTGGCAAGCGCACTTGGTCAGGTTGCCCTTGTAATTTTGGCATGTCATGTATACTCCTTGCATGCACATGACAGTGCACACGGTTTCAGTACGCTCCGTCGCCCCCAGTATCAGAAGTCCTGATTCACAAGACACACAAAAACAATTAAAGACAATCTCATCAGGACGTATATTGGGGAGAATTTGACTTGGAAATCAGGAGCGACGAGTTGAAATCCAAAAAATATTTTTTGTTCTGCAATGAAGAAGAGGAGACAAGAGAAATCAACGAAATGGAGAACATATCATGTACCGGAGAGGAGGACAGCGGCGATGAGGGAGAAGTTCATGCTGGCCATGGCTACTAGGCAACTGTATATGCACACTGCACTGCAGTCTCAGGTTATATAGCAAGCCGAGAAGGTTTCACCTTCACCAGATACTACCACATTACGCCCAACTTCACTCTGTTACTATGGGCATTGTTTATACTAATTCAAGGGTCAATGCCTTGGCTTCAGCAGCTCGATCAGCTTCCGGTCAACTAGGAGCGCCAGCCACATCTCAGCCGAACGGCCAGCGTGTGCTGGCATCTGTGGCGAAGGGCGAGCAAGAACGTTGGCTTGTGCCGACTTGAGGTTCGCTGTCACCATCACACGTACACGATCACAAAGTTCAGAAAGCATGGGTTACATGTCGTGCTAGGCGAGCGCATGGGTTAAATTAGCATATCCTGCGTGCAATTGCTGTGTTTGGTGTAGAGTGGCAGACCACTCCAGAATTGGTGAAGTCGTGAAGTTTTCACTGAATTCGGTTGATCATTATCACTGTTTGTGCATGTAAAGTTGCCGCCCTTATATAGACGCGATCAGAGGCTCGGGGCAATGGATGTGCTATGGTAATGTCTGGCATCAGAGCACAACAGAATTAATCTCAACAACCCGTGTCTCGAGCCATGAATCGTATTTATACAAGAAAGAAGAGTTCAGAACAAATCATTCAGTTTCTAGAGGGCACTGTCCATCCTTCAGTTCAGTTTTACAGGGATGATGGCAATGTGAGGCTGTCAGAAGCTGCCTGAATAGGCAATGAGTTGGTGAAGCCTGCACGTTTCTCCAATTTACAGGGCCAATTGGATCAGAAATCAATTAGTCCATTAGCAATACCAGAAGTCAGATGATACATTTCGAAATTACATGATCGTTTGCTATAGATGTCATAACATCGAACGTGGTGGGCTGCGTTATATAAACGAATATCCTGTCACTGCTTTCCCTGCAAGTCGATACACCATTTCAGAGTTCCAGTTCTGGTAGAATCGTGGATTTCACACTGAATCTCGAGAAAGATGTATACTAGGTTTGCCGTCTGATGGTTTAACAGCGTACTGACACAGGTAGTAAAACACATACTACCTCATTATTATCATTATTTTTTGCCCAACATACATCACTGACATTCAGCGACAGTATTATTCAGATGATCACAGATTCACAGTGCCACGTACAAACCACGAGCAGCAAGGACGAGCTCGTCTCGTCTCCAGCCAAAGCCTACGCCTGCGCTGGGCAGTTGAACGTGTCGCCGGTGACGAGGTGGTGGAGCACGCAGTTGACGCCGTCCTTGGGCGCGCACTCGCAGGCGCAGCCATCCAGCTTCTGGTAGGGGTAGTTGTCGCAGGTGATGTACCCGCCCTGGATGCACACCACCGGGCACGGCTCCGGCGCCGCCGCCGCCGCCGCACCGAACACGACGAGTCCTGCCATGATTCATCACGGCACACCAAAATGAAGCTCGATCAAGAATCATCGTCTCAAGAGACATCAATTGTGAGCGATATAAAGGAAGAAAAAGTTCAGAAACTTGGATGGATCCATGTTTCTGATACTAAATAGCTTGGCTAGCAAATGTGACACACGCAGGCACGCAGCGTACCGGAGAGGAGGAGGATGCAGGTGAAGGAGAGCAGCTTCATGGAGGCCATTTCGTCCCTTCAGTTTGCTTTGCTCGTGCTGTAAATCATCATATTCATGGATTATATAGGGAAGATGGCAATGCGAGGTTCTCACTTGTCAGCGTGCCTGAAACAGAGGTGATTGATGGCTTACGATGAGTAGGTGAAGCTTGCACGTCTCTCCAAATTACACGGCGGCTTGCCGACCCATTAGTCCAGTAGCAAACATAAGTCAGACGGTGATCACATTTGGGAATGCAAAATCTTTTGCTATAGGTGTCAAAACAGTGAACGACGTGGACTGCACTATAATAGCATATCCTGTCACTGTTTCAGCAGCAAGTCGATAAGACCGTTTCAGAGCTCCAGGGCTGGTCAAATCCCGGATCTCAGACTGAAATTCAGAGTTAAGTCGGAGGCATGACCATACAATTGAACTAAGTATAGAATTTTCAGCCAAAATCCGGTGCTGTTTTGCAAAATAGCCAATGGAATTCAGTACATTTCTTTCTTTTCCCTCAAAAGATTCAGTATCATTTTTAAAAGTGTTGACTGTTGACACCTTTCTATATGCTACAACTTAACATATGTAGCTTGTCCCTCAAGTTGAGAGGACTCAACGTGAGCTCAACATAAGAATTCTACTACAACTTGCTTTGTATTACCCTTATCCAAGAAGTCTGGGTCAGAACTTGTCTCAGAAGTCCATGTCAGAACTGGCTCAATCCTTTAAAGAAAGGGATAATCCTTGAGCAATGCAGACATTAGTTAGGTTGCAGAGTTTCCTGGAAACTCCATTTCAGGACTGAAGAGCATGCATCTTGCATCACTTCAGAATGTTGAGTAAAATGCTAATGGTAGTCAGCCCAAATTAAAGTAGCAATGCAAACAAGACTAAATCCCGGCCTCCCTCATTGTAATTTCAAATCTCTGCTTTGCAAGACAAAAATACTTAGGGCAAAAGAGTCTAACTGTGAAATTCAGAACGAATTCTGTTACCGGAGGGGGAGGACGCCAGCGAGTGAGGAGTTGAAAGAGGCACAAAGACCATGCGCGTTATATGGGAATCCGAGAAAGAACCTTCACCAACGCTCTCCCGATCCTTAGTTGGTTTTATGGCAGTGTTCATCAAGTTTGCGGTGAAACTGTTAACACGCTGAAAGATTTCCTTGTCGTCAACTCTAGCAACATGATGCAACTCTAGCAACTCTGGTTCACTGGTTGGTCGCAGTCGCAGCTTGTGATGAAATCCAAGAAAGCGACCTGCCGTCGCTGAGCTTTGCGCCTTTGCTTGCACCAGACCGCAGGCCGCAGGCAGGCTCTGTTGTGGGCTACATCCTACAGATTCTATTGATGGGCTGGGCCAAGCATGCAGGAAACGTGGACCACGTAAATGTTCTGGACCGGGTGGGCTGTGTGACCACTCCATGCTAGTGGACTATATAGGCCTCCAATTTCATCCTAGTTTTGCCCATCCAGAAGACAACGAGTCAACGAGGCATAGTCGTCCTTAATCTTTTTCTTTTTTGCGAGTTACAATTTTTCAGCTGTTTGTATTCCTCTCCACCAAAAGAAAAAAGCACACGTCTTCTTAAAAAGAGAGTGATATGTGGCGTCAAAAAAGTATCACTCTAACAGTCAAGTTTATGTCAGATGTACGCCAAATTCATCATGAACGTATGGGATTTCTCGAGATGAAAACAAGCCAGGTTTCACCTAAACTTGTACTCTTTTCGCCACGCAAAGTAGACCGAGTATACAGTGCCGGATTTGCCCGCCGGCCGAACAAAAGAAGACTTTCGAGTCTTGGTGTCTTTGCTTCTTCTGGAGGCTAAACGACCGCGTCGGCCGCGAAGAAACGTCACCGCCGGTGATTCGTGCGACGTACTACGTGCACTTGACGTGACGTGGGGATTGGTCAACGTGAATAGTCAAAGCTGCGGCCCACGGGTCCTCAGCCACGTCAAACGGGACGTCCCTAGCTGTCCGATCATCCGTAGGCTGACTTGAGCCGTTGGATTCGTGTCCGTGTTTCCGGAATGGCGGTTTCCAGCATGTCGCGCACGTGTTCCCACGCTTAATCCCGTGGCAAAGGCTACGGGCACACAGCTTAGCCATGCTTTGCAAGAGATAAAATAGTAATTTTTTTATTGTTCCCTCCTTCTTTGTTTACTTCATTTGGTCATAGTGTGTTAGTAAAAATTTATAACATAGACGAGCAACGTGTATAAAAATATATCATCTTAAAGAGCTATAGAAACTATATTTTTTCACCATAAGGGTAACGATGTCAGATTGTATTTGTAATAGTGTATATAGTTTTCTGAATGATGGTTAAAGTTCAAAATATTAGACATAAGATAAACCTAAATAAACTTATATTTACAATCAGTCAATTAGAGAAAGCATAATGTTTATTTGGTTTACTACGATAAAACTTTGGCCAACAATTACTTTAGATTTTTATGATACAAACTTGATGCTATTATATTTGTATTTGAAAATAATTTTTATGATTGTTTCTATAGGTAAAAATTAATAAATTACTCGTTAGCCAAATTGTGTTCTAGCAAAATGAAAAGAAAACAATATTACTCTTATCTACCTACAAAACAAGATTGTCTTAAATATGGATGAATAGCTTGCACGTAGAAGTGTGGGCAAAGCATCCTAAATTTACACGGAGCACACTACTAAATATTATATTCTAATGACTTATCCTGCAACAAAGCTTTAATGGGTTTCCTACAAATAAAATATTTGGCAATAAGTAGATACTATAACATTGTTTATGAAAAGATACTATAACACCAACATTTTAGTTAAGTATTTATATACTAACCTGTACAGTAAGTCATGAATTCAAGATAGATCATTCTTATTAGCACCAATGACATCAGAGAAAGTACTTCGAGTGCACCTAGCAATGCATCCCAAAACAACAGGTGCTAATCCGTATGACCCACTCCGCAGGCACACGCGGATTCCCCTAATCAAACCACTGTATTAAATGCCGCCACCAATATACCAACACTGTTAAATTCCAACGCCCCTTGCCCGTCCCCACACCAGACCGCCATTGCCCCGACTCGAACGCGCGGCGAAAATTCCTTCGAGTCCTCTCAGATCTCGCTTCTGGAAGCTTCTGCGCCGGCGCGGCTGATGACTACGAAGCCCGCTCCCATGGAGAACGGCGCCGCGGCCGGCGCCGGTGGGGACAACCGCCGGCGGGGCGGCCGCTGGTGGTATGCGGCCGCGGGCGCCCTCCTCGTGGCGCTCCTCGCCGTGGCCGTGAGCTCCCGTAGCTTCCCGGGCACCCCCTCCTCGCCGCAAGGAGGCTGCGGCTGCACGGTAAGAACCTCTCCGTTGACTTCGCGATTTGGTTGGCTTGTTTCGGGGGTTTGATTTGATTCATGTGGTCCTGACCTCTGAGGTGGTGGTGTGGCTCGTTTCAGGCTGCGAGGAAGTACACGGGGATGGTGGAGGACTGCTGCTGCGAGTATGAGACGGTGGACACCATCAACGAGGAGGTCCTGCATCCGATCCTGCAGGAACTAGTCAAGCTGCCCTTCTTCAGGTACTTCAAGGTGAGGATTTGTGGATTGTTTTTTTTCAATGTCTCGGACACTGATTTTGGCACATTAGTGGAAATGTGTGTTGTGATGTTCCAATGGGGAGCTATAATCGACAGAATTTCGAGGTCATGCATGCTTTATTGGAGAATTTGGTGCACGGCTATGGAGTCTTGTCTTTTCTGAATAAACTTCTGCTATTTCATATATGGAAGATTGTTGTCACGACTGTGTGATCCCTTGTCATATTGTTATGTTAAGTTACTTGAGTGTGGTTTATCAGTTTTGTACAATTCTAAGTTGAATGTTTCAAAGCTAAGGATTAAAAAAAATTACTGTGCTTGTGTGGTGTTAATATTTTGATTAGTATTGATTCTAGTGAACAATAAATTGTCTGTGCTGGATATGAAATCAAAGTGATATTTGCTTGATCAGAATGTGAAGATCAGCATACCTTAATAGGAAATTTGATGCAGACATTGCACACTTGTTGGACGCTTGATCCAGGATCTCAGTTGATTTTTGCCATTCTATTCATACATTCCTTTCTCAAAAGGAGCTATAGTTTATGAAATTTGTAGAAGGCAATCGTATTGATATTTTTGATATTGTTTGTTGCAAAAGTGGAATTGATTGGTTTGGCAGCTATTTTGTAAAATTATACTTTCTTCTCATATGTAGTCAGATTACCTTCACTATCGCGCACAAACTACTCGTTGAGGAGTGGAAATGAAAATATATGTGATGGCATGGCTTCGGAAATCTGAACCCTTTAATTTCTCTTTCTAATTTTGCATAATGGACTACACTTTGTATTTGTTTGTCACTTTGTCTGCCTACTATGTACATTAGCTATATGTGATTCTTCCATGATGCTCACCTTGGAAATAAAATTTTGAAACAATGGTTCATCTGTTCTAAGACGTGTTCTTCTTTGTCTTTTGTAAGGTTAAACTGTGGTGTGACTGCCCTTTCTGGCCTGATGATGGGATGTGTCAACTTAGGGACTGTAGTGTCTGTGAGTGCCCAGAGAATGAGTTCCCTGAACCATTCAAGAAGGCCTACAGTGGACTTTCTCCAGATAGTATGATATGTCAAGAAGGAAAACCAGAGGCTGCTGTTGATAAAACCCTTGACAGCAAGGTTTTCAAAGGATGGGTTGAAACTGACAATCCATGGACAGCTGATGACGAGACTGATAATAGTAATTATTTTTGTCTTGATCTAGTATATAACACTCTTTGTTTCTTCTTTATTAAAATCCATGACGATTATCAAACTATTGTGCCCATTGCAGATGAGATGACTTACGTGAATCTTCAACTGAATCCTGAACGATACACTGGCTATACTGGTGATTCAGCTAGAAGGATATGGGACTCTATTTACAAAGAAAACTGTCCAAAATGTATGCATATGTGTGCTAACACGCTCATTCTGCTTAGTTATATTGGTTTGATCAACTATGTCAAGTTCCGACTAAGCATCTGAGCTGCTTATTTTGTTTCATGCCGGCTCCATTTTTGTTGTGTTAATGGCTTGCACTTTATCCTGTTTCTTTTAAATTATTGTGTGCCTGTGTTTTTACATACCATGTCATGAGTTCATGGAACTTTAAATGAATCCGTGATGAGCTCATTGATTGAATCCGTTTTTTCAGATATATATCAATTGTAGCGAGCTTGTCTTCTAAACTAATCCAACAAGAGTGGCTTATATCAGCCCATCTGTTCTTTCTTAGTTCCATGTAGTGCTATAGTTGCATGCATACACCATTAGATGTCCTAAATTATAGAGGACCATATCCTGCACTTCAGTCCCGCATCAGTAAAATTATTGACACGAGTTCTGTGAATTGCCTTCTTTCTTCAGATCCTTCAGAAGAATTGTGTCATGAGAAGAAGGCATTGTACAAGCTTATTTCAGGGTTGCACTCCTCAATTTCAGTGCATATTGCTTATGATTATCGTCTTGATGAATCAACTAACTTGGTATGTGCCCAACATTGTACCTCTAAGTTTGTTCTTTATTGGGCCAAGTTTCATAACTGTTTTAACCACTTTTGATGTAAATGACCACAGTGGGGACAAAATCTTCCTTTGCTGTATGACCGTGTACTGAAGTACCCAGACCGTGTCCAAAATCTGTACTTCACCTACCTGTTTGTTCTTCGAGCAGTGACTAAGGTTCCAATTCTTCTTTATTTAAGTCATTTGGTTTGCCAAATACCATGAAAGAATTAAACCGTCAGGTTTCTTTTTATTGCAAGCTTGGAGCATATATGATTTTATTTGGTATCTTTCAGGCAGCAGATTATCTCGAGCAGGCTGAGTACAATACTGGCAATCCTGAAGACGACTTGAAAACACAATCTCTTGTGAAGCAATTGCTTTACCATCACAAGTTAAGATCTGCATGTCCAAAACCTTTTGATGAAGCAAAACTCTGGCAAGGCGAAAATGGTCCTGAGTTAAAGCAAGAGATTCAAAAGCAATTTAGAAACATTAGGTTTGTGGCGTATTTTCACTGTTTTCAGTTCATAACATGCATATGCACCACTTGATTCCTTATCACTGCAACATTTTCTTTTTTAGTGCAATTATGGACTGCGTTGGATGCGAGAAGTGCCGACTTTGGGGAAAGCTCCAAGTTCATGGTCTCGGAACTGCACTGAAAATTCTTTTCTCCGTTGATGGAGACAACCACTTGAATCAGCCAGTATGTAGTTCATTTCCTGTCTCAAATACTCATTACCACTTCCGCAACATGATGTTATGAGAGATAGATTAAGTACATTTCTAGATCTTTGCTCCAATAACTATTCATGTTAGTAGCACTTGATTCATCCTGGTCGCTAACATTTAGTGATGCACTATGAGTTCTCAGTTCTATGCTAAATTACTACTAAAGCTGACTGCTGCACTGTGAATTCTTCTTGAATTGAGGAAAATGTGGTTTTATTCTAAAATCATTGTTATACCTTTTGAATTCATGTTATATGTTTACAGTGGTTATTTGTTTAACAATACCTCATTGGTGATTTCTCAGTTGCAGCTGCAGAGAAATGAGGTCATTGCATTGTTCAATCTTCTGAATAGGCTGTCAGAATCTGTGAAGTTTGTACATGAAAAAGGATCATCAATTGAAGAAGTCATCAAGGAGCAGAGCCCTCCAACTGTTCAAAAGGGTTCTTCGAAGCCGAATCTACTGGTATTTGTTTGTTTCCCCTCTCAATATTGTATTATTATGTTTACATTCACCTCTCGTAAACTTGTGTTATTTGGTTCTCCTGCAGGACTTCCTCTGAGATGTAAGAATGTAATTTGTAGTTATATGCACATGCCGGAAGATTAACAGACATGTATCGAAAGATTAACATGCACATGTTGGAAGCAGTTTCCTACGTGGTTCTGTTGCAGCCTTTTACAAGAGAATGAGATAGACCCTTGGGAGGTAAAAAATACAATGATGGATTTTTCTCTTCCATTTTGGTGGGCTCCCGCCCTTCAAATTTTCCATGTATAGTTTTAACTCGATTGTAAGGATCTCGCCAGCTTCGCATTCGCCATGATCAAGAGAGGATCATCTAACATGCAATTTTCACTTTTCTTGTGTGTTTAAGTAACCACTAACGAGCAAAAACTTTTCGTCGATATCAACGAACGGTGTATTCTTACTTAAGAGAAGGGATGTTCAACTTGTGTTTAAGTAACCACTTCTGAAGCATATCGAGACAGCCAATGTTCAGCTGTCCAGATTGCTTGATCAAACCTTCTGTACAGAACTGTAAATCATATGTCGGACGTGGACATGATCATCTGTTTGAGGTGCTTGAAGTGCAGACGTTGATGCCCCAAGCCCTACCAGACCACCACCGTCAGCACAGTAGATTCCTTCTGAGTTCAAGCATGGCCATGGAGCCGGCACATGTCGGCTGTGTCGCAGGGGAGCTAGTGGGTTACACAGTAGTCAGTCATGGCGCAGAAGGGGGGGCATCCTTGTATATGGCTACTTCTGCACAGATATGACTGCCACTTTTGCACAGATATATGTCACATCTGGAGCAGAGATAAAATCACTGATGCAGTAGCGCGCGGAAGCCTGTTGCGAGAGAAATCAGAAATCCCTTGTTACGGATTTTAAAAAACGGCTCCACTGGTATGGCAGAACACAACAGTAGCAGTTCCGGAAGTTGCAGGAACTCCAGCAGCCAGACCAGGGGCCGGACGGCGACAGAGCGTCGCCGGTGCACGGCCGGCCGGCGGCCGCGGGAGACCAGCCGGACGGTCGCCGACACGGGCGACGCCACGCACCCAGCAGCCCGTCAAGGGCACGGCCCCCTCCACCACCGGAGCGCGTGTCGCCGTGTCGGCGCCGCGGGTGCGCCCGCACGGCGCCCTGTGAGGTGTGAGCCCCCTGACCTGACGACGGCCCAGAGCGCAGCAGCGCGCTCACGGGCGGCCGGCCTGAACAACAGTGGGCGTGCATCGGCTGCAGCCTGCCGGTTACAGTCTTACAGAACAGCGTCATTGGCAGCACAGCGCAGCGCAGTGCTGCTGCCCGGGCCGCGTCTAACAGAAAACGAAGTAACAGTCACTTGAAATATATATAAAAAAAGTTCTACATGAATTTCACGATTATTTACTCTATGCACATGAACCCTACGAAGCTCTCCTGCTCTGAAGGAATAGTCATCTCAGCACTCAGAATTGTCACGGGCTCGGTGCCAGGATGCCCCCAAAAGAGAACACAGAGAAGCCGGGGTGCCATACCATGCCACTGAACTGATATACCAGAGCAGCTGAACTGAGCACACCACACCACACCGCTTGGCAGCTAGGCGTTGATGCATGGAACTGTGCCCCTGAAGTGGCTAAAATACACTAGATCCCTTGGACCCCAGCGCGGGATCGTCATGGGCGGTGATGTTCTGACGGACTACTCACTGGACTAGCATGTTTTTGGTTGGGCTTGTGACATTGACAAGCCGCCACGGAAGGCGACGGCTCATGTGCCGGAAATAAAACTAGTTGCTTGCTTCGGTCGCTACGCCACGAGATGCATGGCGCCGTGGGAGCACAGTGCTTTTGAGAGAGATCTTTTGCTACGAGAACGCATGCATGCATATGGCCGGTAGGGCAACGTGATCCATGTCCTGATACTCTTGGAGCTGGAGTTCATGCAGAATATGTGGGGCCCTGGTGTCTTTTTCTTGGAGCTGCTATGAGAAATGCTGCAATTTAATCTCAGCTCTCAGACAGGTATGCTGATGGTGGGAATGTATATGTCATGGCGGGCATGGCCCCCCGCTGTTGTTAGGGTCGAAGGTGCAGCCAGAATGCCCCGCTGACGCCTTGCTCACCACGGCTAACTTCACTGACGCCAGAAGGCCGTTGGTGTTGCCCTGCTTGCCTGCTGCCGCTGCCGATGCCGATGGGGCGACGCCGACGGCCTTCCCTTTCATAGGCCTCGACGCATCCGAGCCGTCCGACGCCGACATCACAAGGACGACGACGACCAGCAGCTTCACGCGCGGCCCGAGCTTACCAACGCCTGCCATAATCCTTGGCACCTGGCCACCTGCTGATCTTGTTCTCGCAGTGGAACAGCAAGGGGATCGCTCGGAAAGAAGCAATTAACTAAGACTATACTTCTGGTTCAGTAATGGAGCGATGGGCGATCGAACGCTCTGCAGAAAAGCTGCGAGCTTTGTGAGTATAAATATACTAGACATCGAGCCAGTGTCAGGTTTCAAGTAAGATTTCATGCCAACTGCAGTGAATTTTCCGGCGAATTTGCTCCAAAGTCAACTGCCACTGGGTACCACGTACGGGTTCAGGAATTTGTCAAACTAGGAATTGGTCTGTGCGTGCGTGCGTGGCACTGAACCAAGTGGGAGTTGCCTCAGTGGCACGGCGGCGCCACGCCGTACGGACCAAGGGCTCCAAGTTCTGAAGTTCAGTTCAGGTTCAGAAGCCCTGCTGATCGTGGTCGAGCATGATATATATGGAACTGATCGCGTATTTTGCTGCGAATAACAAAAAAAAAAGAAAAAGAAAAACGGACCATCTGCAGACGCGTTTCGGGGAAGCTAGAAGTGAGCTAGCAGGTGTCGTCAATTTCAGGTTTCCAGTGGTAGTTTGTGGATTTCGACGAGGTTTTTCACGAAACCCCTGGCCAAATTTTGTGAAATTTCCGGTCCATATCTGATACCTGGTACCTACGCCAGTGATTACCTTACGTTCGTCCGCAGACAACGACTGATCAGTTTCATCTTTGATCCCATTCTTGAATTGAGAATGATTAGCCTGCAGCGCGCACTGTACGTGCGCATGCGTGCGTGCAGCGTGCTGGGGCAACCAGTCGTGACGGTCGTACTTGTTGGTGCATCGCTAGCTGGTAGTAAGGCTCAAGTCGTCTAGTACACTCTTCACAGACATGTGGCCCCCGGCCGGACGTTTTGGTGGTAGACAGGCTGCAGGCAGCGCGTCGATCGATCACGTGCCTTGAGCTCTGATGAGCCTGACGCGTTGGTCTATCATCTAAGCTCGTGCAAACGGATATTACGAGCTTGTTCAGACGAAGAACATCCCCGCTCTGGGTGTACACGGCGGCGACGTCACACTGTTCTTGCAAGACCAGCTAGCATCAGGGCCATGCTGAGACGACGTTCCATCGCTACAAGAGAAAGCCACATCCGCACCGGCTGGAAACGTGTTTTAGCACCGGATTCCCAACCGGTGTTAAAGGTGCAATCCTTTAGCATCGGCCGTTCCCAACCGATGCTAACCTTCCGGTGCTAAAGGATTGCACCTTCGTAAAAAAAAATATGTACGTTATTGCGGGGATTCGAACTCAGGACCTCTTGACTCGCGCGTACCCACCTAACCATCTCACATACGCAGCAAATATGATAGAATAGAAGATGCGCTCCTTTTAAAGTAGCATGCGACACCCCCTTTAGCACCCGGTCGTATTTACCAACTGATGCTAAAAGGCCTTTAGCACCGGATGGTGTTACGACCCGGTGCTAAAGGGAGGAGCACCTTTAGCACCGGTTGGTGTTACCAATCGGTGCTAAAGGTGACTTTTAGCACCGGTTGGTGAGGTCCCGGGGCACCCCAATTTTACACCCGGCGCTAATACTATATTAGCACCGGATCTTGAGTGCACCGAAGTATATGAGAAGGGCGGATGTGAAGATCTCTGGTAGTGCATCCGCTGATCGAGGCACGCGTGCATTGAGATGGTTCAGGATCTCGTGGTGTGCTCCCGTTCCCGTGTTGGGCTGTTGGCAATGTCGCTCCGCTCTATCTTGTCAACTTGTAAGAAACCATTGTTTTTCACCTCCCATACGTCTTCACGTTCCTTTCCTTCTGCCTTGTTTAGATCCCAAATTCAACCCCTAAATTCTACTATGCAACAAGAAAATTCACAACACATTAAAATTTCATAATATACATGAAGTACTAAATGTAGATGAAATCAAAAATTAATTATACAATTTTGTTGTACTCTGCGAGACGAACATTTTGAGTCTAATTAATCAAGTTTTGGATAATTTTTTACACATACAAACGAAATGCTACGGTGTCGCGTGATTCCCAAAACTTTTAAATTGGGGTGCCAAATTGGCATGGCCTTCTTCGCGCTCACCGAGAGTGATCAAAACGAGAAGAAAAGCCCGGAACGCGGCTTCACGTACGTATAGCCGCGGGCGGAGCCGAGGCAGGAGATGATAAGATCAAGGGAGAGGCGGCGTTCGTATCGTGTCGTGTTCACTCGACACCAAACAATGCTTGCATGCCCCGGCCGCGCGCGCGCGCGCGCGCGTATATGATTGCTAGTACTCCTTGTAGTTGTAGCCGTACGCCCGGCCGGCGTGTTTGTCGTCGCGTGTGGTGGTACACAGGATGCTCACTTTCTACTCTACGCTACGATACAAACCCTGACACGCAACGAAAGGCACAGTAATGTTATCCGCAACTTCGCCCGCCGTCAAAAAAAAACTTCGCCCGCCGTCGTCTGCGCTCGGCCTCAGCTGCCGCCTACCGGGGCGTCCGGCGGTCCGGGTCCATGCATGCACCGCTGCACCACAGTGGCCTAAACGCGCGGATGAGTAGGAGCTTTGCAGTCGCGGCATTACTGTACATGAAGAACTGCTCTCGCTTGTCAGCTACCTACATCGACTGCACATATACCATGCACGGGCAGCAACGCCGGACGTGACTTGACACATGACGCTGACAGGCGAGCAGAGGCCAGGGGGTCCGGCCCAGCCGTTGCCCATTTCCGTTATGCATGCCTGGCTGCCCTTGGCTAGGCTAGGCTGGGGGCATGCCGCATGCATACCATAGGGCTAGCCGGCCGGCAGGGACATGCCGCTATGACTGCTGGCTGCTGATCACCTAGCCGGCGGGTAGAGTAGCCTTTACGAGCACCCACTTCCGGCGATAGGGTGATGGCGCCCGCCTGAGATGAGACCGGGGGTGAATTGCTCGGCATGGCGCCCGGCAGCGACCAGCGGGCCGTGGCCCTAGCGTAGCGTACGGCCGCGGCGGTGTAGTACTAGTAGGAGGAGTGGTCTGGAGGTGGGGCGCGAGGGCGTGGTCAAAGATTCGGTCTCGTTTCCCCGGGCGCGGGCTGGGCCCCGGCACTCACATTTCACACACACACAGGGCACTGGGCGCTTGCAGTCTGCGGCTGGTGCGAGTCGTGCCACTGGCATTGCCCCCGTCAGCTCATGTCCTCCTACGCATGCAGTGGCAGTCAGTCGCCCAGCCCCAGGGCAGCAGAGATAGGCAGAGCAACCCTATCGCTATCGCTATCGCCCTCCTCCTCCTCCTCCTCTCGTGCTGCTAGTAACTTTTTCAGTCAGGGTCAGGGGTCAGCCGGTCAGGCACTCAGGCAGGCCGGTCAGGCGCTCCTCTTGATGGACGATGATGATGCCGCTTGGCGCCATCCGGAACTGGCTTCAATTGACGCACGTACTAGTACCACCGTTCCACTCGTGTTTATGGCACGAATAAACAAACCCGATGGGATCTTGGTTTTTAAAAGGCCATCACACATTCACACACCTGAATGAATCTCTCTCTTCTCCCTGGTGGCTGGACTCCACCCCGGTCACACGCTCGAATTAGCAGACGCTCAGCCTGCTGCTGGTCCTGGTCCTGAGCAAACCCCGCCGTCTTATCATCGATGATGACCACATCAAGGGCCAGCCGGCATTGCGTGTCACATGGTGTACAATGCGCAAACTAAAAGCCTCTGGTCCAGTCCAGCAGACAAGCTTTGGTCCAGGTCAGGGGGATTAGCGACTAGTAGTGGTGACCTGTGGCCTGTGCCCTCCTCCTTTCCGTGACTGAACTTGCTAACCACCGCGCGCCTACGGCTGGCCTGATTATTTGCCTGATCGATCCGACGGTCAAAAGGCCCGCGCCGGGCGCGGTGCCCCCCGCGCCGGCAGGGCAGGGACCATCGCAACTCAGCCGCACGTCCCTTTCACCTCGACCCATCGAATCCAACCTCGGCTTGTTACGTTGAAATTGAGAGGTTGAATTTGAGAGTTTGATATCACTCCGTAATCATTACGTCACTGTAGCATTTCGTTTTTATTTGTAAAAAATTGTTCAGAAATTGATTAATTAGGCTCAAAATGTTCGTCTCGGAGAGCCCAACAAAACTGTGCAATTAATTTTTGATTTCATCTAAATTTAATACTCCATGCATGTTATGATATTTTGATGTGACGGGAAATCTTCTTTTTGCATAGTAAATTTGAGAATTGATTTTGGAATCTAAACAACGCTCTAATCGATCAAAGCCCAGCCCGGCCGGCCGGCCGGCGCCGGATCCAGCACCACCTCGGTCGCTGCTGGCAGCGGTGGCGGCCGGCCGCGGCTCGTGGCCTACGCATGCTCGACCCGCATTCGTGGGGGGTCTCAGTCTCAGCCTTTCATTTCTCCACGGGAGGGTAGCGGTGCAGCGTGCTTGGCGCGGCCGATGATTGCACGTTTGAAATGAAACACTACTGCAGGACGATGTTGTCTGAAATCGCTGTTCACCCCCGTGACAGCCGTGAGTGAAACTCGCCCGGCTTTCCTGCCAGTAAACAGCCTTTGATGGTTTGCGCCGTCTGCGAGCTGAGCGAGACGGCGCAAGATGGCAAAAGATCTTTTGATGGGAGCTCTGTGGTCCTTTTTTACCGCACGTACTACCCGGAGGAAGCCGTAAAGTGGTAACTCGGCCAGAGGGTGAAAAAAGGAGTACCGCTTTTGAATGGATTTGCTTATTTATTTACGGTCGATGCCATGCCATACGCGGCCGTGCGAGGAGACGAGTCAGAGATGACGCAGCGGCGTCTAGCAGACATCGGCCAGCCAGCTAGGGCAGCGATGCATGCATGATGCTTGCAGGCACACTGCATGGGAAGACGAGACTACGAGAGACAGTGAGAGAGTGTGTTGTTGTGTGTGTGATGGTGTTGTGCGCGGCGTCTAGGGGCGCTAGGCTATTACCCGGCTGTAACTTTTGGTGCCAGCTGCGGGTAGTTTTCTGAGGAGTAAATGGATACGACAAGGCCATGAGATTTTCCACGCGCGTGGGCGTGGCGCGGTGGCCTCTGGGCTGGCGGCCGCTCTGGCCTCGGACCCAGGCTGAGGCAGCGTACCGTTGCCGCGGCCTGCCGGCAGGCAGAGCACCCCGCCCCGCGAGCACGAGGCGGCCGGGCACCCGGCGCGCGCGAGGGGCGTCGTCTCGTCCTACCCTCCGGCCGGGCACGTGAAGCGGGTGCCCCGCCCGAGCCGAGGCACATGCGCGGCTGGCGGCGGCGCCGGCCGCCGGGGCACGTCCATCGCTCGCTGGCTCACGCGCGGCGCTCCCGGCAACCTAACACGTCGCCGATCCAGACACGGGCGTTCCCGATCTCGAAGAGTGCCAAGTTGTACTGGTACGGAAGAGTCGTGTGTCACGGTGGTACCGAAGGACCCATATGGCGACCAAAGAGCGGGGGAATGAATGGGAGCCAATGAAATTTTTTTTCGAAACTTGGCTTATATCCCAAAATTCACAACCGATATGATCCTCACAAACTTGTCAAGATTGCGTAGTCACAACGGACCTACCAACCTTAGGAACAAGCCTCAAACAAAATCAACAAGCGGAAGCAACTCAAGAGATCAAACGAAATAGGTCCTGACAAGCGCACGGCGGACCGTCCACGGTGACACGGCGGACCGTCCACGATGACGCGGCGGACCGTCCACGATGACACGGCGGACCGTCCACGGTGACACTGCGGACCGTCCGCGATGATACGGCGGACCGTCCGTAAAAACACCCGAAATCTCCAGTACCTCACGGACCGTCCGCCACGCAAGTGCGGACCGTCCGCGGTGACACGGCGGACCGTCCGAGGGAAACGGGCGGACCGTCCGCGAAGCTCGACCGATGAACAGGAAGAACAGCTACAGTAACCCGCGATTTTCTCTCCCAAATCGAAACACGGATCTCCCAAACGGCTAGAGCTCAAGTGACAAAACTTTGGGGAGATGATTAGCACCCTAAGGTGAGGATATGCCCCAAAAATCTCGGCCTCTAACGCCCTACAACTCAAGAAATCGCGGATCACACGAACTAGGCCCTAACCACGAGTTCATCCACGAAACTTCAAATTCAGCCCGATTCCCGGCGTTTGAGGAGGCAAGATCACACACAAAGATGCGCAAGGCATTCACTCATGACCTCCACAAACAAATCCGGACCCAAACGGACTAGAAACGAAGAATCGAAGAATGAACGAAAATGGCACAAAAACGAACTCGGGAAGATAGAAGGAGATGATTCAAACTAGCTCATAGATTAAAAACACAGAGGTCACAATCTATACAAAGGCTAGCAACCACCCGACATCCTCCCGCTAAGATCAATCGTTGATGCTCATTAGCTAGCCTAGAGAGAGAAGCTAGAGAGAGAGAGGGCAAGTGCAAATGAACTAGGGTTCCAAGCCACCCCAGGAGCCATCCCCTCCACCCCTATACATATTGAGTCCAGGTGGGGAAAATGACCCGACTGCCCTACAGCTACTACCTACGATACACGCCCGCAGGGGCAAAGCAGTAAACTTGTAGGTATCTCCTCCGGCTGATACGCGCCGTCCATCCGGTCTTGCTTAGCTCCTACGCAAGCTCCCGGATCCCGCCACGCGTCCACCGCTTCGAAGCTTCCCGAACACGCCCGGATCACCATCTCCGTCGTGTTGGGCCTTCGGGCTCGGTTTTGAGGCCCAAACCGAGAAACCCTCCTCCGATGGTTTTGTGGCCCAACCATCAAACCCCGCGTGCAAGCTTCGGCTGTCAACCGCCACCTTGCACCGGCTCATCTCACGACTTCGTCTTGCTTTTCCTTGCCACCATGCCGACTGACCTTGATCTCGTCTGGCCACCGGGTCCCTCAAACCAAGCCTACTTGTCTCCACTCCTCGAAGACCTTTCGCGCTTGTTCTTCACCTGCACCAACGCAGATCAAGTCGCATCGAACACCTGCAGTACTCAGCCAAGAGTCAGTCCAACACCACGTTGTCAATCACTCATCACACTGAGAAGCGACCATCCACTGGTCCTCGGACACACCTGGTCCTCAATCTCCCCCTTGATGAGTGCATTGACAACACACATAATGATTCATGATATTTGGAAAGAAGAACAGAAGAAGAAAAGAAAAGAAAACCAATCAAGTGACTCAAAGCAAAGAACAAGCCAAACACAGTCACTCGAAAGAGAAAGACTCGGTCCCCTAAGACAAGGGCAAAAGGCTCAACACAACCGAGACAGCAAGCTCCAGACAAAAGAGCAAATCATGCATGCTCCCCCTGAACAAGTGCATGCAACCTCAAGTTCTCCCCCTGAACTGCCCCTGAATGAGTATCCTCCCAGATGCACCCAAATGTACATTATGTTCTCCCCCTTGTTGTTAATGCAACTATCAAGATGCAGAATGCAAAAGTCATGACCTAGGGCTTCTCAAATATGCAATAAGCACTCTAAAATGCTACAAGAGAGCTACTAGGCAAGCAAGACAGTTCAAGATGGTGAAGATGCAATGCCAACAAGATTTGAACATAGAACAGGCATTTGATTAAGTTTGGTGCAAGTAGAGCAATTTTAGTAAGAATTCTCACCATATGAGCAAAGATAAAGCCAAGAGTGATTCTAACCAAGATAAGCATGATCAAACAAAGATTGAACAAAGTTATCCATTCTTAGCAAAAGATCACTATAAACACCCATAAACTAACTCATGTCATGTCAAAGCATACCGTGCCAAGTGTCTACTTCTTAAAATAGAGACTTCTCTATGGTAGACATCTTGCAACGGTTTAGCACCCAAAACATATTCAATATAGCACAAATGACATGAATCAATTTTTGACAAGCATAAGCATTTCTTTTTCATATTTTTGCATAGTGGTACATGAAATGCCTTTGCGGCAGAAAGAGACTTATGTCTCTCCACAAGTCAACCTATGGGCTAAACATTCATAGTGATAACCGGTCTTTGACCCAAATTTGCAAGACAAAGATTTCTAAGCACAACCTAAGCAAGATCAATCACCTAGGCAAGAACCAACACATGGTAAATCATTTTCTCAAAGGTGAGAGTCAATTTCATTCTTTATCCAAGTTTTAGCAAACTCATATTAGTAGGAAATGTGGAATCAAGAGCTTTGCTAAAACAACCACACAGAACTACTAGCATGTCCATAAGCTCACAAGTAGCAGATTAGAGTAATCAATCCATATGAGAGAAGCTTGCTCTAAGATGCAAAGTATGATACAAATTCAAAAGAAAACATGCAAATGCACAATATCATACATATATTACACAGGAGCTTCCAAAACCAACTTAGAAGGGGAAACACACACCAAGTTCTCCTCGCAAACGAGCAAAGTTCACTTGGTCAAGTGGTTTGGTGAAGATATCGGCTAATTGGTTTTGGGTGGGGACATAGGATAGCTCAATGCGGCCCTTCTCAACATTGTCTCTCAGAAAGTGGTATCTCACTTCTATATGTTTGGTTTTGGAGTGAAGCACAGGGTTCTTGGCAACGCTTATGGCACTAGTGCTATCGCAAAGGAGTGGGATTTGAGTAAAGCTTAGGCCAAAGTCACTCAAAGTGGAAGCCATCCAAAGCAACTGGGAGCAACAACTGGCTGCGGCTACATACTCGGTTTCTGTTGTGGATTGAGCAACACTTGACTGTTTGCGAGAAGACCAAGAAACCAAAGAAGAACCCAAGAACTGACAAGTTCCAGAAGTGGACTTGCGATCCAACCGACACCCAGCAAAATCCGCATCGGAGTATCCACGGAGCGTGAGTGTGGAGGAAGCAGAATACCACAAACCAAGCTCAGGAGAGAAACGGAGGTACCTCATGATCCTCTTGACAGCCTGAAGATGTGAAGTCCTTGGTGAAGCTTGAAAACGAGCGCACAGACACACGGCGAAGTGTATGTCCGGCCTCGTCGCTGTCAAGTACAAGAGCGAGCCGATCATGCTCCGGTACATCTTCTGGTCCACCGGTTCACCATCTTCATCCGCATCCAGTGCTCCCATGCGAACCGACCACATCCGGTAGTTCTTCTCATCGAAGAGTGGAGGACCCGAACCCTTTCCGGCATACGCCATCCTTGGATCTTAGACTGGTTAGAATCACGAAGATCCGTAACCTGCTCTGATACCAATTGAAGGACCGATATGGCGACCAGAGAGGGGGGGAGTGAATGGGAGCCAATGAAAATTTCTTTCGAAACTTGGCCTATATCCCAAAATTCACAACCGATATGATCCTCACAAACTTGTCAAGATTGCGTAGTCACAACGGACCTACCAACCTTAGGAACAAGCCTCAAACAAAATCAACAAGCGGAAGCAACTCAAGAGATCAAACGAAATAGGTCCTGACAAGCGCACGGCGGACCGTCCACTGTGACACGGCGGACCGTCCACGATGACGCGGCGGACCGTCCACGATGACACGGCGGACCGTCCACGGTGACACTGCGGACCGTCCGCGATGATACGGCGGACCGTCCGTAAAAACACCCGAAATCTCCAGTACCTCACGGACCGTCCGCCACGCAAGTGCGGACCGTCCGCGGTGACACGGTGGACCGTCCGAGGGAAACGGGCGGACCGTCCGCGAAGCTCGACCGACGAACAGGAAGAATAGCTACAGTAACCCGCGATTTTCTCTCCCAAATCGAAACACGGATCTCCCAAACGGCTAGAGCTCAAGTGACAAAACTTTGGGGAGATGATTAGCACCCTAAGGTGAGGATATGCCCCAAAAATCTCGGCCTCTAACGCCCTACAACTCAAGAAATCGCGGATCACACGAACGAGGCCCTAACCACGAGTTCATCCACGAAACTTCAAATTCAGCCCGATTCCCGGCGTTTGAGGAGGCAAGATCACACACAAAGATGCGCAAGGCATTCACTCATGACCTCCACAAACAAATTCGGACCCAAACGGACTAGAAACGAAGAATCGAAGAATGAACGAAAATGGCACAAAAACGAACTCGGGAAGATAGAAGGAGATGATTCAAACTAGCTCATAGATTAAAAACACAGAGGTCACAATCTATACAAAGGCTAGCAACCACCCGACATCCTCCCGCTAAGATCAATCGTTGATGCTCATTAGCTAGCCTAGAGAGAGAAGCTAGAGAGAGAGAGAGGGCAAGTGCAAATGAACTAGGGTTCCAAGCCACCCCAGGAGCCATCCCCTCCACCCCTATACATACTGAGTCCAGGTGGGGAAAATGACCCGACTGCCCTACAGCTACTACCTACGATACACACCCGCAGGGGCAAAGCAGTAAACTTGTAGGTATCTCCTCCGGCTGATACGCGCCGTCCATCCGGTCTTGCTTAGCTCCTACGCAAGCTCCCGGATCCCGCCACGCGTCCACCGCTTCGAAGCTTCCCGAACACGCCCGGATCACCATCTCCGTCGTGTTGGGCCTTCGGGCTCGGCTTTGAGGCCCAAACCGAGAAACCCTCCTCCAATGGTTTTGTGGCCCAACCATCAAACCCCGCGTGCAAGCTTCGGCTGTCAACCGCCACCTTGCACCGGCTCATCTCACGACTTCGTCTTGCTTTTCCTTGCCACCATGCCGACTGACCTTGATCTCGTCTGGCCACCGGGTCCCTCAAACCAAGCCTACTTGTCTCCACTCCTCGAAGACCTTTCGCGCTTGTTCTTCACCTGCACCAACGCAGATCAAGTCGCATCGAACACCTGCAGTACTCAGCCAAGAGTCAGTCCAACACCACGTTGTCAATCACTCATCACACTGAGAAGCGACCATCCACTGGTCCTCGGACACACCTGGTCCTCAATCTCCCCCTTGATGAGTGCATTGACAACACACATAATGATTCATGATATTTGGAAAGAAGAACAGAAGAAGAAAAGAAAAGAAAACCAATCAAGTGACTCAAAGCAAAGAACAAGCCAAACACAGTCACTCGAAAGAGAAAGACTCGGTCCCCTAAGACAAGGGCAAAAGGCTCAACACAACCGAGACAGCAAGCTCCAGACAAAAGAGCAAATCATGCATGCTCCCCCTGAACAAGTGCATGCAACCTCAAGTTCTCCCCCTGAACTGCCCCTGAATGAGTATCCTCCCAGATGCACCCAAATGTACATTATGTTCTCCCCCTTGTTGTTAATGCAACTATCAAGATGCAGAATGCAAAAGTCATGACCTAGGGCTTCTCAAATATGCAATAAGCACTCTAAAATGCTACAAGAGAGCTACTAGGCAAGCAAGACAGTTCAAGATGGTGAAGATGCAATGCCAACAAGATTTGAACATAGAACAGGCATTTGATTAAGTTTGGTGCAAGTAGAGCAATTTTAGTAAGAATTCTCACCATATGAGCAAAGATAAAGCCAAGAGTGATTCTAACCAAGATAAGCATGATCAAACAAAGATTGAACAAAGTTATCCATTCTTAGCAAAAGATCACTATAAACACCCATAAACTAACTCATGTCATGTCAAAGCATACCGTGCCAAGTGTCTACTTCTTAAAATAGAGACTTCTCTATGGTAGACATCTTGCAACGGTTTAGCACCCAAAACATATTCAATATAGCACAAATGACATGAATCAATTTTTGACAAGCATAAGCATTTCTTTTTCATATTTTTGCATAGTGGTACATGAAATGCCTTTGCGGCAGAAAGAGACTTATGTCTCTCCACAAGTCAACCTATGGGCTAAACATTCATAGTGATAACCGGTCTTTGACCCAAATTTGCAAGACAAAGATTTCTAAGCACAACCTAAGCAAGATCAATCACCTAGGCAAGAACCAACACATGGTAAATCATTTTCTCAAAGGTGAGAGTCAATTTCATTCTTTATCCAAGTTTTAGCAAACTCATATTAGTAGGAAATGTGGAATCAAGAGCTTTGCTAAAACAACCACACAGAACTACTAGCATGTCCATAAGCTCACAAGTAGCAGATTAGAGTAATCAATCCATATGAGAGAAGCTTGCTCTAAGATGCAAAGTATGATACAAATTCAAAAGAAAACATGCAAATGCACAATATCATACATATATTACACAGGAGCTTCCAAAACCAACTTAGAAGGGGAAACACACACCAAGTTCTCCTCGCAAACGAGCAAAGTTCACTTGGTCAAGTGGTTTGGTGAAGATATCGGCTAATTGGTTTTGGGTGGGGACATAGGATAGCTCAATGCGGCCCTTCTCAACATTGTCTCTCAGAAAGTGGTATCTCACTTCTATATGTTTGGTTTTGGAGTGAAGCACAGGGTTCTTGGCAACGCTTATGGCACTAGTGCTATCGCAAAGGAGTGGGATTTGAGTAAAGCTTAGGCCAAAGTCACTCAAAGTGGAAGCCATCCAAAGCAACTGGGAGCAACAACTGGCTGCGGCTACATACTCGGTTTCTGTTGTGGATTGAGCAACACTTGACTGTTTGCGAGAAGACCAAGAAACCAAAGAAGAACCCAAGAACTGACAAGTTCCAGAAGTGGACTTGCGATCCAACCGACACCCAGCAAAATCCGCATCGGAGTATCCACGGAGCGTGAGTGTGGAGGAAGCAGAATACCACAAACCAAGCTCAGGAGAGAAACGGAGGTACCTCATGATCCTCTTGACAGCCTGAAGATGTGAAGTCCTTGGTGAAGCTTGAAAACGAGCGCACAGACACACGGCGAAGTGTATGTCCGGCCTCGTCGCTGTCAAGTACAAGAGCGAGCCGATCATGCTCCGGTACATCTTCTGGTCCACCGGTTCACCATCTTCATCCGCATCCAGTGCTCCCATGCGAACCGACCACATCCGGTAGTTCTTCTCATCGAAGAGTGGAGGACCCGAACCCTTTCCGGCATACGCCATCCTTGGATCTTAGACTGGTTAGAATCACGAAGATCCGTAACCTGCTCTGATACCAATTGAAGGACCGATATGGCGACCAGAGAGGGGGGGAGTGAATGGGAGCCAATGAAAATTTCTTTCGAAACTTGGCCTATATCCCAAAATTCACAACCGATATGATCCTCACAAACTTGTCAAGATTGCGTAGTCACAACGGACCTACCAACCTTAGGAACAAGCCTCAAACAAAATCAACAAGCGGAAGCAACTCAAGAGATCAAACGAAATAGGTCCTGACAAGCGCACGGCGGACCGTCCACTGTGACACGGCGGACCGTCCACGATGACGCGGCGGACCGTCCACGATGACACGGCGGACCGTCCACGGTGACACTGCGGACCGTCCGCGATGATACGGCGGACCGTCCGTAAAAACACCCGAAATCTCCAGTACCTCACGGACCGTCCGCCACGCAAGTGCGGACCGTCCGCGGTGACACGGTGGACCGTCCGAGGGAAACGGGCGGACCGTCCGCGAAGCTCGACCGACGAACAGGAAGAATAGCTACAGTAACCCGCGATTTTCTCTCCCAAATCGAAACACGGATCTCCCAAACGGCTAGAGCTCAAGTGACAAAACTTTGGGGAGATGATTAGCACCCTAAGGTGAGGATATGCCCCAAAAATCTCGGCCTCTAACGCCCTACAACTCAATAAATCGCGGATCACACGAACTAGGCCCTAACCACGAGTTCATCCACGAAACTTCAAATTCAGCCCGATTCCCGGCGTTTGAGGAGGCAAGATCACACACAAAGATGCGCAAGGCATTCACTCATGATCTCCACAAACAAATCCGGACCCAAACGGACTAGAAACGAAGAATCGAAGAATGAACGAAAATGGCACAAAAACGAACTCGGGAAGATAGAAGGAGATGATTCAAACTAGCTCATAGATTAAAAACACAGAGGTCACAATCTATACAAAGGCTAGCAACCACCCGACATCCTCCCGCTAAGATCAATCGTTGATGCTCATTAGCTAGCCTAGAGAGAGAAGCTAGAGAGAGAGGGCAAGTGCAAATGAACTAGGGTTCCAAGCCACCCCAGGAGCCATCCCCTCCACCCCTATACATATTGAGTCCAGGTGGGGAAAATGACCCGACTGCCCTACAGCTACTACCTACGATACACGCCCGCAGGGGCAAAGCAGTAAACTTGTAGGTATCTCCTCCGGCTGATACGCGCCGTCCATCCGGTCTTGCTTAGCTCCTACGCAAGCTCCCGGATCCCGCCACGCGTCCACCGCTTCGAAGCTTCCCGAACACGCCCGGATCACCATCTCCGTCGTGTTGGGCCTTCGGGCTCGGTTTTGAGGCCCAAACCGAGAAACCCTCCTCCGATGGTTTTGTGGCCCAACCATCAAACCCCGCGTGCAAGCTTCGGCTGTCAACCGCCACCTTGCACCGGCTCATCTCACGACTTCGTCTTGCTTTTCCTTGCCACCATGCCGACCGACCTTGATCTCGTCTGGCCACCGGGTCCCTCAAACCAAGCCTACTTGTCTCCACTCCTCGAAGACCTTTCGCGCTTGTTCTTCACCTGCACCAACGCAGATCAAGTCGCATCGAACACCTGCAGTACTCAGCCAAGAGTCAGTCCAACACCACGTTGTCAATCACTCATCACACTGAGAAGCGACCATCCACTGGTCCTCGGACACACCTGGTCCTCAGGTACGGAATAACTTGGGGAAATATTAAATTTTGTTCAAGTGGTTTATGAAATGTTTTAGCCATTTTTCCGAGGCATCATCTACCTTTCCGTTTTCTAAGTCATGCTATTTCCCAAACGGGCCATTTTTCCACAACTTTTTTTTAATATTTCTCCACTTTCAAAATTCGTGTACATCAGAGCGTCGGGGTGATGATGTCGCCAGCGGAGGTGCAGGAGAGAGAGATTGTGCATAAATATATATGGTCCGAAATTGGAAAGCCTACTTGTGAGAGAGGATGGTGCTGGAAAAGTTGCGAGACAAACGTTGAGCAAAGCGGCAACACGCTGCGTTTTCTACTATTTACCAAGTAAAAATAATATTTTTGCTGGCAACATCATCTACTATGATAGCCATCATAATTCATAAGAAACGTTTGTAAACCCCTGCCTCCATCCATCTCCCTCCTGTCACCTTTCCTTCCAAAACGGGCAGGCTTATCCACCCAAGTGAGCAATAATAGAACTTTGGGTCGCTCCCAAACTTCACTGCCTATGCCCTAAGGCTCACATTGCCCCTTATCTCTACAACACCTTAAGATTTGTGTCGTCAACAGTTGCGCAGCCGATTTTCGTAGGGCGCCCAACTGTCTTGCTCCTCTACCACGACGGTAAGTGAAGGCTTCGATAAGGACACAACCATGGTTCAGGTTGGATCATGTCCACGCGGGGGCTGGATGTGTGGCAATGGATCGGATGATGGCAGTATATTTCCTTTTTCAAATAAAAAATGGCAAGTTCTATATTGAATACCAATTTGAAAAATGTAAAAAGGGGGCGTGGAACAGCTGCTAGATATGCAGGGTGCTGTAGGGAACCCGAGAAATTCGGACTTAGGCCTTCTCCAATGTTTAGCTTTTAGTTGGCTCATAGAATATTTTATTACATTTTAATAGAAAGGAGAGAAGAGCTATCTCTCGATCAAAAGATAGTTGTATACACACTTTGAGACTGAGGATAGTGTATAGTGTCATTCATAGTATGAGTTACATACTAAAAGCTAGATCATTAGAGAAGCTATCTCTTAAAATGTTTTGATCTAGGTACTGACTTATACCATTGAAAAAAGCCTCGCTGCAAGGATTCGATAGTACTCCGTATGACGAACAGCCGAACAGGACCTGCTTCTAGCCGCTTTCAGGCATCAAAAGTTATTACTCATTCCAAAACGATCTCCCGAGAGAAGGCGAAAACACACTGTAAAAAGAAGAGGCAGCATCGTGCACAGCATGCTAACAGTAATTTTCGAGGATCCGCTGCATCGTGTACTTTAAATTTTCCGATGAGCATTGGGCGTAGCACCACCGGTTCTTGTCCTAATCAGCTGCATCACCAAATCTAGCCTGGCCACAAATCGCCCAGATTACGCAGTCCCTGGACCTCAGAAAGGAGAGCCGCCGCTGCTTTGACAAACAATATTAACTCCAGGCCAGCATGACAGTGCTGTCACACACTGCTGCCACCCCAGACATAACTACTGCCCCGGGCGTGCAGCCGCGCACATAAATTACGCGGACAACCCAGCCACGGCAAATACGCTACTCTCCCCTCTTTGTATTTGCCCTCTAGGGCTGTAGTAGTCATTGTTAAATAATCAATGGCACGCCCAATCCTTGACAGAATCACAGAGGTGCTGCTCATGTAGGGCAGAAAGTTACCGAGCTTTTTGGTAGGCCTGCTAGCAAAAGTTACCGTTAGATGGTGCCCGTAGAAGGTTTTTACTGGATTTCGAAACTTTACTACTAGTCCAAGGTTAAAAAAGTACTTACTCCTCTTGACGTCAATGGGGGCACTACTCCTCCCTCTTTTTAAAGAAGGCAACCAAAAGCAAAGCACAAGGAAGAGGAGGGTAAGCGACTGGCCTGCCTGCCCAAAACCCCCGCTCGCGTCTCCTTTCATCTTGCCAAAACCCCAACCATCTCCATCTTTTCGCCGGCATCCTGTTCGAAAGGAATTGCAGAGGGGGAAGAAACTGCGCAGGAGGAGAAGAGGCGGCGGCGGCGGCGGTGTGTAGGCCGCGCTGCGCAGGGGCATAAGCTTTTTGGCAGCGGTGGTGGTGTTGGGATGCAGCAGCAGCACCTGATGCAGATGAACCAGAGCATGATTGGGGGCTACACCTCCCCTACCGCTGTCACCACCGATCTCATCCAGCAGGTCGTGATCCCCCCAACCTAATCTCCCCCTCACTCCCTCCCAGCTTTATGTGCCCTCTGGCTTTGAATCTTCTCCTTTTGTTTGGTTCCGCGATCTTGTCTCGCCTATCGCTTGTGGATTCTGCTTCTTCTTTCATCGTTTCTGATTTTATTTTTCTGTATCTTTTCTTTCCTTTTGCTAGTTTTCTTTACCGTTCCTTACGAGAGCAAACTTCGGAGCGTCGGATACAGAGCAATCTTTCACCTATTTTATGTTCTCCGTGTAATCTTGCTCCATGCCTTGTTTCTTGATTTTGTTGCTCTGCTGTATCTTCAGGTTTGCTTCCTCTTTTTATGCCGATTGTTTTTTGTTTTTTTGGCGAACGAAGAGATACACCTTTTCGCCCTCTCAATCTTCCATCCTCCATATTGATTCTTTTTTTCTTCTCTAGTATACTATTGGGCCATTTTATATCGATGTATTTTGTGATGGTCCCTGACTTCTGATTTCCTCAGTAGTTTAAAGTTCAAACTGCTGCAGTCTGCTTGGTCCCATTTCTTTTGCTCCTGCTGTCCGCATGATTTGAATACCACCATTATCCCCTCGTCTAAATCCCAGCCATTTGTAGCTCGGTTCGGTTGGTGGCCTGCTGTGAATGATCATACCTCCCCCCTGCTGTTTTTCGCAAGCAGTAACGATGCCAGACCTGCTACCTGCGCATGTCTCCTGCCAAGCAATCTTTAAAGCCTGCCCAGGCGCATCATGTGCGGTTTTCCATCAATGGAAACATAGAAAAGCTGTGAGATTTGCACAGATATCAACTGTTGGCAATCTTCAAAACTTACCAAATATCTTTCATGCTTTTCTTTTTATTTATTTGTTTTGAGAAATAGTTTTGGCTAGTAGTAGACACTGACTGGTCACACAGCCTCACAGCCCCCTTATTGGCGGAGGTGAGGCCAACATGATCTGGTCCACATTCATGTGAGTAGGAATGTAGGTTCGCTTGCGCTGTCGCCCATTGGAGTTTGACTGTTAGACCCTTAAAAAGCTTCAGCCAAACGACGGTATGCTAACAGCCAGGGGCCCGGACTGCGGTCTGCCTGTCCTAGCCTGGCCTTGTGCGATGGATGGCCTATGTTTGCATGCTCGGGTGTCAGTCAATGATTGATCTTTAGATTGGGAGAGCGTACGCTTGTTGTGAGGAACCGGCGTATCAATCATTGAATCTCCAAGGCAGATCATTGGTGATGAACTGCGGTGTTTGTCAGACGTGGTGCAAATGCTGCGCCTGGCCAGCTGGTTCGGAAATGGCCTCAAGAACTCCCAAGAGTTGGGCACTGGCCTGCAAAGATTCGAGACCTAAATGAATTCTTTTTTGGGTTAGCTTTGGTGGTTAGTGATGATAGAGACAAGCATCTACCAAAATGTATCGACATGCTAATATGTTTTCGACCCTGAACTGTGCAGTACCTGGATGAGAACAAGCAGCTGATCCTGGCCATCCTCGACAACCAGAACAATGGCAAGGTGGAGGAGTGTGAACGGTGAGTTTCTGAGTTCCATATTGATCTCTTTGCATGATTGTTATGTATAGATGTAGTAGCAACTAGTCACTGGCAACTAGGAACACACACAAGAATATCCTTTTGTTCAGACTGAAATGCTCCTTTGGTGAAAGATGATGATACCATATCTGTACCTTGATTCTGGTTAGTCTTCTGTAGCTTATGCATTGATTAATATATTTGCCAAATGTTCACGTGACAAAGCAAAGCAAGTGATTAATGTTCTGTAGTACCAACCATGTACTGGGTTTGTTCATTCTACTGTTTTGTGGTCTATAATGTCAATGTCACACTACATCACACTTTCTATAGCTTTTACACAACTGAAGCAACTCCTGATGTTTCTTTCTCAATCATCAGTTCAAGCATGCATGTTCATATGTTAACTGCATGCTTGGGACAACTGATAAAAGACACTTCCGTAGTAGTAGTCTCTATCAACAATCATGCATGGTTACGTTGTGCAATGAACTGTCTGCCACCTGATGATGTTTTGCAGGCACCAAGCTAAGCTGCAGCACAACCTCATGTACCTGGCCGCCATCGCAGACAGCCAGCCGCCACAGACGGCTCCGCTATCGCAGGTATGCTGCTCGTCGGCGTGTCCCTTGCGGTTCCAACCCTGAAGCATTTTTAGCTAGTGAAATCAAGAAGGTTGCATCGCTCTCACTTGGCATGTTTGCACTCTGCAGTACCCGTCCAACCTGATGATGCAGCCGGGCCCGCGGTACATGCCACCGCACTCGGGGCAGATGATGAGCCCGCAGTCGCTGATGGCGGCGCGGTCCTCCATGATGTACGCCCACCCGTCCCTGTCGCCGCTCCAGCAGCAGCAGGCGGCGCACGGCCAGCTGGGCATGGCCCCAGGGGGCGGCGGCGGCGGCACGACCAGCGGGTTCAACATCCTCCACGGCGAAGCCAGCATGGGCGGCGGCGCGGGTGCTGGCGCCGGCAACAGCATGATGAATGCCGGCATGTTCTCGGGCTTCGGCCGCAGTGGCAGCGGCAGCGGCGCCAAGGAGGGGTCGACCTCGCTGTCGGTGGATGTCCGGGGCGGCGCCAGCTCCGGTGGGCAGAGCGGGGACGGCGAGTACCTGAAGGCCGGCACCGAGGAAGAAGGCAGTTAAGACACTGTCGATCGCGCTAGCACGGGCACCGGCGGCAGCGGCAGGATTAGCAGCTAGCTTCGAGGATGAGGAGGTTCGTAGTGTAGTAGTGGTAGCACTAGCTAGCTAGTATGTGGTCGGTAAGGTAGGTTTGTTCCATGGGAACCTGGAGGTGGTAGTGATCAGCATGCATGCTGGGTCACTTGTTTTGGATGTACGTGGCAGGTTCTCTCCCAAGATGATGTAGTATGGAACGTTGCTGGTGGCCTCTTGCGCCAGCACTCTATGCAGATGCAGTGTTGATGGCAGACATGATGATCTTGACCAAAAACTTCACTGCTGCCTTCTTGATCTTGCGATTGTTTGTTGGAACTCTTCTGTTTGGAACAAGTTTTTCAAACCGTCCGGACACGAAACACCCATGTAATGGGTCTATCTCCGTGTTTATTTAAAATAGTTTTAGGCAGTCTTCACAGTTTTATCACGCCATGCGTAGCCGAAGCCATATCGTCGGCTCGCTGCTGACACCTCTGTTCTACTCCAGGCGTTTCTCCTTCCTCTCTCTGGACCGAAGGGCAGACCTAGAATGAAATACAGTATAAGTGAGGGCCATTATCACGATATTTGACTGGGGCCAAATGGGACCTCTGATGGCTGAGTGACCTAGGATTAGAAATCGTAGAGCTTGCTGGGCTTAAACAACTTCCAAAACCAAGCCACAATTCTCACGGGCCACTTTAACCCCATGGACCTCTTCTCGTGGGCCTCAAACAAACAAACAAACCTGGGCCTAAATTGTAATTTCGAATGAGGCATACACTCACATCAGCCTGCTAATTCACGCACTCGATCTCAGCCACACGATCTAATCCGACGGCTTACCTCTCTCTCCCCCTGGAACAAAACCCGATAACGCTTCCTACTCCTCAAACCCTAGCTCATTTCTCCTCTCCCCGCTTTCCCCATCCGCCGCCAAGAGATGTCGACGCTAGAGTGTATTGTGTGCAACCCGCATGGCCTGATCCATGGCCGAGGAGAACATGGCTGGGAGCGCACAGGAGCGCGTGGCCGGGAGGAACACATGTTGTGATGGAGTATGCCGCATAAACGGATGACTGATTGAAGACGGAAGACGGGTGAGAGGGAGTAGCTTAATCTCTCTTTGCTCATATCAGGCAAGCACTTCTCATTTCTTTTTCCTCTTCTTCACCAAAGGCAATGAATTTTTGTTTTGCTCACATGATTTTGTTCTCTTCCATGGACGCATCTTAGGTGCCACTAACTTTATGTTAGGTTCAGTGTTGGCTATGATTCAAATGATGCCTTTGCTGTGATTTTGAACATTTGATTTGGCACAACCTATTGCGGCTTTTGGGTAATTTCATTGTTCGGTAGTGCGTTCATTCCATTGCTTTGATATATACCATGTGTCCTTGTATATTTTATTTTGGGGAATTATATTGTAGCTATGGATGGTAGTGGAGATCCGATTCCCGATTCAACATAGAAAATTGCCATATTTAGGGGATAGGGATGGGAGGATTTCCTTGCCCACGGGGATGAAAATAGGAAAAATTCTTTCCCCATTTGGTTTGGTTGGGATGTGGATGGAGGGCAATTCCACAAATATATGTTAGAAATATACTTACTCAATGATAAAGTATAGGCTTGATTCAATTGAAATCCATCCGATTGTTTTGTCTTCACATAGGTAGCGACACCACATACCGGCACACACAGTCCAGCACACTACAATTGTTTGGTTGCGACCCTTTCTGAGTTGCCTGGGCATTTGAGTTGTGTGTGATTGATTGCAAAATTGCCTAGCCAAGCATGCATGATTTCATGGCACCATTTGGTTAAAGCTATGGAATGAAGCCAGAGTAGATGAAAGGGACATGTGGTGCTTTGTTCTGTGAGTTTCCTGAGTGCACTTGCCATTGGTTTGGGGGGGGGGGGGTTGAGATTACCCCTAGATAAAAGAAATAAATTGCAACATATAGCTCAACATATACGATAAGGAACCAAAGATAATATTCAAGTGGCCATAGCACACATGCCAAAGGTAGAAAGTCAAGAAACGAAACAAATGTGATTCGTATAAGCTTTCCCTATATATATAACAAGCTAGCTATGTGGGACGGGAATGTCTATGTTCATTAGTATCCTTAATCCGACCTATGATCACACAATGTCTATGTCTATTCTCCTTGTCCTTGTCCTAAGGAAGTCTATGCTGAGTATCCAGTGCAGATTTTTTAATCTCTTTGGTAGACTTGGCTTGTTTCCTAGGTGTAGACGACATGGCATTACTTCTCATCTTAGTACCACTGATAGAATTGTGTTGTGTTTTTTATGTTTTTTGTGTTGAGTTTTTTGTTTTGTTTTGTTTTGTGTGTGTGTGTGTGTGTGTGTGTGGGCATGCACGCGCATGTGTGTCAACATGGCTAAATAAACTACCAATAACACTCAGGTGACCCAAGATAATGAGATTACCCCCATCAATGATCCGATTCAAAGTAATGAGCTGGTTAAGATGAAGAATCGCCTCTAGGTGATGAGTTAGCCAAGGTGAAAAATTCGGTCTAAGGTGACAATTTGGACCAATTTGATGATTTGGTGCAAGGAAATGAGTTGGTTGTTGCTGAGCCAGACCAGAGTCAAACGTAAGAGAAAGAAGTCCTCGCTATGGGAGCACTTCATTATTGTTGAAAATGAAGATCCCATGTTTAGCAGCATCAATACACGAAAAACTGCAACTTGATGCTAGCCATTGCTGTTGTTATGGATCCACGTTTCAAGATGAAAAGTATGTTAAGGTGGTCGCTGATGCTGTGCAAGAGTCATATAAGGAGTATGTGTCCTAGCCACTATCATTGATTCCAGCCTATGTTAACCAAGGTTGCAGGGAATAATAGACCAGCCAACACAAATAAGGGTGAAGGATCTCCCGCTTTCACTAATGTTGGGCTTCTAGACTTTGATATGTACCCTCTTAACATCCAAAGTTGTTGGTATTAAAAATCTGTACCGGAACAACACCTAGATGAATCCCACACTGATATTCTGAATTGGTGCACCATGGCTAAATGAACTACCAATGACACTCAGGTGGCCCAAGATAATGAGATTTCCCCATCAATGAGTCGATTCAAAGTGATGAGTTGGTTAAAGATGAAGAGTCGACTCAAGGTGATGAGTTGGCCCAAGGTGAAGATTTGGCCCAAGTTGATGATTTGGTGCAAGGAAATGAGTTGGTTGTTGCTGAGGCAACGACCCCTCTAACCAGAGCCAAACGTAGGACAAAGAAGTCCTTGGTATGGGAACATTTTACTATTGCTGGAAATGAAGATCCCATGTTTAGCAGCATTAGTAGCGGAAAGATTACAGTCTGATGCTAGCCATTGCTTTGTTACAGATCCACATTTCAAGATGAAAAATATGTTAAGGTGTTCTCTGATGTTGTGCATGAGTCATATAAGGAGTATATGTCCTAGCCACTATCACTGATTTCAGCCTATGTTGACCAAGATTGTAGGGAATAATGGGCCAACCAATACAAATAAGGGTGAAGGATCTCCCGCTTCCACTAATGCTGGGCTTCTAGACTTCAATATATACCCTTTAGACATCCAAAGTTGCTGTTGTTATGGATCCACATTTCAAGATGAAAAGTATGTTAAGGCATTCACTGATGGTGTGCATGAGTCATATAAGGAGTATGTGTCCTAGCCACTATCACTGATTCCAGCCTATGTTGACCGAGATTGTAGGGAATAATGGGCCAACCAATACAAACAAGGGTGAAGGATCTCCTGCTTCCACTAATGCTGGGCTTCTAGACTTTGATATGTACCCTTTTGACAACCAAAGTTGTTGTTATGGATCAACATTTCAAGATGAAAAGTATGTTAAGGTGGTCGCTGACGCTATACATGAATCATATAAAGACTATGTGTCCTAGCCACTATCACTGATTCCAGCCTATGTTGACCGAGATTGTAGGGAATAATGGGCCAGCCAATACAAATAAGGGTGAAGGATATCCCGCTTCCACTAATGTTGGGCTTCTAGAATTTAATATGTACCCTTTTGACATTCATATTTGATGGTGTTCAAAATCTAAACCGGAACAACACGTGGATGAATCCCTCGCTGATATTCTGAATTGGTGGAAGCTTAATGTAGTCAAGTTTCCAACCATCTATAAAATGGTCCGACATATCTGGGACATTCATATGTCCATGATGAGGAGTTTTATATCCATATCCTCTGCTGGAATATGAAGTCACATGCCCTACGACTGCAATCAATATTTCTTCGTCTTGATATTGTGCGGACGCTTGTGCGTGCTAAACACTCAATAGTCATCAAATTTTGATAAAAGATTTGTCCATACATTAGTACAGATATAGTATAAAATTACTATACGGTATATCAATTTGTTTTAAAGGGATTTTTTTTGTTGGGGTGGGGGGTATGTGTTTATGGGGAATCATAATCGCTACTTTTACCTTTCCTTATGCCTTTATTGCGTCTTTTGCTTGGATTTTAGTTATGCTTCTTTTCGGTGTGAACAAATTATGTTGCGGTAGAAATATTTTCAATAACAGTGATTCCTGATGTCCTCTTGAGTTATCGCTATGTTCTATAGAGCGAAATCACATTTCACAGTTCTACAACTTTATGTTCTATTTGTAAAAATGTGTGCAATGCATGGATGAGCCTTGGCACTTTGCCTTTCCTCAGGTAATAGGGCGCTTCAACATCACGCATTGTTCCAGTCACATGTGAGGAAGCCCAATATGTATGTTTGTGCACCAGTGGAACCCAGCCAACCTAAATCACAATGCAAAATTCGATAAGCTATGAAGATTATTGAGTGACAAAATTAGCAAAATAGTCATGCGTTGATATGGTTCGTAAAGTAGAGATGATTGAATCTACGATTATTGTTTAACCTGTGGGCTAAAATAGATAACTTTAGAGAGTAACAACAATATTAGTAGCAAAAGAACAATCCATACCTTGATGTTCTCGACAAGCAAGAAAAGAGTAGAGTGGGTTGGTAACGTATCATGATCCTCATGCTCACTTCACAATCCTATTTGGCCTTAACTTATTTTAGCTAAAAAACTAGTAGTATCTTGACCTATCTATTATTGAGCCCAATTCTTAAAATTACTAGGCTAAATTTTAACGTCCTTTACCACCCCTATTAAAAAAGGTTATGGAACGTGGCATAGTAGCGTGTAGGGCCTAGCTCCACCCCTTAGGGACACATTGAGGTATCTCTATGCACGTGCACCGAGGTGAAGAAACATTTGCATATAATTAGACTTATTTTTATCGTGTAATTACATTAAAAAGTTGATTTATTATTTGATACACAACACAGTGTGCACCAGGGTTGTTTGAAACCTAGCTTCGCCTCTCCCACCTCTGATCGGTGGTTAGGGAGAACGACACGGAGGAGGCGTTGTTCAGGGTGGCATGGTGGTTTTGGTCCACCAAGGGCCCATTTTGTCTCGCTGAGTAGATAGAATAGAGTGATGGATGATAAAAAATATTATTATTTTGTTTTACATTATAGTTTATTTTTACATGTCTAAAGTGAAATTGCTTTAACATTGGTTAATATATGAACGTCTGTAATACCAAACATATTCGCAATTCGATGAAGGGACAATTTGTCGCAAAAATCATCAAGATGCTAACCTCTTCATTTGACATGCTGACGGTATCGCAATATCGCCGCGGCATCAGCCCAGTTCTACTCGGCCTGCTTGCCGCTGCTGTGTGGCTTGGGCTGCTATTTGGCGTAGACTACCACTTAGCGGCAAGCTGCTAGGCTAGAGCTACTGGCTTACTGGGCCTCTAAAGCTCGGTCTTGCGCGGGTGCATGCTTGCTACGGCCGTGCACCAGCCCAATTCTTCTAGGCCTGCTTGCCTTTGCTCTGTGGCTTGGGCTGCTGCTCGGCTTGAGCTATTACTTAGCGGCAGGCTGGACTAGCTACTTCCTTACTAGGCCTCTAAAGCTATAGTTGCTGCCGGCCCACATGGGGGTGGAGCACTTGGTCAGCTCGACCTGGTGATCGACGCGAACGCGACCACGGTTGAAGGCTTGTAGCGCGCACGCCCGCGCGCTTGCGCCTCGTTTGTCTGGATGAATATGAACAGAGATGGAAAGAAGAGAAGAATTTCTACTCGGACTCGATTTGGATCAGAAAGAATGAAAGATCCACTAGCGTCTCCGATCGGATGCAACTGCCACGCGCATCGCGTCGGACTTTCTTCTTGTCCGAGTAGGTAACCAGGGGCCACGCCCTCCATTTATACCCCAACAATCACCATTCAATCAATCAATACCAGCGTTCAGTGATCGCGTTCGCTACTTCGCATAGACCAAGGATCGTCGCCGCCGCCGCAAGATGGTGCACATCGAGCCCGTCGAGGTGTCACTGGAGGCCGGTAACCTAGCCGAATATGGCGATGCGCTAGACAACGACGGCTGCCCGCGCCGCACGGGCACGGTGCTCACGGCGAGCGCGCACATCGTGACCGCCGTCATCGGCTCCGGCGTGCTCTCGCTGCCCTAGGCGGTGGCGCAGCTCGGCTGAGCCGCGGCGCCCCCGGTCATGCTCGTCTTCGGCGGCGTCATGTACTACACCACCTGCTCACCGAGTGCTATCGCGCCGGGGACCCCGCCACGGGCTGCCGGAGCTACTCCTACACGGACGCCGTCCGCAACATCCTCGGCGGCGCCAAGGTCACCTTCTGCGGCATTGTCCAGTACGTCAACCTCGCCGCCATCGCCGTCGGTTACACCATCGCCGCCTCCATCAGCATGCAGGCCGTCTGCAGGGCCAACTGCTTCCACGCCAGGGGCCACGCCGTCGCTGCACCAGCTCCAGCGTGCCGTACATGATCGCCTTCGGGGTCGTGCAGATCGCCTTCTCGCAGATTCCCAACTTCGACCAGATCAAGTGGCTGTCCGTCGTCGCCTCCGCCATGTCCTTCACCTACTCGGGCATCGGGCTCGGCCTCGCCGTCGCGCAGGTCATGGCGAACGGCGCGTTCCGGGGCACGCTCACCGGCGCCGCCGTCGGCGCGGCGCTCACCGTGACGCAGAAGGTCTGGCGCACGACGCAGGCGCTGGGCAACATCGCCTTCGCCTACTCCTTCTCCAACGTGCTCATCGAGATCCAGGATACCATCAAGGCGCCGCCGCCGTCGGAGGCCGCGGTGATGAACAAGGCCACGGCGGTCAGCATCGCCACCACGACGGCGTTCTACATGCTGTGCGGGTGCATGGGGTACGTGGCCTTCGGCAATCGCCGCGCCGGACAACCTCCTTCGGCTTCTACGAGCCCTTCTTGCTCGTCGACGTCGCCAACGCTGCCATCGTCGTGCACCTCGTCGGCGCGTACCAGGTGTTCTGCCAGCCCATCTTCGCCTTCATCGAGAGCCGGGCCGCCGCCGCGTGGCCGGACAGCGCCTTCGTCTCCAAGGAGCTCCGCTTGGGGGCCCTTCGCGCCAACCGCGCTCCGCCTGGCGTGCCGGTCGGCGTTCGTGTGCCTCGCCACCGTGGTCGCCATGGCGCTGCCCTTCTTCGGGAGCGTCGTCGGTCTGATCGGCGCCTTCTCCTTCTGGCCACTCACCGTCTAGTTCCCCGTGGAGATGTACATCAAGCAGCCAGACGCCGTGGCGCGTGGCAGCACCAAGTGGATCTGTCTCAAGGCGCTCGCCGTCGTATGCCTATCGTGTCAGTCGTCGCCGCAGCAGGGTCCATCGCCGGCTTCGTCGGCGCGTTCAAGGATTTCCGGCCCTTCAGTGGCTAAGCTCGCAGAGATGGTGCGTGGAGCTCAAAGTTTGCATGTATGCTCACCAGTAGTAGCTTGTTGCTGTTTAGTAGTACTGGCTGATATTGTGCGTTACAGTAGCCACGGGAAAGATTTGTTATTGTAAACTGTAAGCTTTGTAACCCATATATGTCACTGCATCTACAAGTTTGTCTATGCAATTACCTATAGCGCTCACTGCATCTAAAAGATTTGGAGGAGCTGTTTAGTAGTACTACTAGTTGATATTGTGCATTACGGTGCCCAAGCGAAAGATTCGTTCTTTTAAGTTGTATAATAACTTTGTAACCCATATAGATATTACTGCACCTACAAGTTAATCAGATTGTCCATGCAGTTATTCGTCCTCACTTGGAGCTCGCTGTTGTAATTGCTAATTAGAACCTACTATATATATATAGTGCTCTGAAACGAGCATCCTTTTGGATGTTCCCAACAAAGTATTTGTGTCTTCACTTGGAGCTCGCTACCTAGTATATATATAGTGCTCTCAAACGAGCATCCCTTTGGATGTTCCCAACAAAGTATTTGTGTCTATTTAAAAAAACAAAATATCTCAAGCTTTTTTTTTCTTTTGCGACCAACAAAGTATTTCGAGCTTTGCAACCGCGATACGGATCTGACGGTCCAAATGAAAACCCAACAAACAGCCTAGCAGCAACCGTCCGAAGGCCCAACCCAAGACGCCACCGAAATCCAACGCCGGCCGTCTTCCCACCCAACAAACAGCCTAGCAGCAGCCCCACACACACCTCGATCCAAGCCGGAAAGTCCTCACGAGATAAGAAACCGCCCAAAAAAAGCAAGGACCCAGCCGGTCCACGCGGGGAGGCCCCCACCTGGCCCACCGACAGCGTCACACCTATCGCGCCAACCGCCAGCTCACTCGGCCCGTCGCCGTGGGCCGCGAGCCCATTAAATCCCCCGCACCCGCGGCTCGGCGGCCGCAGCCACCAGACGCCTCCCGTTTCTCTGTCTACCCTCCCCTCCCTTCCCGTCCTATCTCCCCACAAGATCTAGGGTTTGCGCGTTCGGCCTTCGTCCTTCTTGGGCCGAGCCCTAAATCCCTCCTGCACCGCCACCAAGCCGAGCCCCCGGTTTGGATCGTCCGTCTCCGCTGCGCCCTCTGCTTCCTTCCCCGTACGTAAGCCCCCAAACTCCAAACCCCTCCTTTCCTCCTCCTCCCGCTTATTCCGCCGTCTTCTAAATCCGTGCTGCTCGTAGCTTCGTTGATTGGGATTGGTTTCGCGGTTTAGATCCTGTTTTCGGTTCGAATCGGTCTGCTGTGTCCTGTTTTTCTGCGCTCTGTTCGTTGGATTTGTAGGGGAGCAAGCGCTGCGTTCCTCGGAATGGATTAGCCGGACGGTTTGTGTTTTGTGCGAATTTATGCGGAGAATTTTTCTTTTTCGGCGGGCTTTTTTGGCACCCCAGATTATGTGCGTTATTGTGGGGAGTTGTGTTAGTATATTTTGTTACGAGTAAATCGTGGCGTGTTTTAGGGACTGCATATTGCGAGGCTTCTGCCTTCTCTCCCCGGCGAGAAAATCAGGGGACACGCCTCAGAGCTAGCTATTGCTGGAATTACGTTTTCCGAATTCAGCAGGGTTTGGATTTTCCAAGGGAATTGCTCAAGGTTTTGGCTTGGATTAAATTGATCTTGAGTAGTGCGAGTAGTTGTCTTGAAGAATGCATAGAGGTAGGTAGATGGTTTTAGTACATTACATGGCTTTCTGTTAGTGAAACAGTAACCCGTCTAGGTGACTTTCACATATTGAGGTAGGTAGATGGTTTTAGTACATTACATGGCTGATAGTTTTAGTACATTGACCTGTTAATCTTGTGCCTAGCAAAGGGTAGTTATGTTTGAATAGTTCAGATATCTGCTTTCCTAGTCCGATATCCCTGCTAGGTTGGATGCCTATAACTAGGAAGTTTCAGCAACCACAGCTGGTTTCTGCTAGGAGCTTGACTTGTGCAAAGGATGAGCATTGTTGTTGCTGCATAAATGCTTTGTTACTGGTGGCATTTTATTCTTTAGCTATTTATATGTGCAGTTCCATGTGGTTCTACTGAAAGGAAGGGCCTATTTAACTACTAGCAGTCAGCATTTTCTTTGCGTATTTTGGTGGTATTCGTCCACTTTTCTATTGTATCGCTAATGCTATATTAATATACATCTGTAAAAGCATGGCTTCATTACTTGCATCTTTCTCATATGCGAAATGTATATTTCTGAACTTTTGGATACTATCCTGATTGAAAAGGTCTGCATTGCTGGTGGTCTCTGAATCTTGACTTGAAATCTATTCTTTGGGGTTGCTGCCACCAAAAAAAAAAAATCAGATCTTGTTACTAATGAAACTCTGTATAGTATCTGCTGATTGTCTATTTAGTCATGAGAACTTTGATGGTTTAATTATGCGATTTTTTTATGGAGTTCCTTCTTTTTTGTAAAACAATCGAGTGGTTTAATGTGCCTAACAATTTTCTTATACCAAATCGGTAGGCATTCTTGGGTTCCATTGGCCTGTATCCCTCAACATGGGTGAACCAAACAGCAATGACGATGCAATGGTGCATGACAGTGAGATGGTCGATGGCAACGGGGTGATCCATGGTAATGAGATGGTTCATGGTAGTGAGATGATTCATGGTAATGAGATGGTCCATGCCGACGAGATGATCCATGGCAATGAGATGATTCAAGGGACTGAGATTGTTCAAGGCGGTGAGATGATACATGGTAACGAGATGGTTCAGGTTAATGATCTCATTCACGGTAATGAGATGGTTCAAATTAATGACATGGTCAATGGTGATGAGATGGGCCATGGTAATGAATTGATCAATGCTGACATGACCCCACAAACCACAACAAGACGTCGGAGGAAGAAGTCTCTAGTCTGGGAGCATTTCACCATAGAAGCCATGCCAGGGGGAAGCTCCAGAGCATGCTGCAATTTATGCAAGCAAACCTTTGCATATAGTTCTGGCTCAAAAATTGCAGGCACTAGCCATCTCAAGAGGCACATTACCCTTGGTTCCTGTCCTGTTATGAAAGACCAAGACAGGAAACTGGCACTACCACCACCAGCGGGAGGCCCTGGTACTGATAATGATGGTGAGGGTACGGTAGAACGCCCTTCTAAGAGGCGCTACAGATACACTGGGTATGCAAATACTACTTTTGATCAGGAAAGGAGCTTCTCTTATCTGGCGAAGATGATAATTTTGCATGACTACCCACTGCACATTGTTCAACAGTCAGCCTTTACTTCTTTTATTGAGAGTCTACAGCCTCGTTTCAGGGTTGTGGATGTTGATCAGATGGAGCACGAGGTGCATGCTGTTTTTCAGAAAGCAAAGGTAAATCTGTTGCAAGCATTTAGCACTATGCTAGGAAGGATCAGCCTAACGATAGGACTGTGGACAACCAGTCAGACTCTAGGCTATGTTTCTCTTGCCGGGCAGTTTATCGACCCAGAATGGAAAGTACACAGAAGAATGCTCAACTTCATGATGGTGTCTTCTCCTCATTCAGAGAATGCACTTAGTGAAGCTATTAGCTCAAGCCTTTCAGAGTGGAATATGAAGGACAAGCTATTCACCATCACTTTGGATAATGATTGCTCTTCTCATGATATTTACAGTGCAAATCTAAGGGATCACCTCTCCAATAAGAACAACCTCATGCTTAAGGGACAGCTGTTTGTTGTTAGGTGCTATGCACATATCCTGAATGTTGTTGCTCAGGATGTTATCGCCTCGATTCATGGTGTGATCTACAACATCCGTGAGAGCATCAAGTTCATAAAAGCTTCTCCAAGCCGTGAGCAGAGGTTTGCTGAGATTGCTGTGCACCTGGTGATTCCCAGTACCAAGACCCTCTGTCTAGATGTTACAACCCAGTGGAACACCACTTATCTGATGCTGCTGGCTGCCTTGGACTATAAGCAGGCTTTCGCTACACTTGAGACATGTGATGATAATTACAATGAAGCTCCTTCAGCAGAGGATTGGAAGAAAGTTGAAGCTACCTGTAATTACCTGAAATTGCTATATGACTCTGCTCATAGCATCATGGCTGCAGCAAACCCTACTGCAAACATCTTTTTCCATGAAGCTTGGAAAATTCAACTAGAGCTAGCAAATGGTACAGCACATGAAGATCCTGTTTTCAGCAGCATTGCCAAGGATATGCATGAGAGGTTTGACAAATACTGGAAGGATTGCAGCCTGGTGTTAGCCATTGCTGTAGTCATGGACCCTCGTTTCAAGATGAAGCTTGTTGAATTCAGCTACTCCAAAATTTATGGTGCTGAGGCTGGGAAATATGTTAAGGTGGTAAATGACTCTCTGCATGAGCTGTACAAGGACTATGTGGCACAGCCACTCCCATTGAACCCTGCCTATGCTGAACAAGGGGAAGCAAATAATGTGGCTGCCAATGCCAATGCTACTCACGGAAATCCTCCTTCCACTAGTGATGGTCTTCTTGACTTCGATATGTTCCTTTCTGAGATTCAAAGTAGCCAGCCTGCAAAATGTGAACTGGAGCAGTATCTGGAGGAATCCCTTACTCCACGCATCCAGGAGTTTGATATCCTTAACTGGTGGAAACTCAACATACTTAAGTTTCCAACTCTATCCAAGATGGCCCGGGATATCTTGGCTATTCCAATGTCGATGGTTAGCAGTGGTAGCTCTATATTCTCTGCTGGAACAGGGAACCGCATGCTTGATGACTACAGAAGTTCTCTTCCTCCAGAGACTGTGGAGGCACTTGTCTGCGCGAAAGACTGGCTCCAGTATTCACCGGTTGCAACTGAGGCGTCAGGTTCTGCGATGGTGAAGGCAGAAGCACCGTAGGTTCACTGTCGTTATTGCTTCCTAATTGAAGCAAGAATAAGTTTGTGGTATCTTTGAGTGTAGTTAACTGTAGTCATATTTTAGGCTTGGATTGCAGACACATTGTGATCCATTCGGTTATTTACCTTCTAGTGGTGTATTTTTGTGTGTCGAATTCAGTTTAGCTCGTCGTAGTGTTCTTTAATGTATTGAGTTTAGCTGTGATCTGACTTTGCACACTTTGTGCGTGTGCAATCGGCAGGATGTTTCAGGTGGTAACTTATACCAGATTTTGTCTATTGTTGGCGATGCCGTTCTTTTTTTTGTTCTCTTTTTGTATATTCTGTATTTATTGTTTACTCCACCGTCCATGGTTGGATGACCAGTGGTTTGTTATTCTGTCTGAATACTTAATTTACCAGGCAAAGCACTGTAGTGTCAAACATAGCCTCTGTGGCTCTGTGTTGTACTCAGGCTGCTATATATATGCTATGTACCGGGTAGATCGCGTGTAGCTGTACTAATAGTCATCTTATTATTTTTTTTCTGCTCGTCTCGTCGATTATCGGTCCGTCACCCATTGTATTGTGATGACTCCTTTTTCCTGATATACTGTGTTGCGATGACTTTATCACTTTGGTTTGCACAAAACCAATGGTTTTGGCATGAGTATAAGACCAGTGATAGACTGATAGTGATCTCCCCTTCTCCCGTCTGAGATCGATGATTCCATCACTATCAAGGGTTACGCAGTGTTCCTCTGGGACTCATGAACTGCCGGCGTTATATGGTTGTACCACCTCCAGTTGGTTATGAGGGAGGCTTCCCACTTGGCACATGTGCTAGTCCAGTATCGGTGCTTCGAACATCGAAGGGGAGTTGTTCACGTAAAATTATCAGGATCTGATGAACTGACACCATTTTTTTCAGAACGGAAGGCTTAATCCCTTTCTCATTATATAGAAAACAAGACCGTTCAGGTTTACATCTCATTTGATACATTGATCGTAGCAAACACCTTCCATATTCTGGTAGCCAAAACACACTCCAGGTCGTCCTCTTTCCACAGGACGAATTCAGCTCCCAATGCGTTTTTCCTTCAGCCTGGATTCTTAAACTGTCACCAATGGCTTGCATAACAACACAAACAGAATAATTATAAGCAATGCAGCACCAACGAGGTGCACATATGACAGCATAACCTTGAAGAGAGAATTAACAAAACAATATCACAGGAACATAGGAAAACAATGCAAGTATTTACTTCCAGGTGGAAAAGACCACTGACACAAATTTATTATAATGCAAGAAAGCTGTATATCAAAGGAACACTGAATGGTAACAAGGAAACAATGTGGTTCTTTACTGCCTGGTGGAAAATTTCACCAAAGGAAGAGAATACATCAGAACGTAAGATGAAAGCTTCAAAGTTTGCGCCCAGGTAAAGCAAACGCATCAAGAATCATGACCTCAGTTCGTCATCTCATTAATGTAAGACCTATATGTATAGAAGAAAAAACACAGTTTCATGGTGCAAACAAGACGCTTGTCCAGCTTCTCTAGCCTATTCAGCAGACTTGACAATGAAGTTCTGGCGGCTGATGGGGTTCATGATGACTGGTGGTCCAGCAGTGCGAGGCCAGGCCTGGAACTTGGCATCCGTGGCTTGCCACCACTCCTTGTCAGAAACAGTCTTGGGGATGCTACCTATTTCCGAGAATGAAGCAGGTCAGATGAAAACATACAAGAAGGTAGGCACAGGGGCTTCCTACATGAAACATGGCAAGATAAGTAGGTTACACTAACCACCAAATGCCTTCTTGTCGGAAACAAATGTGTCACACAGGTATGCAATGGCGAAGGACCCAACCAGCGAGCCTGCAATGTAGCCAGCCGTCATTGTCTCTGCAAAAGAATGAATTGGAATACAAATTAACAAGTTAGATACATCAGCACAAACTATTTGTGTGACTGAAGGCAGGCCTGAACCCGGTACCACAAACTGTGCGAGTCATTGCCCAACCAAACTATAAGACTGAATGCTTTCTCATAACACCAACCAATAAATCAGGAGGCAGATAAACAGAGCAAAGTACAGCAAACTTCAAACTGACAGCACTGAAGGTAACTAAAGGAAATCTTTACACGTATGCACAGAGATAAATCATCTGTTTTTCTGCGGAAAAAACCAACTGATCACCAGGCACCAGCTATGCCGTGTGGTACACAATGTGCGACATACAAGATGCATCCTCATCAGAAGTGACATTATGAACTGGGGCAGACTTAACATGACAGGAACGTATATAATGCCAATCGGTGATTAACTAACATAAACCTAAGAGTAATTAGTTCTGCTTGAATACATAACAGGCTAGCAGCACGGTCGCAGGTATATGGCATGGCCTCTGAACCTGTAGTTCTGAACTTCTGATAGAGGTATGATGGTGGGTACTGTATCCCGTTATTTAGATAAACAACAAAATGGAGATGGTCAAACACCCGAAAATCAAAACTTGAACCCTATAAACGCATCCACAATCTTCCCCTTGGAACTCAATGAATCCGCGATAAAGGTGTCCTGCGGAACACAACGAACGTCCAGGGCCTCATCACACCTCAACGAGACAGAAAAAGAAGAAATCAACGCAAGTTGGGTTGTATCGCCGCCTCTCCAATCGGTTCCCGGGAGCGTAAACACAAAGAGGTGAGGGCGCCCAGGAGAGAGGTGGTGCAGTTTGGGGGCGGAAGGAAGGATACCTGGATCTGGATCGACGCGTGCTCGGGGGCGGGGGCGGGCGGACGGAGGCGGCGAAGTTTGGGGGAGGGGGACGAAATCGGTGGCTTGGAACAGGTGGTGTGCGAGGAACGGAGGAAGAAAATGGAGACCAGTGAACTGCGGCCCGTTAAAGTTTCTGGTAGAGAAGGGTTCAGTTTCTGGGGGCCTGGTAGAGAATTGTTCGCAAATTTGGCCCGGGGTATCCTGGGCCAAAGATATATGATTTGGTCGGGCCCAAACGAAACTAGGCCCATTATGATACAGCTGAAGTTTTGTTCGATGTAGAACCGCTTCCTTTTCTTTTTTTTTTCAACCGCTTCCTTTTCTAAAGATCGCCTTTTCTTTTCCTTCGAAAAGAACCGCGTTTTTTTTCCCGCATATCATGTAGCATGGGTGAAGCATGGAACACCCTGTGTGCCAGCCAGCGTATCCAAGCTTCTGTCCCGATCCCTCCGGCGTTTCCGGCGAGCTGCACGGGCCCGCGGGCCCGCGGCGTGTCCAAAAGTGGCTGTGCGTCTAGCTCGTCGAAACCTCGCAGCAAGAACAGTGCCCGATCCAGATCTTCCAGGGACAGGAAGATCGCGTCCACGTGGCGACGACATCGAACACTGACGCGAACCAACAACCCTCCGGATCTCGCCAGGTTCCTCGCGCCACTTGCGAGATCGATCAAATGATCAATGCATCGATCGGACGAACGGCCCCGCGCCATCCAACGAGACGCGCGCCGTGGCCGTCGGCGCCCAAGTACACAGAAGCCCGTGCCGTCGCCATCTGCCGGTGCCGGCACGAGCTCGGAGCTCCCTTCTTAAACTCGCTAGTCGCTACCGACAACACGTCAAACAAGCCCGCGCGCACGCTCTCACTCTCATTCACTGAGCCATTACTCAGCTCACCTACTCCAGATCTCATGCCGCCCTCGCGCTGCCACCGCCGCCTCCTCCCCACGGCCATGGCCACGGCGTGCTCGCTCGTCGTCCTCCTCGCTCTGTGCGCCGCGCCGGCGCCGGCCCACGGCGCGCGCGCCCTGACGACGCGGGGCGGCGCAGGCGCGGGAGCGGGCGCGGCCACCAAGGCGCAGCAGCAGGGCGGGGGCGGCACCAACGGCAGCGCCAGCAGCAACGCGACGGTGGGGCCGGCGGGCGAGTACCTGGCGCCGCACAACCAGGCGCGCGCGGCGGTGGGTGTGCCCCCGCTGCGGTGGAGCGCGGACCTGGCGTCGCTGGCGGGCAGGATCCTGGCGCAGCAGCAGCGGCAGGGGCAGGGGCAGGGCGGGTGCGGGTTCGCGGACATGGGCGGCAGCCCCTACGGCGCGAACCAGGGGTGGGCGAGCTACCGCGCGCGGCCCGGAGAGGTGGTGGCGTTGTGGGTGGCGGAGGGCCGGTACTACGCCCACGCCAACAACACCTGCGCCGCCGGGCGGCAGTGCGGCACCTACACGCAGGTGGTGTGGCGCCGCACCGCCGAGGTCGGCTGCGCGCAGGCCACCTGCGCCACCGGCGCCACGCTCACGCTATGCCTGTACGACCCGCACGGCAACGTGCAGGGCCAGAGCCCCTACTAGCCACTGGCCGGCTCGGGATGAGCCGCTGATGCCGCCGGCGCCGGAGCGCGATGCACGGTTGGTTTAGAGACTTAGAAGAGTATGAGACTGTTTCGTGTAGCTCTAGTCTTTTTCCGGTTCGGTCACGGTTGCTTTCTGTTGCTTTCTGTTGTGTTGTGTTGTGTGCTCTGGTGGTGTTCTTGGTGTTAAGAACTGCTTTCGTATGGCGTGTCAACATATGTGATGTGTTGCCGGGGAAACGCTTGTGTCATGTGATGCTTCTTCCTTGTGGTGTCGATGCGTGTGTTCGGCTCTGCGATGCGTACACTTGCTTCACGACCAGGTTTTCTTTGATCACCCATGGACATGGACTGCAGAGTTGGAGCAGGGGGGCTTCCATATGAACCGGTGCTAGCAATCAAACAGATGTGTGGCAGATTAAACAGGATGCTTTTGACAAAATCTTGCACTGTGCATAAGAACACTCCGATGCATAGTGACTGGGAAAACCAACACAATGGCGGCAAAAGCGAATCGATCCTGCCTTTTTCTTTAGACGAGTGGATAACCAACTGCTGGTGTTTCTTTGGCGGTGCAGGCGCTACTATATTGTTAAACCCACAGTTTTGGCAAATCTGTTCTGCCTGCCATGTTGTTTTGCTCACAATGAAACGGTCAAGAACACAGAAACTAAACACGGCAGTCGACAAGCTAGGATCCGTCTCTGTTCGCCTCTGGCGCGCTCCCTTCACCGATCAATGAAGCCTGGCATCAGCTCATCTGCTACCGCCCGGATACCACTACGGCGGAAATATGCTAGCGACGGCATAATCGTTGCCATACCGGTCTCCGACTACCCCATTCCAATTCTTCTGTGTTAATCTGAATGGACGAAATTCTTTCTCCACCGCACCAATTTGGTTGTTTTGATTTGGCTCATACATATTTCCTTGTTCGGCCCATACAGCGTGTATATTTCAGCCTAAAAGTGTGTTTGGTTAGGGTTACCCTGCTTATTTATCCTTTTGTCTGTGTTTCATGTTATATTTTATTAATTTTAATTTGTATAAACAGATTATTGTCCTACTAATATTATTTAATCATCTCATGATTTTCCAAAATGACCAGTAATCTTTATAGCTTTTTTATTGTTCTATTGTTTTCTACTAGGGTTCTATGGTATATTTGATTTAACTTATGCTAAAACTTTATTGTTACACATGTATCAACTATTGTTCTAGCTTACATATTTTTCGTTCGTTGGGTGTAAATTTAACATTTTGATTAATTGTACAAAACATTTCTATAATACAGGTTTCATATCCATATTTTTTTATTCTACGTGATTTCGATTTGTTCTAGGTGCACACATTATTGTTCCTCCTCTATAATTATTTTTCTAAGTATTTAATATTTTCTTGAGAAACTAAAATATTTTTCTCCTTAGCCCGGAACAATTTTCTCATAAAGACGGGATGTTCTTTGTTAAGCTACAACCTTTTCCTCCTGGACTAATTTTGTGAAACTGGGAACATTTTTCTCCTAGTTTGGAAACCAACTACGGGGTTTCTGCTTACTGCTGGCTCGCTGCTAAAATGAAATACAGCGTTCACTGGACCCAACTCGCTGGGTTGCTTCAACCACGATTACGGCCATCAGTTACGGGAACAAGGTGATTCGAATCAGAATAATTTTAGCTTGCAGCTCATTGGCAACGCCATACATAAGATTCTTGCATTGCTTGTTTCTTAGTTGACTAAAACTAACCGCTATGCATGGTTGTGTGACCAGCGTTTCACAGACTTCTTCGAGCTGCATTAGCAGGATGCTGACACGGTAAGGACAGCCACTTATGTATTGGCGATCATTCTCATCATATTCCATATCATTGACGTACACTTGTGGAAAGACAATGGCAGCTACAATGAACATCGAATCAGAGAAGCGGTGATCAAGTGGTATGTGTCCGGCACGGTTGGTGGCCGTCGTCAGAAGCGGACCCAGGCCAAGAACTGCACAGGAGCACATATAAAGAAACTTCAAATTTACAGAGTCTATATATGATGAAATTTTGATAGTTGTCTTTGCTTGAAAATATTTAGTGAGGGCATGTGCCCTCACTGGAGCATACATGGGTCCGCCCTGGCCGCCGTGCCTTTAGCAGTGCCCTATCAGGTGCGATCGATGGCCTTTGAGGTTGCACCGTACCAAAGTCATTCTTCAGGCTGTGATTCTCGAGAGACCGTTGGCCGGTGTGTGTCTGCGTATGTAAGGGCTGTTTGGATCTACCGTGCTAAACTTTAGCACATCACTTTTTGCTAAAGTTTAGCACTAGATTACCCAAACACCCCTGCTAATGAATTGCTAAAAGAGACTTGCTAAAGTTTAGCACCCAAAACCTTTAGCCCGTGGAGGAGGTGCTAAACTGCGCTAAAAGCACTCCCCTTCCGCATTTTCCTCCGGTACCCCTCCCATTCTGCGTTCTCTCTCCTCGTTCTGTCGTCCCCAATCCACCCACCTTGCACTCTCGCTCCCCCATTCCACCGACGCCGCCGCCCCCTTCGTTGCGCAACGCCGTCGCCGCCCACCGCTCTTCACAGTCGCCTTGCCCACAACACGCCGCCACAGCCGTGCGCCCCCAGCCCTTCTCGCTGCCCCGCTTCTCGCATCCTCACCGCGCAGATCCAGCGACGACAGTTGTTGCGGCCCGCGCCGCCGCAATCCGCCATTGCCTCGCCTCTACCTCCCAATCCAAGACGCAGCGTCCATGGCTGGCTACGGCGACGACGGACTGCAGGATCTGTTCTCGCAGCCGGCCCCGTAGTACCCCGCTGGCGGGATCGATTTCTTCTCCAATGGCGGTCCTTCGGCAAGTGCCGACAGTGCTCCCCAAGTGGGCATGCAGGCGCTGGATCTGAATTCTCAGGCTGATGAGTTCCCAGATCTGGCGACGTATTCGTCTTGGCTGCGAGATGGGGGAGATGTTGGGGAAGATGTTGGGGGAGATGGTGGGGGAGGTCGTGGAGGTCGGACCCTCGGCTTGCGCCCGACTCGTCGAACTAGGCGAACTGCACCACAGCCAAGGTCTCTGGGCAATGCTGGAGGCAGCACGGCTGTGGATGCTACTGGCCGTGGTGCTCCTGTCCGTGGTGGTGGAGGCCGTGCACCTGCTGGGCGTGGAGGTGGAGGCCGTGGTGCTGCTGGCCGCGGTGCTGCTGGCCGTGGTGCTGAGGCCGTGGTGCTGCTGGCCGTGGAGGTGGAGGTCGTGCTGCTGCTGCGGGAGGTGGGGAAGAAGGCAGCGATGGCCTTGATGAAGAGGAGCTCCAAGAGGCCGTCGCTGAGGTATCCCTTGATCCGAGTAAAATTTCTCTGTTATTGTGATTTCTCAATGGCATGCATACTGTGGTTTGCACTAGAATGACAATGTTGAACTGAAAGTAGCTGTATTATTTTTGGCTTCCAATAGAATTGGGTTGACAAGGCTAATTCGTCAGAAGTAAACACGAGCATACTCTGTGACCTTTGGGTTGAGCAAATGAAGGCAGGAAATTGTTTCAAAGGAACTATGGTAAGAAGAGGGTATAATCAAATGGAAGATAAGTTCATGAGGTTAACTGGACTCAAGCATTCTCAGAGGCAGCTTAGAAACAGAAGAGATCAGTTGAAGATCCTTTACCTGTTTTGGTTGAAGTTGTAAAAATAGAGTGGCTTGGGGCGCAACAATGATGGTACAGTATCAGCCCCTCAGTGGTGGTGGGATCGAGAGATAAAGGTAGTTTCAGATGCATGATTAGATGCTTGTTATGTTTTTTTGCTTATTACATATATAATTGGCTCCCCACATATTTTTTTAGGGCAAACCTGAGTGTAAGAAACTAAGGTGGGGAGCTCCAGAGTACCTAGATCAGATGGAGAAAATGTTTCGTGATTGTGTAGTGGATGGGTCCACTTCTTTTGTTGCTGGACAAGAAGAGGCTGCAGCTGAAGATGATGAGGAAGAGCAAGATGAGGAGGATGATCACTATGAAGAGGATGATCAATATGCGGACGACGACCAGCTTCAAGCCCATCAAAGAAGTCCAAAAGCCCCATGGTTAGGATGATGAAACAATATTTGTCAAAATGGGCATCAGTTGAAGATGAGAACAGGAAGGCATTGGAGGCTGCTGCAAAGGTGAACAATGAGAGGATGAACAAGATGGATGAAGATGTTAAGAAGTGCCAGCAGTTGGCTCTTGATTGTGGGGCATCTCCTGACAGCATAGAATTTTTTGTTGTTGGTGAAATCTGCAAGGATCCATTCTCCAGATCATTTTTTTGCAACATACCAACTCCTGAAGCAAGGATGGTTTACTTGAAGAGATGGTGTCAGCTTAAGAACATTGACTGAGATGATGGAGATGGTCACTAGTGCTAGGATGTGAGCTATCTGAGTGATGTGAGCTGTGTGTTGAACTATATTTGTGTTGTGATTTTGCTGTCCTAGTTATGCTGTGTATTTGACTTGTGAACAATATTTGTGTTGTCAAACTATCTTGCTGTCCTATGTGTGCTGTGTATTTGAGTTGTGAACAATATTTGTGCTGTATATTTGAGTTGTGAACAATATTTGTGTTGTCAAATTACCTTGCTGTCCTATCTGTGTTGAACTATATTTGCTCCTGATATTTATGTGCTGAATATTGATGTTGCTGTCCAATTTGTTCATTGTAGGGTGCTGCTGTCCAATTTGGTGGTGAGGAGTATGGTGATCAGGACTATGATTACTCAATTCAGAAGATGGTCATTAACCGTCGCAAAAGAACTCGTCAATTCATGAGTATGGCTTTCCTCTTTGGTATGTACTATGATACCTACATTCACAAAGGTCCAAGGAGGATAGCCACTGAAAGTGGAATAGATTGGGTCGAGAAAACATTAGGCAATAGGAATTCTTGCTACAACATGTTTAGGATGAGTAGAACCTTGTTTGATCGGCTTCATAATCTGTTGGTAGAGTCATATGGCTTGAGGGGAACTAGGAAAATGTCATCTGTAGAGGCACTAGGGATGTTCCTCTGGATAGTTGGTGCCCCTCAGTCAGTTAGACAAGCCGAATATCGTTTTGTCAGATCATTAGAGACAATAAGCCGCAAGTTTGACAAGGTCTTGGCTACTATCCTAAAGTTGACAGTAGATATTATTAAGCCAGTGGATCCTGATTTCAGTACAGTCCACCCAAGATTACAAAACCCAAGGTTCTATCCATTCTTCAACAATTGTATTGGAGCTATAGATGGTACTCATGTAAAATGTGTGGTGCCCAACAATATGGTAGTTCAATATACAGGAAGACATGGATACACCTCACAGAATGTGTTGGCTATCTGTGACTTCGATATGAGGTTTACATTTGTTGTCACCGGATGGCCTGGTTCGGTCCATGACATGAGGGTCTTCAACGATGGCATATCCAAATATGCTGACAAGTTTCCACATTCACCAACATGTACACTATTCTCAACCAATTCTTGTGCTAATTTACAACATTGAGTACACTCTTAACTTTTTATTGACACCATTCCAATGACATACAGAAAAGTTTTATCTAGTTGACTCGGGGTATCCAAACCGTCCGGGGTACCTGGCACCGTACAAGGGTACAAAGTACCATCTCCCGGAGTTTCAAGCTGGCCCAATGCCAAGAGGTATGAAATAGACATTTAATTACGCACATTCTTCCCTAAGAAATGTCATTGAGAGGTCTTTTGGAGTGTTGAAGAACAAGTGGAGGATTCTGTTGAATTTGCCCAGTTATCCAATGCCAAAGCAAAGCAGAATAATAATGGCATGCATGGCACTTCACAACTTCATTAGAGAGAGTAGTGTAGCTGATATTGATTTTGATATGTGCGATAATGATGAAAACTATGTGCCAATGGCCGATGCAAACACATTTGAACCAACAACGGTGAATCAGCCTGCAGGGGATGAGGACTGTAACATGAATGCGGTACGTGATGAAATAGCAAATGGTCTGTTCAATAGATCATAGGGTTTCTGTATGAGTTTTCCATGTGGAACAAATTTTATTTTCAATGTTTGGTTATGTGGACTTTAAAAATGTATACTGTCATTTTTATTCTTCATGTATAAGTGAATGTATGCAATTGAGTTGGCGCGAGCAAGATTGGGGCGGGAGAAGCTTGGCTGGCGCGAGAGAAGAGTTGGCGCGCTGGGCACCAGCATGCGCGGGAGAGAAAAGTTGGCGCCCAGGCAGCAGCGCGCTGCAGAGGATTTGGCGCCCAGACAGCAGCGCGCGGTAGAGGATTTGGCGCCAGGTTGGGAGGTGGGGACCATGCAGGGGCATTCTATACTTTTGGCCAAGTTTAGCACTTCATTAGCACAGGAAACCAAACACCTACTTACTAAAGTTTAGAAAGCATGCTAGAAGATTGCTAAAGTTTAGTAAGTGCTAAAGTTTAGTAAGTGCTAAATTTTAGCACATGAGCATCCAAACAGGCCCTAAATATACGAGACAGATAATTAAATGCATGTGTGGACAGCCTTAGCGACCGTTCTCGTTCGCCTCTTCCTCTAGGAGCACGGGGAGAGGACCAGCCATCGTACTACAAGCACTTTCCCATGCTTGATTTGCCGATGTAGCGCTAGTAGATAGCAATCGATTAGTTTTTTTTTGGAAACACCTCTAAATCAGTTGTTTGCGATACCCAGCTCAAAACTCATTCGGTGAATCTCAAAGTCATTGGCACAACCACACAATAATATTGTTAATATAAATCTAGTCTTTATTAGGGGACAGCCATCGAAAATGAATGTGACGTGAGATTGTAGCCTAGTGGTTACAATGCTTTAGTAGCACCCTTAGGTCGTGGATTTGACTCCTTGTTGGAGCGAATTTTCAGGTTGTTTTAAAAGAAATTCTCCTCGCTGGTTTGCCGGGGTTCCGGGGGGGGGGGGGGAGGTTGTAGATCGGGAGAATGTTTCTTTTTCTGATGTGATGTTCGAAATATGAAAATAGACCTAAAATATAAATACAAAGTATACTAAATATAGCACAAGTATGATTGCTAGTTTGCTAATTTTTTGACTTGCAAGTTATGATGCTATTTTCTTTTCTTGAGTCACTAAAAGGTATATTATGTAAAAATGTTTGGCACATTTGACCTTATTACAAAACCATATATACAATCTTGTAATCTATAAAAATAAAAATTATAATGTTTGGAGACAGGTTCGAGAAATATAAATTTCAGAAGCTTTTGAGAGAGAGAGAGAGAGAGAGAGAGATTGCAACTGAATCTGAGGTAACTTTCTTTGCCCCTCCTTTAAAGTGAAGAGTTTGCTATGTGCTTGAGCCAAGTGCACTATTTGTTTTTTGCAAACACACACTATTACACACATCAAGTAATCATGCTAAATAGAGTAAGGTACACCTATTTACTATTCATTATCTAGTATTATCTTGATACAATAGTGTAAAAGAAGCCACCACATTTGCTGAGAACAGCTAGAAATTACCATATTAATAAAAAGATAAGAATATAAGTCATTGGTTTTATGATGATTTAATAGTTTAAACTCACCCAAAGAGTAAATGTCAAATAAGATTAATAAATATATAAAATTTGGAATTTCAAAAAACAAGAAAATTAGAAGCTGATTTCTATACGTTTGGGAGGACAAATAACTTAACAAAGAGTCTACCTAAATACAACCAATAAATAATTAATTTCAAAATTAAAATAATGATTTTTGTTCTATTTCATTGATATTTGGAAGCAAATTTCTTAAACAAAAAATCTATTTGGAGTATAATTAATTTGTAGGTAATTTTTAAAAAAATATAATAGGAAAATATAAATGATAAATCTATTTAAACCAATCATCGATACAGACAATATAATAATAGAAATTATGATAGGAGAAGAAAATGAATCCCTCCGCTAAATACCAAATGAGGGAGGCATATCCTCTTGCCGAGCACCGGTCGTCCGCTCTAACCCTCTACGGAGGCAACTCGACAAAGTTTGAATGTTTAATGCTTGATAATTAAAAAAAATCATCAGGTTTGTTCCTAGAGTTAGAAATTATACCATGTGTAATTGGCGATAAAAAGAAATTTCTACACTGTTTGATTTTGTGGCATAAGTTATAATAGTGGCCCTATTTGGATCCAGCCAAACTAAAGTTTAGCTAGCTAATTGCTGAGCTAAATTTTAGTCAGCTAAAGTTATAGCAACTAAACTTTAGCTAGGGATGTTTGGATCTCGCAGCTAATTGCGATTAGTTGAGATCAATGGACCATACTACCCTTCATCACAATTATCTATTTTATTTGGGGTTAGAACGTGTTGCTTGGGCCAACAGGTACTGCTCTTGGCGCCGGAAACTGCTGCTCACGCCACTGCTCTTTGCCGCGTTTCCTTGGCCCCAGAACAGCAAGTTACCGCCAAAAGAAAAGCAAGAACAACTCCTCTGATTTTTTTCTTTATTTTCCGAACACCAGCACATATCAACACCATGTTTCTCAAAGTTTAAAAGGAAACAATAAAAAATGAATGATCATAGACACGGGCTTGGAATTGCGACGGCGCGGGCGCTAGACCCGGAAGACGAGTGGATTGGAGGAAGGCACGGTGGAACGAAACGGGCGTTTGTAGGGAGATTTTATGAGAAAGCTAAGGGTATTTTAGTCTTTAAACATATTTAGCTGAGTTTAGCTGCACTCAGCTAAAGGAGAATTTGTTAGACTCCAATTAACTAACAGGTAATTAGCTGTTCCTTTAGCTGGTCTTTTTGGTTCCATAGCAGCTAAAGTTTAGTGGATCCAGGACCATACAAGTTTTGAAAAAGCACTCTACCCGGTACGCGAGGTTCCTCCCACGTACGGGTATAACCATGCCGCCGGCTGATGTGCCGGTCTATTGTGCATGCACATCACAAAAACCTCCGTATCGGAGAGGGGAAAAAATTCTATGCGGCAGTGCCGCATCGAGCCTCCTGTGCGACACCGCCTGGATAGCCTCCACATGTCCCAAAAACCATCTCATTGCGGCAACTCGCGCCTGCAGTCCCGCACAGGCTGTTGAGCCGAAGGGATGCTGAGCCATCTGACAAGAAAATAATCCAGCCGGCTCCACGGAGAAAACAGATCGAGCCGCACCCATTCTTCGTGCTAAAGCCGTTGTCGACTGGTGCCATCGGTGCCGCCATTAGTGGCGAGCTCAGCCTCTGCCTCTCCTGCCCAAGTGTGATTCGCCATCAACGGCGAGCTCTGAAGAGTCCGCCCAGGCTGTAGACCGCTGCCCCCACGAAGATCTAATCTAAGCCTCGGCCATCAAATTGCAGTGCTTTTCCATCAGAACCTAGTTCAGTTACCTTGCAATCATGCAATAAAATTATTAATGCTATATGGAGCATGCGGAATGTGAAACTGAATGTCAATGTCAGTCTGCTTGAATGGCGATGTCGATCCGCTTGATATGAGACTGAAAGGCAGTCTGCTTAAAAGGGGGCATTGCAAACTGAATATGTCAATGGAAGTTTTACGAGGAACTCAAATTGGATTCTATTGAGACGAGACTATTGAAAACAAAAACCAATGTATCTTTCCAATGCACATGTGAACTGTATTTAGAGTAAAAAGAAAAAGAAAAGACAGATACCCTCGGCAGCCATCCAATAGGCTCTCGCTTTCCAGGAGATGTGCCTTGCTTCAGTCCTTACCGGAGACGGGGGCAGAGTTCTTGTTGATGTCAATCACGTTCAGGCAGGAGTGGCGAAGGCTGAGCTCGCCAACGACGGCGGCGCCGCTGCCTACTGATGCTCGTCGTCGATGACTTCTGTGCGAGAAGAATGGGTGCGGTGGGTGCGGCTCGATCTCTTTTTTTGACGGAGCCGGCTTGATTGTTTCCTTCGCCCATGACTCGGGTGCGGCTCGATCTCTTTTTTTGACGGAGCCGGCTTGATTGTTTCCTTCGCCCACGACTCGGCTATCTTCGGCTCATGCGGGTGCGAGTTGCCACAACGAGATGACTTCGGGTGGGACGCGTGGAGGTCATCCAGGCGGTGTCGCACGGGAGGCTCGGTGCGGCACCGCCGCATAGAATTTTCTCCCCTTGGCATCGCCTGGACAGCTACCTGAGCATGCATGCCGGCCAGAATCCAGCGACGTGCAGGTTTGGCCATTTCGTTTTTTTCCTATGCAGTTTGTTTGTTTTTGTTTCTACGTATTTTATGATAACTAAAAATATACTATTTCTGATTTTATTGCTCTTTGAGTATATATCACTATTCACAAATAAATTATTATTATACGGCTCGATCTAGTGATCTTTCCGAATTAAAATACCGGTTCCCGATTAAATAGTTTCCTTTCCGACATCCCGTATTTTCGATTTCGTTTTTCCATCCGGCGTTCCAGTTTCCGTTTCCGTTTCCGGACAAAAATACAGTAACGAAAGTGGTTAATGTGTTTTTCCGACCGTTTTCATCCATAGCTACGTTGGGTGACAATCTATCAAAAACACATCAATTTTGATGGTTCCAAAGGGTCCAAGCACCTAGATGACCATGGAGGTCAAGCCCTGCCTAATCTGGCCATCTACTCTAGACCACCACTCCTCAAAACATAAATCATTAAGCTGTGAAGCAAGAATATGTAACTCTACCCTTCAACAATTCAATCTAGAACAGCCTCGCAAAAACACAGGCAACCGATGATTTAAGGTTTGTTCCTCCTGGTCACAATGCAGACATAAGGTGTGGTGTTGCAGACCTGTCAAGCTAAATGATCCTCAGTCCAACACTTGTTGTGGGCGACAAGCCACATGAAGAGTGAGATAAATGAGTCAAGATGACATATATATGATGATGAGTCAAGATGACATATATATGATGCATATGGGTTACATCAAAGTGTCGCAAATTTATAAAGAATTTGTCCCATTTCTTGAGATGAGAATATAATTAATATACAGAGGAATGTAATCTGCTCATCGTAAATTAAAGCCTAAATAAAACTAGTGCATACTGAACTACCGTGTTTCGCATTCTTCGGTAAGTAATTATAATCCATAACATATCGTTGAGTATGATGAAGTCAAACTATAACTCAACAATAAACTAGTTTCCTATAACTTGCCAAATATATCTTGACATGTAGTACCACGGCATACTTTGGCCGGTTAGCAAGAGTGTAATACATCAAACAAAATCGTCCATATTGCAGAACATCATATCCGGCCTCTTACCTTCACACATGTAGTTACATCTTGATTTACAATGTTTGTTGTGTTTAGACGATTTTGTTCCCCGTTTGTTTGTCACGTGGGTGGTTTATGCTTATGCAAGCCTCTCGTTACATGCATTGAGATGACAAGAGGTTCAACCTCCTGTATATAGGGACTGTTGATTGATGACTCATCAAAAGGCCCATATCAGCCATCATATGTACCCGTCAGGCATGTTGTGACATGTGTGGCAAGCATTATCACATAATTGAGTCTAATTCATAGTGTAGAAAAATAATAATTTAAGAAAACGCATAACAACTTGTCGTCCAAGGCCGGGGTCAAGGATTGCCACAACTCTTATATGTCTAGATGTGTGGAACTCAAGTGCAAAATATTTGACATCGCCAAGCAGTGGTAGAGCCAACAATTTGCAAGAGGTATGGAGATACTTAATATCAACGATTCTAGACCTTTGACATTAAACGAGATAATGGTAAGTAGCCATGAATTACACACAGAGTTTCTTGCTGCTCAGTTGTGTTCATAAAGGGCAAAGTTCAATGGCTGCCCAACATAACACACTACTATATGTAGTCCTGCCTCCAGGACGTGGATAGAAACCAAACACTAACAAACATCAACCTTGTATATCATAGCTGTGACAAGATTTGGTGAATCTCAAGTAAAGACAAAGTCACAAAAGCTTGGTATGTACGGCCTAAGGAGTCCAGACCAGGGGCGGAGCCAAGATTTAGCGATAAGGGGGGCCAAGAGGCACACAAACTTTCAAATTTTGGTTTCACAATGCTAGGCTTGCATTTTCACACATGATCACAAAAGAAGTGACTGTCCTCCCTCGACCCTCGACTCATTTATTTGCAAAAACGGTCAAGCTCTTCTTAGATACTCCAGTTCACACGTGCTGGTCCTATTCCTATGAGATACTGTGTGCTTCACTTGTGTTAGTAACTTACGTGTGTTTAGCTTTGCTCCCATGGGCGGTGTAGAAAATGGCGTGGTGCAAAAAAAATATTGTAGAGTATTGTTCAATATTTCTAGGAAAACGACTTACCATATAATAGGATGTGCAAAATACAAACAAGGAAGTCATTACTTGTATGAAAATGGACAGCAGTTTCTTGGATCTAAAAATATTCTGGGCACTTGCGGATAGTACGGTTAAACTTGTAAGACCGGTCCCAGTGCAAGGTTTCATAGAGTTTCATGCACATTAAATAGGGTGCCAAATCCGCATTCTAGATGATGTGACAAAGAGTTAACGAGGAGAGAGATAAAATGGGTTTCATCAAGATGAAAATCTGTATACACAGTTTCCAACAAGTTTGTGTCTTGCATGCATTGCCTATGAAACATCAAAATGAAACAATGCATTGTATGAACCATTTCATCTATGAATTAATTGTCTACTTGCTTATGTTGCATTCTTGGAAACACAAAAATGAAATCCCCACCGGGAATAGCCTAAAGTATTTGAGAAAGTATACCTTGAGAGTAGTGAAGTTGGTCAGATTGACACAGATTTTGTTTCAAAAAGAGGGACCACAATAAATTACAGTGCTACAAACTTTACGGTACAAATATACACATATATTTCATTATATATGCTTGATCCAAATATCCATAAGGACATTAAGGAAAAGCTATACATTTTGTATATACATAAAAATTTTTCGTATACAATAAAAAAGTCATAAAATCAAGGAACCCTAGAAAAACTTCGAACATTTTTGCAATACTAAGAATAAAAGCACCAAAATCAGATTAGAAGGGGGACTCAACATGGGTGGCGTGTGTTTCCAGTTTCACCTCCCAGCTAACAGACTTGTTAGTTGTTACCAATATCCAGGAAACAAAATTGAAGTGTACGTTAACAACAGCATTATTCTATCATCCCTAACAATTAAAAGGAGAAATGATTAGATTGTACTGTCCTCTATGATTCTGTCTCTTGAGAGACTTACTGATGCTGAAGTAGTGCAAATTGCGATGCTCGCTCTATTCGAAAGCAGCACTTGGTACTGTGCAAGTCTCACTCGACAAAAGAGGAGAATATGACAGATCATGGGGATGAACCTATGGATGCATCATCAACAGCAATAGGGCATGTTTGCTTGTAGCCTGGAAAGAGCTGCCTAATCCAGGCAGCACATCCGGCCACAGGCATACGGCCAGAGTTGCCTGACTCAGGATGGCAACCAGACGTGCCCTATAAGCAGGTGCACGGCAATGGTGTCTTGCTAATTCATTTGGTGAATGGAAATATTAGTGTGGCGCTTATAGATAAAAATATAAAATCATCATACTGGCAGGCTGGCAGCATTGCTTTTGGCTTGAGAGACTTAAGTGTTAACCTCATGAATATTGTATTTAAACACCAACTTCATCATTTTTACCTCACCTAATTTATTCAAAAGTTTCATAACAAATACAGTTTGAAAAGTTCAAATGAATAACTTTAAAGCTCTAAGTCTGAATGATCGTAAACTCCCAATCCTTTTTCAAATTTCTAAATGATCTGAAATTCCTGATTGAATTTGTTGTTAGCTTTTGGCAGTAACATTTTTTAAGTAGTGAATAGATTTACAAGGGCACTATTGAAAGAGAAGGGGAAGCTAGCTAGTTTTGCTAATTCTAGCGGATACCCGCCACAAAGAAAAACAAGGAAGGTAGATCAATACTTACAACGTTACAATATAGGCCGTGGTTGCGCATCACTGTGGATTCACAAAAGCACAGTAGCCAATATATATCTAACCTCACGCCTGATTGCAACGTGCACAGGTATGTGGATTCGGTTGGTGTATTCGACATGATGACAAATCAGAAAATATGCATCTTGTCCAAGAATATGTGCACATGATATTTATTCACCCCAAGTCTTCTAATTACGTGTTTTTTTTTTGCGGGTACGTGGTCTTGCACTACTCTTGTCAGCTCCCAATTTTCTCAAAATGGCTCGAGTAAATCACCAGAGTGAATACATTCTATGATTATACCGTCTATTTACAAGCAGGAAGCGTTGACAACTACGTCCTCGCTTCACATAGTAAAAAGAAAATCGCGTTGTTTTTTTACTAAGCAGCACCCTGGAGAAACAAGAATGTTTAGAAAGAACTCAATATTCTGAAAAGGAGAGAGGTTAAAGCTGGTCACTTTTCAGGAAGTTCATCATCATTATTTAAGTAGACCCGGTCCCAAAGAAATATATATATTTGGTTTATATTAAGACTACTATCGACCATATATAGTCTAAACTAGTACGAGTTGCCTTTTTCTTGTTCTGGACATGGGAATTTGTACACGATCAGCAACACCAGCAGCTGACACGAACACGATCGAAATACTTACGCACCTCGATCAAATCCGATGGAAGAAGATGCTAAGGCCACCGTCGCCGCCGCCGCCGTTCACTTCGGGCCACCCGATCGGCTCCAGGAGGTGGAATGACTCCGCGTCGGGCGAGCCGACGATCCTCTCGAACCTCCCGCGCAGGTACTCCACCCCTCCGCCGGGCAGCCGGCCGGCACCGGCGGTCACGGCCCGCAGCTTCCCCAGCACCCACCCCTCCGCGTCCGACGGCCCCTCCCGCCTCGTCGCATACCCGACGCGCCGGCCGTTGCAGTACACTAGCCACTTGGGCGAGCCGAGGAGCGCGCCACCGGGAGCGGCGGCGGGCTCCCACTGGCGCTGGTACTCGAGCACGATCCTGCCCGCCGCGGCGATGTCTGCGCCGCCGAGGCCGGGCGGCAGGTCGAGCACGAGGAAGTGCTCGTCATCCGATGGCTGGTCTGCGGCCTCCCCATGCTCCTGGAGGAAGAGGCGGACGCGGCGGTCGCCGGTGGAGGGCAGGAAGAGCGTGCCGCGGACGATGGCGGATTTGGCGGTCGGCGCCGGCGGGCACGGGAGGAACGTGGAGGCGAGGGCGCAGAGGACGTTGCTCCACCACGCAAGCCACGCGACGTGGCAGCTGTAGTACGTTGCTTCTTCCCCGGCGCCGGCGCCGCCGTCTTCCACTGGCACGACCGCCGGCGGCATGGTCGTACGTGGGATTCCCGCGTTCGCAGGACGTGGCGCGAAAAGCAGGAGGAACGCCACTTTCACGCGAGTTGGTTGGGATCCAATAATCTGCATGCACGCTCATCCGTGGCAACAAACTCTCCCCCTCCTCGCCGCATAGAATTTTTTCCCATGCCAAGGCTAGCAGCTAGCAGGCCGTGGCCCAAGTGCATGCGTGCGGGCATGCGCGCATGACAGCAGCAGTGCAGCACTGCAATTTAGTCCCATCCCGCCAAGTGCACAAGTAATGCATACGCGCACCGAGGAAGCTTGCCAGTGCTGTGTGATACGGGAAAATCCGGAAAAAATATGGGAAATTCCTGAGTAAAATGCAGGAACCGTAAAAACGGTCAGGAAAATTGCTCAACTGATTCCGTTCCTGTTCCTGTTGATGTTTCCTGTATTTTTCCTGTCTCCTGTTTTTTTTCTGAGAATACGATATACGGCCGATTTATGTGGTATACCGTGCCGGTCGGTACGGGATTTTCTTGTCCTGTTTTCATCCCTAAACATGGCAGGCATTCTAGCTGCAAGTTTTAAAGCGTTAAAGATCTGGGGTGCAGTTGGTGCCAAAGGCATCAAGCCGCTGATTACCCCACTGGTAGAGATTGAGTTGTCACAGGTCGAAAATCTTAGGCAGGCAGTATAGTTCCTTTCGCGTATACATAGCTTTCCTACGTATTCGAGAAAAAAAGATTATCGTGATTCGTGACACGTTTATATAAATAGCAAAAGATAACCATGGCTCCAAAACCATAGGCCGCCAACTACTGCCAGCTATACTCGTAAAGTTGACTTACAATTCTAGCAACATTATCTCCTTGCTACATCACAATGGACTTGATGCAATACCAAAACTTAAACTTCAGGGCGTATAGGAAGACAAAGTTTTGCAAAAATTTCATACCTTGAGAAAGTAGTGGTAGTAGTACGCATAACAATAGGCTCGGGAAGTTTGTGATATTGGCACGGCTCAATCAGATCAAAGGGAACACCAGCAGCTCAGAAGCAAAAAACCACCCGATTTGATTGAACCATGCCAACATCGCACGCTCCCAGCCAAACCGTCGCCAAAAGCAAACGCCACCAGCCTCGCAGCAAGCCTTCTTCTTGATCCTCTCAGACCCAAGCTCCCAACGCACAAACTCAAGGGAGAACTTGACCACTGGCAACTGGCAACGGAGCAAGCAACAAGCAAGCAAGCAAGCTGCTGAATTAATAGGCGCGCGGCAGCGACGATACGAATGGACATATACACGTAAGCCGAGAAGAAAATTAAATGATAAAAAGAAAATGGTTGAGACGTCCATGTCTCGCGGAGCCTCTCACGAAGAAACCTCGCATCACACGGGCAGAAATACTAATACAAATTGCGGCAGCAGGCCAAGGCAAGACGTATGGAAAAGAGGTAGAGGAGGTCAGGTGGGAGTGGCGGCCCGACGACCTGCCAATGACACTTGCCTTGCCGATGCGTCTTTCCTCTCGGGTAGTGGTTGATGACTTGCGGCAGCGAGCGGGCTACCCGCTACCGTCTCCGTCTAGCCCCCCCCCCCCCCCCCCCCCCCCCCCCCCCTGCCGGCCGACCGGCCGGCCTGTATCCATGCGTTCCACGGCCGGCAGGACGGGAGCGCCCAACACAAGGGCCAATTTTTCAGCGGGATCACCTGCCACCCTCGGTGATTTTCCCGTCTGAACTCGCGTTGGCCGGCCGCGGCGGATTGACCGCTTCGTTCTTGCATCGGCACTGTATGTAAGAGGATGGGTTTTGGTCAGGACGACAGGCGGGGGGAGGAGTTGAAGGTTGGGTTGCTTGCTTCGTCAGGTGCATTGAGTGCGTACGTGTTTCGCGTTGCTTGTGAAGCGTGATTTGTCAGGTCAGTTGGGAGACAGTACAACGAGCATGAGTACAAGGGTGTTGATGACCTGTACCTTGAAAAGTATTGGTATCTAATCTAGAGAGCTAGAGATAGCTTAAACTATGGTGCCGCCTTTCTAACTACCCGTTGGCTGCTCTTATTTGATCAGGACATGAGGTACGCATATTCCATCCACCTGAAAAATTCAGTGAAATTGTTTTCATCTCTGAATATTCGTAGAATTAATGTTTTGATCTATGAACACCCGAAGCAGGACTTGGGCGGACTTGGCATCCTCGATCTTGAACGTCTAGCAAGAGCTCTCATGCTTCGATGGTGCTGGTTCCAATGGAAACATGATACGCGGCCATGGGTAGGAATGGCCATCCCTTGTGATAATAGTGATAAAAAACTCTTTAATGCCTTAACAATTGTCACAGCAGGTAAAGACACTAAAGCAAGCTTCTGGCATTCAAGTTGGCTGAAGGGAGCGGCCCCCAAAAATTTGCCCCCCCCCCCCCCCCCCCCGCTTATTTGAAAAATCAAAATGTAAATATTTCACAGTTCAAAAGGCACTATGAGATAACTACTGGATCGATCAAGTGTGCCCAGTCACGAGGGCGAGGAAATTCGAGAGTACACTAGCTTATGGGAGGAAATTCATCTGCTTGAACGCAATGAAGAGATGGAGGATGAGATCATCTGGCGATGGACGACTAGTGGGGAGTGCACAACAAAAAGCGCGTACCATATACAATTTAGTGGACAAACCAAAAGAAGGGACATCAGCCTAATTTGGAAGGCTAAAACAGAACCAAAATGTCGGATCTTTGCTTGGATTTTACTACATGGGAAAATTTTGACAGCAAACAACCTGGCAAAGAAGGGTTGGCCTCATGACCCGATTTGTAGTCTTTGTAATTCCGAGCCGAAAACACCAACGCATCTTTGCAAGGACTGCATGTTCACGAAGGTTGTTTGGACGCGTTTGGCTCAATGGTTCAATGTACAATTTTTTATCAGGGGTTGACGTGACTGGCTCGATATACGGTTGGTGGAAAAAGTGTAGGAAAAAGTTCAAAAAAAGGAACCGACCCCTATTTGATGGCCTGATGATTTATTTCTGGTGGAACATTTGGAAAGAACGCAATAGAAGAACTTTCAACCAGGAATCCAAAACCGTGGAAGAAGTAGCATCAATTATCAAGGAAGACATTCAGGAATACAACAGAGCAACGGAACACCATGCATAGAGCTAAATGGCACATGCTTTATTGTAGTTTTCACCACTTCTTTTTTGGTCGTTTCCGGTTTTGTAGTCTTCGGTGGTTTCTTTTTTGTTGTTTTAGTCGGACCCTGTAGTCTGTACTTTTGGTGCTGAGCACCCAATTGTATTTTTTTTGTTTTTTTATCTTTTCTCTCTTCTAATAAAAATTCGGCAACCCTCTTGCTTGCCGTCCGTTCAAAAAAAAAACACCCGAAGCAGGAGAACCATGCAAGCATGTACCATGCCTCAAGAAATTGTAGTTGCTATCATATAGATCCCGTAGATCTTGTGATCTCAAAACCCCCATGCTCGCATTGAACACACTATATACCGTACAGCGAACTGTTCCATGGTCTTCTTTGGGGGCATTACGAAAACGTGCCCAATTTTTGTAGTCCATGACCATGCTAGATGTGAATCTTCAGCATAGACTGGTCACATCGCCAGTTTTAAGGCGCTGCAGGGAGCTTGAAAGTGATCGAGTCAATGGCACACTGCCAGTACAAGTGTCCCAATAAGTAACAGGATCGGCAAAGTAGACATGCATGCGACGTAAATTGACGTATCACTGAAGCCACACACCAGATCCAGACAATTACGAGATGCGAAACGTGGATCGCAATTGATTTGCATTTCTGGTTCTAACGTCGAATTGCTATGCATTGATGAGGAACGTATATAGGTTGGAAATATCCTGACTATTACAGTTCAAATGCACGGAAATATTTTTCTTTAAAACAAAACTCTGAAGGATTAGAAGCCTCAATTGACCAGACGGGTAGAATCAATCATGGGTTGAGAAATGAGAATCAAAGTAGGCCATTGGGTTGATTATTGACTCAAAGCATCATGATAGTCATTATCTAAACAAACAGCATCATGATAGTACGTACGTATGCTAGCTGTTTGATAATCAATCATGCATGGGCTGAGAATCTAAACCAAAAAGGACACAAAAAAACGAAGGGCTAGGTGGAGACTGTTGAACGAAATCGGTTGTGTACACGATTTCTAATAATGCCAATACGTTCCGTACCAAGAGACCAAGAGAGGATTAAGAAAATCTCATGCTTATCTCATCATGCAACTAGTCAAGAATTGGATTAGGAAAGAAGCGCCAAGCTAGCCGAGACTAGAGAATATGCTGCCTTGGCTATTATTCAAAAATACTCCTCTTCAGTCCATTGGTATCTTGTTTATCCATAGATGGCCCTAATTTATCTATCAATCAATGAGTTAGTGTTGCAAAAAGTTATATCACATCATTGCAAATTGCAATAGACATCTAGCCATGTTGTCATAGTTGATGTTGCACGAAACATGATATCATATTATGACTAAAAAAGAAACATGATGTCATATTATGGTGGAAATTTTCTAACTTGGGATGTCATTTTTATACATATATTTTAATATAAATGTGTTCATATTGCAAAAGGTATCCCATGTTGGTGCAATAGACATCTTGTGCGATGTTACAAGAGCTGACGTTGTATTTGTATCAAATATATATGGTGTCATATTGCGGTGAGATTTTGTTTATTCTAGGGTCTGATGGAGACTCATTTTTATATATGCATATTTGTTAATATTGCAAGCGGTGATTTTTAGTGCTGCAGTAGTTAATTTTTAATGATGTAACATGTGATTGATAGATAACAAAATATCAATTGATCGATGAGAAATAGCTTCTTAATTATTTATTTGATAACAAAAGATGCCTTTTCTGGTAGTTCCTTCCATAAAAACTGCATGAAACTTGAAGCAGTCAGGTAATTAACTATAATTAATTTTGCACTCGGGCATGTTTGCGCCTGACCCTAACCGTGCCAAATGGAGCCATGTCTATGCTGCCTACCTTTTTGGATCTTATCCTCTACCAATTGACGATAGAGGCCTATTGTTGGACTTTTGACTGCTTGTAGAAACATAAACTCCCAAATCATGGAAATTGCGCCCGATGCATGCAAAAAAAAGATAAATTGATGCATGCATTTGCAGTCCTTATTCAAGTTGTTGTGCTCCATGGTTCACCAAACACTCGTGCCATGGGGCGAAGATGAGCTACTTGATTGGTGCCTTTCCGTCACATATTTCCAGATCGTTTGCTCATTTTTCCGTCACCTATAACAATTGGTTTGCTCATTTTCACGGAGCCTACAACCATCCACTTTCGGGCCGATCCAACAGAACTCCGACAGCCCACCTGGGCTTGGTAAACCAGGCCGACTTAGTCCAACAAATCCCCGCAAGAAAATAATTGCAGCCCAGGTCACCCGGCCCAACCAACACTGTGGAGCACAATTCCTCCCAGGTCCCAGAAGATTCGGCCTCCCACACGGGTAGCAGCCGTCCACCGGTGTAAGCGCCGCCGCCGGCAGAAACACCCCCGATCTCGACGGGAGAGAGATGGCGCTGACCAACTTCATCGTGACTGTGGCCGTGGTGGGCGCGGGGGTGCTCCTCTTCACCACCGACATCCGCAGGTCCGGCGCCGTCTTCCGCCGCAACGCGCGGCAGCTCCGGCAGTGGCTCGAGGAGGACACGGCCTCCGCCGCGTCCAAGTAAGTTGCTCACGCGCCGTGCGCGGCCCCTTCCCTTGCGCTGTTATCTCTGCTATGCTCGGCCTGATTTAGATGGAATGCGAGGTTGAGTTGCTCCGGATTCTCTCCAGTATCGAGTTCGCTGTTTAGGTTTTGGGGTCATTTCATCAGGATCGAATTACCCAGATGGCAACTAGAGTGATGCGGATGCCCCATTTTCTGACATCTGATTGCACTGAGAGTTTGATGAATTGGAAAAATATGGGAGCTGATGAATGATGTAAAACTGTTTGTTCTATTAGACAATCGAGAATTTGGAACGGCTGTTTAATTGGTGGATTCTATTATGATGTTGCTCATTCTATAGGCAAAAATGGGGAGGTTATTTCAGTGGTGGATCAGAATTGTAATGAGCTGAGGGCCTAGACGGTTTAGGTGTATCACGAGAATGTTATTTCAATGTTAGATCATTGGAGAATCTGTGTGGCGAATTGAAAGCATATCACATCGTAATTACTTGTTTTAGATAACGGTTTGGATTCAGATCCATGTGTTTTACAAAAAAAATGCGAATAAGAAGAAGAATGACTACATATGCTGTCTTTTGTGATTTGACAGGGTTTATTTTGTAGCTGGGGGGCAAAGATTTTCCCTATAGAATTATCTGTGATGATATTCACCACTTCAGTTTCTTCATTTGGTGATTCACACTTTGTCCCACTTCATCTGAATAGCGCTAGGCATCCAATTAGCAAGTGCCTCATGTTACACCACTGAAATAATTGGTACCGGTTAGGCTTGGGCTTTGTTTGGCACAGTTCAGGCAGACCGCAGCTTCGGTTGGGCCAAGGTTTTGACCCACCCACCATTCATGGACAAATCACCAAATGATACTATCTACATGTTGGCACTTACTCACACGGGAAAAGAAACACTTCATCTCATATCGCGATATATCTCCTATTTTCGTATGCATATTTTGGCACATTTCGAGTTATGGATCTGGAATATGTGCATAGCTTTGCATTAATCTGAATATACCGGCATTTGTTTACTGTTATACTACTCACGTATTTGCCTAGCCTCCCACTAGACAGTGATTTCTATTTACCTGTTTAACTCTAGAGTTGTTTAAACCAGTCCAGAAAAGAAAAGGCAACAACTATGTCATGCATCAACTTATAAAAAGTGAATCTGGGTAAGGATTACCCTAATATTGTCTGGTTGTTGTATGATGTAGCTTTGGCATTTGAAAGAACCAGTGTCTTTTCAGTAGCATGTATGAAATATTCCTTAAGATTTTTTTGCTTTTAACTTGGAAAGGAATCATACATCAGTTGTTAGAGAGTAACAGGATGCTTTCTGCACATGCTTTGATTCCGTAGCTAAATCAAACAAAATTGCAGGTCTGCGAAAGAAGCAGCTCCGAAGAAACTTGACTCGACAATCCCCAAGGAGAAGCCAAAGGAAGACAACCACTGATTGGAGTTGTTTATGTGAATGGTATAGCCTTTCTTAAATCAAGGCTCTTTTGCAACTACGGTGATAGAATCTTGTAGTCCTTGAGTAGATGTACGGCAAAATTGAACTGAAGTATATTGGGTCTTTATGGAGCAGCTAAATGATGTTTTTATGGTTTCCTTGCAAGGATAAAGCTCTTACCTACAGGCACGCTGGTAGCTTTGATGTTTGGATGTCCTATCCAGTAAAACAGGCAATTGTTTCTTCGTGAAGCATTTTGCTATCTGCAATTTACTTCCAGCAACAATGCAGATGTCTGATTCCTTCTATTTAAACATTGTTATATAATATGTTCTATATTAGCACAATAGTCCAGACTCAGATATCACTGCATAGTAATTGGAGAAACAAAGATTTGCTTTCAGATATCACCAATGCTCCAAAACTTTGTTTCACAGAATGTAATTCTGGCAAGAATAAAGTCGAAACTCATGGTTCACAAAAGCTTCCATGTTATTTTTCGTATGTGCATAACTGCATATATATAAGTTGGTGCTTCAATCAACATTTGGCATTCACGTTTCAGAATATACCAGATTAAGTGAACTATTTTGTTACACGTATAATTCAACTTCTGTTGGCGTTACTGTGCTCACAATATTTGCAACTGTTGGGCCAATTACTGGTTTTGCACCGCCTGTTCAATTCAATTAAAGCAGACCCTCAATGAAGGAAGGCATTGCTTTTGAATGCAAACTGTTGTGACCATCGTGAAAGCTTGAGCCTTGCTAACCTGTTAGATCTGTACTATTACAAATTGCCCTTTACAGAAACATCATCAAGGAAGTTACATGCCTATTTCGACATTTGGTGGTGTTTAGCATGTACTGGCCTACTGGTCAGTACTACACTACTACCCAAAATGGTCGGTCGCTGTGTGACTTAGTACTGCTTGCCTAACATGCATCTGTCTCAAGTGTTTATTCTGAGCAGTGAGCAAGGAGAGAAAATCGACCTGCGAATCCGATGGAGGTGACGCAGCTCGCGACAGGTACCTGATCGTTCGGCTGGGACGGGTCCAGTCCAGCGACTGGTGCAAGAGGTGAGCAGCGACTGTACCCGGAGGTTTCGGTTGCAAGTTGCAAAGAGATAAGGTGTAGCATCATCCTCCAGCCGGGAGGGTGTACCATCCCCAGTGCTGTGCGAGAGGGACGTGGAATCGCTCGAGGTTGCATTAGCATTTGTCAACACGGATAGCGCGCCTGACAAGTTGGTTGTTGGTTCGGTTAGGTTCGCAATCATCGTGCGATTGCGGCCCTTGGAAATCATCATCGTGCAAATGGATGGAAGGCGAGGACGAGCGACGGGTGTACACCGGCCCTCCCGGAAGGAGTATGGTTGGCACAGCGGATCTGATGAAATCGTGCCTTTGTCGTTCAGACCCGGGCAACAGCGGTTGACGGTCTACGTGCAACGCCGAGATGATCTTCGTCAGAGGTCGCGTCTGTGCTCAGGCTGTCAGACAGGTCGCTGGACACCAGGAGCGCCGGCACGGGTGATCTTGTGGTCAGAGAAGCTGCCGCTTGCCATTACACCCTTGTCTCTCGCCCTCTACTTCGGACATGCTCAAACGGTCTAAGAACAGGCTAATGTCAGTCTATATAGTTTTACCGCATAGTTACTTAGATAAAAAAATAGATAACTGAGTCAAAAAAATTATAATAATAAAACTCCTATCGTACACCGTAAAACTCTTCCTTTTCTCTGCTGTACCACGTGAGCGCATTTAATGTTATAAAACTTCCTATAAAATTCTGCTGAGACCGGTCTAAACACGTTCTAAGCAGACGGCCGGTTCCATTTCCTTGTCGACAACGGACAACCCAATCTGATTCGCTGTCCGAGCCCAAAGGAGAGCGAGGAGAGGCCCGCCCCGGTCCGTTCGCTGCCGATGGTCCCTCGCTCCAATCTCCACCTCCTTCTCCCCGGCCGCATTGATGGGAAGGCTCCCTCACCCCCCGCTCGTGCCGCTCTGCTCTGGCAACAAAATCTACTGCCGCGCGCGTGCACCGTGCACGCACGCACGCGTCCCCGCCCCGTCGCCGCGCCGATCGGTCGCCAACCACCATTTCCCGCATTTAACCGCCCAATCATGATCGCGCGCGGCGGCCGACGGCGCACCGCCACGGCACCACCCCTCTGCATTCTCCAACGCCTGTGCGAGCGAGGCGGAAGGTAGCCAACGGACGGACGGTCCCAAACTCCCAATTGATTGGGCTCTCGCACCGTGCGCTACGGGTCACGGGCGGAGGGAAGTGGAGATTTTGCTGGTGAAGGGAGGGGAGAGAGATCGAGCTGGCCAGCCCGACCAGTGGGCAGGGCCAGTGGCTAGGCTACCTACAAGCCTAGTACTTGTAGTTGTGGAACCCACGTGTCGTTTTGTTACAGGTTGCTGCTGGCTTGTCTCGACAAATACACATTGCCCTATCTTGTTTTCTTAATTGCTTGGTTCGTTAACTAGGACAACCGACAACCAGTATCACGACATTGTGCACAGTTTTATTACATACTGTAATTAACTAAATTAGAAACTAGGCAACCGAGACAGTAGTTCTATGAGGATTAAACTATCCTCATATACCACGAAACTCTTTCTTCTCTCTACTGTCACATCAATATAATACCATGAAACTCTCACCAAGACTGGACTTATTAGGCTAAGAGACATGGGCAAATTGTAGGAAACCTATACGGGAATTTAGTGCGTGTCTGTATTGTTTCCTGGTAAGTTCATGCGCTGCAAACGGTAATCGAGTTCACTTGGATGTGACATGAGCATACCGGGCATAAACTTCCCATCCATGGCCGTGTTTCTTTGCTTTTTGACAAAAGTTTTTTAAAGAGAATCTTATATGCATGAAGTATTAAATAAAATTTATTTATAAAATCTTTTCAGGGATGAGTGTAACTTTACACGACAGATCTAACGAGCCTAATTAATCCATAATTTACTACAGTAATGCTACAGTAATCACTCTCTAATCGTGCGGTCCGAGGCCTAATTGATTTGTTTCGTGAATTAGCCCAAGGTTGTGAAAGTAGTTTTGTAAACTGACTTTATTTAATACCTTTAATTATCGGTCAAACGTGTCTGTAAAAAATTTCCCCCACCAAAGAAACACGGCCCATTGGCTACACCTTTTTGCGAGGGATTGCGATTAAGTGGCAGTGTGGATACCCAATCAAGTCACCACGTGTGACGGTAATGTCCAAATTTAGCGGTGTGTCGTGTCTCCTATGGAGTTGAATATAAGGCCATTCCCAGTGAGGAGTTGCATTTTACGGTTTCCAATAATGCCACTTCATATAAAGAGGTTGAGATGATAAAGGAAAAATGGCTCTCTTGTGTATAATTTCATTTCATGGCTAGCAATAGCATGTAATTACGAGGCGTGTGATTGGACACACTTGAAACAAAACTCTCTATTTGTTTCAACAGGTTTCATATTCTTTCTATTTATTTTGATAGGTTTCATATTCTTGAAAATAGGATACACTTGTAGCTTCTCCGCAACATTTTCTCTCTCAAACTAAAAAAAGTGAAGAAAACATCATGTCATGGATTACCACACGCGTGAGAGTATGAGACTTTGATTTATTACGTGTACATAGTAAGGAAAAGTGGTCAATATACGCACCCCGATCACTTCTGAGTCTTACATGATAAGTGAGTCAGTGGTCTAGTAGATTCTTTTCCCACAGAAAACAACTCTCTTTAGTGGATCTCTGGAAACAGCTTTATTTCCATAGAAAAACAGAAATTGGAATTTTGTGACTCGAGTCTTGCAGATGCCTTGAACATGATTTGTGGTGTTTTACTTGGATTTGGAAAGGAAGCTCTGATCCAGCCCCGACATGGCATCAATGGGTTTCCCCAAAAGATGGGGCAGACGAAAAGAGGCACGCACAAATTGCACGTACATGCCAGCCAACTATGTGGCAACACTTGTACTGGAGTATATGTTCCTCTTTTGGGCTAGCTGTATAGCCTTGCATATATCTGAGCATATATATATTGTGGTATATGTATCCCAATATTTACCAATATATGTATTTACGTATGCATGTATGTTTCTCTTATGTTTAGTTACAGAGAGGGAAAGAAAAATGAGTACAAGAAAAAAATTGGTACACCAGAACCAAAAACGGGCAAATGCAAAAACAGAGAACAAAAAAGTGTGACTAAACAATTATACACTTCCTATCTTCCTTTGCTGTATACAAATTAATTATCCTTAACCCCCCCAACAATAATGCCTAACAAAAGGAATTAATCTGCTAGCTAAGTAAATTAAGAATCATCTGGGAAGCAGAAGACGATGAAGAAGAATGATCGGAGGAGGTTTGTGATGATCTCATATTCATATATCCCATCCATAGTCACAAAGTTCCCGGGTCGATTGGGTCGAGGAACGGGATCGAGGGTCGAGGGTCGAGGGTCGATACTTTATGAAATTATGGTACGGAGAGGGTATATCTCTTTAAGACAAAAATTCACAACACGATACGTGAACCAAGGAGCGTCGGGTCGATGACCCCGGAACGAGGTATAGAAAAGTCAAGGAAAATAAAGAAAATGAAGAAAAGGAGAAAAGAAAAGAGCTAGATAGGCTGCCAATTACTGTGTTGTACATCATATTGGAGCTACCAATTACTGTGCTTCACATCTATGCTGCGATATCATGCCTGCCTCATGTTAGAGCTTCTCCATGACGACCTTTAGGATATTGATCCAGAGTTTCTATCCTACGGAATGGGGACGATGATCCAGCGAGAATTGGGACGATGACCCATGGTGACCCCGACCCACGAATTGGGACGACGTTCCCGGGTCGTGGAACGTGCCACCGACCCCGTTTCCTGTTACTATGATCCAATCCCATGTATCACCTCTAGCTAGGCACCATGCAAATTTTCTCTTTCCGCTAGATGCTCATCTCTCTCGGTCTAGCTCCCTCCCTCTCTGTCTCTCTCCTCTGGTTACTGTTCTCTCTCCCTCTCTCTCTCTTTCCTCGGTACTGTTCCAAATGCATGATGCGCGCATGCATGCATGAGCCATGAAAGGTGATGTAGCGATGTGTAAGCATCAACAACCGCTGTAGTCTCTCAAGGAGAACCGGCCGGTGCCGTCAGGCCCCGCGTTGCCGGCGCCGGCGTGCTGCAAGCCCAGCGTCAGCGACACGTCGCCGGCGGCGGCGCCGGTTGCGGCGGGCCCGTACCGCATCCTCACCCCAGGCTCGAACCGCCCGTACAGGTCGTCCGCGCCGCCGCCCACGTGCGCGTCGCCGCCGAGTAGCTCCACCGGGTCGATCCCGACGAAAGCCGCGTCCGCCGCCGAGGGGCCCGCGGCGCCCGGGTCGGGCTTGTGCGGCATCACGCCGGGCACCGTGCCGTGCTGCTGCTGCGGGAGCTGCGCCGCGCCGGCGGTGGTCGGGGAGTGCGTGTCGTCGGCGCCGGAGGGGTCGTTGCCGGACTCGGGCCCGCCGCCGCCGGCCGAGGAGCCATCGAGCTCCCTGCACTCCTGCTGGTACATCTCCTCGATCATGGGCTTCCATAGCCGGACACGGGCGTTGATGAACCAGTTGGAGACCTGGAGTTGATCCAAAGGAAAGCAAACAAATTATTGCAGGGACATGGGGTCCATGCACGGCCCGTGGCCATGCGTGCATGCATATGCATGAATGCAGCAGCAGGGACGTGTGTGTATAGGGCTACTAGGTGGCTTATCTTGCTAGCTACCCGGCCGGCGGTCCTCACTGTCATGTTTCAGTTTTATCCTGCTACTGTCTTGTTTCGTTTGTGTCCAATGTTTTGGATCTACTTCTTTTGTAATATAGCAATAGCATACACTTTGCCTTGTTTTGATTTCTGACGAGGACGTGCGTGTTGTCTCTGCACATGATTAAATAGTAAAGAGGTAGTATGTAGTACAGAAAGTAATTTGGGCTTGTCATGTCATATTATATATATACTTCTAGCTAGGGTTTAAAATGTTCGTGCACTCTTAATTTCTTCATCTGAGAATCTCTGTAGTCTAGATTGTTATCTTAAGCTTTCCTTGCCCTTCTACTAGTATCGAGTCTCAGCACATATGTAATTTAGAAAGAAAAAAAGACTATTTCGATGCCAATTGCATGCAGTTATTGATCATTTAGAGTACTGCAGTTAATAACGCTCCTGAAAAATCAAGGAGTGTAGATAGCTAAATCAGCTATTTAAAATGTTACATTCAGCTAGTAACTTACTAAAAAGAGAGGAACCATTCAGTTATACAGACAATCATTTTAAATGCAGAAAATTATCAGATCCTTTGTGGTTTTAGCAATTTTCTTAGTGAATACTATGAGCTAATGTACTTTGAAGCAGGATATTTGTTATATTAAATAGTGTTTTTCCTTGCTGTATGTATTCTCCATGATTATTTATGGCTAGATAATACTAAAAAAATATTGTACAAAAAAATTAGTATAGATATGACCCAATGTTCAGCACGTAATAGGGTCCATGTAGGTGTTAAATGGCTGTCAAAGTTTTCAAAGGACAATAATTTACACGAAGCAGCATGCATTGGATGATTTGATTTCTTAGAAAAGTTCTCATTATGAATCGACAAGGATAGTTAATATACTTAAAAGGAATTCAGGGATGAATTTCTTAGTTCGAGTCAGACAAGGGGAAAAGGCTTCAACATATATCAAATTTACACAAAAAATGAACAACTCCCACTGTTTTGCTAGGTCCAAAAATTATATAACGCTATGTAGAAATTCCAGGAAATTGTACCGGTGATTGAGAAAGAAAAAATGAAGGTACTAATATGATATAGTCACTAGAATTGTTATAAAAAATGTTTAACAAATGCACCTATATATTCTTAGTTATAGGGCTATAATATATGCTTCATGCATGAAGAAATTACGAAATTACATTTATACTTTATTCTAGATTCTTTGAAATAAACATATTGTTTTTAGGAAGAATACATATATATTGGTTCTTTGTGTAAAAAAATGTAATGAGTTGCACACGACAATACAGGGTTCATAGGAAGTAATGGAAGCATGTAGTCTTTCATTTGTATAGAACTATATCCAAGTGAATCATTTCCTTCCCAATACTTCAACCATTTTGAAAACACAAGAAATTTGGAGACGAGTTTGGCACTTTTTGAAGGCATATATACACAAACGGAAGACAAGGACAATTGAGCATTTATTTTGCTTCAAGATGAAGGCATGTGTACAGTTGGTTATTGAAAAGGTGCCATTATTAGTTGCACACTAGTTAAGTGTGTTGCTGGTATAGTAGTATATGTAAACGATGTCAACAATGTTGATGCACTCAAAGCTAGCATCTTAAAACTACAATAAAATCCGCTGAGAAAGTTAGACCAACTAATGAATGTAATAAGGAAAATTTTCTTTATATGGACCGAAGTAGGTTAACTGGTCAATTAGGAGCTACGGAGTACTTAAACAAGTTAGACCTACACTGGTTGGACACAATTGTGGCATACATATACGTACGGTGCAACCAAAGGGTGATCCTTATTAACATCTTCCAAGAAATCGCTAGCTGTTGTTTACACCATGTGATCAAGTTGTTTTCCTTATTGATGGTACATACCACATAAAGCATAACGATGAGGGTTAGTAAATCATATATATGCTGTACATAGTTAGGTAGCATTGTTTTAGATTATTTTAGAAGCGTGCTACTGCATCACGTAGAAAGCAAGGAAAGACTATTAGTTTACCCATAGCAATAGATATATAACTGTTACCAGGGGCGGACCCAGCTTTCAAGACTAGGGCCTGGAAGCGAGCGTGTGAGCTACAGTCCTGTTTCTGGGTCAAAACTGAGATGTGGTAGTACAAATTATTGGGCCACGACTAAGGCCATGGCCTAGGTGGCCTTAGCCGCAGGCCCGCCACTGACTGTTACGGTAGATGGACATGGAATTTCCTTTCACCAGGGGACGCTGTAAATCTAAGGTACAAAAAAAAATTCAAGGGGTGGACCCAACGTATATGTATTATTGTACCCCCTAGATATCTAGTACGATTCCAAATTAAAGTTAGTCATTCACCATACGCATAGATTTCACTCGATCAAGATGCCAGGAAAGGATAGCGGGACAAGGGGAGCCGAAGAGGGTCCGGGTTTGCGTTGTCACATTGGGCAAGAGCAGAGGAGGAAATGTTTCTACGATGCGGCCATCGATTGATAATGACCCACTGCCCATAAGTTAGTAGACATGAGGGGCACTTGTGCAGGGACCACGTAAGTGCATGCAGGAAAGAAACAAAAGAGACTACTAATAAGAGAGGTGAAGTAAAAAAAACATAAACGTGATGCATCATGCATACTATTTATGTGGACATACATGCGGCATTTTAATAATCTCCTATAGCAATTCAAATGGAGAGTTATCCATATAGTTAGGTTCAATACTTTTATATTCATATGCTAATAAGTAGCATATACAGACAAGGATAGGTATACATGCATGCATATACTATTAAGTGTCTAGAGACTATCTGGAAATTGATTTTTGTTCCTTTTTGTCGACCTGTGTAAATTTAGTCAGTTCACAAGTTCTTGGGGTTCTATTGTTGAGTCGACCAGCTAAAATTGTCCAATCGGTTTTTCTATCATATGCACAATATTAATTGAAACCATTTCCTAGAGCAAGGTGGCCAAAGTGGCATGTCTTCTAGACGTTGAGAAGGTGGTAATGACCTATTGGTCCGTGCTTATAATTAAATATAGCTTTATCATGCTTGTTAGGAGTGTATTTTATCTTGAACACTGCTTGTACGTAAATGCTCATTTAATAAGTTGTAGCTTATATGAGAAGAGATGGTGCATTATTCTTAATAAGCATGAGTTGATTAACAGTATCAATATCAGATTCAACTAGACTATGTGTATATATATATATATATATATATATATATATATATATATATATATATATATATATATATATATTAGCTTAATGGTCACAATCAGCACAGCAGCAGTCCCTATTCACCTCGGCCTTCTCGTGGACACCCTATCTACGCATAAGACAATGTGATCAAGACGGCCATCTCGATATGCAATGCCAAAAAGAAGTGCATCCAAATTAGCAAAACAAAGAGCATGAACAGGGTGAACTGTCACGCCGAACAGTAGGCGATATAGATAGATATTATTCATGCATGAATATGTGTACGGCCCATGCCCGCAAACAAGAGCAAGCAGCAAGCTAGAGGCCATAAGAGCTCTGACTCCACACTGTGCATGGGGTTGTGCAAGCGTACAAACCTGGTTCCTGGACAGCCCGGTCTGTCTCGCCAGCAGGTGCTTATCGGCGTCGCTCGGGTACCTGCAGAGGCCACGAGAGAATGAACAGCTATCCATGCACTGCACACACACACACACGCACACACACACACACATGAGAATCATTCTCATACCACGCCACATACTGTGCACACTGCATAGGAAAGGACCAGCGTTAAGGCTGCAGCTAGCCGGGGTACGTGCTGGGCTGCAGCTGCTGCACACTATCTTCTGCCTAGCTGCCTAGCTGAGCTGCGGCTCTGACTGCTGCACTGCTGCGGCCTGCGATCGAGCAGCAGAAGAGCCGCAGGAACAGCGCCGGTGCGCGCGACGTGCGAGCACTATTCACCAATCATAGACGCATTATATGTGAAGCCGGTGAAGATGATCATATGTTTGGACGAGCTAGAGCGCTGATATCCATGCACGCACATGTAAGGAGTGTAGCACTACCAGCAACGACTACACAGCTCTGCGAGTCTGCAATAACCTCTGCATGCATGCAGATGCAGCGCCAGGAGCAGCCAACGGAAAACGGATTCCGAGGGCGATATATTCCCCCTCTCTGATTGCTTTGATCTCTCGCAGGCGCGCGCAGGCCGCAGCAATGGCAGCATGCAAGATAACGGGATCTGGTGGATCAGATGGCGGCATGGCGCAAGGCTGCAAGCAAAAGGAGGCCGGGCGGCGGGCGGCGGCTCATCGGCCGGCCGCGCCCATGCCGATGCCGGCAGAAAGGCTGAACGTTCATGCTAGCAGAATGAATGGAGGCGCGTAGCTTTTGCATGCGCGCGAAAGCGGGCAGCGCAGCCTTCCCTTTCCCGGCCTCGAGCGGCGGCGGAGGAGCAGCAGAGAGAGACTGAGCCGGGCGGGCGGCGGCAGGGAGGATCTAGGCAGGCCACGGCCGGCCTGGCACTGACCGCAGTAAAATCAGAAAAGGTAAATTTCTGCAATGATGGGAAAGTTAAATCCCCCCAGGGGTGGGGGGCAAAAGGGGAGGAATATACACAGGCGCACAGTCCCCGGCATGCATGGCTGCTGCGGCCGGTTTTTTAGCGCGGATCTCGAAAAATTACTGCTTTTGCTAAAGCACGTACAGCAGCGAACCAGCAGAAGAGGGCAGCGCAGCATGCAGATGCAGAGGGAAAAGCAAAGCGCAGAACGAAGCTGCCCGTGATGAGTAGCAGGAGCGAGCCCCCGCCCGGGATCGAGCACACACCGCTCGCTCGCTAGCTCCATGTATGCACGCCATCGCCGCCGGCCGGCCGGCAGAGCGCACATACTGATCCCATGCACTAGCTATCCTACATTCCTATCACAATGCAACTTGCATGGAGAGAGACAGAGAAAGAGAGATATAGAGAGAGAGGCGAAGGAACGATGCATGGAGAGAGAGGGAGACGTAGAACTGTTCAAGAGAGAGAGAGAGACGTAGAACTGTTCAAGAGAGAGAGACGTATAGTATAGTAGACGTACGGGTGGAGGAAGTGCTCGAAGAGCCATGAGCGTAGGATGTTGACGGAGCGCTCGGGGAGGCCGCGCTGTGGCCGCCATGCCTCCTGCTCCATCATGCCCATGTGGTGGAAGGCGCGCTGCTGGCGGAGGCTCTGGTCGATGGCGCGCAGCCGCGGGGTCTCGCCCTTGGTGAGCCCCGAGCTGGTGCCGGCGTCCTTCTCCCCCAGCAGCTCGCACGTGTGCCGGAGCTGCGACGCGATCGCGTCCTTGAGGCACCGGAAGTGCCGCGACATGGCCTTCTGCGCCAGCGCCGTGTACGGGGTCGCCGCGCCGAACCCCATCACCGAGTCGAAGAAGTTCACCACCATCTGCATCTGGTCGCAGTAGTGGTTGTACCGCCGGTCCACCTGATATATATCATCGTATCGACCCATGAGATCATAATCAGATATCGAGTAATTCATTATATTATTGTATTTAAGCAAAAAACAGAAATATATTACGATCGACACAAAATTAATTCTCCTCAAAACATCAAACAGGTAATTTACGATTCACCTCATCCATCCCTCTAGTAAAAAAAGCAAAAACAAATTAATCCAGAATTATTGCAAGAAAAAGTAAAACGATGATCGAGAGCTACTGAGCTAGCTGCTCACATCTATTAGCAGAACGTATATATGTACGAACGGAAAGCAATGGAGAACGCAAGAAACAAAACTCAATCGATCGGGTGGCGCAGCAGTTAAGGCATGGGCATGGCGTTGCCTAGCTATGTGTCGCTGGCACAATTATGAGAAATGGGGAGAAGGAACAAAAGCAGCCGAGGCCCACCGGCATTTGGCAACAGCCGAGCTAGCTAGCTAGCTAGCTGCTGCTGAGCCGGCCACCATACGCATCTACCAGTGTCGCCTGCATGTGCCCAAGCTCCCAGCTGCTGCGGCGATCGATCACTGAGCCTGAGCTCGCTTCCACCCTGGCCAATCATGCACGAGATGGCTGCTAGGATCGAGTAGCTGTAACATGTAGCAGCAGCTACCTCTCGTACTTCCTCACTGAAGTGCCAATTGTAACTGCCCCAAGCTAGATACATGTAGCTGCACCAGCTATATATCTTAGGCGAATTAGCTAGCTGCGTTCAGCTCGAATGAAAAAGTAGCATCGATCACCAACAACCACCGGTGTACTATATATATAAGCATACATATAGATATATATAAAATACCATCTAGTTGAGCCAAATTAAACTTTCACTCAGGTATATTATACTGCGTGTAAAGAAAAATTAAGTGGTGACGCACGGGAGGCATAAACAATTACTCCTAGCTATTAACATAAACTCCTATGTTGAGACGATGTGATGACAGCAATGGGGAGAAGGAAGGAAAGAGAGAGATGCCAGTGCCGTACTTCTTTCCCCTTGTGGGGATATAGAGAGAGAGAATAGGCAGGAGGGGGAGGCGCGGTGCATAAAGAAACGGAGGCGATGAATGCAGCGGCAACAGCGCGGCGCCAACAACCGCCCAAAAAGAAATCGAGCTATATGGGATGGGATCGATGTTACTATGATTGGGAGATTCATATCCCTCTTGGGGTCTGTGTGGCGGCGGCTCCTGCTACCTGCTGCAGCCTGCATGCCATTGGCGGCCACCTGCCACGTCCGGCAAGAATGACTCACCTGGCGGTAAAAAACAAGCGACCTCCTCGTCTCGTACCGGCCGCTGCTTCTGGATCATCGCCGCCTGTACTGCTACGTACCGGCTCTTTCTCTCTCTGCCCACACCTACCGCCACGGCCGCAACTACCTTTGCTAGCGCCGCCGCCGTCTGCCGGAGCTTAATTAGCTAGCCATGGCGTCAGCAAGCATGCAGCTAGGTGATGCCATGCATGCAAGACATCGAGCAAGGAGTTAAGAGAGACGACGGTGGTGGTGGAGTGGAGTGGACGTGCCTCGTCGAGCATGGAGATGAGCTTGGCCTTCTTGCGCTGGTGCTCGAACCGGTCGGCGGGGGACAGCTGCGGGGGCTCCGGCTTCGACGCGGACGACGGGGACTGCGCGGCGCCGGAGCTGGAGGCGCCGCCGCCCTTGCTCGCGTTAGGGTTGGACGCCGACGCCCCGCGCCCACCCCGCGCGCCGCCGCCCTTGATCTGCCCGCGCCCCACGCTGCAGAACTCCTCCAGGAGCTCCTGCGCCGCGCGGGTGTACTTGGAGTTGCGCAGCACCCCCGCGACGCCGGCGGGGCCGTACCCCACGTGCAGTTGCTGCCCCAGCGCGCCCACCTGACCGCCGTGCAATGCCATCGGCAGCTGCTGCTGCACCGGCGGGCCCTGCTGCTGCCGGTTGAAGTAGAGCACGCCGTCCCGGACCCTCAGCTCCTCGGCCTGCTTCGCCATCTCCAGCTGCTGCAGCGACGGCGACAGCGACAGGGACAGGCCCTGCCCTTCCACGCCACCGACCCCGGCGCCGAACGGGGCCGCGGCGCCTCCGAACGCCTGGAACGCCTCGTGGTGCTGCACGTCCGACGGCGGCGGCGACGCCGGCGATGATCTGGACTGCTGCTGCTGCTGCGGGTTCATCAAGAAGAGCTGCATCGCGGCGGCCGGGTCGGTGGCGAGGCCAGCCATGCCGCCTTGCTGCTTCGGGGATGACGTCTCACCTAACGACCCCATGCCGGCCCCACCAAGGACCAGGCCAGCAGCACGGCCCGCCGCGCCGGCTCCGAACCAACTGCCGTCGCCGGACAGGCCGGCCACACCTCCGGGCCCCTGCCGTAGCCCGAAGCGGTAGTTGGCGTTCATCTGGCTGGCCAGCAGCTCGGTGGCTGAGGGCCCCGACGGCGGCGCGGAGAAGTTGAACATCTCGGAGAGCATGTTGGAGGCCCCGGCGGCGGCCGCGTGCTCGTACATGGCGCCGGGCTCGGCGTGCTCGTCGGCGCCGTCTATGGGGAGCAGGCCATGCCCGGCGGCGGCTGCCGGGTCGAAGCCCTGGACCCTCAGCTTCTCGCGGCGGCTCTGCTGCGCCACGTGCTGCTGCTCGTGCTGATGGTGCTGGTGGTCCTGGCTGGAGTCCGGGCGGTCGAAGCCATCGGAGGAGTAGCCGAAGACGCCGCTGCTGGCCTGGTGGAATCCCTGGGAGTGGGACATAGAAGAACTCGCGGTGGCCGGCCGGCCGGAGATCGCTGCTGCGCTGCTGCTCTTGGTGGGTTGGCTCACGTACGTGGTGGTCTGCCCCGGCTGAGATGGTGGCGCCGCTATGCCCATGCCGGCGGCGCCACTGTCATCATCGTCGGCGGGATCCCGGGCGCCGCGAACAACTCCTCCCGAAGCGACCTGCACACCTCATATATCAGCACAAGCAGCAACCGCCACACAGCATCGCCGTATCAGTGAAAAGCACCAGAAACAAAACAAGATTATAATTAAAAAAAGAATCCAACAAGCGCGCGGAAGAACAACTGAATTACACACTCGCAAAAACCAAATCGAAAAATAAAAACAAATCCTCCTCCTTCCCCGACCAAAAAAAAACCCAGCATGCATATATGTACGAACAAACATCCCGAATCGAGCGGAACAATCGACCGATCGATCGACCGGGGCAACAACCAAACTGATCGATATGATGAACAAGCAAATAAGCCCAGTGAGATGAGAGACGCGCGCGGCGCTGGCTCCCTGCTCCCCGGCCGGCGCTGCTGGCTGCTTACCTTAACCTAAGAGAAGAGGAACTAGCACATCGTTATCTGGGGGTGCGGGAGTGAAAGGGCTGCCTCCGAGACGACCGGCTGCTCCTCTCCATCTCTGTCCCTCTCTCCTTGTCTCCCGAAATCTCTTTATCTCTCAATCCCTCACCTCCCCCCCTCCTGTGCTGCTGCTGTGTGTGTGACTAACTCTATATTTTTTTCCTCCCCTCCTTGTCCGGTCGGGCGGCACAGGCACAGCGCGGCGCCCGCGGCCTCGTGCAATCGCCTTCCGATTCCGAAAGGGAGCGCGCGCCAAGGGGGGCGACGACGCGAGAAGGGGATGGAGAGGCCGGGGAGGGCAGGCACAGGCAGCAGCTAGCGCAGGGAGGGAGCCCGGTTGGTATATAAAAAAACCGAGCTCTTTCTTTTTCTTCTCTCGCCCGGTGCTGCTGATATGATCCCTCCTGCCGCCGCTGCTGATGATATTGGAATTGGGCGGAGGAGCCCAATACCAGAGGGAGGAAGACGTCGCTGTCCCTCTCCCTCGCCCGGGCCTGTCTCTCTCCCTTGCTCCTTTGGGATCCTCCTTTTTCTTTTATGCCCTTGCTTGTACCGCGTTTAATAATCAGCGTTGTTGTTGTGTTGTGGTTAAGTTATTATTGTAGGTGCTGGTGATGTCGTACGCTTGTTTTCATTTGTCACCCCCCCCCCCCCCAGCTCCTCTCCTTTTCCATCTCCCCCTTTTCCTCCAGCTATCCTCAAATCGGTTCAAACAATTGCTCAAGCTACCTATACGCGCGCTATATTTGGTAGCTAGAATTTGAATTTTCAAAGCCTAAACAGATGCAAGCGTGCGTGCACACTCGGTGTCTGATTTGTAAGCGCTGGTACGTACTAGCCGCCCTCCAAGCATTAGGAGTTGAATACTACGTACGTACGAGCTCCTGCAACAGCGGCGCGCTATAGGTAGTAGCTAGATACTAACAGATAGCTAGAATGAAAGATGTCGAGTATTATCCAGCAGCGAGCAGAAAACAACGATGAAAAGCAGCTAAAGGGGAGCAAGGGGGGTGATGGGAAAAGAAAGCGATGAGGAGGCGTCCCTCTCTGCATCTTTCCATCTTTTCTTTTTCATTTCGAAATTGACCAGCACTCAAAAGGCGATCGGAAGCGAGGAGCGAGGAGGAAACCGACCCCCGGCAAATCAAATTATCTTTCCTTTCTTTCGGAAAATAAAGAACTTTTCATGTGCTCAAACCAACGCCATATGTTACATCTATATGCCCGCGCGCCTTTATTGCGAGACCAAAGAAAATGATAAAAATCTGGGCCTGATAGTGGGTGCGACGACCCTCCCCGTTCCCGTCCTCTTATTTTTCTTCCTATAATTAATTAATTAATAGAGAAAGGAAAAATGAGGGCGCATCGCATCCACCGGTGATCCCCGGCCTCTCCCAACCACGCGAGCGCGTGCGTGTGTGATGGTGTGCGAGCAGCATCAGCTTAAAACCTACCTGACCATGCGCGCGGCTAAATGCATGCGACCGTGTCTGTGGTGCAGGCCTAATTAATCCGGCCCCAACCGCTAATCCAACCGGCTCCTTTCCGCTGCCGATCCCTGGCCGTATGTTTGACCTGCTCAGCCAAAGCCGAGAGGCCTTTCTTGCTGTTTGCGTTAGCAGGCAGGCAGCAGCGATGATGATATGATGGGGGGTTGGTTATTAAGAGGCGGTTGAGGCCGGGGAGCTCGACGCGTCGCGTTTCGCCGGCCATGGCCGGGCGTCTCTCTCTGACTTTTCGCCGCGCGCGCGAGGCGAGGGTTGTGGGGGTACGTACGGTGGTGTGGTCCGGCGGCGGTTCATCCGTTCCACCGGCGAGAGGGTCAAGTTCAGGCCCAGGCCCAGCTAAAAAGTGGGAGGGGATATATGAGGAGAGGAGGTGGAGGCGGCGGCCGGCCGGCCGGTGAGGCCCAGCCGCGGCGCCACACCACCGTGGTAGACGAGCGCGCGGCCGGGGCCGGCCGGGCGGAGGAGCTCTCGAGCATGCTGCGCGTACGGGTAGCGCCTTTTTTTCGATTTGGGTGGTCAACATCTTTACCGTCGGCGAGCCGGAGCCGTCGGACGGGGATCGGGCGGTGGGCGGCGCGGTGGTCCAGGCGGGCGATAGCGGCCACGGACGGGCCTTGTCAGCCGCTGGGACTGGGAGCGCGGGGAGAGAGAGAGGAGCCGTCCCAGTGGCGTCCCGATCAATTATTGGGCCGTTGTGATTTGGACGCCGCACCAACTCGATCCTAGTCTCACACAGTGATCATGTGTTATCTCCCCCGTGGGCCCCGCGCGGGGAAAAGGTGTTGGGCTTCAGGCTATACGTACCAGCAGCAGCAGCACTGGAGGGAGAGCCCGTGTGGGGCCCACGTGTCAGCGCGTGTGGGTTCTGCGAATTTTTGTTGTGCGTTTATTATGTTGTTCGTGCGTATCGAGAGCTTTTGGCTAGTGGTAGTGGATCGACGGACTGATAGACCCCTGACTGAACTGGAGGACTAATCCCCGCCTTCCTCCCTGATTGTCACATTAAAGGGTAATCCATCCAAACGCGCTTTTTGCTTATTCCTCTTTTCCTTGAGCCTTCACACGGGGGACCTCCTGTTACTTTCTTCCTTTCGTGCCTACTTTCAATAGCGGATCCAGAACCTGATCACGCCGGCCTCTAGCTACAAGTAGAACATATATCTCGGTTTTCAGAAAGTCGTTTCAGTTTTGTCTAAGTTATATTTGCGACATATATAATACAAATAAATGCAATCAAGACATTTCGTGGTGTATTTGATGAAACGTATCTAATATTATAGATGTTGGTGTATTTCCCTCAATAATATTGGCCAAAATTAGATAAATTTAACTTACTACCAGGCTAAGATATCTTATTTTTTAAATGGGGAGCAATATTTTGGTTTTTTATCCTAATTTAGAACTGACTTTGTATAATTAGCATCGCCTTATTTTTCTAGGTTCTCTATCGGTGATCCTAGCATGGTGTATTTTTTGGCGAGCGACTGGAGGTCCGCCAGTCATGTATCAATAGAGAAGTAGTAAAACAACACAAAGCCAACCAGAGAGACAAAACCTTTAAGATTTATGTTTAAGTTTTCTTAGTAATGTTTGTGGGCACATCCCTTCCTAATTAAGCATTGTTCGCCTAAACACGTTATTGTAAACGAAGGGTACGTGTGTAGTTTAGGGTCTAGTCACCGAATTAAACGCTAAACATGTGTAAACGGTCAACTTGGTCGAAAAAAAAGGTATAAGCTATTAAATTAAATGGGAGTTAAACATGCATGTACACACTTTAAAGATGTGTTTAGACAGTGGTAAGTAATAAAGAACATGCTTCAGCAGGATAATTGGGTGTGGGTTCGAGAATATTGGGCCACAAGCCCAAGTTGGCAAATATGTGGTTGATGTGGACTATGTGAGAATGTTAGGTCATTATGTGTTATGTTTGTGCCTCAAATTGTAATTAGTAAAAAATTATAGTACAGAACTATGACAATTTGTTGTACATCCAATGCTACAGTGCATATGGTTTAAATAGTTTAATTTGTCAAAACATTTGTTCCTAAGTGAACGGCAAAGCTTACCATAATTGCGGGTAATAAAAAAAATAGGAACCAAAATTCATTGCATAATTTTCAATGTGGAGAAGAGTTCTATCTTCTGAGATGTCTGGACATGAGTAATACACGAGGGAATCTATCTACAAGATAATGCAAGGAGGACCATCTGAGATATAGGTGACTTTGACCTATTGATATTGTTGATAGCAAAGTAGATGCCGGACATTGTTTTAGAGAGGGCAATCTAAATATTTGAAATAAAGACATTATGTTTAACAAAATGGAGAGACATCGTTCCTAGGTGTTGCAAAATAATGGCACCTAGCAATATAAGTGACATGACACCTCCTGGTAGGCCAGTATTAGAACTTAGAAGGGCCCCTTTGGCTAGCACGACATTTTGAAGACCGCCGTGATGAAAAAAAGAAAACTAGCAATAGCATGAGTGGAGATTAGCAATCAGCTATGCTTTTCATGTTTATTTACCTATATTTTAGTTTTGGCTATTTTCTCGAGAGAGCGGTGAATTTTGCTGTAATCACTACTAGAGAAATCAACATCCGCCCTCTTTATATGCTTCGGCACCATCAAAACCCGACTCCCACATTCGGGTGTCTTTCGCCCCGGTGCTAAAGGTGCCCACCTTTAGCACTGGAAGAGTAGCACCGGTTGGAAACCTGGTGACCGATGCCAAAGGCCATTTTCCTACTAGTGAATACTATTAGTAGAAGGGAATTGACCTTTATAAGGGAAATCTGGCCAAAAAGCTAATGGTTTATTTTTTTAGCTAGTTATCCATGAGGCTATGGCTGGGACAATGTAATACAGCTCCATGCATGTCTAGAGATGCAGTGGACAGTATGTTTATCTATTCAATGGCGCCCCGGCCTAGTCCCGTTTTACATACGTCTCCCGGCCATGAAGTGAAGGCAGAAGTAATTCACGTGGTAAGTTGATAAATGAATGGATTGTGGAAGCAGGACCTCCTAGGAGATGAGGAAGGGAGAGGCCCGGCCAAGTGGATACATGTGATCCATGGCGTATGTATGCCGCCCAAGATGGGGCGCCGCGTATACACATACGCATGCATATATCTAACATTCAAATGCTCGTCATTGACGGCTGTATGCATATGCTACACAGCTACACGCGCTTGCATATGTATCTAACATTCAAAATGCCCATCATTGACGGTTATTGGACTGTCTACGATCAACAACAATGATTTGATCAATGGCCAACAAAGGCAACTTTTGAACTGTATGTGAAAACTGTTTATCACATAATGTTTGGAAGTAACACCTGCATGTGAAAGTGATACATTATCATAAATTAGAAGCATATTTGATAGACTATTGTCACATATCACACCAGAGTCTATGATACCGGCCAGTGAAACCCAAAAAGGGTAATGATGATTCCAATCGATGAATGCGCCCAAGAAACAATCACGTGTGAGAGTTTTTTTTCTTCCTTCTAAAGAACAATCATGTTAGGGCATTATCACAGACGGTTTCAATTGAACCAATCTGTCTCTTCTAAGGAAAAAAAATGAATGCTAGAGTTTTTGACTCACTGTTAGTGGAAGACGTACTCACCACAACAAATACAGGCGCAGTTAGACAAAACACCTACCGTAAAATGGGTGGTACCATTTCTGATCCTAGAGGTGGAAAGCGATATGTAATTAAGTTTACCTGTCGTATCTATCTTCTGTCCTTAAAATTGCTACAAGTCCAATCAAGTGGCTCCTGTATATATGACGGTAGAGGACATACCACGATTAAGCTAGGATTGGATGACTGTCTTATCCAAAAGCTAAGGAGTGTCTTGACTACTCTAGCTTGATAAAGGGCACAATCATATCTGAAAGTTACTACTGAAAAGCAACAGTATTGTAGCTTGATTGGAACAGTAGCTCGAAAGAAATCGCCCTTCCGGCATGGGCAAACATTCCATAGTACTGACACATACACACTACTGATCGACACACAAACACACACATAGGGCACGTCCGCTGATGTTTACCATCTCCCTTGACTTGGGTTCGAGGATGCTGTCACATCGATGCAGGATCTAAGAAATCCACAACGTGTGACGCATCTGAACGAAGGACAGGAAAAATATCATCAACAAATTAAACCCATTCGGATGAGGACGACCAGGCGCGCGGCCGGCCGGGCACATAATTTTTTGTTAAAAAAATCTCCCTAGCTAGCTAGCTGCTGAATCTCAAAATGCAAACAGATTTTATACGGAAAACTGCTCCTATATATTTTTTTCTGGACGGAAATGGTCACATTTTTTGTTGCGTGTGGCGTAGTTTTCAGTTTTCTCCCTCTGCAATAAGTTGAAAGGAGCGGGCATGACAAAGAGTGGAGAAAACTAAAGCCGGACCACACCCAACAGCATCCAAAGACCTCGCCCACCCTCCTTTTGGCATCTGGCTGCCCCCCCCCCCCCTCCCCCCCCCCCCCCCCCCCCCCCCAATCACGTGAGGCGACGGCTCCCCCACGTGCACGTATGGCCATGTCAGCTCCTTCCTGCTCTTCCAAGCAAGCCGCTGGATCATCGAGTACTACCTGATAGATACCCCAAACCGAGAGACCCCCCTGGCGTACGCTAGCTGGTCATCAGCCAGGCGACTGCGAGCCAGACTCACCTGGCGTACGTGTCCCAGGGTAAATTTCCAGGCGCAGGAGCACAATTTCTCGTGGTGCTAGCATCGCCGCCCTAGCTGGAGAAGAACACGCGATGTTGGTTGTTGGTGCATCGTCAAGCTGTGTCTGGCGCGGATACATAGATGTCATTCTTCATCATATCAGCTGATTGGTGAGGCCAGGTCGCAGTCTTTTTCGAGGTGGTATATATCTGTGGTTATGGTTGGTACTCGTAGCTACTACCTCCGTTCTAAATTAACATTGTTGTTGACTTTTTTTCTATGATCTTTGACCGTTCGTTTTATTTAAAAAATTTATCCAAATATACAAACCAATAAGTTATAATTGAAGTATATACAATGATAAATCAGTAACATACAAAATAAATGATACTTGTGAAATTTTCTGAATAAGACGAATGATCAAACGTTAAACGAACAACGAATAGTAATTTGAAACGAAAGTAGTACCGTATATGGATGGCAAATTGTTTTTTTAGATGGCGAGTAGTCATGTCAGGCGGGCCGGGGGCGCGTGACGTGTAGCGCAGGACAAGGCGGCACTTTCGCCCCGTCCGGCCGGGGCGTCCTCCTCGCCGAGAAAATTCTGCCGGTGATGACTGAAGAATCGACACAAGTTGTCAGCACCGGGCCAAGGAGGCACGAAAACAACAATTGGCTGCTTGGTGACGTGACCTAATACTCCCAACAACGGGTTGTTACATATTCTAAGCTCGGAACCACGTACGCAGTGGTAGGTGCACAGAGAGGAAGAACTGATGCCTCCAATTGCAATAATGCCCAACGACGATGATACGTATACACGTACGCTCATAACTTTCTTCTTCTTATTATTTTCTCTCATAAAAAAAGAGTAACACTGCATGGCCTGTCTGTATATCAATTGCAACTGATCACATCTGTCTATATATCTATAGACTATCTGCACCTTTTCCAAGCCTTTGATGGCCTTCTCGATCGGTGTCACCGTGTCCTAATCAGCGTATCTAATCGCACGCCACCAGTGGATCAAAGGCACCTTTCCCCCCCTCCACTAGCTAGCTCAGCGCAGCACGACAGCATGGGGGAGCTAGACCTTTTCCTGCATGCATGTCCAGCCTTATAGGGCCTCTGCACTGCTGCTACAAAGACAGAGAGAGAGAGAGAAATGGGGATCGAAAACGAGGTCAAAGCTGCGAGGCCTGCGTGAGTAAAAGCTCGACGATCAGCTGCTGCTAACATAGTCAACAGTGTACCATAGCCCTTTAGCGTAAAGTTTCCTTTCCCTCTTCCATCACTTTCCCTCTCCGATATATCCCTGCACACACACAGACATATATATTATATATACTATACGATCGACGGCGGCGTGGCCTGGTGTGGTGCGCGCCCAATCATCATGGATGCGATGTTCGTGAATTCCTTCTGATTGGCGCCAGTGCCGGAGACGATATGATCGATGGAGATAGAAGCTTCTTTGGCAAGAAAAGGGCGCAGGTCCCTGCGTATGTTGGGCACTCGTCGCTGCCCAATTAAACGGCGGCCGTACCCACGGCCCGTCCCCGGCAGCTACGCACGCGCCCAGCTCCAATCCCCGCTGTGCGGTTGCGCCATTGGAGGACAGGCACGCATGATACTGTTGGTCCTGCTCAGCTCGACCGGGTCAGTCAGATAGCTGCTCAGCCTCAGCTCGCCCCGTCCGCCCGGCCGTCCCCATGCAGCTAGCTAGCATTCACGCGTGCCGGCGATGGCGACGACGCGTCGCGCGTTCGGATATGCCTCGCCGCGCTTGTGTGAAGCAGGGTGTGCCCTCCCGAGGATTTGCGGGGCGGGCACATGGGGGCGGACGGCGACGGGCGTGGCCGCGTGGGGGGAGTTAAATTGATGATGGCTGCAGTTGCAGTGTGCCAGGTGAGATATTCAGGGGGGAGCGTGTGAGCGCACAGGTAGCTCCATCTAGGCCACAGAATTGCACCAGGCCGGCCGGCCGGCCGGCCACATCTCTGTTTTTATTTTTGTTCCCATCACCCGTGGATTTGTTTGTTTGCAACAGATAGATATTATTACTCGTCCCAACAATATACTATTTCTGATGCCTCCAAGGTTTCAGGCTAGACACATGCAGATTTATCGGTGTAATCGAGACAAGGGGACTGCTCCTCCATTCCCATGAGAAATTCAGATTTCTGCGAGAGAGAGATATATAGATATAGATATACTGTTTCTGATGTCGACGCCGGATGATTTACAGTGCCCGTAGTGCTCAAGCAACGAACGACGACATCTGAAAGTAATCAAGTAGCAGAAGATCGATATAGCTGTCCGGTCCTGGACGGGCGCAGCTCACAGGCACAATCATGAATCCATAATGACAGAGGGGATGATGGTCATCAGCGCCAACCGGCCGGGGGAAGAAGAATATAATATAAATATATATACTACTACTCTCCATCAGAAAAGGATCAGCCTACCATGCATGCGAGCCGCGGAAACACTATAGCGTGTAAAGCAGAGCTCTGAGTGGTCAATTTCACGGAGACATGCCACCACCACCGCGCAAGAGAGAGTGGTATGGTGTGGGCGCGCTGCAGCAGCAGTGTGCGCTGATCGATACGAACAATTTGTTGCCACATCTGAGCAGCCAGGGGAGACCCCATCCATCCCTGCCCCGGCCCCCAATCACTGTGGTGATTATTTCCATCTGGCGGCCATGGCACCTGCATGCCCAACATCTTTCTCCAGTTAGTCACTTTCTCCGCGCCCTCAGAGTCAGTGGCGGTGGTGGTGGTGCCTCTCTCCGGCCTTTCTCATCGGTGGCTAGCCCCTTTAAGGCACTAGGGCATGCCCCTCCTGCTGCATGCATGGCCCCCTTCCAATCCCAAACCCTATCCCAGAATCTCAGGTCAGGGCATCATCCATGATCCACAACATCATCTATCTATCTCGTTCTTGCTCGTAGCCAGCATGCATGCCACATCATATCTATCATCATTCCCTCTTGTATCCACCTAAACTTTTTTAACCATTTCTGTCTCTGCGATTGTTCATGACATGATAGTAGTATCATTCTGACGCTAATATAACTCGATCAGGAGGAAACAAATAATAACCCCCCTCTCGCTCTCCCTCATCCCCCATCAGCTGGCCGTCCCTCTCTCCCCTCCCCCGTGCCACAGGGGAAAACGGAGAATACTAAAGATAAGAAAGCGATGTGTGTAGAGGCAGGCCGGGGAAGATGGGCGTTGAGAGATGCCCGCAACGACACACACACACACACACACAGAGAGAGAGAGAGAGAGAGAGAGAGAGAGAGAGAGAGAGAGAGAGAGAGAGAGAGAGAGAGGCAGGTGAGGCCGGGTCAGGGCACGTACAGGTGAGCGATCGAGCCGCCCCAACGCGACGCGAGCCGAGGGAAGGGAAGGGAATCACCGGTGCAACAACTTGGCGCCGTGGTAGGCCACCCCGGCAGGCCCATAACGACACTGGTCATAATAAATTATTAAAGCCGACAGCATTTCGCTGCCGTTGGCATCCGCCGCTACCCGCCGACGTGGGCCGCTCTGCCGCCATGCATCGTACGCGCCACAGAACTCCTTCCCATCCCTTCCCCGTCGAACCGGCCGTGACACCGCACGCGCATGTGTTTTGTGTGTGTGTGCCGAGCTAGCTAGCTATCTATCTAGATACCCGCTGCTGTGTTAGTTCACGCGGCCTCGGCAGAAACAAACAACAAACACGCGTGAGAACCGCGTATCATCTTGAATCGACGGGAATTATGAAGATCCATGAGAGCAGCAGCACGTATTGCAACCGCCATCGTTCGACCGGCCTCGTGCGCGGAATTTATTATTTCTAAGCCGAAGGGAGGAAGAGAGGAGGCCAGGCCTAGCCTTATGATCGATCGGCACAATTCTGATGGCGCCGTTCGTGTACCGCATTAAGCGTGTCAGTTCCCCATCAAAATCCATCTCCTCTCTACTGGCTTCTTCAGCAGCAGCACATCCAGCAGGCCACCGGGCGGCCACGGCCAGTGTGGTAGTAAGAGATCAGAAGCAGGGAGAGGGTGGAGTTCGGTTAAGGAAGTGGGTGGGATGGATGGGGGCGGCCGGCCAGAGGGGCTTGTCACAGGAGATCTTCTAGTTGTTGGTGTGATTCTGGTTGGTTCATTTACCGGGGGGACCAGGCCGGGCAAGGCAGCAGGGGCAGGGGGTCGTATAGCAGCTAGCTAGCTAGCTTGGAGTTGAGGGCATCTGGTCCCGCCCAAAGAGATGACGGACAACTGCTTTGAGCTGTGCTTGCAGCTAACCCGAATACACTCCACCACTCTCCTCTCCCGTGGGCCATGGGGGACCGGGCACAACCGGACCGGACCCTACGTACAAAATACCCACCACAGACGCGCAGGCCCACACGCACCACACTCACACAACCACAGACGGGGACTAGCTACATGTATTGATCGATATATACATGTGGTATATATACGTTCGCCCGTGTACACATACATGCATGTTAATACTAGTTTTTTTTATCAGCGTTGAGCATGCATGTAGGTATAGCTAGCTTTGTGCGTACGTACGTACGTGGCATGTGACAGACGACCCAGCTGGTCTGGTCTGATCTGGTGTACTGCAAGGCGTTAGTTTCTCTTGTTGCCCTCAGCCTCTGGGCTCTTGGGCGCGGTGGGCCTGCAATGAAGCATAGTAGCATGCATGGGGGCCCAGCATGGCAGCTTTTGTTCAGTGTGTTAGCATCCATCATAGAGATCCCCATGCACTGCAGGCCCATCCATCTTCTGCCTAGCACCAGCAAGCTTAGGCCTTGTTTACTTCCCAACTTTGAGGGGGTAAAGTTGAGACTTTGTCATAAATATGACACTGAAGCATTTCATTTATATTTGTAAATAATTGTCCAAACATTGATTAATTAGGCTTAAAATATTCGTCTCGTAAGTACAACAAAAATGTACAATTAGTTTTTGATTTCATCTACATTTAGTACTTCATGCTTGTGCCGATATTTTGATGTGATGAGAACCTTCTTTTTCCATAGTAGAATTTAGTGGTGGAATTTGGGAACAAGGCCCTTAGCAGCTCCCCCCCCTCCGGTATTACCCCCAGTACAGTACGTTAGCGAGCACTAGCAGGCTAGCGGCCTAGCACCGGTCACTACCCACTGGTCACTAGTCAGTGGTGTACTACTAGCTAGGAGCTAATCATGAGGACGCTTTACGTTGCTGAAGAAAATAGGAGTAGGACACAATCCGAGGTGAGGTGAGTCCATGGGGAAACGGCCACGGGATGAATATATGATGCAGGACATGAGGTGGTTCCAGTAGAGGAGGATATGATGCGGCAGCAGGAGGCGCCAGAGCCCAGAGGAGCAGCACACAGCAGGGCTACTGCCCTACTGGGTTCTCGTGGTCTAGGTATCTGCCTGCCATTCCCGTTCCGCGTCACATGCGCTCCGCGACACGCCCCTGCGTGCTGAATCGTATGCCGATGCAGTCAGATCATGAACCGATGATGATCCAGCCCGTCAGCGGCCGGCCGGCCAAGATGCTTGCTCCGGATCCTAGTCCAGTAGTCCTAGGCCACGGCCACTGCCCACTGCCGCTCGCGCGCCCACAGCATCCGCGGCGGCCTGAGCCCAGCCTGACTCCCCGGCCTCGTCATTTCCTGCGCGTTTTTTGAAATAAAGGCGTCGGCGCGTCGCGCAGGTCCCAGGCGCAGCCGCCGATGTCGAGTGATCCAAGGCGCCTGCCTCTGCCGACCTGCCGCTGCCGTTCTGCCTGCCACTGGCGCCGCTCCTGTACGCACGTCGCCGTCGTCGTCGTTCTCGATCCCGGCCGGCTAGATGGGTCGATATGATCTGGGTCTACAGCTACAGCTCTCATCAGCTGCTGGGGCATGCAAAGGGAATTCGCCGTTCCCGAGGGCGCATGACACGACGGGCTGTCGACGGATGGCTGGCAGCAGCAGTGTGCGCCCGTTAAGTTTTATCTCTGCGCCGGCGACGACCACCGACCGCAGGCCGTACGTCGCAGCTAGCGCAAGTATCCACTCTCGGAGCTTTTGTTTGGACGACGTGCTGTCCCGTTCATGCCGCGGGCCTCAGTTGCCCTGCCTGCGCCTCTCTGCTCCTCCACGGAGTACTGGGAGTTGTGCGGATGGCGATGGCGATTTGCTACTACGGGATCGAAGTGGGGGAGGAAACTAACGGGGATCGATCGACAGGGGAGAGGCCGGCGAGGCCCGGTCGAGCGGTCGCTGTCGTACGCTAGCTAGCTCGTGACAGGCTATTAGCGTGAGATTATTTCTTCGTGGTCGAGGGAGTAACCGCGTATATATGATTTGTGTGGTTGATCATCTAGATAGATTGCCTTTAATTCGTCGGCTGATTAGCTCAGCGCGCGTGTTTGATTGCACTACAAGTAACGCGACTACGTAATTGCGCCTGTATGTACGACGACTGACTTATTGGGGACAATACTAACGTGTGCCGTGAGCTAAGGCCTTGATCCAAATTCAACCTCCAAAGTTTACTATGCAAAAAAAAGATTCTCATCACATCAAAATGTCATAGCATGCATGGAGTACTAAATATAGATGAAATCAAAAACTAACTGTACAGTTTTGTTGTACTCTACGAGACGAACATTTTGAGCCTAATTAATTAATTTTTGGATAATTTTTTACACGTACAAACGAAATGCTACAGTGTGCCTCGATTTTCCAACTCCCAAATTTGGGGTGCCAAATTGGCATCTAAACAAGGCCTAAAATAGACCGACCACCGTGCTTGGCTTCTCGAGCAATCCTCCCGTCGGTGTTTGAAGCTAGGCTGGAGCGACACGTCTTACTGTTACCGCATACAAAGGGCCAGCCTCAGCTTGTCATTTTATTGCGGTCACGACTTGTAATATATCTGGGAAACCAAATTAAGCACATATTTTTTTTAAAAAAAATAAACCCCCAAATACTTCCAAGCGTACCTTCGAGCACCGAATGAACGAACCACAACCGCATTGCCCTTTCCTTTAATTTCAACAAACTAATTTGCGATATTTTGTCCGGGCATTATATATATATTAGCTATTTTGTCCATGGCTGAACTTTTCTCTCACTCAATCTTCACCCTTCCCTCCAACTCAGCAATAACCTCCTCTGTTGCACGATTGAGCTCTAATGGGATTAGCATAAGGTGGGATAAGGGCAAGGAGTGGCGATAGATGCAGCTGCAGAAGGCTGCCGTAGTGCCGTAGATGGGTGGAGGAAGCCATGTACGCTGGGGAGGGTGCGTTGCGTAGGTCGTTAGCCCAGCAACAAAGATAGCCAGAGGGTGAAGAAAACTAAACAAAGTATAAAATGAGAGCCGTCGGATGATATGTCGTGCTCTGAAGAAAAAAGAATGACAAAATGAATTGGTGTGGGAAAAAAAAGCAGGCCTGATCAATACTTTGGTGCAATTGTCCGACGAAGAGACGAGTATGCATGCTGCAAGCCCAAAAGAAAGGCAAGGTGGGCTTGGGCCGAAATGCAAACTAGCGCATCGCCGCGCAGGTGGTCATCATCCCTCATCAAAGTGCTTTGGGCGAGTGGCATGATGAGCGGCCGGATGCGGCATGCGGGCTCTCCCCCCGGCACATCACGGCGCCCGTGTGCGGCGACGGCCTACTGCTAAGAATTTGTTTCGGCCCACGACCGCGCGGAGTCCCTGGGCGGCACGACACCGCGCTCGTCAAAGCACGCGCCACTGGAATTGCTGCATCACGCTTCACTCAGTGGATAAGGCCTCGTTCAGATCCCAAATTTCAACTCACTGTACAAAAAAAAGATTCTCATTACATCAAAATGTCATAATATACATGGATTACTAAATGTAGATGAAATCAAAAACTAATTACACAGTTTTGTTGTACTCTACAATACGAACATTTTGAGCCTAGTTAATCAATTTTTGGACAATTTTTTACACATACAAACGAAATGCTACAGTGACACAATGATTATGAAGTGACACTGTACTCTCAAATTTGGCCTCCCAATTTTGGCGTCTAAACAACAAGGCCTCGGTAGGCAAGCCAACGGGGAACCGTGTGTGTGCGCGCGCGCTTCAGGACCTGCACGTACTCCAGGTCAATGCGCAGATTCGCTTACCTAAAGCGAAAGCGGCCTCCGAATTTTAAACTGCGAGCGGTGAGCGCCCAAGGACGACCACCGTGGCCACCACGACCGAAGGCCCAAAAGCTAAAGATACGATCGGACGCCAGCGACTAAGAGCAGCAAGCAAGTCCCGAAGAGCATCCGGCGGAGAGCCCGCATGCCGGCCGCTCACACTGGCACTGCGCTCCATCGAGATGGCGATCACCATCGCGCGTCCCGGCTCCGGCTGGGTTCGGGTTCCCTCCTCCGTGTCCCCCTCCCCACGCCGCCGCGGCCCGCCCTCCACCGTCCGCTGCGGCGGCGGTGGCGCCTCCCCGCCCCCCGCGTCCCCCGGCGACCCCGGCTTCGACAAGAACGCCTTCCGCCGCGACATCGCCCGCGGCGGCAACTACAACCGCCGGGGCTTCGAGCACAAGAAGGAGACCCAGGGCCGCATGGACCTCCTCTACACGAGTAATATATAGCACCTCCAAAGCTGCCTGCTTCCGCGAGCTCCATGGATCATCTCCAGCAAACCTATGCCGACGCCGACGCGTGTCTCATCTCGGTCGATGCTTGCGCGTGCAGGCGAGCTGATCGGGAAGGCGAAGGAGAGCGGGGGCGTGTACGCCGCCGAGGGAGGCATGGTGACCGTGAGGCTGGCGGACAAGTACGGCTTCTGCTTCGGCGTCCGGGACGCCGTGCAGCTCGCCTACGAGGCGTGCGAGCAGTTCCCCGACCGCCGCATCTGGCTCACCAACCAGATCATCCACAACCCAACCGTCAGCAAGGCACTGTACCCGACTCGTGCTTGCCTCTTCAGCTTTAATTTCCCACTGCTCATCGTCAGCGACGATCTTATTGAAAGAGATATCTGATAAATCTCTTGTGCGGAAAATAATATCAAGCGTAGTTTGGCTTAATATCGAATAAACAAAGCGTTGATGTGCAAGGTCATTTTTGGATTTTCAGAATTTGAAGGAGATGGGGATAGAAATCATTCCCGTTGTTTCTGGTATTAAGGATCTGGATGTTGTTGAAGAGGGGGATGTTGTCATATTTCCTGCGTTTGGAGCTTCTGTGGATGAGATGTTCAATCTGAACAAGAAGAATGTGCAGATAGTTGATACCACCTGCCCTTTGGTTTCAAATGTACACATGCCTCTTTCTTAGGGGAAAAAATACATTGCATCAACCTATTTTATTTCACTTGGGTTTCAAATTAGGATTGCCACCGTTCTTCTTTGTTTACTTGATAATTTTGCTTGGATCAGTGTCATACTGTTGTTGTATCTGACTGATGGACTCTGTGGTTCAAGCTTAGGTTGTGAACATGATAGAAAGGCACAGGAAGGGTGATTATACTTCTATCATCCATGGGAAATATGCCCATGAAGAGACTACTTCCACTGCCTCTTTCGCAGATAGGTACATCATCATGAAGAATATAGCAGAGGTACATCATCATGTCTGATGCGTTTGTATTTAGCTATAGTAACATATTTTTTGTTAGATATTGTGTCGAATATTTGATGCGTTTGTATTTAGCTATAGTAACATATTTTTTGTTAGATATTGTGTCGAATATTTGTACGAGTCCGGTTACGACGGGACTTGGAGTTGTATTTAGCAGTATATGGTAGAGTTCGTGTCAAACTCTGTAACCTGGGCCTCCTCATAAATATAAGAGGGGGGCTGCTGTTGTAACCATGACGACATAGCGACAGGCTCGTAGGGGGAGGCGGCACGTTGCCGGGACCCCGGAGGGACCGGTGTTGCGGTTTGGGGAGGAGCGCCCGTAGTCATGCCCTGGGGATGTAGGCTTCGGCTGAACCTCGTTAGCAAAGATCGTGTCTCCGGTGTCGTCTGTGATCTCGCAAGTTCGTCTCGGTAGATTCAATCGGCGCTTCCGCTGGAGGAGATTAGCGGGCGGCTCGTCGTCGCGAGGGCTAATTTTCTCACAATTTTCTTCCCTCACGGTAATGCCTTATGTGACAGTAGCTTTTTCAAATGTCATAGGCGAGGTATGTGTGTGATTACATCCTTCAAGGCCAACTTGATGGGTCTAGCTCAACAAAGGAAGAACTTCTTGAGGTGAGGGCCAAGCCCAACAGAATCATGGATGATCTTACTGTTATTTTAGGATCAAATAGCTCTGACTTATGGAGGGCTCTGAAATTGCAGAAATTCAAAAATGCTATATCTCCAGGATTTGATCCTGATTCTGACTTGGAGAAAGTGGGCGTTGTAAATCAAACAACAATGCTGAAAGGAGAAACTGAAGAAATCGGTAAGTTATATTTTCTCCCCAGGATTATTGACTGTGATGTTCTCACATTACACATATATGTGGATGCCTTCATTTTGCAGTTGTACCAAGTTTGACAATACTGCTATGCATTTCAGGACTTCTGGTTAAGAAAACTATGATGCGCAAGTATGGTGTTGAGAGTATTGACGAACACTTCATTAGGTTTGACACCATTTGCAATGCCACTCAGGTAAAACTCTGTAAAAGATAATCTCTTTGTCTGCTCCTCGGTGTGCTCCAAGTTTGTGTCTGAATGCGCCTGGCTATGGATACCATTGATCACGCGCTAGCTTTATATTCCTTGTCAAATCAGGAGAGACAGGATGCAATGTATAAGCTCGTGAACGAGAACGTTGATCTTATACTGGTTGTTGGAGGATGGAACTCCAGTAACACCTCTCATCTGCTAGAAATCGGAGAACTCAGTGGAATCCCATCTTACTGGATTGATGGAGAGCAAAGGATAGGACTGGGGAACAAGATCAACTACAAGACAAAGGTATACTTGGACGTACACCTGATGCATTTCTATTTTGATTGATGTGTGTCTAGTGTACACTCCATGAAGTGCATGCAGTGAACCACAAGTACAGAGTGTAGAGAAGGGTGACAATAAGATTCAAGGCATTTGAGATTACAGTCCAGTATACCTGTGTGATTTATGGGTGAATTGGATTTGCCTGACAGGATGGCATGGTGGTTGAGAAAGAGAACTGGCTGCCCTTAGGACCCATCACAGTTGGAGTCACTTCTGGTGCCTCCACACCGGACAAGGTAACATAGCAAATCTAGTTGCAGTTTTTTTTTAATTTTGTAGAAAATAGAAAGGGCAAGTAGGGCGTCCTGAAGCAGACCAATCATCACAGTGTTCAGCAGCTATACTGTACAGTGTAACTGACGCCAAATTCATACGTACGCAGGTCGTCGAGGACGCGCTGCAGAAGGTAGTTGAGATCAAGCGTCAGGAACTTGATGGAACATCATCCGAGCAGCATTAGAGGTAGATTCAGGGCCTAGTGACTCTCGAGGCGCGCGAATAAGAAGCTGAGCAAGCTCCACATACTGTACTACATAATTTTCTACTGGCTGCTTGGATCCCTGATGGCCGTCCAAACAAGCCATGCTGTCGTGTTCGTGTAAGAGTAACAGAAATATAGTTTTCGGGTGAGCGTGAGACGCTGAGACTCCATCAGTTCGTTCTACTAGCATGTGTGTGCATCTTGCTGTGTTTGGACTGTGAAAGGTTGAAGAAATTAAAGCAGGCGCATGGAAACCTCGAGCAGCTTGGAGAGCATGACGTCATGTATTGCTCTCGTTTTTCCAGGTCGACGCCGTCTGTATTGTTGCTCTAATCAGATCAGACTGCGCGGAACGTGGCAGGCCCGATCTCCTGGCTCGTTCTGGGCAGGCCACCCGCTGCCGCCGAACTGCGCGGCGCCGGCGCCGGCGGGCGGCGGCACTCGATCTCCGGGGCACATCATATTAGCCGGTGCCCGGCTCCGCAAACGCCGGGTGGGTCACGGCGCTGCCGCGTTTCCACGGCGTGGGAGTAGTGTTCCTGAAGTCATTTCCATGTGCTCAGGCCAATCTCGCTCATGGGAAGTCATTTCCATGTGGGCGCCGGCTGTGCGAAGACGACGACCTGACCCTCCACTCCAGACGAGAGAAGTAGGGTAGGGAAGCCATGCGAGTGCACACTCAGAAGTGTAATAAGCTTGCACAGCGACGACCGGAGCCCGTTTTCGACGCACATGTTCTCGTACTCGACCTCACGTGTTGCGCCACTCCGCAGCATGCAGGGGCTCTCCGTTTCCATGCACGTGTAGACCGTTTTGGTGCGAGCGATGAGGATTGTTCAGCGTGACAAGCATGTGTTTGGAACGAAGACGCATAACTTGACCACCGGCCGGCGTCACCATCTTGGTTCTGTACGTTTGTAATAATCAGCTAGCTAATCCCTTTGGGTGACTTTAACAGAGCGCTAATCACTTTTGATGACAGAAAACCATTCTGCTCAACTACAGCATACTCGGGGATTATAGCTAGCAGGACATCATGTACTAAGCTATGTACTGCGCGCCATAACGCGCCCGAGACGTGTGATCGCCACGCGCAATCAGCAGTTCAGCACAGTACAAGCAAAAGTGGAGAATCAAGCAACCCAATCGTGTTTGTGGCGATGCGTGCGTGCATCCCACTCAATAGCAGCGCACTATCACAGAGTGCCCTCACGAACGTGTCAGCTAGCAGTTCCGCCGTCCTGATACACTCTAGCACCGGCCCGCAAAAATTCAGATCCTCGCAAACAAAGTTCAGGCTCCCCTAATAAGTCCTCACAATTTGGGCGCTCAGGAAAACGTGGTGACCCGTCGCCTCCCCTTGGCGTCCACCGTGAGAAAATTGGCACGGCGCAAGAGGACAGGGACCGGCGGCCCTGCCAGCCGAGCCACGGAATATCCCTCCCGTTCCACAGGGCCACGGCGTCCAAACGGCCGTGAGGCGAGAGCCGCAGGGATAAGAGCGCGCGGGTCCCCGGGCCCGGGGCGGCTAATCCCACTCGCCGTCCGCCTCCCGCTGCTGCTATTTCCGCCCGCTACTGCGACGCCTCCGGCCACGAGGCCCACGCCCGCGATGGCGACCATCACCACGCAGCTCCGCTCGTCGCTCCTCTCGCCGGCGGCCTCCACGGGAGGGAGCAGCCGGCAGCGGCGCCGCCGCGCGCGCCCCAACTCGGTGCGCTGCGAAGCGTCCCCGCCCGCGGGGGCGTCGGCGGCCGCGTCGCTCGACCCGGACTTCGACAAGAAGGCCTTCCGCCACAACCTCACCCGCAGCGACAACTACAACCGCAAGGGCTTCGGATACAAGAAGGAGACGCTCGAGCTCATGAGCCAGGAGTACACCAGTGAGTACTAGTACCAGTAGTGAGCTCTGCCGCGGGGGGAGGGAATGGTTTGCAGGCCGATCCATTGATTTTTCATCCTAATTGATTGACGAGGGGGTCCGAATTTTGTCTTGCAGGTGATGTGATCAAGACGCTCAAGGAGAACGGCAACCAGTACACATGGGGCCCCGTCACCGTGAAGCTGGCCGAGGCCTACGGATTCTGCTGGGGCGTCGAGCGCGCCGTGCAGATCGCCTACGAGGCGCGCAAGCAGTTCCCCGAGGAGCGCATCTGGCTCACCAACGAAATCATCCACAACCCCACCGTCAACAAGGTAACAAAATCCCTAGGCTAGGTGACGACTGGCTCTTAGGAACAATAGAACGAGCTTGCCATATATGAGGGGGGAAATTAATGGTACCGTGGTTTCTCTTGTGTATACGAGGACAACTGTGGTTAGCGATCATCGCTATGATTATGCAAATTCGGTCTTCCTATACCTGTATCTGCACGAATAATGAGATTATGTGCAATATAGGGATAACTTGCAAAATTCTACTTGTGACCATGTTCATTGTTCAACTCCAGCTCCATTGGCTCTCAGTGTTGATTTAGGCCCTGTTTGGTTCTCGGCGTCACATCGAATCTGATTTTGCTAATTAGAAGTATTAAACATAGATTAATTAAAAAACAGGGCTGTTTTACGATACGGATGTATTAAGCCTAATTAGTCCATGATTAGACAATGTAATGCTACAGTAATCATATGATAATTATGTGCTAATTATAGGTTAATTAGGCTTGTTAGGTTCGTCTCGGGGAGTAGACATGACTTATGCAATTAGTTTTATAATTTACTTATATTTAAGAGTAAATTGCACCCACCATACAAGAACTTGTATGGTTGTATCATTTTAGTCTAACTAGTTGTAAAACGTGCAAATTAATACACAAACTTGTCATTTTTGTGCATGTACAGTCACATGTATACCACATAGCGTATTTTATGACCTGTTGCTTTAGGAAAACCATGACAACACTAATGTCTATATCTCTGAAAATGGTAACTTCTCCGCCGTGTTTCTAAAAGATATTCCCCCTTTGAAAAGAGCTAAATTTAAAATAGAAAAACTCAACAATTGCGATATCCATTTTGTGTGTGGATGAAGCTAGCAATAGAAGCCTCTCACTCCAGGAAGCACCGAAGAAATAGGCAATTAGGCATAGGATGATTAGCAAATAAATGGGAAAAAATACTCGCAGAAAACAAATATAAAAATTAGTGTGCTTGTGATGGTGCAAAAGATCAACGCATCCATGCGCATTGCAGCAGACTTGATACTGGGTGACATCCATATTTTTTACTGAATATGTATTAACAAAATCATGAGAGTTTAATAAAATTGGACATAGAACATGATGTCATGTATCTGCCACCTTAAATCAATGACTGTGAACCAAACTAATCATGTGGACTGCCATCATAGCAAAATACGCTTCATGGCGTATATTTGACCGTAGATGCGCACACTTGACAAGTTTGTGTACCTATTTGTATGTTTTATAACTTGTTGGACCAAAACGATACAACAATATAAGTTGTTGTATGATGGGTGCAATTTACTCTATATTTAATGCTTCTAATTATCATATATTTGAGGGACTAAACTTTAGTCCCTAGGATCCAAACACCCCCTTGTGTGCAAAGCAGAAGCCATAGCCTCCACACCTTTTTTGTTGCAAGAGTTAACTAACCTGAATTCTTGTGATTGGGCATGCAGAGGCTGGATGAGATGGGTGTAGAAATTATTCCTGTTGATGCGGGTATCAAGGATTTCAATGTCGTTGACCAAGGCGATGTTGTTGTGCTGCCTGCATTTGGAGCTGCCGTGGAGGAGATGTACACACTAAATCAGAAGAAAGTACAGATAGTTGATACAACCTGCCCTTGGGTTTCAAAGGTATAGTATTTTGCTTTCGGAGACCCCCATTGTGTTAAGTCTTTTATGCCACTTGGCACTCGTTTTTCCTCAACAGAGAAAAACTCTATATCAGGATGATGAAATGGGTTACTCCATATAGGTCTGGAACATGGTTGAAAAGCACAAGAAGAGTGAATATACTTCAATTATTCACGGAAAGTATTCCCATGAAGAAACTGTCGCCACTGCTTCTTTTGCAGGAAAGTACATCATAGTGAAGAATATAGCAGAGGTACTTATAACGAGTCTTATATTTTTTTTCTGTTCTTTCGGACTTCGTATTGAAGGCATCCATACATTAAGAAAGCTGAAATGTTCTCAACTTTAACAGGCAACCTATGTGTGTGATTATATACTTGGCGGCAAACTTGACGGGTCTAGCTCAACAAGAGAGGCATTCCTTGAGGTAAGGACTGAGGACCTTACTCGGGTTATCTATTTACTGGCATGCTGGAAATGAACGGCTAATTAAACTGTTTGATACACAAATGCAGAAATTCAAAAATGCTGTTTCTCCGGGATTTGATCCTGATGTTGATCTTGATAAGGTGGGCATTGCAAATCAAACAACAATGCTTAAAGGAGAAACTGAAGACATCGGTGGGTTATGTTACCCGTCTCTGCTGGCTTTATAGCTATATGTTCTGATTTATGCAACACAAATGGTTTTAGCATTTGATTGTAATGTATGATTTATAGGGAAACTTGTTGAGAAGACTATGATGCAGAAGCATGGAGTTGAAAATGTCAATGATCACTTCATGGCCTTCAACACTATTTGTGATGCTACTCAGGTAAGTGTGTTTTTTTCCAACATATATGACAGTTTGCACAACCCGAAGTCTTCTACCTTGATCTGACTCTCTGAGTCTCACCCATTCAGATATAGCATGTGATGCATTCAAAACATGTGGTTTCTTGATAATTTCAGAAACTGGTCGATTCTATATTTTCTAGGTGTACTCCATTGCTGAATGAGAGTTTGTACTTTAGGGCATAGGATTCTCACTTTCCAAAGAAGTTTGCGTTCCAAAATTGCCCATGTTCATGTTTGATAGACATACCACTGCATGTTCTCATTGATAACGTGGTATGTAGTCACAAAAAAAACACACAAACCAACCGACACCTACTCCATTGATACTTTATGCAATATATCTAAAAGGTAACATACAGTTGATAGTAGCTGTTAGTCATTCATGGTCCAATACAATCCCCGTGGACATTCAGCCTGCAAAGGAAGCTGAGACAGCTATATTGCATATCCTTATCTTACACCAATGTTATATGGATGATGGTTGATTTAATTTGCTCCACTTTTGGTTCTAGAAAATGTTTCTTTAGGAGATGGATATGTATACTTGTTTTGACATATGCTATATTGATTTACATCCATCCATTTGATACCTCAGGAAAGACAAGATGCTATGTATCAACTGGTGAAGGAGAAGGTTGACCTTATTCTGGTTGTTGGAGGATGGAACTCCAGTAACACATCTCATTTGCAAGAAATTGGAGAACTCAGTGGAATTCCATCCTACTGGATCGACAGTGAGCAAAGGATTGGCCCAGGAAACACGATCAGCTACAAGCTAAATGTACTTCCTAATACCCTCTATCTAATCAGTGTTTCTTTCAAAAAACAGTAGAATTTTTTAAGATATTTTGCGTTGAATAATTTGGAAACTAAAAAAGGTGAATTAGAAGAATTACTGAAATTTGGATTGTTTAACAGCATGGTGAACTTATCGAGAAAGAGAACTGGTTACCTGAGGGGCCTATTACAATCGGTGTTACTTCTGGTGCCTCAACTCCAGACAAGGTAATGTATAGCTGTACTGATCGAATTTAAATGTTCCTTTTCTACATTGCCTGCTAGTACTGGTGCACATGTTATGCAGAATGGATAAACGTAAATCCGTGTAGCAATAATGTGAACGTTCTGCTTATGCAGGTTGTTGAGGATGCCCTTCAGAAGGTATTCGAAATCAAGCGTCAGGAAATTTTGCAGGTTGCGTGAATTCAACAGGAAAAGAGTGTAATATCTGATGGCTTGGCAAAGGTTAGTAGAACTGTTGCCCAGACAATGCTTGTACAGTAGCTAAGAGTTACCGTTTAGGCACGCACTATCACGAGGCACCGCCCTTGCGCTCGGATTTACAGTCTGGTGGAAACGAAAAATGCTGTAATCATTGGTATGGATAACAGTTGCATCAGCTGTTGTAACTTTTTGGTCCTTAAATTAGTCTCAGGGAAGGGAAGTGTCTCTTCCATATGAAGAATATCTGATGTGCTAGTTCGTGCATTGAGCTCAGATGCAGGATTTCCTGTTCCTACACGAATTGCAAAAAATGTAGAGTTCCTGTGTACAATAAGCTTCTGTCCAGTCTTGATAATGATGTGTCACAAACTGTTAAAGAAATCGTAGTGGAACTTTCACTTACTCTAGTGTTTTTCCTTTTGTTTCTCATGTTGCTCCTTCACTTCAAAACATGACACGTCAAGCTTGCAGTGCTTGATGTCCAATGGGTCATTCTTTCAAGGCCAATCTGTAAATCTGACGTGCAAAAGGACCCTCTGCGTGGTAGGCTTAAAGTAACGAAGCAACACCTTCCCAAACGGAACAGAAACAGAAATTCAGAATTGCCCTTTTCTTACCATTAGATAGCTAACTTTTTTGTTAATAACAAAACCAATTTGTTAATTAAACTAGTTATTAAAGGTAGTGACGACTGGAAGCAGAACACCACCAGACGTCCCAGACCGCAGGGTCGCCTCACGCCCACGATTTCGCGCACTCGGAGTGCGCCGGCCACCTGAGCTCCGCCTCCCTGCCGTCCAGCCGCCTCGCGGCGTGGAGCACGGCCCTGAGGTCGGCGACCTTGGCCCGCTTGGTGCGGCAGCAGTTGGCGTGCACGGTGGCCACCTGCGCCGCGTCGCGGCTGTCCTGGCAGAAGCCGCTGAAGCGCGCCGTGTCGAGGACCCGTGCGCGCACGCCGAGGCGGCGGAGCACGCCGCGCCGCTTCATCCGGTTCAGCACGTCCTGCTCCTTCATGCCCGGCGAGCCCCGCCGCGCCGCGTGCCACTCGTCGAACAGCGCCACCGTCCGCCCGCTGGAGGCCACGAAGAAGAAGCCCGTGTTCAGCTCGTTGCCGACGTAGTCGTCCGCCGCGCCGTTGAACTTGTCGGAGCTGATCAGGAGGTCCTCGCCGTCGCCGATCTCCAGCATCGGGAACGGGTTCCTCAGCCACATCACGTCCATGTCCTTGCAAAATCAACACACCAAAATCTAAAGCATGTAGCAATGGAGATATACTGGTACTACCAAAAGCTCAGACGTACACGCACAGTGAATATGAAGCTGTAGCCGTGCTTGAGGACGTCGCCAAGGAAGCGGATCCGGCGCCACATCATGCGTATGAACCCGTCGGACATGTAGAGCTGCTCCGACGAGAGGTCATCGTCGCCGGCGCCGTCCCTCTGGCGGAGCAGGTAGCACCGGAGGCCGGCGAGGCTCCTGCACCGCCGGAAGGCCTGGCGGTCCATGGCCACGAAGAGGACGTGGTCGATGAGCTGCGCGGTGCCGTCCCCTTCCCTCAGGCTCTGGAGGAAGAGGTCGAGCAGTCCGTCCTCCTCCGCGTACGCCTCGTTCAGCACCGTCAGGATCAGCGTCCTGTTCGCGTACGCCGCGCCGCGCAGCGCCACCTCCAGGTCGTCGGGAGCGAAGGCCTGATGATATGATGCCAACCCGTTTTGTCAATGCCACGAATTAATAATTAAGCTGGGGTTTATGGCTGATTAATTAGGCTGCAGTAAACATCCTGAAAAAGAAGAAGTGATGTTTTGAACACTAGAATTAGACTTGCCGATGATCGGCGGCGCCACATGTTGTACTTCTGCTCCTTCCCGGCGTCGGCGGCCGGAGAAGACGTCGCGTACGTCCAAAGCACGACGACGACGCAGACGGAGGTGAGGGCCACGACACGGCTCAGTGTGCAGTGCTGCGGTCGATATAATATCGACATGCCCATTGGATTGGATCAATTTGCCCGCTCGCTCGCTCGCTCTCCTGGTCCTTGGTGATGTAGAAGAGGTAGTTCGATCACCGTAATGTCCCCGATGGGGACGAGAAGGCGCGTGGTATATGGCAAGACCTGTGCATGGACGATCACGAGAAGATTGCAGCAAACCTACCGATTGGCACCGACGGTTTATCACGTACAATTCACCACCAGGTTCCCCAAATCAGATATGATAAAATGTATGGAAATGCATGACGACGTGTACCCGCCGCTCTCCAGCCATTGCGGTCATGCTGCACCGTGCCGGCATGAGTCAATGGCCTTGCTACGGATCCATGCCTTTGCTACACTTCCACAGCAGCAGCAATGCAGCATGATCACACATTAATCCCCCGCACACTGAAAGAAATTACTGTAAAAGGCGGCAGCACAATTATATGAACGAATTTAAGCCAGGCGAGGAGTTGAGCCACAGTATTGGGTGTTTGGGATCATGAATGCGCTTCAGGCCGACGACACCAAAAGACATGAGACACAGCACAGGGGCTCTCATTGAAATGATTCTGTTAAGGATCATGGATTACAACACACATCAACCTTTACATTCCCTTCACTATTTCTGAAGCGAAAACCAAAAATCTACCATCCACCTCCATCTGCCCCAACTCCCCTCTTCCAGTCAGACTAACCTTCTAACAAAGAGCCCACTCCAACACAACTTGTACACCAGGCAAACCCATCTTCAGGTGCCTAGGTGAAATGGACCTACTACTTCCCGTATCCTACAATTGGGAAGTAGTGGATGAAAGGAAAAAAGAAAAGAAAAAGAATATGGGGTAGAACTTGGGTAGAACAGTCAATTATACTTTACACAATCTCTGAGCTTCAGCCAGAGGACGAGGGGAAGAAGCTCCAGAGATGTTATAACCAGAAAGACTTCTCACCATATCCTGTGCATGGAACACCCCTCTCTTCTTCTTCCCTCTTGCTAAAAAGGGTCTGATCTGAGCAATCCAGACCCGCTCCACAAGCTGTATTGTACAATTCGCAAGCAGAGTAGCATACCCGAAGTCTGTTGTCACCATCCTCATCACACCGTTGAATTGAGATCTGATGAGAGGAATTCAATCAGGGCAAGTTAATTCATTGCTAGATGACGAATTTGCCAAAATCACATTAGAAAATTGTTTCATCTTCCCCAAATGACAAAAGCAGCATAATTGATGAGACTAGATAAGGTTGCAAGGACATCCCCTATAGGCTATACTAGCAATTAGCTTAAATAGCACCACGGTTAGCATAAGTTACATCCTAACATCTATTTTGTATGCATGCTTATCGCTTGCTGGTTGAGTGAAATGTTTGGGCGGAAAAAAGGTACAGGGAAAACATGATAAATATGATAGATAAAAGGTGGAAGAAAGCAATACCCAGCAGGCCAGCCGCTTCGCCGCTGCTGCACAATTGGCGTTGTTGAAGAAGTTAAGGAAGGTCCTTCCACTTGGCATCAACCTATTGTAATTTGGCACCAGAACTACAGCTTCAAGCTGTTGTAGTATACTGAGTTCACTTGGTGCACAATGCTGCCCATCAGAATCTCTAACTAGTACATCATGACACATTGACAGGCTGGGTAGGATTGTAGAACCCTTCTGACAAGTGTAGCCCGCATAATCTGAACATCGGAACTCACATTTACCATTATCACAAACCCCTCCATGCAAACTACATTGTTCATCACAAACCGCTGCATAAGAAGAAAGGAGGATGTTACTTCTTGCTTACATGAATAAGAACAGAGCAATAATTGTGAGCCAACACAAAATATAGTTTGCATTCACCATGCTCGTGAATCCAACCCAGCAATCAAAGTGTGCATTTAGTTAAAAAAAACCAGTAGTCAAAGCTTCACCTGTTGAGCAGTCAATCCCTGTCCATCCACTTTGACATTCACAGATCCCATTAGCTCTGCATACACCATGGCGACTGCAGTGGTCTGGGCAAGATCCTGTTCATCACATCAACAGTATTTAGTGAATTTGTGACGTATAACAGAACGAACACAAAGCATATAAGGAGGCTGTGACTGAAATTTCAACAGTTTCCAAACATCAGAATGTTGTTGCATCCTCTAAACTCAGTGTCAGATTTGCAAGAACCAATACATTTTATGCAGTTCATACTATTTATAAAAATGGTAGATGTTTACATGCCGCCTAGTCATTTCATCCTGATTAACAAATGACAATAGACAATTAGACATGAAGCAAAACAACAGAAAACTGCATGCCACTTCTCTGGGCTATTCATGGTATTGCTTGACTCTGAAAGTATCCCTTGAACACCCAACTCATTTATTTTTAAAGACGCTCCTTTCCTAAATAGGTGCCACTTTGGAGTGTCTACAGCCGAGAGCCTGGGAGCTTGGACTACCCAAAACACAAGTATTAATATATGTCATAGAAATTGATATTTTTAGATTTTTTGTTACAGTACTTCCATAACATTATATAATTCACATGATCTTTACTAACCCATCACTCTAAAATAATGATCAGAACATTATATAGAAATGGTACAAGTGATTAGAATGACATCTTAGGAACAGCAGTAGTTTAACATTAGAGATGATGACAAAACAGTGATCATTAGAAAAAAAAACACACATCCAGAAGCCAAGGGGTAGCAGATACTCACTTCTGCTGCAGTCACGACCATGAAACCCAGGGAAGCAGTGACAAGTCCCATCAATGCAGTCACCATTAAAACTACATGATTTGGGACACTGGCCAGTCACTGGGACTGGCACAGTATTACACAACTCATGATACGCCGGGCAAATCAATTCTCCTTCAGCACAAAATTAACTTGTATAAGAAAAGGAGATGCTGATGTGATACACCTTAAGTAACAACACTCACCATTGAATCCTGGGAACTGAACAGGCCCACCCAACTGTGGACATGACTTCCAGATCCCATCAACAGCAACCTAAACAGCACAAATTTACAAACACAGGACAAGATAAACTTTAGAAAAAAGTTAGGAAGCTACTCCAGCTCGACATCAGATATTGCTATGCACCTAATTAGGAAAAGGTAAGATATTGTCCATTCCGAAATAGTAACACAACCATTGAAACTGCTGAAGGGTTGTCTTCAATACTCACCACCCCAAACTCTTTGAGGTGTACAACTATATTTATGGTATCACGATGAACAACCGGAATAGTAAAGGAATTTCAGCACAAGAAACCCTAAGCTGATGGGACCCAAAGAATGCAAAGTAAGCATTGTGCAAACTGGAAGAATGAACTATGAAGTATATTCACCTCTAATGAGTTGTTTGTGCAGCGATGTTGATAACAGCCATTTCCTTGGGTCATAGATCCACGGACAAAGCCCGTTCGCACTAGAGTTGAGGCCATGCACCTGCTTATTAACAAATCTAAAGTTACAAGAACCTCATCAATGTAATTGAGCATATAACCAAATTCTTGTCTGTGACCTCACCTTGAATTACTTCCTCGCACTTCACCTAACATTCTGTCAGGCGCTCGTGCGCTATTTACATCAGTGCATGAACCATCAGAATAGGCAACGTAATATGTGCAGTAGTCTGCTAATGAAGACTGACCACCTGCAAACATCAAATTCTGAACATAAAATCATATGCAAACAAACTTAAATCCAATTGAGAAGATCAGAAAGCATGACAGCTAAAGACATCACAAAAAGAGCAATGTTCTAAATACATGCTGACTAGGCCATATACTAGAAACAGACCCCTGCATGTTACTGTATAACTGCCGTCTTACTTGTTAGGGCCATAAATCACTGCTTGGTGGGTGCCACCCACATATAAATTTTTAGAACCATGCAAACAAAAAGGTGCTACTTGTCCCTTTTTGCCCTATGGCAGTGGTTGGATACCTCAGCGATGCTATTTGTCCAAACTTACTAACGCGAGGAGTTTGTTTTTGTTACAGTGTAGATATAGAGTCCATGATACATTGTGGCTAATATATAAAAATGGAATATAAAATTATGCGCAATAATAGTCTTGAATGATTGTGTTCACTAAAGGATTCCAACAGCCTAGGCAAATTAAAGAACCAATTGCTCAATCATGACCTTCCTTTGTTTGTGATGGGGGCTCATCATATCCCCATTTTGACCAGACAAAAGGTGGCACATTAGGAGTGCATATCAAATTCTCAGATTTTTCAAGGTGACCAATTGCTCATGCACCCACCTCACTGACTACAGATCTAGCAGTTCCGAAAGTACTACTAACCCAATTGATTCATTAACCCAGCTAGAACAGTAATTGATTCCAACTGTGGTGTAATGAAGCACTTCCTAGATCAGATAAGAGTGTGTTTGTCTGAAATAGGTACAAATTTTGTTTTCATTTCAAGTCTCCACATCATTTAGCATCCTGTTTAATGTCAGAATGAAGATAAACTATGCTACATTATGCCATACCTTTATTGGCTTGGGGAAAATATTGAGCCCATTTGGGCAAGTCCCCACTATAGCTTACTATAGGGCAGTAACCTTCTGCCTCCCTATTATATGTGCATCCTGATAGTTGAGTTGTGTTGCAATGGTATGCCCCTTTCCACGAATTGCAAGGAGATATAGCAAACTCTGTTCCCTGATTCCGACCCCAATCTAAATGCTCAGCCATGCTGTAATTAGCTTGATACCATCCGCTGTCCTCCAATAATGCTAAAGTCATTCTTGAAACCACCGATCTTGTATCCACAGACCCAGTCATGATCTCGTTCATTAAGAGTCTTTTCTCCCAATGTGAACCTAATAGTATGCCCAATGTCAATAAACAATGGATGGTGTTTCGAAACTTGCATGATATAAACATATACCAGTGAATCCAAAAACTCAAACTATGAAGGACTCATGCTATGTATCTACCTGAGGTACCCCTGCCTCCCCCATCTTCCAATTCCAAACCAGTGAAGTTTTGGGAAAATGCCTAACACAACAAGCAAGAAATCGGTTAGTCTACATTTATTGTAGTTTTTTTTCCTGAGAGCGTGAAAATGAAAAACACCCACAGCCAAAATGACACGAAAGATTTAACAGTCTTCACTTCACATCTTTAATTACAACTTACTCCATAGTGATGTCTGGAGTGCATGACAACACGAGGTAAGACAACACGAGTAACCATTCTTCCAAGCTTTTCGTCCAAAGTCTGAACAGTAACCTGAAGGAACAAATGGAAAACATTGAAAAAAGGGGAATAATGTTATCATTAGAAAAGATAAAACAAAGTATTTTAGCACGGGTTTCACTTTTCAGGCTATGTGATCCAGTGAACAGGTATGTTTTTCAAGTAGAGATTACTATGAGACAAGCTAATGACATGTGATAGTTCCCAAAGCTCTTTTCCCTCGGGGCTCAAACCATTCTTCACAAATGTCGGCCTGGTACACTAAGCATGCCATGTTGCACGGAACTTGCTTGTAGTTATCTCATAAGGCAAGTCACGGCAATTATTATAATATAAACACTCAAGAATCTCAAATCTTTCTATATGTGAACCAAAAAGTTTTATCGTAACTCCCAACCTTCAACTTATAATCACTTGTATGCTTGAAGTATTTAGATTTTCTAAGGCATATCCTATAAGCCACCATATGGTAACTGCCAAATAGCCTATTCAACAAATGGGTAAAGCTGACACTGCCCATCAAATTTGTTAGCACTTTAGTCATGGGGGGTTATGAGCATTAGGGTTTTTACTAAGCAAAAGAAAATGTATGAACAGAATAGAGTGAGGAAAGACATTGCTGAGTACCTGGCCACGTCTCCTTTTCCTTTCATCACGAAAATGTGTGAAGGCATGAGGATCAAAGCCTAGAACATGCATGACCTCGTGTATTAGCGTAGCCGAAAGTAATGTTTCTGCTTCGGCTGTCAAATGGCGAGGGGCCACATTAACATGTCCTAAAAGCGAAAGGAACATACATGTTGGGTAAGAACAGCATTATAAACTCTCCCACATTTGAATGTTTGTATGAAAGTCTGTGTTGGTTGACAAACCTGCAATGGCCCGACCCCACTGGTCACGTTCACAGGCAACAGCCCATGCAAGGGTGTTACCTGTCGTCGGTCTAGTTGTTACTAAGAGGACTAAATCAGCGTTAGCAACACCATCTGTCATTCAAGAGAAATTATATGACAATATGGAGTCAGGCAATTAGAGGCAAGACTGAGAAAACAACTCATTGTAACGATGAATTACCTTCAACATAAGCATGGGGGAGCTGTACACCTCCATCCTGGCCACAGGCTGAGTACCCACTGAGCCGCAGGTTCCCCTTGACAGGTTCAACAGCTAGCGCTTTTCTAAACCACTCTACTGTTTGACCCAGTGCCTGTCAAATGACTCAATTCAACATACAAAACGGAAGTCAGCAACACGTGGGGATAGGAAAGTGACATCTTCTGTAACAGCCGAATTAGTTGGAGTGTTTTTAACTGAAGTTGCAGAGAGGGACAACAAAAGGCACAAGAGAACTGCACCTTCCGGAGCCGTTGCTTCTTGTCCTCCCCAGCTATGTCCTCAAGGGTACAATTGTACCAGCAGTCTCCCACCAGTGGTGGATCGCCATGAGGATCGCATATAGGTGTTCCTGGTGCTGACGGTACAGGAGGCTCGCCAAGCTACAAGACAGAAACAAGAAGTTCAATGTAGTTACTTAACAAAACAGCTGCTTACGTAATGACAAGCTAATGCGACAAACGGACCTTCACAATGTCACCAACTCTTTTACAATCTCGGTCAGGTGAATGCCCAACGGCATCATAATTGAGATATATGCGTATTGGCTTCCTGACATTCCTCTGTGGAGCATGCGAAGACGACACACCCAGCAAGTGTCGTCCTATTTTGTGATCCGCTTTCTCCCGATACTCTTGGTACACTTGCGGCATGACAGAGTACTCCTTCCGACCAGCTCGCCGCCGCTGGTGTAGTATCTCGTCATGGATGCAAGAGTGGCTAAGGTAAGCATCCTTTTCTCCAGATTCCACGTCTTGCGGAAACAATGCTTTGCTTTCACCAGAATCCGCACCAGCTCCTTGAGTCCAGACTAGAATCAACACAATCTGCAGCAGTTGAAAATGAAAGGGAATTGTCAAGATCAATACAAACGAGCAGCTCCTGTCAACAGCACTTGACGGCAACCTATTAGAACCCATAAATATTTGCAGCTTGAAAAGCAAACATCAAGAAATCCGCCTAAAATGATCAAACTCTGATCTAACTATAATTGGTTGTGGTCCAAACATCCAAAAATAGCTCCAGGACTACTTGCCCCAAGAGTTCGGGGGGGGGGGGGGGGGGGGGGGGGCGAAACAGTAAAACCCTATACGCAGCAGCAAGTCTAATCTCCCAAATCAAACTCGGAACACTAGACGCGCATCAGCCCATGCCAAATCCGCCCAGAGCAGGCTCAAACCCCTGGAATTTCTCGACCATTTCACCCCAAATCCACCAACTGCGAGTCATCCACTCCCGACGCCCGCCCGCGGAACCCGCACCGGATCGAGGCAGCAGCTCACCTCGACGCCCACGAGCCAAAGCACCCTCCCGCGCCCGCCGCGGGGCGGTGCCCCGGCATCCATGCACGCAGCCGCCCGCAGCGCCCCGCCGCTCCCATTCACGGCCTCGCCCGCGACGCCGCGGCCGCGAGCCTCCGTCTCATCGCCCGCGCTGAACCCACGCCCCCTCTGCCTCCGCACCCACTCCACGCCCGCGCCCACCGCGCCCCGAGCCCCCCACGGGACCCGCGCGACGAGCGCAAGCGCAACCACCGCCCGCGCCTCGGCGGGCGGCCGCTGCAGCGGATCGAGGCCGGCCGGGTGGTGCCGGAACGATTAGGGTTTGGTAGCGCCCCGGGGAGCTGCCCGCCCGACGCGCAGAGGAGGGAGGGAGGGAGGAGGCGACGCGGGGAGGTGAGGGTGGTGGATTTAGTCGTGAAGGCTACTAGCAGCCGGGGCGCAGTGAGGAGGGGAGAAAGGCAGGCACAGGGCAGAGCCAGCCCAGCCAGCCAACAGAGCGGAGATATTATGAAACCGGGACAAAGGAATTACTGCATTTAATTTATTTCCATTTCCCCCCTCAGTTCAAGTCCTCTCCTCTCGCTGCCCGGTAGGGCTTCACGGCCGCAGCTTTTTGTACCAGGAAGCCGAGCGCGTGAGAGAGGCCGCGGGGTTGTGGCGTATTTACGGCCGCGTGCCACCGGCCCGGCAGCTGGGTGTAGACGCGGCGCGCACGGAGCTTTCGGGCGGAGACTCACCCGAGGGCCGTCTCGGGTTTTCCGTACCGTTGCGGCGAGTCGGCAGCGGTGGCTGGCTGCCTCCACTCGTTTGAAACTCTTGCCGTCCCGTTCGGCAGATTCTGTTGAGCGCCCCCTAACTTCCCTGTCTTTTCAGAGGCGAAAGGAAAGCCGCACGGAAACCCCTGACAGTGAAGTCTTACTATTTTTATTTTTCATTGGCGAAACTCCTTTTCAAATTGCAGCGCTTAATAATTAATAAAAATGAGCCGTTAATTGGTCACCTTGAGCCTTTCTGGAGAAGGAATTAAAAGGCGACAAGCACGCGCAGGTTTTACGCGAGTCGTATGAACTCGTACCGGGGCAGTAGTAGGAGTTCGTAATCAACGCATGCCCGTACAGGTGTACGACCGCGTGCTTCGCTTGGGGTTTTCCTCTATCCTGAGCGGCACCCGCACGTCCCATTTACGAGTGACAACGCCATGCCAATGCCACGCCACGCTTGGTGATTTCACCTCCACCGCCAGCGGGCACGCACCATCGCGGGATCGGCGGTTCGCGCTCGGGTGAGTGAGAGTGAATGATGCGGAGCACTAGGTGGAGTGCTGGACGACGACGGGCGAGCGGGATGATTGGGTCGGTTGCGCTTGCATCACCGAACACGGCGCGGTTGCGGGCCACCTAACCTAACCCACGCCTAATCCAACGCAACGCAACCACTCCCCCATCTCCCGTGGTCAAACCCGCCGCTGCCAAATGTCGCCGGCCTCCGCCGTCGCCACCAAGCAGCGGCGGCGGTGCGGGCTCCAACCAAGCAGCGGCCGCGATCTCGTGGGCTAGCATTTTCTACGGCCCGCGGGTGAGCCGCGTGTGGCGAGTAGTGAAAAAACGGCAGGGATCTGGATCGGTGCTGCGCTCACGTGGCCCACTAGACTACCTTATCCGGATGTGCGTGCGTGTGCGTGCGCTGCGGGATTTGATTAACGGGCGACAAAAGTTGTGCAGCTTTAGAGCAAGGCTAATAATACAGCTGTCAAATGGATTGTATGGTGTTGTCACATCACTTATAGCCAACTAAGTCTATCCATATAATAGGTTGGTTAATAAACATACTATTTGGCCCACCATCCACTCTCACAATATTTTTAGAACCTGTGGCTCAGCTGACTGTAAGTTTACAACCTACTTTCTTCTCTCCTTTCTCCTCTTTCCTTCACATAGGATTCAGCCTGCTTAGAGCAACTTCAACAACCTCTCTATTTTAAAAGCTAAATTTAGAAATTCTGGTCTTTTATAAAAATGAAAAACTCCAAAATCTTATGGAGTAATCCAAGAGCCTAGCTAAAACTTGGATAACAGTACCTATCAGGCCCACGAGACAGGCCTCGACCGCGAATGAATATTCATATGGTTCACATCGTGATCGTGAGAAAGAAAAAAAAGCTCTTCTTCACTGCAGGCCATTGAGCACATCATATGGTTCGATTACCAAGAAGATAAGCCTCCACGCTACACCCTCCTCATCCTAGGTGTGATTGGATCTTAGAGACTAAAGTTTAGTCCCTCAAAACAATTAGAAGCATTAAATATAAATTAATTATAAAATTAATTGCATAAGTCATATCTACTCCACGAGACGAACCTAACAAGTCTAATTAACTCATAATTAATATATAATTATCAAATTATTATTGTAGAATTATATTGTCTAATTATGAACTGATTAGGCTTAATAGATTCATAAATTAGTCCTCTAATACATTTTGTAATTAATTTATATTTAATACTTCTAATTAGCGTACCTGACGGGACTAAAGATTCTGGTCCTTGTAACCAAGCACCCCAAGCTATCGTCTTCCATATTCTTGCGGAAGCTGCTCCAACTCCTCCCGTCTATCCCTTTGCTAGCTAGCTACAAACTGCGCACGCAATGGCCACCGTCCTGAGCAGCCTCCGCGCGCCGGCCTGTTTCTCCCTCCGCCTCGCCCCGGCACCAGCACCAGCACCGGCCACCGTCGCCATGCCTGCCGCCGCCACCAAGACGGCGGCGGCCCGCGACACCAGGCTGCGCGTGCAGGCCACCTACAACGTGAAGCTCATCCTGCCGCCGCCACCAAGACGGCGGCGGCCCGCGGCATCAGGTTGCGCGTGCAGGCCACCTACAACGTGAAGCTTGGCCAGGACTGCGGCGCGAGAATGGCAAGGGAGAGCGGGAAGGTGCGCGGGAGAAGAAAACTGTGTGGGAAATCCCGGACGCGCGCGCAGGATGAGGGGGATGGCGAGGCCGACGCGCTCGGCAAATTTCCCGAGCGAAGAGGAGGGAAAAGCGAGCCGGATGCAGTAGCGAGGAGGAAGGCGAGTCTGTTGGATGGGGTTTTCTTTGGTGTTTTTGTTTTTTTACCGAATAAAATACATATGGCTAACCTGTTGGAGTCGCTCTTATACTTGCTGTTAAGGTAGCACGGCCGCGGAAGTCAAAAGGGTTAGCGGGAGTCCTAGCTCGGGCGCGGCCAACCGGTGGATACCGTGGTCTGATGGGTGGCGATGGGTTGGAGACGCAGACGAATGCTGGATCCTCCATTCCTCAGGCAGGATGGGCTGGGTTGAATGCTGTGGCGGTGTTTTCGTTGGGTTTTGGTCAAGCGATCAGCTGCCATATGCTGCCGTTGTGTGACGGTTGCGGCAGCGACTGATATCCCAACTTCCCAAGGCCTTTGTTTAAGCCGCAAGGGAAAAGGATACTTCCTTTCCCCGGTAAAGAATTGTACTCGGAAGTGCCAGATCTGAAGAAGCAAGCAAGCAAGCACTTGATAATAATTAAGAAAAATAAAGAAACATGCATCATATGCAAGGAAGGCATATACAGTACAGAATAGCAAGCAAAAAAGGAAAATGTCAAAAAAAAATATGTGTCTGAGCCCAGGTTCGAACTGGGGACCTTTAGTGTGTGAGACTAACGTGATAACCAACTACACCACCTAGACACCTTACATCAAAAGTATCACTTATTGTAATTATATAATCATGTCGAGCTTAGTTGATGGTCAACCACGCATTGCTGCATGGGATATCTTCCAGCTTGGGTTCTGTGGATGACGATTGGCGAGCCACAGTTTTTCAAAACAAAAGTACGATCTTGAACCAAGAATCCAAGATGCTTATTACACAAAGCGCCATAGCAATTAGCAATAGTAAGAAGTCAAGAGCTGGACGAAGCCTGTGAGAATTTCAGCAGCCTTCTCCTAACCATCGACTACTTGTTCTTATCAAGCCACTCGAGGATCCGTTTCTCTGACTCCGTGCGCTCCTCCTCTTTCTTCTCTCTAGCAGGGCCCTCGATGAGCCCGAAGTAGTCCATGTAATTCCTCTTGTAATAGTCATCCAGCCTCTGGAACATGAGAAACATCAGAGATCAGTGGCAGCGTCTTTTCAGAAGGAAACTACGGTTGTCCTTCGGACCGATCGCCGGCGGCGGCAGTGTTATATACGAATGAGTGAATGACACTGCTAATTGATATTTCTTATGCCCATTCACGTTTATATGGGGAAAAAGTACCCACTTCTGAATATTTATGGCCGTGGTAATTTTTGGAACCTCGATTTGTTTGAGAATTGTAAATTAAGGAGCTGCACAGCAACACGAAAATTCATGACTGAATGAGAATTTTCCTAAGTTAGCGAACTAATGCACGTTCTGCACAAAGTTAGCTTCGATCTGCAACTAGCACAGAAGCTCGCTTCCTTTTAGAGTCAAGAGACATTTACTTCAGAGCCAATGAACTATTCTTGTATTCACTGGGAAATGCAGTATACAGCAAAGCCTAAATGACATTGCAAGCCTAACTTTTCCCGAAGCTCATCACTTGGACTACTTTACTTCAACACTCATGTTCCTAGACTAGTAAAAAGTTTATTCTGATACTTCTGGCTTCGTTTGCTTAACTCCCTAATCAGTCTTGCTCAAAAGTCGCCTTGTTTACTCAGGGCTTGTGGCATGATTCAGCTATTTTTGTCAGCCAATTGGGAATAATGATGGGATATATACTAAGGAAAAAGGAATTGAAAGAAGGCAGCATACCTCCTTGTCATTCTTTTCCTTGTTCTCCTTTGATTTCTTCAGATACTCTGCGTATATGAACGCACATGCTAAATTATTTGATACATCCAAGGTGGATAACATGGTGTTTCGCAAAAAAATAAAAATAAAATCAACTGTCAAAATTGCTAGTTAACCCAGAAAAGTCTGATAAAATTCGCACTCACCTTGCATCAAGGCCTTTCTTGATTCACTGCCGTCCGGTATAGCTGCAGCAGATGTCAGCAACGTCAGAAGGCACCTCCTGGTAATTCCATTCCTGTGAGCCAAGGTGACGCCTTGCTGGAGATGCTTCACCGCTGACCGATGAAAGGATGATGAAGCTGCGGCGATCGGGCTTCTGATTGGATCCATCAGTTTCCCTTGGGGCCGAGCCATTGGACAGTGTTGCTAGATTCTAGTAAGCTGCTATACTTGATATCTGCAAGTCACGAGGAACGAAGGCCACAGGTTTTTCTGGATGGAAACAGACAATGACATCTCCAGTACGGCTTGGATTTCAGGCAAGGTTCAGATTGAGGCTGATTGGCATACTTCTTTCAAATTACATTTTCGGTAATCTTTTTGGCTCAGATTTTGCACGTGGCCATGTTAAGCTTCTGCTTTTCTTCGGTATTTCCCCACCTCAAAATTTCACATTAAAAATAATTCAGGGCATTAATCCAAGAGAAAGTTCTCTTGTGGTCCATTTTCACTTTGTACAAAGCATATATCCACGGTCCATTCATGTAATACATGAGAAAAACTTGTATTAGTGATCATGAGAAGGTGGGCACTGAACATGTTTTCATCCATCAAGATAAAATTCATTTATGTAATACAACAATGACCCAATATAAAAATTATGGGTGACACTGGTTAAATCATGGTCATCTATCTTGAACATTTGGATCTAAAATTCCATATTCCAGATCAACCCCAACTCACGCCCCTTCGGTAAACCTAAACCTAATCCCTCTCTAGGTATTGCAAGAATTAAGCGACATTACATCTAGCAAGTCTCTTAAACATACATGATACATCATCCAAAACCGAGGACAGTGGGTGCCAACTCTAACAGTGGCTCCAATGCACTTGGAGCAAACTTCCGAGCAAACAAGAAGCACAATGTTGTATTCTGATCATTGTACAGACAAGTTTGTCCCTCTCGAACATCCTTCAAAAATTCCTCCGTGATATCACGCCTGCCAAACCTTGCTGGGTGTGCAGCAACTCTAGACCAATCTACCCAAGTAACACTCCTATTAGCCAGGGCCTGTGGAACTTCAATCGAGAGCATTGTCTGGATATAGTGCTCATCAGCATAACAGCTAGGCCTGCAGAACTCATTGAATTTTGGGTGGTAGACTGTGTCCTTGACAATTTCAATAGCAAGCTCTCTGTTTACTTCAAACCATTGCGAGCCTTTGTGCCATTGTTCAAGTTCAACCTCAGGGGTCATGTTCCAGTTGTATCACCCCCCGTCCATATGGTCCAGGATCATCAATCGCCATGACAAAGCTTTGGCTCGAGTTTAGTAAGTATTGGTATGTCGTGTTGAAATCAAACACAGGAATGCATGACTCTGACACAAGCACAAACCATTCGTTGGATATATCCAACAAGGCATTGGCAAGTAGACGTCTCTCAGCATCGCACATGGTCATCTTACCCCATTCTGCAACCTGTGATAATCAGTACACAAATCAAACAGGTGTCATGGCATCTGAATACAGACAGGGAAGCCACAGAAATCACTCCTCCAGTTGATTAAATAATATTATGCACGATTAGATATATGAAGTAGGAAGGCCTGTATGGTTTACATAATCTACAAGTAGAATACAAATCTGAGAAACATCTACTGTCTACAGACAGAGACAATCAAGGTGTGTTCTCCCAGTTCTTTATTTTAAAAGGTTAGCTTTCTAGAAAGTCATAAGCGCAACCTTTTCAATGATACTCGGAAAATTATTGTAATCGGTGTTTCAGCTTCTCCACCTTACTTTGATCAGTTTCAACTTCAAAACCTGTTGTCCATACTCTTTGAGCATTTGAAAACTGTAACTGTATGCTAAGAAGGAAATGGCAAAATGGATATCTCCTAACAGTAAGTATGGCGATATGAGAGGCAGCAATGTGAATTAGGTTCAAACCACATATCCGTTGAAGATAAATAATGGTACTTGCAGACATGCGACACCAAACTTAACCCTGTGTAAAAATTAGAACAGATTCATAAAGGCACGGATCAGAAACTTCAGTTGCATCAGCTTCTATAAGTTCAATCATCCAACCCAGCAATGTTTTCAAGTTTTTAATAATAGGCCCCTCCACGCACACCACAATCATACTAGCAGAGCTCCAGAAAGGGGAGATGGCACAAATGATCTGCTGAAAGAGATATGCTCCCTCCAGCTTACAATCTTATTGGCAGAACCCTGCTCCTTGAAACGCTGGTGGAATAGATCAAGGTCTAGGACTACAGCCCAAAGGATGGCAGGGGCATCTACTTTCTTGTTCCAGAAGAACTTCTTGTTCCGGGTTGTCTAGATGTGCCAGATGATTGGCATCAGGGTATCTGGCCAGAATTCCAATGGCAGGTGAAGTGGGCGTTTAAACCTTACTAGATGAGGGGGGTCGGGTCATCAAGGAGGTATTTGCCAAGGCAAGCCCAAACACATCTGCCACCTGAGCAACTGAAGAAGAAATGCTGGAAGGCCTTAGCAATGGAGATGTAAGGCATGGAGGCTGCTGAGATGACAATGTTATCAGGAACATATTGTCTCTTGTTTTCAGAAGAAGCACTCAACATTTGCAATACTAGGTGGTACCCCGCGCGTTGCTGCGGGAATTTATACAAAATTTGAAGATGCAATTTGAAAGTATAAACACTAAAATGATTGCATTGCAATTTTTTTTAAACAACAATACAGAGGAAAACACATTCATTTTATTGAGAGAGAACTACTTAGAAATTTGTAGCATGGTACTCGCAAAGACTAACACAATGCATAGCCGCAGAAAATCAGTAGAAGACATAAATTCATAATTCTAGTGGATGGTGATGTGGACAACTTGCATGTTGAGAGAAGATCTAGTGGATGGTGACGTGGACATCTTGCATGTGGAGAGAAATAGGGGTGGGACTTTTAGTGGGTACCAATTATATAGTTGTTATAGATGCGGGCATGGTAAGCAAACAATAATGAAACTACAACTCACATCTTCCATCCTTGTACCAAGCACCACCAATCGCCAATAAGTACAGTGATGCATTTTCTTTAGAAACAAGACTAAACAGCTTTTAGTGAAACCACATTAATTAGTGCAGTACATCGCCGCTAACACAGTGATACTTCTGGAATTATAGCTTTGGAATCTATTTAATGAACTGAAACGTACGAATCAAAAACCATTGAACAGTACAGTATAGCTAATGTACAATCCTGGCACTAAATCGTATCTAAGGTTTGTTATTTTTCTCCAAAAAACATCTAGATCAGACAAGCTAGAAGGTGGCGAGCTGACCTTACTAGGGATTTGGCGTCGATAGAAGACGGATTCGGAGGTGAAGTTGGCCCGGTATGACGGCAGCGCGTGGACGTAGATGGAGTAGAGCCCCTCGTGTCCCCGCAAGAAGCGCTCCCAGAGCGGCGCCAGCGGCAGCGGGCCGCGCGTGAGGAACATGAATGCCACCTTGGGCACGCGCCGGAACGGGTACCGCCGCACCCCGGGGGCGAACGACGCGCGCCAGAGCAGCTCCTCGTCCGTCATCGCGTGCCCCAGCCCCGCGGCTGCGGCGGCGGCGATGGCCGGGGAGGTCCCCAGCCACGGCCGGAACAGCGCGGGCGCGACCGCGACCGTCACCGCCGCGTGCCCGTGCCGCGCCATGAGCATGCCGGCCGCGGACAGCAACACGCCGAGCAGCAGGAACAGCTTGAGCATCCCCCATGGGAACATCCTGCTCTGCCCCTGCCTCGCCTCCTTCACGCCGTCCTCCAAGGACGCCATCCGCAGCTGCAGTGCCGTCCGCTGGACTAGCCGACACCGTGGGATCCCCCAGATTTGAGCGTGAGGGTGTTAATCTCTGGCGCGACGCCGGATCGGCGGGGCCTCATGGGGTGCGAGTGCGATGCATCGTGGGTGGCCCCGCTGCTTGCCGGCTTTGCTCCCACCAACGGAGGTGGCTCGGTTAGATGAACATAGTCTATGGGAGAAAGGGCTGGGTTCGACTATGTAAGGGGTGTACGTAGACCGGTTTCATGAGGGAGGTTTCAGTTTTAGATTTCACGTTTGGGTGACAGGAGTCAAGAAGAGCTGATTCCTGGGAGGACTGCACTGGATGCTTTGCCGGGTTTGACTACGCATATATTTGTACTGTGGTAAGGATTGATGACATGGCTAATCACACGCTGTGGGTACAATCATCAAAGTTTTTTTTTTAAAACAATCATCAAAGTGTTTACCGTTGCAGGGTTCATGGATACAACAACGTGCCTGTTCAGCCACGCAACGCTAACGCTATGCTCCAACAAGGGACATGCGTTTCCTTGTTTCTCTCTCTACTAGACTAACCTTAACCTAATTTGTCCCTCACAAACCACTGGAGTGCATCCTGACCTCTCTTCTACTGGTGAGCACAAGAACAAAGCCACGTTACTGCGTGAGACAACAGGCTCCTGCATAATATTTTCAAGGATACGAATTATGAAATTTCTTTTCATGTAAATCTAACAATATCGATCTTCCATTTCTAATCTATACAATTTATTTTACCAATAGATAAATGGTCAAACAACGAAGGATACAAATCCTAAAAATGAATTCTATTTTGACGCCGGGGGAGTGTTAATATTTTCAATGAATACTTGTTGCCTCATGAAGTCGTACCTTGTGATTAGTCTACTTATGCCGCAGCAAGGAACAACATGGTTAGAGAGGAATGGTTGTTAATGGTTTAACAACCATATCTGCTAACATTGCAAACCCAACATTCTGATCAGTGTCCATCAACTGCCCAATTGCATGAAATGGCATCCACTCGGACCATGTAATCTTTCTCCCTCCTATTGTGACATATATTTTTCTGAAAAATGTACATTATAGCCTTCCAATGAACCAAGAAAATAATAATCCTAGAGAGTTCTCTTGTGATACATTATCACAAATTAAAACAATATAAGTCTGTGTAAAATAATCAATTGGAGGTGGGCAGCTTCATGGTTTAGTCAATTCGTCCACCGCCGACACATCTCCACATGTGTAATGATCCACAGTGACCTAGCAAAAGAAGCTACAGGAGGCACTGATTGCAACATATATATGATATTAACCAAAACCGAGCACAGTGGGTGCCAATTCTAACAATGGCTCCAATGCACTTGGAGCAAACTTCCGAGCAAACATGAAGCACATCGTCGAGTTCTGGTCATTGTACATACAAGCCCCTCCCTCTCGAATTCCCCTCAAGAACTCCTCCGTGATATCTCCTCTACCAAACCTGGCTGGATGTGCCGCGTTTGGACCACCTCTGGACCAATCCACCCAGGTTGCAGTCCTGTTGGCCAGGCTACGAGGAGCTTCAATCGTGAGCATTGTTTGGATATAGTGTTCGTCAGCATAACAGCCAGGCCTGCAGAACTCCTTAAATTTTGGGTAATAGAATGTGTCCTTGACAATTGCGACGGCAAGTTCTCTGTCGACCTCAAACCACTGCCAGCCCTTGCGCCATTGTTCAAGCTCAACTTCGGGCGCCATGTTTAAGTTATACCGGCCCCGTCCATCTCTTCCAGGATCATCGATCGACATGACAAAGCTTTGGCTTGAGTTCTGGAAATACTGGTAGGTTGTGTTGAAATCAAATAGAGGAATGCATGACTCGGACACTAGCACAAACCATTCGTTGGATATATCAAGCAAGGCGTTGGCAAGCAGACGTCTCTCAGCATCACACATAGTCATCTGACCCCATTGCACAGCCTGTAATCAACGAACATTATTTCAAACAAATATCCCAGCAGGGTATGTCAATACAAGAGAGAAGCAACAGAAATGACTCCTTAGAGTGATCAAACAATAGAATGTGCAGCAACATTCAATGTTCATACACATCAAAGGAGTACAATTTTTAGATAAATACATATTGTAAAATCAAATTAGTACAATAACTATCAGTGAACCAGTAAATGAATGACTATGAGCTCTGCAAGGAACATCTATAGATAGAACTTTTAACTAAGTTATTGATATAGGTAGCGTGTTCCAGTTCTTAATTTGACAACCCGCTTCGTCAAAGGAATGGTCGATTTTCTCGAAAATCAAAACAGCAAACCTCTATATATGAGGTTGAAATCACAATTTTGTCCATTGGTTTGACTGGTGTATTACTCATGGCTTCTTTATTTCCTTATTACTCCGGAGTAACTTCCACCCTATATATTCAGTACGGAGTACATAAATACTTTCATGATTAGAAATGGTCCTTTAATCCATCTTTAAAGGTGACAGACTAGTATCTAGTGAAATAGCGATCAACTTGTCAATGGGCAATCCTGGCTATAGATTGGAGTTTTTTTTTTTGTAAGCTAGAGGGCCGGGACCGGACCGGAGGCGAGGAACTAACCTTACTGGAGATTTGGCGGCGGTAGAAGACGGAGTCGGAGGTGAAGTTGGCGCGGTACAAAGGCATGGTGTGGACGTAGATGGAGTAGCGCCCCTCGTTGCCCCGGAAGAAGCGCTCCCAGAGCGGCGCCAGCGGCAGCGGGCCGTGCGTGAGGAACATGAAGGCCACCTTGGGCACGCGCCGGAACCGGTACCCGCTCTGGCCGCGCGCCCGCGGCGCGAACGACGCGAGCCAGAGGAGCTCCTCATCCGCCATGGCGTGCCGCGCGGCGGCGGGGGGGCGGATCCACCGCTCCAGCCCCTCCTCCGCCTCCGTGGCCCCTACGCACGGCCGGAACAGGGCGGGCGCGGCCGCCGCCACCGCCTCGGAGTGCCGCGCCAGGAACAGGCCGAACGCGGACAGACCCACCCCGACGCCGAGCAGCAGGAACCCCAGGGACAGCCTGAGCATCATCCCCGCCGGGAGCACCCTGCGCTGCTCCTGCGCCGCGGGCGGGACGGCCTGCTTCGCGTCCTCCATGGATTCCACCCGCGCCTGCATCGCGGTGGTGCCCTGCTAGGATTTCTTTCGGCGCCCGTGGGCTGGGATTGATGCCCCCGTATTTGAGCGCGAGCGTGTGGGCATGTCTCCGCGCGACGCGGATCAGAGGCGCACCGCACCATGGGTGGCAGTGGCACGCGTTCGAGTACTGGCCTTCTGGGGGGTCGCGGCGGCGCGGTCGGGGTGGCGCGAACTCCGAAGCGGGGGGTGATGGGATTTGAGTGAGTGGCGCCTCGGGGCTTGCCAGCATGCTCTCGTCAACGGAGGTGGTGCAGCCCAGTCAGATGGACACGGTTTAGCCCTTGTTTAGGGCTGGTTTAGATGTAAATTTGGGGCCAAATTTGACCCAAAAATATCACCTCCTCATAAATACATCATTGTAGAATTTAGTTTGTATTTGTGAAAAATTATCTAAAAATTGATTAATTAGACTCAAAATGTTCGTCACGCGGAGTACAACGAAATTGTGCAATTAGTTTTTGATTTCATCTACCTTTAGTACTCCATGCATGTGCCGGGTGAAATTTCGCTATGCAAAAAGAAGATTCCCATCGCATCAAAATGTCGCTACATGCATTGAGTACTAAATTTAGATGAAATCAAAAACTAATTGCACAGTTTTGTATGAGACGAATATTTTAAACCTAAATAATTAATTTTTAGCTAATTTTTTATAAATACAAATAAAATGCTATGACGTCGTATTTATTGCTATAGTACGCTAGTGTAGAATAGGCACCACCCGATTCTACGTCTAAACCAGGCCTAATTTACGAAAACGGGGGGGACCACAATCTCATGCCGTATACCAGCAAATATGCCCGTGCGTTGCAACGGGAATAAAACTATACACGTGTCAGCCTAATAACCATATTCTAAGACCCCCCATTGTTTGCCCGTGTCAGCTGGGGTCAAGACCGTGATGCCCGTGTTGAAGAACCATACTGTAGCGCGTGTAACCAAGGGAACCAGTGACTATGCGCGCGGCCCAGCTAGCCAAAATGCATGCGAGGCAATCAGCGCGAGTAGGAAAATCCTCGGGAGTGTTTTTCTTTTGGTTTTGCCGGTTGTGGTAAAGCCATGCTTTTTTTCTATGTTTCAACGGGGCTTTCCGGTTTTGACAGGTTTTTTCTCTCGGGATTTTGAGGTCGGCGCGAATTAGGAAACGATCGACGAAATTGAGGGGCAGAAGCAATAATACCTGCTTTAGAATTAGAAATAGAATAGATTATGTAAAGATACATTATGGTTTTTTTAAAAAAATACAACACAAAGGATGGTGGGTTGATTTCTATAAATATTAAGGGGGTTTTTGTAAAATTATGACGTATCACGGAAGCAATCTTGCTTTATAATTAGGTAGATATATGAAAATACATGATGATAGAGATAAAATTATTCCTACATTTCAGGTTGGGTGAAGTCGTGAGGAGCCGAGGAGCTATGTGGTCCCAGTTGGTTGACTAGCACGTCTGCATATTTTTTAAAAAAAAGAAACTTTCAGAAAGGAGAGCGCCTTCTTCTATAAATTTATCGGAGCCCTTGATTAGATGTAAAATTTACACCCTACCTGCTCGGCTGGCGGGTGGCTGGTGCTGGTTTGTGCTGAGAGAAAAATACTGCTGGTCGACTAATGGCTGGTGGCTGGTACTAGTTTATGCAGAGAGAAAAATACTGCTGGCTGGCTGCTGATAAGCCGAGCGAACAAATACGTGCGTCACCGTAGCATTTCGTTTGTATTTGTAAAAAATTATTCAAAAATTGATTAATTAGGCTTAAAATGTTCGTCTCGCAGAGTACAACAGAACTATCCAATTAGTTTTTGATTTTATCTACATTTAGTACTCCATGTATGTCAATATTTTGATGCGATGAGAATCTTCTTTTTGCATAGTGAACTTTTGAGGGTGGAATTTGGGATCTAAACAAGGTCTCGTTCAAGGTGACCATTATCTGGAGAAGCTTTGCCTTTGAAGCCCCGAGTTTATGCTATTGGCATTCATCTGAGCTCTTGTTTAGATGCAAAATTCCACTTCAAAGTTCACTATGCAAAAAAAATCTGATCACATCAAAATATCGGCACATACATGGAGTACTAAATATAGATGAAATCAAAAACTAATTGCACGGTTTTATTGTACTCGGCTAGACGAATATTTTGAGCCTAATTAATCAATTTTTGAATATTTTTTCACAAATACAAACGAAATGCTACAGTGACGCATTTATGGCGAAGTGACATCTTTCCTCCAATTCTCCTCCCCAAATTTGCATCTAAATAAGGGGCGTGTTTAGTTCCCCCTAAATTCCAAAATTTCCATCACATCGACATCATATCAACATCACATCAAAACATTAAATATAGCAAATGACGCATGCATGGAACACTAAACGTGGATAAATAAAAGAACTAATTGCATAGTTTTGATGTACACGATGAGACGAATCTTTTGAGCTAGTTAGGTCATGGTAGGACAACGATTACCACAAATAAACGAGAAGTGTTACACGTGTCTGATGTGATTTTTTTCATCAAACTTTTCGCAGATCTAAACACACGCAAGACCTAAAAGTCAGGGTGGCCATCCGCTGGAGATGTTTTGCCCCCGAGTCCTGACTGAGGCTAAGGCCATTGGACACTGTTGCTTCCTAACTGGATATGAAGTCCTCAGAGAGCAACGAAGATGCCACAGATTTTTCTTGATGGCAACAAACAAAGACGGTTTCCAGTCTTCGATTCTTGGCCAGGTTCACTTATACACCGTTCCATTCACAGCATCAACATTTTCTCTTTTAGCTCGGACTTGCATGTGACATGCCAACTTTAACTCAGTTTTTTTTTCAAAAAAATCACAGTATATTATCTTCCAATAAACCAAGAAAATACAGTGTAATAACAACAACAATCCTAGAGAGAAAAGCCCTTCTTATCCATCGTCAGTTTACTGTACAAAACAATACAAGTTTGTGTAAATTATCAGTGGAGACAGGCACCGTGTTTACATCCATCAGTCTAAGCCCACGTTTCCACGCTGTAATCCTACACTCATCTAATATCAAAATTACAGGCGACACCTCTTCAAGCATAGATCAAGTCATCAACCAAAACCGAGCACAGTGGGTGCTAGCTCTAACAATGGCTCCAATGCGCTTGGAGAAAACTTCCGTGCAAACAAGAAGCACATTGTTGAGTTCTGTTTATTGTATAGACAGGTCCGCCCCTCTCGGACTCTCCTCAGGAATTCCTCAGTGATATCACCCCTACCAAACGTGGCTGGATGTGCACCGCCTCTTGACCAATCCACCCAAGTAACGCTTCTGTTAGCCAGGCTGTGTGGAGCTTCAATCGTCAGCATTGTAGGGAAATAGTGCTCATCAACGTAACAATGAGGCTTGCAGAACTCCTTGAATTTTGGATAATAGACCGTGTCTTTGATGATTGCAATAGCAAGTTCTCTGCCAACTTCAAACCATTGAGAGCCTTTGCGCCACTGGTCAAGTTCAACCTCAGGGGTCATGTTCCAGTTGTATCTGCCCCGTCCATATGGTCCAGGGTCATCAAATGCCATGAGAAAGCTTTGGTTTGAATTCTGGAAATATTCGTATGTTGCATTGAAATTAAATATAGGAATGCAGGACTCAGACACTAGCACAAACCACTCGTTGGATACATCCAGCAAAGCATTGGCCAGGAGACGTCTCTCAGCATCACACATGGTCATCCGACCCCATTCTGCAACCTGTGATCAGAGCACAAATCAAATAAATACGTCAGGATATCTCAATACCAGGGGAGCACAAGAAATTAAACATCCGATTGATCAAATGATACTACAGACAACTATGATGTATACTCCCTCCTTTTGCTTTTATAGGGGGCGCCCGCATATCAAGATTCAAACTTTACAAACTTTGACCAATAATTTAAGCAATAAAATTTAACTTTTATAGTGCAAATTTGAATGGTTAGATTTGAAATAAAAAATATTTTCTAATGATTATAAATTTATAATCATAAATAATATAATATAAGATAAATGAATGGGTAAAGTATAATTTAGAAGATCGTGCCAAGTCATGTCGTGCCTTTAAAAGCAAAAGGAGGGAGTAAGTTGGTTTGTATGGTTTACATGATCGACCGCCACAGTACTAGAATAGGCATCCGGCGATATCCGTGAGCCCCGCAAGAAACATCTATTGGCAGTGGTTTTCACACAGTTAATCAAAGTGTGTGCTCTACTTAGTCTGGAAAAGCTCAAGAACATGGCCTCCATGACCCAAGCTAATGTCACAAAAATGGCGGTCTTCCCAAAAACCAAAACCACACAACCTTATCAATGGTAGTAGTCAGTGTTTTATAATGAGTTGGTGCTTATCTTACTTTGATTAGCTTTGACTTTAAAAGGAAACATGCAGTGATGAACTGATGACAGAAATGAGCAGTCCAAACTATGAACTCCTTAAGGTGTAGATTCAAACTCAACCAAAAAAGGATTGTCTTTAAACTAGGTCCTGCAATATGATTGGCATGGCTGAGCATAGTATCAATGGACGGTAATTAGCAATGATACTTACACACCACAGATTTCAACCTTGTGGAAAATCAGAAACAGATTCAACAAAGGCAAGGTTGGGGGCTGGTAATACCCTAACATCTGTTTGAATTTGATCAACTTCAATTATTGAACCAAGCACCGAAAATTTGATTGTACTGGGGCATGGTAAACACAAGGATTAAGCTGCATTCTTTCCACAGTGCATCATCTACGGCTTCCTTACTTGCAGTTGGTTCTCCCATATAATAAGACTCTCATTATGAATGTTACTTGTGCATACACTATAGTACAGGAATGTAGTTTCTCAGTAACCAACTTGCCAGATCACGTGCAAAATCATTGAGTTCACAGTACAGCTCAATGTACAAACATGGCACTAAAGGGCTTTTTTTTTGCTGTCAATCCATTCAGATCAGCATAAGTAAGCAAAAGTTACATACTGCTGCCTGGCCAGGTGTTGTAAATCAAGTGGAGCTGTGGAGGTGAGCTAACCTTACTGGGGATTTGGCGACGGTAGAAGACAGATTCGGAGGTGAAATTGGCGTGGTAGGATGGCAACGCGTGCACGTAAATGGAGTAGCGCCCCTCGTGCCCACGGAAGAATCGCTCCCACAGCGGCGCCAGCGGCAACGGGCCTCGCGTGAGAAACATGAAGGCCACCTTGGGCACGCGGCGGAACGGGTACCCCGGCACCCGCGGCGCGAACGACGCGCGCCAGAGCAGCTCCTCGTCCGTCATCGCGTGCTCCACGCGCGCCGGGGGGCGCGTCCACCGCTCCAGCCCCTCGGGCTCCTCCTCCGCGGCGGAGGCCCCCAGGCACGGCCGGAACAGCGCCGGCGCGGCCACGGCGTGCCGCGCCATGTACATGCCGGCGGCGGACAGCCCCACGCCCAGCAGCAGGAAGCCCAGGAACACCTTGAGCATCCCCGTGGGCGCCACCCTCCCCTGCCCAGCCGCCGCGGCCGCCTGCCGCGCCTCCTTCACGTCCTCCATCGACGCCACCCGCGCCTGCATCGCGGCGCCCGCGATTCGCGACTAGGATCTCGAGTCTCCCAGATTTGAGCGCGAGACTGGCATACCTCTAGCACGAGACCGGATCGCGCGCGCCAAATCGAGGGGCGACACGTACAGATCTGGGGCGCGGGCCTGGCGGGCCGGTGGTGCCTGGGAGGGTGCGAGCTGCGGAGAGGGGCGGCGGGGTTGCTGGTGGTGTGGGGATAGGAGTGGGGGGCGCCTCGGGGTACGTGTAGCGTCACGGGTTTGCTCACCCCGCAACAGAGGAGATGCAGTCGGATGGACCAATGGACCTGGTTTACAGAAGCCGTGAAGGATAAAGTGTCCAATTGTGGAGACCAGTATGTGTGGACCGGGTTCATGGAGATCGTGTGAGAGGGGGATTTGAGGATTTCCATATATTTCAATTTCTTTTATGCTGGTATATATTTTATTCATATTTTTTATACCGGAATTTATGTTTGGTGATCGCGTGTTGACTGCTGGCAGAGCGGCAGAGATATTCCCATCGCATCAAAACGTCGGCACATGGAGTACTAAATATAGATGAAATTAAAAATTAATTGTACAGATTTATTGTACTTTGCGAGACGAACATTTTAAGCCTAATTAATCAATGTTTGGACAATTTTTCACAAATACAGGTGACGTATTTATTACAAAGTGTAAACTTTGGGCCAAAGTTTGGCACCAAAATTTGAATCTAAATAAGGCTCCTGTTCAACAAGGCCTTGTTTAGTTCCTGAAATTGGGAGTCAAATTTGGGTCTTTTGGAGTGCGTGCGCTACTGTAGCATTTCGTTTGTATGTGTGAAAAATTGTTCAAAAATTGATTAATTAGGCTCAAAATGTTCATCTCGTAGAGTACAACAAAACTGTGTAATTAGTTTTTGATTTTATTTATATTTAGTACTCCTTGCATGCTATGACATTTTGATGTGATGGAAAATCTTCTTTTTACATAGTGAACTTTGGGGTAGAATTTGGGATCTAAACAAGGGCCAAGTTCCCAAATTCCACCTAAATTCTACTATGCAAAAAGAAGATTTCCATCGCATCAAAATGTCGGCACATGCATGAAGTACTAAATGTAGATGAAATAAAAAAACTAATTACACAGTTTTGTTGTACTTTGCGAGATAAACACATTGAGCCTAATTAATCGATGTTTGGGTAATTATTCACAAATACAAACGAAATGCTACAATGTCGGCCTTAGTTCCCAAATTTTCACCCCAAATTTCACTATATAAAAAGAAGATTTCCATCACATCAAAATGTCGGCATATGCATGGAGTACTAAATATATATGAAATCAAAAATTAATTACACAGTTTTGTTGTACTTTACGAGATGAACATTTGGAGCTTAATTAATCAATATTTGGACAATTATTCATAAATACAAATAAAATGCTATAGTGCCGTATTTATGGCAAAGTCTAGAGTTTGGATTCCCCAAATTGAGACCTAAACAAGTCCGTAGTGGCGTGGGGCCTGATTTTCTGCCTTTGCGGTCCCCTACGGTGCTGGCTGGTACGCCGAGCTGACATTCTCTGGTTGGTCAACCTGTAAACGTTGGGGGGCTTGGCCCCTGGGGATGGGGAGCGTGACATATTCTACTGAAAACTTTCCAAAAATTTTGAGTCTCCAATTTGATCTTTGTTTGATTTTTAACATCACGAAGTCACCCACTTGTTGAAAATTCAAAGTAATCTGAAATACAATCCTCAACCTAAAAGATCGAATACATGATGTCGGTATTGCAAGTCAAATCAATCCGAACTGAATTGAATGTTTCTTATAGTTTGAGTTATGGAAAAAACAATACAATGCACATGTGTTTCTATGTTCATGGAGCGCGATAAATAAAACTAAAGCTTCTCACGGTAAATACAAGATGTCCAGGTTAGTTGTTAAATTTTGGTTAAACTATAATTAATCTAAAAATATGGACATAAACAATACATTAACCATAACGACTCCTATGGTCATATAATGGATAAAAAACATTATTTACATGACGTTAGAGATACGACGAAGAGACCGGGTTCTGTGATTTGGATGTGTATCTTTTATATGGAGAAGAGTGGTTAGGCGTCGAGTAGGATGATGCCATAAGATTGCTACTTGTGATGGCGCATGGTGAAGTGTTGATTGTGAGCACATGGTTACTTATGGAATCATCAAGTTTTAAATAGAATGATGAATGCTTATTTGACTCATTGTCATGTAGGTGGGTTTTCATGCTGAGATGGAGTTTATAATAATTTGTAGGAGGTGGCATCATTTTCAGATAATTTTAGATTAAAAAACTTGCACCAATACATCTAGACACTATAAGCTATGATAGCACACATTGAAGTCTAATATATATTAAATACACGGAGCAAAGACAAAATGCATGCAGCTAAAATTCTCTGACATTAAGGAAAATACATGATATCTCTGTTTTTTAAGAATAAATTCTATAGAAAAAATAACAACTATTAGAGAATGAAAATTCCACACAAGCTTCAGTTTGGAGATTGCAGTCTAGCAGAAACACAAATCACCATGGTTTGATAAAGAACGGCAGTGTCTGTATAACCTATTTAGAACCATAAGATCAGATTACATGGTGTCTTACCTATGGATCAAAGGGCATTGTCTTCTTATAATAAAGCAAAGCAATCAATCAATGAAACTACTTCTAGGCAATTTTGAATAGAAAATACACACACTTGCCTGCAGGGGAGTTGTACATTACCATTTGGACTATTGTATTTTGTAAATTACCTAACTTTTCCGAGTGAAAGCAAGGTCAGTCCACTAGGGTCGGATCGCTTGCGTCTCACTTCACTTCCTCACGTGTCACGTGCCATACGATACGCTCCTCTCGACTCCCGCACCAGCTGCATCCGCGGTCCGCCCCGCCGAACCAAAAGGGCTAGCGAAACTGTGAGCGCAGACGCCACCGCGATCGACGCCACGTCTACCCCGGATCAGCAAAACCCCAGCCGTCTCACGTCTCCGGGGCTGGGCTCCGGCACGGCGCGACCGTTGCCGAACACCACCCCCAGACGGCACAGGCTCGATCGCGTCTAGCCGCATCTCCTGGGCTCGACTGCGTTCCCTCTCTCTGTACTCCGTAGCAGAGCTCCCACTCCCCGTCGTCCCGGGAGGCCGCGGCGGCGCCGGGCGCCCATGGAGGACGCCTACGCCAAGTCCGTCGCCGAGGTAACGAGCGCCTCCCGGCCCTGCCCCCTCTCGTGTTCGTCTGGTCCCCTCGCCCCGCCGCCGCCTCTAACGGATCTGGCCGCCTTCACCTTCTCGCAGGTGCTGGAGGCGTTCGGCGTGGACCGGACCAAGGGCCTCTCCGACTCGCAGGTGCTGATCTGAAGCGTTTCGCTGTGTGAATTTCAGTCCGAGCACGGGTAATGTAGTGGGGATGCGTTGGGCTGATTTGGTTTTGGTTTCTGTGCGCAGGTGGAGCAGCATGCGAGGCTCTACGGCAAAAACGGTGAGTTTTTTTTAGCTTTTCCATGCGTGTAGATTTACTCATTTTGTTTTGGCAGAGATTGATTGACGGCTTCCAGCATCAAACATAAAAAAACTACAGTTCTGGTCAAGCCATGTCTCGTTCAAACGGTGAAATATTACATATTCGAGTTTGGAGCTGTATTGGGGTAGTGATTTTAGGTTATGATGAATGGGAGTGTTTTTAAGGCAAAAGAGTGTTTGTTCTAAATTGCTTTTCATCAACCAATAGACCTATCTAATGCATACTTCCCGTATTCATCCATATGTGAATTTGGTCATTTGTGCAAAGCAACCACTTTATTTTTGTAGAATCCGTGGCTCATCACTAGTTGAGCATAATCTAATTTCTAGATTTTCTCAGGATCCTTCTCGTTGAAGGCTCTCTGTAACAAAATCAATCTTACCAAATGTTTGGATATGTTTGGCATAAAAAATGGGAAGTAATGTAAAATTGCACAAGCATTACAGTTCTAATATCTGAATTGAATAATGAGGTCAATGTTAAAGGGCATTGGGACAACACCACGGAATAAGTAAGAAATTTAACCATGTTTGTTATGCTGATCTAGCTGAACTATAGCTTTGAGTTTTTTTATCTAGTTGGAGCCCCTTGCTATCTATCAGTTTGAAGTATCAATTGTAGTGTATTGTGGAAATTGGCATGCATATGCATAATTTACTTTTGCATTGCCTTATTCACAGCTTTGATTCTTACTATCTTTCTGATGAGTATCTTATTTGTCTTCATTATTTTCATGGATGGACTATCTCCAGTACTTCCCCAAGAAGAAAGTAAGTTATCACTCGGAGTTCCCACTTTTGTTTTGTATATCTTGCACCACAATACCTATTACCTGTATGTTTCATTCTCAATAGTGTCAACCATCAGATCAAGTTGGTTTTCTGTATTCCCACTCTATAGGGCTCAACTGCTGCCTGTGGGTAGTTTTACTCTCAATCTTTTTGTTACCTCAGGAACATAGACATTTAACGACCTTCTGTATCAATAATTCAGACACATACCATTTTTCTGTTGTCTGTGAAAGCATGACATTAGCTCTAATTTATTGGTCTGCTGTTGTGTATTCCACAAGTCCACATAGGCACATACATTGTAACTCTCGGCAGAATTACTTAATGAATTGGGCCTGGTTGCTGTGGGGATACACCAATAGCAATGAAACTTTGTTGTTGTTATATCCCCAATGCAAACAGTACAGAATAAGTACAGATGAAGCTTATTTAGATAGCATGGTGCTATTGCTATTTTCTTTGCCTTTTATTTAAAAAATATACCTTTCATTATGCATTAGTTGCATATTTACATGTTTCTTACATGTACAAGTACCTTCCTGCTTTGTCATCTTTTATTATTTGATAATCACTTGCCTGTGCATGTACGAGGCACATCTGCCAATTCTGCAATATGTGTGTCCTGAACTTGATTTTGACTTCGGAGGCCACCCTTATTTTTGTACACCTTACATCTCTGATTCATTTTGTTTTGCCTGATTGCTCTTTGAGCTAGCAATTTCCAATTTTCTATACACTTCAGCATTCATCTTCTGATATGGACATTCTTACCCAGGTACTCCCTTTTGGAAGTTAGTTTTGAAGCAGTTTGATGATTTACTCGTCAAAATATTGATAGCAGCTGCTGTGATCTCCTTCCTTTTGGCTCGAATGAATGGTGAAACTGGATTATCAGCATTTTTGGAACCATCTGTAAGTGCATACCAAAATATATCCCATTTGTTTAGAATGACCTGCAGGCAAAAATTGATTTTGTTCTTTGATTTTTGCTATAGGTCATCTTTATGATACTGGCAGCAAATGCAGCTGTGGGTGTGATTACTGAAACAAATGCTGAAAAAGCTCTCGAGGTTCTTACTCCTAAATAAAGCCCTAATTTTGTATTTAACTCTTAGGATGCTGTTTTTGCTGTATGGTTGTTTCTTTTTTTGGCACATGCTACAGGATAGTTTGGTGAATGAGATTGATCTGTGCCTTAATTTTTTGGCCTCCTATATATCTTTATACCACCAGAAACAGAGCTATATTAAATATAGGTGATTTAGATCCTACTGCCTTTATCTGGCCACATGGGGTGTGTTTTCTCGATTTGGCTGTCTTTCAAATCCTGTTATGGTCTTCTTTTTTACAGTGGGAGTAATGGCCAGAGCACCGAGTTTGGTCCTAATTATTAATCTTCTATGCTCATTATTTGCATAATTGATTGCTTGTATGCATGGTGCATCTCAACACAGCATGCACAATATGTTAATTGCCTCTGTTAGCATTCTTTGACTATAATTTCTATTGCAATAGCCAACTGTTTTCACCATCCATGATGACTTATAACAAATCTGTAGGAGCTCCGCGCTTACCAAGCTGATATTGCAACGGTACTGCGCAATGGTAAGACGCTTTTGCAATCAATTCTTGCATTTTATTGTACTCCGTTTGCTCTTTTGTCCGGAAATCATATTTTGATTGGCATGAGTCCAGTTGCCAATTACCATAGTTGCTCAATGTCTCCAATCAAAACCAAGTTTTTAATAGTTTAAACCAGCAAAAGTCACAAGATATTGATGCCCAGAAGACAAATTAAATTATTAATCATGTATGTTCTGTCATATGTTTAGCTGATTGATATATTTGTCAATGATTGAATCCTGTAGGTTGCTTTTCTATACTTCCAGCAACAGAACTTGTCCCTGGAGATATAGTTGAAGTAGGAGGTACTTTCAATTGCTCATCTGATGATGTCTTTTTAAGTACCATGTTTAGCATTTTCCTGATGTTACATGGTTGACGCTTGTTTTCCCCCCTTTTGTGGATAAGTTGGTTGCAAAGTCCCGGCTGACATGAGAATGGTTGAAATGCTAAGCCACCAATTGCGTGTTGACCAAGCAATTCTTACAGGTACTTTTTTTTGTTCCCTTGTGCCACGCACTTGTTCATTCCTAATATAAATTCTGAAGTTATATAGGTAGAATCCATACTCTTGTTTCACTGTTTGGTTTCCAAAATCAGCTGGTAATGAACCATTTGATTGTTGGATGTAATTTTTTAAAGACTTGGGGAAAGAAAATATTGTACCAACTTTGATTTTCATTGCTTTGAATGATTTGTCTTCAGCATTTCCAATGTAGCAATAACTTCATCATAAAATCAATGGCTAATTTGCCATTTGTTCTGATGCCATATTTCATTTTCTGGTGCTTGTGGTGAGATGGTTAGCTGCCCATTATCCTTGATGAGCTAGCTGCATGTGGTCATAGGATTATTTGTATGAACTATAAACTGCGTGATCATCAGTTATCTGAAACATAGTTTCTTGCTAATGTTGTGGATTTGTGGTTTGACTAGGAGAAAGCTGTTCAGTCGCTAAAGAGCTTGAATCAACTTCAGCAATGAATGCTGTCTACCAGGATAAAACGAACATTCTTTTTTCGGTAAGCATACCTTCGTGGAACTTAGTCATTTAAGTCAGTATCGTATTTGTTGTATGGCTGAAAGGCTGAAATCTGATTACAAAAAAAAAGAACCCTCAGCCATGGGGGTAAGACTCCCTTCAGGCTTTGTTCTAAGAGGTGCCGTGCTTCGAACACGGGCTGGGACGGGAGTTCAACGACTCCGGGTGTTCAATGCTCTAACCGGTCCACCGTGAGAAGCTTGTCCATTTAGTATGATTACGCCACGTAGTAGTTTCCAATTCTGTATCATTTATTTTATCTGGTTTGGCGAAAATATGTCTTATATCTGGATGTCTTGCTCCTCTCTTCAGAATTGTTGTATACATAAACAGTAAATTTTTTCCTGGTAGTTCTCACCCCTGAAATTATTTTTGAATATGCACTTTTTGATACATTTATAGCATTGTACTCATCCAGAATTATTGCCTCCTCTGAGACTTCTGTGTTTTCTGCTGTTTTTTTCCCCGCAGGGCACCGTTGTTGTAGCTGGCAGAGCAAGAGCAGTTGTTACTGGGGTCGGGTCTAATACTGCAATGGGAAGTATACGAGATGCTATGCTGAGAACAGAAGATGTAAGTAACGAAACATGTGTTTTTTTTCTTATTTATGCCTTCAGTGGAGAGTTGAGCTATGCGATTTCGCTTAAATGTATCTTCCTTTCTATGTTGCAACTAGTATGCCTGTTTGTTCTTTGATTAATGACAGCCCCACACCCATGCTTTGTATGATGATTATTCTGCTTACAGTTAAAATTCTCACTAAATTACAGGAAGCAACACCGTTGAAGAAAAAGCTTGATGAGTTTGGCACTTTTTTGGCAAAGGTAGCTGATCATGGTTCTTTCAACAAGTTGTGAGTAGTTTTTTTCCCTTAAAAAACTAAGGAGTACGGAGTAATATAGTGTCAAATTTAGCACTGAAGTAAATCATGAAAACATTTAATGTACCAAGAGACTTGCAAGAAAGCTCCAGGAACTGCTGGTCAAGGGGTCGATGGTGGGAGACTAAGGGCCTGTTGCTAGGTCTTTTTCTCTGGTCGTTTGTGCTATTTTCTTTTTATGGCGCAAGTGTTTCCTGTTGCTTTTAGTTTGTGGGCGTGTGGTGTTTTTTGTTCCTGAGCGGGGTCTGTCCTCACTCTTGTTTGTTCTTTTGTTTGTTTCTTCTACCTTAATGAAATGGCACACAGCTCTCCTGCGTGGTTCGAGGAAAAAAAATGTACCAAGAGACTCGTAACATCTTATGAACTGAGCAGTATTAATTTAATAATCTCTCGTAAATATTATAGTGCCACAAAGAGAAACGAGGTGTTTATTCTGTTAATGTGACCCACCAGGAATGATAAATTGTGTATCAAGTGCCTTTTTAAACCTCGTTCATACCATTTTTCTTTTCAGGTGATAGCAGGGATATGTATACTTGTTTGGGTTGTAAATATTGGACATTTCCGAGATCCTTCTCATGGTGGCTTTGTTAGGGGTGCCATCCACTATTTTAAGGTATATTGTTGCCCCTATGTTACAACTTACATTTCAGTAACATTCAATCAGTGTAGGTTAACCTCCAGTCTGGCACGTATATCTTATGTTACAATTTGCATAATCTGGACACTGTTGAAGTGTGTCCAGAATGCAGAATTTGGCCATATTGATCATTTTTGGCGGATCGCATTTGCACATTCTAGTAGTTTGTTACAGTGTCTAACTACACTTTCATGGAAGACAACTGTTTAGAGCCTATAACCCATTTCCCAAATGATGAGTTTTCTTCTGTTTTTTGTTCACATATACTATGTGTTTTTCTTTTAGTATTATGGTCTATGGTAGCATGTATAGTGATTTTTTTAGAAAGAAAACTCACTCTGATAAGCTTTATCTCTTGAAGATGTGCACAGTTTGGTCGTATAGGATAACTACATTGACAGAGAACTGAATACTGTTTCTCAAAGGATGTACTCTGTTGCTTTTCTTTTGATAGGTAGCTGTTGCTCTTGCTGTTGCAGCCATTCCAGAAGGTCTTCCAGCTGTGGTAACAACGTGAGTTTCCTGCTAAACAATTTTTTGGTTGTTCTTGGATCATGTTTGTTGAGTTGTAGTGCTACGCTCTATTCTATATTGGAGTAAACGTCACGAAGCATTTGCATGTTTTTTCTTTTAGGTGCTTAGCTCTTGGTACCAAGAGAATGGCTCGCTTGAATGCCATTGTTAGGTCTCTTCCCTCTGTAGAGACATTAGGATGCACAACAGTTATTTGCAGCGACAAAACTGGTACTCTCACAACAAACATGATGTCTGTGTCAAAGGTGACGCGTTTCTTTTTTCTGTGTCTGTTTTCATTATATTACCAGTATGATGTGGAGCTGAAATACAATAGGCTCTTTTTTTAATTAAAAATATTTGTCATTGTTGGTTGATATATTTGTATTCATTGCGTGACTTAAAAAGTCTGTTTAACATTCCAGGTGTGTGTCGTACGGTCTGTACACCAAAGACCAATGACTGATGAATACTCCATTAGTGGAACAACATTTGCCCCTGATGGTTTTATTTATGATGCTGATGGATTGCAGGTAAACTCATATTTCTGGGATTACTATAGGGCAAGAATCTGAAAACCTGCATTATCCAAGGGAAGTTATGCTTTTTTTAGTCCAGGGAAAGAAAAATGCCTGCATTTTCTAGAAGATAATGCCTGGCTCCTGAAATGGCTCATCACAACCCTCTTTGAGATTTTTGTAGTTTGTTCACAAGAGTTGCATTAGAGTAAAAGAACAAAATAATATTGATAGGCAGCAATGGCAGTGTATTTCATGCTGACAGCTGACAAGCCAGCCTTCTGCCCTATTTATAGCCACTGTGATAAGCTGGGTTTAGTACACACCTTTTCGTCAGTATATAAACTTTACTTCTACCCAGCTTGATAACTAGTATTAACTTGTAGCAGATGGGACTGATTCCACTGCCGGGCCTTTTGGATGTGTACCAACGGATACTTTTAGACATCCTGTGAAACATTCGAGCCTGCTATCCAGTCACAATTGACACCACTTATGTCATTACACAAATATAGTTGCAAGTCTCCTTTTGGATTCAGGGCTTTAGCACTGATCAAGGACTTCCATCTGTTGCAGCTGGAATTTCCCCCTCAATCACCATGTCTCCTTCATCTTGCTATGTGTTCAGCTCTTTGCAATGAGTCCACTCTACAATACAACCCTGATAAAAAATGTTATGAAAAAATTGGAGAGTCCACTGAAGTTGCTCTGCGTGTGCTTGTGGAGAAGGTCAGTTACTGCATATAGATGGACATATCTATTCACTCCTGCTTTAATGGGAAACATTAACTTCGATTTAATGTTGATTGTATTAAACCCTGTTAGGTTGGTCTTCCTGGTTTTGATTCAATGCCTTCAGCCCTCAACATGCTAACTAAGCATGAGCGTGCATCATACTGCAACCGTTATTGGGAAAATCAGTTCAGAAAGGTATTCTCCTCATCTTGTTTGAATTTCTATATTTCTTCTGTGCTACAACCTTGCTGTATTTGTGACCCCCCTTGAAGGTCCTGCTGTGCATTTTTAAGGGAAAATATCCTTTGATCATTAACTAAATCCGTCTTGTACATTTAAAAGTCACAATGTGACTCTTCTTGAAAAAGAGAATAACTTGTAACCGGTAGCTTTTCAAATGATGCCTGGAAACTTTGGATTTGATGAATAGATTAAACACTTAATTTGTTTAGTCACTCTGCACCTTGCTCACTAGTCACTAGTCCCTACCAAGCAAGCACAGTTCCTCAAAAGGTCAAATGTATATAGGCATGTGATGGAACTAGAGGACCTCTGGATTATGCTGCTATTGAAACTGCTCGCATCATCGGTCAAATTGCTGCACTCTTTTCCACATTTTGTCTATCCAATCTTGTCAGCAACCTTACTAGTTAGTTGCTCAAGAATTAGACTGATACTGTATGTAAGGGCTTCTAAAGTTCCAGCAGCACGACCAGTTGTTCCTCCCATATTCTGGAAGGTTTCAACTGTCCTAAGTATCTATCTGCATAAACGTTAACTTGATCTACTCATCCTAGTAACCTTTTAGGTAAACTAGGGCTGACATGCGGCTGAAATATTCCATTACCTGTTATTTTCGTTGTGCCTTGATAATAAGTTTAGTGGTGCTAATATTTTTGTTTGTTTCTTTTAACTAGCCACCTTTTCTTTATATTCTAACCTTCTAGATTAATAATTTCAGAATTCATGGTTTCTCTATTTTCTGTTTTTTTCTATAGATATCCATTCTAGAGTTCTCCCGAGATCGCAAAATGATGAGCGTCCTTTGCAGTAGAAAACAACAGGAGATTATGTTTTCAAAAGGTGCCCCTGAAAGTGTAATAGCCAGATGCACACATATATTGTGCAATGATGATGGTTCTTCAGTACCATTGACTATGGACATTCGTAATGAATTGGAAGCTAAATTTCAAAGGTTAGCCTTTTCATGTGTGTCTTCAGGCATATCACCTTCTATGCTTTTAATGATAATACTGAAATATCTAGCTCATGTCAGTGCAGCTAATAATACTTCTGACACTTTCTGTTGCCAAGGGACCTTGATAATTTTGTGGCTACACACTTTAGTTAAAGTTACTATTAAGTGATTATGTTGACTGATTGTTCTTTCATGCACTACTAAGCTTTGTTTGCAATGACACTGCTGTAGTATGTTAAATATGTTACTGACGTTGGGGATTTCAGGAGATAATGTTTCCATCAGTGGAGATAATATATAGAGAACCTAATGGGCCATATGGGCCTATAGTATATGGGCTTTGACACACTTAACAAAATATTCTCGAAACTCCAGTTTTGCAGGGAAAGATACACTAAGGTGCTTGGCATTAGCATTAAAACGGATGCCAGCTGGTCAACAAAGCATTTGTTATGATGATGAGGCCAACCTCACGTTTATAGGATTGGTATGGTTTGTCACTCCTGCTACTTCCTATCTCCCCTTGTTACACTCTTCTACATTAATTTGCCTGTTCTAGTGTGTTTGGCCTTTTGTAATGAGGTTATGTATCTGTTGTTAAACAAATTGTGTAGTTATGAAAACATTTCTTTTGCTGCACGTTTAGGTTGGGATGCTTGATCCACCAAGAGAAGAAGTTCGGGATGCTATCCACTCTTGTATGTCTGCGGGGATCCGGGTTATAGTAGTTACTGGGGATAACAAGGTTGGTGCAGCCCTGGCCTATTTTTTTTTTAGTAATTTGCTACTGGTGAGAAAATTAATACGCACTATTTTAGTCTACAGCAGAATCTCTATGTCGGCAAATTGGTGCTTTTGAGCATCTGGATGACTTTGCGGGGTATTCCTACACAGCATCAGAATTCGAAGGACTGCCTCCTCTGGAAAGGACAAACGCATTGCAAAGGATGGTTCTGTTTTCAAGGTGATCTAGTATCATTACCTTCTAGAAAAACCCAGGACCTAGCTATTCCTTTGAATGGTTAATGGCACCATTCTCACTTTTCTCTGGATTAAAAAAAATGCTTTTGTCCATGCCGCCTTAGCTCATTGCTTAAGCTTTTATTTGAGTTCTAATTTTGGAACCTATAAAAGACGAGTGCTCAAATTATAGGGATCTTGCCATTTTACGAAAACAGAACATACATGATGGTTTAATTTAATGAAAGGGAGAAAAAAGAATCATAATGTGACGATCACAATACTTAGGCAACTTGACAGCTAAAACAACTGATGTTGAGTTTTGTGCAATATCAGAGATGAGATGGTTAAACTGATGAAGTCGTATCGAAATATGGAGTCACATAGCAATGTTCTCAACTCTATACTTTCAACTGCCCTATCCTAACCTGATAATTATACTGGATGGTGCAGAGTGGAACCTTCCCACAAGAAGATGCTTGTTGAAGCCTTGCAAACACACAATGAAGTGGTAAGCTAACATATATGTATGATTCCTACCTGTCATCAAAGTGCCCCATATTGCTTCTTTTAGTTGTCAGTGACAGGGCCAGGGCCTCACACATATGGGCAATTCTGATACACAGTAACAAAAATCTGTGGCATCTATTTCTTTTTTTCTTGAACCCATGGTGTCAATTTCTATAAAGGCGTTTTTGCTACAAGGGTTTCTCTTAATTATTGCATAGTTCTTTTTACTGTAGCTCAGACACTGTTTCCTAGTCATCATTATAATTGATATGGCAAAGTGTTTTAATAGCCAAGTAGATAAATAATTGATACCTGTAAATCTGTAATAACATGACACCCTGTCAGCATAGCCTTTTCTCTGTTCTTGACACCCCCCCTCCCTCCCTCTTCATGCAGTAACGTAATCCAATTATCAATTTCCATGTGCTAACTCTATGTTCATTTTTGTGTGCAAGGTTGCTATGACTGGAGATGGTGTCAATGATGCACCTGCGCTGAAGAAAGCGGATATAGGAATAGCAATGGGATCAGGAACTGCAGTTGCAAAGGTACTAAGAAGTATAACAAGCCTTTTCTTTTTAAATTTTGGTTGTTGGGTGCTACCTTGACTGGTATTGCTGAGATGCAAAAAAAAGGTGGTCATTTTCTGTAGTCAACTAAAGTAGGCTTTTTGTGATGTGCACCAGCGAATGTGCACCCTTTTGTTTTTGTTCACAGTGATGGATATCGACCAGCAATTCATGATTTGCTGAGTCTATCTAAATTAACCTTTTGGTGTGTGTCTCAGCAAATGCCAACCGAGTGAAGCACCTTATAACCAAATTTGCCCTTTTCAAAATCTCCAGTTACTCATGATGGTTGTTTCTTGGATTTGATCATTGTACACTTGTAATATCCCAGAGTGCGTCAGACATGGTTTTGGCGGATGACAACTTCGCCACAATTGTTGCTGTAAGATCATTTCTCATTGCATGACATGCAAATAACGAGAACAACTTGGTCATTATTTTCAGATGATCTTTATCCAAACCCTGTTCTGCCATTTTTTGATAGGCTGTTGCGGAGGGAAGGGCCATATATAATAACACCAAGCAGTTTATTCGGTACATGATCTCATCAAATATTGGAGAGGTAGTTTGTATTTTTGTGGCAGCAGTGCTTGGGATGCCTGACACACTTATACCTGTGAGTGAAACTCTCTTATTCTTCATTTGCAAACTACTGTGATAATGATCTTCATGATGGGCGTGCCACATTTTTATCACTTGATGAACTTTTTTTCCTTGTTTATGTTCACACGCGTCCCCCATGGGAATAATCACCTTCCTGCTTGCAAATCCATTTTAAACATTAGTTTCCTTTTTTATTTTATGGATGCGAATTATGCCTATGTCTTTTGTCATTACTTTGCAGGTCCAGCTACTCTGGGTGAACCTTGTTACCGATGGGTTGCCCGCAACTGCAATTGGTTTCAACAAGCCTGATGGCAACATCATGACTGTCAAGCCTCGCAAGGTAATATAAAAGTAAAGATTTGGTTAAGCACTTGAATATCGCTATCTACTCATGATTTTATGCTGGTAACTTTTGTTTAAACTTCTATTGAACTTATGTGTTAACTCATGTTTTACTTGTGCTCAATTACGCAAACGAGATCTACTCAAGAAATACTTATTTGATCAGCATACTAACTTTAGCACTCAAGTCAAAGACTGTAGTATAACTACAATTGCCGATCCTTGTTATTTGCACTTGAATTTTTTGTGCACAAGAATATTGCTAATTAATATCCATGAGATCTTGATCTGCTAATCCCTTGGATTTGATGACTACTCACTCTGTTCCAAATTATGGTTCACTCTAGCTTTATCCTAATTCAAACTTCTCTAACTTCAACCAAGTTTATAGAAAAAAGCTTCAATATCTACAACATCAAATTAGTTTCGTTGAATCCACAATGAAATGTGTATTGATAGTGCATTTATTTGGAATTGTCGATGTTATTACATTTTTCTATAAACTTGGTCGAAGTTAGAGAAGTTTGAGTTAGGACAAAGGTAATGTCAACTATGATTTGGAATGAAGTACATAAAAAAATAGATGTTTGCCAAAAACATGGGTTTATATTGATGACTAGGAATTGCTAGGCAAGTTCATCAAGAGCTATTGAATGATGCTCCTTTCCAATTGCACTACAGGTTAATGAAGCTGTGGTTAGCGGATGGCTCTTTTTTCGTTATTTGGTCATTGGAGGTTCATTTCTTCTATCTACTTACTATTTGATATTCCTATTGACAGCTGGAGCAGTTTTTTGGCTCATGTTTGCCTGTTTTTTTGTTAATGCAGCTTATGTTGGTCTTGCTACTATAGCGGGTTTTGTTTGGTGGTTCGTTTATTCTGAAAATGGTCCTGGATTACCATACTCTGAATTGGTAAGTTGGGAATTTGGAACTGCCGTGCCATGACTCCTGTACTTTAATATGGTATTCCTGTAGAGCATATAATGTACTACTTTCGTGTGACAACTGGTGTCTGCTTTTTGCTGACCTGCTTGTCTCATTGAATTGCATCTTATCGGCAGAAGATTGTTGGTCAACTATGTCTGAGTGAGTCAAATGTGTTTGTTTATTTATCTAGAGGACACCAATAGGGGAGAGCTCTGCTGTAAAACATATGAAACATTTCTTAGAATGGAAACTAGTAACTCAAAATAGTAGACGAAGATCCTCAGGAGTCACTCATATCGATTGCTCCACTCATATTGGTTGCTCCAAAATATTTTTCTTTTACTCAAAGTCATTTCAACTGTCAGCACTGTGGAAGCGATTTCTAATGGTCTAAATAGGTGTGTATGAGATTATGAGGGAAAACACGGAGTCTGATTCATGATGGGATCATAACCCTAGCCCTGTGAAGAGCTTATATATATATAATTAAAAGCCCTTTATTGTGTGTTGTGGTTTGTAAGGTAATGAGATCTTAGCTGATGGTTTCATTTTGTGTGTGTGGCAATTTGGCTCTACCTAGGGACTTTTTTTAAAAGGAAAGATAAATTACCTATAGGGAAAATCCCGCTACCAACTGGAACAGGTTTCACACTGCTATGGATGGTTATTGCAAAGGATATATACCGTTGCAGTACCCCTGAACTGCAGTTAATTTGCATGGTTTCATAGGTCAATTATGTTTGTCTTCACTGATGTTGGTTGATCTTTGTATGGGACTTGGCACCTTTTGTCTGCATGGTTGCTGAATGAGTTTACAAACTGGTTCCCTTATATGCATTACTGATTCCATACCTAACTATTGCAGGTCAATTTCGATTCATGTTCTGCCAGGCAAACTTCTTATCCCTGCAGCATCTTTGAGGATCGTCATCCATCAACTGTTTCAATGACTGTGCTCGTTGTTGTCGAGATGTTTAATGCCTTGAATAACCTAAGTGAAAACCAATCTCTACTGTAAGAGTTCTTGTCCTCCATTACCGCCACTGTTCTATTCTAGGGTTTACAATATTAGTATAACCTGTAAGGCTGTAACTGTAACATGTACTGCCTGCAATAACAGATAAGTGGTGCTTTGGACACTGATACTTCAAAATGGCACCATGACCACTAAATTCTGTTGTAATATATTTTAAACCTAGTAAGATTATAATTTTAGAAAAGTACCCTTTGAGACAAATTTGTATGTGCAGGATGAATATTAAAGATATTAATAGCTAAAATTCGAAAATTTTGAACATCCTGAAATGTCACCTGGTTTTGGCTGGATGGCTTCCTTGCTGTAGAAGAAGATTGCCAGCTTGCTGCAATTTGGAATGGTCATGTGAACAATACTTGAAACCTGATAGCTATTATCGTTTTTTCTGGAACCTATATTAATATTTACGAGCAAAAGAAAGAATATATTTCACTCTGATATTTATAGTATGATAGTACGAGTAGCCATTATTAAAAAATCTGGATTTTTATGTCTTAATATCTGGCCAACTGCTTGTTTTCTCGGCCCCCTGCCATTTCTGTGAACTTGAGAATAACAGGTGCCCTTGGCATGTGCCAAAAACTTGCTGTACTAATGTAGCTTCACACTCATCCAGTGTCATTCGTCCATGGAGTAACCTGTGGCTTGTTGGGTCGATTATTCTGACAATGCTTCTTCACGTAGCAGTCTTGTACATTGAACCACTATCAGCTCTTTTCTCGGTAAGTATCTTTCCATATTCTTGTATGTTCCTCTGTTCTTTATGCTAAAAATGTGAATCGGATAAATTGTGGTATACTTGTGCAGGTGTCACCATTATCGTGGGCTGAGTGGAAAATTGTTCTTTATCTCTCCTTCCCTGTTAGTACTGATTCTGCCTTGAGTTACTATGCCGTTCAATTGATGTGATCTGTGTTTGCCTTACAGCATTGTTTTAGCAGTGGCTAATTAGCAACACACCCTTTTTTGTTGGTATAGCTTTTCCTCTACAACTGTTTGGCAGACTAATTTCTTCTGATTGTTAGGTAATTCTGATTGATGAGGTATTGAAATTGTTCTCGAGAAGCCCACGAGGCAAGTTCCTGATTGTAGCACAATTTCATAAATTTATAGGTCTACACAAGTGCTAGCCGCAGCTGTTTTAGCTGGCAGAATCTGAATTTGCTTGTATGCAGGTCGAAGATTCCCATTAAGGTTGTGGAGACGTGAGATACTTCCAAAAGAGTCGAGAGATAATTAGTTTTAGGCCTCAACATATGGAGATGCATACAATACACAGCGAGAATCTTGGCTTCTGATGGTAGCAAGACTCATTTTGGTTAATGTTTGTGGACTGAAAGATAAACAAACGCTACAAATCTTTTTTGTGGATGATCTTATACGACGATTGATGGGTCAATTCTTTCATCAGGTCTCAGAAAGCCAGTTTTGGGCAGAGAACATAGAGCAGCTTCGGGAATGTCTTCTAGGATCTCTAGTTGTTTATAGACACATACTTGTAACATGTAAGATGCTTACCAGACAAGAAAAACGAGTTCATGATTCTGCCGGTGAAGCATACATCAGGCACTTTGTACAAATTATTTGGGTAACGCCGTTTTGGTATTTCAGCCTTTTCACACCTCCAGCTTCAACACGCATAATATGTCATAGGCACTAGCCTTTGGCATTAAAACGAGAGAAAAAAAATGAACAGTGAACACAGGTTTTTATGCTGTTCTGCTTCCGCCGCTCGGTTAGCCGAGCTGTTGTTTCGGTTATGGTTTCAGGGAGAAACATACCCTTCTCCCACAAAGGTACTGTCGAGACAAAATCACAAAATGGAGGCGAAGCTGAGTGGTGACACGGCTTCATCGGCCTGATTGTCGAGACAAAATCACAAAAATGGATACAACATACATGAATGCAGCCTTATTAACAGATAAGCATATAGACAGAAATGTGCAGATTAATGAGTCGGGTAGCGGACAAAATGATGCTGCCGACTGTTGAGATCAGCAGCCGTTCAACTGGAGAGAGGCAAGCATTCCCGTACAAAATAATACTGTATAATAGGTGCAGGCGAGCAGCAGATGAATCGGGCACATCAAAGAGGCTTATTGTCCAGCCACCTTTGAGCCATGGCAAAACTTTCTTTGGGCTGGTATTCTGGAGCAGTATGCCCACCACCCTGCGGCAGCAACAGATCAGGTTTCAGTAAGGTTGCCGCGTCTGATTACCTGATCAAACTTGCGTGAGCGATTGACTAAAAGATGATTGGGACTTGCTACCTTCACTGTCGCAAATGTCAAATTGTTGGCATATGTTATCGTAAACCTGCGCAGGATAATTAAAATAAATGCAAGTGATGTCCCTGTCAGAGAAAGGAAACAAAAACCCAGCTCCTTGATTTTTAATAGAACATCTCTTTTGTAATCACTTGTATGTTCGGCAGTTGGCCTAAATACCTTATGCATGTTATTGTTAGGGGCAAAAAAAAAAGAAAAAAAAGAAAGGACATTGGATGACTTAACCCAGCAGCTTGGCCATCAAGGTGCCATGCCCTCCAGTCGTCAACAATGGAGAAAATCAGTGATCTTATCCACGCTTGTGTGCCGAGAAACGGCACCATAAGATCATGGTCTCCGCTGCATTCACAATGATCTTAATGGTAAGACCTGGACGAAGATCAATCAAGTATATCAACAGGACAAATTGTTCTGAACTCTTGACGCTTTCACCTGTACACAAGTGCGCGGTAACCTCTGGTTGTGAGGTTGAAATGGTACTCGATGCTACTTGGGAGGTCTGTTGTATATGGAAGCCCTTTGATACATCTTATCCATTCGCCAATTGTTCCCTATTGAGAGTTGCAATATCTATATCATTACCCGTAACAACTCCATTGCAAAAAGAGTCAGATTACACCGCATATGTATCTAGCGAATCGTGAACCTTATTAGGTCTAGTTTCATAACTACATATGTACTGCTACCTCTGTTCTCGAATATATGTCGTTTAGGACAAGCTATTTAGTTCAAAAATGAACTAATTTGCTTGTCCTAAACGTCATATATTTAAGAATGGAGGGAGTACTTGATCATATATAAGACATAACATATCAAGTTTTACCTCCTTGATCCCAAGAGCATATCTGGTAGCATTGTCGTTCATCCAAAAGTAAGCCAGGTAGTAACCATATGTCTGCATTTCAAAAAGCAAAATTCAGATGCTAGTATCACATTGTATTCAGACTGATCATATATGAATTAACACTCAAATATAAGGAGTGACTTACAAAACAATCAAGAGCAGGACGACCAGGAGGCACACTTAGCATGATAGATTCTTCTGATAAAAACCTTCCCATTGAATCACTGCCACCTACAGGTTTTGGTGCGGCTACAACGCATAAATCGTACAAGATTTGTGCTTGTGCAATTTCAGAAATGAGCTGCAATTGAAGGGATATTCATCACCAAGAAGCTGGTATCGGTTTTACATCAGAAAGAAATAGGTCAGCACATGAATCTTTCTTACATTGTTAATAGCGTGCAGCACCTCACCACACAATTTGTTTGCAGGATTTACATAATCTCCTTTGCAATGCTCCACAGCAGCCTTTGAGAAGGGGAGAAATGAAAACATGAGACAGATATGATCAGTCTGAATGTGGAAATATCTACATACCTCGTAAAGCTGATCAGATATGATCCCAAAGCCATGAGAAGCTGGAATTATGTAATTCCCATCAAACTTAGGGTCTGTGATAGGGTTTCCAATTAGGTATCCCTGGAAATAATCGCACAATCACAAGAATGAAATAAACACATGACCAGGATCTCACACCCATTTCTCTCAGTATGCTATGTTTCAAGTTTACAGGATTAATACCTTTAGATTGATATGAGGTTGCAACCTTTGTTCATTTCCTGGAAGACATTATAAATGAGCACGGAAGGAAATGGAAATTATATTGTTGAAAGAGGTTGTCGTCTGAAATAACTTCTGGGAAAACTGAAGAGGTCTTACCCACCCACTCCTAAATTAATTATATTTTGAGAGAAACTACCGCAACCTTGCCTGATAAATTAACTATATTAACCGATGATCTAAGGGGAATCAAGTGAATTTTGTGGTTAAAATCTAGCCCGTATATGTTGACGATCTACTGATGCTTATCACTATGGTGGCACAGCCATACCCAAAACAATTATGATTATGATTGAGCCATTAAGGAGTAGGATGTTTAACCGTTCTATAGTTAACCAGACTTCCATGGAATCATGGATTATGTGGTGTGTTCTCTAGAGTTACCTTCTGAGATATATTGTGCAATAAGCGGAGTCACCTTCCCAGCATATGAATCTCCCCCAATGTAGAAAGGATTTGAAAGATACCGTGGATGATCACTGAGCCACTACATAAATAAATAAACCATTCAAAAGGCGATAAATAACCGAGGAACGTGGTCCTTCCATTCAGACGATAGTACCGTAGGAGATGAACCATGCTCATTTTCACCTTCTTTAGAAATGTCAGGACTTGCAAAGAAGATGAGTAGTCACCAACGTCATAGCCTTTGGGATCACGCGCATAAGAAAAACCAGAGCCGACAGGAGAATCCAAGAAGAGAATATTTGCCATCTGAATATGTCAATAAACCGGCAGCTTAAAAAGGAATAAGGCTTTAGAAGAGAATTTTCCAAGTATATATATGAAACTAGGGAGATATATATCACCTGTGTCCATGAATATGGGTTAATGTACAACTTCGGCAAACTACCATTGTTAGGCGTAAATGGTTCCAGAACAAATTTTATAGGACCTGTGCAAGAAGAAAACAGCGGGATATTAGCCATGCCAAGATCTTTACAATGTTAAATGCAGCTAAAATCCTTCTTGAAAAAAACTTGACTGTCTAAATTTATCTACCATCTTTCTTCCAATATCACTAATGGCGAACTCTTACAGACTACTAGTCCCAAATAATATAAACCATGCTGGGCTCTCTAATAATCCTCCATATACACGGTAATTAATTTCGATCGGAGAACTAACCTACTTCAAAGCCGAGGCCGGTGAAGGCCGAGCAACGGGGCCCGCCCGTCAACCACAGGAGCAGGGGTCCGTGGCGGGGCTCCGCTCCGACTCGACGAAGTAGTAGAAGAGCTCGGCCCCGGTCTCCTCCTCCACGCCCACGTAGCCGGTCTCCAGGTAGAAGGGCAAAGGGCCGTCGAATCCCGGCAGGTGTGTGACCACCGTCGCCGCGGCGGAGGCGAGTGCTAGAAGCAGCAGCGCAATACAAGAGACTAGGTGCAACGGCAGAGGGGGATGGCGGTGGCCGGCACGCTGCGCCGGCTTCAAGGCCATCGTTTTTCTTCTTCTGCTCTGCTGCTGTGTGCTGGGGTCTCCGTCAGTCTCGGAGCTTGGGATTTGCTCTCGCTGGCTAGCTGCCTAGTGCCAAGAAGGCATGGTCATTAAATCATTAATTACATATCTGCCGATGGGCTGCTGTGATCTGTTGCTCCGATCCGCCTCCGACACCATCTTCAATAGTGGTAGCCACGTGACGGTGACGGTAGCGGGACCCTGATGACTGATGAGAGGGCCGCTGTAGCAAACCAAAAACAGAGGATGAAAAAAAATGGCTGATGCTGTGAACGAACAGCACATTGGACGAAAAGGAGACTTGTGTGCGATTGAGCTTCGCATGTACTGCACTTGTATTGGATAAATCGGAAGAATGGGAATACCATCCTCCGCTGTGATATACGGGGCCGTTCGGTTCACAGGCAAGCTTTGCCTAGTTGTGACAACAAAAGCAAGCCTAGTCATGCCAGCCTGAGCGAGCCAATTCGGCAAGGATTTTTCTTACCAGCACAAGCTCCGAGTCTCTCGCTTGCCAACCAAACACTGAGTTCTCCTGTACATCCTTGCTAAGTAAGATAAGGCTAGCTTTATAAAGGATCCAAACAGACCCATAGTTTCTTGACATATTAGGCTGTCAACCTACGCTTTGGTCGGACTAGTAATGGATCATGACCTTTTTGTTCCTTCACAATCGAACTTGGTCCTAATCAATTTTAACTCAAAAATTAATAATCTTTTGACCCGGTTCTAATAGTACTTGATTCTTAAAATTTCTAGTACAATGGAGGGCCCTTTATCGCCCCTAGTCGAGACACTCCAGCGTCCACAGATCTGTTAACCTGAGAAACAGATAAACAGACTGAAAACTAGCTAAACAGGACGCCCGATGCTATGAGAGCAAACGTACGACTTACAACCCGTGTTCAGCTAGCAAACTGAAATGGCATGTCAAAGGTTCGATCACTCAGTGAAGAAATGTACATAGGAAGTCTACAGAGCTAATTAAGTTTGCGTTTGACGGAGACTGGTGGTTTAGGCACAGGTACCTTGTCATTGGTCGTTTTTCTTTAAAAGTACAGGCAGGTTATTTCAATAATATGAGAGTGGGTAATTTAGATGCGAATTCCAACAGCTAGTGATTAGTAACCACTAACGCTGTGCTGCCGAGCAGCATGAGTGCATGACAAAAGCATGACAATGCAAACAACAAGCGATCGATGGTATGCAACGGTAGAGAGATGGCAGTGTTGGGCATCCGAAGAAGCTTCAAGGCCATTATTTGATAGTATGATTACATTTGGGTGGGGGGCTAGGGACGGTGAAGCACCATTGGGACAAGCACGATGAGAGCTTCAACACTGGAGAGAAGCAGCTCGAGCTTAGGATAGGAGTTAGGACCAATATAATCAGACTAAGGATGTGTCCGGATGGTGTCCAAAGATCACCACAGTACAAGTTTGGCGCGCCATACTTGCTTCATGAACGAACCTTTGGTATGCCACACTCGGGTCTGTTTGGCTGGTGCGAGCCACGCCCAACCAACGGCGCCGCCGAATCTACGGCGAACGAAACGTTTCTTATTATGCCGTCGAGATAGCGAGCATGGCCACCCCGTCTCCAAGAAACTTCACCAAAACAACCCGACTGTCGCCGTAATTCGGCTTCATCACGTTACTTCCTCCCGTACGAAGCCGCTGCCTTCGAACCAGCGGACCAGGTACAACTATCAAGTATAATACATATATAATCTCCCTAGCTGCCTACACTAATTTCAACGGCCAGCCTGGACTAACCACTTCCTGATGTCATCACCATGCATTTCAGGAACTGGAGCCACGATCGAGGCCATTGTAGCAGATGCTCTTACATATCAGAGAGGCCTATTGACTTTGTCCAGCCACCCTCGAGCCATGGCAAAACTCTCGGTAGTTCTACAGTACTAATTACCTCCTAGGAGTTAAGAGTTCGAAGGAACCACAACCGTTGATTTTAAAGACGTTTAAGTAATTAAAAAGAAAAGAAAAATACGGTAATCACGTTATCCCCCGTACCTTAACCGCTCATCTCCACGCTGGAGGCATGGAGCCGCGCCATACTCATCAAAATGGCGGGGTATGCAGGAGCCGTTTCTCGTGCTCAAAGTTTCATGTCACGTTTTTTTCCCAACAAATCCTCAAAAATTCAGCATGCCATTTTTTTAACAAATCCTATCACATTTTGAGCATATGACGAACAGTCACACATTTATTTTTGCAACAATAAATCCGTGTTAAAAGGTGATGGCGGCACACGGCAACGCGCGCATGCACCACGGCCAGTATGCATGGCCGCACAACACATGGCCAACATGAGCGCACGGCCGGCAAGCACGCCGCCGAACAGGCACACCACAGACGGCCAGCACCACAGCTGCACGGCACTGCCAACACTGCTAGCACCACACCGTCAGCACGTACAGTACACACGAAAGTTAACACGACCAGCACGTACGTAACGGCCAGGAAAAACGTACCTATAGGCACGAAACTGCAAAAAAAAGATAGATCTAACCTAATACAACTAATTTCTCATATTTTTTCTATTTCAATCAATTATTGATCTACTACCTTCTACGAGGTAATATGTTATTAGATCAAACGGTCCATATTCATTTTGAAGTACCTTAGCAAAGCCCACTCTGGAGTAGTATGGCCACCACCCTGCACTAGCAAGAAAGAAGGTCTCAGTAAGGTTAGTTACCGCGTCTAATTACCAGATCCAACATCTAAACATGCGCAGGCTAGTGACTGAGATGATATAATGAAACAGCTACCTGATCCAACATCTAAACAAATTGTTGGCATATGTTATTTTGAACCTGCACATGACGATTAAATAAATGTAAATGATATCCTTGTCAGAGAAAGAAAGCAAAAATGCAGATGATTGATTTGTGCTTCCCCGTTCCAAATTATAGATCGTTTGACTTTTTTTACTATAAGTTTGACCGCTTGTCTTATTCAAAATTTTGTACAAATTATCATATTTTTTATGGTGGCTTGCTTTATTAATAAACATTCTTCAAAAATGAATTAAATTTAACTATATTTACACAAATTTTTTGAATAAGACGAACGATCAAACTTGTGCTAAAAAAGTCAAACGACCTATAATTTTGAACAGAGGTAGTATGCTTGCCATATGAAAATGTCGATAAACCTCTAAAAGGGAATGGAACTTTAGGAGCAGAAACGTTTTCTGCAGGTTTAGAGCATTTCCAAGAGTGACTAAAAAATAAAGTCCCAATATACTAGTTTTGGGACCTTGCCAAAAATTATTGGGCATAAAAAATATCCACTCTTCCAACAGCTCCTAAAAAAATAGTCCCAAAAACGATTTAACTACTGCCACATCATCCATACGTGGGCCCAATGATTGATTTTCCCCCTCTATGAACAGTAACTCGGGATTTATCTTTGTTTTTGGCAGTTTATCCTGTGGGATTGGGAGTGCTAAAATGGGAGGTAAATTTGGCTCAAGATGGAGTGTATTGGGCACACACAAAAATTGGGACTCATATTAGACAACTGTTGGAGCACTTTTTTTTCATCTTTATTCTCAAAACTAATTATTGGGAGTAGTTATTGGGTACTCTTGGAGATGCTCTTATGAAGGGATATGGATTATACAACGTTGGTAAAATACTATTACGAGGTGTAAAAGGCGCCACAACAAAATTGTAATGTGTCATATCGTAGACCATGCCATTATCATAATTAGAGGGAGTTGTCAATATATAAACAAACCATATGAGTTTTCTAAACCGCCGTATATAACCAATCATTTCTTAACCGCCGTATAACCGCTGTTCATGACAAAATAAGAGAGATTTCAAAACCGTGGTTCAAGGTTTGTCGATGTATCATGTCGCCTTCCTGTGCCTTTCAGTGACCGACCGCGTACTACAACTTGGTGCTGCAGGTAAAGCAGATGGCATGATCGGGATCGTGCTGGTTACGAGGGGCTTTGCAATTCGCACGTGCACCAACAATCCCCGCATCCATCTCGGCCAGCTTATTTTGATAAAGCCAAATATTCTCATCATTCTTTTTTTAGGTATTCTAAAAAAATTTCAGAAAACTTTTGAATATATTTTTTGAGAGAATTCGAGTTGATGGAAGATTTTTAGAGAACTTGAAAGTTAAGATTTTCATGAGAAGTTTTTTAAGAAAAAACATCGTTGATGTGTTTGCATGATTTTTTTTTCACACAGACTTCTTGGAAATGCCTTTGAAGAAACTTTTTCACCCAAAGAAATCCCAATTCTTTGAGACAGACAGAGGAAAGCGATTGCGATGTTCAGGTGATGCGCTCTTGTAGTTGTCCACCACTGTACAACTTGGCGCAATCATGCGTTGCCATTCAGCGGGTTTCTCAATTTACAGATACAGTTGAAGTAATCAAGAAACAAACTAAGCTCAGTTGTACATGATCGTGGCTGTTATATAGAGTTCTGTTTTTATTTCCTATATTTGGACTTTGTTTGGACATCTTCTGTGGTTCACCTTTTTCTCTTCTTAATACAATGGACATCTCTTTCTTCTGGCTTGGTACATATAAAAAAAAACAATAACTCGGCTCTCAATGACGACAAAATAAAATTGGCTAGTTCCAATAGCATTGAGTATGACCTAATCCTTGATGCGCTTCATCACATTCACACCTATAGCTTGGGTACTTGCGTCAAAGAGGCTCATTGTCCATCCACCTTTTTGCCATTGCAAAGCATTCTTTAGGATGGCTTTCTGAAGCAACATGGCGGCCACCCTATATCCGTAGCCAAAGGAGTACCATATGTATGTCATTAATCCATCCAATCTATGTGAAATAACATGACAAGACATTTGTCAAATTTTTTTGGGGTGGGGGTGTGGGAAGGGAGGGAGGGTCACAAACCTTTACCGTCGCAAAGGTTAGATTGTTGCCATACATTATTGTGAATCTGGCAAAAAAAAAGGATGGTGTGCATTGTTCGTTAGACCAAGCAAACTTCGGGTATAACTAAATTTGCAAGAATCTAGTTGGTACTCCATTCTTCTTTATGTTTTTTTCTTACATAATTTTCCCCATATCCACTTCTACGATAAAAAAAATGCACATGATGCGCCAGATTTTGCACATGCAAAAAGATGTCGATACAATAGGTTCAATGTTAAAAATACTATAATGCTAATATATATCATAAGAATACTTACCCTGCAGCCTGGCCATCAAGGTGCCATGCCCTCCAATCATCAACTATGGAGAAGTTGAAGGATCTTATCCATGTGTGTGTACCCGAAAACGGTACAACAAGGTCATGGTCTCCACTACGCTCACGTACAATAGTTATCAAACATAGTCAGAAAGGAACATTCAGACAACAAATACATAAGAGATGATCCTTCGATCAAATTGATGGAAATGTTTTCACCTGTATACGAGAGCACGGTATCCCTTAGTTATCAGGTTGAAATGGTACATTATGCTGTTTGGAAGATCAAACGTGTAAGGAAGTTCTCCTGAAACTTTGCACCTTATCCAATCTATCACGGTTCCCTGTTAGTGTAACCTTAGAGCTTCACTCCAAAGCAATATAAGCCAAAAAAAATGCCAGAAAAAAAGATGCTAGATGCCTTTAGTAGTAATCATTCATGTTTCCGATATTTTTTAGTTTGCAAATGAGTGCAAGGTCAAATTCAAAAGGCGAGAAATTCGTATTTTACCTCCTTGATGCCAAGAGAAGCTCTAGTGGCAATGTCGTTAGCCCAAAAGTAAGACAGGTAGTACCTGTGCGACTGGGTTTCAAATTAAGGAGCAATTTTAGGCAATTGCTTGTAATGAACAAGAAGTACTTAATTCGCTTTCAGTTTGCATTTCTATGGACAATCCAAGATAAAGGTGACCTACCACACAATCAAGAGGAGGCTCATCAGGTGGGCCACTCAGCCGATATTGTTGGTCTTCTAGAGACTTTCTTCTCATAGCATCTCTCCTTGGTTTGGGTGAAGCAAAGGGACATATTGGGCACAGAATGCCTCCACTATCAACTTCTGACATGAGCTGTGAAAGCCTTATCAACTTCTGACAGTAAGTGTTTACATTTATGCATTACGACACAACAGATGAAACTTACATCATTAATGGTTTGTACCACGTCAGCGCAGGGTTTGTTCGTCGGGTTTATGTAATCTCCATTACAGTTTGTCACAGCAGCCTGCTTTGACATATGGGGGGGGGAAAAAAGGAAAGCATGCATTGGTATTATTACACTGCTAGGCTGCCTGTGCATGTTACTCGTCTCCAAAGCCTATGTCAATAAAAGGAATAGGAGAGCACCTCATATAGTTGGTCAGATATTATTCCAAATGAGTGAGAGTATGGAATTCTAGAATTATCATCAATCTTGTCTCCGGTGAGAGGGTTGCCAACTATATAGCCCTGCATAGAGAAACAATATTTGTACAATGAACATGACCGGACATTATTGTACATCACCATGCCCTTTGTCAGCCATTAATTATTTGTATGCTAGAAATTACATGCCTTGAGATTAATAAGTGGATACTGCATTTCCTCAACTCCTGAAGCAAATGGCACAGTCAGCATTAGTGAACCACACGGTAAATTAGGACCAAGACTTCTCTTCAAGGAAATGAATATCGCAAAAGAAATTAATCACAAGGTCACAAGCATGTCCTCTTGGGCACAGACTCTAAAGTTACCTTCCGAAACATACTGCGCAATAAGAGGAGCCATCTTCCCGGCATATGAATCTCCACCAATGTAGAAAGGATATGAAAGATACGACGGGTGATCGTCAAACCACTGTATAAACCGAAACAGGAGCTAAGGGTGTCAGGTAACAAACATTCTCAATAGTTTCTTCCTTCAATAATCAAAGTGTACACACGGAGCTTGTTGTGCCTCAACCTTTCTCAGAAATGTCAAGATTTGCACAGAAGATGAGATATCTCCAACCTCATACCCTCTAGGATCCCGCGCATATGAAAAACCAGAACCAACAGGCGAGTCGACGAAGACAATGCTTGCCATCTGTAACAATTATTGATCAAATGATTCACCGAGTAGCATCAAGAAATGGTGAACAAAGTATCTCTCAAGAATTCTCACCTGTGTCCAGGAATAGGGATTGTAGACCAGCTGCGGCAAAGTGCCGTTGTATCGTTTGTCGACAAACTTCACAGGACCTTTAATTTCATCATGCAAGAACACCACCTATGAATACCATGAATCTCCGGCCTCTCCCATTTCCAAATCAATTACAAAGTCTGCTTGGCATAGGCTACGAACCTATCTCATAGGCGAGACCGCTTAAGGCCGAGCACCGGGGCCCGCCCGTCAGCCACAGGAGCACGGGGTCCGTGCGGGGCCTCCGCTCCGACTCCACGAAGTAGTAGAAGAGCTCCGTCCCGGTCTCCTCCTCCACGATCACATAGCCGGTCTCCAGGTTGAAGGGCAGAGGGCCATCGAATCCCGGCAGGTGCGTGACCACCGTCGCTGCGCAGGAGAGCAGCGGCGGCGCCGGCGGCAGCAGGGCGATGATGCAAGCGACGACAAGGCGCAACGGCAGAGAGGGATGGCTGCGTCGGGCATCCATCGAGAGGGGCTTCAAGGCCATTTCCTCGATTGCGTTGTGGTGTGGATGGCGATTGGTGAAGCGCCAGGCGAGGCGTTGAAGACTTGGGCTGTTCGTCTTCTCAGGAACAAGAAAAGGCTTGCGCTGTTCGTTGCCTAGCTTTCGTATGGCATGTGTGGAGGGAATAGTTGCCTAGTTGGATTATCCAACAACATAATTTGTTGCCTCGCTAGCTCTATCAGTACAGTAGACGGTGGGAAATTATGTCGACATCAGTATTCGGGCCAACCACAGTTTATGGCTTGTATCTCTCTGCGCGCTCCTCTTAGCTACTACAACCCCACAGACAGTAGCTGTCTTTTTGTTGCCACATAGAAAAAAGAGTGTTCATGTCTACTGCTTTGGCTCGTGCTCCTAAATAAAACAAATTTATTATCACACAGTAGAGCTGTCTATTTAGCTGTCTGTATGTGTTAAATAGACAGCAATTGTCTAAACTGTTGTACATACGCTATACGCTGAGCCCCATACTCCGTACGGAGTGTTTCTTTAATAATTTATTAGACGCTACTAGTAGGTCGTGTGAAACTGTCGATGGCCTTCTCTATCCGTGATTAAAGAGAGCCATAGCATGCTAGGTGAGTAGATTTCCTGACGGCAGTTTCGGGCAAAAAAAAACACTGTGATGACCTTCGTTCACTGCGCCCTCTGTACCGGCAAAGAAAGATGGACAGTGACACGGTTTTCAAAACATAACTTTGACTTCTTATTTCTATAAAAATATTTATCGAAAAGTGATACATGTATACTTTTATGAAAGTATTTTTCAATATAAATCTATTCATATAACTTTTACAATTTCAAACTCAACAACTTAAATGTTATTCATGATTTATATTTCCAAAGTTTGAACTTTGTCATAAACGTCTTTCTTTACCGATACGGAGGGGTACTGCTAAAAAAACTTGAGCGTCCATGTGTGCCGCACGGTACAGTATAGCTGACTTGAGTGATGAGTGGTAATACACAATCCTACATTCCTACTATTACTAATTAGATGTTTATTTTATAGCCTTCAATGTTAATATTCAAAAGACTCACTGTAAAAATAAATTCAATCTTAAAATTCTCCTTAAAATAAAAAAACATCCTACCATCAATTTGATGACTCTAATTACGACTGTCAATAATAGTAATTAGATCTATTTTGTTGTCGAAAAAATTATTCATCTTTGTCACTATCAAAATATTCTAAAGCCACAACTAAATTACCCACCTATACTATTAGGAACCTATGCCATTGTAAAAATAGCACCACCTCTATTTCAAATTACTATGCACTGTTGACTTTTTCAACAATTTTTGACTTTTTGTCTTATTTAAAATTTAGTCCAAATATATAGAAAATAAGTCATACTTATAGTATATGTGATGATAAAATAAGTCACAAACAAAATAGAGTCTCTCATACACGTATGAGAGAGCACGATCATACTCTATTTATGAGAATTGAACAACCATGACTTAATTCAATGTTTAATTGAGTCATTAATAGAGTCACCAATTCTCATAAATACCTCTAGTTGAGTCACCAATCGAGCAATGAAATCTCTTTAATATCTCCCTCCTATATGGAATTAAATGCATTTGTTACTCCTAGCATTAATTATGGGCCTAAATTATTAAATATTTAATTAGGATCAAATGGGCCTAGTTACAAATAAATCCAACAGCTTCATCATTGTTGCATTAAAAACATAATTATTGAAAATGATCTAAGTAACCCCTACGTCTGAATCTAAATTACCTACCTCTATGATTACAAAAAAAAATTAAAAGGTACTCTTATCTTCTTCTCTTCATGGTCGGTCGTCTTCTTCCTTTGAGAACTTTGGGTTTTGCTATGTTTGTTGGTGCGCGCCTCTGCCTAGCTAGCTCCAGGAAGACATGGTTGTACACCTTACCTATGCACGTGTAACGCGTGCGTAGTTAGTCCGGCGATCCAACCACTGGTCTTCTTCTCCATCTCCATCGTCTTCAATACTTGTAGACCGGTACGGTGACGTACAATGGTCAATGGGCCGGGATCGTGACTTGTGTGGTGAGCAAGCGGAAGAAAGAAAGACGCCGAGACCCGAGAGGCGAGCATCCTCCGCCTGATAAATGTTAGCAATAAACCGAGAGTTGAATTCCTCTGTATGATTTAGCTTGAAAGTATGTTGCATCTGCCATACAGCTACTCGGTAGATGGGTGAAAATTGGTCTAATAAGTTGTTAAATGATCAATTTAGTGCAATAATTTGAAAATTAGTGCATCTACAATTCAAACTTTACAACACCAATGTATTAAGAAATGTAGATGGACCTATGGATTTTATTCAAGTCAATCATTCTTAATTTTGATCAATAAAAGTTTTTTATCATGATTTGGATATTGCTTCTCAACTATATACATGATTTTTTATTTATTAGTTTAAATTCAATCAAATTCTAGCATTACAACATTAGCATTACCAAAAGACATAAATCCATAAGAGAGACTCTGGGACCATAGGTTTGTATTCAACAATTATATATAAAGCATTTTTGTTTCTATTCTTATAACTCAGTTTTCCTTTCTAAATAGCATATGAGGCCTTAAAATATATTTATGCTAAGCTCCTAAAAGGTATTATTAGTAGGTATCAATGAATAACACATATAATTTTCTGTATGAACATAAACATCAGTTGAAATTAGAATTTAGTATGAACTTATCAATATAGAACAATTTCAACATAAGTTCATATAATTTTCTATATGAAAATAAACATCAGGGTGAACTTATCAATATTTAATAAGAAATTAAATATTCTTAATCAAAACTAAATCACTTATAAAAGTTAATTAATTTGAAGATATAACATTAATTTTCTAAACACTAAATGATCTTATCTTGGCCAAATATATAGCCATGACGACGCAAATACTAATGGCCAAATAATGCTTAATAAATTATTTCGATGTGTATATATGTATATCCTCTATTGTGACCTGCCATCAGTAAATACATTGTTGTTGTTACGTTTGGACTACGTATACACCAATTTATAAAGTTATTACATTAAATTGTGCTTTATGACTTGTTAATCTATACCCATTTGCTAAATTATCATACCAAATTGAGTATTTTATAAGTTTATGGATCATTTTGCACCTAATGACCAAATTATACTCTTTAGCCTTTTTCCTTTCTTGCTTGACAGATACTACTGGATTTTGCTCCTTATCAGTCATTATAGTCTACCGGGCAACCAGCAGGTTACATAGGGACAGCGAGTGTAACCTGCTTGGTTTTATAATCTTGTCCTCCGCATGTCGATTCCAGCAGCGTCCACCACATGCTGAAATGGAGCATTTCCCCATAGTACACTGCCTTGGTGGTTGGCACGCATGGCCACACCTCACGGGATTCTTTTTTAATGAAAATATTGATAAACCAGTATTTATTATGTATATATATATATTAGAATAGCATAATAAATACATCTCCAAAAAACGTGTAGAGAGGAACATATAGATCACACACATATGATAATCCCACGTGCCACATACTCGTACATATAGAGAGAGGAGGTATACGTGCCATGTAAATGATGATGTTGGCTTCGGTGAGAGCTCCGCCTTAAACTAGCGCCAAGGACGCCGGGTGCGAAGGACCTCTTGGCTTCAAAGTGTGTGGGTTGGGGTTAGGTCTATGACGTTGTTGATGTCAACTAGACACTAATCACGTAACCGTAAACACATGGAATAGTTATAACTATTTTCTTACTGTATTCCTTTAAGGTTTATGAATCCACAGAACAAGTAGAATGTGCAAGCTATTGTACTAATTAATCCAACTAATACTAGAATTTTATTTATTGGAGATGTAAAAAATAATTAAAGTTAAACTAAGCATAAAAATGTTGTTGTAAGCAAGATGCATAGAATGCCTATTCCAAGGATCTAAGATCACTATACACTGATCTAATACTATTATCAAATGAAAGCGTACAAACCTTTTTCTCTCCTGCATATTGTCACTACACAAGGGCAATCAACCACCTAATGACATGCACACGTGAAGATATTCGAAGGGATCATTTATCCCTAAAGGTAAAACCAATCGGCACAATTATGATCTGAACCATGGCATTTTTATAACATTATAACCAAGTAAATAAGTGTAGCGATTACATCTGAAGATTACCCTTTGATCTCAGGGACAAACAGAGACTTTACCACACATGATCTTACTTATCTTGCGCATAAAGGGGATCAAATCTCTAGAAAACGATCGTGGTCGAAGACGACAACAAAGCGGCGGAGAAACACATTCCTCCTCTAGAGCTCTCCTTGGATGGTGTGGATCCTAATCTGGTATTGCTTCAGTTTCTAGTGGAATAGCAGTGGTGGAATGGATGATGTGCCGTAAAACTACAAACCTTCGTGAAGTGAAAAACTCCTCCTCCTCCTCCTCCTCCTCCTCCTCCTCCTCCTCTTCTTCTTCTTCTTCTTCTTCTTCTTCTTCTTCTTCTTCTTCTTCTTCTTCTTCTTCTTCTTCTTCTTCCTCTCTCTCTCTCTCTAGAGGTATTTGTATTGTGCCTCATGTTCGTTTGGAGGTGGTTATGGATGAATATTCAAGCAGAAATCTTATCTTAATGAACTTCTCACAGAAAAAAGTTGGACTCGAGTGGGTCCCATAATGGGCCAAGCCAATCAGCCTAAGCCCATTAGGCCAGTTGTCTCGGACTCTTTTTGGGCTTCCTAGCCTTTATATTTCTCGTGTAAGATCTCCACGACGTTAACGTTCCATGTCTAGTTGCACATCAAGCTCGTACAAAAATCTATCCAAATATGTCATATTTCGTATCAAAATATAACATGCTTTGAAATACAACACATATACGATAAGAGCATCTCCAAGAGTGACCAAAAAATAAAGTCTCAATACATTAGTTTTGGGACCTTCCTAAAAATTATTGGGCACAGAAAATATCCACCCTTCCAACAGTTCCTAAAAAGTTAGTCCCAAAAATGATTTAATTGCTGCCTCATCATATGGATGTGGGCCCAATAGTTGATTTTTCCCCTCCGTGAACAATAACTTAGGATTTTTCCTTTTTCGGTAGTTTGTTCCGTGGGATTGGGAGTGCCAAAAGTAGAGGTAAATTTGGCTCAAGATGGAACAAGTATTGGGTACGCAAAAAAATTGGGACCCATATTAGACAACTGTTGGAGCACTTTTTTTCATCTTCATTCCTAAAACTAATTATTGGAAGTATTTTTTGGGTACTATTGGAGATGCTCTAATGGGGTTATTTCACGTGCCAAGTGATGGATTAGTGCAAGAATTGAACCAAAATCATCACTTAAATGGCACTAAAAATGTGTGATTAAAGAGTGTCAACCCTTATATGATTAGCATTTCTTGCAAGGTTGAATCTTGAAGATTATTGGCGTTGAATAGTAAAGGACAGGCATGATTAAACCATGCACGGTGATTGACGAAGCACTAGACGGATGACGATGTTGCTAATGGTGACGAAGTAAAACTTGGTCCAAGTGTTGAAGAGTGGTAGCTTCTTGAAGGTAGATGATGGGGGTAAGGCATCCAGGCAAACACTAACAAGACGGAGTCAAAGATGACATATATAATGGCATGCTCGAACCTTTATATATTTGGTAATCCAGGAGGAGTTATGGTGGCATGGGGAAGGGGACAGCTAGATCCGAGGTAGAGAAGTTTGAATCTAGAGTGAGAATGGGGAAATAGGAGAGGAATCTAGATCATCCAATATTGAGGGGAGCAATTCCAGTGCCAAATATGAACAAGACAACATTAACGGTGGTGAGGTAAGGCATCACCATTGGAGAAGTAACAAATTAACGCCCATTGGCATCTTTTAGTCATACGGCTCCGTCCTGGAATCAGGTATCATTTATTCAAGGCGTCCATTGACATCGTTTAAGAAAAGGTGCAATGGATGTGAAACAAATTAACAAGGTAAGTTTGCCATTTGATGGGTTTTTTGATTCACAAATTTTGTTGATTTCTCAACTAAAAAAGTATACTTTTATATTAATTTCTAACTCCTTGAGTACAGGGCTTATTAATATTCGATGCCCACGCTTTATTATTACATTCATTTGCTTCATGCTTCACATTTGAATTCATGTCGAGATGCAGCCCGATTAGGCTGATGAGAGAGGCTCATTGTTCAGCCACCTTTTTGCGATAGCAAAGCATTCTTTAGGCCGGTTTTCTGAAGCAACATGGCGACCACCCTACATCCATAGCCAAAATACAATCGTGTTGTTACTTATACCATATATATGTATATGATTAGTCAACCTACAAGACAAACCTTTATTGTCGCGAAGGTTAGATTGTTGGCGTACGTTATTGTGAATCTGGCCAAAAAAATGACGTTGTTCATTAGATTGATCTAAAATTCAGAATCACAAGAATTCACCACATATCAAAGTAGTGAACAAAACGTCTAATGACAATGCAATAGATTATTGACTAAGAGGGAAAAGACTAGGGCATCAAAAGATGACTAACCCTGCAGCCTGACCATCAAGGTGCCATGCCCTCCAGTCATCAACAATGGAGAAGTTCAAGGATCTTATCCATGCTTGTGTGCCCGAAAATGTTGCAATGAGGTCATGGTCTCCACTGCGCTCACAAGAGTTACAACTTATTAGCATAGTCCGGAAGGATGACAAAAATGGTGGCATAAGCATATATAAGAAATAATTAGGCTAGTGAATTATTTGGCTTATATGTAATCACCTGTACACAAGAGCACGATATCCCCTGGTGGTCAGGTTGAAATGGTATTTTATGCTGCTTGGAAGATCATGCGTGTAAGGAAGTTCTCCGGAAATTTTGCACCTTATCCACTCCGTCACTGTTCCCTATTAGTGTAGTATCCTTTGGTTATTAGGACTTCAATCCAAAGCAATATAGCAAATAAAAGCACTGTTGACAGGATATACTAGACGTCTTAATATTTTTTTAAACAAACGAACCAATGATTTAGTACTCATCATTCATGTATACACAGACTTCAATTATTTCGGGTGGCAATTCTTAGTTTGCAGACGAGTACACACGACCAAATTTAAAAGGTGAGAAAGTACTTTACCTCCTTGATCCCAAGAGAAGCTCTAGTGGCATTGTTGTTGGCCCAAAAGTGAGCCAGGTAGTAGCGGTGCGTCTGAGTTTGAAAGAGCAAGTTTAAGCAGCCGTTAATAATGAACAAGCTATATAGGAACCCCATCACAATAAGTGATTTGATAGGGAGAAAAATGTGGAAGGGAAGGGGGGGCAAAAGCCCTTTATATATAGGAACCCCATCAAAATAATGACTGAGAGCTGCCACACACTTCTTCTGACTTCATCAACCCATGCTTGTGCATGAGCTAGAAATTTTGAGAGGCAAAATATTTTGAGAATGACGTCAATATCAAATTTTAGTAGACAAAATTGCGTATTGCTGCTAATGATGAATAAATCTGCAAAATAGGTCATGTTTTCATGTATTTTTGAACAATTTAGATTTTTCTAACATGCTTTGGGAGATTAACATGGAGGCACTGAAAGGTTTCTCCGATTAGTAAAAGTAATTATTATTATTAATCCACAAGACAGAGATGATCGACTTACAACACAAGCAAAAGGAGGTTCTTTAGGTGGGTCAATCAGAGGAGAATGTTCATCTAGAGAATTTCCTCTTGGCTTGGGTGAATCAAAGGGACATATTGGGTCCAATATTCCTTGCGCATCAACTTCTGTGATGAGCTGTGAAGATATAAGGAATGTTAGCCTTAGCAACTAGTAAGAGAGGATATATAGACAGGAAGTGTTTAGACAGTTTAGGATAGCAAATGAAGCTACTTACATCATGAATAGATTGTAGCACGTCAGCACAGGGTAGGTTCGACACGTTTACATAATCTCCTTTACATTTTATCACGGCAGCCTTTTACAAATATATAAAAGGAAAGAAAAGGAACAAGTTTCCAGTTGTGTTATTGATTACTGTACATTGGATGCTATATTCTCCAAAGCGTCTGGGAAGGAATACGAGTACCTCATATAGCTGGTCAGATATTATTCCAAATGAATGGGAGTATGGAATTCTAGAGTTGTTATCAATGTTGTCTCCTGTTAGAGGGTTGCCAACTAGATAGCCCTGCGTAAAGAGAGAAAATTATGATGGACGTGGCATACTCGCCATTTTGTCAGCTGGTAAATATTTGTTTATACAAATTAATTACGTGCCTTGAGATTAATAAACGGATGCTGTGTTTCTTCATTTCCTGGAGCATGGTATAGTCAGCATTAGTGAATCACAGATGGAATTTGGACATGCATAGTTCTTTCTAGAGAAATGGGCATGACAAAAGAATGGCCAAGGTGTTAGAAATTTAGGCATCATTCGGTATATTTTAATTCCAGAAATTAGCAACAAATTCATGACAACAGTGAGTGATCCAGTGGTAACATAACATGTGCCAGTGTTCGAGTTAATTCTCCTAAATAACATGAACAACATGAGAAACTGAAACAAAAACAAAATGATGTTCAGGATGTACCCAGAGGCGGGGCCGGCACCGGAGGCACCGGATGCGTCGTCACCAGCTGGAGGAATAGTGTTAACCATCCTCGACTGGCCTTGCTCGAAGTAGTCGATCTAATTCGGTGCAGTGGCGAGTCGATGCAGTGGAGTCCCTCGAACGGTCACCGGGACATAGTCGTTCACGTGAGGAAGACGGTCACCAGGAAGTAGTCGTTCGGGTTGACGAAGTTGGCCACCAGAAAGTAGTCGTACGGATGATGAAGTTACCCGCCGGGAAGTAGTCGTTCACAGCAGCGAGCAGGCGCGTACTCGTACGCTCCCCAAAAACCTTATCGTCCGCCTATCCCGAGCAGGATCACTAGACAGGGAGGTTCGGAGGCAACTGCTCACGCAAGCAGAGTGCGCGCAAAGCTTGCGTTGGGAATGCAAGAGAGCAGCAAAAACAGGGAGAAGAGAGAGGTCTCCTGAAAGGAGTACCAGAGAGGGAGGGTCTGCTTGTGTTCTGGCTATGGGAGAGAGCCCCTCTTATATAGGCGACATCATCAGTTACTCTCAGCCATCAATTACTGGTAACGTGTAAGACTCAATCAATGTCATTTGTGGCAAAAGGTTCATCACACAGCACACGCCGAGCGGCCCGGCCCGGTGAGGCGAGCGCGCGCGCGTGGCACGCCCTTCTCCTTTTACCAACTTCACAAGTGGTCCACAGGTGGTCCAATATTTAAGTTGGTTAGGATTCCCGTTGACTCTCCATCCGGGATTTAATTCTCTAGCATTTATTAGTGGACCTTTAATTCTTTGATTAATTGAGACTTAAATGGGCCAAGGCCCAATTAATCTAACACAAGGCCTATTTGTTTACCTTCTAGATTATATAACCCAACTTATGGTCCAAGGATAATATGGTAAAAGGCCACTCTATACCGGATTATTTTGGTGGTACAGGGTGTCCTTAGACCATAAGCTAAATTATATAATTTGGGGAGCAAATAAATATATTTGCCTAATAGAAGCATGGCTTCTGTGGGTCTGTCATAAAAAGTTACCTTCTGAAATATGCTGCGCAATAAGAGGAGCCATATTCCCAGCGTACGAATCTCCACCAACGTAGAAAGGATTTTTAAGATACCTTGGGTGATCATGAAACCACTGTATGGCGGAAACAACAGAGCAACGAGTAACTAACATTCAGTAATTAAGTACATTTTTCTGTTCAATCAAAGTGTACAGCAAGCTTGTAAAGTTGTGTCTGAACCTTTCTCAGAAATGTCAAGATTTGCACAGAAGATGAGATATCTCCTACATCATAGCCTTTGGGATCGCGTGCGTATGAAAACCCAGTACCAACAGGCGAGTCCACAAAGAGAATGCTTGCCGTCTGATGAGACCAATCAATGATTCACTCCAAATTGCATCAAGAAAATAAAAGGTTGCGATAGTTAAAGCGTATTGATCTCATTCTCACCTTTGTCAAGGAATACGAATTATAGACCAACTGCGGCAATGTGCCATCGTATCGTTTATCGACAAACTTAAAAGGACCTGTAAATAAAATACATAACATGCCACCCATGAATACTAGTATCAGTTTCTTGCCTCCCAGTTGCAAACTATTACCTTTGTTCTCAAAAATATGTCATTTAGGACGATCTATTTAAGAACGGAGTACAATGTCAGCTCGGGGCAAGCAATACGAACCTATTTGGAACGCGAGGCCGCTGAAGGCCGAGCACCGGGGCCCGCCGGAGTGCCAGAAGAGCAGGGGGTCCGTGGCGGGGCTCCGCTCCGATTCGACGAAGTAGTAGAAGAGCTCGGTCCCTGTGTCCTCGTCCACGCCTACGTACCCGGTCTCCATGTAGAAGGGCAGAGGGCCGTGGAATCCCGGCAGGTGAGTGACCACCGTCGCAGAGCGGGAAAGTGGCAGCGGCAGCAGAAGGATGAGGCAGAAAATAAGATGCAATGGCAGAGAGAGATTGCAGTGCCCGGCATGCGCCCAGGGAAGCCTCATCAGGGCCATTCTTCGACTGCGTTTGGGTGTAGTGGATGGTGATGAAGCACCAAGCGTGAAGAGTTGCTTATAACATGGCCGTGCTTCTTTGGAGTGGAATTTTTTTTCCACCCGTTTGACCAATAATTAAAGGTATTAAATAAAGTCAGTTTACAAAATTATTTTCACAACCCCAAGTTAATTCACGAGACAAATATAATGAGGCATTTGACCACACGATTAGAGAATGGTTATTGTAGCATTACTGTATTAAATCATGGATTAATTAGGCTCATTAGATTCGTCGTGCAAAGTTACATTAATCCCTAAAAAGATTTTACAAATAGACTTTATTTAATACTCCATGCATGCAAGATTCCCTTTAGAAATTTTTTTCTGGCAAACAAAAAAACACGGCAATGGCGTGCCTATTGTCAAACGTGCATTATCCAGCTCAGATGATTTGCCTCGATCACCCTCTATCATCAAGAGGTGGCAGAATCATCTTTGAGGACGACAACATATTGACTGAAAACTAGTAAACAGAGAGACAGACGAAATACTTCCAACAGTGAAAGAGCGGAGAAATAGGCCCGCTCGCGTCGCCCCTGCGCGGGCGACCGAGCGGCTCCAACCCGCGCCGCCGCCCCCGTCGATCCCGTCATTCTTCGTCGCGCCGCCGCCCGAGGGGCCTCTGGAGGTCCATGCAGTGCCCAAGGACGGCGGTGGCGCGGCCTCTTCCCCCTGGCGCGGGAGGGGCATGACGGGCGCGGCCGTCCTGTCTTCCTGGCGGGCTCGCCGGCGCCGGCGGTTTCCGTGGCGGCGGCGGCCGGAGGTCACAGATCCACCCCTGTCCCGCCCGGATCCGGTGGCTGCGCGGCTGGGGCGCGTATGTGTGCGTGGGTCGGCGCCCGGGGGATCGGCGGCAGCCGGCGTTGGACCGCGGCGGTGGTAGCGGCCCCGGCCGGCGCAGGAGAGCGACGGCAGCGGCTGCGGCCGGTGCGGGACGGCGACGGTGGCGGCTTCAGCCGGTGCAGGACGGCGGTGGTGGCTGTCATGGGGACCGGATGCGTACGGGCATCGGCTTGTGCAGGGACGGTGGTGGCGGCGGCGGCGGTGACCTGTGTGGTGCATGGCTCTGTTGCTTGGCGCCGCGGGAGGCCCTGCGTGGGGGATGTCGGTGATGCCGGCTGTGATGTGGGTCATGGTGACTCAGAGGTAAAGCTGGTGGTCTTCTGCATTCGGGTGGTGGGAATGGAGGTGAGGCGGCCGGCGTTCTCCATCTCTTCTCCTCGACGGCAATGCCGGTTCGGTGCTGCCTTGGTGGTGGGGTCGGGTGGTTTGTGCTGGGTTCGCAGTGCAGGTGTACACTTGTGGTGTCGTGGTGGCAGCTCAGGTTGTGCCAAGCCATCTCTCCTGCAGAGACGTTGCGGAGGCGGCAGAGAGCGTGCCACTACTGTTTTGCCTGTGAGTGTGCAACAGACATGGTGTTAATCCGGGCGACAGCCCTCACCGGCACTCTTGTCGGTGGTAGTGGTGGCGGCGCCCTTCTGGTGTCGTTCTCCCTGTTGGGGGTCCCATTACGGAGTACCTTGTTCTATAGCACGGGGTTTTAGGGTGAAAAATCTGTCCTCTGGACAAGCGACGGCGGCGCTTTTAGCGTCGTGCCCTCGTTGGAGGCGTTGCTTCGACCCGTCACGGCTTGTGGTAGTGGCAGTGGTGGTTTGGTTGGGGGTGTTGCCTGTGCGCAGAGGCAAAGGAGGTGCGCTAGGTCCGTTGTGGCAGTGAGAGGAGGTGCAGAGGAACCATGGGTGCTAGAGGTCTTGAGTTGGCATGCTAGGTGTGGTGGTAACCTCGGCAACGGCTGGGCGGAGGCGTTGCTCTCTTAGCGGTTTCTTATATCTGAGTCCTTGGCAGAGGAGTGTAAGGCGGTGGATGAGGCGAGGCCCCCACGCAGAGTGGTTGGGATCGGTGTTTTTATTGGTGTCGTGACGAGAATTTTCTGCCGACGCTTTGTTGGAGCGGAGGGATCGGCGACCATGTGTGCGCGGCTTGAGGATGATGATCCCATGGTGGAGGAGTTCGATTTGTTGCTCTGGCTTGCAGCGGGCCATGACTTTTGGCATGGCACAACGTTGGTGACGGCGGCGCAGTTCAAGGCGGCTTACTTTCGGCTTCTCTCCCAGGTTGAGATGGTGTAGAGTTTTGTTGGGTGCGTTTGCGTGCGTTGTTTTTGTGATGGTGGTGTTCGCTTCGACTTGTGATGTACAATTGCTTCTTCTTCTTAAATGATATGGCAGTGCTCCAGCCTTTAATTAAAAAAGAGAGAGACAGACGAAGAGAGGGAGAGCGTCGGGAAGCTCGGCACGCAATCAAATCGTGGCGGGATCGGTACATATATATTAGAAAAAGGTCATTGATGATCCCTCAACTGATTTTCCACCTCCAAAACCGAAATATCAAGAATTGATCCTCCCTGAACTATTCAAACCATATGTTTTTCTACGAGAAGATAATCTGATACTGTCGATCTAATGCTGGTGATTGTTGTGAATGATGACTAGTCATTAGTCACCCAAATGATGATCAGATGTTTTGAGTTTCATTTAAAAATTTCTAAGGCCATTTTTTCTAGCACATCTCATGAGAGATATATGTAGCATGGATGAGTCACTAATTAATCGTAATAGCTAGAACTTTTTCACTTCATCTCTTCTACTTTCTACTGTGACAAATTTGATCCGCATTCCTCCATCTAAAAATAAAAAAATACTCCCTCCATACTCGTAAAGAAAGTCGTTTAGGACAAGATTTGAGTCAAACTTTGAAAATATAAATCATGAATAACTTTTAAATTATTGAGTTTGAAATTGTAAAAGTTATATAAATAGATTTATTTTGAAAAATACTTTCACAAAAGTATACATGTATCACTTTTTGATAAATATTTTTATAGAAATAAAAAGTTAAAGTTGTGTTTTGAAGACCGTGTCGCTGTCCTAAACGACTTCCTTTACGAGTACATATGGAGTACTAGATTGGGAAGTCCGCTCAATCGAAAACTCTTGATCTCGCTGTGCTATCAGCACTGTACATTCATTTTTGGGTTTTGAATTGAAATTAGGGCAAAAGCTTTGTCGTGGTATTATTAGGATGAAAACCCGATGCCAAAAAACATGTAAGGCCCCTTTGGTAGAGCTACACATGAGGGTGGAGTTGGAGTGAAGGTTTTTTTAGCTCCACCAGCTCCACCTGTGCCATGTGCAAAACAGCTCCACCTCTCACAACCAAACCTCCAGAAATGATTCACCGTCACGACTGTTTGGTATAGCTCCACCAAAATTAAAGCTCTACCAAAGTGGGCCTAAGTATATTGGTGCGCGACGCTTTTCCTTAACCAACTTCGTACAATAAACGACAGCTAACAAAAACAACCTCGCTCGCGGACGCAACTGCCGTGCCGGTCACTTCGGACTAAAAATTCGGGGCGAAACTGTGTTAGGTTACAGGTCCAAGGCACGAGGATCAGAACTAGCATAGGGTCGGTAGAATGATGTACAGACCGCCTCACTATCGGGTAGAACTACTTTTCACTATTAATTGATGTGTGGTAGAAAAGAGAGTTTTGATAACAGCTTTGGGTCCTTGGGCCAGCCGCCTACACACCGCAAGTAGCCTTGTTGGTACTGTTTCCACTTCCACATTAACTGCCATAAAGAGATGCCGCCAAATTACAACTAGGAAGGTACAAAATTGTGGGTGCCTGATATGGTAAATCTAGGGATAGCCCGAAGAACATATTCGTCGCCCTCCCTTAGAGGCTCTGACTACTTTTAGGGTTCTTCTCGCCTGTCTTGATTGATACAACTCCTCTCATTATATAGAGAAGTTGACTTGACCTCTAACACTTGACTCTAAATCCGGTACTATTATCCACGCTAAGGACGATGCTACAGTACCCGCGCTACAGTACCACGGGTACTGTTCACAGCTGGGCCCTGGTCCTCCAGCCGGCCCACTAGCCATAACACTTCACCACCCCTCGAAGACAGCTCGTTGCGCAGAACAGCAGAGACCCGGCGAAGACGACTCGATACAAACCATTATCTAAAATAAGCCTTTTACATCTCGACTCATTCTCTTATTATTAACTAAACTCCAATTATTTATCCACGTCGCATCTCTAATTGAAGGAGGACCCATCGAGAAGCTTGAAGAGAGAGGCGTAGATGGACTCCGGGTCTATTGCGCATGCATCATATCTGTTATCCTGCAACAAACCATCTCGGAAGCTGACTCCCTTTCTGTAGCCACCGATCCTTCTGGAAACAGATGCATGCAGACATGCAGCAAGACAACCTCCTGGCTCCCAACGAAATACCAAGAACCTGATCCTATCTACATGCACGCCTTGTTCCTGCGCATCCAACAGGCCCTTCTCATGAGTAGAAGACCATCGTGGCGGACGGCGGCGAATCCCACGACAGGTGTTGGGTGCAACTGCCGTATGAAGGATGTGGTGGCACCTCGCTAGGAAGCCGCGAGTTGCCGCATGCAGACACAACGTCGCTGCCGCCTGAAGACGCTGGATGCAGCAGGCAGCTGTCGCGCTTGATGGCGTTGCTGCCGCGATCGTCGAAGAGGTTGCCGTAGAAGTCGCCAGGATAAGCACCGCGGGTGGCGGTTCCGCACGAGTTGCGGCAGGAGGTGTCGCGGAAGGCGCCGCGGGGATAGGCACCGACGAGACAGGTGTCGCGGGCGTCGCCGTGACGATTGCCGCAGAAGGCGCTACCAAAGACGAGGCCGCGGTCGTTGGCAGAGACGAGGGCGCCAGCACGGGGGCAGGCGCCGCAGATGGGGTGAGAGCGGGCGTCGCGAAGCGCTTAGTGATGTCGTCCACGAATTTCGACCAAGACGGCTCGCCATGGTCCTTCTCTAGGCGGACGTACCACTGTTTGGCGGCGCCTTCCATCCTGAAAGAAGCTACGAAGACCTTCATAGTCTCGTGTAATTGCCCTGCATCGAAGCACTGATCGCAATGGCGCAACCACTGCAATGGATCAGAACTCCCATCAAAGGCTGGGATCTGAATATGCAGAATCCCATAGTGGCTGGATTGGATCAGGGGTGGGCTATGGGTGGGATTTGTGGTGGCGGCGGCAGAAACAGATGCGATCCAAGAAAGCTGGCTCTGAATACCAAATGATATGGTAAATCTAGGGATAGCCCGAAGAACCTATTCGTCGCCCTCCCTTGGAGGCTCTGACTACTTTTAGGGTTCTTCTTGTCTGTCTTGATTGATACAACTCCTCTCATTATATAGAGAGGTTGACTTGACCCCTAACACTTGACTCCCAATCCGGTACTATTATCTACGCTAAGGACGATGCTACAGTACCCGCGCTACAGGCTACATTACCGCGGATACTGTTCACGGCTGGGCCCTGGGCCTCCAGCCGGCCCACTGGCCATAACAGTGCCAAATTACAACCTTCCCATGTGTAATTTCCTGGTACCTTCCAAGTACCATAAAAACACTCAAATCATGAAAAGATTCATCTTCAGTGTTCTTTGACCACATCAAGGGATTCCTCCGCATCAGAAATCTGAATGAAGGAAACAAAATGATCAACAATAGACTCGGTTTGTGTTATAATCAATAAAGACGTAACTGTACACAGACCTTCGTTTCTTCATTGTGACTTGCATTTTCAAACTTGCGTTTCTGCGACAGATTGAAGAGATAGATCAGTCAGAACTATTATCAGAGTTAGTAGCACAGGAATAGGAGATCAAATACAAGTCCTAGCTAGTGAAATGGCTCTTATATACTATTTTCGGTAAGGCCTGATCCTTCAGCTACCTACCAAAAAGAAAATAGAGAGCACGGTGAAATGTTCACAGATAAAATAAGTAGGATGTCATTATATCTTTCAACAACCACCCCGATTCCCTGCTTGCATACCACCTGTGCTAGTGACAGGGTACAATTAAAACAAATAAGATTCTTTCTTAGATTGAATTGGTTAACTGTAGTACCGTATGGATTACCAGGCAGTTAGTGCTATTGTCCAGACATCACACCATATAGCTTACATATTTATATATGAATCTACACTAGATTGGACGAGAAGTGGTATGTGCTGTCACCTGAGAACAAGTAACATACTGAAACTAAACCGCATCAATGCTATGCAACCAAACTAACGGTTCTGCTAGACTGAAGTAGCATGTGCTTGACAATTAAGAAATGTATAGAAAGTCAAAGGACAAAGTTTACATGTGCTTGATAATTAAGACGGAACATTACTTCAGAAATTATGCTTTTAGGTGTTACTACTCAAAGAGAAGTAGAGTTTATAGTACCAATGCTTTCATAGAGCGAAGTTTAGGAAAATCAGAAAATGAAAGAGGTTACCTTTGACACCACATCGGATTCTTTTGCAGTTTGATTGAACATGTTTGCATAAAGCTTTGCATCCCGCTTGTTACTCTCCACCTGAAGCTTTTTCAGATTTGCTTGGAGTAACTTCACCTCCCTAGAAATGAAGAATGGAAAGTTGAAATGCACATAATACTAGTACACCACAATATGCCAGGAAAGAATGGTCTGTCCTCACTTGTTGTTAGGATCCAATTCTAGTGCTTTCAGTACATCAGTCTTAGCCAATTCCAGGTCATACGATTCAATATAAGCTTGTGCTCTCCGATACAAAGCCTTCACATTGCAAGACTCAATTTCTAACACCTGATGTAAGAAAAATGAATAGCATGTAACGAACTTCAAGCTGCAAATGACATGAAAATCATATTCCACATACCTTTGAACACAAGCTGATTGCTTGGGCAAAATCCTTCAGTTTAAGGCAGCATGCTGCATGGTTTAACAAGCAGGATACTCTCAAAGTTTTCATTAACTTTTCAACTTCATCTTCAAAATCCCCATCATTGTTAATATAATTAAGGGCCTGAGAGTAAAGAAATTAGTCTGACTCCCTAAAGACCATGGATCCAAAAGTATGAGACAGAAAAACTTAAACTACCTTGCCATACTTCTTTGCAGCCCTTTGAAACTTCCCTATCTTGAATAAGTCATTGCCAGCAGCTTTTGATTTCTCTGCAGCCTCCAACTTTTCATCGGCACTCATCTCCCATGATTCTTTTTCCTGCCATGCCAGAACCAGGAATTCTTAATAAGTAGAATATGACGCGACAGGTGGAGAAGATGAAAGCTCAGACTAGCCAATACCTTTGTGAAGTCTATCAGTTCCACTTCATATATCAATGTAGAGCAAGGAGGTACCGTTATCGACTGCCTTTGTACTTCTGTATTGCCAAATCCATACTCAAATTTCACTGTCACTTCAGCAAGTTCACCCCTCACCATTGTTGCCACTGCATGATCTAATCCAACCGTTACCTGTTCTGCAAGTGACACATGATGAAATGAGGAAACTAAAGAAGCCAGTATAATAGTAACAGATACCTGCACATTAAATAAAAAGGCACAAGTACATAAGAAAACACCAGTATTGGTCTCCAATCGACTGGACCAGCTCAGCCACAATTACCATATTATAGATGAAGCAAAACGACTTTATAACATCATGTGGCTGTATTTCTAGAGTAAAATATTTAAGCACCAAATGCTTGAAGATCTCAATACTTCTGAGGCGAATAATGGAACAGCTACAAAGTATATGCTACTTTTGTTGGAGAAAGTACCATAACCATACTTTGGGTGATTTTCCTACATGCTTATAGTGATTTGAAGATTAATTCGACTATATACTTGAATTCAGTCACCTTCATCTATGACGAATTCAAAGGGCTCCCCATCAAAGCCAAACTTTTCAAAGACAGTACCATCCTCCAGGCTGCCGGTATATCTAACTAAATGTGAAGTTAAAATAGGTGTCAGCAGGAAATTAAATTACAACAAAGCACTCGATCATATCAGCAAGCAAAAGAATCCTTACTGTGAACAGTTTCACCATCATGTGGAGTGCGAATACCATCACCACACTTTAATGTCTTCTTTATTACTTTTAGATCTCCTGTAACATCAATCACTGGCTTTAATGAAACTAATTCCACATCCATATTAGCTGCAGAATTTGGCGGGACAGCAGAAAATTGATATTCAGCGGCTCTTCCCTGCTCCCCAAATGCATCTGTAGGTGGTTAATAGGTTGAGTGAGGTAGACTGCGACACTTGTGTTTTCATAGATAAAACAAAAGATACATAAGATGCAGAGCAGCAAGAAAACAGTGCACAAGTCATGGTTAAGGAGGCCTCAAAAAGGTTAAATGTTACATTACATGTGTACATGCCTCACATGTATTGAGATGCTGCTTCCATCCCAGATAATTTTCAGAATATCTCAACTAACAGCATGCACTGACTTAATCAGTCAACTTTCAGCCATATACTGTTAGACAGACTTGATGAAATTATGTAAATATTACACCCTGAAGCACAGCTACCTGGTAGAATCAGTTGCATCAGGATAAAATCCAATACTCAAGTACCCATAGTAAATCATGTTAAAATTTAGCAAGCATGGTTTTACAGTATTAGGGAGTGAACTAAATAATGACAAGGCAACCCTTTTTAAACAAATATAACAGTAAGACGTACATTGTGATTGCACGATCACAATAGCTCTCTCTCCTTCCTTCATTGTTTTTAGGACCTTAGGCAGCGCCGGACAGACATGTCCTGAAAAAAACATAAAATTGATTCAATCCCTCACGACCATATTATTGAAACATCTCTCCTATCCAATGTATGCTGTATTCAGGCTTCATAAGAACATTATGACTGTTAACAAGAAGAGCTGTATGACATTGAATCATTTGAATAAAGGTTATGGTGCAATTACCTTCAGTAACAAAGAAGGTCGATCCTTCTTCTGGTGACTCTTCAACAATCGACTCATCAAGTAGCTTGATTTTGTACTTGACTGTATGAATACATGAACAACTGTCATAAGATTTACAGGATACCAATGAAGCATTGGTATTCAAATACAAGAAACATTAAGGAGCAAGATTGGTTGTCATGTACTGTTCACCTGTAACTTCATCAAGGTCCCCTGTTTGTCTGTTCCCTCCAGTAGTCAAAACTTTCTTTACAATTCCACCATTTCTATATAAATCCACCACTGTCAACCATGACAGTAGCTCTACCTCAAAATGTAGCTCAGAACCAATAGGAACGCCCAGAGCACCAGAATCTTCATGAGCGAGAGGAGGAGGTATAAATAATGCTTTCTCTCCTTTCTTCATTGTACAGACTCCACGCTCTAGCCCAGCTACCACATCTCCTAATTTAGGAAATAAAGTAAGGGCCAGATCAAATTGTGAACAAAACATTATCAAAGGAACATTAACAGTAGTGCAATTGCAAATATGATAACATAGGAACAGAGAGAAATAATGCATAGCAAACAACTGCATATGCCTGTACTTAATCGATTATACGTATCATAATTGAGGATCACAGTTAGCTGGAGTCAAGGAATATTAGAGGTAAGAAGGCCATGCCCCTGTAATTACGTCTAAGTCTAATACCCTGGGCCTACATCATGGTACATCAAGTAAATGTTTTACCTCTTGCTTCAGAGATTGTAAGTTCGCCATTATGAAATGGTAAGGTGGTTGTGGCCTTGTCAGTATTTCAGATAAATAAAAGAAGATATGTATCAGTACTCTAGTACATTTGTCTAAGTCTGCGGCGAGCCTATAATACTAATATGGGAAACAGAAGGTAAAAATACAGGCGCCTCAAAAACAAGCTCTGGACCTCTCGTTGGACCGGCTGTGGTGTAGGTCTGTACCTTTAACAAAGCCCAGGAGAGGCTCTTCTCGCGCCGGTCTGTTTTTTTTTCTCTAATAAAAAACCAAGCTCTAAACAAGTGTTGCAGAGTAAACGTGCCTATTTGTTCGAGAGAAAAAAAGAGTAAACGCGCCTACTTCCCAATGTCCCATCGGCATTAGCAATCGAGAGTGACTCCTCACCACTGCCGAGCTTGATCGTGCGGGGCTCTCCTCCTCCGTCCCTCGTCGACGCAAAGAGCGTTCCATCGGAGAGCGACCCAACATAGTGCACTGCAAAACCAAACAGGCGGCAAACAAACCGATGCGGCGCGGGTGGATGATGGGAACGTGAGGAGAGGAGGGGGAACCTGAGACCTCGTCGGGAGGCACGGGAGTGGCCCATCCCTGGCCGGCGCGGGGGAGGCGCTTGCGGATCCCTGACGAGCCGATGGCGCGCTCCTCACCGACGCGGAGCGGGGGCGCCGACTCGATCTCCTCGCCGGCCTCGTCGTCATCGGAGGAGGAGGAGCCCCCAGCGCCCGCCATGGCGATGGCCGCCGCCGAGGAGTAGGTGATGCGGGAGGAGCGGACCATGGTCCCACACCGGCGCCGCGCCGGCCTCGCCGTGTGGCCGTGTTCTAGTGCTCTCTGTGTTGTACAGGTGTGGGAGTCTAGCACAAGGACCGAACCGCCGAAGCCAGGTGAGGATGAAGCTGACGAGTGGGGTCGGGAACGTCAGGGTGTGTTGTCCGGCGTGTAGGTGGGCCGGACCCTACTCCTGAAATAGATAGAGCGGTCACCGGACGTTCGAAGTCTCAAAATATATATTTAAATCGTTAAATTTATTAAATTATATCATCTATGTCTAAAGTTTTAAAAATACACATATGTATAATAACATGATTACTAATTGAGCATTATCTTTCGTATTATTTCTCTCATCAAATCAGTTGTTATATTTACAATACTTAGTAAATTTTATTTTATTGCACCATAACGTAATTATAGATTAAGAGATGGACAAACATCAGTAATATAGGGGTATTTTTTAAATTAAAGACAGAAGCATTGTTGTATCATTTAAGAAGAGAAGTAACTGTACATTACGAGCCGAAACGAACATCACCACGACAAAAACAACGCACGTACACAACGCACACAACAAAACTATACCCCTTCAACCTGGGAGAGAAGCCAAAGGTAAGCCACAAAGAACTGCGCTGTCGTCGTCAACGATGTGCCACGCCAAAAGTCGCGGCCCGCTGCAAGCCTGAGTGACAGCTCGAACTCCTCCGCCATGGGGTTAAACATCCTCATGGCGTGGGGCCTCGCCTCATCCACCTCATCAACTCGAACTCTCCTAATACTCCTAAGAAACAACTACCTTAAAGCGTACGGGGACCTCGTCGCCCGTCACACTGGACACTGCTCCAAGGATCCTTGCCATTGAAACCGCATTGAGAGCGTCACCTACATCTGTCATTGCCAGGATCACCACCGCACCATGCGCACCAGCCCAAGACTGCCGACTCCCATGGTCCCTCTGCACCTCCCCGCCAACACGGATCATGCGCACCTCTTCTGCCGCTGCGTACGAGCAACTCCACCAACCAACCACGCCACCACTGCCACGAGCCGATATGGGCTCTAGATGCGACGCCTCCAAGATGGAATATAGGGTATTTTTGAAAGTTTGGACCTAAATGACACACTTTAGCAAGTTTAGGGATGTTAATGTGCATTCTGAGAGTTTGAGGACCCAGATAAAACTTTGGGATAAGTTTAAGTTTAAGAACCGGTGATTCATTTTACTCTAATAATACTCGGGTGGTGTTTGGATCCAGATGCTAAAGTTTAGAACTTTAAATAAGTGATAATTAGACGTATTAAATATAAATTAATTATAAAATTAATTGTATAAGTCATGTCTATTTCGCGAGACGAACCTACCAAGCCTAATTAAGCTATAATTAAGCTATAATTAATGTATAATTACCATATATTTACTGTAGCATTACATTATCTAATCATGATATAATTAGGCTTAATAGATTCGTATCTATATCTAATACTCATAATTAATATGTTTACATTCGATATGACGAGGCTAAACTTTAGTGATAGAGAAACAAACGGAGCCTTACTGATTCAAGCTCGGAAAGCCCAGCAGTGGCGTAGCTAGGATATTAGCACAGGGTATGCCATACAAAAATTTCCTATATAATTCGGTTTGATTAATATATAAATGTTATGGTTCATATCAAATTCAACAAACAATTTCAAACATTACAAAAAAATATGCCAGGTTTTACGAGAATACGAATGGATGAATTACCTATTAACGTGCCTTGCCGCGTGTGCATACCTGCGCTACTGCCGCAAGGAAATACGGCGGGCGAAGGGTGTAGTCTGGCCGGCGTTGCTGCTGTCATATAGGCTCTGGCCGCTGTCATAGTGCTGCTGGGCGGCAGATATCTCTATTGGACCTAGAACTACAGGGTATGCCGCGGCCCACCCGGCATACCCTTTAGCTCCGCCCCTGAAGCCCAGTTGTGTAACTTGCGTGCCTTCCGGTTCCCTCCATGTACTTCGTAATATTTACAGCTAGATTTAAATTTAAGAGTAAATTGCATATGGGGTACAACAACTAGACATGTTGGTGTAAATTAGTCCAAAAACTTGTAATCCGAACAATCAAACACAACAACTTGATATTTTAGTACATATACGGTCTAAATCTCGTAACATTGTGTATTTATCTATGGTGGACTATGAGGTGGCAGGTTGGTGTGGGACTGGGTAGAACTGAATGGCCAAGCTCATTGGGAGGACGGGCTCACCTCGGCTCCGCTCGATTTCAGCCAGCAGGCTTCATGTCTCGCTTGGCTCAACCGAAACATATCCTTCCAGCGGAAAACATATCTTACATCAGTAAAGAAAAACAGTAAATATGAAGGAATAATGGTAGGTAGATCATTTGGACGGGGGCACGTACTTGCAGCAAAGCAGGACTCAAAGCTACATAAATTGGTCCAATAGAGCATCAGTTCGGCGTTAGGCTGTCGACGATGAGGCTCCATTCCTGGCGGTTCCAGCGATTGTCTACGTCCAATGGCCGCATCATGTATTTGTGTTGTTAACAGAATCTGAATGGGCAGCAAGCTCTTCTTCATGCATCCTCTAAACTCTAGTAGTATTATTTTGGTAGCAAACTGTTCCACCGAGCGTGATACTAACCGCTGGAAGGATATGTTTCATTTGAGCCAAGCTAGAGCGTGAAGCCTGCTCGGGAGGAATCGAGCCGAGCCGAGGTGAGCCCGTGCTCCCGATGACCCGGGCCATTCAGTTCTACCTAGACCCACCACACCCCGCCACCTCATAGTCCACCATAGACAAATACGCGATGTGATAGGATTTAGACCGTATATGCACCAAAATGTCAAGTTGTTGTGTTAGATTGATCGGATTACAAGTTTTTTGACCAGTTTGCACCCACCTGTTTAGTTCTTGTATCCCTAATGCAATTTACTCTAAATTTAAATAGAATATGATGAATAGTACAATATTGTGGTAAAGTTTGAACAAAAAATAACTCTACGGAAATTCGACGTAGTTGTAGTTGTCGACATGGACGGACCTACGATGCATCAACTCCAGTGGCGGAGGCTCTGTGTAGGCCATACTAGACGCTGGCCCCTATTCATGTAAATTCTCACTAAGGTCGTGTTTGTTTAAATCTCGGATATTTTTTTCAAAGGGAATCTTGCATGTATGGAGTATTAAATAAAGTCTATTTGCAAAACTTTTTTAGGGATGAGTGTAACTTTACGCGACGAATCTAATGAGCCTAATTAGTCCATGATATGCTACAGCAATGCTACAGTAACAATTCTCTAATCGTGCGGTCAGAGGCCTCATTAGATTTGTCTCGTGAATTAACCCAAGGTTGTGAAGATAGTTTTGTAAACTGACTTTATTTAATACCCTTAATTATTGGTCAAACATGATGGAAAAAAATTTCGACCACAGAAGAAACACGGCCTAAATAAACAGTAAAATAACTATTGTGCAAAAATATATAGATTGGCCCCTGCTATTTTGTTGATCAGCTCAGTTGTGGGCGCAAACCAAACAGAACACTGAACGTAGGCGATTGTAACCTGCAACTCGTGTTCATGGCTTAGCTTCGGTGTTGCACCATGTACCATGCTTTGGTGGTCCGGCTCTCTGTTGGCAGCTCAAGTCCAAGCTTAAAAGTTAAAACTGGAGGAGAACGGCACATCAAACGCGTCGAGATGCCATTGTCCAACTTGATCGAGTACGAGAAACGGGTGGTCTCGCGTACCGAGTCAAAACGATAAACTCGGCGATGGCGCTGCAGCCTGCAGAACATTTCTGCCGCCCATTATTGAAGTCAAGAAAGACATTATCTCTTTCTTCCACGATGGCGTCCACACATTCCGGCACAAATTAAAGGACAGCTACTAGCTCGCTCACGGCCAGGGCAAACGCAACAGAATTTCGCTTCACGGTTCACAAATAACAAATCACAACTGCAGACGCTTTCAATGGCAGTCGGCAGCGAGACACTGGCAGTCTGATTACGGGCGTGTACTTCACGTATATACTGGTAATTTTTGTGCTGTGGACTTGTGGTGCACTCATACAGTCATGCATCCTGCCGTCCACGTTCCGCCGCCACTGTGCGCGAGTGCGCCCGTGCCGGCGACCGGCGGCGTCTTCAGCTACGCCGCGACGACGCCGCCGACCCTGCGAGTGCGAGCCGTCCTGGCCGACGGCCCGACGACAGCGCAGCTCTTGCTCCGGGGCCCCAGCGCCAGCGCCCTCTCCTCCTCCCCCAGCCCGAACTCGCACGGCCCGTCCTCGTCGATCCGCCCGATGCCCACGCTCTGGCTGCGCGGCGCGGCCTTGGGCGGGCCGGCACGGGCGGCCGCCCTGATGAGCTCCCGCACGTCGTCGTCGCTGGTCCCCGCCGCCGACCGGTAGAACCCGTGGCTCTGGCACCGCGGCACCGCCACCAGCCCCACGGGGCCCATGCCTCCCCGGCCGCCGCCGCCCGCGCACGCAGCGAGCCGGCTCACGTACATGTCCCGCGCGCGGATGAGCACGCGGAACGGCGCGCGCACGCACCGGCCCAGCACCACCAGCGCCCGCATCCCCGGTTTCGCCGTCGTCGGCGTCGCCGTTGCCGCCACCGCCATGCCTGCCTGCGTGCCGGCCGCGAGGGTTCGATCAAACGGGCTGTTCCTTGCTGTGTTTGCGCCTGCTGATTTCAGCTAGTGGGGAGCGAGGTGGCAGCGGGCACTTGGGAGCGGTGCACGGTTTGCTGGGGCTTGATATAGGTGGGTGGCATGCGACTCGTTCCACGCCAAGTGACGTGCTTGGATGGCTACGGACAAGCTAGGGAGTTCGTGAGGTCTGACCCGACGCGGGCTCGTCTCGTTGGTTGTGCGTGACTGAGCTCGCGATGCTGGCCACGGGCACGGCAAGCGTTGGCCTTGGGGGCCTTGGTTTGGCCTGTTCAAGTCAGACGAGGCCTGCTTGCCTGGACCCTTGAAGTCGCACCCATCGACGGGTTCTCGGTTCAGTTGTTCAGTCAGTCGCCGTGAGAATTCAGGCTATTGTAGAATATATTGTGGGGGTTTTTTAAGCTAGCTTGAGTTGAGGTCAACTGACACGGTTTTGATTATTTTCCAAGGCTAGTTATTTGCAACAGACGTGTTGTGTAGGGTACTGATGTACTGTGCTGTGTTCAGATACAGGATAGAATTGCATCCATGTGCATGTTAGCAAGTTGCTACCAATTTCAGGAAAACGTAGCAGCCACGTCAAACATTTCGGCAAGCAAAATTCCATGCAGACTGGCCATTAAAGTCACATAAATCAAGATCTATTGTAACACATAAAAATTGTACCTGCAGACCTAATGTTTCACCTAATACGAGTACTGAGTACAGTATATATTTTTTAAAACAAAATGGATATGGTACGGTTTAGAGCCTGGCTCAAGGCTCTCTTTTAATATTTATGTTATTTAACACAATCTTTATGGTATTAAAAAATTGTACGTAGTATAAATTAAAAAATCCCAGAGTAAATAAAGACATCCATTTATTAAAACATTTTCTTGAAATAAAGAAAATGAAAAAATATCCCAAACTCTGTACAATTCCGGCTAGGCCCTCTGGAAGCCCACGAGGCGTAGTTGAAGAGCCAGCCAGCAGGCCTCGCATGGAGCTCAAAACGAGCAAGCCCAAGGCCCGTCCTTGTCGTCGTCGTCGACGTCGGTTATCAAAACCGCTTTGCTTTAGCGTAGCCACATTCCTTCCCCAATAAATGCTCCGGGCGGCTGCCATGTTCCCATCAGCTGCGGAGTGCGGACGTGCTAGTCCGCGATTCCTCGCGGTCACGGGGAGTCGGGGACGCGTCGCTGCTGATCGAGGCCGACGGCCGGCAAACACATCACATGGTATTGGTATCTCGTCGTTGCCCCGCTCTATCGCAGCCAGAGACGAATTCAAGCGCTGTGGATCCGTGCGATGATTGATACCGAGCACGTACGCGTCCCGTGTCCGGCGACGAAAGGCAGCCCGGTATCCCGCACGTGCTCCGGCACACGCCTCCCCAACCGCCGGATCGCGTGACCGACAGCCTCGAAGCCCCGGACCCGGCGACACCAGGGCCCTCCAAGTCCACCCGCACCTGTACACGCGACGGTACAGGCCGGGGGACACGGGCAGAGAGGCACTGCATGGGTCGCTGTCCTGTCCTCACATAACCACGGGGTTAATTGCGCTGACACGAGCTCGATTTGAACGTGCGTGTTCGTTTAGATTGGGTGCCTACCCACTGCTGCCAGGACGACGTAACCACTACCGTTACCGTTCCCCCGACTGGCCTTCTTGAGCGGCTCCAAGCGATCCAGGTAGCACCATCACCAATCAGCAAGCTCCGAGAGCACCGTCGCCACACAACACAGTAGCAGGGACCAGGGAGCACCGAATCACAAAAGCAGACAAAGGAACAAGGAACAAAATCCAGGCGTGGAAGGAAGCATGGAGAGGCGCGCTTCTTCGCTGGCCCTCGCGCCAGCAGCGGTGGCGGTGGTGATGGTTATGCTGTCGCTGAGCTCGTCCTGCTGCTGCGGCGCGTCGGCGGCGAGGGTGGTCGCGCCGGCCGCGGGCGGCACCGGCGCCGAGCGGCACCCGGTGATACTGATCCCCGGCGCGGGCGGCAACCAGCTGGAGGCGCGCCTGACGGAGGAGTACAGGCCGTCGAGCCTGGCGTGCCGGGTGTGGCCGCCCGTCCGCGGCCGCGGCGGCTGGTTCCGCCTCTGGTTCGACCCCTCCGTGCTGCTCGCGCCGTTCACCCGCTGCTTCGCCGAGCGCATGATGCTCTTCTACGACGCCGTCGCCGACGACTACCGCAACGCCCCCGGCGTCGAGACCAGGGTCTCCGACTTCGGCTCCACTTCCACCCTCGCTACCTCGACCCCAACCTCAAGTAAGCTACCATTTCTTCCCCTGCACACCTGAGACCAGGAGCCTGTTCATGGTGGCTTGCAAATGCCCGTGACTAAAGTGACGTGAGAAACAATTGGCGCGTGTGCAGGCTGCTGACGGGGTACATGAACACCCTGGCGAGCACGCTGGAGAAGGCCGGGTACGAGGAGGGGCACGACCTGTTCGGCGCGCCGTACGACTTCCGCTACGGTCTGGCCGGGCCGGGGCACCCGTCGCAGGTGGGCACCGCGTACCTGCAGCGCCTCAGGCTGCTCGTCGAGTCCGCCTGCGCGGCCAACGGCGGGCGGCCGGCGATCCTGATGGCGCACAGCCTTGGCGGCCTGTTCGCGCTGCAGCTGCTGGCGCGGAGCCCGCTACCCTGGCGCGCGGCGCACGTGGCGCGCCTGGTCACGCTCTCGGCGCCGTGGGGCGGGTCGGTGCAGGAGATGCTCACCTTCGCGTCCGGCAACACGCTGGGGGTGCCGTTCGTGGACGCGTCCCTCATCCGCGACGAGCAGCGCACCTCCGAGAGTGTCACACCCGGTTTTGAAGGCAAAACCAGGTGCATCTCATATGTGCGCCAGGATCAGTTTACACACATATGGTAGACGTCACAAGTGAATATCCATAACCATGCATAACGAAAGAGTATTATAGTACGATTATTACAATACCAGAGTTGACTCAAAAGTCATAGCGGAAGACTTAAATAAACGTTAATCTAACGAAGCAAAAGTGACTCCAACTCCATAGGCATTGACTGGGGGAGACTCGCCTAGAACTCCTCAAAATCCTCAAAATTCTCCCAATCTGAGCAGCATTCCGGTGTAGTTGATGCAATAAAAGAAAGAAAGAAAAGCAACAAGTATGAGCACATACGTACTCAGCAAATGTAATATGACATACAAGGCTGAGGCAAAAAGGTTGGCTGACTATACTGCAGTAAGCACTTTTAGTTGGTCAAGTTTTATTAAGCAACTATTTACTAACAAATGAAAGTATATACCACCCACAAATTAATGAATGTCATATTCCCAACATTTTCGAGTAACCACGATTTAGATCATGTTCAAGTATGATTATCATGTAAGGGTCCAGGCCGCTCTTGACCGTGAGCACGGCTGTTATAACAGTTTTACACTCTGCAGAGGTTGTACACTTTCACCATAAGCCGTGATTCCCATTGCCCAAGAGCATTGTACCCTTCCCACACCACGTGGACCGAATACTGGGTTTCACTATGAGACCTTTACAAAAGCACTCTAATAAATGATAGCCCGCTAAGGTTTCCGGTTCAGAAGCAAAGCATAACCCTCCCTAATGAGGTCTGTCTCTTACCAAAGCCCACAGCTCAAGAGGACCGAGCTATACCCCGTCAACCGCCGCCCCCCATGCCCCTTTCGGGTAAAGCTACCAGAAACTAGAGCACCTAATTAGTCAGTCAAAGCCAGAGCCATATAGCACTCATGGTTGTACTGTTTTCCTGGGTGGTTCTCCATGTTCCAATTAAAAAGATATGATCTTGTCCATTAATTAATTAAAAGGTAGTAATGGAACACAGAGTGTGGGTTCAATTTACCAATACCAGTTGAGCAAGCTAAGCATCATCTACCATCAAAGTTAATTAAATAACCCAGTTTCAGGGACAGGAAAATATAGTGGCTAGGTAAATCCTTAAATAGGAACCCATCAAATTAAGACACATGCATGGGTGGTGAAATTAATAATTATTAGGACATTTGCATGACATAATACACTTGCCTTCTTCCCAACTCGGTTGCTGCTCAAATCCTTCTCCAACTGTTGGTTCTTCAGAGAAATCCTCAAACTGGTCGTTTCCTAATCGCATCACACATTCACATGCAAGGAAACAATACAACAAATAAGTAACAGTACACCAAACAATTTCAACAGAAGAAAACAACAGCACAAAACTAATCTACACGTTACAACGAACGCGTGAGCGCAAGAATCACTAAAATCGGAGTTAAAACGCAAAAGATATGGCTTTTCTAAGATTTAGGGGCTTTCTGGCAAAGTTTTAAAAGTTCCAGGGGCTAAAATAAAAGAAAAAGGACCTATTTGTAATTATTTTCAATTTAAAATTGGACTGCGGGTTAATTCTGGAAAAACTCAGGGTCTCTTTAGCAATTTTACCAGGGTTGACCGGTACGCCTATGGTTGACTCGGGATAAGATCTAATCTTGACCGTGGGTTGCAGATCGGACGGTCGGGAATAAAACAGCCGAAGGGGTATCGCCGGCGAGGAAAACAGAGCGGCGGCGCCGCCCGAGTTCGCGGCGGAGGATCGCCGGAGAAGACTCGATCCGGGGCGACAGTGCACTAAACTCAACGAGAATTGGCCGGGAAGCAAGAGGGGACGACGGCGAACTCACCCCGGGTGATCTCGACAAGAACCTTGCGTCAGGGACGTCAGGCGACGACGAATGGCGGCCGGCGGCCCTGAAGATCGGAGATGGTCGAGATTAGCGCGATGTGGAGCTAAACTCCGGGCAAGAACGCGACGGGAAGCTTTAGGGCATCAAGATGAACCTTTTGGTGCGCTTCTCGGCGAGAGCGGAGCTTCGGCGGTGAAGTTCAACGGCGGCGGCGCTCGGTTCAGCGATGGTGGCTCGGGCGCTAGGGCTTGGGGCTCGGGTTGTTTCGATTGAACTGGGGAAAAGGACGGCGGGGTCGGGCGCTTAAGTAGGCCGGGAAAAAGGGAGCGTCGGCGCGCGGGACTCGACGACGGAGACGGGCGGCGCTCGGACACGGCCGGAGTCCGGGTCGGACGGGAGAAGAAGAACCTGACCCCTGGGGCCCACCTGTCGGTGACCGGAAGAGAGAGACAGAGAGAGCGACGGGGGAGAAGATGGAGAGGGCCGAACTGGGCCTAAAGAGGAGCAGGCCGAGGAAAACAGGAAGGAAATCGGCCCGAATAAAAGAAAAAGGAATGGGCCGGCTCGGGTGAAGAAGCAGGCCGAACTGAAAAGCTGAGGGGGCAAAGGTGGACTTGGCCGAGAGTTTAAGGGGCAAAAACGAACCCTAACAGTTTTAACTTTCTAAAACTCAAACAAATGCAAATCAAATTCGAATTTAAACAGAATTTAAATTCCAATTTGATTTACTAGCAACCAAAAATATATGCAACAGCATGAATGCAACAAAAACTTATTTTGACTAAAATAATTATTTAATGTGATATTTAAATTAATAAAAAGGCTAGAAATTCCAATTAAATCCTAGAAAATTTATTTAAGCCTTAATAAATCCTAGAAAAATTCAAAGGGTTGCTACAATTTAATTGTGATGAATTTTAGGGTGTTACAGAGAGCAACCTGTGGTTGCTGCCGGCGCCCCGGGTGTTCGGGAACACCACGCTGGTGGTGTCGCGCGGCCACAACCGGTCCTACTCCGCCAAGAACATGACGCAGTTCCTCCGGGACATCGGGTTCGAGGAGGGCGTGGAGCCGTACCGGGCGCGGATCAGGCCGCTGGTGGAGGCCCTGCCGGAGCCCGGCGTGCCGGTGACGTGCCTGGTGGGCACGGGCGTCGACACGGTGGAGAGCCTCGTGTACGGGGACGGCGGCTTCGACGAGGCGCCAGAGGAGGTGGTGTACGGCGACGGCGACGGGACGGTGAACCTGGCAAGCCTCGTGGGACCGATCAAGGCGTGGTCGGACTCGCCGGCGCAGGTCGTGGAGGTGGTGGAGCTGCCCAAGGTATCGCACTCCGGCATACTCAACGACAAGAGCGCGCTCGAGCAGATCATCAGGATCGTCGACTCCATCAACCTGAATGCCACGAGCTATCAGACGTCTTGAGATGCTTATCTGCCTTGGTACACGGCTGGCTTTAAAAATTTCCACTCTAATCATTGAGATTTGTTAGTTTTTTGTTACACCATTTTTTGAGATGATTGAGATTTGCTTACGTACTAGAATTTACATTTTAGCTGGGACTTAGAGGGTGCACGCTTTTTTGTGCACATCGACGTGTCATCTCGTCGAGACAAAAAAAAAGAGGGATGATGTGTTTAGATCTGTGAAAAGGGGTGGAAAAGGTCACATCGGATACTGTAGCGCACTGCAGCACGTTTCGTTTGTTTGTGGTAATTGTTGTCCTACCATGACCTAACTAGACTCAAAAGATTCGTCTCGTCGGGTACATCAAAACTATGAAATTAGTTTTTTATTTACCTACATTTAACGCTCCATGCATACGTCATTTGTTATATTTAATGTTTCGATGTGTCGTCGATGCGATGAAAAGTTTGAAAAGTTGGGAGGAACTAAACATGCCAGAAGTGCGATCGTAATTTAAAGCAAAGTTAGTTCATCTCCAGCATGGAGCTGTGCAGTATAGGTACTTCCCTACTTACAGTATGGAGTACGGCCGTGTTTCTTTGGGGATGGAAATATTTTTCCACCCCGTTTGATCAATAATTAAGGGTATTAAATAAAGTCAGTTTACAAAATTACGTTCACAACCTTGGACTAATTCACAAGATCTATCTAACGATGCCTCTGACCGTACGATTAGAGAATAATTACTGTAGCATTACTGTAGTAAATCATGGACTAATTAGGCTCATTAGATTCATCGCGTAAAGTTACACTCATCCCTAAAAAGGTTTTAGAAATATACTTTATTTAATACTCTATGCATACAAGATTCCCTTTGAAAAAATATTTTCAAAGGGAAAGAAACACGACCTACACTGGAAGGTATCAAGAAAGTATGGCTTGCAATCAGTGTTGATTGTGCGAATATGACAGTACGGCACTGGTCATAATGTCGATCCCTATGGCAGAATGCAAGAATGACATGATCCGTTACATCATCGCAAAATCGAATCGCCTTGTGTACATACACAAAGTTGAATCACTTTACCGGTACATTTAGTGGTCGTTACGGAGCAATTATTTGGATTTAGCGGTAGCTGCAAGCCTGCGGTTCGAGCGCGCAAGTCAAACTAATTTAAATCCAACCGGCCATCCCATATCTTCCATGAATTTAAACTAATTTAACTCCTTATTTGAAAGTTTGCATCACTTGGTTTTCGTAACGAGATCGGGGACATGGGTAACTTTCCGCAATTGTCTTCAAAGTCTATAATTTCAAACGAACGATCCAGATCTAATAATCGCAAGAGCTATGGTGATCGAGGAACAGCGGGGAAGCCAAGTGCGCCACGAGGGCCGGGCCCAGTGGCAACTCAGCAAACCAGCCGTCCCTGTCTCTTCTCCCAATCGCGTCTATTTCAGGCCTTGTTTAGATGCCAAAAGCAACTCTAAATTTACTATGCAAAAAGAAGATTCTTCGTCACATCAAAATGTCATAACATGCATGAGTACTAAATATAGATGAAATCAAAAACTAATTGCACAGTTTTGTTGTGCTCCGCGAGACGAACATTTTGAGCCTAATTAATCAATTTTTGGACAATTTTTCACAAATACAAACGAAATGCTACAGTGACGTAATGATTACGAAGTGACACCAAACTCTTAAATTCAACCTCCTAATTTCAACTTCTAAACAAGCCTCAAACACGAACCGAAGAAAAAAAAAAGCGGCTGATTGAACCAAACCAACCCAACCCAACCCAACCGAGTCCCAACTCCCAACCCAACACACCAGCCCCCTTCCGCCTCGCCGCCGGCGATCGCCGCAGATGTCATGGCTAGCCCGCTCCCTCGCCACAACCGTCAACATCCCCGACGATTCCGGCGCCGACGATGACCCCGACGCCGACGCCGACGCCGGGCCAACCTCCACCCCCTCCCCCTCCTCGCGCATCCCGCCGCCGCCGCTACCGCCTCACCCTCCACATTCGGGCGCGGCGGAGGGCGTCAAGGAGGACCTCACCGAGCTCTCCAAAACTCTAACCCGCCAGTTCTGGGGCGTCGCCAACTTCCTCGCGCCACCGCCCGGGGAGACCTCGCCGTCGCCGTCGCCCTCCCCTCAATCGGCGGGGGCTCAATCCGGCGATGCGGGGACGCCGCCTGAGATTGCCGGGATCAGGAACGACTTCGCAGAGATCGGCGGGAGGTTCAGGAGCGGGATCTCCCGGATCTCGAGTCACAAGGCCGTGTCTGGGTTCTCTAGGATGGCTTCCAATTTCTTCGCTCCCGAAGACGACGAGGAGATCGAATGGGAGGAAGAGCTGAGACGACGGATTGGGTATGGGATGGGAGAGGAGGCAGTAAGGCATGGGGTGGAGGGCGACGAGGAGTGGCGTCAGTGGGAGGAGAGATTAAGACTCGAGGTCGAGGATGACCGAGTAGGGCATGAGTTGGTGGATGGCCATGAATTGGAGGTGGAGACAGGAGAGAACGAAGATGATGGTGAATTGAAAGTTCAGAGAGTGAGGCATGAGGAGGGTGGCGAATTCAGCGAGCAGAGATTAAGGCACCACGAGGATGGTGAATTGGAGGACCAGAGAGTAAGGCAGGAGGAGGAGGAAGAGGAGGACTGGGACGTGATTGGAATCACTGATGAGGTGCTAGCATTTGCCACAAACATTGCCAGGCACCCAGAAACCTGGCTTGACTTCCCGCTGCTGCCTGACGATGACGAGTCCGATGGACCATTCTCATGTAATTTCTTCACCTCTCCTTTCAAGTTATTGCTTCTGGACGAGACCGTATGTAAAGTTTCAAGTTTATCACTGGAAGATGTGTTGATAGGTTCAAGACATGCAGTTGATTTTGTTGATTGCCAAACCCATAAATTCATCTATGTTCCTCTTATGAAATTGCAACTAAAACATTCAATGACATTGCTGTGTGCTTGAAAGAAACATGCAATACATTTCTGTAGGATTTATAATAATTGGTTCACTGAATATGATGACGTAAAACTTTATAATTGATATTTTGCTTGCATATACTAACATGTATGGATATAGAGTTATCTTATTTAGTATCCAATTGTCCATCACAAAGCATTGTGAACTTTTGCCGCAGGTGCTTGAAGATATATTTTTTTGAAGCGTCTTTCTTTTTGTATGAGAATAATAAATAGCTCAGGCGGTTAGTGTATGCTTGCTTAGTACCAGCATCCTATCTTGAAATGGTGTTTGATGGCAATTTGCCTGTTATTTGCAAAATGTAGCCCCACATAAAAGGATATCAAGGCTAAACAATGATGCCCAAGCATGTGTTTGTTCTATGCCCACTAGGCCAGATACGATGTGCCTAGTTGTGCTTAGTAACTACCTTAATGAAATGACACGCAGCTCTCCTGCTTAGTTCGAGAAAAAAAAGTTGTGCTTAGTAATGTGTTCCTGAGCGAGTTGGGAAAGTTGTTGTCTGGGTTTTTACCCCCTATTTGTACGATTTTTCGGCCTGGTTTCCCTTATAAACTGGGGCAATTATGTTCTTCTAAATATTTACGACAAAGCAAAAGCTTTCACTGTCGTTTTGAAAAGAAAAAGGTGCTGCCGTATGGGTCATTCTGAAACAAATGGTGATAGATTGGTACCTAGAGTAAGATTTACTTTTGTGTAGCAATAGCATGGGGGAAAATGCTTCTCTGTGACAAGATGAGCTATGGTCGAAATTATGATGCTCTATCTATGCAGATTGTAATATTCATTGCATACGATTTGAATGCAATCCTTGTATGGTACTGTTCTCATTAAGATTTCACCTTGATCTATGGTTTTGGATTGTATTCTGCAATTTTGACTCTACTGTAACTGCAAAAACTGTTCATATGTTAACTCCTATTGGCCTGATGTCTTGGTTGCTCCACATTTTCATTGTCTTTTCTACGAATGTTGTACATATATAAGTGCTTGCTTTAAATTTTTCATTGATCTTATATTCCTTCAGATTTTGACATGTCTGATGCTCAACAAGAGCATTCCTTGGCTATCGAGCATCTTGCTCCCAGATTAGCAGCTTTGCGGATTGAACTGTGCCCAATCCATATGAGTGAAGAATGTTTTTGGAAAATTTACTTTGTTCTTCTACATCCTAGACTGAACAAGCATGATGCTGAACTTCTATCTACACCACAGGTAAAATGCTCCTCACCCTTGATACGGGATTATTTCCACTTTTAATATTATTTTTTCCAGAAAGGAGTGATAGATAGAGTAAAGCTATATGTGGTCATGTATGCATTGAGGATTTGAGGACAATAAAAGGATAGTTAATAACCCATAATGGGCTGATCTGTCATAAAAAAATAGGTAAGAATGTATTGATACTGGTGTTTAACTGTTAAGGTTAGCCTATATCCAGTGAGTTCTGACTTGACATTCATTCGATTAGTATATTTCTCAAGACATCTCTTTCGATTTATTTGATTAACGAGATAAATGACAGAGAGAACTCCTTACATTATTTTTTTGTCACAAATGTTCAACTTTGAATGATTTTAACTCGTGCCCGTTCGAGTGTTGCTTCAAGGGAAGAAGAAAAGAATCCAAAATGACAATATTATCAGTATATGCTAATGATTCAAGGAATTATTGCACTAAATTAGTGTAAACTATTGATATAGGTGCTTATCATTTCAAGTAATTATGGCCTGTAAGCATAGGCAATCTTACAGTAGGTAGTATAGTCCCATGATTTCCTTAACTCTTAGGCAGCATAGTGTGAGCCTTATAATTTGCATTTACTGTTGATAGATTTTGATTTAGTTCTATGTATGCGATAGCACACTAATTGTAGTTTCACACTCAGTACTAGACACAATAGTTCACGGTTCACACCAGCACATGATGCAAATTTGAAACATGCTGTTTTGTGATCTGATGAAGGAAGCTGAAATAGCTTTAATCTAACTTCCATTGAAGCTAACAACTGCTAAGTGCTAACTATGTGCTATCTCGTATCTGGAATATTTTGACCATAAACGCAGAGTGGTGTTGCCGTTAAATCTACAAATTACATGGGCATATGACCAAATTGTCCCACATTAAGTTTCCATAAAAGGAAAATTATTTTGTTTATGCAGATAATAATTGGTAAAGGGAGGTACCAAAGAAACATGGGAAATAGGAACATCATTACTTCTTCATGTGTGTGTGTGCCCTACATGTTGCAGCAATGTATAAGATTGCTTCCTCTATGTTTTGCAATGAGTAGTAGTGGATAAACTTCCTTTATCAAGCTACAAGTAATTTGTATTCTGTACATACATCTGAGGAGCTAGTAATGCCAATTCGATTGTTCTTTATTTGTCTACAAATACAATCATACCAACATGTTTTAGTCCTCCACAGCTAGATTTGGAAGCTCTAGATAGTTTGCAGAATAGTTTAGGTCTATGCGGCTATATTTCTCTAATCTATATTCTGTATGCACTGTTTAGATTTGTTGGTGTCTGCAAATACAATCATACCAGCATGTTTTAGACCTGCGCAACCGCAGCTAGATTTGGAAGCTCGAGATAGTTTGCAGAATAGTTTAGGTCTATGTGGCTAGATTTCTCTAATCGCTAGTCTGTATGCACTGTTCAAATTTTTGGTGCAACATTTCTTGGACAGTCCATTCTGTATTAATGCAGTGGTGAGAAGTTGAAGCGCTAAATTTTACCTGTTAGTGCAGATTCAAGCAAGGGGCGTATTGTAATAGCCGCCAGTTAGGGGCTTAGGGTGAGTTACTTGAATTGAAGTCCCACTAGACATCAAGCAGAGTATGGCTTTTTCATAGACATAATAACTTGGACAAAATAAGTGTAGAAAATTCGGTCTGTTTGATTATCAGAGACCGTTAGGCACATGGCTTATGTAGATTCTGCTATGTAACAAGGACACAGAGTAGCACACCAATAGTGGTCCAAGAACCTATTTTTCATGAGACATAATTAAACAAAATTCCAATTAAGCACTTGCAAGATCCATAGAAAGAGAACTAGAAGTATGCATTCTTTATCTTCAAATTACTGTTGCCCTTTCCAGTTTTCTATGTGCAACTTTCTCTGGTTGAGAAGCTATATATAATTTGGTTGCTTGTGATGATTTAATTTTAAGTTGATTGCTTGCTCTCAATGCTCCCATGCACCCGTGTCAATGGCCTGAAATCAAATAAAGTTAGTTTGGCATAAGTTGTCTTGCTAGGTATAAATTCCAAGCTCCAGCTCAATCAATAGATGAACCCATGAGAAAATTTTTAATTGAAAGTGGAACCCAAAACGCGTCCAGGACAAAAGTGCTTACTTTTGTGATTAAATATTTTGCACATGTGTATTTCTTTCTGATTGCTTTTTTATAAATTGGATTTGCATTCGAGAAAAATATTTTAGATTTGCAATATGGGAAATCAGTTACCCCGAGCTGACTGGATGGAACGTTTGGAGTCCATTTTTGTCATGGGTGCACCAAAAGGAGGGATGCACATTAGAATATCAGATGTCCTGGTTGATGCAACCATAATAAATATGATGATTTGTCATTTCTGCCTGTGTCACAGTTTCTTCCACGAATGATGGTACCTGCCCCAGCCAGTATTCTAAGTCCAGTTTTGTTCTTGCAGATTGTGGAAGCTAGAGCAATGCTTATGCAACGTCTGCAATACCAGTCGAAGCTTGAAACTGAGCAGCTAGGTCATAAGGATGACCTTGGAGTTCAGTTACGAGAGGACACCTTGAAAGATGGTACAGAGGCATTCCCATTCATGCGGCAGGAAGCTGCTTCTGTCATGCCCATAACAGAAATCGAGATTGACAAGCATCCTATCCAAGTAACTGAAGTTGCAGTAGTGGACAAATCGGTCATCAAAGAGGAGCTGCCCAAGGATCATACCGAGACCTCAAACATTTTGCATGAGGCCTTTGATGACGACATAGATGATTGGTTCGACGAAGAGGCCGATCTTGCTGGGCACCCCACTATCCACATTGGTGACGAGGAAGATGTGTCTTTTAGTGACTTGGAAGAGGATGACGTGAAATGATTTATCTGGAAGCGAGCCTTTGACCTGTGCGGATCAGTAAAAAAAACTGTGTAGTGGAAACTGGACTCCTCCGATTGTACAAGAAAATGGAGGGGGTGAAAGTTTTCCATGAAAAGAATAGGGTGTAATGAAAACTGAGCGGCTTTGTTTTGCTTCCAAGCTGCTGGGGTGAACGCATTGTGATCTTATCGCTCGTGGTGTGGCGGTTCGTCGGCATTACGGTTTGTAATTTTTATTCGTACACTTGTGTACATAAGCATTCGTGACGTTACAAGTTCAAAACAATAAAGTTTCATTCGTTGGTTGGTTGTCCAAAGAATTGCACATAATATAAAAGAGCAGAATGGTCATCAATTTCACGATAATTTGTGCAATATAACATGCTATACTTTATGTACAGAAATTTACTGCTTCCCGACATTTTAACACTAAGCTACCTCCGTGTCCAGGGAATTTCTGGAGATGAGGTACCAATGGAAGCGGCTACGCAGAAGCAGAACATACAGATTGTTCTGCGAACTGCTTTTAAGATCTAATGTAGCTGAGGTTATTTGAGAGCTTTCCAAGGTGTGACCATAGAAGGCTCCCAAGGGAAGTTCTCGGTCTCTCCTGGACCTGCTGCGGCCCGGCGACAGGTGGTGCCGGCACGCTGGTCTTCCTCACCGGCGGCCAGCCAGGCGCCTCCTTGACAATGTCGACCGAGATGTCCATCTCGGCCACCCTCGCCTGCACGGCGCGCACCGCCTCGGTGCGCACCTCGCCGCCGGTGTCCGTGACGAGGTAAAAGATGCCGATGGCCTCGTCCCTGTGCCTCTTGAGCTCAACTCTCAGCAGCGAGAGGCCGTGCTCCCGCAGCACCCTGGTGAAGTCCGACAGCAACCCGGACCTGTCGGCGGCGCGCACCTCCACCCTCATGCCCTGCACGACACGCCAACGCGCAACGCCGTGTGTTAGTGAACCGCCGCCGCAGTCGGCGCCGGCCGAGTACAACGACGGAGAGGGGTGTTGGTTGAGCCTGACATGGGTGGCCCTCCGCTCCACCGCAGCGGCGAGGCACCGCGACACCTTCTGCCGCTCGGCGTGGCTGTCGACCGTGCGCCCGTCCTTGTGCCGGATGTAGTATTCCTGCGTTTGTTTTTCATGATGCCAACGGTGACAATGTCAGTCCTCTGCCCCGTGTAGTATGTATTCTATTCTACCCCAAATGATGATGATGTAACATGGGCAGTAGGTGGCATGGACTGAGGGGTTCGGACGTGCCGATACCTGGATGGCGAGGGGGCCCTGGGACCCGACGCTGGCGTGGAAGACGACGTAGTGCATGTCCGTGAGCGCGCACACCGTGTCGAAGAGCAGCCTGGGGCGGTCCCTGCTCGTCATCTTGACGACGGCGTAGCCGCGCTCCTCCCAACTGTCGATGGACACCCGGGTCTCGGCGCGGCGGGCCGTCCGGGCGGTGGCCGCCCTGTCCCCCATGCTGAAGAGCCCCTCGTCGACGGGCGTCGGGGCCGGGCCGGACTCGTAGTCCCGGTCGTCGTGCATCAGCTGGTGCAGCCGGCGCTCCGTGTGGACGCGCCCCTGCACGGGCTCCGACACGCACACCCAGTGGCGCTCCCCGGTCACGTTCTCGCGCGCGTCCACCACGGCGTTCACCAGCCGCTCGATGCGCGCCCACCGGCTCGGGTGCAGCGCCGCCGCGCCGCCGCCGGCCTCCGCCGTCACGTAGAGCACGCCGGCGGCGCGGCCGTTGTGCGTCCACGCCTGGCCCGACGCGACGTGGCACCCGTTGTCGGACAGCACGGAGGTGATGGACGACAGGAGGCCCGGGCGGTCGTGCACCGTGAACTCGAGGGCGGCGCAGTCCGACACGTCGGGGCCGCCGGGGCCGACCACGTTGCCGAGGCACGTGGTGAACCTGGGCGACGGGCCGTTGCCGGGGCGGTGGGACGGCACGAGCGCGCGCTGGATGAACTCGGGGAGCGACGGGTCCGTCAGCTTGCGCCCGATCTGGTCCGTCACATGGAACACTGCATTGCGGAACATCACGACAACCAGTCAAGAATCGACAGGGGAACATGATTGACGCAGCACTCCCGTTTCCAACCTCCCATGAATAGACCAGACCAAATCGGGCGTCAAATTCGATGAGCGATGGCATCATCAATATGATATCAAATTTACAGAAAACGAGAGGTGCGGCGGGCGGTTCTTGCCATCCATGAGCCAGCCGCCGTCGGAGGAGATGTAGGACTTGGAGATGACGAGGTCGAGATCGGTGAGCAGCTGGACCATCTCCAGGAGCACGCCGTCCCGGTTCACGCTGTCGACCTTCACCAGCGTACAGTCCTCGCGCGTCTCATTGTCGACGACGACCCTGCGCGCGGCAGCCACGGCGAGGTCGTCATCAAGAGCAGCCGTTCAGAACGCGAATCGCAGAGCAAACACGGAGCGGACGCGTACCCGGGGGTGCCGAAGCGGTCAAGGACCGGATCGAAGTCCGGCTCGAAGTACGGGCCGGAGACGTACTTCATCGCCGAGAACGCCGGCGAGCCCGCCGCGAGCTTCCTAATACTTTGGCCGACGCAATCGCTTCAAGAATCCTTTTTTTTCTTTCCCCGTTGATCTTATTTATTTATCTCCGCCGGAGAGGAAACCTGCAGGGATTCAGATAAGTATACGTATATGGTAAGAAGGGCAGATCCAATCTGAAGCAGCAGAGCAAGGCCAACAACAGAAAGAACCAACAAAAGATGGGCGAGGGGGGGAAAGAAGACAACACGAGCAACGCGCCCCATGTTCACATGCGACGCCGCGGGTCGCCGGCGCGGCGGCGTGGCAGCGCAAGCACGGCATGCTCGGGGGCGCCGGACGCGGGGTATCGCCAACGAATCACTCGCTCTTCTTGGGACCGAAGCCGACGAACCGACCGACCGACCGACGAACCAACGAACGGAGCCGGCGATTTTATAGACGGATGAGGATGGCGGAGGCGGAGGTTATTACCCTGGGTTTCCAGAGGAGATCGAGGAGCCGCGGCCGCGAGCCGAGGGAGGGGAGGGGAGGCCGCGTCACGTGCGGTGGTGGGGCGCCCGGACTCGGGGCTCCGATCGATTTGCTGCTCCGCGCGCGCCTCCGTCACCGTGTGTTCGTTCGTTGTTGGTTTCTCTCGTTCTCTCTCTCCCTGCGGAACTCTGCGAATCGGCGGCGTTTTAGGATTTTGAGCGGGGGGCGCGAACGGCCGCCGCGCCACGTCGGACGGGGGCGCGGGCACGTGGCGGAGGCAGCCTGGTTGCTAGCGTAGCCTTTGTCCGGTTCGTCGCTGACTTTGCTTTTGCTTCTCGTGTTTTTCTTTTCCGTCTCGACTTTTCGTTGACCGGCCGGTGCCGATCCGATCACGGATGGTAGGAGTAAATCAGATTTTTTTAAGACAGAGTAAATCAGATCTGAAGTAATTCCACGTATTGACTACTATATAATGTATAAAGGTTTTCAGACAATTGGCGCATGAGTCTGCGTAAGAAACATCATGTGCAAATTGCCTAAGTAGTGAACGGTGAGTTGCATATAGTAATTTATAAAGGTATATGTCGTGTATGTCAGTATGTGTATCTTTATACGAGTTGCTTATATCTATGTAGGAGTGGAATTAGGGTCATTCCATAATGTCTTGGGACAACAATGAAATTTGACAAGTTTTACATAAAAAGAACCTTTGTTAGCAGTGTTAATCAAATGAGATGACATATGCATGCATACCTCCGATTTTATGTTTTATCTATGGATGTAAGTACATCGATGTCTTTCTTTTGTCCGGTTCCGCCCCTGCATACATGTGAGCATTTCTCGGTGTAAAAAAAATGATGTTGTCATAAATATCCAAGATATAAGGAAATTTTTTATTTTTCTTTCCAATGTGCACAGTTATTCACAAACTATTATAGTTTTTTAAGAACACTCCGCTCTTACTATGATGTTTTGACAGATCATAGGACTCGCCATGACAATGTGGGCCTAAACCTATACGAAAACGAGGAATGACAAGATTTTGCGATTGCATAATTGTAAGTCTTTACTGAAGTAGTGGCTCTCGAGGGATCAATGATTTTTTAGGCTCCAGTGGAATTTATTAGGAATCAGGTCAAATTTCGATGGTATACGGTACGGTACTCCGTATGGAATGTTTTGTTGACTTAATAATGTAGGTACCGTATGGAATGTTTTGTTGACTTAATAATGTAGAAAAGGAGAGATCACGGATATGGATATGGTGTAAAGTTGAACCATATGGAACGAGTGTGGTTAGACTATCCGCACTCGTCATACTTTATTTCCATCCCTCAACAAAATATTCTGTTCTGATCATCGAAATTCTGTACTCTATATTCAGTTTCTCCGCACTCGTCGTACTCTATCCGCACTCGTCGTACTCTAGAGTCATTCCCTGTACCAACTACTATGCGTGGGACCACATGTAATATATTTTTTAACCCTCCCCCCTCTCTCTCCTTCTTCTCTCGCTCTCCGCCTCCCCTCCCTGCGCAGCCCCGCCGCCTCCTATGCCTCTCCAACCGCCGCCGCTGCCCCCTCCCCTCCCAGCAACGCGCGGGCGGCGGCAGCACGTGCGGGCAGGCGGGCGGGTGGTGCGCGGCAGGGTGGGCGTGCGGCGCGCGCCCGGCGGGCATGCGGCGGCCGCGGGCGTGCGGCGGGCGGCGCCCGCGCGAGACGACCTGGTAGGGGCCGCGGCCGGGCGGTGCGGGGCCCGCGCGGCAGGCGGAGGCCATGGCTCGTGCCGTGGAGCAGATCGAGCGCCCGCACGCCGGAGCCAAGACGGCGTGGGAGCTCGTCGATGGCGTCCATGGCGGAGCTCGTCGATGGCGGCCATGGCAGAGCTCAAGCGGAGGCGGCCATGGCGGGGCTCAAACGGCGGCGGCCATGGCGGAGCTCGAGCAGAAGTCCATGGTGGGCGCGCGCGGAAGCAGGGGCGCGAGCGAGGCCACGGCGTCGACGGCGACCTCGGTGAGCAGGGGCGCGGCGAGGCCACGGCGTCGACGACGGCCCTTTCCCTCCCCTGCTCTCTCTCCTCCGTGGCACCGGTTGCGTTTCTTCCGTGTACAAGCGCTCTATGTAGCGTTGCCGGCGACGAACTGAACTTTTCAGTTCACTTCCCCGTCTCCCGCTGCAGACAAATTTTACCTTGCGTACGCGGTAAAGACCGTGCCATTTGCCTTTAGAGTTCCCCACCGCGAGCCGTCTTAGAGGGGGAGGAAGCTCAGCCCCCCCTAGCCATCGATACTGGCTCTCTGCTCCTGTCAAGTGTCACCTACTACCGCTAAAACCCCAAATGTGCTGTGTCCATGGTGGCTGCTGAGAAGGCATGTCGCCGGCGTGCCACTTGCATCGGTCGAGGGTCAAAGCAGTGCCGCCGTAGCCTACGACCTACGGCAGCTTTAAAACCGTGTGATCTTCCTGACGCGATGCGTACAGATCAAACCATGCCGAAGGCCGCCATGGGTTTGTCTTGAGCACGGGGCAAGAAAAATGCCGTAGGACTGTATAGGAGCATCGGTCTCTTCAGCAGCCGATAGCCATCATCATATCAGTCGTCATTTCCTTGGTTGGATTAGGACCTACGAGAGCTGCCGACACGTAACGTTTGTTTTGGTTTGTTTGAAGAAAACGTTTGTGTTTACCCATGATTATTGTATATGTTTTGGTCGATAGAGTGTTGTGCAAATTGTCCGTTGGCCATGAACTCAACGTGCGTGCATAGATTTGTTTATGTGGAATCGATCACTATACATTGGTCGTTGTGGTTCGAGTTTCCGTACCATTCTGCGAGCGATCTTCTTGACACAGTACTAGAGAATATAATCGGATACAGTACATTGGTTGAAGGACACGAGCTAGTACGAGTTGTGTTGTGTGCAGCAGTGCAGGAGACCCCGCCTATCCAAACCTATAGCAAGCCAGGTACTCCCGCCACAACACATCTGCTCTAGCAGGCGCTAGTAGCTGAGTGAGTCCTCACCGCTGACAGCAGCAACGGATGCAGCAACCGTATGTACGAAGTTAGGCGCTGCTGATGCCGTGCCAGGGCAGCAGCAGTACCAGCTACGGAACGGAATCGACCCGATCCAGCTCCTCGCGGCAGCTAGCCTCACTCAAGTGGGCGTCTGCCCAGGCCGATCCGTGCGTAGCAGCCGCCAGGGCGGCCAGGCAGATGCGCCGCCGCGAGAAGGGACGCGCGCACGCGGGCAGACCGAATCCGTCATCTCTATGGATCGGATGATATGGATGTGGCCCGCCGCCGCCGTCTCGTGCGACGGCAGCAACCCACAAGTGCACGGGCGTGTGCCGCAGCCGTTTTTTGGGAGGGTGGCCGTTCCTAGCTCGCGTCGCGCGCGGCTGGGATGTGATGGCAGCCGTGGTCCTCGTGTCCGACGGGCGGTATTTTTTTTTCTGGTTATTAGTGCCCGAAGAACGCCACGCGGCCATTAGTGATGGGCACGAGTCGTCGACACGGGCGGCGAGCGTGGGGGAACGTGGAGCACTGCCATAGGGTGGGCAGCGACCGGGGGTGGTGGTGGGCGAGACGCGCGGTCGCAACAAAAACGAAAATGCGGTGACGCGTCGACACTAGGCGAGAGCTGCGGGCGGCCGCGACACCATTCACCATTCAGGGTCCCAGAAGCCGTTGCGTACGGCGTGGCGTGTCATCATCCTGGAGTTCCCAACGGCTGGGGTGGCGGCTACGCGCGTCAGCGGCGGCGACGTGCGCGGTCTCAGCAGAAGGCGGCGAGGCCGTAGTGACTGCGCGCGCGCTCGATGGCCCGCTACGTGGGCCGGATCGTCTGATAGTTATGATAGCCGCCGTATAATGGGCCAATTCGTTGGCCAGTATTTATTTCCGTGATTTCGATCCACAGCCTGCCGCCTATCTCTTTCGTGCGTCGGCCGAAGTGCAATACGACGCCCGCCACCGTTGCTTGAGTGTCGCAAAGGGTGCGGCACATGGGAAATCCAGCAATGCTCCACGGCTCCACGCTGAACCGCGGTGCCGGACCAAGCTGTCTCGCGGCAACAACATTGCAGCTGCAGCCCAAAGAGTGGCTAGGCGTCAACGACGCGGCCCGGATTAATGAGCACTCCGCGGCAGTCGGCAGGAGCGCAATAAGAAGTTTCGTCGCCCTCCGCGCCGAGCGCGCGACGCCGCCGCGCGTCGCGCCGGCCAGGTTAGCAGTCCGAGGTTAGGGGCCCGGAGTTGTTTGGGGTGAAAGCTCACCGGCGGCCAAAGAAAGGGTGGTCGGAGCGGCGGCCGGTCCGACGGCGGCGAGGGTCGCCGAACGGAGGGCTGGACGGTGAGGACGCCGCCGGTCGTGCGGTGGGGGAACCCGGTGGACGGTGCCGGCGGCGGCAGATTAGTGTGGCGGCGTCGCCGAAGCCATGAACGGAGGAGGCGGCGGGGGCGAAGACGGTGAGGAGAGCGACGGTTGAAAGGTTAGCGTGGGGCGGTGGCGGCGGCAGCGACCAGTCGCGCCTTAACCCGGTACCAATAAGTAGCTTGCAAGTCTCTCATGGGTGTCCAGCATCCAGCGTCAAGCCGTCAAAGCGGGTAAGCGTAGGGATCGGCAACGGGCACCGGAAATAGATTGACGACGCCCGGGCGGCTACGCTTCGGGTCGGCGCGCAACAAGTGAGCCGGAGCCTGCCGGCGGCGTGCGGTCGGAACAATCAGGGGATCGGGCAATAGGGTAGGTGGTTGCGCGCGCCGCACGGAGGCTGCCGACGCCCCGCAACGGCCACAAGCCACAGAAGTACATCGACACACAGCGGCCGGGGCGTACAGTGCAGGTTCAGCGTCATAGAAATTGACAAGCTGCGAAAGCTACAAGTATTGGTTCAAGAGAGGGAAAAAGTATGCCTTCGAAGAGAAGCTCATCCCCATGCTTATTTGCGATAAGCTCACTGTGGCCTCATTCTACATGATTCTGGCTAATTAGGTCCAATTAGATCTTGACTGACATTTCACGACAATACTCCACCAGAAAGATCCTTTGAGGAGAATATTGCGCTTCAAAGCTTATGGACACTGTTGTACCACAAAGAAGCAAATGAGTGATGACTGTCCATTGGCTAGCTGCATTGCTGTGTTTCCTGGTGTTTAGCATCCGACCATAGCATGAGAGCAGATAGGAGTGATATCGTGGCCGTCTCAACTCGTAGCCTGCATGGACCAAGGCCGACAGGGGCTGCGCCTGCTGATTTCAGTGCATGTACCTCCTCTTCGGTGAAGTCTGCGGAATATGGATATGGATGACAAACAGTGAGGATCAGGTCCTTTGGTAAAGAAAAAAGTGTATTACATCCACCGACATAACTGTATAGCATTGGTGATTAGACTATGAGATTCTTCGTATCGAATTAAAAATAACTGCATCCCTATAAGTATTGTTTGAAGCTGCAAAAAATATTATGGCTGAAATCTGATGCAATTCAATCATGCGCTTAACAGCGCTGCTAACATGCATGCCTGAACCAACATAGAAAATCCTATAACTGTTTCTTTTACATTCATATATTACTTTGCACTACATAATCGCTTTCTCATTTGGTGCAAGCAACTAATAACAAAATGAAAATAATGGACATATTTGGAATAAACGATAAACATATGGATCAATAGTTTAAGCTTCTAGTAACCGGTGGCCAATGTCACTCTTATTTAAACGATTAGATATGAATATGTATCTTTGGAAACCAAAAAAAAAAAATTCACTCAGGGAATCTTGCATGCACGGAGTATTAAATGAAGTTTATTTGCAAAACCTTTTTAAGGATGAGTGTAACTTTACGCGACAAATCTAACGAGTCTAATTAACCCATGATTTACTATAGTAATGCTACAGTAACCATCGTCTAATCGTGCGGTCAAAGGTCTTATTAGATTTGTCTCGTGAATTAGCTCAAGGGTTGTGAAGGTAGTTTCGTAAACTGACTTTATTTAATACCCTTAATTATTGGTAAAAATTTTTAATCACCAAAGAAACACCGCAAGATCTTGTTACCTCCTTCAGGTCCAATAATCAAAAGCCCGCTTTGTTCATTACTGGATTTTGGCAGGATGCTTAAAAGAGGAGGCGCTTCTGCCGATGCGAGGAAAGCAAGCTTTGACTCTGAAACCTGACAGAATCAGGTCAACAGTAAATAAATAATGAAATACTGCCAAAAAAAAAGATTCAGATCATTTTGTTTAGTCACACACAGACACAGTAGAGATATCAAGTATGCAACAGTAGTTCTGGTTGTTTCCCATGCAGATTAGAGACAAACAGCTTCCACCTAAGAAAGTTCGTTTGAACCATGATGTATTGTAATACTTTCCATATCCCACAAGAATGACTGTAGTTTGAGTTTGAACTAATACATTTTCTTTAAAAAGTACCATAGTCTGCAGAAAGTCAAGGTTTCTCTGAAAATAATTTTACTTTGACACGGCAGAAAAATATCCTCAGTAGTCAGTAGTGACTGCATGAATTTGAAGTTGCTCAGAATGTTTCATGCATAGATAACAAAATATAGGTGATACTTACAACAGGTAGAAGGTTGCCTATCTGAATTGGGGGCTTCAATGACATCTCGTGTATTCTCTGACCTAAAAGAAAGAGTAGTGAAATTAGTGTGTTTTAGGTCTCTAAGAAGACAAGAGTAATGCAATTTGTAGATTAGATCCTTTCTCACTGAAATTTTGGTAGTAATAACAGCATATCCACACCGTACTAATAACCTATAAATTGAGAACAAACTAATTAACAGACCATGAAAAACAGGATACAGTCAATCTACATACATTGTTTAACTGCAGCCAACACAAGACGTTGCAACCTGTCCACCCTGTTTTCAGCTATATTATGACACCGTTCAGTCAGAAGAGGGGTAACACTACAAGCTCCAAGTTCCTGAGTAGGAAAAGGAAACAGACTTAGAAGTAGACAACGGCGAAGCAGATCACCCGAATTGCAAGTAACATACAGTACATTTCTCTATAAGCCAATCTGCACGTCCACCTTTCAGCGTTCCTGGAAATTAGAATTAAAATAGTTAGAGGGTGGATTCAGGCAATCCCATGGTTCTCAACTGAAAATATACTTCATGACACTCACCAAATGCAGCAAAGACATGCCATTGGATGCCCTGAGGAGCTATGAGCCTAGCATCCTCTAATAACTCAACATCCGAGCCACCCTTGTCAACTTTCTGTATGGACCCTTCAACTAAACCACCCGCACCATCAAATAGCTCAACCCTTGAAAATAAATGTTGAGAGAAGTCTCAGCATGTAAACAAGCAATTGTCAGAAATATAAGATGTAATGTGTGCAAATCATAGCTAGATTTCACCAAAAGTCAAAGGAGAGAATTTTTGTACCACGCTATATTAACAATAATGTCTCCTACAAAATGCTATACTATATTCATGTCATGATGTTATACATGCTAATGTGCATGAACTGACCAAGTTAAAGTTTTTTTTTGATGGTCATTAACTCATTCCATGTATGTGGATGATGCTTTAGACGATAAAACTGAAAAGAGCGAAATAGCCTTTGCATATCAAACTTATTGGAGTATGGCGCAGATTTATCAAAGCTACTACCTGATTAAGCAGCCATCAACTAATTTGCAAGAAGAAAAGCAATGATATAAACCTGTCATTGATGCCAAGGCGCAAAACCCGGGTCATGTGCCAGAACTCGTCTCCTTGGATACGGACCACCTCACCCTGCAAGGTTAATATCCATTTCAGTTACAGCCAATATATGAGGCCACAGAACAACAAGCGAATAGCTTAAACGCACTCCCACCTACTCGACAAAATTGGGAAATAAATCAATGTTTCCATGCAACAAACATTGTTTCCTCGACAACTCAAGTACTCAACACAAACGAATATTGGATGCAGCAAGCGGATAAGCTGCCAATGAGGTCCACAGCGTGGCCAGCAGAACAGAGAACAAGGCGTTCGACGAAATGCCTAAGCGGCGGACAGGTAGCACTGTGTGGTTAACAAGCATGTTTACCTTCGAAGAGGGGAGGGACGGGGTGTGGAACCGCGGCAGCCCGCCGCGAGCGCGGCTCGCGCCTGCGGCGCTGCTGTGCGCGCGCGTCGCGGCGACCACGACAGCGAGGCGCCGGATCCGCGCGGGGTGCCCGCGCCGCAGAGCTGAGAATGAGGAAGAGAAGGCGGATACGGACGGCATCGCCGCGGCACTCGGCCTGGTACCGCGCGGCGGAGTACGGCCGAGCAAACGCCGGCGGAGCTGCCGTGCTGGTTCGTAGAGGAGGCGCCGTTGGTCTTACTGGTCCTCGGGATATCGGAGCAGCGCAGCAGAGGGGGAGTTTTTCGGATTGGACCGCGCGCGGCCCAGCCCGGTTGGAGGAGTCAGGCCAGCAACTCACTTTGCTTGCGGCGCGGGCCCTACTTGCTGAAATTAGCGTCCAGCCCAGCACGAAGGCAGCAGGGCCCAATCGGATGCGCTTGGTCGAGAAAGGCTCTCACATTTCCTTTCCATGTTTTCTCCCCATCCGGCCGGCGCGAGTTGGAATCGGATCGTGCGCGCCAGGGTGAGTCGCCCTCTGATCTGATCAACCACCTACACAACCCTTCCCCATCGATCTCCTCCACCGGCGCCGCGCGTCAGCCATGGCCGCCGCCAACCGTCTGCCTCCTGTGTCGTGCTGCTCCGCAGCGTGGATCTGAAGGGGTGGTCTTCCGACCAGCGCCAGCGAGCGTGGGGGACGATCAGATGCCCTAACCGGAAGGCCTACGGATGCGGCGAGAACGGGCAGGAGCTGGTGGAAGGCCTCGCGCTCCACCTGCGGATCATCGACGATCTCCCGAACCTCACCTCGTCCAAGCGGAATTGGGCGAGGGCGACAGACCCCTCGTCCAGATCGCCCGAGGGGGTAGAGGGATGCGCGCCCGAGGTCTCATCCACCAAGCGGGCGAGGGCCTCACCGCGTTCTCGCTGCTCTTCGGCCTCTCGGGAAGGGACCGCGACTACGACCTTGGCTAGCAGAATGGTGATGGCGTGGACTCTGCATCTGGATCATGGGTGTAGCTGGTGATGGAGTAAAGACGCTCAGTTCAGTGTGAGGAGCCTCTGGGAGCTGGAGGGCTTCAAGAAGGCGAGGCTGCCGGAGAACATGCCCAAGTGCCCAGTTGTATTGCCGGACGGTGCCCTGTGGCTCCTGCTGCCCAACATGCGCAAGACACTGGATGATTCCATGGATGATCATATATGCATCCTTGACGTGTGGAACATGAGTATCCTTTGGTCTGGACGTATCAGCGGCTTCCATGGCGATCAACCGGCCGTGCTGCCTTCCAGTTTCGTCAAGTCCCTCTATCCTCGGATCTTATTCCATCCAAGAGCAAGCTGTTAATCAGGTTCTGCTACTACTCTGTGCCATGCTGTAGTGCTGTACCTGTGAATAACTAATTGTCTATTTTTGACGTTGCATTGCATATCACAGTTCTAATTTCAATATTGGTTTGTTTGGAAGCAAGTGCTAGATTAGAGTCAGGGAGCGCAATCTTATCTTACTATTACTAATTGGAGGCTCCTTTTGAAGCCTCCAGATTAATCCTCGCAAGGAGCGTTAGAAACAAAGATAAATCCTAAAAATTCTCACAATAATTAGAAACATCCGTCCATCAATTCAATAGACTCGAACCATCATAGCCCTTAGATCCATTATACCTTTTAAAAAACTACCCACATATGCCATTAGAAAATGGTTTAAAGTAACCCCTTGAATCTACATCTAAATTACCCACCTCTGCCACTGTAAAAATAATATAAATTTAACCATATAAATCATCCACCTTGCTATTATTAAAAAAAATGAACTCCTCCCACCTAATCTTAAGGAATCTGACGCTGAATCCCGCATACATCCTGCAACCATGATGTGCTCCTCGATCTAATCTCGATCATATATGATGCCATGACCTTCCTAAACCCTAGCCGGCGTCTACTGGACAATGAGCAGCGGCAACCTGCAACCGTGATCGATCTACGAAGTCCTGCCCGTAAGCGGTGGCCATATAAAACTGTTTTGGTTACACTGAGATGACAACGTTTATGCCTAAGACGATTCCATGTTAATGGGCATAGGATGGATGCAACCGGAAGTGACATGCGCTGCAGCGCTGGCATGTAGCAGTAGCTGTACATATTCGGCAGCAAACTGCTGCATCCGTACGTAATTTTCTACCCATGCTATGTCCTTTCTATTTACGATTTTTTACTTATTAAATTGTATGGGAGCAAACGATACTGTGTATAGACAATTCTTATGTGATCGATTGATTCTTAATTAGAGTTATTAATAAGGCAGCAAAAGCTAAATAGTTATCTAATTTCTTACACTGCAAAAAGTGGTGAAACAATTGAAAATATAATTTTACGTCCAGGTACGGTTTAAGAGGCTAGCTAGACATATGCATTCATGTTCGAGGCATATGCTTGAATAGAAAGGAGAACTAATAAGAGCAAGTCCAAGAAGCAAAATATGGATACTTGAAAGATCGATGTATATAGAGCTTTGTATAGCCTAAGATAAGCCTAATTACTCCATCCGTCTTGGAACAGAGCTACGTTTAGTTTTGTTTTAAGTCAAACATTTTTAACTTTGACTATGAATAGCAAAAAGACTATAAAGATTGACAACATCAAAAATAATATTAGTAGATTCATCGTGAAATTAGATATCATGACTTATAACTTTTCTATTTAAAATAAATTATTTTTAGAAATATTGTTGGTCAAAATTCGAAAAAGTTTGACTTAAGACAAACATAAACATAGTTGTATTCGGGAAGAGAGAGAGAGTATTACTTAAACCCAAACATAGTTACATATCTAACTGGGGAGATTTTTATAGATAATCAATGTGTCCTTATATTTAAGGACAAAAAAATAAATTATAGAATCTACTCCATATTTATATTTTTAAATTGCTAGCCCGTGTAGGTGCACGGGTTGATTGACTAGTATGAAACCAATAGCAGTGCATGCTGAGTCCGGATTCTGGACCGGAGGGAAAAAAACCAAATATATAAGCGGCCGCTGTGCTTATAATCTAGTGGCACGTAGACGGCTTGTTTTTTTGAGGATGTGGGAAAGCTGATGCTGCATGCGCGTGGGGCCGGACACGAGTTGCTGCATCATGCGACTAATCACAAGAAAGCAATAAGCACAGCGGCCGCTAGGGCAGTGGACATGCGTTTCTGGATTCTGGACTTTTGGGATCATGTTCCAAGTTCAAAGCCTTCTGAGATTTGTTTGGCTGCTGCCATCGACGAAGAGGTGCATTTTCAACTATTTCAGTTTATCATCATCTATCTGTAGGTCTTTTCATCTTGATGCTCTTGTGAGACCTTATTAATTGTTGATGCTCTTGTTCATTTTTCACGCCAACAAACTAGACCTTGTTAATTGTTTTCTACGTCTCTCTAGCTTCGGAAGTGTTAGTGAGCTAGAACCGGCAACAGATATCATTAACGGACACATTTGTATCGAAGCACATCGTAGTATATACACATTGTAAAATAATTCATATCACTGCATAATTTTACACACAATGCCAAGTACTAGCTAGTTCTGTAACGGGCAGCATCCACACACGTATGAAGAGACACTAGAAGACGCACGGCGAGGCATATAACACGCTTGCACTGCACAATCCATATCACCGCATAATTTTAGCGCTGCTCCCGCCTCCGCTCCCGCGCCCTCGCCGAGAGCACCGCCGGCGCCCACGACAAGTCCAGCGTAAGTCTCGCCGGCGCGTCGTCCCCCGCCTCCGACGACTTCGCCTTTGCCGCAGCCGCAGGGGCGTCTCCCTGCTGCTGTTCTTGGTCGGCGACGGCGCAGCCGTAGTACCTGCACGACATCGCCCCGGCGTACTTGGCGCCCGCCGCCCAGATGATACCGCACCGGCCTCTCTTCTTGGTCGCCTTCTTCGTCTTCGTCTTCTTCTTCCCTTGCTTCCGCTTCTGCTGGGGCCGATCGGTTGCATCGGGGCCCTTGCCGCCGCCGGCGCTCTTGCGGCACGCCACGTAGGCCGCCAGGAACGGGTCGTGCTCGTGCGGCGCCCTCCTCCTCTGGACCCTGCTGCCACGCGGGCCGCCCGCCACGATCACGGGCCCACTGCGCGAGGCTGGCGCGCGGGACCCTGTTCCTGATGCAGTGATGCCCCCGCACGATGGGCCCTGCACGGCGGCAGCGGCAGCGGCTTGCCGATGCCATTGCCACTGCCGCCACTTCCGGCGGCGGCCGGGTCGTGCACGAGCGAGTAGAGCGAGCCCGGGCGGTAGACGCAGCGCAGCTGGTCGGGCGGCGGGTTGCTGATGGGCTCCCGACACGGGCCGACCTCGCCACGACAAGCTAGTGGCGATGGGATTCTAATGTTCTAGTTACTGAGAATACGGTGACAGGTTTACAAAATCGACGAGCAACGAGCTCGTCGCCGATCTCCGGTCAAGCCGGCCAAATAGCAGAAGCTATCCTATTACACGCATCCTGTCTTGCGGACGAAGAAGAACTCCCTTTTATCGTTCTCGCTTATCCTCTCCCTTGTACTTTGGGTTCGTCTTCGAGGCCCGCTTGGCACGGCCCATGTAGGTACTTGGGCCCGTGACATTTTACTCCTAGCTGCTGTGATGTTCTTGCAAGGCCGCTGGGTCAGCACAGCATCTGTGCTGAATAACTTCCTGCCGTTCGCTGCTGTTGTCTCCATCGGTACCCTCCTTGGCGGCATGACATTCTTGATTGGCCTTGTGGCTTTTGCCTCACTGATGACTGGCTGGTTCCTTGTTGGCACCTACTGCATCAAAGGCCTCATAGAGTTGTGATAGGAGATTTAGAGTAGTTAAGACTTCGTGGTTCAAGAGTGCACATTTCTCATTGTTAGCACCTTCCTGTATGGCCGAATGAATAATGTAGCTTGATGAACTGGTTGTTGTCACTATTAATCTGTGCTGTTGAAGGAACACGCCATGGCTTGAAGTCCGTACTATGTCTAAGTCTATAGCTAGGAAAAGATTGTGTTCGATACAGAACTTTCATCTGCCATTTTGTCATGAATCGAATTGCATGATCTTGGGAAATCTGTAAGTAGTGGCAGTTCTTTTTCACTGTTTAATGGCTTACTGGTACGTGCTAAGTTCAACCGTCTCTGTCATATTCTTCCTATTCGGCTGGCAGGTGGCTGATGCTGGTTTATACTAAGAGAAAAATACTGGTGGCTGGTGCTGATTTGTTCTGAGAGAAAAATATTGTTGGCTGATGATGATAAGTCAAGCGAACATGGTAATTTTAGCGAGTGGCGCCAGGAGCAGATTCATCAGCAGCCAGTTTGCGGCGGTTGCTACAGAGATGAAATAATTCAAGAGTACGCAAGCGACGCCCGCGATGTGTTCCTCGTTGCAGTCCAACGGCGGATGCTGCGCCGCAACTTGGCTTATCGGTTATCTCCACCCCCGCGCGGCCGAGCAGGCGCCGCTGCCGCCACACTGCGGCAAGCCGACAACACCACCATGGCGCTTCTCCTCCATCCCCGCTTCCCCTCCCACCCTCTCCCCGCGGCCACCCAGCACCACCACGCCATCTCTGATGGCTCTTGCCTTGTTCCCCTCCCCGGCCTTGCGAGGAAGCGCACGCCGTTCGCGGTCACGTGCCGAGCGGCAAGGGTCAAGGATGCCGCTCCGACCACGCGCGCCGCTCCGCCGCCGCCGGCGTCGCTGGCGAAGGAGGCGCACAAGTACTTCGACCACGCCGTGGTCACGGTCCGCGCGGGCGACGGCGGGCACGGCGCCGTCCTCGCCATGCCGCCCGCACCGTCCGCCGACGCTGCCAAGCCTCGCGGCAGGTTCAACAGGAACGAGAAGAAAAGCAAGAAGGTGTCGTACAAGCGGAACTACGACGGCTCGGTGGCGCTTCCCACGGGCGGGCACGGCGGCGACGTCGTGGTGTACGCCGACGAGGCCGAGGAGACGCTGCTGCGGTTCCACGAGAAGGCGCGGTACTGCGCCAAGAGGGGCGGGAACGTGGGCGCCGCCGGTGGCACGCTGAGCTCGCGGATGCACAGCGGCTTCACCGGGGAGACGCTCAGGATACCCGTGCCTGTAGGTTTGTGGATTCAGCGCTGTGAATTCAGAGCATTTTGGGTGTGTGAGGATTGGTCCATAATAAATGCCTTGGTATCAAATTGCAGGAACTGTGGTGAAGCGCAAGAAGGGGACTGTTCTTGCTGATTTGACTCATCCCGGTGATGAAGTGCTCGTTGCTAGGGGTGGACAGGGCGGGGTGAGTTGTTACTTATTGAAATTTTACCACGTTGATGCAAAACGAATGCGGATTCCTAGTCCCAAAAGCATAGTAGTGCCTAAACTTTGTGAAACATTTATAATGGAAAGTAATTTGGATTTCATCATCATGTCTTTATTTTTAATGGTACTTTGAGCACAAATTGTTATAGTGGGTACTGTGTAGTAATAATGTTGACCACCCCCTCTGCATTTCAACATTTTTGAGACAAGGAGATGTACACTCTACATTTCTACCCACTGAAAGTTGTATCTAAGTGCAACCTAGTGTGATACCCAACATGCCCGGCTGCTTCCTGAGTGCTCTAGCAAAGATCTGAAACTGTTATGAATGAGTGTCAGTCACAGTCTTGTATATGACTAATGACTATACATATATTTGATTTCTATTTAGCTGATTGTTAATGGAATAGCCACTGTGCTAATTTCTTCAATACTGAGTTCATAGTGTAAATGATCCGACTCCATTCTAACTGGTAACTGCCTTGCTTTGTAAAATTGTTTTTTACGTCTTTTACCATTCACTGAAATTATTCCCTCTTATTGATATGGTAAGTATGTTGGATGATATTATTATGATTTTACAGGTGTAGTTTGTTTTTGCAGATCAGCTTAATAGATGTGCCTGAGTACAGGAGGAGGAAAGCCATGGCTTTATCCCCAAACATCATGCGCGATGCTAGTGATAAGGTAGGTTGTGTCATTTGTGGTTTGCTTCATGGTTGTTTCACTTGTATTGCTCTTGTAGTAGCTTTAAAGATGTGTCTGTACTTGTACAATCAGTTCATCAGATAGCGAACTCCAGTATAGTTGACTGCCTCCTCTCAAGCTCCACATACACTTTGCAAATGTTCAGTTGCTTGCATGTCTATGATAAAATATTAGCCGATGCACATATTGATCTAAACTCCCACAGACTGCACTTTACTGGTTGATGACTGATCATGAGAATAAGACGTTAAAGAGGCTGAAGTGGTAATTTTAACAGTCAACTATACATTCTATACCGCACACTGAACTGCCAGTATTCATTTGAGTTAGAGTGACGGATTTTGATAGCTTAAAATTGAAGGTAACATCAAGTTGATATTTGCTGCTATTGTCAATTTCCATCATAGGTGTGATTGTATAACCTCCCTTGTCTGCAGGTATTAACCCATGGTCAACCTGGTGAGGAAGTAAGCTTGGAGTTGATCTTAAGGGTAGTTGCTGATGTTGGCCTTGTGGTATGACGTTTCATTAATCCATGCATCTCGAGTTTTAAGGAACAGGAGACTGTTTTCACCATTTAGTTAAAAGGTTTTTTCTATCATATACTGGAGTCTGCCCTGTTTTATTTTTAAAATGTAGGTGTTTGATTATCCAAATTTTGAGGCTTGTTTCAAATCTATTTCTTTAGCATGTTGCCACGTTTCTATAATTTGTCTTATTTGCATCTTCAGGGACTTCCAAATGCTGGAAAGTCGACACTTCTATCAGCTATAACACTTGCAAGACCAGACATTGCTGATTATCCATTCACTACATTAATGCCAAATCTTGGCCGTCTTGGTGGAGATCCTGCTTTAGGGGCCTTACAGTTTTCCTCGGAAGCAACATTGGCAGACTTGCCAGGTCTAATTGAGGGCGCTCATCTTGGAAAGGTAATGCTTTTATTTATACGTTTTCTATTGTTTCCAAATTACATTTCTTTGGAAGTTTCTGACCGCTTCCCCTCACTACTTCTTTGGACTCATCATGCAGTTTAATTAAATTTCAGGGTCTTGGCCGCAATTTCTTAAGACATTTACGGAGAACGAGAGTAATCGTCCATGTTGTCGATGCTGCTGCAGATGACCCTGTCCATGATTATAAGATTGTCAGAGAAGTAACTTCTAATTGCTTTCATCATTCCCATGTGCTGTTTGGCTTTCATGCCTCAGTATTACAATGTTCACTATCTGTCTGACCTGTAGTTTTAGCTTTAAATCTGTTAGACTAGCATCAGTGGTGATATAGTTTTTTGATGAATACTTTGTATATATTGTCAGAAGCAGAATCACATTACTTGTTGTTATATGATGAGCTTTTTCTTAAAAAACAAGGGATTCAAGGGAAGTCAAAATGTGATGAGTATGAGTGTAACTAATGTACTCCCAGTATCTGGCTGTTAGAATAAAGAAAGAGCAGACCAGTACAGATTATGAGGATAGCAGGCTTCTACATAGTTAGTAGAAAGAAGATACTCCCTCCGTCTCGTGAAGAGTGCAAACTGAATCATTTGTCTATATTTTGTTCTCAAGTCAAGTGTAGTCTTAAATAGTGATCTGACATATATCCTTTTGCAGGAATTAAGGATGTATAACCCCCAATACCTGGAGCGACCTTATGTTGTGGTCCTGAACAAGATTGATCTTCCTAAGGTGCACTTCAATTTCAAGTCCTTAATTTGAGCCAAACTATTGTCTTCCTTATTTTGAGGTTGTGATTTTCTGTTTGAAGAAATCTCCTGAAAATCTGACTTCATATTGACACAGTTGGAGTTTTAACTACTGTCCTTCCTTGTAGGCTCATGATAGGCTATCATCAATTGCTCTAGAAATATCTTCAATTGGTTGTGAAGAAGGGAATGACAAAAGCGCCAGCAAAGATGACCTAAATGGACATCAAGTCGCATCAGACGCTGAAGTTGAAGGTGGCGAAAAGGAACTTGGGGACTATCCAAAACCTCAAGCTGTTGTTGCTGCTAGCGTATTGTATGTCTCGTCACCTTACCAAACTAAACACATGCTTATAATGCTTTCAATTTTAAGCAGTTCATATTCCTGAAGAAAAGTTCATAAATTTTATGTTTGATTGCTCTGGGCTGCCAGGATTGGAGCCTTCCTAACCCTGGAAGCAATATGGTTCTAGTTTTATGTCTGCTTATTTCATGTCCTGTTTTAATGTCACTTCGTGCTGTTTAACCCTATTTGCCTTGGTTCAACAGGCGGCATATCGGGATCGACGAGATGCTGAAGGAGATAAGGGCAGCCCTGAGAAAATGTTTTGATCACAAGTTACCAGAACCGTGAGAAGGAATTCCCTGTAACATAGGCTTAATACTATAGTCCAGTTGCAGGAAGGCAATGGACTTGATGCCGCCTGGCACACATGCCGAAGAATTTCCAGAGGCAGTAAATTCATGAAGAAATTATGAAGCAACAGCCCCAATAATCTGAAGGACGAGCTACCAACATAATACCATAATGATGACGTCTGATTTGGAGTGTGTTGGCTTTCAGGCTCCGTTTGAGACGAGTTCTCTAGTGATGTTTCTGCTAAATTGTGGTCAAAGTGTATTATATATCTATATATCTATATCGCTGGGAGGTTTGAAGCCCTCCCAGCGCCCTGGCTACTGTAGCTACAGTGCGCTGGTTTTTCTGCATCCCGTCGGTTCGCTGCGTAATATGCTGATTTGTTTACACTGCGTTGATTTTTGCTACCTGCCGGTTCGCTGTATAGTATGCTGATTTTATTTACATTGCGATGATTTTTACTACAGTATGTCGGTTTTCTCCACACGAATGTTACGCCTGGCGGTACCTCGATGTTATCTCCAAAAGAAATACATGCATCCATACCGATAAAGAAAGCGTGCCCGATCAAAATTGGTGCGTCCTCGCTTGTCACGTGGATCCGGTATGCGCTATCACATAATTTCTCGGTCGTCGTGTGTTATTATTTTGTATTATTATCAAATGAAACTGTAGCGCCCCTCACGCATTAGAGCTGTCATTGCCTCCCCACGAAGTTCAGAACATGACACAAATATTGTGCTCCTCGGCTGCTCACCCAATCTCTCGCCTCACGTGTCAACTAACTTCCTCTATCACCGTCCCCATGGGCTCACCAACCTCATGTGTGAAGCCCATGACCATCGTTTTCTGTCACACCCGGTTTTAAAGGCAAAACCAGATGCATCTCATATGTGCGCCAGGATCAGTTTACACACATATGGTAGACGTCACAATTGAATATTCATAACCATGCATAACGAAAGAGTATTAAAGTGTATTTATTACAGTCTCAGAGTTGACACCAATATCATAGCGGAAGACTTAAATAAACGTTCATCTAACGAAGCAAAAGTGACTCCAACTCCACAGGCATTGACTGGGGGAGACTCGCCTAAAACTCCTCAAAATCAGCAGTGAAATCCTCAAAATTCTCCCAATCTGAGCAGCATTCCGGGTGTAGTTGATGCAATAAAAGAAAGAAAACAAGCATGAGCACATGACGTACTCAACAAATGTAATATGACATACAAGGCTGGGGCAAAAAGTCTGGCTGACAATACTGCAGTAAGCACTTTTATTTGGTCAAGTTTTATTAAGCAACTATTTACTAGCAAATGAAAGTATATACCACCCACAAATTAATGAATGTCATAATCCCAGCATAATCAAGTAACCACAATTTAATCCATGTTCAAGTATGATTATCATGTAAGGGTCCAGGCCGCTCTTGACCGTGAGCACGGCTGTTATAACAGTTTTACACTCTGCAGAGGTTGTACACTTTCACCATAAGCCGTGATTCCCATTGCCGAAGCATGCACCCGTCCCACACCACGTGGACCGAATATTGAGTTTCACTATGAGACCTTTACAAAAGCACCCTAATAAATGATAGCCCGCTAAGGTTTCCGGTTCAGAAGGAAAGCATAACCCTCCCTAATGAGGTCTGTCTCTTACCAAAGCCCACAGCTCAAGAGGACCGAGCTATAACCCGTCAACCGCCGCCCCCCATGCCCCTTTCGAGTAAAGCTACCATAAACCAGAGCACCTAATTAGTCAGTCAAAGCCAGAGCCACATGACACTCATGGTTGTACTGTTTTCCTGGGTGGTTCTCCATGTTCCAATTAAAAAGATATGATCTTGCCAATTAATTAATTAAAAGAGTATTTGGAACATAGAGCAGGGGTTCATTTAACCAATCCCAATTGAGCAAGCTAAGCATCATCTACCATCAAAGTTAATTAAATAACCCAGTTTCAGGGACAGGAAAATATAGTGGCTAGGCAAATCCTTAAATAGGAACCCATCAAATTAAGACACATGCGTAGATGGTGAAATTAATAGTTATTAGGACATTTGCATGACATAATACACTTGCCTTCTTCCCAACTCTGCTGCTGCTCAAATCCTTCTCCAACAGTTGGTTCTTCAGAAAAATCCTCGAACTGCTCGCTTCCTAATCGCATCACACAATCGCATGCAAAGAAACAATACACTAAATAAGAAACAGTACACCAAACAATTTCAACAGAAGAAAACAACAGCACCAAACTAATCTGCGCGTTACAACGAACGCGTGAGCGCGAGAATCACTAAAATCGGAGTTAAAACGCAAAAGATATGGCTTTTCTAAGGTTCAGGGACTTGCTGGCAAAGTTTTAAAAGTTCCAGGGGCTTAACTGCAAAAATCCGAGGGCTAAAACATAATTTTGTATAAAAGCTCAAGGGCTTACAGGTAAAAAGACCAAAACAGGACCTCGGGCGCAATTTTAAAACTTGCAGGGGCTAAAACAGAAGAAACATGACCTATCTATAATTATTTTTGAACTAGGATGGACTGCGGGTTGATTTCCAGAAAACTCAGGGACTCTTTTGCAAAAACACCATGGCTGACCGAGCGACTCAGGCTCGATCTAATGTGAGCCGTTGGATCACGATCCTATGGCCAGGGATGGATCGGGATCTCGGCCGACGACGGCGACGACCGGGACGGCGGCGCCGCTCTCCTCCGCGGCGGCGCTTCGCCGGAGCAAAGCCGATCTAAGGCTACGGTGCACGGTTTGCGACGAGATCAAGCGCTATAGACTCGTGAGGAAACGACAAGTCCAACTAAGGTGATCTGGATGGCTGGGTCGGCGCACAGGCGGTGGACGACGACGACGGCGCCATGCACGGCGGCGGAGCTCTCGGGTGAACACGCGAACGCGGAACTAGAGCTGCAATTCGCGACTAGGAACAGACGGGAAGGATGAGAAGGCGACGACGAACTCACCAGAAGCAAACTTGAAGCGAATTGGTTTGCGACGGCGGCAGACGACGACGAGCTCGGCCGGCGGCGCTGGAGATCGATGGCGGCGGCTAGGGTTTGCGGCTCGGTTGATTTGGAGGAGAGGGCAAAGGCGGCGGCCGCATGTTTATAGGCGCGGGGTGGAGCTCGGGCCCACGCCTTGGCGTGCGTGCCACGGAGACGGCGCGGAGGCGGCGGCGCTCGGACTCGGGTTCGAGTCCGGCTCGAACACGACGGGAAAATGAAGCTGACAGGTGGGTCCCACCTGTCGGCGTCACAGGTAGGAGAAAAAGAAAAGACGACGGCGCGGCGCGACGACGGGCCGCTGCTGGGCCTAAAGCGGAAAGAAAATGGGCTGAGCGGGGAGGAAATGCGAGCGAGGGAAAAAAGTCCAGGGGGCAAAAGCGAACCGCGCCAGGAGTTCAGGGGCCAAAACTAAACTCAGTCTATTTAACTTTTCTAGAACTCAAACAAAAGCAAATCAAATTCGAATTTAAACAAAATTTAAATTCCAACTTGATTTACTAGCGACCAAAAATATATGCAAGAATGCAACAAAAACTTATTTTGACTAAAATTATTTAATATGATATTTAAATTGATAAAAGGCTAGAAATTCTAATTAAATCATAGAAAATTTATTTAGGCCTTAATAAATCCTAGAAAATTCAGAAATTGCTACAATTTAATTGTGATGAATTTTAGGGTGTTACATTTTCTGTGAGACGAGTTCGTCGAACCGTATTTTTTACCCTCAGGTTGTCCTCTCCCTTTTCTTTGTTATTTGTCGCCCAGCAGGCCAACAACATCACATCGCAACACTCCAGTCCTCGTCAGTTCCCACGAGCTCTAGCGCGGCAGCGACAGAAGGCCCTCCGAAGTGTGCACTCTATGTCAACACGGCCATGCTCTCCATGGTCGAGAACATCTGCCTTGCCGCCATAGAGCTTGCTGAGGAGTCATACCAACACGACACCATCACTATCCATGATTGCTATTGTGTGCTTACCTTCCATGCACATTGCCTATTTCATCCAGTATGTGTGTGGTTGTTTTATGCATGTAAGCGTTTAGTGTTCTCAATGATGACGATTAGTAACCATGATGATAATACGTAATTACACATGTAATCTAACAGGTGCGGTGTTAGCGCGCTGTCCTTTCTAGTTAGTAGCTGTTTGTAGACGACAAGACAACCATATAACATATGTGAATATATTAGTTTAAGTTGAGAACGTGATATATGGTATGTCGAGGCATCAGTGTATGTGTATCATCTCCAATCTAAACATATGCATGTTTCTCATGAGCAATCTGAACATATGTGTAATGAACCGGGTTTTCGATTACGAGAACTCGACTCCCTGTACCCTTATGATATTCACTGGATATGTAGATATCACTTACAGAACTCATCACAGCATAGATATCACATCCATAACTTAAAATAGTATAATATTTAATTATTACATTCCCAACATAGGGTTTAATGATCCGATACAAGCCCTTGGGGCTGAACGACAAACAAATGAATGTCTAACGTAGCGGAAGCTAGGCGTAGGGGCCTCCATCTTCTTGGCGTCTTCTTGGCGTAGGGTGGCCCGATCTTCCGTCAGGTGAAGGGTAACTCGTTTTAGACAGGACGCAACACACCGATCCGGCTTCAAGTTAGCAAACTCGAACCAAGCAATCTTAGCACCACGACTCCCCTGGTTATCAACCGTATCACAACCCGGTTGACCTCGCCAAGAAGGCTAATCCCTGCCTGCGAAACGAAGAACGCAAGCAAGAACTCGAAAGAACGCAACTCTCAATATGAAGTGACACTGCAGATGAATGATTAAGCACGAAAGTTAGGGTTCTACAAACCGATGACGGTGAAACTGTTCTCGACAGAATAATCTAAGCAAAACCCGAGTCTAAACGATGGCGGCTAATGAATTTATTAACCCACGGGCGAGCTAGGGTTGGGGACGCCGCGCCCACAACATGGGCCGAAAGCCCGACATGACACAAAGCCTGAAAAAGCCCAAAACAGGTGGCGCAGCACCTTTTCATGGTCACACAGAATAATCTACGAGGCTTCTGGATCTAGGATCAGAACCAAAAGAAGCGTCTCGTCGTCACGGTTCCAACGTATCTAATAACGCCTTGTTTGGACGCCGTATAAGGGAGAAATTACATTTGAGGTACAGACATGTCGGCTGAATCCGAACCGTAGATGCTGTCTGACATGGCGATGACTTGTAACTTGGAGACGAGGCCGGCTCGTGTATGTCCAATATGGTGATGTCCTCATCATTCTCTCCTTCTTGAATTGGAGTCGTCCTCGACCCCATCCCATCATCGAGCTCTTGCAAAAGGTTAGTAGCAGGGGAATGCAAAGTACGAGACAAGAAATTACATGTAGCAAGACACATATCTCAACAAAGCATAGTATAACAAGGAGCATCAGAGTTATCACATAATGCAGCAGCAGCGGATGTAGTAGCAATAAAAGCACCTCTTTTAATTTAATCTCTTTTTGTTTATCATCAACACTAGCAGTTTTAGCTCTATCTTTTTCAGCAAGTTCTTGAAAATGTTTCTTAATATCAGCAGACGATAAAGGAAGCAAAGTAATTTACTTGTTCTTACGCATGGAATTCTACCATGGTGTGCAACATCATTGTCAAATTCCCATGGTCTATCCAACAAAAGAGATGATGCTTGCATCGGTACAACATCAAAATCAGCATAATCATTGTAAAAACCAACAAAAAATGGTATACGTGTTGATCTTGTTACCTTAGTTTGACCACTATTGTTCAACCATTCTAAGCGGTAGGGATTTGAAATTAGACGTGTTGGCAAGTTAAGCTTCTCTACCAAATCTGAACTCACCAAGTTTTTGCAACTTCCACTATCAATTATGGTGAGCACACGGCAATCCTTGACGATGAGGTAAATGTGGAATAAATTCTTGCGTTGGATCTTCGCCGCGTCCTCACGTTCCACCTGCGAACTCAACGTACGCTTCACAAGAGTCAAGTTACGGAATCCCGTTGATGCGGCAATCGAGTCAATTGCCTCACCCTCTTCGTCCTCCAAATCTGCAACAACATTAGTCGCAAGAACTAAATCATCTTCAACATTACTAGCACTTACATATCCAGTACCATCGGGTGTAGCGATGAAAGCACGAACACTTGGGCAATCCTTCATGACATGTCCCATGCCCTTGAAGCGGTGGCACATGATGCTTGCAGATTTACTCGACGAACTCATGTCAGTAGAAATCGGTGTCTCCATGCCCTTGAAGCGGTGGCACATGATGCTTGCAGATTTACTCGATGAACTCTTGTCAGTAGAAATCGGTGTCTTGTTCTGTTGGGCCTGCACATTAGACACATTGCGTACCTCGAAAGCTAGTGCAAGAGCTGGTAGTGTCGAACGTGGTGGTGGCGAACGTGTACTTGCTAGAGGCGTGAAGGGCTTAGTGGAGGTGGTCTTGGTTCGTCCCTGCAATTCTTTTTCTGCAAGCATAGCAAACTGGAACAACTAGTTGGTGGTAGTGAAATCTTTATAGTCAACAATATTCTAAATTTCACGTCTCAAACCACCATAAAAACGACATACTTTATCTTCAGGATCCTCTACTACCCCGCAACGAACCATGCCCTTTTGTAACTCGGCATAATACTCATGAACAGACATATTACCTTGCTCTAAACGTTGCAGCTTCTTACACAAATCATGCTTACAAGAGCCAGGAACAAATCGATCACGCATAGCAAGTTTAAGCACATTCCAAGAAGTAGGTTGTATGTTTAAAGAAGCACATTCCCGCCACCAGATTATTGCAAAATCCTTAAATTCACTAGTGGCTTGCCGAACCTTATGCTGATCAGGAACAAGATGGGAAGTAAATTTTTGTTCTACTATCATCTCCCAATCTACATATTCCTTCGCATCATAACGCCCATAAAAAGATGGTATAGTAAATTTAACTTTGGCGTAAGGACCATCATTACCTTGATGGCGTCGGTTCCTGTTACCTCACATACATGTTGTATTTTTGTGAAGATGGCGACGACGTAGCTTCTCCGCTTGGGTCTTGATGAGATCAGGCTCACCATCATACCCATAGATAACATCATCATCGTCATCCTCATCATAGGGTTCCTCTTCTTCGGGCATGGCGGGGTTGGACTCGAGTTCTTGAACCCTTGTTGTCAGCGTGGAGACTCGCTTGTCCACACCCTCAATTGTGTGACAGGTAGCCTTGACCTCCGTCGTTAGCTTGCTCAACTCCTTCATGAAGAGGTCCTTCAGCTCGTTCGTTACCTGCACTAACTGACTAGACAAAACTAGAACGCCGCCTGGCATGGTTAGTGATCAACAAATGCCCTATGAACTATGCGGTTTGGTTGGTGGAATCACACCCTCACACACGCCTTACCAAGTTCTTACCAGGTTCTTACCAATGCAGTCAGTGGATGGTACAACCGGTGGCTGGTTCGTGATACCTGGGAGGAAGTAGTACCAAGATTGCAAGGGGTCATTCGCTGTACTGACCTGAAGTAGTGTATGTGGAGCTCTGGGAAGGCCCAATATGTAGCAAGGAGTAGCAAATAACGAATGCAGAATAGCAAAGTTCAATAAGTATCCAAAGTACAAGTCACAATTGCTGGCTTAGACGTGTCCTAGGCGTAGCACAATAAGTTGGAACAAGAAACAATGGATAAAGCTCATAAAACAAGCAAAACAACGCTCTATGCAATTGTTTTTAATCTTTTCAGCAATTTCCCTCCATGACTAGTAGGAATCATGATTTTTTTATTTTTTAACTATTTTTTATATTTTTTTCTGAACATATATATCAAAAGCTCCAACCACAAAAATTTGCAACTTTTTTTGGGGTCAGATGCACCTTTGAGAAATTCAGGAACAAACTCTGAAAACCCTGAAACAACTTGAACCAATTTTTTAATTATCTTTCTGATTTTTTTTTAATTTTTGACTCAACCAAACAGGCCGAAGACGAGTTGCGTCACCTCCGAATTGAGTCACGAATCTGCTGTAAAAAACTGAGCGAAAACGGAGCACCGAGCGAAAAGCTATACCTGTTTTATGGAGGTACCTCAAGTTATGGTTTTTGAGAGAGTCACAAATCGGCATAAAGCACGGTAGCGGCTAGGGTATGCAAGATGAACCAAGAAGGGGCTGCGATGCAAGGCGATGAACACAAGGCGGCTCGCAACCTATTTAGGGCTTGCACGACGAGAGTTTACACAAGGCGGCTAGTGAGGGCAAGTCGAGTAATGGGGTGACATGACTTGTAATCTGGTAATGGTGGTGGATGAGATAGCGGCGGAAATAAACAAATCACAGCAACGGGCGATTGAACTACGACACGAATACATCTAAAACCAACAACAAGACTCGACCACAGACACTAACTCAACAAAGCGAATATGAAACGAAATTGCAAAGGCTAAAAGAGGTACTAGGACAGCGGAATACAATGAAACAAATATTTTTGTAGGGCAATTTTTTGGACTATAGGACGAAGACACAAAACTAATCTAGGGTAAGTCTGACGGTAATACCTGAGTCTTTGATTACTACTTGATGGGAACTAGGGTGGTCCGATCTTCCGTCAGGTGAAGGGTAACTCGTTTTGGGCGGAACACAACACACCGATCCGGCTTCAAGTTAGCAAACTCGAACCCTGCAATCTTAGCACCACGACTCATCTGGTTATCAACCGTGTCACAACCCGGTTGACCTCGCCAAGAAGGCTAATCCCTGCCTGAGAAACGAAGAACGCAAGCAAGAACTCGAAAGAACGCAGCTCTCACTATGAAGTGACACTGCAGATGAATGATTAAGCACGAAAGTTGGGGTTCTACGAACCGATGACGGCGAAACTGTTCTCGACAGAATAATCTAAGCAAAACCCGAGTCTAAACGACGGCGGCTATTGAATTTATTAACCTAGGGGCGAGCTAGGGTTGGGGCGCCGCGTCCGCAACATGGGCCGAAGGCCCGACACGAGACAAAGCCTGAAAAGGCCCAAAACATGTGGTGCAGCACCTTTTCGTGGTCACACGTAATGATCTACGAGGCTTCTGGAGCTAGGACTAGAGACAAAAGAAGCGTCTCATCGTCACGGTTACAATGCATCCAAGAAATCCTTGTTTGAACCCGTATAAGGAAGAAATTACAGCCGAACTAAAGATATTGTTCGACATGGCGATGTCGTGTAACTTAGAGACGAGGCCGACTTGTGTTCTGTATGTTCAACATGGCAAGTGGCGGTCTTTTAGCTCAAAGAGCTGGGAGCAGTATATGCCACCTCCGTCTGTTCAGATAGTGGATCTTCTTCCCGAAGGATGGGGTAAGTAAATTTCCTTGCTTTATTTCTTCGCGCCTCTGTGGACGGCTGCAGCCTGGATGTTAAGGGTTTCCTGGGAAGGAAGATGCAGCAGGACGGATCGGTGGTGGTGGACGCGGGGTAGGGCGGTGTGGAAATTTTCTTGCTTCATCATGCCTCTGTAAACACACGCTAGTGCAGCCTAGAAGTTAGGGGAAGGGGGGTTTCCTGGGAGGAAGATGTAGCAGGCCGGATCGGCGGTGGTAGTAGCACGATCCACGATGTGGGGGCGCCGCCGGACGTGGGTGGTGGAGAGACTGCCAGTTGGGGAGGGAAAAGGACGGGGGCGCATCTGTTATGGTTACGCCACCGGCGATGCGGCGAAGTTGGTCTAGCGCGGCTGCCGGCAGGGTGTCGACGAGACGGCGACGCCGCCGGGACGCGAGCAGGCAAGCGGGAGGCGCGGGGGGAGCTGGGCAAGATGCGGTGTCACTAACTATGAATGTAGCATCTGTCTCTTGTTCAAATTTCGTTCTTTTTAGCCAATTTATTCTTCTTTGATCATGTGGAAAATAAAACTGATGCTTGAATATAGACCTCACTAGCTATTAGCATATGTCTCTTATACTATATTTTAAGTTTCGTTCTTTTTAGCTTATTTCGTCTTTGAACATGTGAAAATAAAACTGCTTTCATAATTGATCTCGCTTGCATTTTTCCAGGTGGGTCGTGCGCCGTCCACTCCTATTCGGAGGTGCTTACCGCAAGTCTCAGAGCCATGTATGGGCGCCGTGCTGCCGGCGAATTCGAAGTTGATTTGCCTAGACTTCTATTGCTCGCTGCCGGCAAAGGACTCCTCGACAGCAACGGTGCATCGGCGCTCAGTATGGGTGTTCTTGCGAGCAGATATGGGATACCACTCAAGGGGGACGTTCCTCTGCTTCGAGTTCAAAACCAGGATGAAGACGACGCCTTTGCCTTGGGAACTAATGTAAAAGGCTATTTTTCATTTCCTATGCCATTCGATTCAATGTCCTCCCAGGAAGCAGAAAAGTGCATGAAGCTTCGGGAGCACATGTGTGACTGCATCGACAATACGGGGCCTATCATCCTCTGCTCACCCTGTAGGCGAGGTGGAGCGGCCGTCCCGGCTACAATCAGCCGAGCACTAGTACCCCTCTCAAGTCTCAAATCTATATGGTGTTTTGGTTCTCTGTTACCGTGAGCGTCGAGCAGGAAACATCGTTGCTGTCGTGGAGAAGAAAGCAACGGAAGAAGAAAGAGGCAAAAGCCATTGTATGAGCCAGATGGGCCAAATTAAATGTTAGAAAGATACGAAGAGGCGCGATGAGAATAGCTCCAAAGTTCTTCAATAAATTGAGCCTGACATTATTAGTAGCTGGCCCGTGGCCATTATTTTCCATTTATTTTCTTTACAGTAGTGATGCTCCCAAAAATTAACGAGCTTAGCTTTTTGAGCCAAATCGTCACAACTTGTTTGCACACATACATGCATGCCCGTATTTCTTGATATTGCGCTACTTTGACAAGGGGCCTTTAAAGGACTTGACAGTGATAGAATTAAGAAGATATTTCAAATCACGAAAGATCTGAGAGCAAACTTGCTAAAACCTAGAAGATCTAGATGTGTTAGTGCCTTTACTAGTCGTGTGTGTGTATATATATATATTTTTTCTCCAACATTCATCATCGTCTGAGACTTGTGATCACTTCAGTATGTTTACTACCTTTACAGATCAGTCCATTTTCTTTTGAAGAGATTTTCTTTTGATGTTGCAAGAATAATATTTATTCTCCAAATTACAGATATCGTGTTAAATAAATCTGTTATTCTCCGATTAACTATATAATTTGTCTGATTGCAACATGTGAATATGATATCTATGTGTTTTCTTTTTTGAAAGGGCCTCTAGTCTAGTGGTTAGAGTGCCTTTGGGGCGAATTAACTAGGTTTGGAATAAAAATTGTAAAAGAATAGGTAGGGACTTCCCCTCCCGACTTCGATAAAAAAATATGTGTTTTCTTTTTATCTTTTGGTTTATCTTACGACTAAAGTTCGCCCCAGTTAAAAAAAATTCCTGGGTCCGCCACTGGACTCACTATGGTAAGGCTCAACAAGCTGATGAACCGTATCATCGACTACCGACTACCAAGCACTGGCAACTATATGCTCCAAAGAGGAGTGTGGCTTGATAGTGCGCCACAACTCAGCCACTGTGTCACGGCCTATGGCTATACCTGCCCGACTGGCGACGTCGGAGCCTCCGTCTGTGCTACCAAGAAAACGTGATTGGAGCTCCCGACGCTCAGCCTGGTCGCCATCTGCCGCACCCTGATGCAGTGGATCGCTTCTACAGACTAACCAACATAGATCATGTCGAGTTTAGTAGTTGTTGCTTCTACAGACTAACCAACATAGATCATGTCGAGTTTAGTAGTTGTTCGTGTAAAGGGTTCCGTTCGGTAAAGGATAAGAATTCTACATTTTGGAAGAAACTCAACAGGGGCATATTTTCTACAGACTAACCAACATAGATCATGTCGAGTTTAGTAGTTGTCCGTGTAAAGGGTTCCGTTCGGTAAAGGATAAGAATTCTACATTTTGAAAGAAACTCAACAGGGGCATATTCTGAGAGTAGATCGAGTCAGTTGTAATAACTAATAAGTTGTATTTTAAATCCATCAGATATTATAATAATTTATAATGCTATAACTCAGGCGTCATTCGAACAGTCTACTTTGTAAAATATATGCTTTAATATTGTAACTATTGTTTCTATATATTTCATGATAGATAGACGTTGCACAAAACAAAACATGAGGTTACAACACAGCCGATCGATTCTGTTAAAAGGGAAGATGGAACAAGGGTTCGGGAAATTTGAAGTTATGGAAGACGCGTAGCAAGACAAGTACTCCGTACCGACGTTCGTACACGAGAGACCAGCATTTCGGTGAGCCTTTCAGTTCCAGACGGTCCCTATATGAGACCCGGGGGAAACGTATTTCCAAAGGAAATCTTGCATGCATGAAAGGGCGCATGCGAGCAGGCCCGAGGTAGCGTGCTCGGCGCCGTTGATCTTGGCGTCGAGCTCAGCGCCAAGATATGTGACGCCGAGGTATGTCACGTAGACGCCACCTCATCTTTGTAACACCCAAAAATAGCCTATTTAAAAATTTTAGTAATTAATTGGTATTTATTTAATTTTATCATAATTAATATAGGTTAAATGAATTATTTATGAAAATTAAAATCAAATATAAGTTGTAGAAATATTTTTGTTGCGTTCATGCCGCTGCATTTAATTTTTGTATTGCTTGTGATTCAAACGAGAATTTAAATTTATTTAAATTTGAATTTGAATCACCTTGTTTGGAGCCCTAGAAAAGTTGTTTTAGCCGAGTTCGTTTTCGCTCCCTAAGCTTCTGCCCCGGTTCGCTTTAGCCCCCTCCATTTCCTTCCCCGGCCCAGCTTGAGCCACCCTCCGCTTGGGCCCCGCCCCACCAAGCTGGCCCACGTCCTCCGCTCCACGCACCAGACCGCTCCTCTCGCGCCCCGCTTCCGGCCCACTCCCCAGCCGGCCCAACACCTGCCTTCCCCCTCCATCTCTCTCTCTCCTCCCACCGACAGGAGGCCCCCACCTGTCCGGCTCTCCCCCTTCCTCTCGCCGCGCTCCTCCCCTCTTTCCCCTGGCGCAAATCACGCTGCTCGCCCGACCGACTTGGCCTGCCCTGCGCCCCATGGACCACCCTGAAGCCCCCACGAAGCTTCCCCGCTGCGCGTTTCCTTCCTTAGCCGCGCCACGCAAGGAAGGACGGCTTCCCTCGCATGGAAGGCGATCACCCCGCCGCCGCGCCTTCCTTTCTTGGCGTTTGTGCCACCCCGGCCCCCGAGCACCCCCCTGCTGCTATTGAAGCCACCCCACCGAGCCCCCAGCACTCACCAAGCCTCTCCCCACCAATCCCGAGCACCCGAGTGCCCCCACACCTTGCGCCGCCGCTGCCAGTAGGCTCCGCCGACCGCCATCGACGGACCTGCCCCTCCGGTGCCGCTCAGAGCCCCTCGCCGCCTCGGGTGGTCTCGTAGCAAGGCGAGGAACCTACCCACTCCGTTAATTGTTGAATTCACGCCCCTAGCCGCGCGTTCCGCCGTCCACCGGAGTCGCCCGACCGCCGGTCGCCGTCGTCCGCCTACTCCACCGCGAAATCCCCGACTTGAGCCCCCGGGGTGAACTCGCCATGCTCCCAGCTCCCTCCCCGTCCAAACCACGTCGCAAATGGCGCCCTATAGCGCTAGAGCGCCTTTTCTCCGGCGATGCGCCGCCGCGCTGGCACAGCGCCGCCGCCTCCCCTGTCGCTGCCGGTCACCCTCTCCTCCCCGATTTCCCTGAGCCGTTGGATCTAAATCCAACGACCCACGCTCCTCCCCCGCCCGCGGTCAAACCGCGCATAACGTTCAGCCGAGCCGCATTTGCTAAAGAGCCCCCCAAGTTCCTGATAATCAACCCGCAGTCCACGCTTATTCAAAAATAATTACATTTAGGTCCTATTTTCCGTGGAAAACCCCTGACCTTTCTAATTATAGAACCTGCGGTCCAGCAGAGCCCATTTTACGCGTTAGCCCTCAAGGTTTGACGCGTATTTACGTATAGGTCCTCGGTTTTCATCAAATAAGCCCCTGGAGACTTTTAAAAATTGCCAGTAGGTCCCTAGAACTTAGAAAACTCATATCTTTTTCGTTTTAGCTCCGATTAGTGTGATTTTCGCGCTCATGTGTTCGTAGTAAAGCGTAGAATATTTCTAGAACCTTTATTTGTATTGTTTATAATGTTTGGTGTACTGTTCTAATAGAATATTATTTGTTTGCATGCATTGGTTTGCGTGCTTGCTTGTATGGTGATTCGTGTCCAGTCGGTGAGTCATACGCTTTGGAGTTCGAGTACGTGGAGGACTTTCCGGAGCAGGACCCACAGCAGCAGCAGCCGCCCTTCGAGGAAGGTAAGTTATAGTACGGACAATCATTGCTACCTAAACACACTTTATACATACGTTTACTTTCATATGCATGTGTCTAAATTAATGTCCTGTTAAGGTTGTATCTAGTTTGTTTACTCCTATCCTTTGATTACCTTGGGTTTATGTATATGGGTAGATTTTGCTATGCGCAGCTACTGTCACCATTATTTAACTGTTAAATTTGACTTAATGGTTCACTTCAACATTAATGATAAAACTTGCTTTTTAGCAACTTGGTTTAGGGAACTAGAGCATGTGCTGTGTGCTTTGCTCTAGTGTCTCTCCGTAAGGTTCGGTTCTTAAAGCGGCAACCCAGGAATCTGTCGCCACCGCTAGAACTATTATGGCTCTGGTCTTGGTCAAGTAACTTACGTCTCTAGCTTGCCAGTGGTTACCGACGGGCCGACGGCGTTGTGGGAGGCAAGGTGCAGGGTGTTTTCGGATTCCACCAAGGACGGGTGATCCATCGGCTAGGTCACGTTAGACCCAGTCCCGTGCTGGGAGTCCCTGCGATGGGGAACTCCACACGTTGCGCATGGATGGGTGTGATGCCCGTGCTCTGGACCCCATCGACCCCCCTATGGTGTGACTCCGTAGGCGTACGTTGATCTCGGTGCCTATAGTCTCACCGCCTTGTAGTACCCCGGCGGCTACTATCTTGTTAGGGTATATTGTGAAAAACCTCGTAGCGTCCCTATGCGGTCACACCTCGGTAGTGTGATTTGTGAGGTCTGATCCACCTCCGCGTGGTTGAGTTTAAAGTTCGTTTGAGCTTTTACGCGACTGGTGGGTAAAGGGCGAAACCTCTGCAGAGTGTAAAATCTATCATGATAGTATTGCTCAAGGTCACGAGCGGCTTGGATCCTTTTTTATTAGAAGATGATGTTTATTTATGTTTAATGTCACTTATACTTTATTAATTGGGTTACAACCGGGTTTCATTCACTTGTAGTAATTTGGTTAATGTTAAAATGAACCAACTAAAAATGCTAATGCAGTTAAGTCGTGTCTAGCCTATTTTGAGCCTTCATACTCGTGCTATACTTGCTAAGTAATTGTTTACTTACACTTATAATTTTCATTCAACAAAATCCCGGATGGGTAAACAGATTGGGCTGGGCATGAGTCTGCTGCTGAGTTTCCAGAAGATATACCGTACTACTGAGTTGTCATCTCCCAGTCAGAGTCCCTCTGGATTGCGGCTCCATTAGTTGAGAGTTTTATTAGTCTTCCGTTGTTATTGTTTAGATCATTTATGAAGCAATCTGATGTAAACATTTTATTTAATGAAGAATTTATTCCAGCATATGTTCTCCGTTTATCATATTTGTTCGCTATATGTGTACTATGACTTTCTGGGCACACATATGGCCGCATTCGGGTTTCTGTGAAAATCCGGGTGTGACAATCTTTCAATGCTGGTATCTCGGCGTAAAAAATCATGGCACCGAGACTTGTAACCTCGGCGCCACGACCCATGGTGCCGAGCCCAGGGTCCATTTTTTGAAATCTTTCTACCAGGAGTGTATTTGTGAACATCTTTCGTTAAAAGGGCTGAAAAACCAAAAAGTCGGAGGAACGAACCACGACCAGGGGGTTAAATGTAAATAATTGGATCGTGGTTATTATTTGCGATTCAATACGGGGCCAATTATAAAATATAGGGGCTTATATGATAATATTAGATTCGCGATAATATAGGGGCGTTCGCAAAATAATTCGATCGTGATTATTCATCGTGATCCAAACCAGGGGGCGTTTTGCAAATATTTTGGCCGGCCGACGACGTGGAAGCTGGCCGGCGCCAGCCTCCGCAGCTTCAAGATCACACCCCGCCGAACGCGCGCGTTCCGCGGCACTGGTTCGTCCGAAGATCCTCTCCCACGGCGGCGCCGTCCTGAAAAAGTAGTGGCGGGAAGGGACGGTGAGTTGGTGACCGCCCACCGCACGGCCGCCTTCGCCGCCGCCTCATCGCCTTGCAAGTCCAACGACCGCTAGTTTTCTGCCTGCTCGTGCCGTTTCGCACTTTGTGTCTGACTGTCTGTCCTAGCGTGTCGCCGGCGGATGCGCGCTAGACGTTCGCCGCTTCGCTTGCAAGGGAGCGATGCCCAGGAATGTGCATGGGCATGAGGCTGAGCCTGCCCCAACTTTGATCCTCAGCTTGACCTCTTTCCAGTCGGCAACGTTCCCGTCCTGGGTGGTGGGTTATTTAGCAATGGTATATGGCCTGGGTTTTCTGAATAGACTGTCCGAAATGAATTAGTTCTTTTCAAGCTATAATTGCCTGGACAATTCCAATTTCTGCAGTTGATCGGTGGGATTCTGCTGAGCTAAACATCTGTCATAATATTTACTTACAAGTTAGGTTGCTCATGCACCTACTTGATAAAAGGCCCTTCTGTAATCAGGATCTCTTTTCGGTGTCCTTGTCTGAACCTTATCATAATGTTCAACGACTGTAGGAATAACAGCAGACAACACTTTTCGTGCGATGTTTGTTCGCTTTGGAAAAAAAAAGTTTTGTTTCTTCAAGATATCAAACTGAAGTGTAGCATTGTGCAGTTTCCAAGATTGCTGAGATTACTAGACTCTGGATTGGTAGTTTGCTTGTGACCTTTCCTAATTTCCTGTGCCCAGATCAAATTAATTTGAGCTCCTTGGATGCCAGGCCTGTGATAAAGTATTAGTGGCCATTGGACCCTGATTCTGCAGGTGATCATTTTTCTCTCTTTTTAGTTTTTTTAGGGGTTCTCTCTTTTTAGTTGAAGATCAACATTGTATCTGTAAAAGAATGTAGGGTTGGGAAGTAGTATTACTACTATTAAATGTAAAATGAACATGGATGCAATGGGCCGCGGAGGAGTGAACCAGCGCGAAGGCCTAGTGTTATATCGGGTCCCAGATGGGCGAGTCCAAATGAACTGAACCTTTTTATTTCTCTATACTATGAGCATTCATCTGCTCTGCTCTGCTAAATCACAGGCAAGAACACAAAAAAATCTTAAATTTTATGTCATATCACTAAGGCCACTCTCAATAGAGAGTTTTATTGCACAGTTACCTAGGCTCAGAACTAGGTAAATGAAACTCCTCTCACATACATATGATAAAACTCTCATCATAAATGATCTTGTCAAGTCAGCATTTTTGTTGTTGTGGTATAGTAATTAATTATGTCATGAAATTCTCCATGAAACTCACATTGAAACTTACCTAATTTTGCTGACACGATGAGGAGAGAGAATGAGGGAGTTTCATAAGATGAGAGGTGAGTTTCATCCCTATGGAACTTATCTGACATTTTGAATTTGTGTTGGATCTAATATTCATTTGTTTATTTTATCTGAAATCAAGATTTCGGTAACAACATATGTGGTTCGAGATTTTTGGTCAGCAGTAAAATTTTATACTTTTTATTTTTCTGTGGATCTAATATTTATTTGTATCTATCTGAAATCAAATTTGGTCGTCGCAATTTTTGTCAAACTTATATCTAAGCAACTTATTTATGCAGGTACGTCCTCTACATTTGGTCGAATGATGAATGGTGAATAATACCTCATGGCTCGGCTACTGCCAAAAACCGCACTCAACGGTGATGGTTGCTCTAGCGAGTCTCTGCATTGTCTTAGGTGAGTTTGGGGGCATCTTTGGGCTCTCGGCGACGGCTGCCGCCGCCGGCGCCGGTGGCTGCACGGCGGCGCGCCTGGTTCTGCGGCTCATCTTATCTCGGCTTGGTCGCTGACACCGAGCGCACGAAGACGTACACGACGAGGCGTGCCGTTTATATAGAAACCTCGAAGCTCTTGTTGCGAGCTCGTGATCGATGGATGTGTGTGGCCGTGGTTCATTCTGCCGTGGCATGTGAACAAGAAGGCGTGCGGGGATCGTTGGTGTTTCTTTGGGATCTCACGCCCCTGGTCCGTGGTTTCGTTCGTACCACTGTTCCGCCTGTGGCCTTGCGTACGTACGTGCTCTGCCCGGGATGGAGCTATATCTAGGTGACGTCGAACGAGCCACGCAGGCACGGGCCTCCGAGAAGGGACACAGTGCTGTGCACTCGTGTTGAGTGCCGAGAGATCGATCGGTTGGACGGACGGACACCAACACGCGGCTGCGTGCGTGCTCACGGGACGGGACACCGCACGTACCGAGCGCGGGGCGTGGCGTTGCGTGACACGATGCGTCACTATCGGATAGTGAGCAAGCACCTGAGGCGGCCGAAAATTTTAGAAATCGTTGGCGTCGGTGGAACCGTACGTACCTGACCTGATGGTGCAGCACAGTCCCACCCACGCGAGCGAGGGCGAGTACGAAAAGACCTTGAATTGGATACGGCCGGACCCTGTTTCAAAAAAAAATTTGAACTGAAACCTGTTGCAAAAAATGGCTGGAGAGCTTTACCGCCAGACAACCAGTACGTACAGCAGCAGTACACGAGTGCCTTTCTTTACTTTCCGGTACGTATACTTCTTTTGAACTTTCCAGTACGTATATTTGATATTTCTACTTACAACCTTATCCTTGGAAAGGCCACTACGCCACACGTGATTGCTTCGCCGGCTCCAACACCTCCAAGCCATCCAAAACTTCCCTTTCCATGCCTCATCCAAGCAAGCAAATTTAAAACCCAGCATCACAGTGGCAGCAGCAGAGTTTCCCACCTAAACAGCCCAAGAACAAACAGCTCTTCACGCCCATCAGCCAAGGATTAAAAAAGAAACCAGAGACGGAGAAAAACTGCAGCGGCATCGAACAAAACAGGAACGAGCGTCACATCGACGGATCAATCGGCATCTCAGCAACACCAATAGCTCCACTTCCACTCCAATGTCCAATCTGGGAGGACGAAACATCTCATCCCAATCTGAACCCCCACCCACCGGCGCGCTACACGCCCTTTCCGGTGCCGATGACCATAAAGCAGGCGGCAGCATCACCAATTCACCAGTGCCTCGCACTAGCGCGCATCCACTCGCCCTACAGGCTACAGTCTACAGCAAGGGGGGCCGGCTCCTGTGCACCAAATCATCAAAAGGGCGACGGCGCGCCAGCCGGGCTGGTCGTCATGGATGCCGGATGAGGAGAGGCACCAGGCATGCATGGACATCAGGTTCAGGGCATGGATGGGTGCAATGAACGTTGGGTTGCTGCAGGTCAGGGTTGGGCGAGCGAATAGGGGTGGCTCTTTTGCAGGCCGGCCGGTGGCCGGTGGCAGCGGTCATAGCCCATAGGGCGGAGGAAAAGGCTGGCGGCTGGAGCCCTGGTCCTGGGAGCGTATCATTGTATTCTGCCGCGCGCGGCTGGGCTGTTGCCGGCGTGATGAGCGATGGAATACAGCGCTGGGAGTAGAGAACTGAGAACGATCAATGGGTTCCTGGAGCAGCAGGGTATACAGTTACTACCTTTCCCTCTGGGATGTACAGTCGAGTTTCTTGCTGCAACAAACAAGAATGTGGGTTTGCTTGTGCTAGTTGTTGTTAAAACCTATCCCGTGCAAGCTTTTCTTGAAACATGCTATCAAGCATTTGCATTTCAGCTCTCTTGTTTTATGCTAGTTTATGAGATGTTTTCTACAGATGCAGAGAGCACACAGGTTCTAGCCCAGCTTTATCAAAGGTTCACAGCTACAATAGAAGCCTGCAGCAGTAGAACCTGGCCCATTCGGGGGCGACTGTACTGAGTGACAATGTTCAATTATTGGCAGACAGGAAACAGAGTTTGGTAAGGCCTTGTTTAGTTTCCAATTTTGGGAAAGTAAACTTGGAATTTTGTTATAAATGTGGTACGGCAGTATTTCGCGTTTGTATCTGTGAATAATTGTCCAAACATTAATTAATTAGACTCAAAATGTTAGTCTCAAAGTACAATAAAATTGTGCGATTAGTTTTTGATTTCATATATATTTAGTACTCCATGAGTGTGACATTTTGATGCGATAAAAATCTTCTTTTTACATAGTAGAATTTGGGGTGAAATTTACGAACTAAACGAGGCCTAAGAATTTAGACAAGATTTTGAATCGATATATGCAGTCTCACAACCTGATGCCTGATGGTAGATATAACTGAACGATACAGCACGGAGCACGCAGACGTTTCAGCAGTATGAACAGCAATCAAGACGACAATCGAATTAATCAACGACTGGCAACTATGATCGCATACCGAGTATTATCAGATGAGATGCATCAACGGAGCACCCAAGTCCAGCCACAGTCCACACCCACACATCGCAGCCCTTCACCATCCGAGGAAGGTGAAAGTTACAACTTACAAAGCCAAGTTAAAAAGAAAAAGGACAAAAAAGAGAGCTGAAAATGGCAAGAACAGGTGGAGATCAGTCTCGAATGACAACTACCGAGGTGAATACTGGCTCCCAAGATTATGGATTTACCATATCGACGTGTAACAAGCTAAAGCTTGCTCATCTGTTTCCTTATGACTGCCTCTTGTTGCAAATTTTCATGGTCAGAAGCTCACACTAGGCGGATGCTCGGATGGCTGACTACAATCGAACCGAGATCATCCCGCAGGTTGCTGATACCATCATAAGCGCCGTGGTTCTCCATCCTAGGGCTGCTCCCGGTGCTGCTGGACACTGATCCGAAGGTGGTCTTCTGCAGAACCCCCACAGGGGAGGATTCCATCCCGGTGCTTGAATCCCAGCAGTCAGCTAGAAGGTTCAGAGGCGCTGACAAGCAGTTCTTTGATTCGGTGTTACCGTTCTTGTTTAAAACCTCCCCCAATGGACCGCCCATTGAAGAATCACGGAACATTGTTGCCCAGTTTGCTTCTAACTGGCTAACTTCATCTCTGCTTGGTGCAATTCTTAGACCAATAGGGCTATACTCACGGCTCAGCTTAAGTGGTGACAGCATTAACCTCTCATGGATCGGAGATGTGGAGGCTGAGGATAGCTCAGAAGATGCCATTGGAGCAGATATGGAGAGCTGTGATCTCTGAGCTTGAATTTCTTCAGCGTCAGCCCATGAAAGACCTCCCTGGGCAGGTGTCCTGGGCCAATCCACAAAATGTTGCAAGGAAGCTGAACTCTGGTTTTCATTCAGACTTTGTGAACTGAGCAGATTGACATTCTCCAAGGAGCTATGAGGAGAGCTCATTAGTGAATCTGATGAGACAAGGCCAAACTCTGGCCTTGAGCTGGTCACTTCGAAAGGATTATTTTGTTTTGAGAATGGAAACAGGCTGCCAGGGTTTCTTGTGTTCATAGAAGTCAGCATGGAGAGATTGTCAGAGTCCTGTATGCTATCACTCTCATTCTGTTTATTCACCAGTTCTCTGCAGAAATTGTTGAGCAAGGGGACTAGTTAGCAAATATCATGGAACAACTGCAGTTTCAGGCCATATGAACATATCCATCTTTCAGGGTTTATGGGACTAGATAGTGGAACATCTCACTCTACCACTACTTGACTAGCATCATACCACAAAAACAAAAGATTTGGTTCTAGTGGAAATAGGATGGTTGATCTACAATGAAATAGATTAGCAGCAAGCTCTCGTGCATGACTGCATTGTCGGACTACCATATTCTCTTTTTTTCGAAAAGATTGGGACTACAGCATTCCATTTTTGCTTTATATTGACAAATGCAGAAACTCACTGAATAAACCGCCTAGAAAGAGCAAAACTAAATATATATGATGTGGTGTTAAACAATAGCAAGCATACTACAGAAGACCATTCTAGGATGGCTGATTGTACCTGTTATATTGCAGAGAGCAAGGGTCAGTCGCACCAGCGGCGTAGCTCTTCACCGGCTGCTGGTGCTGACTGACAGTGAGGCCAGCAGCAGTAGCTCCGGCGCCGGAGGCATCCAAAGCAGCAGGCTGGGTGGCAGCGGCAGCCGCCACCGCCGCGGACATCGCTTTCGCGGCATGGCCAGGCTGGCCTTCCACATGCTTTCTTGAACGATGGCGTCCCCGGTTCATATGTCGCTCGCAGTACTTCTGGTCGGCGACGGCGTCCCTGGAGCACCGCCATTTCTTGCCATCCGTCCGGCGGCACCGCCCGGGCTCCAGATCCGCATTGCCCGAGTAGCCCAGCTGGAAAGACCCCCACCCCACTGTGCAACACGCAGCAGAGCCAATCAACGCTCGGAAAAGAGAAGGAATCAACACGACTTTTATCATATCCATGCGAATGATGGAACTGAAGCTAGCAATAGCACAGAAAGCACTCGGTCGCTTTGCTTTTGTTTCTCTCTTTCTTGGCTTACATGTGCTCGTGCCGAAGTAGGAAGCCGGGTAGGGAGACGACGCGATGCTCCTCCTGATGGGGATGAGGAGGCTGTGAGGTATGGGGCTATTGGCAGCCAGGTACTTGTAGATCAGGGCCTGGTGCTCCAGCTCGATCCACTGCGACGGCGTGAAGGGGCCCCTCACCCGGGCCATTGCCCCCTGCATGCTGGTGCTCAAGCTCATTGAGCTCAATCCTGCGGGAAGGAAACAGGTAGCCAGAGTTAGAGATGAGCAACAGCCAACAGAGCAGTGAAAGCCAACAAGGAACGGCCAAAACATGTACTGCTTCATAGAGATGACCAACGAGATGCATGCGTTTCCTAAACGCAATCCTAGGGCAGGATAAAGCAAGCAAAAGACACTAAATCTGGAACAGAGTGCTAGCTGCAAGGACCAGAAACCTGATAAGTGATAAGCAGCACAGATTCATAGGTGATGTCCATAAAAAGCCGCCCCAGAATCACACAGCTGGGTCTCTACAGTAAGCTTGAATCGCGATGCTCCATTGGTTTCGTTGAGGCCTTCTTGCATGCATTAATACTTTTAACTGTTTTTGTTTTTTTTTCAAGTTTTTGAGTGAGAGCAGTGTAGATAGATCACACCATTTCATTTTGATATTCTCTCTAATTTAGTAGTATTATTAGCAGATGGCAAGACAAAAAGGAATCCGCACGATCGCACCGTTCAGGACAAGAAAGCTTTGTTGGATGTCAGCAAAAAAAGAAGTGCAAACTTATCTCGATACATATCACGGATGATTCGTAAAGCTTTTAAAAATAATATTAAAATGAGTTCTTTTCTCAGAGGATGAACTCTTTACAGTCCCTGATCTAATCAAGGTAGGCCAGAAAATGAAAAGGAGAAAAAAACTATAAAGATCATTATCGCTTAAAAGAGTCAACTTGTTATGAAAACTTCCGAATCCAAACTGAAAGTACTAATCAACTGAAGTTAGAAAAAGAAATGAATAAAAAGAGAATGGTTGAGAGCTCAAATCAAATCAAATCAAATCAGCTCCATTTATTTTTTGACATGGATCGGCTCCATTTCTGGTATCAACAACGGAGGACAAAGCAAAAGAAAAACACACAGACAGGTGAAAAATAAATCCGTAGCTACCATTCCAAGGTGCAAAGGGAGAAAGCAAGACGAATCAGAAAGCAATAATACTCGAAAAGGAGAGTAGATGGCAAGCTTTTCAATCAGCAAATCCAATCGCACAAGCAACAGAAAAGAAGCTTTGCAGCACCACCAGCACGCCGGCTACCAACTACCATGCATACCAAACCGTGCTCACCTGAGCAAGAAGCCGGGGTGCCGTAGTAGAGCGGCATCGCCCCGTCAGCCGCGACAGCCGCCGCCGCGGCCGCGACGGCGGCGGTGGATGCGCACGAGGACGCGGCGGCGGACGAGAAGCTCAGCATCTGCTCCCCGCCGTGCCCGGGGCTGCACGACCCCAGCAGGAACGGCGCCGCTGCCTTGGCCGCCTCCGCCACGTCCGCCGCCGTCCTGACCTGCTTGGCCGCCCTGCCGCCCCACCCGTGCTCCTCTCCCCCAGCCGCCGCATTGCCCCGCCCGTGCTTGAGCAGCCTGCTAGATCCGCCGCCGAGCAGGCCGAGCTCCGCCGCGCCGCCGCCCGCGTCCATCACCACCCCGCCCAGCTCCATGTCGTCCCACCGCCCGCCGCCGCCGCTCGCCGTTGTGTGCTCCCCTCCGCGCTAGTGCTGGACGCGTTCATGCGGCGGGGGATGGGAAGCGAAGGAGCGCAACGGAGGAAGCATTGCTTCGAGTCGAGTTGGTAGCTAGCAGCTGCTGGTCTGCGTGTGCGCGCACTGCTCGGTTGGTGCTTTGCCTCGCCTGCGTTGGCTTGGGTTTTACGGGGGAGGGGTGGTTGCGGCCTGCGCTCGGGAAACCAGGCTCGCCTGGTTTTTCTTTTGGAGGCAGACACGGAGGAGAGAGAGAGAGAGGAGGGAGGCGCAGTAAAGACAGCCACGGTGAAGAAAATTTAGGTTTCACCTCACGGCCTTACAGTAGTTCCCAAATTTAACATATAAATTTGATATTTTATTATTAATGTGTCACTATAACATTTTATTTGTATTTATAAATAATTATCTAAATATTGATTAATTAAGCTCAAAATGGTCGTCTTATGAAATACAATAAAACTGTACAATTAATTTTTGATTTCATCTATATTGAGTACTCTATGCATGTGCCGATATTTGATGCGACGAGAATTTTTTTATAGTAGAATTTAGGGGTAAAATTGAGAAACTATACAAACCCTATTAGCTAGTAGCAAAATTGATGGTGGGTGTAGCCTCTACTCCTAGCGAGTACTAGTAGGGAGTGAGCTATTCCTCCTACAGAGGCAGTGATTGTAGACTTTACTGGTATTCGATGCTGATATGATATTTACCGTTTGGGCAAGGAGAAGGGTATCTTTGCAGGGTGAAGTTTCGTGAAATGTTACCGCTATGATTCAAGGGGGAGGGAGAGAGATAGATACATACTGCCTGAAAGATGGTACGCGTCTGATGGGGAAGTTATTGGCTGTTTCCATCTTGGGATGGTAGCTGGGAGGTGATGTCTTATGTATACGCCGGCAAGTATCTGTTTGGATTTTTCATTTCACCTCATAGCTACACTGTCATGCAGCATTGTGACTGCAAGTATCTGTTTGGATTTTTCATTTCACCCCATTGCTACACTGTCATGCAGCATTGTGACTGCAGAAGATAGAGATTTGTTTATTTCAAAAAAAAGGGAAGATAGAAACTTGAGGGGGATACTACCTTCTCGGTGGAGTGAGCTAGTGATGGCGTGATGCTGCTGCCTAGTACAACTACAGGGGTTACCAGCTCAGAATGCAGTTAGGCAGTGCCATGCGTGATCTAGCGGAAGCTAATTATTGGCGTTAGATTCGGGTTCCGATAGGTGAGTCTCCCGTCCCGGCCCCATCCACTTGCCGGAGATTAGGTCACCGATCGAGCCGAGCCGTAGGCCACCACGGAACCGCAACCTTTTTGTGATGCGCGTATCGTCGTGCCTCATGCGCATTCGCTTTAAAACCCCAGCTGAAAAAAAAAGGTGTAGGATGCAAGTACTGCTAAAAACTGTTCACGTGTCCGCCGTGGAGCAACGCAGCAGTACGTGATTGCCCTTCGAGATCAGCTCGGTCCGAAGCGAAGAACATATATTAACAAAAGCGAAGACAACGTGTCGAGAAAATCTCACGGATGGGTACATGCAGACAAGGAGAGAAAAAAAGAGGAGAGTGTCGAGAGCAGTCTGAATAATGGAGCACGGGAACGTGAGCTCGTGCACAGCGCCCATGTCGAACACGAGGGCGTGAGAGCAGCAGAACACGGCGCGGCGGCCGTGCAATGCAATGCACGCGTGCGAGAAGGCCGGCCAGCGCGCGTGGCGGCAGCAACGGTAGGTGGTGGCTCGCGTTTCGCCGGCCGTGGGTCGTAGCCCAGGACTGCCCGGCATGTGCACAGCACGTGGCAGCGGCGCGTCGAGCCTACCCCTATGCTATACCCACCGGGTCTACCAACCGATCAAACCGACCGACCCAGCTCGCTCGAAGGCGCCGCTTCCCGGCCGGCAGGTTAGCTCCCGTTCGGTTACCAAGCCCAGGGCAGCCGGCCGCCGGAGAAGGTGAGGCGAAGCGCGGCCGGACGACCGGCGGCAGGGGGTGACCAGCGACTCAGCGAGTTTTACCTCGGAGTAAATGATGGGCGGTAACTTTGGGTTTACGCGAGGGAATGTCTCTGGCTGGCCAATAAGTGATGTTCCTTACGGGGTCAACTCTCTGGATCAGCCTGCGGTGATCCAGCGGGCAGTTACTCCAGGAAAGTTTGATGGATTAACTAACTGGTTAAGTTGCCATCCAAACTGTTTTTCTATCTCGCAGGTTTTGACAGTTCACGCTCCAGTGGTAGTAGTACTTCGGAGGACTTTCAATCATCGACTTTTTCCTGCTGCTGGAGGCAATCGAGCGCCCAGGGGGATTTCTGATCAGTAAACGCAAATTAACTACTGTTACTGCGCGGTAAAAAACGCACAAAACCTAAAAATCTCCCCACATGGCATAATCATAGCACTTGGCATAAACAATAAAACAGCAAGGCAGACGGGCGCTATAATCCAAAAGAAATACTCGTGCACACGTATGCCAGTTGTTCCAAGTGCTCTCTCTCTCTCTCTCTCTCTCTCTCTCTCTACCATCTCACGCGCTGTGGTAAAAAATAAAAACATAAAAAATATCACACGCATTGTTTACGCCTCCTCGATGTACTTGCCGCATTTGAAAAGGCGTCTCCATGGTCCAAGGGCACGGCCGGGTCACGTGACCTCGGCGAACCGTCACGAGCGCGAGGGGTTTTGTTAATGGGGGCGATTAGGCTCGCAGCCTAATCGGGCTTTGTCTCGGAGCTCTTTTTTGGGGCGGTCGTGATCTCGGTCAAAGAGACGCTGAGATTCTAGCGAGGGGGGCCCTAAGCCTATTATACTTATGGCGATCTGATGCGTGGGGCTGCCCTATTTTACAAGATAACTTTAAGGTTACGCATAAATAAACGTTCAAGGGGGTTGTAGGGTGGTGAAATGGTCCCAGCCTTTTCTTCTCTTTCTAGAGGATATATATGTGGGATAGGTGGTTGTTCTCTTGCTTCTTTGACACGGGAGCTCTACGGGAGTTGGCAAAGTAAAAGTTTGGGGCCATTTGCTCTCTGTTTTCTGCATTCACACGTACCTAAGGACATCTTTGGCTGAAAATGTCTAGTAGTAGTGCTTGATGTCTCATGGAAGTAAAAAAAATGTGAGGAATGGAAATGCTTTACAATAAGGCAAATTTACTTACATGATCTTAATAGTATTTCAAACGTAAATAGTCAATTTCTTTACATTAGTGATGGAAGCTGGAATGTACTCATGCAGGGTCTAGCAGCTGTATATGTAATAATTACCGTTGTCCGTGGAGAGCGCGGCTGATAAATGGGGTTAAATGTAGCACGAGCAGTAAGTCAGTAACTACGCATCCTTCAGCCGCGGAAAGTACTGTACAAAACCTAATGCTCCCTCAATTTTTCTGTAGATGCTGTTTCCAACAACAAAAAAAGCCTCCTCCTAGTACAAATGTGTGGCCGAAAACGTCAAACAGATGTAGTATATAAATTAAATAGCGGCTTTCTCCTCTACTGTGTTTGTAGAAATTTAACTGGCGTAAAGGGCAAATTGTGTGGTGGTTGTTGCTCCGTAATGATCCTGCTGGCAATTTGCCTTCTGAGTCCAAGTAACTAGATCACCCACGGACGATAAAATTGTTAACGCTGATACATTAGTCCGCGGTCAAACCTTTTCGGGCGCTCTATAACCACTCACTCCATAGATCTCTATTTCTTGATGCGTGCAGCACGTTTCAGAAAAGGAAATCTAAGCATAGCAAAGGACCAAAGGTTGCATCCGTCCGAGAGACAAACGAGAGCCGAGAGAGAGATCCAGCGGCCGAATAGGGTCGTCACTGTGCCCTTCTCTCACGCGCGGCATGAGCAAGGTCCTTCGGCCTGCTGCTGTGCACAATGCATGGGTCTGCGTGCGGATGGACCCCTACATCACCCTTTGCCCCCCTCTGTCTGCGTCGAGACGATCCACAGATCTCACTCACGCGCCTTCTGGGGTCGCCGGCCGGCCGGCCGGCCACCTAGCCAATTGTGCTCTCTTTGTCCATCCAATGCAATGCGCGCAAAACCCTTTTTCGTCGCGGTCCCTCTTAAGCCCTTTTTTCCCTCGTCTAACAACACCTTGCATGCCCTCGCTTTTGTCTCGTTGAACAATACAGTAATCCTCCTGCTTGCTCGGGTCGTCGTAGCCAGCAGTGAAAAAACCAAGTGGACCTCGTTGGCAAAATGAGTGCACACGAGACACGGAACGTTTTGATCGCGTTCCCAAGCATGCGTAAATGATCGAAGAGAGCTAGCTGTGTGTGGTGTGTGATGAGGATGGAGGGCCATGGCGATGATGCATGTGCCGGGAGAGGGCGAAGGGTTATCGACTGGCGCATGCATGGATCGGGGCTCGAATTAAAGGCAAGCCGCAAGTCACTTCAGGTCGTCGCTCTCACGGTGGGGACGCACGCACGGCCTCCATGGCTTCCTGCCCTGCTGGTGAAAGTGAAACGTTTCCACCTCTGCTCCCGCCCCCTCCTCCCCGGTGAAAGTGAAACGTTGGGAATGTCGCGGTCGCGCAGCTAGCGCCCGATCGGCAGTCGGCACGGCGCCGTGCACGTGAGGAGAAAATTGGCCGTGCATCCTATCCCATTCTGGTGGGGAAGTACAGTAACAACCGTCTTGCCTCTCCCGCGAAAGTCGAGTCCCGGCCGTTTCGTTCCTCTTCACGTTTTCACTCCCGCAATTCCGCAAAGGATTTATATGCGTGGGCATTGGTCCCGGTGGCGACCTTGTTTACTCACCGTACATCGTCGTAGAGCCGTCGTAGATCCTTCAATAAAGGGCCATGTTATTGTTACTTTAGCTCGTCCCAAGGGTGGTTGGTAATTACTGCTGCAACGTAAGGTGCCCGGCCCCGTCCTACACCATCTCCTACCGGTTGCTGTTGGTACGTCCGGGATCATGCCCGGGAGAGACGCCGCTCGCCCGCATGCGCGTAGCGTAGCAGTGGTACCGTGTGGAAGTGGCACCGGGGAGCGAGGGATCGGAGGGGAAAAAAGGATAGTTGTTGCCGGTTGCCTGGTACATTCATGGGCGTGTCCCCGATCCGGCAACCGGCATGTTAAGCTTGGTACGAGCGAGCCGCTAATAACTCCTCGCAACGACTCGGTGGACCGGCCCATCGTCGACCATGTGCCGGCGCCTGGACTCCGAGAGACGCCGAGACCCAGCAAATTAACACGGAGGGAAAGGTCGCTCGATTGCATTGCCCATCCGTCGTCAAGGCGAGTGCCCGGGCAAGCAGGCGATGGATAGCTAGGGACCAGGGGAGTGGGCAAGGCTGGCGCGCCCAGCTCCGGATGACACGAGAGCTGCCACGGCGCCGAGGGTAACGTACCAGAACGTACGCTTTCGAAGCTCGCGTTTTGGCTCACGCAGAGTACGGTAATCCATGGTCCAACACATGAACCCTCCGGGTGCGTGCCGTGCGGCGGGGACGCCAAATGCCATCTCGCTCTCGGCCGTGTGAATTTTCGCGGGGGCGGCAGCGTCGGCGTACGGAGCAGGAGGCATCTGAGAGCCAGGACGGGCGTTGGGCATTGGCTTCGCCTGGCCCGTCTGCCGTCTGCGTCGCCGGCTACGTGCGCGGCGGCGAGCGGCGGCGGCGGCTGCTGCTGCTGCAGGTAGAAGCAAGAGCAGGACGCGTCAAGTCACGCGTCGTGGCGGGCCGGGGGCCGGACGTGTCGGCGCCTCCCGCCGCACGCAACGCGACTCTTCCCGGACGCAACGCCTTTCACCGCCACAGTACATTTCGATTCCATTTTCCTATTTCCGATAGGTTTATGTAGGCTCTGCATCTAGTCCTACATACTACTTGTAGTATAGTCCTGCCTACCGACGTGACGAGGACTAGCGAGCAGCAGCTAGCTCCGTGTGACGCTGTGCTGCTCCCATCCTATGGCTAAACTTTAGATTTTTACTGTTATAGCGCCGACGTAACATTTTATTTGTATTTATAAATGATTGTTTAAATATTGATTAATTAGGTTCAAAATATTCGTCTCGTAAAGTACAATAAAATTATATAATTAGTTTTTAATTTTATCTATATTTAATACTTCATATTTTGATATGATAAAAATTTTCTTTTCTTGTATAATGAAATTTAGGGTAGAATTTGGAAAACAGGGCTACGATGTAGAGTATCTGGCGTGATCCATAACTGCACGTACGTCGCCGAGGGTCTTGTCTTGTTGGTGGTAGCATCTGATGATCTGGTCCTAGGCGGCAGCGGGCAGCGTGTTTAGCCGTAGCCTAGGCCATCCTCGTCGCCAGCTGAATGCGCGGATGCACCTTTGCGCACGGGCCATGCTTCCCTTGATACAACGTAGATGTTTTTTTAGGGCATACACTGTAGATGTTGTAGGCAGGATGTATAGCCACTACTGGCGGGAGCCGGGAGGCAAGAACATATAACACATTATATACGTACTACCTCCAATTCTTTTTATTTGACGTTTTGGACAAAAAATAGAACTGATTACATGCTAAAAATAATGTCTCGAACGTCAAATATAAGAGATTTTTCTATCGTATTAGTTGTATAAAAAATGTGCCATAGCTGGTCATGGATGACGTTATCTACAGTGATATCTATTAAGAGGGTCTCCATTACACAAGTAAAATTAGCATGGTAGCTATAAGGTTGTTCATGTCAACTGTAGAAATAAGAGACATCTCTGCAGTTGTAGAGGTATATGTCTTCCTAATTATAAAGTAAACAACGTCGGCTGACGTCACTCTGACTCGCGCCTACGTCATTGCTACACAGGCGGTCCGACTTCGATTCCATCGCGTCTCCTCCGATGCGCGGTGCTCCGTTTTCTGCAATCGAGTTCGTCTCGGCCTCGACGTGCATGCTCCAAGCCCCGTATCAAGTCCCAAACTTCTGATCCGTGCACTCGTTCCCTCCCTTGCTAGCTCCATATATCCTGCTGCTAACTGCTGTGCGACGCCGCGACCAGGATTCACAGGGTCCGCCGCTCCCCAGACTGCGCTTGCCGCAGCCCGTCGCCGCCGCGAGCACGACGCGCTCGTCCCACCTCGCGACCTTGTACTGATGCTCCTGCTCCGCAAGCTCGTAGGTTTGACAGACATGGCCGCACTCGATCTCGTCGGCAGAGCACGAGTATGCTGAGCAGAGGTAAACGGGGAGAGGACGGATTTGTGGCAGTAGTGCCATGGGACGGGAGCTTGACTTCTCGAGAAAGGGGATCTATTTCTTCAAAAAAGAGAAAGGGGATCTAGACATGGGGTGAGTCGACCTTTTTTTAGGGCAAGTCTACCTGGTTGTAAAGAGAAGATTCTTCTTATCGGGCTAAATGAGCTTCATGGATGATTTGTAATTAAGGTCCATATAGTTGAGCACATTGTCTATTACCGTGTATATTGGTTGCTTCTCGATTACCAATCTAACTAGAAATTAAATACGGCGACGAAATTCTAGAATTCATCTTTTTACCGTCCTTAATTGATTTATTAGGCACGGGATCTATAGTGAGTTAGGGACAAGGTGGTCTAATATGAACAAAAGATGTTTTCTTTATTAAACTATTAGCGACGAGATGTTCTAACCCGTCTTATTAGTGACAAGATGCTATAGCCAAACCATGTTAGTTGTTCCATTCATTTGTCTCATCTTTTGCCATTCTATATTTATGAGGAGCTATGTCTGACATCCATCTTATTGGCATCTCAGCATGACCTGAAAAAATGTTTGCAATTAATCTATGATTTGATAAAGTTTGTTGCCCAGAAAATTATGGTACTATTTTGATGGTTATTTATCAAAATTAGGGAGCCCAATTTGTGCACATATTTGTTTTTTAAAATAATTGACGTGAGTCGTAAATCAAATTATTATATGAGCTTCGAGCCATGTTTATTGGACGTTTTTTCTGGTTGCAATGCACGGACACATTTGCTAGTTACTTATAATGTTCTTCAAAATTAATTCAAATCCATATAAAATAGGGACGTTCGCTTCAGCTGTATTGCACATGTTTGGCCGTTTCACTAGAATTGCTACTCTGCTATCTTAAGAAGAATTGTTACTGTATAAGTGTAACACACGTGTTTTAACCTCTGGGAAAATCACTAAAGAAACCACCCGTGAAAAACTTTTCAAAATCTTTTTCCGCCGAGCTCCCGTTTCCGCCAAACCCTCCCGCCTAGTTTCCGCCGCTTCCCCCCCTCCTTTTTTTTCCCTGTTTGCCTCGCAATCGCCACCGCCTTCTTTCCGTCCCGTCCCGCGTCACCCGCTCCCGGGTCGACCGCCGGGCCCATCCATCTCCGGCCGATCGTCGTCGACCGCCTGTCGGTTTCCGCCGCGAATCCCGCCGCCCCTTCCCTTTTTCTCTCTCTCTCTCCCTCTTTCCCCTTTTTTTTTCCTTCCTTTCTTTCTTCCTTTCTTTTCCTTTTTCTCTTCTTTCCTCTCCTCTTCCTCTGCTCCCGGGTGCTCTGCTCTGCTCTGCTCGGTCCCGCGCCGCCCATCGCCGACCACCAGTACCCGGCCGGCCCCATCTCCCCTCCGCTCGCCGTCGCAGCTCAGCCACCACCACCGCTCCACCGCACGCCACTGCCGACCCTGTCGCGCGCGCTCTGGCCGTCCCGCCGCACCCAGCGCCGCACGCAAGCCGCGCGACCATCGTCGCCGCCACCCCGCTCCGACCACCGTACACCACCGCCGTGCCGCCCGCCACTGCGGCCCCGCACTCGTCGTCCTCGTGCCCACAGCCGAGCCGACACATTGCCGTGCCGCCCACCGCCGAACCGCCGCTCCGACCGCCGCAGCACGCCCTCCGCGCACGAGCACGCCACCGCCGGCCCCGCTGCTGTCCTTTCACCACCAGGCCGCGCGCACGCCGCATCGCGACAAGCACAGCACCCTACGCCGCTGCTGGCCCACCCCCGAACCGTCCCGTCCGTCGCAAACCACGCCGGCACCATTAACTCCACCGCCGGCCGCTCCTACCGCTCGCCGAGCGCCCCTTCCCCGTCCGCTCGTCGGCCCACCTCTCCAACCCCCCTCCGCGCCTATAAAAGGGCCCTCGGGCACCATTTCCACCTCCATCCGCTCGCACACCGCCCAATTCGCCCCTCCGCAGCAACACCACCGCCGCCGTGCTCCATTGCCACCACCGCCCCGGGCTCACGTGGGCAGCTCACCACGGGCCACTCCAAGCCAAGCCGACTACACGCGGAGCTTCCCCTCCACTCCCTGCAGCTCGACCACCCGCCAATTGGCCCTTCCCGCCACCATAGCACCGCCGCCCACGCTCGCCATTGCCGCCGCCGCCACTGCTCTCGTGGACAGCCCTCCACTCCCCACCTCCGGCCGTGGTAAGGGCATGGGTGAACTTGCCGTGTCCCACTCTCTGCTTTCCCCCTGTTCCCGTCCATCGCCTCCGCCCCATTCGCCGGCGATTTGGCCGAACAGTACCGCCGCCATCGCTCCCCCCCCGGCACTGTGTCGCGAGATAGAAGAAGGGCATTTTGCCCATAACCCCCTGTCGTTTTTCATATTCGAACCCGCAGTCCAAACTTGAACCCCCCTCTCTCTCTCTGACACTTTGCACAAGACCCCCTGCACTCTTGCCAAATTAACCCGCAGTCCATCCAACACTATTCCCTCTCTCTGTCTGTTTCACCCGAGGACCCTGGACTTTTTGGTAATTACAAAAAGGTCCTTTTCCTTTAAAACAGCCCCTAGACCCCACTGAACGCGTCATTTCATGCGCCAAATTAATCCCGTTTGACCCCAAACTCCACCATAATATTCACCAATATATTTCCGCCAAATCCAACCAGTCCATACCCAAAAATAATCATATCATCACCATCCACTCTCTTTTTCCGCTCTTTCTTTTGGAGCTTTATAAAAGCTTTTTCTGTTATTCATTGGGTGTTTGTTTGTGTGTGCCGTAGACTCCGCTGTGAACGAGGGAGGACTCGAGGAGGAGCAGTGCTACGAGCAGGAGCTTGGAGACCAAGACCCCGGGCAGGAATCCCCCGAGGGTTGGGAGAACGGCAAGTGCAATCCCACCCTTTGATGCATACTGTTGTCCCAGTTTTTATAAACACAACCCATGGCCAGATTTATAAAACTTGCATAATTTTTCTGCTAAACCCGGTTGGATAGCCATACCTTGATTGCTATGACTAATTCCTTGACAACCTGGATTAATGTTTGAATATGACAATGCTCTGTTTAAATATTGGTCTCTGCTAGAAATGCTTAGGAACATTTTACCATTATACCCCCATGACAAATACTTGGTGTTTACAAAAAACAACCGTGTGCGTACTTTGAAATAAAAGAGATGATTTGTGTAAATAAAATGAGTACCCGTGTGGGATGAGACAGACGGTATCTCCGCGTGAAATACCGAGGTGAGCTCGAACCGATGTGGTTGAGCATGGTGGGAGTTGTCGATCCTATCACAAGTTTTGGGATGATGTTGATGTGTCATCTAGCCTAACCCATTTTTCTGTACCACCACTCGACCGTTGTATGTGGCAACGGCCTAGCATAAATCCCACTAGTTGAGCTGCTGGTTATGTGGTGTGCTGGTGAGCAACAGAGGGCCATGGAGCCGGGGATACGGTCTATGTGAGGTATGCCCCTGGTTAGAACCTCGTTGGTAGGTTGCTAACCCCTGGTCGCGTCTGGGATGACTTGTCAGTTTAGCTATGGTGGGTAAAGGCTTTGATAGGAGCTACACTGGCACTAAGGTGTTCTTGTTGTGGTAGCCTACTTGTGGTTGTGTACACCTCTGCAGAGTTAAAACCTATCCGGATAGCCGTGTCCACGGTATTGGGCGAGTTACGGCTTGGTCACTTCACTAGTCCCCTATTTTGGTGTAAGAAAATGTTGGTATTTGATTGAGCTGAGAAATATTTCGATTTGGGCTACGACAGATGGGAAATCTGGTAGCAACAACATCTTGTACGAAAAAGTATTACATTTACTGTTCCTTTTAAAAGTAATTTTGTGAAAACCCATTGCGAAAACCAACCCCTTGCATGTGTAATAAAATTTGCTTTGCTGCTAAATAAACCACAAGCCATCCTTGTTACAATACCTGCATACTTCTGTTATACCCCTCCGTGGTTGTGGTTGCGCTTGCTGAGTACGTATGTACTCACCCTTGCTTAATCTGTTGCAGAGGCAGACCCGGACTTTGTGCCTGAGGATCTCGTCTAGAGGGGTTCGTTCTGCACCCAACCTTTGCCTGTGTGTTAGGGTCACCCGCTGGAAGCCGCATGCGTTGCCACTCTGATGAAGACCTCTATGCTATCAATCTTTTTATCTGGAGCTTAGTGTTAGTTCTGTTTGTCGTGGCCCTGCAATGCCACCGTCTCCCGTAATGTTGCTGTTGTACTGAACTATCTGTTGTAATAATGTGAGCCAGCATCCTGGGACTGGTATTTGTATCACATTAAGTTCTCTCTTTCGAGGGGACGCTTCAGGTGGTATCAGAGCCGATAGGTTGGCCGTAGGACGTACCCCTAGGATCTTGACCCTACCTAGTCTCCTCTCACCAGTTTGTTCTTGCCTAATCCTTTTCCCCCACACGAGTACTCACCGACGGCTTTTTGACTTGTTCCAGATGGCCCAGCCGGCTGACGAGGGTTGGGGCGAAGGAGTCTGCCCCGCAGAACCTGGCCTCCCCAAGTTGCTGCTGCTCAGCCTGGAGCACGTTGGAGTCACAGAGATCCCCGAGTACTTTTGCCGGGAGTTCACCACCAATGGTACCCGTCGGTGCCGGATGTTCATTTTTGTGGGGAGAAGCTCGCTGTACAAGGAAGTAGCACCTTGGTTTGTTCACGCCACCGGCTACGACCGCCCCAATGCCTACCGCAAAGCCGCAAGAAGAGCCTTGATGTGCCTCCGCACACTCTACAGACAGTACCTCGTGGGAACAACACTAGGTTTTACCCCACCTCTGGTGAGTGGAGGACGTGAGTGGATTACCCAGATGAGGAACCTTGGGAGAGATGAAGATATAGAGGACACTGTGTCCCACTTGTCCATTTACCTCACTGGCTTGGACAGGCTGTACCGAGAGACATCGGGACAGCTGAGGCACCAGATCCGCAGAGCCGAGAAGGCAGAGAAGGAATTGGAAGAAGTGAAGAGAGAGCTGGAGATACAAAAGGTGACAGCTACCCAGGCTGTCAGCTCCCTAGCTGCTCAACAGGCCAGATGCCAGGCTTACTCTGAGTACATGGATAGGCTTGAAGCCTACAGAAGGGAGAATGGGCTGTTAGAGGGAGAGCCCGAGATGACCCACATGGATGCAGGCACACAAACTGAAGATGAAGTGCCAGAGTATCAGCTCCCCCTGAAGAAGCGCCGAGTCTGTCTAGAGTAGATTAGCACATAGTTTAGCTTCTCCCTAAGTAGTGTTTGTTGTTTCCAGTAGCACTACCAGCTTAGCCTCGATGTATCCATGATCTTTGCACCCACCATGTTATGCAATAAAGGTCACCTTTTATCCTGCATCTGTTCAATCTTTGTTTTTCCCCTGGTTTCAGATGGCGGAACAAGGATGGACCCAGGGAGTTTGCCCAGTCACACCGGGCTTCGCTAGCCTGTTGATCCCCGCGCTGGAACGCCTCGGTGTGCCAGAACGCCCGAGGTACTACAGCAGGGAGTATGAGCACCATGGGACTCAACGCTGCAGAGTGGTCATAGTTGTCGCCAAGAGTGACCTCCACCCTGTCGAGGCATGGCGTACGACCGCTACAGGATTCAGGCACCAGGACACCTATCCCTTGGCACTCAGGAAAGCCCTCCGCTTCATGTGCGGAATATTTGAAAGGCACCTAGTCCCCACTCCAATGAGGTACTTTCCGCCAGTCGTCAGAAGTGCAGTCTGGCAAGCCCGCATAAGGAACTTGGAGCAGCGCCGTCAAGAGGAACCCCTTTTGCACCAGGTGGTCACCTACCTCAGTTCCTTGGACCAACTCTTTGACGAGCAGGCCGAACGCCTGAGAGAACAGACCGCCCGGGCTGAACAAGCAGAATTCTCGGTCCGCATGCACCAAGTCCAGGTGGCCCAAGCCGAAGCAAGAGCTGCTGCTGCCATCAGCAATGAGGAAGTCGCCCAAGAAAGCCTCCGGCAGGCTCGGGACCTGCGCATCCAGGATTGGACCAGAAGTGGAACGCCTGTTCCGGCAATTGGAGAACCCCATGTCCTACTTGGGACGCCAATCATGGCATGGGGAGAACTTGTGGGAAACCCACTGGCACTGTCAGGAACTCCGGCAGGATCACCGCCCACCGAAGATGGACCGTCTGAGCCGCCTCGAGAGAATGGGACCTTGACCGAGGCTGAGCAGGCTCGACTTGCACCGCCAGAGGAAAGCTCGCCTCGCGAGTAGGCCCAGAGTCAAGCGCTCAGTTGGGAATGAAGCCTGCTTGGTCCGAAGAACCCTTGTATCCCTAGCAGTAGTTTCTTTACCTTGTCCTGTACCCGCCCTGAAGTGTGCGCCTTGTTGTACCCCCCCAAGTGTTGTAACCCTCAGCTGTTGGAATGGAACCTAGTGTGTTTGTTTGTTAGCTCGTGTGCTATTTCTGCTTTGTCTTAAAATGCGAACTAATCAACTTAAACATCATTTAACCCAATCTCACGAAGGCCTTGCTCAACCTGCAGATGGTGAACACTCGTGCTAGTGCCTCTCAGAGACGCGCCCCTCCCGCTGGAGGAGAGCAACCAGAAGGAAGAAGAGAGAACCCTGAGAACCAGGAAGTGGATCAGCAGGATCCTATGGGAGAGAACCAGCCGGAAGGACAAGCGCCTGTAAGAGGCGGACCAGAAGCAAGCCATCCCAGAAGTCAGAATGAGGAATCTTTTGTTATGCCCCCACTCCCACCAGATTTCAACTTGGCACAAGCTTTGTACCACCACACCCTATTCATGCAAAATGTGTGGAATGCCAGCCGCCGTCAGGAGACAGCCCGCAGACCCAATGCGGGTGATAAGTTGACCAACTTTCTGAGAACCAGGCCGCCCACCTTTGGAGGGTCCAGCAACCCCTTGGAAGCAGATGACTGGCTGAGAACTATCAAGAGGAAACTGGAACCGTTTGGATGCGGAGACCGTGACAAAGTTCTTCTGACCTCCCACCAGCTCACTGGAACTGCCTTAGCTTGGTGGGATGCGTATTGTGCAGCTTCCCCGAATGAGGCCGCAATCACCTGGAAAGAGTTTGAAGAAGAGTTTCGTCGCTACCACATTCCCGACGCCACCATGAGGCGCAAGGCTGATGAGTTCTGTGCACTGAAGCAAGGGAACAAGACTGTGGAAGAGTACACCCATGAGTTCACTGAACTAGCCCGTTATGCACCGGATGAAGTGAAGACAGATGCAAAGAGGCAGGATGCTTTCATCAGAGGGCTACACCCAGATCTTCGAGCCCTGATAGTCACCCACAGTTTCCCTGACTTCAATACACTGATGAACAAGGCCATTGTCACAGAAAAGGCCAGAATAGAGGCAAGGCAAGAGAACAAGCGCAAGTTCTTGGAAAGCAAGAACCGTCAGTTGGACCGCTCGCAGAAACCCAGGAGCTCCGGTTATGCTGCACCTAGACCCCAGGCTCCCGTGCAGTATAGGACCCAGTTTCAGGCCACAAGCTCCCAGGCTCCCAACAACCAGTTCAAGAGCCAGACCGCTTCGAGACCACCACAGAGCAAAGTCAGTCAGGCCACAGCCAGCAACAGCAATGCGAGAGCCTGTTTCAACTGCCGTGAGACCGGGCACTACATCGCTGATTGCCCGTACCCTAGGAGCAAACCTGCGATATCAGTTTACTCCAACTCGGTGAGTGGACCCAAGCCACCAGTGTCTGGAGCCAACCGTGTACCTGTCCGCAGCACCAACACCGGCAGCAACAACAACAACACCCAGCAGTCATATGGACGAGCCCGCGTCAACCACATCGACGCGCAGGAAGCTCAAGGAGCACAAGGAGTAGTACTCGGTGAGTACCTAGTCAGTTCAGTTTTGGCAACCATATTATTTGATTCAGGGGCATCGCATTCTTTCATATCATCAAGTTTTGTGGAAAAGCACAAAATACCTACAGTACTACTAAAGACACCCCTACTAACCCGAACACCTGGAGGTGATATTAAGTGCCAATTAGGTTGTTCGCGGGTACGGATTCTTTTAAGTGGGGTAGAATTTCTAGCAGACCTAGTGGTACTAGAATCGAAAGGAATAGATGTGATCCTTGGAATGGATTGGTTAGGCAAACACAATGGTCTCATAGGTTGTGCTGACAAGGTAGTGCACCTAACCAACCCAGAGGGAATACAAGTAGCCTGTCACACCAAAGGAAGTGGACCAGACCCTATGATCTTTAGTATGGAAACAACAACCATAGAAGAAGTCCCGGTAATCAGAGAATACCCCGATGTTTTTCCTGAAGTATTACCTGGTATGCCACCAGATAGGGACATAGAATTTGCTATTGAACTTGTCCCTGGAACCTCTCCTATAGCCAAGAGACCCTATAGGATGGCAGCCTCAGAATTGACAGAGTTAAAGAAACAACTAGAAGAGCTGCAACATATGGGATTTATTAGACCCAGCACATCCCCTTGGGGAGCCCCAGTGCTCTTTGTGAGGAAGAAAGATGGGAGTATGAGATTGTGCATCGACTATCGTGCACTAAATGATGTCACTATCAAGAACAAATACCCACTCCCCAGAATTGATGATCTCTTTGATCAGTTGAAAGGAGCCAAGTACTTTTCCAAGATTGACCTAAGGACTGGGTATCACCAACTGAAGATTAAGGGGAGTGACACCTCAAAGACCGCATTTGTCACCCGATATGGGCAGTATGAGTTCACAGTGATGCCATTTGGACTCACCAATGCACCGGCTTACTTCATGAACCTTATGAACAAAGTATTTATGGATGAGTTAGACAAGTTTGTCGTAGTCTTTATTGACGACATACTCATCTACTCCAAGAGTGCCGAAGAGCATGAACAACACTTGCGGGTAGTATTGGAAAAGTTGAGAGCACACCAGCTCTATGCCAAGTTCAGCAAATGTGAATTCTGGCTGGAAAAAGTAGCCTTCCTTGGCCATATTCTGACCGCAGAAGGGGTAGCCGTAGACCCTGAGAAGGTAGAAGCAGTCTCAAACTGGCAACAACCAACCAATGTGAGTGAGATCAGAAGTTTCCTTGGTTTAGCTGGGTATTACCGGAGATTTATTGAAGGGTTTTCCAAAATAGCTAAACCCATGACAGAGTTACTCAAGAAAGAGAAGAAATTTAATTGGACTGAGTCGTGCGAAAAGAGTTTCCAAGAGCTGAAGAAAAAGCTGACCGCTGCCCCAGTTTTAACCCTACCAGATATTCACAGGGATTTCGTCGTTTACTGTGACGCATCCCGCCAAGGATTAGGATGTGTCCTCATGCAAGATGGGAAGGTTGTAGCATATGCCTCCCGACAACTTAGACCTCATGAGCAGAATTACCCAACGCATGATTTGGAATTTGCAGCTGTTGTGCACGCACTCAAGATCTGGAGACACTACCTAATTGGGAACAAGTGTGAAATATACACGGACCACAAGAGCTTAAAGTATATTTTCACCCAACCGGATCTGAACCTCAGACAGAGAAGATGGTTAGAATTGGTTAAGGATTATAATGTGGAAATCCATTACCACCCTGGCAAGGCTAATGTAGTGGCAGATGCCCTGAGCCGGAAATCCTACAAACCCAGGAGTGCCCACCTGCAAGAAGAAATGGCACGACTAAATGTGCACATTGTTCCCCAGAGTGCTAGCCACCAACTGACGATCCAGTCCACTCTGGAGGATCGGATCAGAGAAGCCCAGGGCATAGACAAGGATTTAGTGCAGATCCGCAAGCACACCGGAGAAAATAAGGCACCGGACTTTAGAGTCGACAGCAAAGAAACGCTGTGGTATAAAGATAGGATTTGTGTGCCTAAGAAAGGAGACTTTAGACAGATAATCATGGACGAGGCTCACAACTCGCCATATTCCATTCACCCGGGATCCACCAAAATGTATTTGGATTTAAAGCAGAACTATTGGTGGAAAGGAATGAAAGCTGACATAGCCCAGTTTGTCGCTCAGTGTGATACCTGCCAAAGGATTAAAGCAGAACACCAGAAGCCGGCAGGATTATTGCAACCCCTGCCTATTCCCGTTTGGAAATGGGATGAGATAGGAATGGACTTTGTGGTAGGACTACCCAGAACACAGAAGGGACATGACTCTATATGGGTAATAGTGGACCGACTCACTAAAGTCGCTCACTTTCTACCTGTACGGACGAATTATGGTGGAGAGAAATTAGCCAAACTGTATGTGGAAAACATAGTGAAGTTGCATGGAGTGCCCAGTAGAATTGTTTCAGACCGAGGGACCCAGTTCACCTCGAGATTTTGGAAAAGTTTGCATAAAGCTATGGGCACCAAGTTGGATTTTAGCTCCGCATATCACCCTCAGACCGATGGCCAGACAGAAAGAGTAAATCAGATTATGGAAGATATGCTGAGAGCGTGTGTCCTTACATATGGTAAAGATTGGGAACAGAGCTTACCCTATGCAGAATTTTCTTACAACAATGGTTATCAGGCAAGTTTAGGTATGTCCCCGTTTGAAGCCCTCTACGGGAGAAAGTGCAGAACTCCTTTGATGTGGTCAGAAGTAGGAGAGCGTACACTAGTGGGACCCGCACTCATAAAAGAAGCCGAAGAGAAAGTAGCCGAAATTAGAGAGAAATTGAAAGCAGCACAGTCCAGACAGAAAAGCTACGCAGACAAGAAGAGGCGAGAACTGGAATTCAATCCAGGAGATTTTGTTTATCTCAAAGTTTCACCCATCCGGGGAACTCGTAGATTCCAAGTCCATGGAAAGTTGGCCCCTCGGTACATCGGACCATACCCGGTGCAAAAGAAGGTTGGAAAAGTAGCCTACCGACTGGAGTTACCCGAAGCAATGTCAGACATACACCCGGTATTCCATGTCTCACAGTTGAGAAAATGCCTGAGAGTACCTGAGGAAGAACACATACCAGAAAAAGAAATAGACCTACAGACGGATCTGCGATATCAGGAGGTACCGGTCAAAATTTTGGACACCGTCACCAAGAAAACCAGAAACTCCGAAGTGCGAATATGCAGAGTACAGTGGAGCAGACACAGTGTAAAGGAAGCAACGTGGGAAAGAGAAGATGCCCTGAAGAAGGAGTTCCCCCACCTTTTTAGGAGCCAGCCAAATCTCGAGGACGAGATTCCTTTTAAGTGGGGTAGGTTTGTAACACCCGTGTTTTAACCTCTGGGAAAATCACTAAAGAAACCACCCGTGAAAAACTTTTCAAAATCTTTTTCCGCCGAGCTCCCGTTTCCGCCAAACCCTCCCGCCTAGTTTCCGCCGCTTCCCCCCCCCCTCCTTTTTTTCCCTGTTTGCCTCGCAATCGCCACCGCCTTCTTTCCGTCCCGTCCCGCGTCACCCGCTCCCGGGTCGACCGCCGGGCCCATCCATCTCCGGCCGATCGTCGTCGACCGCCTGTCGGTTTCCGCCGCGAATCCCTCCGCCCCTTCCCTTTTTCTCTCTCTCTCCCTCTTTCCCTTTTTTTTCCTTCCTTTCTTTCTTCCTTTCTTTTCCTTTTTCTCTTCTTTCCTCTCCTCTTCCTCTGCTCCCGGGTGCTCTACTCTGCTCTGCTCGGTCCCGCACCGCCCATCACCGACCACCAGTACCCGGCCGGCCCCATCTCCCCTCCGCTCGCCGTCGCAGCTCAGCCACCACCACCGCTCCACCGCACGCCACTGCCGACCCTGTCGCGCGCGCTCTGGCCGTCCCACCGCACCCAGCGCCGCACGCAAGCCGCGCGACCATCGTCGCCGCCACCCCGCTCCGACCACCATACACCACCGCCGTGCCGCCCGCCACTGCGGCCCCGCACTCGTCGTCCTCGTGCCCACAGCCGAGCCGACACATTGCCGTGCCGCCCACCGCCGAACCGCCGCTCCGACCGCCGCAGCACGCCCTCCGCGCACGAGCACGCCACCGCCGGCCCCGCTGCTGTCCTTTCACCACCAGGCCGCGCGCACGCCGCATCGCGACGAGCACAGCACCCTACGCCGCTGCTGGCCCACCCCCGAACCGTCCCGTCCGTCGCAAACCACGCCGGCACCATTAACTCCACCGCCGGCCGCTCCTACCGCTCGCCGAGCGCCCCTTCCCCGTCCGCTCGTCGGCCCACCTCTCCAACCCCCCTCCGCGCCTATAAAAGGGCCCTCGGGCACCATTTCCACCTCCATCCGCTCGCACACCGCCCAATTCGCCCCTCCGCAGCAACACCACCGCCGCCGTGCTCCATTGCCACCACCGCCCCGGGCTCACGTGGGCAGCTCACCACGGGCCACTCCAAGCCAAGCCGACTACACGCGGAGCTTCCCCTCCACTCCCTGCAGCTCGACCACCCGCCAATTGGCCCTTCCCGCCACCATAGCACCGCCGCCCACGCTCGCCATTGCCGCCGCCGCCACTGCTCTCGTGGACAGCCCTCCACTCCCCACCTCCGGCCGTGGTAAGGGCATGGGTGAACTTGCCGTGTCCCACTCTCTGCTTTCCCCCTGTTCCCGTCCATCGCCTCCGCCCCATTCGCCGGCGATTTGGCCGAACAGTACCGCCGCCATCGCTCCCCCCCGGCACTGTGTCGCGAGATAGAAGAAGGGCATTTTGCCCATAACCCCCTGTCGTTTTTCATATTCGAACCCGCAGTCCAAACTTGAACCCCCCTCTCTCTCTCTGACACTTTGCACAAGACCCCCTGCACTCTTGCCAAATTAACCCGCAGTCCATCCAACACTATTCCCTCTCTCTGTCTGTTTCACCCGAGGACCCTGGACTTTTTGGTAATTACAAAAAGGTCCTTTTCCTTTAAAACAGCCCCTAGACCCCACTGAACGCGTCATTTCATGCGCCAAATTAATCCCGTTTGACCCCAAACTCCACCATAATATTCACCAATATATTTCCGCCAAATCCAACCAGTCCATACCCAAAAATAATCATATCATCACCATCCACTCTCTTTTTCCGCTCTTTCTTTTGGAGCTTTATAAAAGCTTTTTCTGTTATTCATTGGGTGTTTGTTTGTGTGTGCCGTAGACTCCGCTGTGAACGAGGGAGGACTCGAGGAGGAGCAGTGCTACGAGCAGGAGCTTGGAGACCAAGACCCCGGGCAGGAATCCCCCGAGGGTTGGGAGAACGGCAAGTGCAATCCCACCCTTTGATGCATACTGTTGTCCCAGTTTTTATAAACACAACCCATGGCCAGATTTATAAAACTTGCATAATTTTTCTGCTAAACCCGGTTGGATAGCCATACCTTGATTGCTATGACTAATTCCTTGACAACCTGGATTAATGTTTGAATATGACAATGCTCTGTTTAAATATTGGTCTCTGCTAGAAATGCTTAGGAACATTTTACCATTATACCCCCATGACAAATACTTGGTGTTTACAAAAAACAACCGTGTGCGTACTTTGAAATAAAAGAGATGATTTGTGTAAATAAAATGAGTACCCGTGTGGGATGAGACAGACGGTATCTCCGCGTGAAATACCGAGGTGAGCTCGAACCGATGTGGTTGAGCATGGTGGGAGTTGTCGATCCTATCACAAGTTTTGGGATGATGTTGATGTGTCATCTAGCCTAACCCATTTTTCTGTACCACCACTCGACCGTTGTATGTGGCAACGGCCTAGCATAAATCCCACTAGTTGAGCTGCTGGTTATGTGGTGTGCTGGTGAGCAACAGAGGGCCATGGAGCCGGGGATACGGTCTATGTGAGGTATGCCCCTGGTTAGAACCTCGTTGGTAGGTTGCTAACCCCTGGTCGCGTCTGGGATGACTTGTCAGTTTAGCTATGGTGGGTAAAGGCTTTGATAGGAGCTACACTGGCACTAAGGTGTTCTTGTTGTGGTAGCCTACTTGTGGTTGTGTACACCTCTGCAGAGTTAAAACCTATCCGGATAGCCGTGTCCACGGTATTGGGCGAGTTACGGCTTGGTCACTTCACTAGTCCCCTATTTTGGTGTAAGAAAATGTTGGTATTTGATTGAGCTGAGAAATATTTCGATTTGGGCTACGACAGATGGGAAATCTGGTAGCAACAACATCTTGTACGAAAAAGTATTACATTTACTGTTCCTTTTAAAAGTAATTTTGTGAAAACCCATTGCGAAAACCAACCCCTTGCATGTGTAATAAAATTTGCTTTGCTGCTAAATAAACCACAAGCCATCCTTGTTACAATACCTGCATACTTCTGTTATACCCCTCCGTGGTTGTGGTTGCGCTTGCTGAGTACGTATGTACTCACCCTTGCTTAATCTGTTGCAGAGGCAGACCCGGACTTTGTGCCTGAGGATCTCGTCTAGAGGGGTTCGTTCTGCACCCAACCTTTGCCTGTGTGTTAGGGTCACCCGCTGGAAGCCGCATGCGTTGCCACTCTGATGAAGACCTCTATGCTATCAATCTTTTTATCTGGAGCTTAGTGTTAGTTCTGTTTGTCGTGGCCCTGCAATGCCACCGTCTCCCGTAATGTTGCTGTTGTACTGAACTATCTGTTGTAATAATGTGAGCCAGCATCCTGGGACTGGTATTTGTATCACATTAAGTTCTCTCTTTCGAGGGGACGCTTCAATAAGTTTGAGGTAACTTTCAACACTCTCCTCCTAATATTTTCCTGATTTAGACATATATAATTAATTAATTAAGGGCCGGCTGGTCATTTTATTTGACTCCTTAATTCTTGTATCCAAAGGCTAAAACCACAAGTATTGTGAATTATTCTCTTCGTTTTTTTGTCTATGAGGTGCAGATGCATATCAAATATTCAACCTTTACAATCTTTGATAAATAATTGAGTCGATAACTTTTAACTTTTATAATATAAGTTTAAAATAGTTGAATTTATAATCAAATATACTCTTTAATTATCATAAGTTTATAAGGGTGTCCACAATGTGCTCCAAAAGCAGTCTATATAGGGACTAAAAATATTTCAATCGACCCATTTGTGGAAGCAGTCTATATAATGATGCATAGCAAAAGGTCACATAAGATTGCGGACTGCACATAAAAAAATAAAATAACAATATATTTATCTCCTCTCTTTCTCCCTCTCTCTCTCCCTCTCTCTCTCTCTCTCTCTCCCTCCATACCCAACTCTTTTTGTCTATTTATACTGACTGTTGTGCAGTTTGCAATAGTTACAGTCTATTATCATAGGGTCCACTGCTATGAACTACTTAGTACAAATACATTGATGTTGTCCTAATAATAAATAATATAAGATAAGATAAATGGTTAATCGTAATATAATTTAGAAGATAATGACAAGTCCGACCACGGAGTTAACAGAGTAGCATCTAAGTTTTCTCTCTATCTTTTTTTTTCTGTCACATACTACAAATTGATGGTGTTGATAACTTATTAGCAAGCCGAGTTGGGGCCGGTAGCTGTACAGTGGGAACATGGATAACACTGGCTATTGCTCTATCGAACTAAGTTTATTGTTAGAGAGATGCTATTTAGATACCCTACTTGCAGTAGTCAAAGTGGTTAAGCAATGTGTTCTTGAAAATTACTGGCGAAATTCTCCGTACCTACTGTAATCACTGTCACGTCAATAAGAGTCGCGTAATACTCCGAGTACTTATTTTGTCATCTCAAGGGGGAAAAAAGTGTACAGCGCCCTGCCGAGTTGTGTACATCCGCGCTAGGTTCAGAGAACGGGGACACCGCGGTCATCCGTCGATTATGCAGTTTTTTTCTAACTTTTCAAACTTTTCGTCACATCTACATCACATCGAAATGTTAAATATAACAAATGATGCATTTGTATTAAATATAGGTAAATAAAAAAATTGATTGCATATTTTTAATATACACGACGACACAAATCTTTTGAGCTTAGTTAGGTCGTGGTAGGACAACAATTACCACAAACAAACCAAAAATGCTACGACTATAATATTCGATGTGACAATTTTTTTTACGTATCTAAACAAAAACAAAACCATTGTAAGCTTTTGATGGCAGGATAATAAACCAATGACGGGTCTTTAATTTATTACTAAGACAGGTCACCAAGGAGACGGACGTGACCCCAAAATTTAAGTGCAGAAGAGATTCTTCGAAAAGGGACTTTGACGAGCACGGCCGTGGCCAATCTATTTGTGTCCCGTTCTAGACTCCAAGGAAGGATTTGCTCGGAGCTTTGGATGCCGGTAAAGGAGGCACGATGCCCTTGGACAGTTGGACTACTGTACTACTCGGAAATGTACGAACACGTTGCTTCTTGGGAATGTACGAACACGTTGCTTCTTCACAAATTCAGCTTTAGTTCCCAAATTTGAGGGCAAACTTTAGCCTTTTGAGGTACGTGCGTCACTGTAGCATTTCGTTTGTACGTGTGAAAAATTATCTAAAAACTGATTAGGCTCAAAATGTTCGTCTCGTAGAGTACAACAAAACTGTGCAATTAGTTTTTGATTTTATCTACATTTAGTACTTCAGTGAAGCTATGACATTTTGATGTAATGAGAATCTTCTTTTTTACGGTGAACTTTGAGGATAGAATATAGCAGGCCTCGTATACGGAGTACCAAGCATTCGGAAACATGCGCAAAAACACAGGAGCGGTGCAAATGATCTCAAATCGTATGACCCAGGCACGGGAATTTCGAGGAAAAACTGGGAAATCCTATCAGCGAGACTAGACGGGATCCGATTGGGACGGACGGGGCCGGCTTCCTCGTGGCCGACATGAATAAAAGGGTCTCCTGTCACTGCCAGCCGTCGCGTCCGCTGGCCCCGGCCCGGCGACGCCACTGCCCCCCGACGTCAAGTCCCATCCGCGGACACCCCTACACGCCGCCCCGCCCCCGCACACAACTGGAGTACACAACTCACGAGCGCGAGAAGGCGAGGTGTGGATTGGCTTGGCTGCCCCCTGACCCTGATTGGCCACCGGCTGGCGGTCTCGTCGGGCTGGTCGTGCCCGAAATGGCGGTTTTGCCCTTGCTCTCGTTCCCGATTATGCCACGCTCGGTGCAGCCACGCCGGCTGGAACCCGTCAGGTTCGGCTTACGGCCGACTCCTGTTTGTTCATAAAAGAAGAGGTCCCCGAATTTGCCCTCGCTAAATTCTTCTGATGGACCATCAACTATACTACTAGTGCTCCTACGGTAGAGGGGGCTGTGTATGTAGTAGCTAAACTAGTTACAAGTAGTTACGCCACTGACCTTGATGACCTTGAAATGCCATGGTGGCCCGCTTGCAGCACGGGCAGACCCAACGTTAAGAGTCTGATTGGGTTGTATCCAAAACTTTGACATGTCCAACTTTTAATTTGTCAAAACTAGAACCAAAAACCTGCCATCATTTTGGCAAGTTAAATGTAAGATATGGACAACTTTTGATAGAAAATTAATTGGTAGTCAAAAAACTGTCTTGCTAAAGTTTTGGTATGCCAAATTTTGGCATCAAACAACCTGTTTGGTTTGTGCCCAAGATTACCCCCACCAAAAATTGGTCATAGCCAAATCAAGGGTAATGCCAAAATCTTGGTATAGGAATGTTTGGATCATGACCTTACCAAATTTTACCAAAGGTAGTGTAACATATAAGTATGATATATGGGACTCACATGTTATAATTTTTTTACTTTTAAACATGGTTAAGTGAGATCTTGTTATGTAGATTTAATTGTGAGGTATAAATATGCAAGCAGGTTTTGAATTGGATGCATCATTTAGCTTATATTAGCATTTAAAGATTATTAATTCTTGCATTTTGGGGTTCGTGGAGCAAGTAAGCTTATGCCACGTAGCTCCTGCAACTTCCGTTGGCTGCCAAAACGCGGGCGAACGATTTCTTCGCCCTTGTTTTCGCCCGCGTTGGCTGTGCTGCGCAGTTAGGAACTCGTTGGCACGCCAACACATGGCCATGAACCAAATACCAGCCAAATGTTATGGGTGTACCAATTTTTTGGTAGGGTTGCCGTTGGTAACGAACCAAACGTGCCCTAAATGCCTCCAACCCGGCGACGAGAAACCTACTAATTTCTTCTCTGTCAGGCAGAGGAAATAGATGGAAAAGGCGGTCCCTACGTCAGCGTGACGGGCTAGGGACAGTATCTTTCTCTATGTAGTTCCCTACGACCGCGACTGAATTCCTTCGAGAAAAAAAGACCCATGCGGCGCGCCGAAGGCAGCCGCAGCCCCAACCAAGCAGCCTGCGACACGCCGCCAGCCACGCAACGAGACGTGGCGCGCCGCCTGGCCGCGCAGCGTGACGGCACGCCGGGGCCGGTCCGTCCGTTTGCATACGTCCGGTTCGATCCGACTGTTTGGCCTGTCAGATGTCAACCAACGTTATTTTTCTTTTAAAACAAATCAACCATCAATCACTAATCAGTCATATTTTTTTAAAAAAAACAAATCACCGGCCACCGGGCAGATGAACACGCCGCCGCGCGGGCGCGCCCCATCGGCCATCCAGCTATGGTGGCTTCCAGGCTCCATGCCTCCACCTCCGATGATTCTCCGGGTCCGGGGCGGCGCGACGCGTGTGCGCGGTGCATGCGCGCGGCGCGGCCACACATGGCCCCCCGTGTACGGCCGCCGGGCGTCGGGGGGCCGACGAGTCCCGAGGCGATAGCGTCTCGCTCGCGTCTACTGTATAGCTCTCGGTGGGTAGGAAACCGGTGGCATCGGCAGCGGCATTGGCCGCGGCCTTTTCCTGTTCATCGCTTCAATGCGGCGCGCTATCGTACGGTTGGCTGGTTGCCAACTTGTTGGGCGCCGGTGTCGCGCGCGCGGGCATCTTCCTTCCCCTACCTCCCACCCGCCCCAGGGGACCCGGAGCGTGGAAAAGCGGCGGGCGGCACCGGTTCGTGGGGACGATGATTTGGGCTCGACACCGGTCGACGGTCGTGGTTAAACTGCCGTTATTTTCTTACTCCCTCCAAAGATCGAAGTGTAAACCGCAACCGAACCAACAGTTGTTCGTTTGGTGCCGTTGTGTCGTGTGTCGGTGTGTGGAAGGGAGAACTTTTGGCCGTGGCCGGGGCCAACGTCTTTCTTAGCCCACGTTTGTTTGGGTCAGTATTTTTTTTTTCTACCGAAGAATCTTACATAAATAAAATCTATTTGTAAAAATTTTTAAGGATAAGTGTAACTTTACACGACAAATCTAATGAGATTAATTAGTTAAGAATTTACCACCGTAATGCTGCAGTAACCATCATCTAATCATACGATTAGATGCTTCTCACGAATTAATTCAGAGATCTGTACCTAGTTTTATAAACTGATTTTATTTAATACTCTCAATTAGTAGTTAAACGCGTAAAAATTTTCACTAAAAAAACGTCTTCTAAATTTAAGGCACGCGCTGCTGATCTGGTCGCAGCAAGTTGCAATAATGCCATGATCATTCGATCGCACCGCGGCCGGCCGGACAAGTTCCCAACGAACGAACGACTACTCCACGACATCCCGTGACTTGATGTTTCCTGTTCAAACGCGTCCCGCCGTCACACTGTAGCGATCGACCGTACCGTTCACATCTCGACGTGGTCAAATCCGCATCGCTATTTGCGCATAAAAAACAAGCGGAGTACTGTACCTGACGCCGCCCATTGCGCGTCCCTCGGCTCAAATATCAAAATTGCATATATACAGGCCCGCCTTCTGGGCTCGCTGATCTGCAGCCGTTCGCGTCTCGATCGAACGGGCCGACACGTGCGTCAAGTTACACGCGGTCGAGTGAAAGCGAAGCGTGCCGTTAATTTGCTCGTAATAACCGCCGCTAGCTGCTAATCTAGGTCTCTTGTGAAAGGCCGTGCGGCGAGCTGAGGACGAGGTGGTGGTGGGCGGCCTCGGCCGGGCTTCCTGCGACGACGCCGTCGTCGTCGTCGTGGCTTGCAAACCACGCCGCCCCGTCCACGCAGACAAGACGTACAGCAGCAACACGGTAGCTAGCTTCTTGGGTTCGCCGTGGCGCTTGGATGGATTAGCCCGGCGCCGAAACCTGCGTCCCTCCTCCATCATTCCGATGGCGCTGCCGCACGCGCGGCCCCATGCACATGTCCGCGCCTTTTGTCTCGCTCTCGCGCACGCATGGGGACCCGGGTTCCTCTAGCTGGGTACGTACACACGTATACTCGTGTCGCACACCCTCCCTGCTCTATGTCCAGGCCGGCCTTGCATCTTCACTTCTCTATACTCAAAATGGTGAGTCAAAAAAAAGTTTATGGGTATATACGGCTCGATCTCACTTGGCTTTCGTGGACACATCACCAGAATCCAGAACGGCACTAGCTAGTTAAGGCACGTACCAACATTTGTCCGCGGCAATGAATACCCGAGTGCGCGCCAAATGGGCAGACGTACGTGCACTGATGATCTGGGCAGCTGCATGCAGGAGCTTGGCACGCGAGTGAGGTCAGGGAAGATGACGGGAGAAGCCCTGCAAGTACAGAGAAGTGGCTCGGTACTTGGAAGCTGGTGCAAGCGGCCGGCCGGCCTGCAGCCTCACCACTTGTTAAATGGCGCTAGCGTGTCTTTTCTTCGAGTTAGGAGTAGTAACCAATTCACTAGCTAGACACAAGGGCATGGGCCTCCTCGATCTAGCTTGTACGGTGACACTGTGATTGACTGTGCTGTCTTTGCCATCCTTGCTTATTAGATATGTTCTGTGTGATCCTATATTCCTATGGGATACTAATAATATCCTTGCATTGCTTTAATCATACTACATCGACTGGAACCTGCTTACCGGTCACTAACGATATATATGCACTACTGCAAAGCGAAATCATTAGCTAGCTAGCCGTGCAATTGGGAATATGACACTCAATTCTCGTGCCAAGCAATTCAGGGCCTGGAGCTCAGTAGAGTAGAGCATCGGTGAAGTGCGAGCAAACTGATGAGCATCAAGGTTTGGAATTATGCGTGTGGTTAAGTGAGGAACGACTGGGCCTTGCTCGAATCAACACACAGAGCCGCACTACCTACAGTCCGTTCTGCAGCAGCTTCGCCGATTGCATTGCATTCCCATCCAGCTTATCAACAGAAGCACTCCGCGGATTAATTAGACACAGGACATGCATCTCCATGTAGGCATTTACACGATGCGTTTGCGGATCTCGAGTTGACGCCTTACTTAACACACTCTTCGATCTCCATGTACGCATAGTTTAGGGACAGTGTGGGAGCTTTCACGCCAGACATACTTTACACCAAACAGCGAGCTGCGAGCTTAACATATATAGCTGCACTAATCTAGCAGTAGTAGCGAGTGAGGATCGATGCACGACATGACTAGAGAAGAAAAGAACAAAAGAGAAGTCCTGCTTGCAAGATTGGGCGGAACCCAACGGATGCTGCCGGCCTCTTCTTGTTTAATTTACCCGCTCCGAGGAAGGTAGACAATATGTTGAGATGCAAGCAGAGCAACAAAACTAACAGTCTGTTGTTTAGAGCTGTACCTTCCATGGATAACAGCGATCGACCACAACACCTTATTAGGAGAAGAAAAATCGTAAAGCTATATTTGCACATTTATTGAAGAATAACATTTGGTTTTAGCAACTACATGTGGAACCGTCTTTCCCCGTGCATAATCAGATACTATCCAAACTTCACCATCCAGATCCGGAAAAAAAGGTACGGGGGGCTCAAGCCCCTGATATATACCTCCCCCAAAACAAGAATGTGTACGGTGCCGGTCTCAGTCAGTGGATGACGGTGAAGTTAAAAATGCAAGTTGACACAGCGAAGCTGCAAATCATAGGAATAGGGCGAGAGAGAGAGAGAGAGAGCGCATTTGCATAAGCAATATGCTTACTCTTGCTCAGCAGCAGACCTACGTTGAGTCGAGTGATGGCACCAGCGCGCCGCCACTCAGGTTTGTGATTCCAGTGAAGATATACTCTATTTTCTGTAGTTGTACAACCTCATATGTTATTAGGCTACCACTCGTTTTTCGTTCTAGGTCCGCCCTGCTCTTGCTAGCTGTCTCAAGCACATAATAAATCTGAATCACAGGTGACAAGCATTAGTGACATATAAATAAAGCTTGCTGAGTCAGATCACTCCCCCGGCCCCTCCCAACAATTTTAACCCTTGACCATCAGTTGCTCCAGCGCACCACACTGCTACTGCCTCTCATATCATATGGACCCCATAATTGTAGTACAGTACTTTTTATCCATGGTCAGCACTCAGCAGCATGCATGCTCTCACTAATCGCGCAAGAAGATACTGATCAGATTCAGTAACTGACGGATTGGAAGAACACAATTTGATCTACCAGCAACAAAAGACGGATGATGAAGGTTTGATGCACGCTACAAATAATAGGACGTAGCAGCGCATGAAATCTCAACGGCTCCAGCAAAATGGGTAGGTAACCGCCGGTCTTCGCGCACGCAAGCCGTAGATAGCCCGGGCAGGATTAGGGCATGATTGTAGGCGGTGCCTGTTTGCGCCAACTAACCCCTTTTTAACCATACTTTGGGAGCTCCGCTAGCCCGCTCGCCGAGGAATGATGCGTGCCCTCGGCCTCACATGGGGAGGGGATGGGAATCTTGGTTTGTTTACACGGGGACGCGTGCCGCACCCCCTCTCTCCCCCACCCCCAGTCCTTCTCCCTCGTCTTGCTTCTTCCTACATGGATGGTCCCCGCCGGGTTGGGATTTGTGCAGCAAAGCGGAAATTGACTACTCCGCTCAATGAGTGCGTGGCCGGTAGCCAAAAAAAAAATGGCGCTTGGAAAACAGACTTTACTGCTCCGGCTTCTATATCCGTGGGGCCCACGCATGCATGCTGTGCTTTTCCTCGATGCTAGTAGACCGTAGACTTCAGCTAGTATACGTATATCGTTTCCTTCCTTTCTGTGTGTATATGTATACTACTATACTAGTGCAATGTACCAGTAGTAGTCTACTCAGAAGAAGACTAGAACTACTTGTGACTTGTGAGATGGAGCTCTTCTTCTAGACTTCCGGTACTTATTGTAGGGTAACCTCGTCACGGATATCGTCTCCTCCGGCCTCCTGCGACTTTTCGCTTTCAGCTTGAGGGCGATGCGAGCAAGAACAGGGCACCGCGACTTTCACTTTCTTCGGAACCGATCCGTAGGATCCAAGGGAGCGGCACGTGCAGCGACGACGCCGTGTGCATGCGTTTGGCACACCGACGCAAGAGGATCCGAATCTCCACCGGCTCGTGTACGTACGTACGTATATATCTGGTGTGAAAGGGGCTTGACATTTTAGTACGAATATATATAATCTCTGCGTACGAGCGAGGGAGGTAACGTAAGGCTTAATCCCGGTCTCATGCTTGACAGCACGGTCACCACGGTTGGTCAGGTTCGGCATCAGGGCGAGAGCTAGGGAGACATCTTCCTAGGTACTTGCGTTAAGGAAAACATCTCTCAATGTGCCTTCGTGCCTCTCCATACGTACATTAGTTTATCGCCTTGCCTTGAGAACACAGCACCTGAATATCTTATTATCTCCTAACCCCAAGCTAACGGAGAAGTAGCTATATTATTAAGTAGCAGAGGTTACTAAGCAGTAACGAAAGTTTTCTCTTTTCTTTGTTTTTTTTCCGAGAGAGAGGATCAGCAGGGGGCACCTATATAGCTTCCGTGCACTTTTTAAGCTAGTTGGCTTAGAGCCCACTAAAACCCACGAGCGCGCGCGGGAGGAACAACGAGGGAACAGCCCAAACAACTGACACGCGCGGGATTTTTTTCATTATCGTGCCGTTGCCGCGCTTTGACTTTTTTGAACGGACTTTTTCTTCACGCTTTAATTTTTTTAACGTACTCAAATTATCACCACTAAGTATGTAGCTATAGGAGGTACGATGTTGCACTCGACATTTCAAAAATAACAGTTCAACATTCTGATTATACATTTCAACATTTTTCACATAAAAGCTAAACTAACATGCTTAAACTAATACAATCAACATTTTCATATACTAGGTTCAACACTTTTCTCAAACTTAATTCAACAATTCGTATAAACTAGATCAATATTTTGTGTGAAAATGTTGAAGCAGTAAGTCTAAAATGTTGAGATAGTTATTCAAAATGTTGAAATAGTATATTGAAAGTGTTGATTCTAAAAAGACACACATATAAAATAAGAATGTACTCATATTGGATCTTATTTTGTTGCATTAATTCTAAATAGCATGGTGGTTCAAACGGATTCGAAAAATGATCAACAGTTTAGGAGAAAATCGCATTTAAAGGTTGACACTCAAAAAAGATTCCCGTCGTGCGTGCGTCCATGCGCGTCCGTCAGCTCTCCACCGCGCTTGAACCGCTTCGGTCCACAATCCCAATCGTTGCACGAATCTCAAACATTGGAAGGGAAAAAAAACTTCCGGAAGCCGTGTTCCCGGGATCAGCAACAGCTGGGGAGCCGTGGCCCGTGGCGACTTATCTGTGAGAAACGCGAGAGAGGCGGAGAGGGCTTGTGGGCTAGCCCATAGTCGGGCTCGTCCAATACGCCAAACCATATATATGTTCGTGGGCCACCTTTGCATAGATCCACGTTGGGCCACACGACGGGGCGCTCATCGATCGGCCCATGTGAAACCCCGTGCCCCCACTCAAGTGCCTTCACCAACTTGAAAAAACTAGGGAAAAGTCCTTTCAGCATCGCTAAACTATTGTCAAAGTCCGATTCGCATCCTTCATTTCCAAAACCGGATGTTCGTGGTCCTCAACTCTAGAAACCAGCTGCTTTTTATCTTGATGGTTCTGGGGTGGTTTTGGACGAGGTAAATTAGACTTTGGTTGACAGTTCGAGGACATAAAATGGTTCTTTTGAAAAAAATAGTTTGCAAATATTTTTTCTTAAAAATATTATAAAAAATCATATAATCTAGTTTAATCTTAAAATTTCATATAAAATTCGTTTTAGATTGAAAAAATATAAGACTAGTTCCACACTTCCTCTAAAATTATATTTTTCTTTTACTGCTTAGTTTGGAGTCATACTAGTTTTTAGGCATATTATACTAATTATAATAAATAACTGGAGCAACTACTTCATAAAAACTATCACAACCTTTTGATATAAAATTTTTTTCTATTAATTACCTACTAATTTGCTTTGATAGTTTTTATTATTAACTTTCTATTAATTCGTTTTGATAACTTTTACTAAGCGGTTTCTCCCATTATTTTTAAGATTAAAGCAGATTTTAGGATTCTTTATCAGATTTCTAAGAAAAAATATTTGCAAACCTCTTCTTTTCGAAAAGACCATTTTACATCATCGAACTCTCAACTAGACTCCAATTTACCCCATCCAAAACCACTTTCGAAACCACCCAGAATGAAAAACAACCGATTTTTAGAGTTTAAAAACCACAAACATTCGGTTTTAGAGACGAGGGACGAGGATCAAACTTAGTCAATAGTTGAGGGGTGTAAAGGGACTTTTTCCAAAAAAAAAAACTACGCGCCGTGGCCGCGCCACGCGGTGGCCTCCCCGCTGCGCACCAACGGCCACACACGGTCAGTTCCGTCCCCGCCCCGGCACCCCGGCCAGTTCTCCATGGCGACGGCCATATCGCTCCGAGGCGCGCTGCTGATCGCTCCCCGCGCGCGCATCCCCGGCCGAGTTGCCCATGTCGCGGCCCCGCGCGCCTCTCTCCCGCGCGGAGGAGCCCGCGTCGGCCGTCGCTCCCTGACCGTCGTCTCGGCTGCAGCGGGGGCCTCCTCCGGCTTGGCTCCAGACGCCGGCGGCGCGCCGGCGTGGGACGCCCTCGTCGGCGTCTCCGTCCTCGCCGCGGGCACCGGCGACGCCGTCCCGCTCACAGACCTGTGGGACCCCACCGAGGTACTCCGTTACTCCTTGTGGGCGTACGCTGATCAGTGATCACAGCTATTGCCTATTGCCTTCATGTCGTATGCTGAAGCCTTGCGCGCGCAGGGGGTGGCCGTGGTGGCGCTGCTGAGGCATTTCGGGTGCTTCTGCTGGTGAGGAGATCCGATGCAGCGCCGCTCATCCTTACAGTTTCTTGTTCCTTCGTTGTTCGCGACCACTGAATTTTCGCTTGCCGTGCCCATTATCATCGCAGCTGGGAGCTGGCTTCTGTTCTGAAGGACTCCATGGCGCAGTTCGATTCGGCCGGGGCTAAGCTGATCGCCATCGGAGTCGGCACTCCCGATAAAGCTCGCATCCTCGCCGACCGGGTAAGTGGCCTGACCTCGTGCTGAATTTTTGCTTGGTGGGATCGCCCACGTAGCTGAACCCTGCCGGAAACTGAATTTATGATATGCTCGCGTTGCAGCTACCATTTCCTGTCGACTCCTTGTACGCAGACCCCGAACGCAAGGTTACGACCCCCCTCCAGAATTATCTGAACTTTTGTAGTGCTTTGTATGTCTGATCTTAAAGCTGTGTGTATGACTGCGGTTCTGCGAGCTCCCCATTTCAGGCTTACAACGTGCTGGGACTGTACCATGGTTTGGGTCGCACGCTGTTCAGTCCAGTTAGTGTAAGCATCATCACTCGAGCTGAGCAGAGCAGTGAGCGCTGCGTCTGCTGTCTTTCTGACAGTGAAATGCATCCCTTCCATGACGAAGTGCTGACATTGGTTTACACTGCATGCTGATGTCTCTGAAGGCAAAAATATACTCGAGACTCGACTACCTCAAGAAGGCGACCAAGAACTACACGCTGGAAGGCACCCCGTCCAGCAGGTTAGTTGAAGTCGTCTGCTCACTTCCCTGTGCATGCAACCATAGCCTGAACTCTGAAGAATCTCATCTGCTGATCGTTCCCGTTCTGTCTCCAGGGTGGGATGTTTGTGTTCAGAGGGAAGGAGTTGCTGTACGCATGGAGAGACGAAGGCACAGGCGACCATGCTCCTCTGGACGACGTGCTCAGCGCCTGCCGCAAAGTTCCAGTTTCTTGACACTTTCCTTTTATCAGCCCCATGTGTAAAGCTAAATGTTGTATATGTGCCGACTGCCGGATACTAGCTAGATCGTAACCCGGATCTGTTAGTTTTTCAAATTTCTGTCCAAAATCTGAAAATTCTGGCTGAAAACCAGTCCACCGGTCTTTACTAGTCCTTTCCTTTTTTTTTCAAGCCGTAAGCGAACCCTGGTCTCAACTAGCCACCGCATGTCTACTGCCATGTTGGCATCACGGACACATCTTGGCTCAACAGACACCGAGATACAATGTTATATGGAACCAAACCAATCAACCTCTGATGAACGCTCTGTTTTTTTTTCTCCGAAATCAAATGAGAGGTATATGGAGTTTGCCAATGATGGAATCATCAGCGCACTTGTGTGATGTGTGCCCGTACGTAAGTCGTGGATGATGCATGATCATTTCCAATAGACATAGATTCTGATATGTTATTACTTTTCTTCTGGTCTCAATCGTGTGTTCAGTGTGCTCGAGCTACTCATGGTGATTGATACAATAGGAGTATGTGCTTACTAATTAGCTAGCTAGCTTAGTACTTGGTCTGGTGGTCGTTTTATGTTGGTTGAATGCATCCGATCGATCCTAGACATGCAGCTCATCAGTGAATCTGGTAAGACAAGGTCAAATTGTGGCTTCAGCTGACACTTCGAAAGGATTATTTTGTTTTGAGAATATAAACAGTCTGCCAGGGAGTCAGAGTCCTGCATGTGAAGGAGAGATTAGTTAGCAAATATCATGGAATGAATGCACTTTAAGGGTTATTGTTGAAAATAGCAATGTATACTCGAGAAGTTTCTAGAAGATTGGAGAGCATGCAGGTTGTCATGCTTCATGTGAAGTATGAAATTTTCTAGAACTGAATATTTTGCCATGATAAGAAAATAGATAAGAATGATAAAAAGTTAGTTAGATATATTGTAGGGAAGAGTACTGAAGGTGGATATATGGCAACACCACATGAGCCATGTAGTCGTATATATATGGGTGCCATCTACCCTTAAGGAGCTAAGTTAAGTAGAGGCCATTTGGAGATGGAATGGTAGCTATCATGAAGAGTTAGAGTCACGTGCCATTGATGACATAAGTAGAGTGTGTCTATGTGTGATTGCTCTGCTTTTGCCATGTCGTCGTTGGTGCTCTTCTCTTACTGCTTATATGTCATTCTCTTACCCCAAATTCAGATTCCGATGGATGCGATACCACTCGATCTCTAGTATGTCATGATCAAATGGAAAGGAAGGATCAATACGGACAATGATTGCAACCTCACGTTCATCTATCTACCTCTATCTATCCATTTTCTGAATTTTCTTGATCGATACACTGCACTACACCTCCATTTTCTTCATCTTTTTTCTTTTTTTTGTAATAAAAGAGACAAATTAAAGAGTCATCGTCGGTTGATGAACATGAAGCATTCACATTCATTCATACTGGAGGTGCCGCGACGCCATTATTGTTAGCCGCCTTTCTTCCTGCGTAGCTAGCGATGGTGAATCCCACGAAGAGCAGTGCGCCGGCGACGCTGCGCATGTTCTCTGGGAACCAAAGATCAAAGTGTAAACCGCAAGCGAACCAAATAGGATTGCCTTTTATTTTTGGAAAGAAGTATCCAGAAAATTTTAGATAAATCATTAAAGCCACGAAAAATATCCTGAAAATTATAAAAATCCCAGGAAAAATCCTAGAGATAATGTTGGACATGAGAAACCCAGATAGTGTATTTGGAGCTCATGAAAAGGATTTTAGCATGCTCCCAAAAATTGGAAAATGCTCTAGGACATTAGAAATAAACCCCAGAAAAATCTAAAAAATTCCTCTTAGGTTTCTAAACGCGTTTTTGAAAACTTTACATGCATAAAGACACTAAATGCAAGCAGCATGAATGAAAGTCACACAAAATTAAACCTATGTTGTTTAAATTTAATTCAGAAAATAAAATTTCCCTATACTAAATTCCCTGAAAATTATAATAAATCTTGCACAAATTTTAAAAATTAGAGAAAATCATTGTATTAATTTAGTTACTATTCACATCCTAAAATTCAGAAATTTTAGGGTGTGACAATAACTTTTGGTCTTGATGTTTTCCTTCCAAGTTTGGCCCGCAACTTTTTTGTCTCTTTAATTATGTTCATAATGTTTATTCTGAATTTTTTCTTTTGAATTTTGCTTTTATATTTATGTTTCTGAATATTTTCCAAAGTTTTATTCTAAACTTTTATTCATAAAATGTTTATTTCCAAAACTTTTGTATATAGTCTTCGTTTCTGTAAATAGTTTCTGTATAGTTACTATGTTGCAATGTTTTTTCTTTTTTTCGAAGGAACCCTACTTTTTTCGAGGGTGATAATTGTCCGTGCACTGCAGCATTAAGAACCAATATGTCGAAAAATCGATCGCTAGTTTCGATCTGAGTGGGCGCCTGTCGGTGCTGGGATCGGTCGGCCAATCCCCAGCGCCACACAGAATGCGCTGTGTCCCGTCCCCTGACGGTTGATGCAAGAGCTAGCACAATGAGACAAGGATTTATCCTGGTTCCGACCGTGAGGTCGTACGTCCAGCAGGGTGCGCTCGGGGCGCTGCACTATCTTGCACCGGAGTGCTTGCAGTGGGGCGCTACAAGCAAGGTGGGAGAGGAGAAGGAGTCTCCAAGTCCCTTGAAAAACGGGTGTGATTGGGGCGAATGTCAGTATCGTGTGAGGCGGTGTGTGTGATTTGGTGTCCGTCTGTCGTCCTCCTCCCCCCTTCCCCGCGTCGCTCCCTTCCTCCTTTTATAGGTCAAGGAGAGGAAGGAGGGGAAGGAGTTTACAAGTACAAGCGTGATGTGTGCTACAGGGATACGCGCTGGAGAGCATGGCGTCGGGCGTGCGATCGTCCTTGACCCTGGCAGGAGATTTATGGCGAGTCCCGGCTTCGGCGGGTGTCGTGGCCGTCCCTGTGCTTGTTCCGGAATGGTTTCGAGGGGAGTCGTTGCCGCGATCCGTGCCCAGCTGCCCGTTGCCGGTTGATTCGAGGGCGGGGCAGGTGAAGAAGGACGGGAGTTGGCAGCACAGGGGTTGGCATGGTGGTTGCTGTCGACCACAGTGCGTGGCGTGCCCGGCTCATCAGGGGATGGCCGAGAGTTGGTGGATTTGACCCGGCGTTCGTCATCACCAGGCCGCGCCTGATTGGAGTCTGTACTCGGTTGCTGTTCAAATATTCGTTCGAGGGCTCCTCACGCCCGTTTGAGGGGCGCCCTGGGAAAAAGGACGGGAGCGGGTGGAATAGTGCGGCGGAACGACGCCTCCAAGTCCGCACAGGGCCTTGCGCAGTGCCGCGTACGTCTGCACAGCGGCGGCAAGGACGTACAGTGACCGGAGCAGGTGAAACAGAGAGCTCTGCGGTGTCAGCGGCGCGGCGTGGGGGAAAGATTGCCCTTTGACTTTGGCGCCCGCCTGGTGGGGCGGGCATTAAATGCCGTTGTCGGGCGGGGTGCTGGCGCGCGCCGCGTTGAGTAGAGGGGAGCCCTCGAGCGAGGCGGAGTTGTCTTGCCCGCTCGAGGGAGTGTGCAGCCCTCGAGCGAGGCGGAGTCGGTTTGCCTGCTTGAGGGGGCACGCGACCCTTGAGCGAGGTGGAGACGGAGGTCACCACCTGGGTCCCTTTGTCAGGCGAGTTCGGGTGGTCGTTTTGGGCCGTGAGTTGTATTGGGCCGCGTTGCCCTGATGGCCCTTCCGGGCTGCCAGCGATTCAGCCTTTCGTGGTTAATGTTTTTTGAGGGTGATTACCCCGATGATTAGGGGACCCCCTGGGTTTGTCCCCGACAGTAGCCCCCGAGCCTCTGGCGGACTGAGGGTCAGTCGGGCAGAGGCTGACGGTTTCACAGGGTCGTTCCCAGGCCTTCTGCGGGGATTACTCCTTCTCGATTATGCACGTTCTTCCGTGGGGGCGCGCGAGCGCACCCGCGGGTGTAGCCCCCGAGCCCTTGGAGGAGTGAGTTTAGACGTGCAAGGGCTTTGATTCCCGACGGTTGTGTTAGTCGCTCCTGTAACAACCCTAAAATTCCTATAGGTTTTGTTGAGTGCAAAAATTCGAATTTAAAATTTTTTGGTGGAATTGTGTGCATGCAAACAAACATATAAGAGTGTCTTCTATTTGCTCCCTAAATTCTTAGGCAATTTAAATTCAAATTTAAAATCAATTTGAAGTGCTAAGGATGAAATAGTGTGATTTGGGTTTATTTGGATTTATTTGGATTTTTGGTTGGTTTGAATTCAAATTCTAGATTTGAATTCAAATTCTAATTGGCCAAACTAATTGTCAACCTATCTAACTATTCGTGGGCCGAAATCCCGAAGTCAAAGTCCATCTTTCACCCTTCAACTCCTTTCCCGAGCCAGCAACCCAAGCAGCCCAGCCGGCCTTTCGGCCCAGTTGCGGCCCAACCATCTCCCCTTCACCGCGTCGCCTCCGCGTCGCTCGCTCTCCCACTGACAGGCGGGCCCCGCCTGTCAGCTCCATCCTCCCCGCGTCATCGTCCACCTCTCGCCGCGCTCTCTCTCTCTCCCGAGCGCACGCCCGTGACTCCCAACTACCCGAGCCCCTGTGCGGCCCGATGCGATCGCGCCGCGTGTCCGCAGCCGCTCGAGCTTCCCATCCCGCCGTTCGTGCCCGCGGAGCCCTAGCCTAGCGCCTATTTAACCCGCCGCCGGCCTTCTTCTTCCCCAAGCCGCGCCGCCCCTTTGGGGTTCCTTCCCGATCCAATTCGTGAGCGGAGGGGAGAGGGAGAGGGGTGGGGAAGGCCGAGGAGCAGTCGGAGCAAGAAGAGGAGAAGCCAGTCGCCTTCCCCGCGTCGTCGCCGAAGGCCGGAGCGCCGCCGCGCGTGGACCGCCGTCTCCAAGCCGAACCAGGGAGCAAGAGGAGGAGCATGAGGACCGCCAGGCCGCGTCGAGTCTTCCCCGAGCTGCAGCGTACGACGACGTGACCCCTAGGTGAGCGCCGCCGAGTTTCCCCCGTCTTCTCTGTCTCCGGCCAAATTCCGCCGCTGTCGCCGATGCTAGCCCCTGGGACCCGACCTTCGAGTCGTGGCCGGCTTCATGTGCAGGAACCCGTCGCCGCTGTCGCACCTGCAGACCGCCGTCGCCTTTAACCCGCAGCCGAGGCCCGCCGCGGCCGAGCTCTGCTCGCCGCGCGCGCGAACGCCGAGGCCACGCGCGGCCGTGGGCGACCACGAGCCTGCGCGTGTGCACCCAGAAGCGTCCCAGCAATTGCTGGAGCCGCACACGCACTCGCATGACCCCTTCCGAGCGCCTTTGAACCGAGAACTCGTGTCGCCGTCGTTGCACGCCGGCGACCATGGCCGAATCGCCGCCGTTCGCGATGGAAGGGCCCAACCGAACCAAATCCGAGCACTTTGTCACCCCGATCCGGTCCGCCTAACCCTAGCCAAGCTGTTCCGACTATCCTAGACCCGAGCTGAACTTTTTCCGGCGAGTTCGCCGTCGAACTTCGCCGCCGGTCGCGTTCTGGAGCGCGCCACGCGCGCGCGTCGCGTCGCGCCGTGGCCATGCCACACGAGGGACCATACCAGCATCACACACCGCACCCACAGAAGATCCTGAGTCGGCCGCAGATTGATCCCGTGCACCCGGTTCACGTGGACCCATCTCACGGTGCACCGTGGACTCAGTCCACCAGAGCGAATCCAGCAGCCAGCCCTTCGTGGGCCGAATGTTCGCGTTTAAGTCTGTTTAACCACCCTAAACTCTTCCGGCCCAGTCGCTTTCGGCCCAATTCCAGCCCAGCCATCGTTTATTCTTTTTCTTTTTCTTTTAACAGCGCTGACATATGGGACCCACCTGTCATACTCTGCGAGTCACTGACACATGGGGCCCGTTGACCCCGTTGACCGTTGACCGTTGACCAGTCAACGCTGACGTCAGCAGGGCCCACTACTGACGTCATCCTAGGCGGACCCCACTGCTGACATCAGCATGACGTCATGCTGACGTCAGCAGGCTAATTATTTGTCTGTTTTCTTTTTCGGAAATTATTTAATATTTTCAGAAAATGATTTAAACTTCGAAAATTAATAATAAATCAACCGTAGCTCAGAAAAATATGAAACCAGTTTCTATATTTTTCTAAAATCATGATCTACCAGTGTAGAGTTTGGTGTTATTTGGGTCTTCTTTCGTCGCTGTCTTAGTGTTTCTTTGCTAGTAGCCGCGTCTTATTTTATTTTCGCGCAACCCTAGGAGCTCCGGAGTGTCAGGAGGAGCCGGACTACTACAACAACTGCTTCGACGAGGAAGAAGACCTTTGCCCAGATTCACGCCCGACCATCTCTGAAATACCTATTAGACATGCAAACTAGTATGCTAGCGCTTTACTTTACTCGCATGATAAACCTGCACTGCCTTTGTTATTATCCTGTTACCTTGCTACCTACTACTCACTTTATGAAAAATGCTATGCTATGCATGTGTTGGGATGGTTGTGATTGATCCTCTTGGCGTGAGTTGTGGGTGGTTTGGGAGGAGTAGTGCAGCTAGGCGGTGTAAGCGAGTAATAACAACTCGATCGTAGATCGAGGTGCTGAGGGGCTGCACTCGGGCAGACCCTATGGGGTACCTGTTGCGGGTACATGGTTATTGGATACTTGGGGATTGGTACTCGGTGAGTACCTGAGGAGTTTGGGCGGCAATACCTGTTATGGGTGCCGATTGCGGACCGTTGCGGCGGATCGCTTGTGATGCAGATACTCGCTTTACCGAACAATTAAGGACCGAGTCGTGCCCCCACTTTGGACTTGGGAAATACCGTGCTCACCATCTACCCAGTATGGGGAGGGTTCCACCAAGCCTACTCTAGTGCGGCGCCGAGACTGTAGGAGAATCGAGTTTGATATGTGTAGGGGGGATTCGTTGCGGTGTAATCTCCCTGATTTACCACGGCCCCCGACTGGCCCCGGTGGGAAGGTTTCACGACCCTGGGGCAGATGTTAGATCGGATGTTTCCCGAGCCCAGGGAGACAGGATTGGCGCCGCTACTGTTTAGGGTCTTTGCTGTGGGCTGCGTCTCAGGTTGGTTGCGGACTAGCCTTGCAGCCCGAATGGATTCCTGGAGTGCCACCTCTGCAGAGTGTAAACTATACGTATAGCCGTGTCCACGGTTACGGACGACCCATTTCTGAGAAGCCCCGGCTAGCATGGGAATCTGCTTTCTTACCTCATCCTTGAATTGGGTTATGAGAGATTGGTCCAGCTGAGGCTGTTGAGACGAGGTGGGGAGGGAGCTCACCGAGTCAACTAGTGAGTGAAAGGTGATTGGTGGATAATGAATTGCGGGAACCTGCCGTGGCAGGACGAGCCCGATGGGGAAAAATGTGAGGCTGATGGTTGGTTTTGGGGAGTGGATGTGTGAGTGTGAGCAGGAGTTGGTGATGAGATGAAATTGGGTTATTGCTGCTGCTTGCATTAGGAAACCCTGGCTTAAACCTTGATTATTTCTATATCCCTAGAATAGGCCACTTTAAAGCTTGCATCATATTATGGTTGGTGACGTGGACCTGTCCCATTTCCTTGGGGACAGACTTTGGGTTCTCAGGTGAAGACCCCGACCACGAGTTCAACCAGGACGGGTGGTACGACTGAAGGGTGTGCGCTACGCTCAAGGATGCTTGTGGAGGAGTGGACCCTGTTGTTCTAGCTACCGCTGCGCAGATGTTTCTTATTGTCGATTTAGCCCAGAGGGCTTGTACCAGACTCTTTGTCTTTATATATGTCATGTAATGAATCTTTTATCGATGTATGGATGTGATATTCGACTGAGATGAGTTCTGTACGAGATAGCTGCTATTCCTGGGACTATCTCAAGGGTACAGGGAGTCGGGTTCTCGTCGGTGAGAATCCGGTTCGTCACAGCTCCCCACTTGTCGTGGCGGATTGCGGGGATGACGTCGAGTTATTCACAATTCGGGAGGTGGACCCTGCACGGCTTTGACGCATTTCGCGCATAAGAGGAGGGAGGTATGCTGCAAGGAGCCCCCGAGCCCCTGGCCCGAGTGGGGTCGGTCGGATAGGCTTCTTGTCTTTGAGTTGCGACCCTCGCTTCCCCTTCGCGGGGAGAGGGGTGAGGACATTCGTGCAGCCCTCGAATCGGGCAGCGTACACGGATGCCTCGGTGAGCTGTTAGCGGGTAGTTCAAGTGGACGCCCGTGCCCCGTTCGCTAGGGGTCGGCTCGTGGTCCGGAGACGTGTCCATGTAGCGCTTGCAAAGGTTTGCTAGGTGTGGTTCGGTCCCTTTCGACAGGGTCCGAGGGCGCGAAAGCTCTCCCTCGTTGGGATCCCCCTACTAGCTGCCTTTGTCCGGCCTTGAACACAACAGGGGCGTCCCCAAACTTCGCGTTCGGGGTAAAGTCCGTTGAACACGCCCGAATTGTCCCTGACTCTGTCGATCCGGAGCGCCTGTCGAACCCTTTCGCGGGCCAGGCTTCGTACTCCTGATCAGTGGGGCCTCGCGAAAGGTGCGGGTCACCCTCGAGTGGCGGGTTCGAGGGTTGGTCGAGTGTGACCGGCAGCCTTCGCATCGCTTAATCTGGGGCGCCCATCGAATCCTTTCGAGGATTGGGCTTTGGGCCCCTGATTAGTATCACCCCGTGCCTCGGGGCGGAGGGGCGTCGTTGTCTTACCCTGGAAGGAATCCAACGGTTGGGTCGTTTCGGTTTGCGGGCCCGCACGCGACCGCTGGCGGGCGTGGTCGTGGCCGTTGTGGCGCGGAGTGGGCGAGATGGGCGTAGTGGGCGCGCCTTTTTAGGCGGAGTTGGCGTGCGCCGGGGAGAGACGAGGCGACGGGAGGTCAGGCGCCGCTGCCGCGTCGTTTCGTTTTACTGTGCCGCAGTAAATGCCGCCGCTCACGCGTTCCGTTCCGCGGGGAAAAGGGGGAGGGGGCCCCTGGTTGTCAGCGATGTGCTACGCGCGCGTCCGGCCCGTTGCCAATGGGTTGGCGTGTCGCGGCAGGGACGAGTCCGCTCCTTTATAAAGGGAAAGCGGGGGGGGGGGGGGGGGGGGAGGGGATTTCTTACCTTCGCCATTCCTCGCACCAGCTCTCGCCTCTGCCTTTCTCTTGCTTCCGAGCCCGCTAGCCGCTTTCTGTCTTCGTCGCTTTCGCTCCTTGCTCCGCCGTCCGCCATGGTGATCATCGAAGGCGTCACCGAGTGGACTCCGTCCACCGCTACCGAGCACCTCCTGGAGGGCCTGGTGAACGGCGGGCAGCTCTCGCCCCGGGGCGATTCGGCGCGGCCGGCGTGGATTGTCCCGGCGCCGGCGGCCAGGGTGCCGAACCCGCCGGCGGGGTACGTGGTGAGCTTCATCCGCTTCCACGAGCGGGGCATCAACGCACCCGCCAGCCAGTTCATGCGGGGCCTCTGCCACTACTATGGCGTGGAGCTCCACAACTTCTCCCCCAATGCCGTCTCTCAGGCGGCGGCCTTCGTCGGCGTCTGTGAGGGCGTGCTGGGGATCGAGGCGCACTGGGACCTGTGGGTCCACCTCTTCCGCGCCGAGCTCAGTACGTCCGGTGCGGGGAGGGGGTGCGCCGTTCTTCGTGCGCCGACGGTCTTACGCTCGCGCCGCTCGAGTCCCGGAAGCACCTGTATCCGGCCTGCAAGATGACTACCAACAACAGCGGCTGAGCCAAGGGGTGGTTTTACCTGCGCAACGACGGCCTGGGGTTGCCGGAGTACACCGGCAAGGTCTTGACGGAGAAGGCTGACCCATGGAGCTACGGCGTTTCCGGCGAAGGTCAGCGGAAGAGGCCCCGCCCTGTCGTCGACGCCCTTTGTACCCTGGAGGGGTCGGGCCTGACCGTGGCGCACGTGCTTGCGCACTGTCATCGCCGCCGGGTGGTTCCGCTCATGGAGAGGCAGCTTCCTCTGTTCCGGATGACAGAGGGCGCCGACCCGGCGGCACTGGCGGCTTCGCGCATGTTGCCGGAGCCGCTCCTTGAAGAGTACGTCGACACGAGGGTGCGAACGGCGGTGCATCCCGACACCATGCCGAGCGACCTTTGGTCGTTCCGGCTGCGTCCCGACGAGGGCCACGTTTTGTCGGTGAGTCGCCATTCTCCCTTTCCGAACTGTCAGATTGATTAACTTAGGATTCCCTTCCTCAATTCATCGTGATTTCAGGAGGTGAATTGTGGCTTCTACCGCTCCCTCGCGCCGACTCCGGAGGTGCGCGCTTCGAACCGCGTCCGCCGTGACCGCGAGAGGGACGCGAAGGAGGCGAAAAGAGCTAGCAGCCGGAGGAGGCAGGCCCGGCGGGATGCGCACCAGGCGGCGCTTCGCCGGTGGAGGAGGAACGGCGGGGCGCCGCCGTCGTCCCCCGAGGACTCCCCGGACCCTCCCAGCGAGGAGGAGGATGAGGAGGAGGAGATCGATGCCGGCGGGGTTCCGCCCGCCGGTGAGGAGGAGGAGATGGCCGCGCTGCCGTCCGGGGCGGGCGCGGCGAGCCCTGGCGATATTGCGCCGGTGGCGGCGCGGACGGCGGTCGCGCCAGCCCGACTCACGGCGCCGCGGGCGCGAGCGACTTCCTCCTCTACTGCGGGCGTGCCGCACCGCAGCGGATTGGATGCCGAGGGCTCGGGGGGTTCGCAGCCCCCGGGCGGGTTGAGGGGGTCCTCGAGTTCGAGGAGGGCTCCCTCAATGTGCGGCTCGAAGCGGAAGCTGCAGGCGCTGCAGGATTGCGTCCGGTAAGTTCTGCCTCGTACTTTTTCGCAGCTTTCCATCCTTGTTTGGTTTTTCATTTCGTAACTTCCACTTTTTCCTTTCTGATTCAGCGCTCGTGGTGCCACCAAGGCCAACCCCAGCCTCGCGCCTAAGAAGGCGTTGAAGGTTGGGGCGTCGGATTCCCCTCACGCCGGGGGATCGCGTTCGCGCGGGACTCCACGTCCCGCAACGATGTCCGCAGTGACGCCGGTGGAGCCGGCGCCGGGGGCGCGAGGTTCCCGGCTGGCGGAGGCGGAGCGGGAGGGGACGCCCCTGGTGGCGGAGCCGGGGCAGGACGCCCCGGTGGTGGAGGTGGAGCCGGGGCACGGCGCCCTGGTGACGGAAGCGGGCGAGCAGGGGGGCAGTGGAGGGAGGCAGGAGGCGGTCGTGCCGGTCGGCGGCACGGTCATCCTGCCGGCTTTGGGTCGCGCACAAGGCGTGGCCCAAGGTGGTGATGGCGGGCGCGTTCCCCCCGCAGGGGTGGCTGCGGCCGAGGTGTCGGCGGCGCGCTTCTTGGCCCAGGGGCCGCCGCAGATGCCCGTGGCCAGGGGAGCGGCGGAGTGGGATGCGTCCGAGGTGGCGCTGCTTCAGGGTCGACGCAGCCCGAGCGCATGGCCGGAGGAGCCTGACGTCTCTGCCCGGGTCTGGCAGGGCATGGCGGAGGAGAACGAGCTGTGGGCTCGGGCCGAACGGGTCGGGACGGACCTGGAGCGGGCCATCTCTGCCGCCGCCGATCTCCATTCCAGGCAGGCGCTGGAACTCTTCGAGGTATCCCCGTGTTCATCTTAGCACTTCGAGATTGTTTTTAGTTTGTTTCTTATCCTTGATGGCTCTTCGTGCAGCTTCTGCGGCAGAAGGCGGCAGACAAGACCGCGTGCATCGCGGACTTGTACGCCGACCTTCGCCGGTTCCGTCAGGCGAACGCGGACCTGGGCACGGAGGTGACCCAGCTCACCGTCCGGGTGAGGGAGGCGGAGACGGCCGCCCGCGCACACGAAGAGGCCAAGGCTCGCGCGGAGCGGGAGCGCGATGCCGAGAGAGGCACGGCGGAGCGGGAGGCCCGAGCCTCGGCCGCGGCGTTGGAGCGGCTCGAGCTCGAGTGCAAGGCGCGTGAGGAGGTCGGGGCCAGGCTGCTGGAGGCACAGGGCCAGCTCCAGCAGGAGCGCGAGGCGCTGGCGGCGGAGCGGACGCGGCTTTAGCAGGAGCGCAAGGCGCGCGAGGCCGCGCAGTCCCAGCTCGCGGAGGCGGCGGCCCGGGCAGAGCAAAAGGCCCAGGAGGCCGAACAGCTGGGCCGCGCGCTTTGAGAGAAGGAGGGTGCGCTGGCTACCGCAGAGGGCCTGCTCCAGCAAGAGCGCACGGCGCTTACCGAGGCCAGGGCCTTGGTAGACGGTACGGCTTTACGCTTTCCTGGCTTTCTTGGCTGTTTCTGTGTTGGAGTTCGTCTTGACGTGCTCGAGCCTTGTCAGGGCTGCGGAGGGCCGAGGCCGAGAAGGCGGACGAGGTGGTGGCTGTTCAAGCCGCCCACTCCGAGGCTCAGGGGGAGCTCGAGATGCTGAGGGCTGCCGCCGACGCCGCATGTCGGGACATCCAGTGCGTCGACATCCCGTCGGGGTTGCAGTCGGGGTCGTCGTTGCTCAGCCGCCTGCGGTCTTTGAGAGGCTGCGTGACGGAGCGCCTCGAGAACGCTCTTCACCTTGGTGTGAAGAAGGCACTCGGCGTGGTGTCGACGCATTATGACATCGACCTCGCGGTGGTGGCGCACGGCTACTTCATCGACGCAGACCTGGATGACGACGCCGATGACGGCGCCGAGGACGCCGCCACGGCGCTTGCCGCCAAGTTCGGGCGCGAGCTTTTCCCTGGAGAGGATGAAGATGCGTGCGCGGATATCGAGCCTGAGGTCGCGGCTGCCACCGAAGCCGAGGTTGATCCTGAGGCCGACGCCGTAGCGTCCCTTGAGGAGGCCATTGCCTCGGTGCGCCGTGATGATGATGGTCCTGGGGCCCTCGCGTCGGTTCCTTCGACCGTCGCCGCCGAGGCCACCGCGCCCCCGCAGGAAGGTGGAGCCTGAAAGGTTCAGGCTTAGTACCTAGATGTATCTTAGTTTTTAGGAGACTAGCTCTGTACATAAACTAAGATCGAATGTCGATTGTGCGTTTCGAACTTGTTCGATTGTTCTATTGTGCTACTCTTGGCTTGGAGAGATTTTGGCCGGGTATTTCGAACTTGCGAGTAATTAAGGCGTGGAGTGGAGAGGGAGATGCCGTATCCCTTCGAGGGCGTAGACGGTCTCACGGCTCAGCCGGCTCCAGCTTTAGTTAGCTCGCGTCCCGCATCTTTCTAGGCGCCTCGAGTTTTAGCACAATTATTTTTGAAAATTGGGACGATTAAGGGGGTAAACCCCCCCGCAGCCCCCGAGGGGGGCTTGGCTTTATTGAGAATAGAACCAAGTCCCCCTTGTTCGCGTTGTTAGTCGCAATGTTTCCATGTTTTTCGCAAACTTTTCATCGTTGTTGACTAAGAACATGAAGTATTTACAAGAAATACTGAGAGTTTTAAGGATAGAAGCGACGTAGTTGTTGGATGTTCCAGGCGTTGGTGAAGACCTCGCCCTTCTCGTTCGCCACCTTGTAAGTGCCAGGCTTGAGGACTTTGGCGATGATGAATGGTCCTTCCCATGGCGGAGTGAGCTTGTGGCGCCCTCGACTGTCCTGGCGCAACCTCAGCACCAGGTCTCCCTCGTGGAGGTCTCGACGCCGCACCTTCTGAGCTTGGTATCGCCGGAGCGATTGTTGGTAGCGCGCCGAGTGAAGCAACGCTACGTCGCGAGCCTCATCCACCTGGTCCAGCGAATTCTCGCGGTTCCGCTGGTTTTGGTCTTCTTGGTAGGCCTTGAGCCTCAGAGACCCGTACTCCAGGTCTGTTGGGAGGACGGCTTCGGCGCCGTAGACGAGGAAGAACGGGCTGAAGCCTGTGGCCCTGCTTGGGGTTGTCCTGAGACTCCAGATCACTGATGGCAGCTCGGCAACCCATTTCCGGCCAAACTTGTTCAGCTTGTTGAAGATTCTTGGCTTCAGGCCTTGTAGTATCATGCCGTTGGCACGCTCTACTTGGCCGTTCGTTTGCGGATGTGCCACGGCTGACCAATCGACGCGAATGTGATGGTCGTCGCAGAACTTCAAGAACTTCTTGCCGGTAAACTGGGTGCCGTTGTCGGTGATGATCGAGTTGGGTACCCCGAATCGGTGGATGATGTCGGTGAAAAACAATATGGCCTGCTCAGATCTGATGCTGGTGATGGCCCGGACCTCGATCCACTTTGAGAACTTGTCGATGGCCACCAACAAGTGGGTGAAGCCCCCGGGCGCTGGGCGGAAAGGCCCCACGAGATCCAACCCCCAGACCGCGAAAGGCCATGTTACGGGGATGGTCTGCAGGGCGTGCGCCGGGAGGTGCGTCTTTCGCGCGTAGAATTGGCACCCTTCGCAGGTGCGCACGACTTCGTTCGCGTCGGATACGGCGGTAGGCAAGTAAAAGCCTTGCCGGAATGCGTTACCCACGAGGGTACGCGGCGCTGCATGGTGTCCGTACGCCCCGGCGTGGATGTCGCGGATCAACTGCCTTCCCTCGGGGATGGGGATGCATCGCTGCAGGATCCCCGAGGCGCTGCGCTTGTACAGCTCGCCGCCGATCGAGACAAAGGTCTTGGCCCTTCTGGCGATGCGGCGCCCCTCGGTTCGGTCCGAGGGCAGTTCCCCGCGGTCGATCCACGTGAGGTACGGACCGCGCCAGTCTTGTGGTCTCGCGTCCACGTCGATTTCCATGGCCTCGGCTGAAGAAATTTCAGCGTCGAGGGCTTTGAGCCCCTCTTTCGAGGGGTCCTCTTCGATGGGCTCGATCCCCGCAGCCCCCGAGGGTGTCCTGTGGGCTCCGGCCTTCGGTTCAAAGTTGACGGAGGGTTGGTCCAGGTCGCGGGCGAAGACGTTCGGGGGAACGGTGATTCGCTCTGACGCGATCTTGGCCAGCTGATCCGCTTCCTCGTTGTATTTGTGCACAATATGGTTCAGCTCGAGGCCATAGAATTTGTCCTCGAGGCGGCGAACCTCGTTACAATACGCCTCCATCTTTTCGTCGCGGCAGCTTGCGTTCTTCATCACTTGGTCGATGACCAACCGAGAATCTCCCCTGACATCGAGGCGTTTGACGCCGAGGTCGATGGCGATGCGGAGCCCGGCGAGGAGGGCTTCGTATTCCGCCATGTTGTTCGACGCCGGGAAGTGCAAGCGAACCACGTACCGGATGTGTTCTCCGAGGGGTGAGACGAAGAGGAGGCCCGCGCCTGCCCCAGTTTTCATCACCGACCCGTCGAAGTACATGGTCCAGCATTCGGCTTGGATCTGTGGCGGTGGAAGTTGGACGTCGGTCCACTCAGTGACGAAATCCGCTAAGGTTTGCGACTTTATTGCCTTTCGCGGCGCGTAGGAGAGAGTTTCCCCTACGAGCTCCATCGACCACTTCGCTATTCTACCCGAGACGTCCGGGTTGCGGACTATCTCCCCCAAAGGGAAAGATGAGACCACGATGACCGGATGGGCCTCGAAGTAGTGTCGCAGCTTTCGTCGCGCGAGCACTACAGCGTAGATTAGCTTCTGGATCTTTGGATACCGCATCTTAGTTTCGGTCAGCACCTCGCTGACGTAGTACACCGGCCTCTGGACCGGCAGAGCGTGGCCCTCCTCTGTTCTTTCCACTACGATGGCGGCGCTGACAACTTGCGTTGTCGCGGCCACGTATAGGTAGAGGGGCTCGCCGTTCTGCGGCGGCGTGAGGATCGGTGCGTGTGCGAGTGACACTTTTAGCCCGTCGAGGGCTTTTTGGGCTTCGGGGGTCCATGAAAAGCGTTCGTGCTTTTTTAGGAGCCGGTACAAAGGTAAGCCCTTTTCACCAAGTCGAGAGATGAAACGGCTGAGAGCTGCGAGGCAGCCCAGTACCCTCTGCACCCCCTTGAGGTCCCGAATTGGCCCTATTCGTTCCAGGGCCGAGACTTTTTCGGGGTTGGGTTCGATGCCTCGTTGGGAGACGATGAAACCCAATAGCATGCCTCGCGGCACCCCGAATACGCATTTTTCCGGATTCAATTTTACCCCGTTCGCCCGGAGGCAACCGAATGCGATTTGCAAATCGTTGACCAGATCGTCCGCCTTTCTGGTTTTCACAACGATGTCGTCAACATATGCCTCAACGGTCCGCCCGATGTGGCTTCCAAAAACGTGTTGCATACATCGCTGGTATGTAGCTCCAGCGTTTCGGAGGCCGAACGGCATAGTGACGTAGCAAAACATGCTAAACGGGGTGATAAAAGAAGTCGCGAGCTGGTCGGACTCTTTCATCTTGATCTGATGATAACCGGAATAAGCATCGAGAAAGCATAGCAATTCACACCCAGCGGTGGAGTCTATTATTTGATCTATTCTAGGCAAGGGAAACGGAACCTTAGGGCATGCTTTGTTTAAACCGGTATAATCTACGCACATGCGCCATTTTCCGTTTTTCTTTTTAACTAGAACAGGATTAGCAAGCCAGGTCGGGTGAAATACCTCTTTGATGAATCCGGCTTGCAGGAGCTTGTGCACCTCTTCCCCGATGGCGCGACGCTTTTCCTCGTCGAACCGCCGCAATCGCTGCACCACCGGCTTGGAGTGAGGCTGGATGTCGAGGGTGTGCTCGGCGACCTCCCTCGGAATCCCCGGCATGTCCGAGGGTCTCCACGCGAAGATGTCGGCGTTGGCGCGGAGGAAGTCGACGAGCACTGCTTCCTATTTGGGGTCGAGGGTGGTGCTGACCCTCAACGCCTTGCCTTCGGGGGCACTGGAGTCGAGGGGCACCGCCTTGGTGTGCTCGGCAGCCTCGAAGGTGCCTGCGTGCCTTTTGGCGGAGTCGACGGCCTCGTTCGCCATCTTCTCCAGGTCCGCCACCAGGGTCTCGCTGTAGGCGAGCGCTTCCGCGCCGTCGACGCACTCGACGTCATACGCGTAAGCATGCTCGTACGACGATCCCACGGTGATGACGCCCTTTGGCCCCGGCATCTTCATCTTGAGGAAGGCGTAGTTGGGGACCGCTATGAACTTGGCGTAGCACGGACGCCCGAGGATGGCGTGGTACGCTCCTGGGAACCCCACCACCTCGAAGGTGAGGGTCTCCCTTCGAAAGTTGTCGGGAGTGCCGAAGCAAACGGGCAGGTCGATCTGCCCGAGGGGTTGGACGCGTTTTCCCGGCGCGATGTCGTGGAACGGCGCCCTGCTTGGCCTCAGCTGGTTCGTGCCGATGCCCATGAGCTCTAAGGTGTGGACGTATAGGATGTTGGGGCTGCTGCCCCCGTCCATCAGCACCTTGGAGAATCGTGTGTTGCCGATGATGGGGTTGACGACAAGCGGATATCGCCCCGGATTCGGGACATAGTCCGGGTGGTCTTTGCGGCCAAAGGAGATGGTCTCGTCCGACCAGGCGAGGTAGGTCGGCGTCGCGGGGTGAACGGAGAAGACCTCTCGATGTTCACGCCTTTGCTCTCGGGACGTCGCGTTCGCCGTGCCCCCCCCCCCCCACGATGAAGAAGACATTCTCCACATGGGGGAACTCGTCGTTGCCGCCATCACCCGTATCCTTCTTCGGGCCATCCTCCTTCGCGGAGGTGCGCCTGAAGTAACCCTTGATCATCCCACACTGTTCGAGGGTGTGGGTGACAGGGCCCTTATGGTACGGGCATGGCTTCTTCAGCATTTCGTCGAACAGGCCTCCCCCCTGAGGGGGGCCTCGAGGGCCTTTGCGGCCTTGCTCGACCATCAGGGCGTCGTCAGAGTCCTCGCCCTGCTGCTGCTGCTGCGCGGCTTGCCGAGGCTTCTTGCCCTTACCGCCTCGTTTCTGCTTTTTTGCCTTTGCCTTGGGTTTGCTGCCCTCCGCGGGCAGGTCCTCCGCGTGCTTCCCCTTGGTCTTGCCGTCGAAGATTGCCCCGACAGCCTCCTCTTCAGAGGCGAAGTTGGTGGCGATGTCGAACAGAGCGTTGACGCTGGTGGGATGGTTTCGCCCCAGCTCGCGCACCAACTCTCGACAGGTCGTGCCTTCGAGGAAGGCGTGGATGATTTCGGAGTCACCCACGCTCGGTAGCTCGGTGCAGCGCTTGGAGAAGCGGCGGATGAAGTCTCTCAGTGGTTCGTCGGCCGCTTGCCGGCACCCGCGCAGGTCCCAGGAGTTTCCGGGGCGCACGTACGTGCCCTGGAAGTTACCCACGAACATCTTGACCAGGTCGTCCCAGTCGTGGATCTGGTTCGCGGGTAGGTGCTCGAGCCATGTCCGCGCCGAGTCCGCGAGATGAAGCGGAAGGTTGCGAATGATCATGGCGTCGTCGGTGGCCCCGCCCAACTGGCAAGCCAGGCGGTAGTCGTTGAGCCACGTCTCGGGTTTCGTCTCGCCCGAGTACTTGGCGATGGTAGTCGGCTGACGAAAGCGCGGCGGGATGGCGGCCGAACGGATCTTCCGGCTGAACACAGGGGTTCCCGGGGGTTCCGGCGTCGGGCTTTTGTCCTCCTCGCTGTCATAGCGACCCCCTCGTCGGGGGTGCCTACTGCGAGGAGGCGCCGCGTCCTGCCTCTTCTTGTTCAGGACGTTGCGCGCGTCGCCGTCGTCAATGGTGCCTCGCGTGTCCACGAGCCGGTCCTTCGCGGACCTCCTCGTTTCGCGGTCGCCAGTCACGAGCGCCCTTCCGTCGTTCGTTGGACGGTGAGGCGTCCATGCGCCCCTGGGTGGGGTATGGATGGATTGTTCCTTATCCCACTTGCTTCCTCCGGCTCTCGAACTGGCCTGGTGGCGCATGCGGGAGGCAGAACTTTCCGCTTGTTGAACGGCCGCTTCCTCGACAAGGGCCTGCACCTAGCGCCGCATGCTGCGTGCTTCTGGTGTCGATGGTTCGGGCATGGCCCGAATCAGGGTTGCTGCGGCGACGAGCTTCTGGCTTGCTCGTGGCAGCATGGCAGGGCTGCCGTCGTCGCCGTCACCCATCATGCGCGCTTGAGCGATACGCCCGACAGCTCGCGCGCGTTCGCCATGGCAGGGCTGGCTTCCAGAGCTGCGCGCAGCTCCCGTACCTGCTGGCGCTCCTGTTGGAGCTTGGTTTCCAGCTCTTACACCTGCGCGAGCTGTGCCTGCGCGAGTGCGGCTTCGCCCGCTGGCTCGGCGGGCGCTGGTGGCGGTTCGTCGTGTCCGGCCCCGTCGCGCGTTTCTTCGTCCTCTCCCACGGACTCTACTTCGCCGTCGAGGACGAAGCATTCCCGCGTGGGGTCGTATTCCCCTTCGCTGGAATCGTCGGAGCAGGTGAGGCAGAATTCCACGACGGCCTGGAAGGAGGAAAGGCCTTCGCGGTCGCGCAACCCGGAGTAGTCCAGGTCCGGGTGCTCCTGGCCGCGCACACTTTCCCCGTCATCCGACTCGGGCTGGGACTCGCCGGGCAAGGAAATGTTGATGTCGCGGATCGAACCCAGCTGGCGACCCGGCGAATCCTCGTGCGCGCTCAGGCTGGCGCTGATTGCCGCGGAGTAACTTGCGGCCGCGTTGCTCATTCCGAGCGGGACTGGTGCCAACCTGGCCACATTTTCCCGGCGTGCTCCCTCCGCGGGAGCCGCCGGCGGGGGTGCGCTTCCCTGTAATGCGGTGGCGGGCTGGAGCCACAGGTGCGCGTCCCAATCAGGGAGGACGGCGCGCGGGGCAACGCGCTGTTTCGCGCGAATCTGCAGTTCGCGCAGTCTTTGTCGTCTCCTGAGGTTGGGTGGCGTTGGCGGCGCCGGGGTAGTAGCCATTATGCCGGGTGCCCTGGACGCGAGCCGCATGAGGAGGCCCTCACCGGTCGCTTCGAACTCCAGGCTCCCAAACATGACCCGGTACCCGCGCGGAAGCGGGCCGGGGGACCCCGGAGCGGATCGTGGCGACATGGCCTTGGCGTGGCCTGCCGTCAAGGGAACTGATCGGGTGTGGTTGATCACAGCGCAACCCCCTACCTGGCGCGCCACTTTCGGTGCTGGGATCGGTCGACCAATCCCCAGCGCCACACAGAATGCGCCGTGTCCCGTCCCCTGACGGTTGATGCAAGAGCTAGCACAATGAGACAAGGATTTATCCTGGTTCCGACCGTGAGGTCGTACGTCTAGCAGGGTGCGCTCGGGGCGCTGCACTATCTTGCACCGGAGAGCTTGCAGTGGGGGGCTACAAGCAAGGTGGGAGAGGAGAAGGAGTCTCCAAGTCCCTTGAAAAACGGGTGTGATTGGGGCGAATGTCAGTATCGTGTGAGGCGGTGTGTGTGATTTGGTGTCCGTCTGTCGTCCTCCTCCCCCCTTCCCCGCGTCGCTCCCTTCCTCCTTTTATAGGTCAAGGAGAGGAAGGAGGGGAAGGAGTTTACAAGTACAAGCATGATGTGTGCTACAGGGATACGCGCTGGAGAGCATGGCGTCGGGCGTGCGATCGTCCTTGACCCTGGCAGGAGATTTATGGCGAGTCCCGGCTTCGGCGGGTGTCGTGGCCATCCCTGTGCTTGTTCCGGAATGGTTTCGAGGGGAGTCGTTGCCGCGATCCGTGCCCAGCTGCCCGTTGCCGGTTGATTCGAGGGCGGGGCAGGTGAAGAAGGACGGGAGTTGGCAGCACAGGGGTTGGCATGGTGGTTGCTGTCGACCACAGTGCGTGGCGTGCCCGGCTCATCAGGGGATGGCCGAGAGTTGGTGGATTTGACCCAACGTTCGTCATCACCAGGCCGCGCCTGATCGGAGTCTGTACTCGGTTGCTGTTCAAATATTCGTTCGAGGGCTCCTCACGCCCGTTCGAGGGGCGCCCTGGGAAAAAAGGACGGGAGCGGGTGGAATAGTGCGGCGGAACGACGCCTCCAAGTCCGCACAGGGCCTTGCGCAGTGCCGCGTACGTCTGCACAGCGGCGGCAAGGACGTACAGTGACCGGAGCAGGTGAAACAGAGAGCTCTGCGGTGTCAGCGGCGCGACGTGGGGGAAAGATTGCCCTTTGCCTTTGGCGCCCGCCTGATGGGGCGGGCATTAAATGCCGTTGTCGGGCGGGGTGCTGGCGCGCGCCGCGTTGAGTAGAGGGGAGCCCTCGAGCGAGGCGGAGTTGTCTTGCCCGCTCGAGGGAGTGTGCAGCCCTCGAGCGAGGCGGAGTCGGTTTGCCTGCTTGAGGGGGCACGCGACCCTCGAGCGAGGCGGAGACGGAGGTCGCCACCTGGGTCCCTTTGTCAGGCGAGTTCGGGTGGTCGTTTTGGGCCGTGAGTTGTATTGGGCCGCGTTGCCTTGATGGCCCTTCCGGGCTGCCGGCGATTCGGCCTTTCGTGGTTAATGTTTTTTGAGGGTAATTACCCCGATGATTAGGAGACCCCCTGGGTTTGTCCCCGACAGCGCCCATAGACTAAAAACTCATGACCTGCACAACTCCAAAGTCCATAAACGTACATGATGAGAGTAATTGGACCTAATTCGAATTGGCCTTGTAAACGATTACTCCCTCCGTACCAGAAAGAATTCAACGTACAAGAGAGAATTCAACTCTCGCATTCGGAGAAGTCAAACAATTTTAAGTTTGATCAAATTTATATAAAATAATACTAACATTTGTTATACAAAATAAGTATCATTAGATTAATTATGGAATATATTTTATACTAAATTTATTTAAAGGGCAAATTTGCTCTAGGACACCATAGAAATTTAGTGTTTGCTGGCACACATCGTTAAATGTTATATTTGGTGATGGACATTGCTCCTTTGTGTTTATTTGCTGCTGGACAATGAGGTAAATAAAATATTAATTTCCTATTTTAGAGAGAGAGAAAGAGCATGAAAACTCTATTTTGCCCTTATTACGTTAGGCTCCACAAGTTGATCTTGCGCTCTGTTAACTAAGTAAAACCACACGCATAGCCAAATTAATTGCTTAATGCATACGACAGCGCTACCACCATAATTTAGAAAAAGCAAAAAATTAAAAAGTCTTACCAATCACTTGTTCATTCACAAACGGTATCGAACGAGCTTTCTCAGTAGGGTTAGCAAATTGCATATGGAAGAACAGTAGCAAAGAATCCTTCAGTCCACATCGCAACAACAAAAATTGTCAGCAAATTTTATTTACAAAACTAATCCACGAAATGCTGAATGTTGACCATGAACTTTGCTGTTAAAACGTTTGTGTGATATACCAGCATCAACGTAGCACGCAACGAAGACGAGACATGGAAAAAAATTTGATTTGTGGACCCCACTTTAACAAGGGCAACATAGACTTTTCATACTCTTTTTTCTCATTTCTAGCAATAAATGAATATTTTATTCTCTTCTATGTCCCTCAGCAAATATACATAAATGAGCGGTGTCCAACAACAAATTCAGTGTTGAATGATGTCCACCAGCAAATATCACGTTTATATGGTGTTCTAGAGCAAAATTTCCATTATTTAAAGCTATAAATGTTAGCAAATTTTTGTACAAATTTGGTTAAACCTGAATTTCTTTGACTTCTCAGTGTGTCAGAGTTATATTCTTTGCTGGACGGAGGGGTAGGCTCGATGAAAATGTTGAATCCGTGTGCGTCGAAAAAAACTCTTTGATTAGGCCATGTTTTTTTTACGAAGCCCCCGAGACTTCGAAATGGATGCGTTCTGGATGGGTAAACTCACCAGAGGAACAATTCCGGCAGGCCTCTCGAAGAACCCAACGGGCAGCAGTTACTTGAGTTACTCGGTCGTGGCCTCGTGGCCACCACACCTCACGTCCTCCCGCCATCCGCAATCGGCTCCGTCCCCCCGCAACGGTCACTTCTTCCCCTCGGCGTCGGCGCCCTCCAAGTCTCCAACCTCCCATCCTCCTCTCGTCTCCTCCGCGGTAAGGGTTCCGCCGCGTCTCCCGTCGCGCCCCACCCATGGCCGCGCCCGTGGCCACCTCGCTGGTCCCGGGCGTCTCCCTCCGGCAGGCCGCTCGCCCCACCGCCGCCTCTCCCCGCGGCCTGGACCTCGTCTCCCTCCCTGGCCGCCGCCCACGCCACCTCCGTCTCCGCCGCTCACCGTCGCCGGCGGGGACTGCCGCCGCGAGCTCCCCATCGGTGCCCTCTTCTTCTCCGGATCCAGGGTCAGGCATCGGCGAGGTCCTCGGTGGCGTCGAAGTCTACTCGGCGGCAACCGGCGAGCCCGTCCTGTTCAGGGACCTCTGGGACCAGAACGAGGTGGAGATGCTCATCGTATTCGAGCTTGGTCTATTCGTTGCAAGGATGCTTGTACTAGGATGATTCTTGTAGTTATGTTTGAGTCCGAATTACTTGGTAAATCTTGGCAAACTAGAAGGCCTCAGTGAAATGGGGCGATTTATTGATGGCACAGAATCTGCCCTTTTGCAGACTGAAAAAACTAAAGGCCTTTTTACTCAATTTATTATTCAGTGGCACTAGGAGAACTTGGCATGAATTTGGTGTTACATGTACATGGCTTACCGAGTGCTTGGTTATCTATGCAGGGAGTGGCTGTTGTTGCTCTGCTAAGGCATTTTGGGTGTCCTTGCTGGTGAGGGAGGAAGCTTAATTGTATCTGCATTAGCTGGTATAACTTTGATGTTGTTTCTTCAAATTCTTTCTTTGGGCTAACTGTCAGCTCTGCTTTGCCCCCATGTAGCTGGGAGTTGGCCTCTGTTTTGAGGGACACAAAGGAGAGATTTGATTCAGCTGGAGTCAAACTGATTGCTGTTGGTGTTGGCACTCCAGCTAAAGCCCGTATTCTTGCTGAGCGCGTATGTATATGCCTCATTTTGTAGCCTACCTAGATTTAAATCTTGAGCAAGCTCGGATGAACTATTTGTCTACATGTATGGCATATGTATGATTACACTGTCTTTTTCGCCATTTAGGCCTCATAGTGTTCTATATAAGTGGAACAAGGTACTTTTTTTTTGACTTGATAGATAACAAATTTCTAAAACAAAAGAGAGGAACATGCTCATCTGCTTTATTTGGTGTACTAGCATCCTGCAAAAAGTTTCCATCCCTTGATGACTTTCTCTATAATTTATTTGATACAGTTGCCCTTTCCGCTGGAATACCTCTATGCAGATCCTGAACGGAAGGTAGTAATCTGGCTCTCACCTATTTATGACTTACAAACCTATTGGTGTTGACATAACGTATGCTATAGCTGAAACATACCTCTATCCACATCATATTATGATTTAACTGTTGAGTTAACTGATTTCTTGTATAGGCATCTAGCCAACCTATAAATTTCTCCTCACCGTTTATTTACAAGGGTTTCTTTGCCGTTTTGTTGTCTATAACTTTTGATTTCACTAATAGGATCTGCCCCATAAAAAGTGTAACTTTATTTTGAGACAAACATTTTATTTCCATTATGCCCAATCAGATATTCAGATGAAATTTGAATGTGAAAGACGAATGCATTTTTTGTCGGGTCAGTAAATGGAGAAATATTGTTGGCAGTTTATTTACAAACTGACTTCCTTCTAATCTTTTATAGCTGCAGAATGTGATTTCTTTAATCATAAAGCACATTCTTATAAAATTCTCTGTAACTGTAAGCATACCATAATAAACGACCTTTGGGCTGATGAGATTCTTCTAACCATATGATGCATCTCTATTCTCCTTATTTACCATGGATATACCTCCGAAGACACCTATGTGTTAGGTGTGGAATGAGCTAGATGCCTGGATGCACGTACATACTGTATTTGCTATGTTAGGATCAATGATCTAACAATCAGAAATTTCATTATGTCAAAAGCTTTCTTTCTTCTTTTCCTGATTGCACAACTCCAATTTAACCTTTTCAGGCATATGATATCTTGGGTCTATATTTTGGTATTGGCCGCACATTCTTCAACCCAGCCAGTGTAAGCATCAATTGTGTAGCAAACTAGCAATGATTTTTTCACCTGCAGTTGTTTTGTTATGAGATATGTAATGCATAATCTTAAACATTCGAACATATTTTTTCAAGGTGAAAGTGTTTTCACGGTTTGACTCTCTTAAGGACGCCGTGAAGAATTATACAATCGAAGCCACCCCAGATGATAGAGAAGGTGTTCTACAACAGGTTAGATTATTTTCCCGACACTTAAAACGGCTTGTGCAACCATAAGTTGAACTTGCCTTTGCAATTTAACATAGAATCTTGATCCATGGAATTGCTTGTTTCATATGTGTTTTAGGGAGGAATGTTTGTGTTCAAAGGTAAAGAACTGTTGTATGCAAGGAAAGATGAGGGCACAGGTGACCATGCACCTTTGGATGATGTGCTCAACATTTGCTGCAAAGTTCCAGTGGCCTGATGGTACTACAGCTCAGTAGGTCCAATTACTGTCCATCTGACCATCTTAATACATATCACTTTGAGGTTTCTTTGTTAGCAGTTCTTATTGCAGCCTTGTTACAAAAGGGGAGTAAGAATATACTTCTACATGTATTTTGTTTCATCCGTTATCTTTTGGCATCAACAGATCATTTGCTTTGTTCACAAGCTGCTTACGGTTCTATATGTTCGGCATTCTAAGTTACTTCTGTACAGTCCATCAATTTCCATCTGATATACCAACGTGCCAAGCTTTGTATAGTAGTATAGGTCGATATGCTTGGTATAATTGGATATCTTGACGGTTGTCAATTGTGAACTGTGCATTGTAAGTATGCAAGTTGCTGTTTAATAATTTTTGAGGATATGCTGCACATCTGGAGATACCATTGGTAAATTTTAAAGGAAAGTTTGAAGTCTCTTTCTCTCAAATCAAAGGTTGGGCCTTCTAGAAATCTTGAAAACATAAAATCCATATGACCTTTGGTTCCGTTCCTTCACTGACAGTCCTGATATATACGTTAATCATTCTAGCCAGGGGGGCACAGGCCCCTGCCCACCCCTTTCTCTGCACTCAGTCAAGGTCGGGTCGATCAGCTCGAAAGCTTTTTCTTACTTCCATAGCTGCCATACATGTAGAAATGAACACACGTCAAAAATCATGTTAAAGTAAAAACGTTTCATCGTGTTCTTGAACTGCTCCAAGCCCTGTCCGGAACACAAAGACATCAGCTCAGCTCACCTTGTAGACTGTTGCGAAGCAGCTCCGGTTCTCATCCAATCATCCAAAAAGTTACCCGTTGTGTTCGCACTTCTTGTACATATTAATTTCTCAAGAAAACTGCCACTATCATATCTCACTACCGGAACGTACATGTATTGCTATGGTAAAATACTAATCACGTGAGTGTCTCTTGGAACTCAAAGATTTTTTTTTTAATTTCTACTAGCAGTATTCTTATCGCGTCAAAAGATATCAACATGTTTCCTAGAGAACCAAATAATTTTTGACTGAATATATTTTCTTTTTCTTGTACTCAAGTGCTTATTACATCTCTTATTTTTTTTAAAAAAGCAAGGCAATTCTTGGAGACGAGTATAATTGCAATTTCATTCTACCACAGAACATGACTACGTCTCTAATTTCGAGATCTAATCCGAGTCGGTGTGACGTGCTCAGCATGCACATTTGGATGATGCTCTACATTTGCTGCAAAGTTCCACTAGCCTGATGGCACTTCCGATTCCTGTAAATCTTAACACGGATCACTTTGAGCTTTCTTTATTAGCGATTTATTTTCGAAGTCTGGTTGCAAAAGGAAAGTAAGAATATGCTTCTAACATGCATGTTGTACGTTCCATCCGTTATCTTTGCGCATCAACAGATCCTTTGCTTTGTTCACGAGCTGCACACAGCGGCACACGTGTCTGTATGTTCTGCCTTTCCTGCATGGCAATTGTCGCATAACCTCATTCTAAGTTACTTCTGTACAGTCAAAAAGCACTTTCGATACGTGTTCTTTATTCCTGAAGTTCCAAGAGTGCCCGCTGCAAGAGTGACTTCGATCTCCATCAATGTGCATCTGATATATATAACAATGTGCCAAACTTCACGTATGGTATATACTCCATCCGTCCCGTAAAAAATGCAATCCTCACTTTCCGAGAAGTCGAACCATTTCAACTTTGACCAAGTTTATACAAAATAGTACTAATATTTATGTCTTCAAATCGATTTAGTATGAAAATATAATCTGTGATTAATCTAATGATACTTATTTTGTATCATAAATGTTAGTAACTTCTTATATAAATTTAGTCAAACTTGAAATGGTTTGACTTCTCAAAAAATGAAGATTGCATTCTTTACGGGACGGAGGGAGTAGGTCGAGATGCTTGGTTTACTTCGATACAGTAACAGGGATGGATTGTGAATTTTTTAGCTCAAGTAGCCAAGTAGCTTCTCCGAAAAGAAAGGTAGGCAAGTAGCTGTTTTATAGTTCTTGATTGAGGTACGATGCGCATCCGGATAGTATCCAGTCGGTAAGATTTGGAGGCAAAGCTCGAAGTCTTTGGCTCTTTCTTCGAAATGGAAGTTTAGCACTTCCAGAAATCTTGGAGACATAAAATCCATGAGATCTTTCGTGCCGTTCAAAACCTGGATATGCGGTATCAGCACTATTCAGGAAATCTGCTCGAGTTTCATTAACCCAAGATAACGTATTTCCTTATTCAGATTCTGACTGGAGCTATAAGGTTGGTTTTATCACTATGTTGTGTACTTGGGTGTGTTTAGATCCGCGAAAAGTTTGGTGAAAAAGTTCCATCAGATACTGTAGCGCATTGTAGCACTTTTCGTTTGTTCGTGGTAATTGTTGTCCTGTCATAACCTAGCTAGGCTCAAAAGATTTGTCTCGTCGTGTACAATGTAATTAGTTTTTTTATCTAACTACGTTTAGTGTTCTGTGCATGCGTCATTTGTTATATTTAATGTTTCGATGTGACGTCGATGTAATGAAAAGTTTAGAATTTCGAGGGAACTAAACACACCCCTTGTGTTTAACTGTGTTTGTTGATACAACAATTTGAAGTGGATAAAATTTCCTGCGAATGTCATAAATTCCTACGGAATCCAAGCAGGAAATGGTACAGCCTATGCAGTGCTAGTTTGCTGTATCTCCCAGTCTCCCCTCCTCAAAAGTCAAAACATTCAATATACTCCCTACTTACCAATAAATCTGATTGAAATCTAAAAACATTCTCTCGTAGCGTCTCCAAGAGATTAGCTAAGAAAGACTAGTCAAATTTACTGATTTAGCTACTCTCAAAAATCGATTTGACTACCAAATAGCATAGTAATCCAACAGATTCTATAAACATGGCTAGTGAGGTAGACTAGCTAAAAATAACTAGCGAATGAGGTGGGATGGAGAGCCACTAAATGTCATTTACAGAGTTTGTTGGAAACGTTTTTTCTCTAACAATAGCTAAATATAACTTTAGAAAACGATTTGACTAGTCTCTTAGAGATGCTCTTATTTAGAAGATAATGAAAAACTGCTTTTAAAAGCCTAGCCTAGGTCTGGCTTCCCCGGGCTGGAACTTGTATTTGAAAAGCCTACCGCTGAAGCTCGTCGCCGTCGAAGGCCAAGAAAAATAAGGAGAAATCCGATCTGGGTCAAAAGATCGCAAATCCGCCATCAACGAACAATGAAAACAACATCAACATGGCCACCAACCAAGTTTTCCATGCGACGAGGCACCTGGTTTCCTTGCTCATTTCGTGTGAGTGTGACCGTCGTCTCCGCATCCAACGGTTGCCCCGGGCCCGCCGCGGCCGCCTCCCTCGTCCACACCATCGTTGGCTTGGCTCGTTCGTCGCGTCGCCTCCTGCTCCCCGATTTTAACACCACCGCAAAGCAAAATTTAGACCACCCAAATCGCAGGCGCAAATCCCACCCCATCCCTCCGTCGTCCCCACCGGCGCCAGCTCCAGCGCCACCGCTCACCCGCGAGAGAGGCCGCGCGCCCGCGACGATGCTGATCGTGAGCCAGGCCGCCAACGGCTCCCTCTCGGCGCGGCGGCTACCGCCCAAGCCGCCGGGCCCCGCCACGCCCAACCCCTACCCGCTCTTCGCCAACCCGCGCCTCCCGCGCCGCCGCCTCGCGCTCTCCGGCGCCGGCGCCGACCAAGCCCCCCGCCGCGCCGCGCCGACCCCGGCCGCCGCGGGCGAGGGACCCTCCGGCTCCTCCGCCGCCACCGAGGACCCCGTCCTCGTCCGCGTCGCCGATGGCGGCGTGCCCCTCGAGGGCGTCATCCAGATAGAGAAGCCCGGGGACGCCGGCGCCGAGTCCAAGCTCGTCTCCTACGCGTACGTACCTTATCGTTACCGTGTCGTCCGCGCCATTCCCATTCCCCCGTTGGTTCGGCCCGGTTGGATGATTCCTGCTCCGTGTTTGTTCGCAGGAAGTTGGGGCTTCTGGCCGGCGGGGACGTGCTCTGCCTGCTGCTGTTCTCCGCGATTGGGAGGTTCAGCCACGGGCTGCCCGTGCTCGACGCGGAGACGTTCAAGACGGCCGACCCCTTCATTGCTGGTTAGGAAAATCTGGAAATGGCGTTACCATTTCGTGGTTGCTCTTCATCTGGTGGGCGAATGGATGGGTGCTCATGGATTTGGGCCTTGTGCAGGGTGGCTGCTCAGCGCCTACCTCCTTGGTGGATTTGGCGATGATGCAAAAGGGCGCAATGGCGCGGGAAGTGCTGTTATCACTGCCGCTAAATCATGGGCTGTTGGGATACCGGTAATTATCGTTTATCAGTTCTGCTGTTTAAATCGTGAGCCATGAAATGTGACCTTAATGCTTGCCATTTTGTTAGCCACTGTCAACAATTTTTGATGTTTCTGTAACTTGTGATCTATATGAGCCTTTTCACCCACCTACCGAGAACCATTCTCTTATTACCAGTCATTGTTGCCTATTGATTGCATGAGACCTGGCTGAGTCAGTTCGGTTCGCATCAGCCTTTCAACTGTACATGAGTACCATGCCTATATGGACCAAATACATTACAAACTACATTTTATTAAACATCTATTATGGTGATCCAATTTTGTTTGTTCGGGTATTGTAGGTGCTGTCTGCCTGTCTGGTTCCCTCATTTGTTACCACTCAACAACGGAGGGCACCGCTTAGTTTTCACCACCTGTCAGTCTTCCATGAGGGATAGGCAAATAAGCTTTCGACGTGCTTGAGTGCCTTGTCAATTTGGTTTTGTTGGTGTTACTTAACATCTCAACCTTGCTAAGCAAATCTAGATATTCTTTTTGGTTGAACAAGTGATCCAAAGTTCCAAATAGACCATTGACCAGTCTTCCAGGCTACACAATTGGGTGATCTACTCTTGTAAGAGAGATTTTTCTACCACGATTACTTGATCAGACAGAAGATCCAATCTGTTACCCAATCAGAGGTTGTTTAACTTGAGTAGTGTCGAACCACATATAGTATTGTTAAATTACAATGAACCTACAGCTACAAAGTGATTTGAATGACAATGCGAGCTATGCTCTCAAGGTGTTCTTGCAGAAAAGTTATGGTGATCAACTGCCATACTTTTCTGAAAGCTGAGAGCAGTGCATTTTTACTTAATGTTCTGAACTTAAATATTTCCATGCTTTAATATCTAATAATAATGTGTTTGCTGATAGTTAATGTCTGATGCTGATTCCGATTATCTCTCTTCTGTTAGCTGGGACTTGCCATCCGGGCAGTGACATCTGGTCATATTCCACCAACTCCTTTTATCTTGGTAACCATGGGAAGTACAGGGGTCTTGTTAACTGCTTGGCGTGCCCTGGTTTCTCAAATCCTTTCAACTGGACAAAAGCAGCAGGATGATGTCTACAGGCGTGGAAGTCCTTTCGAGCTTTTTGAGGTCAGTGATTTCATGAACTGAAAAAGCTCTCTCAAAATTTTACTATTACAATATTGTGAGCCTGCTGTTGGAGTACACCTGCTATGGAACACTAAGTATGGGCGTCATTGGCATATGGATGTGTAGTTTAGACTGATGGTATCTAGTTTTGTTTCTGAAGAAATTTCAGTCCCTTACTAATTGCTGTGATGTAACTAGATATAGTTTCAGACAAAATGGCGACTCGCAATATATGCAATTGCATACAGTTAATAAGGTTTATATGTTCTCATTATATAAAAAATACATTGTCACGTAAAACAATTTTTGGTTTTTCTTTCATGAACATAACATGCTACTTTTCTTGTCTGTATTACGGTATTGTTCTCATTATATAAAAAATACATTGTCATGTAAAACAATTTTTGGTTTTTCTTTCATGAACATAACATGCTACTTTTGTTGTCTGTATTACGGTATTAGTCATCTTTGCAACATAACTAGGAGGAGCTCTTAACTGAATAATGTTATCAAAACTGAATTGTAGTCCTTATTAAGGGGAGATAACTGTTTGTGCAGAAGCTCAACTTTGGCACAATGTAGTGAGATAAAAACTGCATGATATTGTTTATTCTTAACGAAACAAGTTCATATATAACATGCAAAAGCTTTATGTTTCTTTGTTCCTGTCATAATCAGTGTTCTTGAATTCCTACGACCTGCTTCTCATTTCACTGCTGTGTTCGTGCAGTTACTCACATCACTGGTCCGGAGGTGGTGACTCTGCTCTTCTGAAGGCTGAAGCCATGATTGCCGCCCACCACCAGGTTCAACTACCTGCGTGTAAGTACAATTTTGAAGGTGAAAAGAGGAGACTAAAATCTAGTTTGGAGCATATGCCGACAAGATCACACCCGCAACGCTGTGCTAAATATCTTATTCATAAGATGTACCTGATCAATCACTTGTAAAATTATAATCTGTAGCTTGACCCATCCTAATCAATAAACGTTGCCTCTTGTTCCGGCATCACAGAGCTCATATATATATAGTACATGATTTTACTACACTGCCAGATTGTTCCCACTTGTTCATATGATTCCAGGGGCAGAAGTGCCCGAACATGTTTCAGGTGTCGTTTGGATCCATGTGCTAAAGTTTAGAGCTTTAAATAAGTAATAATTAGACGTATTAAACATAAATTAATTGTAAAACTAATTGCATAAGTCATATCTATTTCGCGAGACGAACCTAACAAGTCTAATTAAGCTATAATTAACACATAATTATCATACGTTTACTGTAGCATTACATTGTCTAATTATAGTGTAATTAGGCTTAATAGATTCGTCTCGCAAATTAGTCCTTGTTTTTGTAATTTTTTAATTAATCTATATTTAATACTCATAATTAACGTGTTTATATCCGATGTGACGGGGCTAAAGTTTAGCCTCAGGGAAACAAACGGGCCCTTAGTTGCTTGTTCAGCTCCACAGGAAGTGTGGACTCAAAAAATTGAGGGGAGAACTCTGCAGTGGGGAGAAACTGAGGAAGCCTTTCGAATCAGGACCCACACAGTAAAGCTCCAAGCCCAGCATGCCCAGCTGCCGCCAAGTGTCCGTCTCCCCCAGGCACTTGGATAAGACGAGGCCCCTCACCCTGGTCTCAACTCCGTCGTCGCCACCTCCGACCGTCGCATTCTTCACGAGTCCTCCATCCCAGCGCACACCTTCTCAAACCTTCTAGAACTCCCGCCTTCCTTCCTCCTCCCCTCCATTTCAAACCTTTTAAGCTCTCCCATGGCGCCTGACGCCCTCATCTCCTCAGATCTCGTAGCAAAACATTAGAACAAGCACACGTGTTACAAGCTCCACAGCTCGTCGCCAATGGCGTCTGCTTCTCTCTTGTGCAGCAGCATCAGCGGTTCTACCAGCAGAAGCGCCGCCGCGCCAAGGGCGATCTGGATCCCTCTCTTCTCCAAGTCCCAGTACAGACCACCCCTCCGGCCAATCAGGAGTAGCTCAGTACTTAGGCGATCGGTGCAGCAGGAGCAGGAGGAGAGGGCGGACCCGGCCTCCTCCTCCATCGCCGTAGCCTCCGGCGAGCGGCAGCAGGAGGAGCCGGCGGCGTCGCATCACGCCGGCGGAGAGAACGGCGCGACGACGGCGTCGGGCCATGACGGAGGAGCGGCAGAGGGAGGCCGAGGAGAAGGCGGCGACGGCGGCCAGGCGAAGAGGAGCACGGACGAGCAACAGGAGGTGGACTGGAAGTCCGACGAGGAGTTCAAGAGGTTCATGGGCAACCCCTCCATCGAGGCCGCCATCAAGCTGGAGAAGAAGCGGGCCGACCGCAAGCTCCGCGAGCTGGACCGCGAGCCCGACGCCAACCCCGTCGCCGGCCTGCTCCGCGGCCTGGCCAAGGACCAGCTGGCCCGCGAGAAGCAGAGGCTGGAGCTGGCCGAGCAAACCTTCAAGGCTCTCGACCTCAACAAGGTACTGTAACAATTGGCATCCTGACGAACTCGCTCTGCTTGTTTTATTTGGATTTATTATCATCAGTCAGGTGAGAAGAAGATGTGATGATCATGTTGTGATTGGTGCGTGGTGCAGCTCAAGAGCTGTTTCGGGTACGACACGTTCTTCGCGGTGGACGTGCGGAGGTTCGGCGACGGCGGGATCTTCATTGGCAACCTGCGGAGGCCGGTGGAGGAGGTGCGGCCAAAGCTGGAGAAGAAGATCGCCGAGGCCGCCGGGACGGAGGTCACGCTGTGGTTCATGGAGGAGAAGAACGACGACGTCACCAAGCAGGTCTGCATGGTCCAGCCCAAGGCCGAGATCGACCTCCAGCTCGAGATCACCAAGCTGAGCACGACGTGGGGCTACCTCAGCGCCGTCGCGCTGGCGGTCACCACGTTCGGGACGGTCGCCCTCATGAGCGGCTTCTTCCTCAAGCCCGGCGCCACCTTCGACGACTACGTCTCCGACGTGCTCCCTCTGTTCGGCGGATTCCTCACCATCATCGGCGTGTCTGAGGTACCGTGCTGCCGCATAATCTATTAATCTCCGGTCACTTCCATGACCATGCTGATTATGTGTTTGCCACGGCTGTCGCACGTGCTAATGATCGACACAAAATGGCAGATCGCGACGAGGCTGACAGCGGCGAAGTACGGCGTGAAGCTGAGCCCGTCGTTCCTGGTGCCGTCGAACTGGACGGGGTGCCTCGGCGTGATGAACAACTACGAGTCGCTGCTGCCCAACAAGAAGGCCCTCTTCGACATCCCGGTGGCGCGCACGGCCAGCGCGTACATCACCTCTGTCCTGCTGGCCGTCTCCGCGTTCATCGCCGACGGCAGCTTCAACGGCGGCGAGAACGCCCTGTGAGTAGCCATCCTTTTCTTCTGTCCTTCGTTAATTAACAAACAATTTGATCGGGGGGCAGAGACAGAGACCTGACGCTGATGACTCGATCTGAAACTTGACTACTGCAGGTTCGTGCGGCCTGAGTTCTTCTACAACAACCCGCTGCTGTCGTTCGTGCAGGTGGTGATCGGGCCGTACGCCGACGAGCTCGGCAACGTGCTGCCCAACGCGGTGGAGGGCGTGGGCGTGCCCGTGGACCCGCTGGCCTTCGCGGGGCTCCTGGGCATCGTGGTCACGTCGCTGAACCTGCTGCCCATCGGGCGGCTGGAGGGAGGGCGCGTCGCGCAGGCGCTGTTCGGGCGCGGCACGGCGGCGCTGCTGTCCTTCGCCACCTCCGTCCTGCTCGGCGCCGGCGCCATCAGCGGCAGCGTGCTGTGCCTGGCGTGGGGCCTCTTCGCCACCTTTTTCCGCGGCGGCGAGGAGATCCCGGCGCAGGACGAGATCACGCCGCTCGGGAACGACCGCCTCGCGTGGGGGTTCGTGCTCGCCGTCGTCTGCCTCCTCACGCTCTTCCCCAACGGCGGCGGCACCTACTCCACATCCTTCCTCGGGGACCCCTTCTTCAGGGGCGGCATCTAGGCGCCTGCGCCGTCGCACGGGATGGCAGCGTAGGAAGAACTTGATCGGACAAGTAGTAGAACTAGAAGGTTCCTGTGTAGCGTGTGGGTGTGTACATACGGCCGTAGCCAGTCTACTAACCACTATAGTCTCCAATTCTACAAAATCAAACTTTTTTTCTTGATAAAGCATCAAATCCTTTTTGTTTCTTGATACAATTGACGCAAGTACGGATGATAGTGCAAGGGGACAACGTCAACGTGGCCTTATGTATGTGTGGGGATTTCAAATGTTTTTTTTAGATTCACGTATGAAAGTCCATGTCATCACTCTGGTATACACAAAAGAAGGGGATGAAGATGGGCAAAAGGCGCCCGGTAGAAGTACGCCAGCGCTGAACGTTAGCGTAAATGAGTGGGTGCGTTATGTAATGTGTATGGTTGGTGGGCCCTGCGTGGCTAGTGTGCATCGAAGCTACTTCAGCCCGTGCTGTATCATTTTATCAATTCACAAATCACAGTTCAGCATCTGAACTTGGGATTTTGGTGCAGCGCCAGCTCCAACCGAGATCCACTGTATCCTTGTCTGAATTCCACTGTATCCTTGTCTGAATTCCCTGTGCTTGCTCACAGTTCCAACCGGATCTCGCCGGTGAGCTATGGGTAGAGTTCAATTTCAAGTGAACTTTGTTTTTATCAGTACGGCAGTTCAATCTCGACCGGAATAAGTATAAAAAAAATCAACAGGAAATAACACGAAATTAGCACGGAATCGACGGCAGTTCAATACATTTGTGGTTGGTAGGACGGGCTGAAATGGAGCGGCTCCATCCTAATTTTTGTAGGGTTTAGTTCATAGACGTGAGGAACGAGGACATCCCGAGCTAAAAATATTCTCCAAATATGCTGTATTGGCTGGTCCTCGTTTTCCGGTGGAATGCAGCCATCCCTTTCCACCGTTTACTCATTTCTTTCCTGCGCAGGCTCCGTTTCTCTCATCTCTCTCGCACGCGCATGAATCGGAAGTACGGAGTAGATCGCAACGCCAAGTGGTGGCGCCCAACACGAGCTGACCTTGACGGCCGAGCCCTCTGCCACCGTGGGGTCTGGCAGCGCGGCGAGCCTGCTAGCAGCTACGCAAGCGAGCATCCGCGACCGGCCGCGGCGCGAGCCTGCAGCAAAAGCGGACTGAGGATGCGGAGGAAGGGAAGCTCGATCCGGTTGCTTCCCGGCCGCTCGGGCGCCTCAGATGCCCCCATGGTCGGAAGATTCTTGGGAGACGGGGCTGGAGATGCTGAATAGCGGAAGAAGAGGAAGGGATGAACGGTTTGACTGACAGATGGGTCCCGTAGTAACGATGGTAACGGATGATTCAACACCCATCTCGAACCAAACAAAAAAAAAAGAACCGCTCTATCCATATAACCAAACACATCCTAAAATGCACTGCTGGATGATGCTGTCCGCTGGCGGGCTTCAAAGACGTCATTAATGGACCCGGCCGGTTACACAAAGCAGACGAACTGGGCTGGACCTTTCCTGGCTAAGCCAGGCCCGGATATATATATTACAGCAGCCTCCACGGAATGTACGGCCCACTGAATTCTTTCAGAAAGTATGCATATTGCAGATCCATTTCACAGCTCTTCATAAACTCTGCTTTGATAAAGCATCGAAGAAGCAGTTTGGAGTATTATTTGTTTGTTAGTACCACGGAGGACGTTAGAATACTCTTTGTGGTCCTAAGTAACACGAGAGTTTCCATAATTTAACGCCATTGTTCAGGAGCAGGTTACAATCAGCATCATGAAGCGCAGAGATACATGGGTACATCTACCGGTGAGCATATTTTAATGGACTCCAACCTCATGCATTTGTTTGGGAATTGGTTACATGGTGTAGGATAAACGTGAGGACCCATACTTTGGTAGGGCAAATGCTATGCGAGTCTATTGGGCTATACACTGAACACAACAGCTATAGAGGTCTTCGTCAGTTATGGGTGGATGTTTATACATGGGTGCTTTTCTTAATGATCTGTTACCTCTCATGATATCGTTTTGCTATTCTTAGCAAAGGTTAAATAGCCAAGGGCTAATAGTGCAACTTGATGGTTACTGTGCAAATACAATAATTTTATATTATTCCTGATGTTATTCTCGTATATAATGTAGTGGCCAAAAGTTTTTTTTTAAAAAAAATGAGCAGGAGCGCTGCTGATGCATTTAAGAAGAAAGCAAGTTCAGGATAGTTCCTATGACATAATGGACAAACTCAAACGAAGATAGCAAAAGATATAATGATGCTCTATCCTAAATCCGGGGATCCACACGCCCACCGGCGCAATTAACTTCTTGGATCACCTGAATAACTTGTCCTGGCATGAGGGTCTTGACTACGAAAACATGATGTCTGCTGTTGATTTTGCTCCCCCTCCGCTGTGAAAGGTGCCAATGTTCTGATCCACTACTCTGTTTTCTTCTTCGTCGTCAGGCACTTGGATGTTGTTGCCTGCCCAATTCTAGACCAAGAACCATACCTCCTTTGCATAGCTGCAGTAGAAACAAAGATGACCCGTCGTTCCTGGTTCCTGGCCACTAAGTGGATAGATCAGTGTACATCATGGTCAATTTCATGAAGCGAGCTTGTCGGCAGGTAACAAATAAGAACTTGTTTGCATGCGCTCGCAAAATGGAACTTCCATCTAGTTTCCTTTAAGCTGAGCAAGAAGTGGCCAAAGTCGCATATCAGAATTTCCGTAATATCCCTAACATCATATATTTCCGTAACGGAGGGAGTATCGAGAACAGGCTGCGTACATGTTCATGTTGGGTAGAGTAAAAGAGTGGCATCAATTAACCCGGCCTCATCCTGTGCTTACTAAACCCGACCAGATGATTGCCTTCCTAATCTAATAGCGAGTGTGAGATCTCAGGCCTAGCACTCTATTTCTCATGCATGGCAAGAAGGGTCTCCATCATGGGCAGCATGCATGCATGCATTGAGCCGCACCGCACTTTCCACTCCTGCAATCTCACTTGATGATCGAGCGCGAGCTGAGAGCGCACCGGGCCATCGATCGGTCTCGAAGAGGCGGCGATCATGACGCCCCCCGCGTGCGGTGCCGTATCATACACTTCACCCGTATGGTTAGCACCCTTAATTGAGAGTACTTAGCAGTGTGGTCAATCACTAATGTCTCACCCCGTCCACTGGAAAGAGGGACAATCAGCTCTCCTCAAGAGATACGGTCAATGAGTTTGCCATTCGCTGTTTGGAGCTGGAAGGCCTTGGAATTGGATGACTATTCTTAGGCCCTGTTTGTTAGGAGCTTGAGCTTTCTATATGAAAGTTTATATTTCCCGGACTGAAAACTGCTAGTATGTCGTCTCAAAGAAAGTTGTTGTTGGAGAAGCGAAAGTTCTGCAACAGAGACCGCAAAGCAAAACTACAGAAACAACCATGACGGACTCTTTGAATCTCATGAAAATGAATAAACAATAATCAAAGTTCTAACCGAAGACAATTCTTGATGATCTTAAGAAACCTAGCCGTATTCATGATTAGGCTATCTCCAACGAGTGACCCAAAAGGAGACTCAAATTGGGTATCCTCTCTCTTCGTGACCCATTTGCAGAAATGATTCTCTTCTGGGTCTTCTGTTGGAGAAATAGTTTATGGGTCACGGATATTTTTACTGTACGCAACCTAAAGTGGTAAATAGATCTCCAATTTTGGTCTCCATTGTTGGAGACAGTCTTAGGCTACGTTTGGATCCTAGGGACTAAAGTTTAGTCCATCAAATATATGATAATTAGAAGCATTAAGTATAAACTAATTATATAAGTCATGTCTACCCCGCGAGACGAACCTAAAGCTTAATTAACCTATAATTAGTACATAATTATCGCATGATTACTCTAGCATTACATTGTCTAATAGATCCGTATCTAAAATAGTCCTAGCTTATGTAATACGTTTTTAAAGTAATCTATATTTAATACTTTTAAATAGTAAAATCAGATTCGATGTGACGCACTAAAACTCCATAAACCAAACAGGCCTTACAACCAAAATAGATGTTTGCATCGCTGATTGGCCCCCCACTGATACATAGGAGCACAGATACATGTTCGTAATATAATATAAAAATCTCATAGGTATTTATAAAGCATAGTAGCATGTAGGAGCACTGAAAAATCCTCTGGATCTTTGAGTAGACTGTTGGAACAAGAGATTGATTTAAAAATCAGCCTGTGAGCTCTGCGTAGTACAAGCATGATGTCACTAAGCCTAGTACAAGCGTGAACTAGACCATGGCCTGGTTTAGATCCCAAATTCTACCCTCAAAGTTCACTATGCAAAAAAAGATTTCCATCACATCAAAATGTCATAGCATGTATGGAGTACTAAATATAGATGAAATCAAAAACTAATTACACAGTTTTGTTGTACTCTACGAGACGAACATTTTGAGCCTAATTAATCAATTTTTGAACTTTTTTTATACATAGAAATGAAATGCTACAGTGCGCCTCGGTTTTCCAACTCTCAAATTTGGGGTGCCAAGTTGGTATCTAAACAAGGCCCATGACTACTTTGCTCTGGCCCTGAATCCTGATTCTTTTGCTCTTCCAACTTTGACAGAGCTCCCGGACTATTCTCTGGGAATCTAGGAGGAGCTCTGTCCAAACAGTTTTTCAGAGAAAAGTGATTCTCTGCTGAGTGATTCTCTGAAATGAACTAGAAGGCTGAGAGCTGAAAAAAGTAGTTTCTTCTAATTCTGTGAAGTGATCATCTATCCTAATTTTGAAAGTTTATGATAGAGAATAAACAGAATCACTTTCACCCACAAAATCACTTCTCTCAGAGAACCAGCTCCCATAGATAATCATAATCAGATGGAGCTCTACCAAATATGCCCTTATTTGACCTAATCTGTTCAGATTGGTAGAGAAATTATTGTAGTTTCAAACTCAATTCAACACTGACTAATCCACCCAGCGAAACAAGCATTTCGATTTTTTCTTCTTGTAATATAAAAAACAAGCAATTCCAGAAAAATAAGTAGATACCAAATTGAGGAAAAAGAAGTTCAGTGCAAGGTTGCATCACCCTCTGGTCCTTTGCAAGAACAACAAAGGAACATGCTAACAGTAACAGCTAATGCTTCTAATATTAAAATCAGGCAATTTGGACTGAAGTATTGCATTAAGTATATATGCCTGCTTACATTAGTGCAAAGCAAGCATGTAAACAGCCAATCACACCAACACATAATACAAGTCCCAGATTCTCTCGTTGGGTTGTGCCTAATGTACATACTCCGGCTCATTTACTACCCCCCCCCCCCCCCAAAAAAAAAAAATCTGCCTGATGTATTGAAATCTGTTGTGTGTGTGACATGGAGAGTGATCAAACTTTTAGAGCTGTGTGTGATTTGATTGATGCTGAAGTCATTCCATCACCATGTACTAGTTGTTTTTTTTGGTTCTATAAAGAAAGATGGAAAAGAGAGAAAGATCTTGTGGAGATGGAGACACCTAAGCAAGCAAGCAAGCAGCAGGATGCCTTACAGTGCATGCTTTGACCATATCCCACAAATCCAGCTAGTGTCCTGCAATTTCAGACTGTAGAGGACAAGAAGGTGAAAAGATTACAAGATTCCTTATGTTTTTGCTCACCTTCTCCCTCTCTCTCTTTCTCTCTCTCTATCCTTCTTTCTTTTTCCTTGGTTGTCTAGAGAGAGGATGGCTGTAGGTAAGCTGGCAGGGGTGAGGAAAAAAGACCAGGCCAAATTTGGTCTAAAGATGTCACTTCGCCATAAAAACGTCACTTTAGCATTTCGTTTGTATTTGTGAAAAATTGTCCAAACATTGATTAATTATGCTCAAAATATTCGTCTCGCAAAGTACAACAAAACCGTGTAATTAATTTTTGATTTTATCTATACTTAGTACTCATGCATATGTCGACATTTTGATGTGATGAGAATCTTCTTTTTGCATAATGGAATTTTGGGTGGAATTTGTGATCTAAACAAGGGCCAAGTGTACAAATAGATGGCAGCATGTCAGTTAGAAAGAAAGATATGGCTCATTCAAAGCTTGGTGTGGAAGAGAAGCACCCCTACCCTTATAAACAAAGCCATCATAATTTACTCTTTGTAAAGTAGTACTAGTAACAGTACTGCTGTGCCACACCTACAAGTTAAAGCCTAAAAAATAAATTTCATATTTGTGCAATTTTTTCCAAACGAACGTCGAGACTTTGCTGCTTCGTCTGGCTTATCAGCACCAACGAGCCGTATTTTTCTCTCACAACGAATCATCATTACCCAACTATTATCAGACAGACAACGGTATTTTTCTCTCACTACAAATCCGCACCAGCCACCAGCCAGCCGAACAGGTTAGTTGTTTAAAATCAACTGGCCTTGCTACTTGGTCAAAAACCATTTTATTTCAATTCAAACTTGCAGCTATGTACTATCAATCGTATACTCAATAAAATATCAACCTAGAAAACAATATACAATTTTCATAGTACGGTCCACAGTCCAACTGGGGCCCACAGGACATTGAGGGCATGCAAGGCTGGGCAGGTGAGAATTATACACTATTTTTTTTACTCCCTACTTTATTTTCTCCTTACTACAGCTAATCTTTGTGTACTAAAGTAAAGCAAGCAGTAAACTACTCCTAATAGTACACTAGCCTGCTGTTACCTTTGATTAGGTGTTGTTAGCTTACGCTAAGGTTTTGGAAATATTGGAGAGAGAGAGAGAGGGGCAGTTGCAATGGTTAACAACCCTTTGCCAGAGGGCAAGAAGGAATCATTTCACCTCAGTGGCAGGTAACAAACACCACTTAGCTGCAGGCTCCTTCTTGCCCTTTTGCTTCCGCCTCCTACCCTTAAAATCTTTCACCACCCCCTCCCCTCGCGGTCAAATTTGCGATCCATACTTGGGGAGGGCCAAGAAACCGAGCTCGCTCTCTCCAATGCCCAACAGCGCCAGGTAATTCTGCCAAACGGATAAAAGAAAGATCATTCGGCGGTTCTTGAGTTCTTGAAATGAAATTATTTCAACACATTTGTCTCCGCTTTGCAGGTGAAATTGGTGGCCGGCCTCTGTGCGTTGAAGGGTTCATGTGATTCTGCGGTCAGGTAATTTTCAGGCAGTTATTGTCTTGAACATCCTAGCACCTGTTCCTTTCAAGATCTTTACACCACCTCATCACACGATGGAGTAGTCAAAGGTCGTTGCTTTCGTACCCCCTGCTCTTGGAAAGCTTCAGCACTGCCTTAGTTATTTCTTGCAGATCCTATTCCTGCTATCTACGCATTCAAATAGCCTCACGCCCTCGCCAGTTCAGCTTGAACTTCCAGCTTGCCCTCTTGCTCCCTTTCCTTCTGTGAGCTCTGGTGATGTGAAAGTATTTCTCCAAGCTTTCACATTTTTTGTTCTTTCCAAGATTATGAAGAATAGGCCGATCGATAATCCTCTGTGCAAGCGTCTTTTCTGTGTGCCCTGAAGATGCTACCCTGTGATTTTTACTGATCCAAATAGGTCCCCCAGTTTTAAATTTTGACTTCCCCTAAGTTTTAAATTCCCGACGGCATTATTAGGAGCTCTTTTAGCTTCTCAGAGGCAGCTGCCTAGCCATACTAAAGGAGACCAAACTGCTTGGTTAGTTCCAAGCTTGTTTGCGAGTTCTTCATCTGGTGAAACATGACTCTTTTCTTTAAAGCTCCATGGTACTAGTGTGGTACATGCCTGGTTCTTGAAGATTTGATAGGCTTTTCCTGTTTCCAATTAGCTTTGGGGTTTTGAGTCTTTTAGGAAGAGCAGGCTCTCCTCCCATCTCATTCACTTTGCTCCAAAAGACTCAGTTAGTGAGTGATGTTTGCTTAATGATGCGGTTATTTCTCCTGTGTCTCCTTTATGCCCTGGGCTTAAAGTTTCACTTTCTGGACTGTGTGCTTCTTTAGCCTGTGGCAGATTTGGTTTGTTCCCAAAGGCCATGGATGAAGCATAACTTCTCCAGCTGGAATACAGTTCCAGCAGGCCTTTGCCTGGACGGTGGATCGTTCTTTTGCCCTTCTTTTGATCTGTAGGTTGGGATAGTGTGGCTGCTCTTGAAGGAACCGGTTGCTTTTCATCTCTGATGATACTGTTTTCCCTCAAACCTCAAACAAACCATCAATATTTAGTCTTGTTTACAAGGTGCCTTTGTATTTATGTGTCCTTATGGGGCAATTTAGTGGTGGTTTTTTCATCCATTCTGTTCACCTTCTGTTTATTCTTGAACAGGGGTTTAAGGAACGTTTGTCTTTCTGGATAATTGGAGATGTACTCAGGCCAGCAATCTGATCAAGGTCGTAGTGTCAATAGTGGCAGAGAATTCTCCGAGGCAAATTGGAATTCTGTCACAATGCATCAGAAGATGGGCTATAACAGTGGACCGTATGGATTTGGACCTTACAGCATGGGTTTAGAAGAAAGACCAGGGTTGTATCAATCTTCATCTGGTTAGTTTTTTCTATCATGTTGTCAGGTAGGCCTTTCTGAATGTGACAATTCTGTAGCTAATGGAAACAATGATAATGCCCGCAGGTACATTCAGTCAGAACATCCAAATGAGTGATGAGCATAGTGGAGGTGTGAAGAAGAGGAAAGGAATGGATGACTGTGCTGCGTTGTTGCAAGTAAGATTTCTTGTTGACCTCACTTCCTATCTAATCTAGATATTAATTGTTTTTTTATGGTAATGACCATCTGTCTTGTAATTGTTGGCTACAGAATGCTGGTGATCAACAAACAGAAGGTTCGTCTCAGCCAGAAAGGAATTCAATGGAGGAGGGGAACAGAAAGATTTCGCCCAAAATACAAAGTAAGGAAGATTCTTCTGATGGTGATGGTACTAAAGAGGATTATGTTCATGTCCGGGCAAAGCGAGGCCAAGCCACTAACAGCCACAGCCTTGCAGAAAGAGTAAACTTCTCTCCTGTAACAAGGAACTACCAGTTCAGTTTGCTTTATTCTCTTTACCCACACTTGAAGTTGATGCAACTCTGCAGCTGAGGAGAAAAAAGATAAGTGAGAGAATGAAGCTTCTTCAAGATCTTGTTCCTGGATGCAGTAAGGTAACTTCTTTTTTGTTTGGTGCAAGCAACTTCCTGAAGACTCCTGTACTCCACACACTACAACTTTCTTTCTAACAGATCACTGGCAAGGCAGTCATGCTTGATGAGATTATCAACTATGTGCAGTCGTTGCAACGACAAGTTGAGGTAGTGTCAAGTGCATCTGTAGTTGAATTGCTTAGAGTTCGTGTGGCATCTTGTTAGAAATAATCCGATATTCTAATGCAATTTGGAACTTGCAGTTCTTGTCAATGAAACTTGCAACTGTCAACCCCGAGCTTGGCTTTGACATTGAGCAGATTCTATCCAAACAAGTAAATCCACTCACCCTATCTGCTGATCAGTATACACCTCTCTAGATGCCGTTTTACATATCCTTTGTTCAATGTAAAAATCCTGTTTGTAGATGATGCTTTCCCAAGACAGACATCTTGCTTTCTATGGAGCGGATCCAGGATCAAGCAGCCTTACTGCTCAGTTTAACCAAGGAATCATGCAGCCAGAAATGATGTGCAGCATTTCCAATCCTGTCGATGTTTTGCAGGGAACAATTCACGACGTCTCGACAATGAACCAGGTAAGTTTAGTCCATTTCATGACATGCAGATTCAGATACAGTGCCTGATTCTGGAGAGGTGATGGACTGTTATGAACCTTGAATCCAGATACCTGTAATGTGGGAAGGACTTCAGAACCTGCCTCAGATGAACTTCAACCCTGGTGTGGCAGCCGATAGCAGTGCCAACAACTCTGGTATATATATGACATGGTGTTTTTGTATCATATCTTATACAGCTCCACGTATCCATATACTAAATACCTGTAGTAATCCATTCAGCTTACAGAAATGTTCCTTCTGTGCTCAACAGGTTCCATGAAGATTGAACAGTGAACTGCACGTGTTGCTCCGAAATTGTTCTGTGAATCACGGAATCATCGTAAAGCGCTCACGGAATGAAGTTCCTTTGTATAGCTGGAGGCCTAACCATTCATTGCCAGTTTCTTTCTGTTGCTCCCATACTGTAAGCGTCGTTACGGTGTGGCATCTGAGGATCATGTACAGCTGGAGCTGAAGAAAATTTGATTCCACTGTAAATTTCTGTTGCGTTTTGGCCTGTGGAAATTTGGATGGAAACTGAGTATCATCCATGAACTACAGGGACAGAAGCTTGTTGGGACAAGTGCTGAATGCGGATGGGCCTAAACGTACTAAATGAGTACTAGTAGAATGAAGTCGTAGGGTGCAAAAATGCAGAGTTTGAAGCCAATTGTTTTGTCAGAAATTCCCAGAAACATGTACTGTATGCAAATGGTTTCATCATGCAATGGAAGGAGACTCATTATGTTACTTTTTTTGTTTGAAAATGCGTGATTATAATTTAAATGAAAACAGTAGATGGCTATGATATGATGTCTAAGCTTTAAAACAGTAAAAATGTCACGAGATCAAGAAGTGCAAACAGCTAGGTGTCTGAACAAACGGTGCTGCCACCTGTGTTTTTTTTTTCCATCAGATTTTCGAGGTTGATAAATGGGTAAATTTCTATTCGAAAAGAAAGTGAAGAGGTTTTCTGCACAAAAGCTCCGACTACATATTCGTAATCAGCACTTGATTGTAAAGTTTTTTTTTGAAAGACCCAATTGTAGAGTTCAAAAGCACTTGATTCTGCACAAATTGCTGACATAGAGATACATGGCCTAGGGCGTCAAGTTCAAAAGCTCACAGTTTAGACTCTGAGCTTGTCAGAGTACGCCCCTCTGAGCCTGTTACGTCACCAAATCGTCAAGTACGATTGCCCACACCACATCCTTCAAATCAAAAGGCTTGGCTACTCATTTACCAAAGGGGCCCCAAACATATCGTAAGAGTTGTACAAATGTTTCTCCTAACAAAATTGAGAAAGGCGCCTCCAAATATAACCATATGTAAGAAAGGGAAAACTTTAAGTTCACTGTTAAGGCTTGTGATATGAAACAAACCAAGAATTCCCATTGGGCGACAAACACTGTACCCTTCGCCGCTATGATGGGGGATTTCGCTAGTTCATCAAATCCTGTTACTTTGGTTAGAATCACTGTTAAGGTCCACTGAACGACGAATGGATTGAAGAAGAGTATTAAGCTTGAAGAAATTAGAAGTTACCATCAGGCAATAAACGAATTCTACAACCGTTGGCCGCTATAGTATTACAGTGAAATAAATTGCCATCCATAAACCTTGCCGTTGTTTGAACAACACCCATCACAAGATACTACACTTCTGTGGCGTAACAAGAAGTCAAGAAGCCTACAAAATTGAGCGAGCTTAGTAGTAAAACTCCTTGGAAGGCATCAGCTTTCTGCCTTCTTACTCTTCTTTCTTCTATCTGGTTCCCCCTCCCGGTCTTTCCTGCCTCGTCTCCGTGATTTTCCCTACCAACAAACAAGAAAATCAGAGCAGGAAAGAATAGCATAGAGACTTCCAATTATTTATGTTTCTCTAATCCCTAATAGGCTTGTAGTTTGTCTAGAGGAATGATGATGATACACAATCCCAGTCTGTACCATCTTGCAACCATGGCAAGAATATCTCATGATCAAACAGAAACAAGCCAGGAAGGGGGAAAAAATGGTTTCTGAAGGCACTACATGTATGTACCTCAGCAGAGAAAGTCCTAAGGGGGTCCCTGCTTTTGCCAGATCCTCCCTTGAATCCTTGTCGTTTCCGCCTCTGGGGCTTGTCGATACCCATAGCAGCCCTGGAAAGTTTGACAACATTGCTGGCTTCTTTTGTTTTCGGATCAATTAGGTAGTCAGGAACATCACGTAGATGTGCAGGAATCTCTTTGTTGCTTAGCAACTTATCGTGCTTGAGCAAATCTGAAAAGAAGAAAGACATCCAGAACCATCAGGTCAGACGGGTTAGTTTACTAACAACTATCCTGCACAGGGCTCGTGAATTTTACCAAGGTCTCTTGGATTCTCTTCAAAATGAGACTTCAACCTACAAGATAAAAATGATCAATGTTAGAAAAAAAATACTATGGGGGGCAGAAATGATTTAAATGAAGATGATCCTTTTTTTCATGAAACAGCAAAATGCACAATTTCATGTCTTTGATTTATTCATTATAGCAGCAAGAAAGCACTAATACTAGCTATTTCTTTTACTACAAAATCTTACTTCTCAGAATTGAGGATTTCATTTTTTATGTCTTGGCGACGTGCTTCCTGTATATCACGTGTTGTCACGCTCCTTGCAACATCCTGTAAGAGCAGCGTCAATTAATGTTAGCCACCCAAATTAGTATTGCTGTTTCAAGAGTACACAAACAAATTTAGCAACCTAGCTGTCTGTAAAAATTGTTAAAAACAACTTTTGCAAAGATGAACACCGTGTGCTAGAAGCTAGTGTAGCACCAACATGATTAAGATCTAGTCCAAAATGATTTCCTGCACCAACTATTCTGCTTATCTGCCTCATTACTACTTAATCAAGTAGCTTGGCTAAGCAAAAAGAAAAGGCACGCAATTCATTGGTCAGAAAATGAACTGCCTCACCACACCAGAAAGTGCCAATACTAACACAAATAGAGATACCTGAGCAAGATTTTTACATTCGTTTTTATATATATGCAATGCTTCGCTTAATAACAGGTATAGAGAAAAGGGACAAAGAAAGGACACTTGTCAAAAAATGATTAAAAAAATCCATTCAAGAGGAATGCAATAAAATTATATACTTCCAACAACTGGATAGTTCATTACTAACAGTTTAGCTCAGTAATCATAAAATAGTAGATTCCCACACGGCAACCATGCCTCACTCATACTAGCGCAACCTCACAAACAATTGTTCAATAGCTACTATATATTTAGCATCATGTTGAACAGATAGTAGGTGGAAATAGCAATATGGAATATGCTACGAAAGATTCAAGTATGCATAATCCACGATAGATATATTACTGACCTGAGCCCTATACCGTAGAGACTCAACAGCATCTTTGGTAAGTAATGGGAAAGGTGAAATGCAGCCTGCTTCTTTCTTTTCAAAATCTTGCAACATATGCTCAATCTCTTCAAAAGTACTATTCTCCTCTGGAGAAACCTGAAGAAACGATTAACAAAAGATTAAGGCATTAACAACAGAACATATAAGAACTTTACAACATGTTACTTATTTCTGATGATAATATATACTGTATGATTGAATCATGTAAAATTCTTACAAGCGATATGGATGCACCAGTCTTATTTGCTCTCCCTGTTCGCCCTATTCTGTGAACATACCCAGCAGGATCCGGTGGCATGTCAAAATTAACCACCTGAAAAAGGTTGAAGACAGAGGTCAACCCTGTATCTTCAGAGCTTCAGTTGTGAACTCCAATCTTCTGCTATACATCTTTCTAAAAGTAGAATCAGTGGTGTAATATATAAAGCGGAAGTTCAAATTAAATCCTTCTTTCCATTATTTTAGAGAGGAGCGTTGGTTGACAATTTATCAGTACATAAGATTCAGCATCTACTGCTCATTGCAAACATAAAATGATGCAAGGAACAATGTATAATAAAAATGCCATAGAAACAGAACACAGAAGCCCCAGCAGTTATCCTCGGCAAAGGCCTCAGCTACTGACTTAATCGCATGTAACCTAAGGCATGTAAAAAGCCGGTGATGCAGTTCCTCTCATGATTAAATAAAGATATTAACTTACTGTGAATACATTTTTGAAGTCAATTCCTCTGACAACTCCAAATTCAGCATCTAAAGTCTGTTGCAAATGTTTGCGGGACACCCTTGACTCTTTCTTGTTTTCCTTATCAGTTTGCTTCTCCTCCTTTGTTTTAGCGTCATCCGTTGCTATCAGATAATCAAATAACCTAGCATTGAATGCCTAAGAAATAAACAAACAATGTAAGTCATTTTCGGAGCTACCTGTGCAAGCTTCTAAAAGAAAATAACAAAAAAAAACTTAAATGATTGGAATACTGTTTAACTAGTAGCCTTCCATATCATTTCACTTCCCTAACCACTGGATTAGTATTACAACAATTTTTTCTTGGGTCTGTCAACAATAAGGGTCAAAAGACCGAAAAGGAGCACATGAAAGATATTGCTATTTAGGCTAGAAACATTAGAACTATAGTTAGAACAAATTAAAGTAGCAGAATTCTAGAGACAACAGACAAGTGACTTGTCATAAATCACAGCTAAAGAAATAACATACAAATGATTTGATATAAGCCATGGAAAAATGCTACCTCAATAATATGTAGTCGAGAATTTTGTGGCAACTCAGCATTCAACACTGCAGATCTTATCCCAAACTGTATAGAACATATCATAAGATTGTTATTATAATAATGAAGTGTATATGGAAAATAGAAACCACATAGAAGCAAACAGCGATGAACAATGTAATATTTCAGCAACAGCACCGATAATCATAGTGTAAGCAAAGTCTTCATAGCATTTCCCTAAAATGGCAGTACAAGATAAACTGGTATTACTCCTTTTGTGTTTTTTACAGACTTGCCTGAACCAGTATCCTACAGGTAGCTTAAGAAAAAAAATGAATTAATGAAACATCAAGAGACTCAACAACTGTATGCTCATTTTTAAAATTTCAAATACAAAAGGAACAGAGGGAGTGGTTAAGCGCAAGGTATGTCATAAGTTCAATTATTTGAGCGCATGAAGTTTGAATTGTCCAAACAGGAATTCCAACAATTAATTATTTTCTAGATTCTCTTTTGGTACCAAGCAAATTAGCATTCAAACTCACAGATTTAGATCACTAATCACATTCAATTTTAGGGTAAGACAGTGGTTCCATCTACCTTTTCCAAGAACAGTCGTAATCTGAACGCTGCATCAATAGAGTTGACAAATATGAGAACTTTCTTCTGAATAAGCTCGAACTTTAAGAGGGCAAGGATATGAAGCATCTTATCCTTAGCATCACATGAGATCTGTGGGCAAAAAAAGAAGAAATGTAATGATTGTGATGCAAAAATTGATACGCAAAAGGCCAAATAAATTCAGCTGAACAACTGCAAATAAAAATAAAATCATAAACTGCAAGCTCATAGATGTCAAATGATTAAGGCAGCAGAAGAGACTTGCCCAAAACTGTTGAACATTTTTGGGGATCACATCATCCTTCGCTCGACCAACCTCCGTCAGAGTTAGAATAAATGGGTTGTGCAGAAGTAGCTTCGTCAATTTGTCAACATCAGAGCTGCGACATGGTTCAATTTAGTACCAAAACAGATAAATGTAAGACAAATGGAAGCAGGTGCTCAAGTAAATCATACTACTAATAATATTCTCCTGTACTGAGGGACAATAATAGCATGGAGTCAACCTCTAATGCTTTGATATTAAATGCATGTTAATTGAACTACTAGTAGGGCCCCATCAAGAGAAGCAACAACACAAACAGGTCTAACAGCAATGATCCACTAAAGAGAATCAGCATGATAAAACTGTATACAGCCTAATATTCACAATTTAAAGTGCCAGGCCATCTGACTAAGTATTTATGAAATATGAGATGCATAGAACAATCCTAGGTAGTGGAAGCAAGAAGGAACATGGAACCTTGAAGTTGCAGACATCAGAATAGACTGACAGCTTCTTGGGATATGTGGGATGAGAGCTTTCAAGTCATCTTCACAGCGATAGGACAGAAGAAGGTCAGCCTGGGAACTAACCATTAATAGATTAGTAACTTCTTCAAAAGAAACTTGCCTGAACATTATAATTAATCAACAGAGGAAGTGCAGAATTCAATTTGTGATAATGTAAATCTAGCCTTGAATTTTACAAGGAACATTATGATTTGAAGAAGTCAAACTTCGTAACTTTAGACCAACAATTAATCACTTGATACGCATGTTTAGAGTATAAAAGTGGTATCAATAGATTCCTACTCCCTCCGCTCCAAATTATAGGTTCTTTTGGCTTTTCTAGGTACATAGATTTTGCTATGCACCTAGATATATGCTACGTCTAGATACATGGTACAAACTATCTAGAGAAGCCAAAGCAACGTATAATTTGCAACGGAGAGTATTTCATAGCGATTTAAGGTGCTGTCGATTTTGTAGCAATTGACAATACTGCATGTTGTAAGATAAACTAAAGGTCAATATATAGTTTCATCTACATCAGATCATAATGTGAAAGAGGATTTAGAACAACAAGTTCAACTCTGGGATTCGTGTTTACATTGGAGAACCCATAAAGTATTTAAACAAACAAAAATATGTACATAATTTTTTTTAAAAAAAAGACAAATGAAGTGCACCTCATCAAGAATCATCATTGAAAGAGATTCTTTGATTGATGGTCCACGCATGATGCCCTTTGATATGCATGTTGCAACACAAGCTGGAGTTGACACAAGAATATTAGGGGGACCAGACAATGCAACAGTCTGCAAATAACATAATTTTAGTTAGTTGTGCTTAGAGACACAATGAAAGAACACAAATACCAAGTAAAGAAAATATCAACTAAATGAGATAGAATTGTCTCACAATATCCTTATCCGACATGCTAGCAGTCACTTGCACAATCTTCAATTTGGAGGTACAGAATTCAAGGAGAGATGATGCCTCATTATAAACCTACAGCAAGCAAATATAGATATAATGACAATGTAGTTAGTTTCTTTTTAGCGGAAATGAAAAAAAAAGGAAAAGGAAGCTATTTATAACCGCATGCTATTAATCGCTAATGGCAATTGTGCGCTAAGGCAAAATATATCACAATCATGGATATAATAATCATAAGTTTGCACACTGCACTACGTCCAATTATAAACCAATGGACTACTATAAGCATATCTGACACTCAAATTAATCAGCAAAGCTCAGTGTACCCATTTCATTAAAATTCACATATAAATCAGGATGTCTCAAAGTGATATAAATTATTAAATTGCTATTGCTACAGATATAACATTTGTAACAATTAAACCCAAACAAAGTCATAAAACTATCTCAGCAAAAGAAAGGTTGGGGTCTGTCCACTACCTGCTGGCATAACTCTCGGGTAGGCACCAGGATGAAGGCATTTGGTGCAGGTTTTCGAATACGGCCTTCTGAGGACAGCTTCAATAGCTCGTGCAGCAGTGGGAGAAGGTAGGCAAATGTCTTTCCAGAGCCAGTCTTCGCCTTTGCGACAACATCCTTCCCTTCCTGGAACCACAGCATTTGGTTGTTGATGGGAGTCACAATTTACAGGAAACCAAAATTTTTGCACAGGATCTGGATAAGGGCTGGGCTGGAGTGTCACTGTGGTATGACGAATAGGCCACTACGAACAGGATCATTCTTGTGATGTGCTTGCCTAAAACTAAATTTAAATAGGACTGTCTTCAATGACAAACATCTAAAAGTTCGAGAAAATGCAGGCTATCCATGTAGCGCTGCAATTTGCATATTGCCATCAGAATTAAACTTCTTCCAAAAGTATAAAGGAGGCTGAACATCATTTCCCGTTAATTTCTTAACACACCCGACATGAGTACATGATCAAGCTACAACATACAGTAATCATTCACTAAACACTACCAGCCACGAGCCCTGAAGCCGATTGGATAACAGAGTATGAACATCTCAACTAAATTCGCACGAAACGAAAAATAGAGAATAAAAGCAAGAAATCGCGCACCAGGATGAGCGGGATGGCCTCCTGCTGTATCGGGGTGGCCTTCGCGATGCCCTTCTTCCTCAGAGCCCTCTTCAGTTGCTCGTCCAGGCCCAGCTCATCGAAGCTCACCTCCTTCTCTTCCTCCGCGTTCCCCTCCTCACCACCGCCGGCCCCAGCGTCCGGGCTCCCCTCCGCCCCGCCCGCACTTTCGACTTCCTGCCTGACCTCCTCCGCCTCCTCTTCCATCTCAGGAGAGGCCTTAACGCGGGGCATCGGGTTCAGTAAAATCGCCAAATTGTTTGAAAAACAAACTTCAGAGAAGCGCCTCTGGACGTCAGATGACTTGGAGGGTGGAAGGACGCTTGGCTTGCTGAGCCCCCGTCGCCGGCGGTGAGGTCTCCGATGATGAGGCACAGCAAGTTGTGGCGGCGGTTGAAGAAGAGAGGGAGCGCAGAGCGCACAAGAGCAGAAACCCTCGCCCTCAGTTTTGCCGTTTCCCGGATTTACCCCTGCATCTACGGCCCAGAAACGATGGACTCGAGGGTTTAGGGTTTAAGATTCCAAAACCAGAAATATAACCGGTTGTCCACAAAATCGGCCGGTTCAGCGGTTTCCGGGTTCGACGCCCCATTTCTCCTTCTCCTTCTTTCCTGCCAGGCGCCGGCACCCGGCCCGACCGCTGAGCCGACGATGGCCGAGACGGTGGACTTCGCGAGCAGAGGCACGGCGGAGTGGCGCGCGGCGCTGGCTGCTTACGACCGCCGGCTCGAAGCCCTGGACAAGCCCGACCTCGTGCCCGTGGATTCCTTCTACCGCCACGAACTCCCCGCCCTCCTGCGCGGCCGCGACCCGGCCCCCTTCCTCGCCAAGCCCGAGCTGGTTCGCCTCCTCCAGTGGAAGCTCTCCCGCGGCAAGTGGAGGTCGGTCCCCGCCGGTCTCGAACTCGTTCCTATCCTCTTCCTTCCTGCTGCTTTGCACTCGAAGTTTCGGAACATATGCCGTGGTCCGGTCCTTGTTCCTGAAATTTCTTCAGAAGTGTTACCACGGCGATTAATTTGGGCTGTTGTGGCCAGGCCGAGACTGATGGATTTCGTCAAGGGTTTGGACGACGCGGTGGTGGAATCGGCATCGCGCAAGGCGTTCGCGGCGCTGCCCGACCTCAGCAAGGCCATTACTGAGCTTACCGTGCTCAAGGGCGTCGGCCCAGCCACTGCGTCCGCCGTGCTCGCGGCCTACGCACCGGATGCCGCGCCGTTCATGTCTGACGAGGTGGGTTTCATTGCACAAAATGTTTTATACGTTTCTGCACTTCCACTTCTCTACGGGTTGACTGCAATGTAATGCTGTGGCCTGCCCTGTGACCTTGGATGGATCATGTGTAGGCGATGGTAGCAGCCTTGGGCAATGCAAAGGAGTACACGCTGAAGCAGTACCTTGCATTGGCTGATAAATTGCAGGCAAAAGCGAAGGTATGGCTTGTCCATTTGATATAACAAATGACAATGGTTGCATCTTCTGGTCATTTGAAGTATTTGGTGTGAGTGGGTTTGAGTTAGGTGCCATGTGGCAGCAAATTTGCAGCTGATTAATGTTTTCGTATAGTGATCATCACTAGAGTTTAGCCATAACGAAAAAAATCCTAGTCAATGTAGCGATATAGAACATTTCAGCAGGTTACCTTAACACGGTTAAGTTAGTGTGGAATATTATGCTTGGCGTGTTAACCCCTCTTGGTTTGGACAAACTGGAATAGTCGATCGTTCTCTTTAAGGCTTGGCGATTTGGGATTAAAAACTGGAGACTGTTGTAGAACATATGCTTCTACATTGTAGACTCTTACTAGAAAGGATCCCACTTTACCTGTATGGATAACAGCACCGTTCTGCAATTTAGCGACCCTTCTGCAAATGGTAACATCAAACAAATTGAGAGCGTTGGCTGATAAATTTTCAGGGCACGCGCTGACATAGCCTGGCAATTTTTTACTGGCTTGTTTATCTTTCTATTCTAGACTCCGATAGTCCAATTGACATACTAGGGCAATGGGTTTAAAGCATTTTATAGTTTGCAGGTTGAAAGCTTGCAACCTCTGCAGTGATGACTTCGGCCTATATAGCAATAGTTCAGTTAGGTTGTAGATGTCATTCCAAATGTAGATTGCAGACTCGTACCAATATCAGCTGAGCATTGAATAAAAAGTACAATTTGTATCTACACATATACAGTACTTGATTGCCATTTTGCTGATATTCCTGTTTGCCCTCAAGGAACTTAGCGCAGGAGGAGAACGTTTCACAACCTCAGATGTTGAGAGAGCACTATGGAGCTCCGCAATTGGGTCCAAGTCACCAGCTAGTGGTAACCCGAAGAGTGAATCAAAGACGCGTGGCAAGAGGAAACGATAATTCACACCGAGCTTTCCCAAGGCTAGAAAAATCTACTGAGTGCATGTCTTAGATTTTTAGATTAAGCATTTTAGTTTCTGTACTCTGCAGAATGGGGTATCTGATTGTCGCGTTTGGTTCCCAGCTGCGTGCTCTCGAGGACCACACACTACATTTTGTACATGCCCGCCATGGGCCATCACTGATGTGTGTGTTTTTCAAGATGACCTATGTACAAGCTGTTCACTAACTACAATTTGCAAGCAGTTTGATGCGATGTTGGCGTCTCATGAAGTGGTCCGCATATTGGATTCGGTGCTGCATACTCCCGTATCAGCTTATCACGCAGATAAGGGAAAGTGCAGGATCAATTCGCGTACCAAACCACCGGTAGATGGAGCAACCAGTAAGATGGATTGACGATGAATTAGAGTGTTTAATTAATTATTCTGTGCTTTAACCCAAAGAAAATGTTGAACAATTCGGATATGGAACCACATGGCAATTGGGTATCCACGAAAAGAACTATACTAGAATTATTGTACCAGATGGTTGGTTATTTATGATGAGATATTCAACGTATGGGGAAGGAGACGCAGAAGACAACATTGCAGTTGCAGAAGTGCTTTTCAAAGAGCCATACAATTCAAGTTCACTAGTCCGTTTTCGTTTGAATTTACAATAAGATGGCTGCATGTGGCATACCCAGGCATTGTATCTTGAGAGTGTGAAGATGGTCAGATGTACTAACATGATAACGCATCAGAGTCCCAACGTTCATGATGAACCAGTCGAATGACACAAGTGCAGTGGAAGACGCAAGTGCAGAAGCAGAAAGTTCAGCATAAACAGATAAGGGGAGCAACCTGTGCAACACTTATATCAGATCAGAATGACTACCTCTGGTTGCTTTTAAAACTCCGACTGATGCAACATTCTCCAGAGATATAAAATAACGGGATATATTACAGTTAACTCTCATAGAGGATCAGGCTTCACAGAAGCGACAGTGCTGGATATAACAGTGAATTACATGGAGCTTCAACTCTACTGCTTTATACATACTAGGTACTAATCCTCGTCACATTCAAGAATACTACCAATTAGGCACCTACTAAATCTGGAACAAACAACTCCACAATGACCACCCTGCTAATGGTGGTTACACCACGAACCTACAGTTTACGGCACTTCAGCAAAATGTTGTCTTCATTGTGATATCTGGGCGTCACTGTCACCAAATCACCCAACATTAGACTGATAGTTCCATATTGCCCTAAAGAAAACATGGCAGGCTTAAGCAAGTTGTGGATAATAGTCAAATAAGCAATCTATTAGTTATGAAAAAAGTAAATCTACTAGTCCTAACAAGGTTTAATCAGTTGGACGGCAGGATTACTGAAAGAACTTTGAACTAACATAGTTATCTTTATTTTACCCTTTAAACGATAAATGAAGCTGTGCTGAACAATGAATAAACAATCAAGCATTCAGGGGTTGCCAAGCAGCAATGTCTAATACCCTAAAATAATTTGTTAAATTCTTTTACACCAAATGGTTGTTGTTAAACAGAGACTCATCATCAAAAAGGGTCAGGCAGAAGCCAAAATTGCAGATGAACTGTGCACCATGACTTTCATGAAACCACAGCGCGCAGGACCATAAAATTTGACGGAAACACAAAGGCATAGTTAAGTATGTGCCTACTCCCTCTGTCCCAAAAAAGAAGTCATTCTAGAAATTTTGGGACAGATTAACGAGAAAGTAAAATGACCTTGATTGCCCTTAATTATTAGCCATATTTGACACTAATTGGTTGTTGCATGCACATGCACCTACTAAATATAGTAGAATGACTTGTTTTTTGGGACAAAATTTGAATCCTACAGTGTCTTCTTTTTTGGGACGGAGGGAGTATGTGGTATGCCAAGAAAAATGAAAACTAAGCATGGACAAAAAAGAAGTCCCTGAAGAATTATGGACCCATGTAGCACAGCTTATTTCTCAAAAAAAATCACAGATTAAATAGAAGCTGTGCCAGATCAAGCGATATGATTCTGCAGCAGCTTATCAGTCAGCAGTTTCTAGGAATGAACTGAATAAGCAGAATTCAATTTCCAGTAGCTTTTCCAAAATCGGAATCTGCAGTCACAAGTTGTGCAAAACAGAGCCTATACTACAGTGCAACACTCTATGTATGTGCTGGAAGAATCAAAATTACCAACTAACTGGTACTCGCAAACGAGTCATTTTCTAGAAAATGGCCAAGAATTGAATAGACGGTAACTGAATTTTTTTTCTAATTATAATCAGCATTCGCCATAGGACAAACCCTGAAAGATTTAATCACAAGTGTTCAAGGGTCTCAGAACAAACATTTCAACTACAGTATAGCAAAGTTCACACTTCACAAAGATATTAGAGGGATTTGCAAAATTGCAACTGGTCTGTTAATAAAATCATGAACAGAAGAAATAAAAGTGCAATGTTTTACTTATAGCTGAACTTACCATTGGAATCTCAAGAGGGATCAGAACTCTTATTGAGTGTTTTAATATGCTCACAAAAAGTATGGTGTTTCTCTAGCACTTCAGCTATCGCTTTTTCAGCAGCCTCTTCGTTCTTTGCTAGAAGGTAAGTCTCAATCCGAACAAACCACTCCCCCAATGTCATATTCTCCAAGCTGCTTCTGCCAGTGCGCTCCTCCAGATGCCCTTCCTCCCCACTGCCACAAATAGCTTCCCTCTTGTCATTATCATCCTCTTCTCCAACACCATCCAGCTTTGATTCCGGCACCATTCTTTCCCTCAATTCCTGATCAACTTCATTTTGCCCTCCCCTGTTTGAATCCTTCCCCTGCTCGTCCTCCATATCACTATTTTCAGCAGTAGCATGCTCAACATTGACTCTTCCCTCTATTGTCCTCACTGTCCGCCCTTTCAGAGCCAATGGCGCATCCTCCTCCTCCGTATCCACCATCTTCTCACCCTCCAGGGATGCCTTTGAGGTTCCGTCCAACTTGCCGTCCATGGTTGCCACATTATCCTCCTCACCACCATCATCTGCCATCTCCCTCAATTGACTCCCCCTTTTTTCTCTGTAATCAGCCATATCTCTTTCCTCTTGCTCCTTTTCATCGTCATCCTCAATAATTGCATCCTCAGCCTTCCTTGTCCTTGCCCTTACAGTCCTTCCTCGGCCTCCTCTGCCCCTCTTTCCTCGTCCTCTCCCAACTTCAATGGCTTCCTCTGAGGCATTTGAAGTTCCATCTCTGGTTTCTACTATATCCTCATCTTCACTACCCTTGGCAGTTGTCATCCTTGGAGGATCCCCTCCCTCATCTCTGGTCACAGCCTCCTCTTCCTCCTCAGTAACAGCATCCTTGGCCTTCCTTGCACTTGCCCTTGTAGCCGGCCCTCGCCCCCTTCCGGTCCTCTCCAACTTCACCCCATCGTTTCCACTCCCCACAGCGTCGCCTCCCCTAGCAGAAGCCCTCGTTGACCTCGTATTTTGCGGCTGTGGCGGAAGGGCGGCCGTCGTTGCAGCCTTCCTCGGCCCGCCACGGCGCGGCACTGCCACTTCCTCCTCTTCCGTCTCCACTTCAGGGGGCTCCGCGGCTTTCTTCCGCCCGCCTCGGCGCGTCAGAACAGCAGCTTCCTCCTTCACTTCCTTCTCTGCATCAGGGGCCTCCGTGGCTTTCTTCCGCCGTCCTCGGCGCGTCGGAACTGCAGCTTCTTCCTTCTCTTCTTCGGGGGGCTCCGACGCAGCAGCCTTCTTCCGCCCGGCCCTGCGCGTAACCGCTGGGACCTGTTCCTCCTCTTCCTCCAGCGCCGCCGCCGCCACCGCCGCTGCGTTGCGCGCGGACCGCCTAGTCGCGGCGGGGGCCGGTACCGTGCCCTCATCGGCGGTGATGGAGACGGCGAGCACGGTGCTCTCCCCAATCTTGATGAGGTCCCCATGGGAGAGCGGGGCGGGGACGGTGGGCACGAGGGACGCCCCGTTGAGAAGGGTGCCGTTGGAGGACCCGAGGTCGGTGACGGCCCACCGGGACGCGGGCGGCTCGAGGAACTTGATGGAGAGGTGGCTCTGCGACGCGCCCGCGTCGCGCACGGCGAGGTCGTTGCCCTTGGCGACGCGGCCGACACGGATCGCGGCGCCGGCGCGGCCCCGCCGAGTCTCCCCCTTGCAGGGGCCCTTCTGCACCAGGAGCGTGAGCACAGGCGGCGGATCCGCCATCGCGAGGGCTCAGGTTCGGAGGTCGGAGAAGGGGGGAAGCGAAAAGGATTTCAAATTTCTGGGCGGTGGGTGGGGGTAGGGAGCCGGGGGTTCGGATTTTGGAGTTTCTCGCTTTGGGTGGCGATTGGCCAAGGCGATGACGAAGGGAGCAGGGACGATATGGTGGTGGCCTGGTGGGGCCAACACGTAGTGACAGAGGGAGGGGTGCGTTAACTCCCAACCAATCACTATTGACGCTCCTGCTCGATCACTCGATCAGTAATCAACGATTAAACCAGTTAAAAAAGAAAAAGATTGTATTTCAGATTATCTAGGTGTTTGCTTTCACATTTGTACCTCTATCGGATATTCCGATTAACACAATTACTATGGATTGCTTGTTTTTAAGACGAGTGGTAATGGCCTCCAATCCCAAAAATAAAAAAAAGGCAATGCACGTGTTTCTTCCTTTCTCCCAGGAATTTACCCCTTTTACCATAGCTCTCACCGGCTCCGGCTTGGCGTAACAAAGGGAGTAAACACCATCCAGATTAGATCTAAAAAGCATAAGGCAATCTATGGACAATACGACATTTGCCACCGTTGGAATCCAAAAATGAAAGACTAACACGTGCATATTTTCTCAGCAAACCGAGTTATCCGAAAGGGTTTGGTCAGAGTCAAACTATCTTAACTTTAACTATATTCATAAAAAATAGTACGAACATTTATGATTTCAATTTTCAAATGCTACAGTGACTAGATAGGCTTGCAAAAGTAATGGATAAGCAAGTAAATAAAGAGGAATATTCCTCAAATGATGTAGCAGTGCGCCACTTCATACCCCAGCATCTTCGATTCATGCCAGCCCAAAAGTTGAAGGGCCTCTGGTGGTATCGACACCTGTATGGAGAAGAATAGCATGTTCTGAAATGAGCACCAGAAACAAGGCAAAAGAACTCGGAGTAGCATGCAGAATGGGGAAAGAAGGAAGTAAGGAGGAAGCTACTGCAGCTTGAGAATCCAAATTTGCAGGTTGCAAAGCTTCACCTCACATTTGATGTGTGCTCCACGCTCAAAAAAATATATATATTAGTGAACTGGAACGTCTCCTTCAGCTAAGTGGTCCGATAGCAGTAGTTACAAGGATTCATAAACAAAGAGCATGTATCTTCTTGAGGGGAAACTCCACCAAGTTCGATTTTGGAAGAATCAGAGTATGCTGGGGCATTATCAGATGCAGGATCAGAAAGAAAACTTGGGCTTCCGAACTAGTGACAACAACTTGTCCATTCCAGACCATTTCAATGCATGCATTTTTTTATACATACCAGCTGATACATCAGATGCAGTTGCAAGCTGCGACTCTTGGCTGCCACCTAGGGATGCAAGTCCATCTGTTTTTGGGTCATTTGGTCGACCCAAAACTTAGAAAAATGAACTACAATGGTATGCCATGTAAATAATTTAGAAGATAGAATGAACTAGAGTGGCTGACCCAAAAAACACCATTGGGTACCCACTTGCATCCCTACTGCCACCTCTATGAAGCTGCTATGACTCAAATCCCTGCAGTTTCGTTTATAATTAAACATAGATCCTTTTGTTGTGGAAGATGCAACCACATATAACGCTAGCAGAAACTGATGCTGATCAATACTGAGAAATTCTAAAAGATATACAGGTGGAGCATATTAGTATCAATGCTACTATATAGTCACAATTTCGGGAATAAACAAGCATTTCATCCATTAATTCAGATGGCTGAGGTTGTAGGGATTCCCACATGTACCAACTGGACCTAAACAAATTATTAGATCCTCAAAATTGAACAGCTCATATAGGTGGGATACTAGGATTCGTTAATCACCATAAATTCCCGATTACAAGACTCTAGCCTATCCGCCTACGGCATGTGGCCTGATCACTCTAACTTCTTTATCGAACACTTGTAATACCAGTGCATTTACATATGTTTACACCATTCAAAATAAAAATTCTACCAATGTAACATATATTCTGATAGCAATTACTTAATTAGGATATCAGCAGACATAATCTTGATAACTTCAGTGAGCATAATGGGTTGAGGTGTACTTCTACAATAAAAAATTAATAATTAATATTGCTTTAAAGATGCATGAAATCAGAAGAGAAAACTGGCATTGGTCCCATCTATCTGTAAAATCTCGACACTGGGTAACCACCAATTGCTAGTAAGCAATAACTGATAAATAGCATGCACGCTTTTTGGCCACCAGTTGCAATCATGTTGTGCATCCAAAGACCATACATGCTCAGAATTCTTTGCAAGGATTGCTACATGTCAACAGAAACAATACAATGGTACCAAATGATGCAAAAACAAATAATTTTCTACATGAACGACAATAAAACACCTGCACTTTTTTGGAAAAATTTCAATCGTGCCATTACAATTTTCAAATTTTTGAAAAATGCCAATGTTGGTGGCCCCCATCTGTCAGTGACACATCGATGGCATATTTCTGAAACGTGAAAATTATAATGCATTTTATTTGTGCTGTGTGTGACAATAGTCTCAGTGTAGGTAGGATGAAAACAGTTACCTCCTCGTGGTCAGTAATCCTCTATCTGCATGGAAACAGATACTGGAACATGAACTTCAGACATTCTTGGCTGAAGACTGAAAACCTGATACATCTTTGGCATAAGAATACTACAGTGATGCTCAGGTATTATCACCAGCATTTCCTTCTTTATTTCTTAAACGTAAGTGCATCAATCGGCGGAACAATGCAACTAAGCAGATATGCATTGTCCTCTGCAAATTCTATTTTAACTTAGCTAGAATACTCTTCATCTGAAGCATCCAAAAGGTCAGCATTCCTATTAGACTGACATTGACCACCAGATTGCCTACGGCGACTCTTTTTCTGTCCTCTCCTCTTTGCCCTAGGTTTCTCTTCAAGATCCCTCACCCCACGTCTCTTATACATCTTAAAGCTAACATGTCTCTCCTCCGCCATCTTCCTCACCTTCTCAGTGATTTCAGCAGCAATCTGACGGTTGTAGAGCTTCTTCAATCCCTTCATCAGCTTTGCGAATGTGTCAGGCTGTGGCATCAGGCCTGCCTCAAGCATGTCTAAGCAATACAAGCAGGCCTTCTTAACATGTTTCTTAGCATATAGTGCATGGATCCAGATGGTCCATGCACTCACATTGAGCTCACAGCCTTTACTAACAATACATTCCCAAATATCCTTTGCAAGCTCAAGTTTCTCATCTCTGACCAGAGCATTGAGGAGGTCCTTCAGCATTCCATATTGTGGTGCAACAAAGAGCCCACTCCAGCCATGTCCTTAAAATAACTACACGCCTCAACCAGTGCCCCCTGCCCAACAAGCCCACTCACCATGATAGCAAATGTATCAACCGTGGGACTGAGGCCACCATTTTCCATCTCGTTCCACAATGTCATGGCCTGCTTGGTCTCCCCAAGCTTGCAGGCCAACCGAATCACCACATTGTATATCTTGAGGTCTGGTGGACGCCGGCACTCCCTCATCCTCTCCATCAGATCCAAGCACTCCTCCAGCTGATCCTTCTTCTCGTGCGCCACAAAGAACCCATGGTACACAGGAGCGTCCACACGGAGGCCGTCCCTTGACATGGCGTCCAAGAACTCGTACCCCTGTGATATCTTGCCAGCCTTGCAAAACGCGCTAACCAGGGTGCCGTACGTGACAGCATCGGGCGCGCACCCCTTCCTCCGCATTTCCACAAACACCCGCATGGCCTCATCAACTCTCCCCCTCGCGCCAAGCCCTTGCATCAGGGTGGTGTACGACACCGCGTTCGGCGGGCAGCCACGCCGCTCCATCTCCCGAACCAGCTCGAACGCATCCTCGAACCTCCCGTCCGCTACAAAGCCGGCGAGCAGGGTGTTGAAGGCGACGACGTCGAGGGCGACATCCGCGGCCTTCATGCGAGCGAGCACATGCTTGGCCTCGTCCAGCTTGCCCTGGCGGCACCACCCGTAGAGCAGGGCCGTGTAGTGGCGAAGAGAAAGCGAGAGCCGGGGCTGGAGCTCCTCGACAAGCTGCTCGGCGGTGGCGACATGGCCGGCCTTGGAGAGGGACTCGAGTAGGGAGAGGAAGGGGGCGGGGTGATCATGGTCGGGGCGGGCGGAGAGTAGTGAGTGCGCAAACGGCAGGAGGCGTGGTTGCGGGAGGCGGCGGAGGACGGGGCAGAGAAGGGAGGGGCCGAGGAGCTGGGAGGGGAGAGGCGCGAGGAGGGAAGGGGACGGCACGGAGGAGGCGCGGGAGAATGACTTGGCGAGGAGCGCGAGGGAGGACGGGAGCGGCGAGGGCAGCGACGGGGAGCACCAGTGGAAGAAGTGAAGAGCGAGGGAGGAGGAGGCGCCGCAGCGGAGGAGGACGGCGTCAAGGAGGTGGGGCGAGGAGGGGTCGAGGCCCGAGGCGGACAGCGCGGCTGCGAGCCTCTGCGGGTCGGAGTGGTGGCGGCGGAGGAGGCGGTACGCGTGTTCCGCGGAGGCGGCCAGGCTGGGATCGTCGGCGGTGGCGGTGGAGAGGCCGCGGCCGGCGCGGCGAAGGAGAGGGGAGAGGAAGACCCGCATGGTTGCGGCCTGGCGGAGTGGGGGGAGGTTGTGGGCGTGTGGCGCAGTGGCAGACGAGCACGAGATGCAGCGGTGCGAAATGCGCTCAATGAAAACTGTTGCATCGCAACAACCGACCAGAATTTCGTATTCTGCGATACTGTGATGCTAATGCACAAACGACTTCTGAGACTATGGCCTTGTTTAGGCCTTGTTTAGTTTCAAAAATTACTTCTAAATACACTATGCAAAAAGAAGATTCTCCATCACATTAAAATGTCATAACATGTATGGAGTACTAAATGTAGATAAAATTAAAAACTAATTGCATAGTTTTGTTGTATTCTGTGAGACGAACATTTTGAGCCTAATTAATCAATTTTTGGACAATTTTTCACAAATACAAACGAAATGTTACAGTAGCGCAATGATTGCGAAGTGACATCTTACTCTCAAATTCAACCTCTCAATTCTAACATCTAAACAAGGCCTTAGATGGAGAACCCGGTGTGGGAATTTGAGGGTTTGGGGTCGCTTTGTAATCATTGCGCTACTGTAGCATTTCGTTTGTATGTGTGAAAAATTATCCAAAAATTGATTAATTAGGCTCAAAATGTTCGTCTCGCAGAGTACAATAAAATTGTGCAGTTAGTTTTTGATTTCATCTACATTTAATACTTCATGTATGGGCCGACATTTTGATACGATGGAAATCTTCTTTTTTGCATAGTGAACTTTGGGATTGCTTTTTTGAACTAAACAAGCCTAGATTAGTACTCCGTAGTAGATTACAGCTGAGAATTCTGAAGCTAGAATACTATGTTACGGCTGATGTGTGTAATTTTCAGCTGCAAATTACAGTACTTCTGCTATGTGATAGTATTGGCTATGATTTCTGCCCCAAACTTCAATTCAACCTACAAATCCTGCCTCAAACTTCGATTGAACGGGTGAGGAGTGAGAAGCTTAACAAATCAAGCATGTTATTGGTATGCACAACAACCCAGCCTTTTCAGAAGCTAGCCAAATGTCAGAGCAGCTATCAGTAAGCAAAATCTAAGAGCAATCAGAATTAAACACAATTACACAAAGAATCTGATTTTAATCGACTTCTCCCAAAAGCAAATTCTGCACAATCACAAGATATACCAAGCAATGAAACAAGACATCAACCAGGTTCGATCAATAAAAAAAAAAGACATCAACCAGGTTCTCTAACACCTGGGTTTTATCATATTTATTTGACCAATGATGCATCATTACAAAGGACTACAATACAGATGATGCAGGAAAAAAAAGTTTACTATACTAAGCAGTATTTTAAATTTTTATACCGGGTATCAGTTTCCACCAATGGAAAACAAATCACCAGGAAGGAAGGTATACAGCAGTAAATACATACTCCCAACTCAAGTGGCAACAAAAATGATCGCCCTTGTCCACTTTATGGCCTTTGTGCACGTGAGCACGTCAAATTACTAACTAAATGAACAAAAAACATCTTGGCACCTATCCTAGTCTACATTGCACAAGCTCACAACTCGAACTCATGCTACAGGCCCGCAATGTCAACAGCAGATCCCATTTCATATAAGCTGATGGCATCAACTGATTGCATTTACAGGGCAAGTTACAACTGGTCCCACTCTTGGTTGCATGCTCCAGTCGTATTGGCTGTTTGCATCAATTGGCACCATTTTTCCTCTCCAGTTTAATTGCTTCATAAGACTTGACAACCTCCTTGAACTTCTCTTCTGCAGCTTCTGCACCAGACAAAATGTTTATGGTATTAGTGGCTGCATCATGGGCGGAAACATGTTGTCCATGTGTCCATGAAGAAAAGGAGACATTAAGCACCTCTATCATCTTGATTTTGATCAGGATGGACCTCCATTGCTTTTGTTCTAAAAGCAGTCTGCAGCAGGTGAAGTGTCGAACTCAGATAACAAGACCACGTAAGATGAAGCATGGTATGTACAACCCCATAAACATTGCCTTTTTATGGGAGCGTACTATCAATATAACTGTACTTTATTATCAAAATATACTGTATAGATATTGTTCCTTTGATTTCACAAATGAAGCCACATATTATTTCTCAGTTACTACTAACCCAACCCGGGCGGTACCTAAATAACTTGTCATAAGCGCACCACAGCCATTAAATAATTTAGAGGTATGCTGTAACACTTCAAGAAAAATATGGTGCCCTTATCTAAAAGTTCCAACCAAACTTAAATAGGTAAAACTTGCAAATAGCTAGTTAGGGATCTTGGGGTTAGTTTAAGATATTTGATATGTAATATGATCAATATGAATGCTAATCAATTCATGTGAATTCTGGATAACATGAGTCAGACAACACGTTCAGACATACGAAAATGCAGGATAGAAGGAACAACAGCATGGCTGATAAGAGATTGCATTACCTTCACTTCTGCATCTGTATATGGTATCACTCGCGACCTACAAACGAAGAAACACAGTCTGTCAGGAAAAGTAGAATAAAAGTATAGGATTATAAGATTCAATACCAGGATAGCTATCATTTTGTCCAACAAATATAACTTAATATCAGTTTGCAGTTTCTTCCTTTAAATCAACAACAATAAAATTGCATAGTTAGATATAGCAAAATGGACTTTCTAAAATGTACAGGAAATTGTTGTGCAACAAGAAAAATATATCATACAACAAAATGTAAGGGAAAAGCACTGTCCAAAAAAGATAGATTTGCTTTAAGAAATTAACTGCAAAAGAAATCGATTAACAGACCAAGAATATGGAATTAGAGACCAAGGGTCGACCATGAGTCCAAGTCTCCAAGACAGTCTACCATGGCATAACTAGATTAACAGATTAGCAGAAATATACAGGAAGAGATTTGAGTAAAGACCTGTCAAGACCAAGAACTGCATAATGATGTGACATAGGATAAACCCTAGGTCCTGCCGGCGTATATGTCCGTCTATTTTTATGTTCTGAGTGAGAAGTGTCAGTCTGCCAATACCAATCATCCCGAGGGATGTAATTGTAGCCACCAGGAGGGCAATTCTCCCTCCAGCTTTCATAATCCCTCCTAAATTTATTCCTCTCTCTGTTGAAAACACTTTGCATGTGCCTTATTCTTTGCTGCGAAAATTAAGTAGACAGCAAAATCAGCATACCGAAAGACTAAAAGTATCGCATACTTTGGTAAGTGTTCTCAAGCTTAACAGTCAAATATATGTGATAGCGAGATGTGTAATCTCAAGTTTCCACTTGTACATTGAAGATAAGCGCACCATATTTGTATTGAATAAGGAAAAGAAGAAAAAATAAGATTATGAATGTATTTACAAACTCACAACTCTCTCTTGCTCCTCCTCATATTCCTGCTGCATACGCTGATAATATCTTTTTTTAGCTTCCTCACTGAAGCTTCCACGACTTGAACTGTTACTTGTATATCTCCAAGATGATGTTGCCTGCCTTTTATTTAACTTTTGAAGAAAAAGGAGCATATAAGTCAATTTTCAAAGAATCAATACAATCAAGTACAAGCATAGGATACATAAACATATGATCATAAACCAAACGGGAAATTTTAGTTGACTCTTGACTTCCACAGAGAGCTCAGTGGAAATCCTCCCCAATGGGGTTCTTGGCATGTGTTATGAAGCCTGAAAGGCTGTTAAAGAGGGGGAAAGGCAATTTTTACCATGTGTGAATCCTTCAACTGAGTGCAATTGCCCACAGGAGAAGACCCGATAGGAGGCTCACCCTACTGACCTATTGTTATCATATACGCGCTATACTTGTGAAAAGCCCCATACAGTGAAATATTAAGCATGCAAGGGTGCTACGTAAGAGAAAGAAACTAGCAATTACCGTTGGACAATCATATTAAGCTAACAATTATTCTCTACTGGTTTTACCTAAACACATCCACCTAACGGAATAGACTATTATCATATATTCCAAGGCTCAAGCATGATTTTGGGCTTCAACTAATTACATTACACCTGAGTTGACAAGTTGAAAATAGTCAAGTGAGGATGTATAAGGTTTTGCTACTCTAGTACTCTTAGGATGCCAAATTCAAAGAAAATTGGGTTTGCACTAGGACACTTCAGAAATTGACAGCCAGTAACTAGTAGTACCTGAGTGTAGAACCAGTCCACACTTCTGCGAAGTTGAGTAACCTATAGTTTGACAGGAATAAGAAACAAAAAAAAAAAGGTCAGATACACGAAATATGCATAGTAGCTAGATAGTGCATAGTACAACAAACAAAAGAATCCCGAGCAGGTAGATATCACAAATATGATAAAAGTGCCAGATTGCAAATAATCTCACATTAGTGTCAAAACTTAGAGACCAATTTCACGAGCATGATAAGTAAGATCCATGCCTGAGGAAAAGGTTATCATACTAGCAAACTCATTATCCTAGGCTCGCAAACGTTAAAATTGGATCGCTTGATACCAAATTGGCCAGTTGCGGAGCAACTAGCAACTAAGCCATGGATAGACAGCAAGCTACTACTAGACGAACAAGCTAGACTGCCGGGCATTCACGACGCGATCACGTGGGATGACTTCCTCGAGAAATTCCAAGAATTACAAGAGGGAAGAGGGGAGCGGGATGCCCACCGCGAAAGTGGCGGTGGTGGCGCCGATGAGGCCGAATATGAGGATTCCCCATGCCTTGGACGGCCGCCGCTCCTGCTCCCTCGACGCGCCGCCGCCGCCGCCGCCGGAGCGGTCTGATTTATCCTCCTGCGGCTGTGGGGCCATCTTCTATGGGGCTTCCCCCCGCAGATTCTTCTTATCTCCCGATTCGAGCTCGACGGAGACCAGGCTCATGCTTCCCCGGTCGAATTCCTTCTCCTTCCCGCAGCTCTCCCCCCGCTGCGCTGCTGCGTTGGGCGCGGCGAACGACCACGAGGACGAATTGGAGTTGGATTGCTGGGCGGGTGCTGCGGGGAGGGGATGGCCGGGAACGCGGAGAGAGAGGCAGACGAGTCGCGAGGCCTCAACCGACTCGTTGCGTCTCGTCTCTCTTGTGGCGATGCGTAAGGACTACTGAATCTGGGGTTGTCGCAGCAGTCGGCACACGATTCGACCACTCGCGCACTCCTCAACCGTGACCATCCGTTAGCCCGCTGCCCGCCGTTATGAGGGAAGTGGCCGCTGCGAAGTTTGTATTCCATACATCTTTAAACATTGCAATGTGTTTAAAACTAATTAGATTATTCTAAACAATATATATATTCAAACAGTAAGAGAGTATATTCTATAATATATAGTACTCATAATTAGGAATATTGAGTTAAGCTTTGGTATATATATATTAAAAAGTTAAGCTTTGGTAAAACAGATCTAATCAATAAGAGACGGATAGTACAAATTTGAAATATTTTCTAAAATCGTTTGAAATTTCTACTATGGCTATGGCTCATGTCAAAAGAGAGTCACTATGTGACATGCTTCTACGAAGTGTCATAAAGGCCTTATTTTCTTCTCACTTTGATTTGGATCGCAATTAGATTGTAGTTTTTTCGGAGTTATGTAATTCTCATGTTAGAGAAAATAAAAACTAATCATGCATTTTTTTCTTTTTGTCCATGCCTGCAGTTACTTTTTTCCTTTGTCAATCCAGAACTGTATTCGATTGTATCATTCTTAATACCGATCTAAATCACAGTTAAAGATGTTATGCTTCTAACATTGAAACTAAATACAAAAAAAGTGAATAGCACATGAGCCTATCTTCATAAAAACCCAAGGTCAGGACTCAGGATAACTTGATCTATAAATAAAAAGATGTAACATTGAAACTAAATCTATATTATAAAGAGAATTAGATTTGAAAACACTTCTCACCAAGATTAGGCCCACCCCCCACCTCACAGAGGACCCATCTGCCATGAAAAAACGACTACGAAATGGGAGGGGGAGACCCATTTTGTCGCCCTTCGGAAGAGAATCCCCCCCTGTAATGCCCGCGTTTCTCTCTGGGAAAAACACGAATGAATGCACCCGGTAAAGAAAATCCTTTCAAAAAGTTTTACCGCCCGAGCTTCCGTCGGCACCCAAACCCTGTTCACCTCGTCATCACCGCCCCCCCTCCTTTCCCTGTTCGCCTCGCGTTCACCGCCCTCTTTCCATCCCATCCCGCGTCACCCGCTCTCGGGTCGACCGCCGGGCCATCCATCTCTGGCCGACCGCCGTCGACCGCCTGTCGGCTCTCCGCCGCGAATCCCGCCGTTTCCCTCCCCTTTTCCCCTCTCTCTCTCTCTTTTTCTTCTTCCTTTTCCCCTTTTCCTTCTTTTCTTTCTTCCCTTTTCTTTTTCTCTTTTCTCTTCTCTCTTTTCCCCTCCCTTGCTTCCTCTGCCCCGCGCGCTCAGCTCTGCTCGCCGCCGACCCCACCCCCCTGCCCCGCTCCGCCGTGACCACCACCGGCGCCGTGCCGCCCACCACGGCTGTGCAGCGTCCATGCACCGCTCGGCCACGCCACACTTCGGCCACGACCATCGTCGCACCGGCCGCCGGGGCCCGGCCACTGAGCTGCCAGCGCCATCCACCCTCCGCACGCCGCCGACCGCTTGTCTCTCTCCCAACGCTGCACGCAAGCCGCCCCGGCCCCGAGCTCGTCGTCGCCTGTGTCACCCACCGTGCACCGCTGCCGTGCCGCCCTCGCCAAGCCCGGCGCCGACCATTGTCGCGTCGCGGACCCGCCGACCGCCGCCGTGACCATCACCGCACGCACCACCGCCTGCACGACACACCTCGCTCCGCCGCAGTCGCGCCAACGTACCACGCCGCCCACGCCACTGCTCCACCGCTGTCGGGCCGCCCACCACGGCCGTACCGCGTCCGTGCACCGCTCGGCCACGCCACGCCCCGGCCGCCCCTGGACGCACCGCCGACCGCCGCACTCGCCTGCACGCCACCGCCCGGCCCCTCCGCAGTCGCTTCGACGGGCCACCGCCTACGCGTCGTCGCTTCACCTCGCGCACGCCACAACACGACACACACAGCGCCGCCGTACCAATCACGCCCACGGACCCCGGCCGCCCGAAACTCCACCCGCCGAGCGCCTCCTCCCCGTCCTCTCGTCGGCCCGCCTCTCCAGCCCTTCTCCGCGCCTATATAAGGACCCCCGAGCATCGCCTCCACCACCACCAACTCGCGCACCGCCCAGCTCGCCCTCCGCCACCGCAGCACCGCCGCCCCGCTGCCATTGCCGCCGCCGCCGCTACTGGCTCTCGTGGGCAGCTCGCCACTGACCACCTCCGGCCGAGGTAGGACCACGAGTGATCTTTCCATGCTTCACTCTCTCTTTCCCCCAGGTCAATTTGACCCTTCGCCGCCGCAATCGCCGGCGAGCCGGCCGACCGACGCCGCCGTCGCTCTCTCTCTCCCTCTGTACTGTGTCGCGAGGAAGAAAGGGCATTTTGCCCATAACCCCCTGCCCTTTCCCCGATTCGAACCCGCCGTCCAAATAACTTAAACCCCCCTCTCTCTCTGACACTTTCGCACATAGCCCCCCGAGCTTTAACCAAGTCAACCCGCAGTCCACCAGCACTATTCCCTCTGTCTCTGTTAATTTCGCCAGAGGCCCTCAGTCTTTTCTATATTTACAAAGAGGTCCTTTTCTTTATAAACAGCCCCTAAAACCTCCATTAAACTCGTCATTTCATGTGCCAAATTAATCCCATTTGACCCCAAACTCCACCATAATAATCACCAGTATATTTCCGCCAATCCATCCAGTCCATGCCCAAAAATAATCATGTCGTCACCATCACTCTCAATCTCTGTCTTTCTTTCGGAGCTCAGCAAAAACCTTTCTTTTATTTATTGTATGTTTGTGTGTACCGTAGACTCTGCCGTGAACGAGGGAGGACTCGAGGAGGAGCAGTGCTACGAGCAGGAGCTTGGAGACCAGGACCCCGGGCAGGAATCCCCCGAGGGTTGGGAGAACGGCAAGTGCAATCCCACCCTTTGATGCATGCTTTTGTCCTAGATTTTATAAACACAACCTACGGCCTGTTTTATAAAACTTGCATGATTTTACTACTGAACCCGGTTGGATAGCCATTCCTTGATTGCTATAACTGTTTTCCTTGATAACCTAGATTAATGTTTGAATATGACAATGCTCTATTTGAATGTTAGTCACTGCTAGAAAGGCTTAGGAATGTTTTACTGTTATACTCTCCATTACAATCACTTGGTGTTTACAAAAGCAACCGTGTGCGTGCTTTAAAATAAAAGAGATGTATTTTGTGAATAAAATGAGTATCCATGTGGGATGAGACAGACGGTATTTCTTGTGTGAAATGCCGAGGTGAGCTCGAACCTGTGTGGTTGAGCATGGTGGGAGTTGTCTATCCTGTCACAGTTTTTGGGATGATGTTGATGTATCATTTTGGGATGATGTTGATGTATCATCTAGCCTAACCCATTTTATTGTACCACCACTCGACCGTTGTATGTGGTAACGGCCTAGCATAAATCTCACTAGTTAAGCTGTTGGTTATGTGGTGTGCTGGTGAGCAACAGAGGGCCATGGAGCCGGGGATACGATCTATGTGAGGTATGCCCCTGGGTGGAACCGCGTTGGTAGGTTGCTAAACCCCCTGGTCGCGTCTGTGATAACTTGTCAGTTTAGCTATGGTGGGTAATGGCTTTGATAGGAGCTGCACTGGCACTAAGGTGTCCATGTTGTGGTAGCCTACTTGTGGTTGTGTACACCTCTGTAGAGTTAAAACCTATCCGGATAGCCGTGTCCACGGTATTGGGCGAGTTACGGCTTGGTCACTTTACTAGTCCCCTGTTTTGGTGTAAGAAAGTGGTTGGTGTTTGTTGAGCTAAGAAAAGGTTTGGCATGGGCTACGACAGATGGGAAATCTGGTAGCTTTGAATCGCGTGAGTAAAATAATCATGTCCTGCCAATGCAATTAAAAGAAACGCTTGTGAAAACCCCTTTATAAAATAAACCCTTGCATGTGCAAAAATTCGCTTTATTGCAAAAATCAGCCATAAGCCTGTCCTTGTTATTATCCTTTACATACTTCTGTTGTACCCTTTCCGTGGCTGTGATTGTGCTTGCTGAGTACGTATGTACTCACCCTTGCTTAATTTGTTACAGAGGCAGACCCGGACTTTGTGCCTGAGGACATCGTCTAGTGGGGTTCGTTCTGCACCCAACCTTTGCCTGTGTGTTAGGGTCACCCGCTTGAAGCTGCATGGATTTCCACTCTGATGAAGACCTCTATGTCATCAACCTTTTTATCTGGAGTCTAGCGTTAGTTATGTTTGTTGTGGCCCTGCAGTGCCACCGTCTCCCGTAACATCGTTTATGTACTGAACTGTCTGTTGTAATAATGTGAACCAGCATCCTAGGACTGGTATTTGTATCACATTAAGTTCTCTCTTTCGAGGGGACGCTTCAGGTGGTATCAGAGCCGATAGGTTGGCCGTAGGACGTACCCCTAGGATCTTAACCCATTTTCTAGTCTTCCCTCACTAGTTTGCTGTTGTCTAAATCCTTTCTCCGCACAAGTACTCACCGACGGCTTTTTGACTTGTTCGAGATGGCCCAGCTGGTTGACGAGGGTTGGGGCGAAGGAGTCTGCCCCGCAGAACCTGGCCTTCCCAAGTTACTGCTGCTCAGCCTGGAGCACGTTGGAGTCACAGAGACCCCCGAGTACTTTTGCCGGGAGTCCACCACCAATGGTACCCGTCGATGCCGGATGTTCATCTTTGTGGGGAAGAGCTCACTTTACAAGGAGGTGGCACCTTGGTTTGTCCACGCCACCGGCTACGACCGCCCCAATGCCTACCGCAAAGCTGCAAGAAGAGCCCTGATGTGCCTCCGCGTACTCTACAAGCAATATCTCGTGGGAACAGCGTTAGGATTTGCCCCACCCCTGGAGAGTGGGGGACGCGAGTGGATTGCTCAGATGAGGAACCTTGGGAGAGATGAAGATATAGAGGACACTGTGTCACACTTGTCCATTTACCTCACGGGCTTGGACAGGCTGTACCGAGAGACATCGGGACAGCTGAGACACCAGATCCGCAGAGCCGAGAAGGCGGAAAAGGAGTTGGAGGAAGTGAAGAGAGAGCTGGAGATACAGAAGGTGACAGCTACTCAGGCTGTCAGCTCCCTAGCCGCTCACCAGGCCAGATGTCAGGCTTACGCTGAGTATATGGATAGACTTGAAGCCTACAGGAGGGAGAATGGGTTGATGGAAGGGAACCAGAGATGACCCACATGGATGCGAGCACACAGACCGAGGATGAAGTGCCAGAATATCAGCTTCCTCTGAAGAAACGTCGAGTCTGTCTAGAGTAGAATCCTTAGAATAGTTTAGCACCTAATCTAGCCTCTCCTTGAGTAGAGTTTGTTGTATCCAGTTAGCACTACCATCTTAGCATCGTTGTATCCATGATCTTTGTAACCCGCCATGTTATGCAATAAAGATCACCTTTTATCCTACATCTGTTCAATCTTTGTTTTCCCCTGGTTTCAGATGGCGGAAGAAGGATGGACCCAGGGAGTCTGCCCAGTCGCACCTGGTTTCGCTAGCCTGTTGATCCCCGCGCTAGAACGCCTCGGTGTACCTGAATGCCCGAGGTACTACAGCAGGGAGTATGAGCACCATAGGACCCAACGCTGTAGAGTTGTCATAGTTGTCGCCAAGAGTGACCTCCACCCCATCGAAGCATGGCGTACGACCGCCACAGGATTCAGGCACCAGGACACCTATCCCTTGGCTCTCAGGAAAGCACTCCGCTTCATGTGCGGAATCTTTGAAAGACACTTGGTCCCCACCCCAATGAGATACTTTCCCCCGGTTGTTAGAAGTACAGTCTGGCGGGCCCGCATGAGAAACTTGGAGCAGCGCCGTCAAGAAGAACCCATTTTGTACCAAGTGGTCACCTACCTCAATTCCTTGGACCAACTCTTCGACGAGCAAGCTGAACTCCTGAGGGAACAAACCTCCCGGGCCGAACAAGCAGAGTTCTCGGTGCGCATGCACCAAGTCCAGGTGGCCCAAGCTGAAGCAATAGCTGCTGCTGCCATTAGCAGTGAGGCAGTTGCCCAAGAAAGCCTCAGGCAGGCTCGGGACCTGCGTATTTAGGACTGGACTCGAAGTGGAACGCCTGTCCCGGCGATTGGAGAACCCCATGTCCTACTGGGGACACCGATCATAGCATGGGGAGAAGTTGTGGGGAACCCTCAAGCACTGTCAGGAACTCCCGCAGGATCACCGCCCGCTGAAGAAGGACCGTCTGAGCCACCTCGGGAGAATGGGACCTTGACCGAAGCTGAACATGCACAGCTTGCACCGCCAGAAGAGCACCCCAACCCAGAGGAAAGCTCACCCCGCGAGTAGATCCAGAATCAAGCGCTCAGATGGGAATGAAGCCAGCCTGGTCCGAAGTTGGAAGAACCCTTGTATCCCTAGCAGTAGTTCCTTACCTTGCCCTGTACCCTGCCTAGTAGTGCGAGTCTTGTGGAACCCCCCCCCAAGTGTTGTAGCCCCCAGCTGTTTGAATGAAATCTTGTGTGCTTGTTTGTTAGCTTGTGTGCTGTGTGTGCCTCGGCAGGAGTGTCTCTGCCTTTTCAAAAATGCGAACTAATCAACTTAAACACCACCTTAACCCAATCTCACGAAGGCCTTACTCAACCTGCAGATGGTGAACACGCGTGCGAGCGCCTCTCACAGACGCGCCCCCCCAGCTGGAAGAGAGCCACCAGAAGGGAGGAGAGAGAATCCTGAGAACCAGGAAGTGGATCAGCAGGACCCTATGGGCGAGAACCAGCCCGAAGGACAAGCGCCGGTAGGGGGCGGACCAGAAGCAAGTCATCCAAGAAGTCAGAATGAGGGATCGTTTGTTGTACCCCCGCTTCCACCAGATTTCAACCTGGCACAAGCTTTGTACCACCACACCCTGTTCATGCAAAATGTGTGGAATGCCAGCCGCCGTCAGGAGACAGCCCGTAGATCCAATGCGGGTGACAAGTTGACCAACTTCCTGAGAACCAGACCACCCACCTTTGGAGGGTCCAGCAACCCCTTGGAAGCAGATGACTGGCTGAGAACTATCAAGAGGAAGTCGGAATCGTTTGGATGTGGGGACCGTGACAAAGTCCTCCTGACTTCCCACCAACTCACTGGAACTGCCTTGGCATGGTGGGACACTTACTGTGCAGCTTCCCCAAACGAATCTGCAATCACTTGGAAAGAGTTTGAAGAAGAGTTCCGTCGCTACCACATCCCCGACGCCACCATGAGGCGCAAGGTAGATGAGTTCCGTGCATTGAAGCAAGCAAACAAAACCGTGGAAGAGTACACCCACGAGTTCACTGAACTAGCCCGTTATGCACCAGATCAAGTAAAGACAGATGCAAAAAGGCAGGACGCTTTCATCAAAGGGCTACATCCAGACCTTCGAGCCCTGCTGGTCTCCCACAGTTTCCCTGACTTCAACACGCTGATGAACAAGACCATTGTCACAGAAAAGGCCAGGATGGATGCAAGGCAAGAGAACAAACGCAAGTTCCTGGAGAGCAAGAACCGCCAGATGGACCGCTCACAGAAGCCCAGAAGCTCCGATTATACTGCACCTAGACCCCAGGCCCCCGTGCAGCATAGGACCCAATTCCAGGCTACAAGCTTCCAGGCTCCCAACAACCAGTACAAGAGCCAGAACACCATGAAGCCCTCACCAAGAAAGGTCAGCCAAGTCACAGCCAGCAACAGCAATGCGAGAGCCTGCTTCAACTGCCGTGAGACCGGACACTACATCGCTGATTGCCCTTACCCTAGGAGCAAGCCTGCGGTATCAGTCTACTCCAACTCGGTGAATGGACCCAAGCCACCGGTGTCAGGAGCCAACCGTGTACCCGTCCGCAGCACCAACGCCGGCAGCAACAACAACAACGCCCAGCAGTCGTATGGACGAGCCCGCGTCAACCACATCAACGCGCAGGAGGCTCAAGGAGCACAAGGAGTAGTACTCGGTGAGTTTCTAGTCAGCTCAGTTTTGGCAACAGTATTATTTGATTCTGGGGCATCGCATTCTTTCATATCATCAAGTTTCGTGGAAAAACACAAAATACCTACAGTGCTACTAAAGACACCCCTACTAACCCGAACACCTGGAGGTGATATTAAATGCCAACTAGGGTGTTCACGGGTACGGATTCTTTTAAGTGGGGTAGAGTTTCTAGCAGACCTGGTAGTACTAGAGTCCAAAGGAATAGATGTGATCCTTGGAATGGACTGGTTAGGCAAACACAACGGTCTCATAGGTTGTGCTGACAAGATAGTGCACCTAACCAACACAGATGGAATGCAAGTGACCTGTCACACCAAAGGAAGTGGACCAAACCCTATGATCTTTAGTATGGAGGCAAAAACCATAGAAGAAGTCCCGGTAGTCAGCGAATACCGTGACGTTTTTCCTGAGGTACTACCTGGAATGCCGCCAGATAGAGACATAGAGTTTGCTATTGAACTTGTCCCTGGAACCTCCCCTATAGCCAAGAGACCCTACAGAATGGCAGCATCAAAGTTGGCAGAGTTAAAGAAACAACTAGAAGAGTTGCAACAGATGAGATTTATCCGACCCAGCACATCCCCTTAGGGAGCCCCAGTACTCTTTGTAAGAAAGAAGGATGGAAGCATGAGGTTGTGTATCGACTATCGTGCACTAAATGATGTCACTATCAAAAACAAATATCCACTCCCTAGAATTGATGATCTCTTTGATCAGTTGAAAGGAGCCAAGTACTTTTCCAAGATTGACTTAAGGACCGGGTATCACCAACTGAAGATTAAGGGGAGTGACACCTCAAAGACCGCATTTGTCACCCGATACGGGCAGTATGAGTTCACGGTGATGCCATTCGGGCTCACCAACGCACCAGCTTACTTCATGAATCTCATGAATAAAGTATTTATGGATGAGTTAGACAAGTTTGTCGTAGTCTTCATTGATGACATACTCATCTACTCCAAGAGTGCCGAAGAGCATGAACAACACCTGCGAGTAGTGCTGGAAAAGTTGCGAGCGCACCAGCTCTATGCCAAATTTAGCAAGTGTGAATTTTGGCTGGAAAAAGTGGCCTTCCTTGGTCACGTTATGACCGCAGAAGGAGTTGCAGTAGACCCTGAGAAGGTAGAGGCAGTCTCAAATTGGCAACAACCAACTAATGTGAGTGAGATCAGGAGCTTCCTTGGTTTAGCGGGATACTATCGGAGGTTTATCGAAGGATTCTCCAAGATAGCTAGACCCATGACAGAGTTGCTCAAGAAAGAGAAGAAAATTATTTGGACCGAGTCGTGCGAAAAGAGCTTCCGGGAGTTGAAGAAAAGGCTGACCGCTGCCCCAGTTTTAACCCTACCGGATATTCACAGGGATTTTGTCGTTTACTGCGACGCGTCCTGCCAAGGACTAGCGTGTGTTCTCATGCAAGATGGGAAGGTTGTATCATATGCCTCCCGACAACTTAGACCTCATGAGCAGAATTACCCAACGCATGACTTAGAGTTTGCAGCCGTGGTTCACGCACTCAAAATCTGGAGACACTACCTAATTGGGAACAAGTGTGAAATATACACGGATCATAAGAGCTTAAAGTATATTTTCACCCAACCAGATCTGAACCTTAGACAGAGAAGGTGGTTAGAGTTAGTCAAGGATTATAATGTGGAAATCCATTACCACCCGGGCAAGGCTAATGTAGTAGCCGACGCCTTGAGCCGGAAATCTTATAAACCCAAGGATGCTCACTTGCAAGAAGAGATGGCACGATTGAATGTGCACATCGCTCCTCGAAATGCTAGCCACCAGCTGACTGTCCAATCCACCCTGGAGGATAGGATCAAAGAAGCCCAAGGATCAGACGAGGATTTAGTAAGGATCTGTAAGCATACTGGAGATAATAAGGCACCAGACTTCAGAGTCGACAGTAAGGGAACACTGTGGTATAAAGATAGGATTTGTGTGCCTAAGAAGGGAGACTTTAGACAGATAATCATGGACGAGGCTCACAATTCGCCATACTCCATTCACCCAGGATCCACCAAAATGTATTTGGACTTGAAGCAGAACTATTGGTGGAAAGGAATGAAAGCAGACATAGCTCAATTTGTCGCTCATTGTGACACCTGCCAAAGGATCAAGGCAGAACACCAGAAGCCAGCAGGTTTACTACAACCCTTGCTTATCCCAGTGTGGAAGTGGGATGAAATAGGAATGGACTTCGTAGTTGGGTTACCAAGAACACAGAAGGGACATGACTCTATATGGGTAATAGTGGACCGACTCACTAAAGTCGCTCACTTTCTACCTGTATGGACCAATTATGGTGGAGAGAAACTAGCCAAGCTCTACGTGGAAAACATAGTAACGTTACATGGGGTGCCCAGTAGAATTGTCTCGGACCGAGGGACCCAGTTCACCTCGAGATTTTGGAAGAGTTTGCATAAAGCTATGGGCACCAAGTTGGACTTTAGCTCCGCATATCACCCACAGACCGATGGCCAGACAGAAAGAGTAAATCAGATCATGGAAGATATGCTGAGAGCATGTGTCCTTACCTACGGTAAAGATTGGGAATAGAGTTTACCATATGCAGAGTTCTCCTACAACAATGGTTATCAGGCAAGTTTAGGTATGTCGCCATTTGAAGCCCTCTAATGTGGTCAGAAGTGGGGGAACGTACACTAGTGGGACCTGCGCTGATAAAAGAAGCCGAAGAGAAAGTGGCTGAAATCAGAGAGAAGTTGAAAACAGCTCAATCCAGACAGAAGAGTTATGCAGACAAAAAGAGACGTGAATTGGAGTTTAATCCAGGGGATTTTGTCTATCTTAAGGTTTCACCCATCCGGGGAACCCGTAGATTTCAAGTCCATGGAAAGTTGGCCCCTCGGTACATCGGACCATACCCGGTGCAAAAGAAAGTTGGGAAGGTAGCCTACCGATTAGAGTTACCCGAAGCAATGTCAGATATACACCCGGTATTCCATGTCTCCCAGTTGAGAAAATGTCTGAGAATACCTGAAGAAGAACACATACCGGAAGAAGAGATAGACCTGGAGACAGATCTACGGTATCAAGAAGTGTCGGTCAAAATTCTGGACACAGTCACCAAGAGAACCAGAAACTCCGAAGTGCGGATATGCAGAGTACAGTGGAGCAGACACGGTGTAAAGGAAGCCACATGGGAACGAGAAGATGCTTTAAAGAAGGAGTTCCCCCACCTTTTTAGGACCCAACCGAATCTCGAGGACGAGATTCCTTTTAAGTGGGGTAGGTTTGTAACGCCCGTGTTTCTCTCTGGGAAAAACACGAATGAATGCACCCGGTAAAGAAAATCCTTTCAAAAAGTTTTACCGCCCGAGCTTCCGTCGGCACCCAAACCCTGTTCACCTCGTCATCACCGCCCCCCCCCCCCCTCCTTTCCCTGTTCGCCTCGCGTTCACCGCCCTCTTTCCATCCCATCCCGCGTCACCCGCTCTCGGGTCGACCGCCGGGCCGTCCATCTCTGGCCGACCGCCGTCGACCGCCTGTCGGCTCTCCGCCGCGAATCCCGCCGTTTCCCTCCCCTTTTCCCCTCTCTCTTTTTTTTCTTCTTCCTTTTCCCCTTTTCCTTCTTTTCTTTCTTCCCTTTTCTTTTTCTCTTTTCTCTTCTCTCTTTTCCCCTTCCCTGCTTCCTCTGCCCCGCGCGCTCAGCTCTGCTCGCCGCCGACCCCACCCCCTGCCCCGCTCCGCCGTGACCACCACCGGCGCCGTGCCGCCCACCACGGCTGTGCAGCGTCCATGCACCGCTCGGCCACGCCACACTTCGGCCACGACCATCGCCGCACCGGCCGCCGGGCCCGGCCACTGAGCTGCCAGCACCATCCACCCTCCGCACGCCGCCGACCGCTCGTCTCTCTCCCAATGCTGCACGCAAGCCGCCCCGGCCCCGAGCTCGTCGTCGCCTGTGTCACCCGCCGACCGCCGCCGTGACCATCACCGCACGCACCACCGCCTGCACGACACACCTCGCTCCGCCGCAGTCGCGCCAACGTACCACGCCGCCCACGCCACTGCTCCACCGCTGTCGGGCCGCCCACCACTGCCGTACCGCGTCCGTGCACCGCTCGGCCACGCCACGCCCCGGCCGCCCCTGGACGCACCGCCGACCGCCGCACTCGCCTGCACGCCACCGCCCGGCCCCGCCGCAGTCGCTTCGACGCGCCACCGCCTACGCGTCGTCGCTTCACCTCGCGCACGCCACAACACGACACACACAGCGCCGCCGTACCAATCACGCCCGCGGACCCCGGCCGCCCGAAACTCCACCCGCCGAGCGCCTCCTCCCCGTCCTCTCGTCGGCCCGCCTCTCCAGCCCTTCTCCGCGCCTATATAAGGACCCCCGAGCATCGCCTCCACCACCACCAACTCGCGCACCGCCCAGCTCGCCCTCCGCCACCGCAGCACCGCCGCCCCGCTGCCATTGCCGCCGCCGCCGCTACTGGCTCTCGTGGGCAGCTCTCCACTGACCACCTCCGGCCGAGGTAGGACCACGAGTGATCTTGCCATGCTTCACTCTCTCTTTCCCCCAGGTCAATTTGACCCTTCGCCGCCGCAATCGCCGGCGAGCCGGCCGACCGACGCCGCTGTCGCTCTCTCTCTCCCTCTGTACTGTGTCGCGAGGAAGAAAGGGCATTTTGCCCATAACCCCCTGCCCTTTCCCCGATTCGAACCCGCCGTCCAAATAACTTAAACCCCCCTCTCTCTCTGACACTTTCGCACATAGCCCCCCGAGCTTTAACCAAGTCAACCCGCAGTCCACCAGCACTATTCCCTCTGTCTCTGTTAATTTCGCCAGAGGCCCTCAGTCTTTTCTATATTTACAAAGAGGTCCTTTTCTTTATAAACAGCCCCTAAAACCTCCATTAAACTCGTCATTTCATGTGCCAAATTAATCCCGTTTGACCCCAAACTCCACCATAATAATCACCAGTATATTTCCGCCAATCCATCCAGTCCATGCCCAAAAATAATCATGTTGTCACCATCACTCTCAATCTCTGTCTTTCTTTCGGAGCTCAGCAAAAACCTTTCTTTTATTTATTGTATGTTTGTGTGTACCGTAGACTCTGCCGTGAACGAGGGAGGACTCGAGGAGGAGCAGTGCTACGAGCAGGAGCTTGGAGACCAGGACCCCGGGCAGGAATCCCCCGAGGGTTGGGAGAACGGCAAGTGCAATCCCACCCTTTGATGCATACTTTTGTCCTAGATTTTATAAACACAACCTACGGCCTGTTTTATAAAACTTGCATGATTTTACTACTGAACCCGGTTGGATAGCCATTCCTTGATTGCTATAACTGTTTTCCTTGATAACCTAGATTAATGTTTGAATATGACAATGCTCTATTTGAATGTTAGTCACTGCTAGAAAGGCTTAGGAATGTTTTACTGTTATACTCTCCATTACAATCACTTGGTGTTTACAAAAGCAACCGTGTGCGTGCTTTAAAATAAAAGAGATGTATTTTGTGAATAAAATGAGTATCCATGTGGGATGAGACAGACGGTATTTCTTGTGTGAAATGCCGGGGTGAGCTCGAACCTGTGTGGTTGAGCATGGTGGGAGTTGTCTATCCTATCACAGTTTTTGGGATGATGTTGATGTGTCATCTAGCCTAACCCATTTTATTATACCACCACTCGACCGTTGTATGTGGTAACGGCCTAGCATAAATCTCACTAGTTAAGCTGTTGGTTATGTGGTGTGCTGGTGAGCAACAGAGGGCCATGGAGCCGGGGATACGATCTATGTGAGGTATGCCCCTGGGTGGAACCGCGTTGGTAGGTTGCTAAACCCCCTGGTCGCGTCTATGATAACTTGTTAGTTTAGCTATGGTGGGTAATGGCTTTGATAGGAGCTGCACTGGCACTAAGGTGTCCATGTTGTGGTAGCCTACTTGTGATTGTGTACACCTCTGCAGAGTTAAAACCTATCCGGATAGCCGTGTCCACGGTATTGGGCGAGTTACGGCTTGGTCACTTTACTAGTCCCCTGTTTTGGTGTAAGAAAGTGGTTGGTGTTTGTTGAGCTAAGAAAAGGTTTGGCATGGGCTACGACAGATGGGAAATCTGGTAGCTTTGAATCGCGTGAGTAAATTAATCATGTCCTGTCAATGCAATTAAAAGAAACGCTTGTGAAAACCCCTTTATAAAATAAACCCTTGCATGTGCAAAAATTCGCTTTATTGCAAAAATCAGCCATAAGCCTGTCCTTGTTATTATCCTTTACATACTTCTGTTGTACCCTTTCCGTGGCTGTGATTGTGCTTGCTGAGTACGTATGTACTCACCCTTGCTTAATTTGTTACAGAGGCAGACCCGGACTTTGTGCCTGAGGACATCGTCTAGTGGGGTTCGTTCTGCACCCAACCTTTGCCTGTGTGTTAGGGTCACCCGCTTGAAGCTGCATGGATTTCCACTCTGATGAAGACCTCTATGTCATCAACCTTTTTATCTGGAGTCTAGCGTTAGTTATGTTTGTTGTGGCCCTGCAGTGCCACCGTCTCCCGTAACATCGTTTATGTACTGAACTGTCTGTTGTAATAATATGAACCAGCATCCTGGGACTGGTATTTGTATCACATTAAGTTCTCTCTTTCGAGGGGACGCTTCACCCCCAAACCCATAACTTTTTTCACCTAAATCTACCCACGCGTCCTTTATGTTGTCATATTTAATTTATATAATCTTAGCAAGTTTTCAAATAGATGGTAGTTGATGATTATGTTTGGATTTAAGTCCAATCTGTTACCATAATTAATATGTATAATTTGAGTATGTTTTTAAACAGACGATAGATTTCCATATTTAATATATATATAATCTGAGCAAGTTTTCAGATAGATGGTAGTTGATGATTACGTTTGGATTTAAGTCTAATGTGTTGACATAGTTAATGTGTACAATCTGAGCAAGTTTTCAAACATATGATAGGTTTCCTTAGTTGATGATTGTGTCCAGATTGAAATCTAATAATTACCATACTAAACTATCCAAATTTAATATATATAATCTGAGAAGGTTTTCAAACATATGATAGGTTTCCTTAGTTGATGATTGTGTCCAAATTGAAGTCATAATTACCATACTAGACTAGCCAAGACTTATATAAATCACGCTAATCAGTCGTCACTTCTCATTATCCCCCTTGACATGTGGTTGTTCCACAAATCCTCCAGTAGATAGATTCGCCGCTCCGCCATCACCCGCGGCCGTCGGCTCAACACATACGTGCACCTGCACGCCGGAGCGTCTCCAGCGTCGAAGGCCGTACTACAGGGCGTCGTGCATGATGGGCAGAGGCAAGAACGCCGGCGTCGTCGACAGCGATACGACAACGTCGGACGAGGAGGACGACGAGGTCAGAACCAGCAGCTTCGCCATGTCCGACGTGATGAAGAGCCCTGCGGCGGCGGCGTTGAGCCGGCGCGAGAGGTACTACCTGGTGGCGTGCAAGCAGATGGTGGGGTTGTTTGCGATGGTATGGGTGAGTCAAAGTTGGTGCCACACGTTGGCCATGTCAAGTTCTCCTGCGTCGGCCACGATATCATGTGATAGTAGACTAGATAGTTTGATGAACTTGTTGATAGGATGAACTTATTGCGTCGACCGCGGTACATGCAACTATCGAATTAATTTAATTAGTTGTTAGATCCACATGTTTACGTGATTTGCGGCACTGTTTGGATGTGTTTTTTCGGCAGCTCATACTTCATTTCTGAACATATATACAGTATGTATGCTGTCATATATACATCATGGTCAAAAGGAATTTGCCAGTATACTTACAAAACTCGCGTATATGATTACGTTTAGATTAAAGTCCAATAATTTTATATTTTCTTTTTATTTTTATAGTGTACAATACGGTAAGTTCTGCTTGCGATGTCGCGCCCTTTACGTTGCCATATTTAATATGTATAATCTGACCAAGTTTTCAAATAAATGATAGTTGATGATTATGTTCGGATTTAAATCCAATAATTTTACATTTCCTTTCCATTTTTTGTAGTGTACAATATGGTAAGTTCTGCTTGCGATGCCGCTCCCTTTATGTTGTCATATTTAATATGTATAATCTGAGCAAGTTTTTAAATAGATGGTAGTTGATGATTACATTTGGATTTAAGTCCAATAATTTTACATTTCGTTTCCATTTTTACAGTGTACAATATGGTAAGTTCTGCTTACGATGTCGCGTCCTTTATATTGTCATATTTAATATATATATAGTCTAAACAAGTTTTAAAATAGATTTTAGTTAATGATTACGTTTGGATTTAAGTCCAATAATTTATATTTTCTATCTATTTTTGCAGTGTACAATATGGTAAGTTCTCCTTGTGATGTTGCGCCTTTTATGTTGCCATATTTAATATATATATAATGAGCAAATTTTCAAATATATGGTAGTTGATTATTACGTTTAGATTTAAATCTAATAATTTTACATTTCCTTTCTATTTTTGCAGTGTACAATATGGTAAGTTCTCCTTGCAATGCCGCTCCCTTTATGTTGTCATATTTAATATGTATAATCTGAGCAGGTTTTTAAATAGATAATAGTTGATGATTATATTTGGATTTAAGTCCAATAATTTTACATTTTCTTTCCATTTTTACAGTGTAAAATATGGTAAGTTCGGCTTGCGATGCCGCGCCTTTTATATTACCATATATAATATGTATAATATGAGCAAGTTTTTAAATATATGGTAGTTGATGATTACGTTTGGATTTAGTCCAATAATTTTACATTTTTTCATTTTTACAGTGTACAATATGGTAAGTTCAGCTTGCAATATCGCGCCCATTATGTTACCATATTTAATATGCATTATCTAGGCAAGTTTTCAAATAGACGGTAGTTGATGATTACGTTCGGATTTAAGTCCAATAATTTTACATTTTCTTTCCATTATTACAGTGTATAATATGGTAAGTTCTGCTTGCGATGTCGCACCCTTTACGTTGTCATATTTAATATGTATAATCTGAGCAATTTTTCAAATAGATGGTAGTTGATGATTATGTTTGGATTTAACTCCAATAATTTTACATTTCCTTTCCATTTTTGCAGTGTACAATATGGTAAGTTCTCCTTGCAATGCCGCTCCCTTTATGTTGCCATATTTAGTATATATTGCCTAAGCAAATTTTCAAATAGATGGTAATTAATGATTACGTTTGGATTTAAGTCCAATAATTTTACATTTCCTTTCCATTTTTGCAGTGTACAATATGGTAAATTCTGTAGATATGACTATTTTCACCTGCTTCCAAATAGTTATTTGGATCTTCATCACACAATGGTACCTCCTTCTCCGGAAGTCTATGAGTTAGAGTATATATGCCAATTGCATGTTTAGTCTCTATTTTATATTGTCGTTTGGAACATTTCGGTCTCAAATATTTACTTATTTGCCTTTGCAATATTTACTTATATTTATATATTATAGTATACACTTAAGTTCGATATTTTGTCTATTATTCTCTCTTTTCGGTTTCTTTGATTTGACATAGTGCTGAAACAGTTGATTATTGAGCTACTGAAAGGTGAGCTCCAAACGAATGTTTGTGAGTTTGTGATTCCAATTTGTGAATTCACAAAAAGAGAAGAAGCGTTGAGCATAAGTTTATAGAACTTGTACCGTGTGTCTTGCAAATTGAACATTTTCTTTAAATTACAATCAACTTTCTATTGAATTTAAGATTTTTCTCATACCCTTTTTAAAACACGTGCGTGCATACCAACTAGTACAAACAAAGTGAATAGCACGTGAGCCTATCTTCGTAACAACCAAGGTCAGGACACAGAACAACTTGATCTATAAATAAAAAGATGTGGAATCTAAGCCTTATCTTACGTTTACACATCACATCTAAGATGATAGTAAATGTGACTTTATGATTGTTTTTTATTTTAACAAGTTGATATTGTTTCACAAGTCCAATTGTACATTACCTTCCGCCTAATTGAAAAAACAATAGTTTTTCTTACTTAAGTCATACAGAAAAGCTAGTTTAAGCTTGAACGGAATTCTCTCTCATCACGCAGTCGATATATATAATTCATCATCAAAGTGCATCACATTATACAAATATGAGATTTAAAATTCAATTTGATTGAGTTTTGCAGAATCTTCGTTTTTTTTTCTACATTTACGTACGTGTATTTCGTCTTTCGAAAATAAAAATTGATCAAACCCAACGTTCCGAATTCGGAATCCCCGTCGGCCGCCTGCCGGCCGCGTCCTGCTCGACCATCGATCCGATCCCAACCGTTCTTTCGCAAACTAGCAAAAGCCGCATCATCTCGCGGTTCTCGTCACCGCGCCCGACTGGTGGACCCAAACCCGGGACGGCCACGCCGCCACCGCCGCACCGCCGCGCCGCCGCTGCCCACGACGCCACGATGTTCCGCGCTGCCATCTCCCGCATCGGCGCCCGCCTCCGCTTCCTCCCTGACCCCCGAGCCCACCACCCCTCCCCGGCCACTCCTCACCTCCGCGCCCTCTCCACCCGCCGCGGTAAGCGCTCCTCCCCCACCGCGTCGCCCGCGGACTCCGATGACGAGGGCCCACTGCGCGGCCTCTTCGTGCTCTCCCGCGACCCCGAGTGCCCGCCGCGGCTTCTGGTGGTGCAGCCGCGCCTCCGCCCCGGTAGCCTCCTCGACTCCAAGCTCGCCGAGGCGCTCAACCTCGCTAACTCCCTCGAGGAGCCCCGCGATGGCTTCTACGATCGCGAGTTCGGCGCCACGGGTGCGCCGCCGCACCTCGTCGTCCAGAACCCCGCCTCCCGCGGCCTCTCTCACGCAGGTATCCAGCTGGCTCTCCATTTCCAGTGATTAGCTCGAGTGCTCTGGTGGAAGTGTTTTGAGTTGCATATGTAGCTGAGTTAGTTTTTTGTTAAGCTACGGATGCAGTGAGGTTTTTTAAGAATTGCATGCAATCCGGGTTTAACCTCTCCCACTGTCCCACAGTGATGCGCACTGGTAGTGACTTAATGCATGCACTGTTTTTCAATCAATCTTTCTCCTCTGTCAACCAACCGGACGCTGGTTATATTGGTTTCTGATGTGATCCTAACTGAATTAGGTAAGTGATGGCCTGATCGGATCATTTTTCTCAGCTGAACTTCTCAAAAGTGCCACCATGACTGTCTCATGAGATTGCCTGCACATTTTTAGCATGCTGAATGGTCTGGTTCACTATCTGTGTTAACAAAGTTACATAGACTGACATGTGGCATATGACCTCCCCGCATAGAGAAAGTATTTTGAGTTAGGAGGTTTACATTGTGGGTTCATTGCTCCATTCTCTTAAAAGCAAATATATGCACTATACAGCAACACCGCAGAGGCTGCAAGTGTTTTATTCACTCCACTTAAAAACTGTAGCTTGCTCTCATTTTCTCTGATGTTGTGCATGCCTAACTCAGAGTATGCATATGATGCCACTTTATATGTGATAAGAATAAGATAGAGGGTCCAAATCTTGTGGTTCAATTGGTTGCCTAGTGCAGTTGTGCTTTTGTTTTGAACCTTCGGTTGCCGTTGTTGTTGTGTCCTCAAACTTGTTTTTCAACTTTTTTGAACTGTTTTTGCGCATTTAAACTTTTCCTACACATACTTATGACTAGAACCACAAAAATCTAGCTTATTTGACAATTCATCGTGGCAGATACATATTTCGGACCTGGAACTGTGGATAATATCAAGTGCTACCTGAGGGCATCAGAGACGGAGTCAGAGGTGCACTTTTTATGACCTTGTACATGAGTATGGCTGGCTGTGGTAGTTTATTCATAGACGAGGGCACGAGGCATCATCCATTATCGTCCCTTCTCCATGTTGGAGTCGCACTTGCTGCCGCGCAGATAATTAAGATAAATATGCTACATGAAGTAATCTTTGCTTGCTTTGATCAACAGAAAGATGTGGATGCAGTTTTTGTTAATGCGATTCTCTCTGGAATCCAACAGAGAAACTTGGAGGCAAGTGCCCGTGTCTAACCTTGCATTTGACATTATGACCCAGAACTACATACTGCCTTATTATTCGTGTTAATACTTTCCCTAGCAGGTTGCCTGGGGAAAGCCAGTTTTGGATCGTGTTGGGCTTATAATTGAAATATTCAATGCTCATGCAGAAACAAAAGAAGCAAAGTTACAGGTGCTTGTTTGTCTAGATATATTACTCTATGAAATCTTGGCAGGGTAGTGTGGGGCGTATGAGTTCTCATTGAAGGTTATCTTGATGAAATGGAGCTGGGCATTGGTATTTTTTTAATTATTTACTTTGTCTATCATTTACACAGGCAGAGTTAGCAGCTCTCATGTACATGAAGACTAGGCTTGTCCGTGTACGTGGCCCAGGTGGACGGTTAACTTTTGGTCCAAGTGGGGAAGCTGAGGTTGTCAGTGCAAGAGGGTATGTTTCCTTTTGATTGCATCCAACAACTTGGATGGTAATTTTCTTAATTACACATGTTTTTTTTATACCACTAGAAAAAGAATGGAGGGGCTATCCTCAATTTGCATATGAACTAGCTCATGTGAATTGCAAAATGTCTTTGGGAGGAAAAACTAGGTGTGTTTGGTTTGTTACCAAAGAGCATCACAACTTGCATGCCAGAAGTACGGCAAATTACGGCAGGTGTTTGATTGGATGCCGCATGTTAGGCGTGCCGCAACGCCGCTGCAGTAGTCCAGTTCAATTTTGCTGCCGAGCGATGCCTAAGGTGTGGCGAACGATTTCTTCGCCGCAGGTTCGGCACGGCCGCTGTTGCGGCCTGGCGCGCTTAGGCAGCGTCCAAACGCGCCCTATATGCATGAGATATTCTTCTCAGTTTTGTCATTTGTATAATAAGAAACTCAACATGAGTTATGACAAAATCCAACATTGCGTGCCTCTGAATATCATGCTTGTTGAATTGTAACTAGTTTGCTTGTTATATTCTAGATAGAGTTGTACCGAATACATACATTTCCTTCTCTGATTCCTGCAGTGTTCTAATTAATGTTTTCTATGGTTCATGCCATTTTTTCTAAGATTCCTGGTTAACATGGTGTCTCGAATATACACAACATTTTTTCTATGATTCACATTTTCATATATTCTGGTACGCGGGTGGATCCACATGGTGTCTTCTGCAATATTCTGTTAATCTGTAATGCATTATTTTTGTAATCATTGTTATTCTATTCGACTTTCCTGAATTGTTCTCATAATAGGTCGATTCATTCATTTCGCCACAGATCAGTGGTTTAATTAATGCTGGATGCACTGCTCATGTCACTATTGTACTGTTCAGGAGAGGAAGTGGGGGCCGGGGCTTCATGAGTGGTGCTGGTGAAACAGAACTTCAACTACAACGGAGGAGGTGCTTGACAGTTGGTAGATTACAACCTATCTAAACTTGCAGCTCACAACAATTCCTCATTTTTCTTTATCCACAACTCATCTAGAATCCAAGAACGTCGTGTGAAGTTGTTAGCTCAAATCGAAGATGTACGCCGTACTAGAGCAATACAGCGTTCAAGTCGGAAAAGGCATGGTGGCTCATTTGGTCAAGAGCTTGTAACTGTTGCAGTCGTTGGATATACAAATGCAGTATGTGGATCCACTAAAATAGTTCTTTCACCTAATGTGTCTTTGACAACTATACTCCTCCAGAATATCACTTTTGAAAATTTGTTTGAGCTTACTGAAGCCAAGTTCTTTATGCTTTTTTCATAGGGGAAATCTACTCTAGTGAGTGCACTTTCTGAAGCTGATCTGTACAGCGATGATAGGTATGCTGAAATTAGTTTCTCTCTGCACTCACTCGCAGCAGGTATGCCCAGAGAAATCATGGTCTTGTTTTGATGCAGGCTGTTTGCAACAGTAGATCCCCGGTTACGAAGTGTGATTCTTCCATCAGGGTAACGTATAAAATTTTCGTTCTGTTACCATATGTTGGTACAGCTGATTTGGGTTTCACGCTTGTTCAGCAACATTGCATTTTCTATTCAGGAGAAAAGCACTTCTTAGTGACACCGTTGGCTTCATCTCAGATTTACCAGTACAGGCAAGTTTTCTCTTCTTTCATTTGGACTTTGGAGATCCATATTCTTGAACATTTTCTTTTAGGAGAACATATTTTGAAGCATTAAATAATTGCGTAGTCAGGTAGCACTCGTGTTACCTTGGACACCCGTGTCCTAATTTTTTTGCTGAGTTGGACACCCTGCACCAGCGTCGGATTCCAAGTGGTATATAGCATGTCCCGCAAAGAATTGTCAAATAGGACACTCACACCTGAGTTTGACACCTACACCAGCACCGGTGTCCGTGTATGATTTGGAGATAGCAAATGGTCCACTGAGCTGCAGCGTCAGCCTTATCTAAAACCAATCTTGACCTTATTGTTAATCTTAAATCATCCATTATTTTACTTAATGCTTGAATGCAGTTTCAAATAAGAAAAGGTCTGATTTTCTTTAGTTTCCTTTTACATGGCTATCAAGGCATCTCCTAGGTGTTGCTTCAGCATTGGTGGTGTAGGTAGGTAGAGCACTCACAAATAAAGCTTGCCGCTCCTATGGACCTGGAAGTGATACAGTTCCTGCTTTTGTGATTCATGGCAAAGAAAGAAGAGGTGAGAGTTGGAGTGAAGAGGTGGCGGCAAAGGGGGTGAGCGGTGAGCCCTAATGCTCTGCCCATGGCTCATGTGGAACCAAATGAGCCATAACTGAATCATGGAACACTTCCTTTATTATTTTTCCTCCGCTCTTCCTTCCAGCTGCCTCATCCTCTTCCATATCACCACTGCTACTATCACCCCCTCCACTGCTGCCTCCTAACTATTAACTCCTCGTTTCCTCCCTGTCCTGTCACGTCCTGTTTTTCCCTTCCCCTACCAGAGAAGATGGGATGTCGCTTCATTGTTCTAACGCCTCTGCATCAAGACAGCAAACAGGCGCCTTGCCTCAACTTACTGCCTTGATAACCTTGACCTTTCCTTGTTGTTTGGCACTTCATCCAGCAGACATTGTTCTTACAGAAAAAGAGGAAAAATGGAAGTTCATTTTTTTTAATTTCATCTGTAGACTGTGCCATGTTAAGTTTACTATTAACCTCTTAATTTTATTTTTCCAGCTAGTGGAAGCATTTCATGCCACCCTGGAAGAAGTGGTTGAAGCAGACATGTTAGTGGTAGGTTTTGTTACTTACGGAGTATGTCATTAGTTCATCCTGGAAGTCTGCTTTTCTTCAGCCATGTGTGGTTTACTTACCAGAAACTGCTTCAATGTTAAGATACAAATTGTTTAAGAAAAAGAATAATAGAAGAGAACTAAGATCTCCTTTATCTTAATATGGATCGATGCAGCATGTGTTGGATTCAAGTGCACCTAATCTTGAGGAGCATCGATCTACTGTACTGCAAGTACTGCAGCAGATAGGTGTTTCACAGGAAAAGATCAACAATATGATTGAAGTTTGGAACAAGGTGCCTATTGAGACGAGTTTTTTCTTTGGCATTTGAAAATATATTGTTCGTTTAGGTTTGCATATATCATGATGTTTGTCTGTTGGTGAATTTCAGATTGATCTCGTAGATGAGAATGGATTTCAGATTGATCTCGTAGACGAGAATGATACATCTGATGGGGTTGAAGATGAGATCTTCCTAACTGAAGGTGAAGAGGAGAATGACATATTCTCTGAGGATGATGTTCCATCAGAACAATCATCTTTTGATTCCTTAGATGATGGAGCAGATTCAGAATATGTATCAGAAGAAAATCTTGAAGATAGCAATGATGAAGTGTCACCTAAACGGTCATTTGCTGAGCCTAGTGAGATGAAAGCAATGAACCCAGAATTATCATTAGAATGTTTTGGAGAACTTCATGCCCCAGATGCAAATGGATGCACTTCGACACAAGTGCCCACTTGTCATGTGAAAACTTCTGCAGTGTCAGGGATAGGATTGCAAGAGTTATTGGCATTGATAGATAGGAAACTGACTGAACAACAAAATATTGTGCAAAGAAGCTATGGGCCTTTCGATAGAAAATGGAGACCTTGCTCTACGGATGGCGAAAAGGCTGCAGAACAATAGGTATGTTGTAGCTCCTTTATTTTTCCTTCATGTATTGCTGAGGTCAATAGTAGTGTACCACTCGGTTTCTCAGTTTGCCTCCAGTAGAGATGGAGATTGCGTTTGTTGTTGGTTGCTGTAGATGTATGTGTGTTGCACCTTCTTATATGTTTTTTCTTCATTAAATTTATGCTTCTCAAAATATTGGCAAATACATATTGAAACGGGGAAACAAAATTGAGGGCATTGAGCAATGTTCATCTTAATTGATTTTCTGTACCCAAATTTGGGATTTGACTATTCAATATAATTTATTTCCATGCTAAGTTTCGAACACCCAATTTGGATGAGGATTCGAATGAGGATGTCCTACTCCTATCTGATGTACTAGTAAAGAAAAGAGATTTGGGGATTACTCTATTTTTATAAAATTAAGAAATCGTTAGATTACCTCAGTTACTGAGGGAATACCCAACACATCTGATGTTAGGGTGTAATTTGCCCTATTTCCATATGCAAGGCTTCTAGGATCCATATACAAGGCTTCTAGGACAAGGTCGATGCCTTGCTTGCCAAGGTTTGGCAGTCAGACACTCAAAACTTTCTTAGCTTTATATATATACACTCCCTCTGCACTGGTAAAGAAAGCCGTTTAGGACAGCGATACGGTCTTCAAAACACAACTTTAACTTCTTATTTCTATAAAAATATTTATCGAAAAGTGATACATGTATACTTTTATGAAAATATTTTTTAAAATAAATCTATTCATATAACTTTTACAATTTCAAACTCAACAACTTAAAAGTGTTATTTATAATTTATATTCTCAAAATTTGACTCAAAACTTGTACTGAACGGCTTCCTTAACGAAACCGAGGGAGTATAAAAAATCATAGCTGGAACTACCATAGTACAGAAGAAAACAAGTACCTTATCTTCCAAACCCACGTGGGAGTATGCAGTGTATCCCATAGGCCATAGCCTCTTTCTTGCACTTATTTCTTCTTGGCCGTGTTTCAACGGTTCCGGCCAAAATTTTTTAAAATGAATCTTTTCTATATGAAATATTAAATGAAGTATATTTGCAAAAATTTTTTAGGAATGAGTGTAACTTTGCGCGACGAAATTTAATGAGCCTAATTAATCCATGTTTTGCTACAGTAATGCTATAGTAACCATTCTCTAATCGTGCGGTCAAAGGCCTCGTTAGATAGGTCTCCTGAAATAGTCCAATGTTGTGAAGGTAATTTTATAAACTGATTTTATTTAATATCTTTAATTATTAATCAAAGGGGCTGATAAAATTTTGCCCCGCCCAAAGAAACACTGCCCTTGCAAGCCATTTAATTCCTTCCTCACCTACTCCCTCACGGTAGTTCGGAAAGCGTGTTTGTGAGGCAAACGTAAATTTCTAGGGACAGTTATTTAGGCTGTGTTTCTTTGGGGTAAAATTTTTTACACACACGCTTGACCACTAATTAAAGATATTAAATAAAGTCAGTTTACAAAATTACATACAAAACCCTCGGGTTAATTCGCGAGACCTATCTAATTAGGTCTCTGACCGTATGATTAGAGGATGGTTACTGCAGCATTACCGTAGTAAATCATGGGTTAATTAGGCTCATTAGATTCGTCGCGTAAAGTTACATTCATCCGTAAAAAGGTTTTATAAATAGACTTTATTTAATATTTTATGCATGTAAGATTTTCCGAAAAAAAATTGCTGACACAGAAACATGGCCTTAGGGACGGAGGGAGTACGCGGTAGCAATGGCAGTGGATGGACATGATGGCCATCTCGTCGCTACCATAGCTATGGCTTTGTTTACTACTCCCTCCGTCCCAGAAAGGACACTACCCTTACATCCCAAGGAGCCAAACAATTCTAAGTTTGACCAAATTTATATAAGAAACCACTAACATTTATAATATAAAATAAGTATTATTAGATTAATTATGTAATATAGTTTTATACTAAGTCTATTTGGAGACACAAATGTTAGTATTATTTTGTATAAATTTGGTCAAAATAGAAGTTGTTTGACCTCTCGAGAAGTGAGAGTTGCATTCTTTTTGGGACGGAGAGAGTATATATACTACATAGTACTTAAATACACCACTTTTTTAGTGACCCAATTGGATTTTGAACTACATGTAAGTTTCGATGCAAGAGAAGTTCTTGGTTTGTTTATGAATTAGGATCAGTCAAAACCATCTATAGACCAGTGTAACGATTCTGGCTAAGTTTGATGATAGCTGAAGCTAGGAAGTTTAGCGACATAAACTGTTCGCATTCAAAAGCAATATTCTACATTCCTACATGATTAGCAATCTGAACCTTTGGGAAGAAACTGACATGTCCTGCATAATGAAAGAGTTATGTTGTTGTGACCCACTAGAGTTTGGAGTTCAACATTTTGTTTCAGCCTTTTATCTTTCTTATGTTTACTCATGTTCAGCACATAATTGTTTTGCAAGGTTGTTTCTTTTGTAAGGCGCCCTGCTGCTTTTCTGCTTCAAGCTTTGCTCCTGACTATCAGGTATTAGCTGCAGCAAGAATTCAGGACAGTTGTCGAAGAGCTAAACAGCCATGCTGAAGTGCCTTGAGGACCTGCCGGACGTTATGATTATCATGGTTAATCATGCCATTTTTGAAGCCATTTGCAGTCGAATTGTGTACCGGAAAAATAAAGCCTGTAAATACGTGAACCTACCTGTAGCTTAGAAATTTGTACGACGCCTCCACTAACTACATCAGTAGTAAACATATATGTTATAGCTGCGCTTTATATCCATTGAACGGCGATTCCAAAGACTTGGAATGGGCATGATTATTCTCCAATATATTTCACATTGTAGAAAATCTAAATATATTTAATGGTATTACTCAGTTTCTCCAATGGATGGGAACGTACCATAGCGTAATAGATATAAGATAGAAATAGTTCCTCCGTTACATGAAAAAGTTCTGTAATAAATTTTGCTTCATAACCACTATAGTAATAGTAAAAAATTGCAAACTGCCGGATATATGCCCGTTCGTTTGGCGTATTTTTCTCTCAACACAGACCAACACCAGCCAGCCAAACAAGACCCACTGTATCACAGTACCCGTTTTTAATTCCATAATTTATTCAGCGACAGGAGTAATCGGTAACGCATCATAGATCAATAACCAGAAATTTCAATTACAATACCCAATGAACCACAACCTTAAGCCACTAACCCCTAAATTCAAATCGCTAAACACGACGCATTACATTCTCATTTCAACAAACACCTTCGGCCTCGCCGAGATCCTTCAGCACCGGCGGCCACTGCAGCATCTCGCATGGGTACACATCGCCCAGCGGCCGCGACTCGTCATGGTTGTGCCACAGCCGCTGCAGCCACCCCGTCCTTGGGTCGAGCGCCACGACCCAGTCGGCCATGATGAAGAACAGCGAGCCCGTGGCCTCGCAGAACGCGGCGAAGCTCACGAGCTTGAATCCCCGCAGCTGGTCCGACATCTTCGCTGAGAGCTTCGTATTGATGAGGTCCCCGACCAACGCCGGGTGCATCCGCGCACGAAGGTCCACTGCTCGCTGCTCCGCCCACTTCCCAGGCGCTTCGAGAACCCACCTGACGAGAGTGAGCTGCTCCCGGATCGCGAAGAAGCAGAGGCGCCCGTCCCCTGTCTTGCCGATCCAATGGTTGCCGACGTAGAGGGGCGTCCTGGCGTCGGGAAGGGGCACCGCCGACAGCGTCATTTTGACAGCGTCGACGACCATGATGTATTTCTCTTCGCCCTGCAGCTTGTACACGACGTCGCCGATGACGACCGACGGGCCGCGGCGGACGACCAGCTCCCGGTTCACCGGCCCGGTGGCGGCCTCCCAAGAGGAGGCGGCCGATGAGTACACGAGGACCTCGAAGTGGTTCGGGTTGGTGCCGAAGAGGACGAGGACGACGCGGAACGCGGCGCCTTCCCCGGGGACGAGCACGGAGCACGCCAGCATGTGCCCGGCGATGTATGGCGACGGCACCCGCGCGAACGTCTTCTTGAGCGGGCTGCAGACGAGCAGCCTGAGTTCAGGGGTGCTGGGACCGAGCTCCCGCAGGAGGAGGCGCCGGCCGCGGGAGTCAACCAGCACCGTGCCGCACGCGGGCGGCGCCGGGAGGAAGCCGACGCCGAGCGCGACGCCCGCGGTGCGCACGAACGGGGGCAACGGGGACGGGCCGTAGTTGAGGAAGAAGCCTAAGTGTCGCGGCGGCGCGGGGAGGCACGCGCCCGCGCCGGCGACGAGGCGGCGCCAGCGGCGGCAAACCGCGGCGCAGCGGACGACCTCGCGCGGGGGAGGCAGCCGCTTGAACACCTCCAGGAGCATGTCGTCCGGCAGCGCCAGCGCCGGCGCCGGCGCCGACGCGGCCTCCGCCTTGCCGCTCGCCGCCCGCTCCACCTTCATCGCCGGGCGCGTGCGCCGCGCGGAGTCGAAGCCGCGCGGCGGGGACCGGGAGCGCTTGCGGCGGACGACGAAGGACGGCGGCATTGTGAGGCACAACGGCGCAGGGGGGCGGCGGCGACGCGGCGTTGTAGATGGGGAAATCAGACGCGATAATGCCGCGGCGGGGGGCAGAGGAATTTGGAGCGCGGCGGTTTTAAGGAAGGGGAGAAGGCGGCAGCGAAATTTTGGGGGGCGCTTGAGTTTTCGGCCGCGGCGCCGCGAGCGGGCGGCGCGGGCGGGCGCGGCGCCTTTTGGCTTCCCTCGCACGCCTCCGCGCCTTGAGGGCTGGGGTTTTTGGTTCCCCTCCCCCAATTTTTGGCCGCCCTCCACTCCAGATCCAGGGCCGCCGGTGCCTGTTTCTTTCCGCGTGCGTGTGAACGGGCGAGTGGCGCCGGGCCGCGGCGCACGGGGCTCAAAATTTTGCGGGAACAGAGCGCGCGCGTGGGTGGGGTGGCGCGGGAGGGGGGCGGGGGCCGAACGGGCCGGCGAGTTTCGGCGGAAACGTGACGAGATTAGCGGGAAACGCACTGTTCGTTTTCCGAAATTAGCGTCCCCGGCGGCCCACCAACGCGGGAAGTTTTGTAAATTGGGTACTCCTGCTTTTCGAAATGGCGGTTCGCCTAAAAATATTGCGGTTTCACCGGCGCTGGATTTAGTTTCCAAATTCCACCCTCAAATTCCACTATGTAAAAAGAAGATCATCATCACATCAAAATATCGGTAGTACTAAATGTAGATTAAATCAAAAACTAATTACACAGTTTTATTGTACTTTACGAGACGAATATTTTGAGCCTAATTAATCAATGGTCAGACAATTATTCACAAATACAAATAAAATATTACAGTGGCGCTACAGTGGCAAACTCCCAACTTTGATATGTTAAAGTTAGAAACTAAACAAGACCCAGAAGGGGACATAGCCTGTGGAGCTGGCCTCTTGTGTCAGTGAGTGGTAGGTTCTGGAATTTTGGCCGGGAAACAAAGGTAATTTTGGATACGGTAATGCTGTACTACGGGCGTCCGGTGCGTGGCAAAAAAAATCGGACGCTACGTGGAGTATTCTCGGAAACAATAACGCTGCAGTGCCCCACTGTCTCCCACGCGCGTATCTGTGCTAGGCGTCTGGCTGCCTTAGGGCATCCGGAGTGTTCAGAAATATGGGGTCTTAAGATCCTTAGGGTCGACCATATACACAACAAAGGGGGTCTTAGGAAGGGGCCTTAGGCCAAAAAGCTTGAGGTCGTCCTCAGGCTTGAGACCTGGTCTCAAAAAATAAAAAAATCAAGAGGAGAGAGAAAGGAAGGAACAAACGCTCACAGGAGATCAGAGGTACAGAGAAAAGCGACGGCAGATCGGAGGAGAAATAATTTTTTTTATTTTAAGCGGGGCCCACCTTAAAACCGGCATCGGCCTCATACATAGCAGCCCGACCTTATCTTACCGTGGGACCCATACTTAAGACCTATTCATTCTTATACACTCCTGATGCCCTTATTCCTTCACGCACCACTCATTCTCCCTCTGCTTAGTCCCGTGATGCGTAGAGCTGCTCTCCACCGTTGACCGATGCTTGCCTGGCCCAGCGATGACCGCGGAGGAACGAGTGAAGCGTGCCGGCGGCGGCTTCCCTGCGGCGAGGAGGCGCAGGCAAGCCACGTGGGGCTCTCCTCAACGAGAAGGTGCGCGGAGCCGCTCCGCCGCTGGCCGCGCTCCCCCGCGGCAAGAAGGACGGGCGAGCCACTCCTCCGCGTCACCGCCGTCGCCCTTCCTCTGTGTCGAGCTCCTCCACATCGCCCTCCTCCTCTGCATCGCCATTCCTCCTCCGCGTCGAGGTCGGCCTCCCTCGTCTCCGCCTCGCCATCACTGTCGCCGCCGCGTCCTCCTCCGCGGGCGTCGCGGATAAAACCTCGTTTCGGATAATGATGAAGGTAGGAGTACTTGTTTAAGGACGCGTAGACGCGAAGATTTTTTTCCTTAGGAGTCCTCAACAAGCTAGCGATTTAGGCTAGTGTCAGTGAGAATTTTGGGGGAGTTTCATAGTATTAAATTTGCTAACCTTGTAGAAAAGATATAAGATATAGTTTCATGATACGTGACAGAAGTTTCATCATCATTTAGATAAATGTGTAGCGAAACTATGCATTAAGACTGGCCTTAGTAACGATTTAGGGCATGTACAGTTTTATGCAGCAGCTGTCTATTTAACACAGAGACAGTCAAATAGACAGCTCTGGTTGTCTATGTGATATTTAATGCACACTCCTGTTACTGTCAAAGCAGTAGATGAGACAGTAGACAGAAACACTCTCTTTCTTCATTAAATGATGGTCACGTCGGCTCATTTTATTTACTTAGCAATAAAAAGACAGCAATTGTGTCTAACTGTTGTACATGTTCTTAGCTAGCTAATGTGGAACTGAACCTGAAAAGAATTATTTACTCTCATTCTATTCGTTTGGCTTATCAGCCACCAGCCAGCAGTATTTTTCTCTCAAAACAAATCAGCCACCAGCCACCAACTAGCAGGTACTTTTTCTGAGAACAAATCAGCACCAACACCAGCACCAGCCACCTTGGCTGTGTTTAGTTCCTCCTAACTTTTCAAACTTTCCATCGCATCGACATAACATCAAAACATTAAATATAACAAATGACGCATGCATGGAGCATTAAATGTAGATAAATAAAAAGACTAATTGCATAGTTTTGATGTACACGACGAGACAAATCTTTTGAGCATAGTTAGATTATGATAGAACAATAATTACGACAAACAAACGAAAAGTAATAAAATACGCTATAGTGTTCGATGTGACTATTTTTACTTTTTTATGGATCTAAACACAACCCTTCTCTCTACTCTTTGACGTAGGCTCGAACCGACGACGTAGCTGCTCGTTGGAGGCGTCCAGAAGAAGAATACACGCGACGCGAGGAAGTCATAGCCCTGCCCAAGTGCCCAGGCCCAGCCCGGCAGCCCAACACGCTTCCCCTGCCGTTTGTGTGAGAGTGTTTAGTTTAGAGAATAAAAAGTTGATAGAAAAGTCACATCGAACATTGTAGCGGACTGTAACACTTTTCGTTTGTTTGTGGTAAATATTGTCCTATCATGACCTAATTAGGCTTAAAAGATTCGTCTCGTCGTGACATCAAAACTGTACAATTAATTTTTTTATTTACCTATATTTAATGTTCCACGCATGATGAAAGTGATTTAATATGATTTGATGTGATAGGTGAATAGTAAAGTTTGCAGAGAGAATTTTTTAAAACTAAACTGTAGCGCCCCGGTCCCGAGGAGTCCAGATTTGTCCAGGATCTCCGCTGTCAGAGCGGGCCTTTCCCCAACTGGAAGAGGTCAAAGTTAACATTTTATCGTTGTATATTTCGTTTGTATTTATAAATAATTAATTTTTAATTTTATCTATATTTAATATTTTATACATACGTCGGTATTGTAAACGCGAGGAGAAACTTCTTTCCCTCTACTAAGATGGCTGTGAGACGCGTCACTCATGGGCCAGTGGAGTCACATGTCACACGGTAAAAAAAATGGTTGAGTTGACGTGACCATTCACCTTTGATCTGTCGACTATTATATAAATATTTGACTAGACATACCTCGGCTTATCAACCACTAACCAGTAATACTTTTCTCTCAGAATAAATCAACCACTGGCCAGTAATATTTTTCTCTCCGAACAAATCAGCACCGGACGAACACGACGATAGCGTTTGATTGGACTAGACATATAAGACCAGCGCTAGTAATACTTTTCAAAAGGAATCTTTTCTGCATAAAGTACTAAATGAAATCTATTTGCAAAACATTTAACTTTACGCGACGAATTTAATGAGCCTAATTAATCCATATATTGCTACAGTAATGCTACAGTAACCATCATCTAATCGTGCGGTCAAAGACCTCGTTGGATGTCTGAAAGTGCATCTAGGCACTTATATGTTTTGGTGATTGTGCATGACAACATGATTAGTCATTTAACTTGTTTGTCTAAGTATATGAGCAGGAAATAACAAGAATACAAACAAGTGGTAATCATCCCATGCAAGCAATGCAAATGACAAGTGTGTGATAATGACAAATGAGACATGGACATAAGTAAATTGGTTGGTCTCATAGATAAGATACTTGTCAAAGGTTTTGGGATAAATTACTTGAAGAAATTGGGAAGTTCTTTGGGCTTATTCCATGGCAATGGATACATTCAAAATGAGACATGATTCTATGGATAGTATATGGTCTCAAGTGCATTGATGCTTATGGACAAGTTATCTACCAAAGAATATATTTCAAATCAAGTGAAGACATGGATTTCAATGTGGATTTCATGATGATGCAATGCAAAGCTAAACTTAAATTGACAAGAGAGGATGGAAGGGATCAAGCTAGATGCAAGTGACGTTCCTAGCAAGGAGAAGGGCAAATGGGTTTTGTAGCCGAGGTACCTTGTTTGGTGGAAAGGTCTAGCCGTCTAGCTTGGGTTTCTATACATCAATCAAGTTATATCAAGTAAAGCAAAGCGAAGCATCTAATCATTGTCGATCATATATATTGGAATGGCTTATGAATCGATCCATGCAATGGAGATTCTAAGTCATTAGCTCAACAACGGGATTGCTCATCAAGACATGAAATGTTGAAGCCCTCAAGTTGAAGAATGATCAAGTATGGCATCAATGAAGACATACAAACTCAAGTGGTATTCTATTTATTGCTTTAAATCTTGAGTTTAGGAAATGCCGTACTATCAAGAGGGATGCAACATTAGTTGTCTTGGCATACACCAAAAAGTGCTCATTAGATCAACCCATGTGAGATAAGCCTTGAGAGATATACACTTGGGAACATTTGTGTTGAAGTCCACCCAAACCGGTCTGACCGGTTTGGGGAACCGGTCTGACCGGTTTGGGACTTTGGTGTGCTGAGAGACCCCAAACCGGTCTGACCGGTTTGGGAAAGCGGTCTGACCGCTTTTAGGCTTGTGGTGCTGTGCCCGACCCAAACCGGTCTGACCGGTTTGGGAAACCGGTCTGACCGGTTTGGGGTTCTGACAGGGTATAACGGCTATATAGTTCGTAAACCGGTCTGACCGGTTTGGGGAACCGGTCTGACCGGTTTCCAACGGCTATAACGGCTAGTTCTGGTTTTGAGGGGTATTTATACCCCATTCCCCTCTCCTTTGAGGGGTGCTGGTTGTAGTGCCTTTGTGGCTCGTCCAAGCTTATCCCAAGCACCAGCATGCTCTCCCCAAGCCTCTCTTTGTGAGAGTTGAGTGAATTTGTTGATATTCATTGACTTGGGTTGAGGGATGTATGTGTTGTGAGCAATAGATAGCAAGTGATTGATCATATCAGCTATAGTGAGCATATCCTTAGTGTTGAGCACTTCCGGTGAAGCCAAGCATCAATTGGAGCATTTGTTACTCTTGGAGGTGATCCTCCTAGACGGCTAGGCGTCGCCGGTGAGCTACCTTCGTTGTGGTAAGCCACGGATTGTTGTAAGGGCTGGCCTTGCCTCCTTTGTGGAAAAGGGTCAAAAGCTAGTGAAACCGAGGAAAGTGGCTTGGAGTGGATAAGCCCGCCTTTCGTAGGCCCTCAACGGAGACTAGGACTCATCGTGTCTTTGTGACAGCCTTAGTGGCAGCGGTGAAGTCCGAACTTCGGGAAAACATATCTTTGTCTCTTGTTTACCTTCACAAGTTCATTTCTAGCATATACATTTGCTTCCGCTTCGATCTACTTGGGTGTGCTCTAATTGTGTGCAGGGACTTAGTGGACCTGCTTGAAATCATCTACAAGAGCCCATCATCAAGTTTGGTTTGTGCTAGAACTCGTAGAGGGGGTTAATTTCACATAGTCGGTTTTCTCTGTTGAAAACCGGTCTGACCGCTTTGTCAAAGCGGTCTGACCGCTTTCCTCTGGGAAAAGCGGTCTGACCGGTTTTGAGAACCGGTCTGACCGGTTTAGCCACTAATTGTGTGAAAAAGTTTGTAATTTACAGATTCACCTATTCACCCCCCCCTCTAGGTGACATCAAGGTCCTTTCAATTGGTATCAGAGCTTGGCCTCACATCCAAGCTTAACCGCCGTGAGGAAAGATGTCGACCACTTGTGAGGTAACATATGAGCCACTAGCTAGTGACGGCTCAAATTATTCAATATGGTCTTGTAATGTGCTTAATGATCTTAGGACTATGAGTCCTATTCTTGAGAGAATTGTAGTTGAAGGCACCGATCGTCCGAATGTTGATTGGAGCATATCCAACCCAACCGAAGACGAAATGAATTGCTTTCAACTCAATTCTCATGTCGCTAACTTCTTAATCGATGTTGTGAGTGATGAAGTTAGAGAAAAGATTCTAGAAGATGAAGCAACTCTATTCGATGCTCATCTCATTTGGGCTAGAATAAAGAAGCTTTACTCCAACATCAAAAGCGACACGCAAGACCAAACAAGAGCCAAGACACATGAGGAGTGCACTACAACAACAAACACATGCACCAAGCCTCATGTGACAACCACCGTGAAGCCACAAGAGCAAGATGGCTCAATTGGCACCTCCCTGCAGAAACCGGTCCGACCGGTTTCCCAAACCGGTCTGACCGGTTTGGGCAGGAAGGGCACAATTGGCCACAAGAAGGGAGGCCGACGCCGCGCAAGCAAAGTATCAAGCTCACAAGGTACATCATCATCCAAAGATGAGGTACTCATGCTTAGCAAGTCCAAAGAAGAAGAAAAGGCGGAAAAGTCAAAGGATGAAACTATCTTAGCTCTTGTCAAAGAGCTTGAGGAAGTCAAATTCACAAACGCCACTTTGGTTTGTAAGTATGATGCAATTGTTGATGATTATGCTTGTGATGTACTTAAATTGGCTTCCATGAAAAAGGAAAATAAATTGCTCAAAGAAAAATTGGAATTAATTGCTAGCAAGCATGAGATGCTACAAGTGACTCATGATGAACTCTTGTGTTCTCATAATGAACTTGTAGAATCATATGCTTCATTAGATATTGCTCATGAGATTATGATTAATTCGTTAAAATCTATTGAATCTCAAACCCATATTTGCACATGCTCTCCAATTCAATATAATTTGTCATGTGCTAATCCTTGTTGCTCGCAAGGAAAACAATCTTGGTTTGATAAAGTGTGTGTAGAGTCTTGTGAAGACCTCATTGCTCAAGAAAATGAAGAACTCAAGCAAGAGGTAGAAAGACTCACAAAAAGCTTGACGACTCTTGAAAAAGAGAGCAATGCACAACCTTCTCAAGATAACCGTGAATTCATGGTGAAGAAGCTTGAGAAGGGATCAACCGTGCAAAGCTCTTCTATTCAACATGTCAAGCTCAACACAAGCCAAGATCAAAGAAAAGAAGACAAGCCAACCCTCTCCAAAAGACAAAGAAATTTGGAGAAGAGAAGATGCTTTGGTTGTCTTGAGAAAGGGCATCAAATTGCTTCATGTCCAAGCAAAGTGGGACCACACCAAGAGAAGCAATTCATCAAGCTCAACAAAGGCTTTCTCAAGGCCCAAGCAAAATTCAATGAAGAATTGTCTAAAGAGCAACAAATGAAGAAGGCAATCAATATCAAGCACAAAACATGCTACACATGTCGGGAAAAGGGACATCTTGGTAATGATTGTCCCAAAGGTAAAATCTCTAAACCCGACATTGTCCATTCATTAAATGTGAAGCTTGGGGATTCTCCAAACGCTTCTTGTGTCACCAAGGTGATTTGTTCTCCAAGGAGCGACACAAGAGCATTTTGGGTTCCTAAGCATATTTGGACTAACAACATCGGACCCAACACAAGTTGGGTACCAAAGTGTGCTTGATGAGATTGTAGGGACAATGAGATGCATTGGTAGCTTGGCTTGAATGACAATCTTCAATGATCAACTAGCAAGCCAAGAAAAGTTGCTTCCACTCGATACTCTACACCCAATGTCATCTCGATCACTTTGTGCTTAATTTGATAAAGTTTAAGTCACTAGTACCTTTTGTAGGATCAAGTGTTTCTAAGTGTTGAACTTGTGACACTTGATAGTGACTTGGACTAAATTTCTTGAAATTCAATTCATATATGCCATGTGATGCTTATAATGGCTCTCTAGTAGAGCAATATTGTGTTGAAATTGCAGTGGATCAAGTTCCGACGAAATTCGAATCAAGCATCGGAAATCCACGCCACTTGGTACAAGCCTGGCAAAACCGGTCTAACCGGTTTGCCAAACCGGTCTGACCGGTTTGGCCCAGGCAGTTGCAAATTCAGCACAATCTTGTTAAATGAAGTGTTTAATTAATATTTTAAGCATATGAAATGTGGTATGTTTAATTGCTTCTCTGTGGAGCAGATTTGTATCATTTTCAGGGCATACCACACAAGATCCGAGACTGAGGCCGGAAGATCCGACCAGATGATCCGGGTGGCTCTGTGCTGCACTTCAACAGGCTGGATGATCCATCGGAAGATCCGAGGCAAAACCGGTCTGACCGGTTTGCCAAACCGGTCTGACCGGTTTGGTTGCCTCTGCCTGAGTGAAACCGGTCTGACCGGTTTCCCAAACCGGTCTGACCGGTTTGGCTCAGGGTGTTGGAACTTGACCATTTGAGTGAGAAATAAAGATTCAAGTATTTCATTTCATAAATTTCTCATTCTTGGCATATGCTATCCATATTAATACTTCATTTTGTGTAATTACTTGGCATAATTAATTTTAAGTGATTTTTGTGTGACTTGACCATTTATTGAATTAATCCCCTCCATGTCATTCACAAGGCAAAGTGCAAATCTCATATTGTCAATATATGATGCACATATTTAGGGGGAGATTATTTCAATATTTGTGTCCTTGGGACTAACATTTTCTTTTAGTGAACTTGTAGTCTCAATGGTGAGAGAATACATCTCTCGATTGGAGTTGTCAACTCATTTTATGATTCATGACGGTAACGCAATTGTCATTCTCATCATGAATCTTAATTTCAATTTCATGTCTTGTCAACTCAACATAATATAGCATTGAATTCCTTAAAATGGTTTAATTTTTCGATATTAGTGCACTTGAACCTTTTCTATCTACAAATGCACTAAAATGAGGAATTTGATCTATATTGTGTATCTTCATGATTAATGACCTATGATTTAATGTTAACATTAAAGTCATTGATTATGAAATCGTGTGTTGTGCACATTAACGTTTTCTCTCTATGTTGATCAACTGGTTTATATCATGAGAGAATTCATATGGGCATAATTGATAATCTTGCACAACACATGCTACTAGAGGCCAAGGTATGTTTTCCATAAACTAGTTTTTACCTTGTGCATCTAGGCCCTTGTCATGCTAGTGTGTACATGTACATGCAAATGTATAAAGTTTCCATGCGTCCATTATATATATTTAGTTAACACCTTCTTGGTGAATGGTGCAAGCTAAATATGTTGATGTTATTGTGGGCTTTATATATGTGCATGTGCTTGTGTGTCATAGGATAGATTTTTGAAAAATCCAACTAGCAAGCTAGGTTGTGTGTTTTTGAAAATCTTTGTGTCTTTGGTCTTTTGACCTTTGTCGATCTATTTGTGACTATTGTTAAACTTGCTTGATTGATGGCTAGTCACAAATAGTGAGACTCTCTCAAGTCCATAAAATCCTTTATCTATCTTTTGTCTCCCATTTCTTTCGGAAGAAACGAAAGAAAATTGATTTATTGGAAATCTTATCATTTCTATGAACAATCTTGAGTAGTTGAAGAAAATTTATATCATATATACTCTCAGATCAAGTAAACAAGATTTGGATCTCATTTCCACCTTATTGGACAGGGCTTAGCTGTTTAGGGCAAACCGGTCTGACCGGTTTCCCAAACCGGTCTGACCGGTTTGGGCCCAAACAGCCAAGTCAACTTTTCTGTGGAAATTTTTGGATTTTTGAAGGCCAAAGTTCATCAAAATGGTTTCTAAGTTCAATAGAGCCTGTGTTGGAACAGTTTTAATGCAAGATCCGACTTTGTGACGGATGATCCGACTGAAAGTTCCGAGCAGCTCTGTCTCGAGTTGGTTCTGGCCCGGAAGATCCGAAGATTATCAGAAGATCCGACATATTCTCGGAAGATCCGGAGTTTTCTGGCAGACCCAGCTCCCTGGGTGAAACCGGTCTGACCGGTTTCCCAAACCGGTCTGACCGGTTTGGCTCAGGAAGGTGGGCCATGCGTTTTATGGCCGCCCGAGATTCCCTCTCTCTCCTACCATACTCATTCATCTCATATCCTCTCTCTCTCTCCTGTTCTTCACCGTGGAAGGCCCCTCTTTGGCGTTTTGGAGTTTCAACCAAGGAAAAGTTGATCTCTCTTCGGATTTGGAGTGCCCCAAGGCTGTTGTTTGGATTCCCCATCAAGTTGTGCACTCAAATCATCTTCTCTCTCGAGTTCTTGGTTCTCAAGGTATTCAAATCTTCCCGTCGCCCGATCTATGAGCTCAATGCATATCTGTCAAAACCCTTCGGTAGAACATCTTCTGGCATGTCTAGGAACCTATCCCTAAGAGATGAATCAATTTGGTTGGCTGCATTTTGCGCAACAAGGATTTGCACCCTCCCTGCGCAAACCGGTCTGACCGGTTTGGAAAACCGGTCTGACCGGTTTGGGCAGTGAGGGCCCAATTCCTTGTTTTGCACCGTGTTTGCTACAGACGGACTAGGGATAGCTTGAATTGCAATATCCTTTCAATATCTAGATCAAATCCTGCCCGTATTGGCCCCAAACTTGCTTTGGCTCAGCTCAGGCAAAAGCGGTCTGACCGGTTTGGGTAACCGGTCTGACCGGTTTTTCTCTGAGCTGACTCAAAACTTGTTTGATGCTCATTAGTTGATCAATCCTTTGCCAATCCATTTCTGGGCACATTTATCATGATTATCTGTCCATTTTGATCATCAACTCGAGTTGGCTCCACTCAGACCAAAAGCGGTCTGACCGGTTCCTAGAACCGGTCTGACCGGTTTTGTCCTGAGTTGATTCAAATCTTGTTGAATGTACTCTATCAAGTCAAATCTTTTTGATCAATTATCTCCTGGGTATTGATACTTTGTGTGTCACTTTGTGGACTCAGGAAAGACAGAAAAGATGCCGAAAGGTTCACATGCCGAAAGGATTAAGAAGAGCAAGTTCGATGCACCCGGAGGCAGTAGCTCGGGTATGGCGAGTGGTAGAGCCTTAAGACCTAGAAGGGAGAAGAGAACAGCTGATCAAGAAATTGAGGAGGTGGATGTAGTTGAAAATTCCACGGATGATGAGGTTGAGGATGAGAGTTTCAGGGTTGAGTACCGCCATAGTCAGCCGGCGGATGATGATGATGATGAGGAGATGGCAGCAGATGATTATGAGGATGAGGTGGCTGATGATGATATTGATGAGAATGCCCCTCTTGTGCTTGAGATTTGCCGACCCACTGGCCCAGCTAGCAGGAGAGTCACTGATTATCTTGCCAGTGGGATGACTGATGTGGTTAGGAGGTTGAGGAGGACTAGTCCACTTGGTGTGGATAGGACTGCAACCGACTACAGATTTTGGACTCTTTTTCAGCAGGATTTCTATGCCACAGCTATCATGAAGAAGACCAAAATCACATCAGATGCACAGTACGTGGATTGGGATTACATGAGAAAGCATGACAACCCAGTGTTCAATGAGATCATCAGAGTTTGTTCTGAGAAGAGAATCAAGCATCTCATGGGCTTCAAGCATAGTTGGAACAAGGAAGTCATTGCTCAGTTTTATGCCACAGTGTTTTTCGGTTACTATGAGCAAGAGGATGGCACACTAGAAAGAGCCATGCATTGGATGACAGAGGGTCAGCGCTATCATGTCACATTTTCTGATTTTGCTTCCATTCTTCGAGTTGGACATGAGAGTGATGACACTGTCAGGATACATGACCGTGGAGTTATGGAACCATCTGAAATCAAATTCATGTATCCAAGAGATCAAAATGGCAGTTGGGGAAAGGTGAGTGGTCTTTACACATACTATGGGACACTTTATAGATTGCTAAGAAAGACCCTCACACCTAGAGATGGCAACACTTCAGATATTTCACTATATATGAGAAATTTGATGTACTATCTGAGGATTGGAGAGGAGACACCTCCATTCAGTGTTGCTGACTTCATTTGGCATGAGATCAAGTCTATTTCTGAGAGTCCTCAGAAAATTTGTGCCTATAGCCCGTTCATCATGTTTATCATTGAGAGGGTTACAAGTTTGAAGATTCAAAAAGATACCCAACACAAGCCAATACATCCTCCAGTGCCACACAAGTTCAGAATGCCTTCTCCTCAACCAGCAGATGCAGATGCGACAGCCGGCGGTGATCAAGAGCAGCAGCCACAGCAGCAGACTCCGCTGCAGGCCAGAACCGGTCTGACCGGTTCTGCAAACCGGTCTGACCGGTTTGGGTCTGGCAGCGGGACTCGGTCAGCAGGACAGACCTCTCCCATACGGAAGTTCATATCTATGTTTACAGGCATTTGTAAAGGCCAAAGGGATGTCCAAGTTGACATTAGGCAGCAGAGGATTGAAAATAAGAAAACTCGAGATGAGTTCAAGAAACTGCGTGCCGCTTTGAGTCCAAATGATCCACCATCTCCTATTTCACCACCGCTTGAGTTGCCTGAGATTCCCCCACTTCGAGACATCATGACCGATCACATGAGTGCGGGATATTTTGAGGAGTACGGTGATATTTTTGGATATGGACATGTTGGGTCAAGCTCGCAGCCTCCGCCACCTCCTTCACAGTCAGTAGGTGCTCCAGGAACCATGCCATACATGCCCACTTCAGAGGGTGATCTATTTGGTTCTTCTTTTGGATTTGCACCGCCTGGTCCATCCTATGCAGCAGCTACACTTCCTTCTTCGTCATATGCATATGGTGGCACCGGTTCATCTATGGCGGGAGTTCAGTTTTCGAGTGCACCATCTCCATCTCCTGGAGATTTTGCTTCTCAGGCAGCAGCTTCTCTATTTGGACCTACTTCTGCTCCTAGTCATGATGATCACAGCCCGACCTTCTAGTGGCGAGGAGTGGATGCAAGTTGGGAGCGTGACTACAAGCTTCTCCAGGCCCTTTATGGATGATTGATGACAAAGGGGGAGAAGAATGGATTAAAGCTTATCTAGTAGACCTTGTAGTCATTTGATTGTAATAATTTCGTTTTTTATCCCTTTGAGGACTTGAGAAACTTGTAATGTGTGCTACTCTGTGTGTTGAACTTATTTATATATTCTAAGTGATCATTTGATAGTGTGTTGCATGTATTGGTTGATGAAATGATTGTTTTTCATGGTTGCTGTCTTGGGTGAAACCGGTCTGACCGGTTTCCCAAACCGGTCTGACCGGTTTGGCCCATGGCAGCGGGGCGAAACCGGTCTGACCGGTTTCCCAAACCGGTCTGACCGGTTTGGCCCGTGACAGCAAGCATGTAATTCTCTTGATTTACTGAGTGCTATACATGTCATATGCATCACACATTGTTTTATATTGTCACACACACTTGTTGCACATGTTGGATGCTAAGATATAGGGGGAGCTCTCATTTTTTGTTGATTATATGTGAATTTGGCATTTGAGGCCGAATTTTTGAAATTCTATTCAATGCACATATTGAGGGGGAGCTCATCATATATCTTAGTCATCTAGAGCTTAATTTCAATATCTTTTTGTAAGCTTTAATCATGTTGTCATCAATCACCAAAAAGGGGGAGATTGAAAGTGCATCTAGGCACTTATATGTTTTGGTGATTGTGCATGACAACATGATTAGTCATTTAACTTGTTTGTCTAAGTATATGAGCAGGAAATAACAAGAATACAAACAAGTGGTAATCATCCCATGCAAGCAATGCAAATGACAAGTGTGTGATAATGACAAATGAGACATGGACATAAGTAAATTGGTTGGTCTCATAGATAAGATACTTGTCAAAGGTTTTGGGATAAATTACTTGAAGAAATTGGGAAGTTCTTTGGGCTTATTCCATGGCAATGGATACATTCAAAATGAGACATGATTCTATGGATAGTATATGGTCTCAAGTGCATTGATGCTTATGGACAAGTTATCTACCAAAGAATATATTTCAAATCAAGTGAAGACATGGATTTCAATGTGGATTTCATGATGATGCAATGCAAAGCTAAACTTAAATTGACAAGAGAGGATGGAAGGGATCAAGCTAGATGCAAGTGACGTTCCTAGCAAGGAGAAGGGCAAATGGGTTTTGTAGCCGAGGTACCTTGTTTGGTGGAAAGGTCTAGCCGTCTAGCTTGGGTTTCTATACATCAATCAAGTTATATCAAGTAAAGCAAAGCGAAGCATCTAATCATTGTCGATCATATATATTGGAATGGCTTATGAATCGATCCATGCAATGGAGATTCTAAGTCATTAGCTCAACAACGGGATTGCTCATCAAGACATGAAATGTTGAAGCCCTCAAGTTGAAGAATGATCAAGTATGGCATCAATGAAGACATACAAACTCAAGTGGTATTCTATTTATTGCTTTAAATCTTGAGTTTAGGAAATGCCGTACTATCAAGAGGGATGCAACATTAGTTGTCTTGGCATACACCAAAAAGTGCTCATTAGATCAACCCATGTGAGATAAGCCTTGAGAGATATACACTTGGGAACATTTGTGTTGAAGTCCACCCAAACCGGTCTGACCGGTTTGGGGAACCGGTCTGACCGGTTTGGGACTTTGGTGTGCTGAGAGACCCCAAACCGGTCTGACCGGTTTGGGAAAGCGGTCTGACCGCTTTTAGGCTTGTGGTGCTGTGCCCGACCCAAACCGGTCTGACCGGTTTGGGAAACCGGTCTGACCGGTTTGGGGTTCTGACAGGGTATAACGGCTATATAGTTCGTAAACCGGTCTGACCGGTTTGGGGAACCGGTCTGACCGGTTTCCAACGGCTATAACGGCTAGTTCTGGTTTTGAGGGGTATTTATACCCCATTCCCCTCTCCTTTGAGGGGTGCTGGTTGTAGTGCCTTTGTGGCTCGTCCAAGCTTATCCCAAGCACCAGCATGCTCTCCCCAAGCCTCTCTTTGTGAGAGTTGAGTGAATTTGTTGATATTCATTGACTTGGGTTGAGGGATGTATGTGTTGTGAGCAATAGATAGCAAGTGATTGATCATATCAGCTATAGTGAGCATATCCTTAGTGTTGAGCACTTCCGGTGAAGCCAAGCATCAATTGGAGCATTTGTTACTCTTGGAGGTGATCCTCCTAGACGGCTAGGCGTCGCCGGTGAGCTACCTTCGTTGTGGTAAGCCACGGATTGTTGTAAGGGCTGGCCTTGCCTCCTTTGTGGAAAAGGGTCAAAAGCTAGTGAAACCGAGGAAAGTGGCTTGGAGTGGATAAGCCCGCCTTTCGTAGGCCCTCAACGGAGACTAGGACTCATCGTGTCTTTGTGACAGCCTTAGTGGCAGCGGTGAAGTCCGAACTTCGGGAAAACATATCTTTGTCTCTTGTTTACCTTCACAAGTTCATTTCTAGCATATACATTTGCTTCCGCTTCGATCTACTTGGGTGTGCTCTAATTGTGTGCAGGGACTTAGTGGACCTGCTTGAAATCATCTACAAGAGCCCATCATCAAGTTTGGTTTGTGCTAGAACTCGTAGAGGGGGTTAATTTCACATAGTCGGTTTTCTCTGTTGAAAACCGGTCTGACCGCTTTGTCAAAGCGGTCTGACCGCTTTCCTCTGGGAAAAGCGGTCTGACCGGTTTTGAGAACCGGTCTGACCGGTTTAGCCACTAATTGTGTGAAAAAGTTTGTAATTTACAGATTCACCTATTCACCCCCCCCCTCTAGGTGACATCAAGGTCCTTTCAATGTCTCGCGAAATAGTCCAATGTTGTGAAGGTAGTTTTGCAAACTGACTTTATTTAATACCCTTAATTATTGGTCAAAGAGGCTGGCAAAATTTTGTCCCACCCAAAGAAACACCGTCTTCTTACACATACGACTCTGCTGGTTCTTCGTCGTTCAATAAATTTGCTCTAAATCTAGAGCACCAATTAAGGGCATTGTTTAGGCCTTGTTTAGATCCAATTTCTACCCCCAAAGTTCATTATGCAAAAAGAAGATTCCCATCACATCAAAATGTCATAGCATGCATGGAGTACTAAATGTAGATAAAATCAAAAACTAATTTTACAGTTATGTTGTACTCTATGAGACGAACATTTTGAGCCTAATTAATCAATTTTTGGACAATTTTTCACACATACAAACGAAATGCTACAGTGCGTCTCGGTTTCCCAACTCCCAAATTTGGGGGTCCCAAATTGGCATCTAAAAAAAAGTCCTTAGTTCCAAAAGGCAACTCCCAAATTCACTATGCAAAAAGAAGGTTCTCCATTACATCAAAATGTCATAACATGCATTTAGTACTAAATGTAGATGAAATCAAAAACTAATTGCACAGTTTTGTTGTACTCTACGAGACGAACATTTTGAGCCTAATTAATCAATTTTTGGACAATTTGTCACACATACAAACAAAATGCTACAGTGCGTCTCAGTTTCCCAACTCCCAAATTTGGGGGTCCCAAATTGGCATCTAAATAAGGCCTTAGTTCCAAAAAGCAACACCCAAATTCACTATGCAAAAAGAAGATTCTCCATCACATCAAAATGTCATAACATGCATTTAGTACTAAATGTAGATGAAATCAAAAACTAATTGCACAGTTTTGTTGTACTCGACGAGACGAACATTTTGAGCCTAATTAATCAATTTTTGGACAATTTTTCTTACATACAAACGAAATGCTACAGTGACGCAATGATTACGAAGAGACCCCAAACTCCCAAATTTTGTACACCAAATTTGGGAACTAAACAAGGCCCAAGTCAATTTGGCACAGTCAGTTTAGCTAGAGCTCCATCCAAACAAGTCCATAATTTTAGTCAAGTCTGAATAGTAAAATCAAAGTTCTTAAAGGATATGAACATTTTTTGCCACTTTATTTTTTTATTAGGACAACAACTTGAGCGTATTGATTTTTCCATTTACTATATATAAGAAGAGATACCCTCCGTATATAATTTAGATAACATTTTAGACAACGATGCGGTCTTCAAAACGTCACTTTGACTTCTTATTTTTACAAAAATATTTATTAAAAAAATAATATATGTATATTTTTATAAAAATATTTTTAAGACAAATCTTTTCAGTTTTTACATTTCCAAACTCAAGATTGCAGATGTGATTGGAAATGTGATTGGGAGTATGCAACGGAAGTTGAAGAATGTGCCCAGCAATGCCCCTCTGCTGATGCTTGTGAAAGATTGCAGATGTGATTGGCAGAAGATAAAGAAGTTTACGTTTTTTTTTGTTATTATAAAAGCGTGTACTTATAAGAGTATAAGGTGCCGTTTAGATGCAGGTGGTAAAGTTTAGAGCTTTAAATAAGTAATAATTAGACGTATTAAACATAAATTAATTATAAAACTAATTGCATAAGTCATATTTATTTCGCGAGACGAACCTAACAAGTCTAATTAAGCTATAATTAACACATAATTATCATACGTTTACTGTAGCATTACATTATCTAATTATAGTGTAATTAGGCTTAATAGATTCGTCTCGCAAATTAGTCCTTGTTTATGTAATGGATTTTTTAATTAATCTATATTTAATACTCCTAATTAACGTGTTTATATCCGATGTGACGGGCTAAAGTTTAGCCTCAGAGAAAAGCCATCGGATCAACTGATCAAACCCTTAGCCAAATCGGACGAGTAGCCGAGCAGCCACCGCCTCAAACGCAAGATCAGTAAGGTACCTTGCTGAGACACGGAAACATGCTGTTATGGCACTCTACTTATGGGCCTACATATGACACGCGTGATATTCAGATTGAAGTTGCACATATTACACCTAATCTTTAACTTCCGAATCCGGCCTCCAAGCTCGGGCATGTATTGGACCACGTCATCGCGTTACGACAGCCGTCCGACAAAAAATCAACGGCAGATGCGGGCGCTCTCGAGCTGCTTCTCGACCCTTCTACTTCGCGCGGCGCAGAGCCGGGACGCGACCGCCAGCGACACAAGCCATTTCGTCCGCACACCCCGCCGAGCGAACGGTACATGCCGAACCTTCTCCGCGTAGAGTCGCAGCGAGATGGTCGGCACTCGGCAGCCACTACACCATCCACGCGCGAGGCAGCGAACATCATAGAGGCAATGCTTGGCGTGGGCGCAGAACATCACGGAGGTTAGCAGCGGAATGGCGGTGCGCACCGAGCTAGGCAGACAGGTAGGCCTGTGCGGACTCCAAGAGCATGAGCCTCACTGACGGGCGAAGGGAGAGCTCACTGGGCGATGTTCACTTGGACACGGATGTGGCAACAATGGTGGATGTCAACGATAAAACCTAAATTCCATCGATTCCTGATTTCCTGTGATGAATTGATAATAGGGAGAAGATTTCAATTGGATATATATAAGTTGACAAAGCTAGAGATAGAAGGGATGATTCAGTCATTCAGTGGAGAGACAAAGCTCGAACCACATCGGGATCAAGAAGGTGAGCGCGGTGGGAGGAAATCGACGAGCATCTCTGCAGACTGCAGTACCTAGATTGGGAGGAAATGAGATGCACGGTGGGCCGGTGGTCCAGTGGCGTGAAATGCGACGGCGGTGTTTCTGCGGCAATGGAGACGACGAAGCACAATCGCTGCTTGCTGCTCTATTATATTATGTGCGCGCGCAGAGAGAGAAAGTACAGGAGATCAAGCCACGTTGCGCGTCTCTGGAATGCTGCTTAGCCCTTGTTTACATCCCAAATTCCTACCCCAAAGTTCACTATGCAAAAAAAAATTCTCGTCCCATTAAAATGTCATAGCATGTATAGAGTACTAAATGTAGATAAAATTAAAAACTAATTGCACAGTTTTGTTGTATTCTACGAGACGAACATTTTGAAGCTAATTAATCAATTTTTGGACAATTTTTCACACATACAAACGAAATGCTACATTAGCGCACGCACTTCAAAAGACCCAAATTTAACTCAAATTCCAGGAACTAAACAAGGCCTTAAAGAACCAGTCAAAGTGATGGAATGATGGAATTAATCAGCTTATTTAACTATCTAATAAACTCATAGTTCTTTCAAACAGGAGATATGTGTAGTGTATGATATATTAAGTATGCGTTCTATTTTGAGCACATTCACATATGAACAGGCAAATCCAAATCAAGGAACTGTTATCATTTCCTAGGATCAGAAGCTTCCTCATCATCCACTTTATTTTAACTTACTCGCTAATAGTCATATCTTTCTACCTCCAACAAGGTAACACTGGCCAAAATCAGGCAAAAGCGCTGCAAATCCGCGCTAGAGTTTCTAGTAAATAGTAAAGACATACTCTATATATCTTCCTTTTAAAACTCAATGATCCTCTTAACTTAGATTGGACAAACACTGTCATGAACAATCACAAAATTACAGGTCAAAGCGACTATTTCATCAGCAAAGAAAATATATGAGAGATTTCATCGTTAACATACATAGATAGGGCACAGCCACATGTGAGAGTATCAATGAAAGTTAGTCCGCGCCACATTTTTCTTTTAGAGCATTAATAGTGAGACCGCCTCTGTATATGCTAGATAGTAGAATATGGAAACAATGGGCTTTGTCCACTCAGGAGAATGTAATGGACACAAAATATTGCAAATTCAACGATAATAAATAAGGTTGCCATAGGCAAAAGCACATTTCGTTTCCAGTAATAATCAATGCTCTAATTTACAGAGGTTTCACAACTCAATTCAAAAGTGAAACACACAAGCCCTCCATCCATCCTCAATGGACAGCAGACTCCAGCCTGTAGGAGCAAGCCGGCAGGCACACACCCACTCCATAACTATCAGAGCTACAAACATGCAAATGCCATCATATTTGACCTCTAGATGCGATGAGTTCGGTCAGTGGCAAACAAGTTTTTCGCCAAAGCGGGCCAATTTTCATATTAGTACAGGCTGTAGAGAAAATCATAAGGGAGTTTAGTAAAACATCATAGTGATATTCCACAGTAATTATATGTCATCTACAAGTAGTCAGCAGAGTGTAAGGTGTATCATTGATGAAAGCAAACATGCAAACTAATTAGAAAAATGAGCCATGTTTTTGTTTAGACCAGGTAGGCTCAGCCAGGGGTAAAAGTGTATTACCACATTGATATAGATACATCTGTTTTGGGTCTAAAACATGGATTGATTTTTATGAGTTTATTCTTGCATTTTAGAGCTCAATATAAATCATATATGAGAAAGAACAGGAATGTTAAGCTGCACAAGAATACAATACCTATGGGACCAAAATAACATTTTCCATGCTCAGCTCAATATAAATCATATATGAGAAAGAACAGGAATGTTAAGCTGCACTAGAGTAAGTGTTGACCATAAGATATCTTGCACACCCACCTAATCTACCTTTACTTTATAAGCCAATCAGGGTTTGAAAAAGTTTATAAGTTTGACCATTACGTCCGCTTAAACATAGCATCGGTTGTTATAAAATCAACACTATATTAAAAGTCTTGTGAGACACAAAATCTATCTGTGCGACTTTTGTAGATGGTAAAAAATTATGATATCTGGCTTTTTCACATCCTCATATGCCTTATAGAAACAAATGGAGGAGTATCATTTACCTTAACTCTTGTTAGATCTTTTTGCTTAATGCAACTCCCAGAAGGTTCCGCATTCTTTTTGATCCATGGATGCTTCATTATGTCTTCAAGAGAAAGCCTCTTGCTTGAATCCTTCACTAGAAGCTGAAGACAAAATCGCACTTCAAGTCAGTCCAACCCACACCCACCACTTGAATTTATCTCTTATATAGGATATATAACTAATAATTTTAGATGTTACCTTGGAAATGAGATCCTTAGCTTCTGAAGATACACAAGGAGTTGAGGGGAATGTCAAATCCACTCTAACTATCCTGCTCAAAATTCACGTGGCACGGAATTTGAAGGAATGAAGATAGGGGAGAAAAAGAAAAGAGGTGCCTCAGGCCATACCTTCTCAAGGTATCATCCTGTTCATCAGCTTCAAAAGGAGGTGAACCATATAAGAACTCATAGCACAGGATTCCTAAAGTCCAATTGTCAACAAAGTGGTCATGAGCTTTTTTCTCTATCATCTCTGGTGCCAGATAATCAATTGTGCCACAAAGTGTGTGTCGTTTAGCATTTGACCGAGCTGCCCATCCAAAATCTGCAATTTTAAGCCGGCCCTGGAGAAAAAGGAAGTTAACTAGTTATCGAATCAACACAGTACTTGATGCATCAAGAGCATGACAGTGGCATGAGCAATCAACCCTTCCCTAACAATTTTGCTGCTAGCATTTAGTAATGCCCACCGGTAGAATAGGAGTCCTTCAGATATACTGTGACATTAAAAACCCTTGCATAACCGTTTCTCACATATGCTATGCAAATCAGCAGCAGTATATATGCACTGCCATCTTTGTGTAGAGGGCTAGAGGCATGCTGCATATCCTGTCCAGGACAATTTACATGTAAGACGAGTTACCCCTATTGAGTTGAAATGACAAATAACATCTTCATCATTCTTATAACATTTTAATGTCCTTCCTACATAACATTCCAGTTTATACATTTCAGAAGAGCCAGGTCTTACACTCTGCATTGTTTACATACAAAAATAGTGAAATACTTTTATAATGTACTTATGTACATTTGTACACCTAAGAGGAGCAAAACATTTAGAGAAAGATTTTCAATCCTGTGAGATTTTAAGCTATTAGCTATAGATTAGATTATTGAGCAACCTTATGGTTCTATTAGAGCTTGTGGTAGTAATGGTTAGGTTAGAATACATATTGTGCAGAAATAACCTTATGTCACTACTCTTGAGCAAGGAATACATGTTGTGCAGAAACAAGACCATCTGATTACAGAAACAAGATCATCTGATTACAAAAACAACAGGCACCACTAAAGTTGCTTGCAACAATAAATAATGCCATCACAAATGCACAAATCAAAGATGGTCTAGAAATGATAACGGTATTGAGGTGCAACAACTGCACCACGAAGTACAAACCTCAATATCAAGCAGCAAATTCTCTGGCTTGATGTCCCGATGAATGACCTGCTTCTTGTGACAGTAGGCCAGTGCACCAGCAAGGCTTGCGACGTACTAAAACACATAACGTTCAGTGCCGTCAGAATCTAACAAAAGAATGGCAAATCAGAAGGAAGCCTGCATATGTATATCATGTTCTAGGGCCTGGTATGGCAACACCAAACCGTGTTCTTGGCCATTAATGGCATCATCACAAGCAAGACAGTGTCATGCTAAAGGATATGCTATGTATTCTCACATCGTTTCATGTATAAATGTATAGGCTGAGGGGAGTAAACCGCAGAGGGCACTTCGTGTGCCACACATGGTCACAGTTTGTAGAAAAAAATGTTTCAGCTTAACTTGTAAAGTGGGATCGATCCTTTATCCTGTATTGCAAGACACTTTAGAGTTCCTAAAAATACAAAATGTTGCAATCAAATCATACAAAAATCTAAACCCAAAAACCATTTTGGCAACTTATAAAATGGCACTAAAATTTTCAAATATCAAATAATTTACTGCTTCAGTCACCTTTTATGAACTTTAGCTTCAACTTGCGACCAATGCACAGGAAACCAGTATCAAGGAATCATCGATTAATGAATTATACATGATATCAGAGTCAAATCAAGTTTGAGGGGGCATTTCTGAAGATCTTTCATGACTTGAGTAGAAGTAATATCATAAAATTGCCAACTTAAGACCTATAGACATCTCAAGGACTAGTTCTCTGAAACTTTGTCTGTACAGATGTTTTTCTTCATGTACTCTCCTTCCTTCTCTCTTGTTCCTCTGCGTTCTCATATTGTTTTAGTTTATTTAATAAAGTAACACTACGGGAGCCGACTGTATTTCCCTCAGAAATATCATACAATTGGGGGCACAAGAGGCTAGCTTCTAATATTATAGTTCAGGACTTCAGGTCAACATGATTTTCAAGTCAAATAGTCCATTCCAATCCAGTCGGAGGTACAAAGGTTTGGAAGAAAATTAACGGTGAAGCAAAAGGGATAGGGGCCCGGGGTTCTTACAGTGGCGGCGGTGCGCTCGGTGAAGCGACCAGCGGCGCGAAGGACCTTGTACAGCTCGCCACGGGCCGCATATTCGAGGACGAGGACGACGCGCTCTTCGTCGTGGAACCAGGCGAAGAGGCGGAGCACGTTGGGGTGGTCGAGTCCGCTCTGGATCTCAATCTCCCGCCGCAGGTGCGCGTGGAAGCGGTACTTCTCCAGCTTTGCCTTGTACGTCACCTTGAGCGCCACCACGTAGCCGCTCTGGATCATCGCCACGCGCAGATTAGCCTCAAAGGAGGCAAAATTTTAGGGGGAACTGGGAGGATCGGAGGGCAATGCTTCCGAGAACCAACCTGCTTCTCGCGGGCGAGGTAGACCTTGCCGAACTTGCCCTCGCCGATGTACTTGCCGATCTCGAAGTCAGACATGCTCCACTCCTGACGCGCCGCCATCGTACGCGAGAGTGGCGGCGGTGGGGGGAGGGCGAGGTGAGGAAGACGGCGACGAGCTACGGTCGAGGAGGAGTTGGAGGAGAGCCCGGAGTTGGAATTTACACAGGGGGGTGGAATTTGAAATGGGGAGCGGCGCCCGGCGGATCGGGACTGGAGGCGGCAGTCGCGTTCGGTTGGGGGGATGGGGGAGATGCGAAATTGCGAACCGTTGGAGGAAGGGGATTGTGGACTCTTGGGTTCTGGCATTGCAGGCTGGCCCACAATAGCACTTCGGCTTTGCAGGCTAGCCCAATAGCCCACAATCTCGGCATATCTCTCGCTCTGACTCACGCTCTGACTGCGCGCCGCCACACGATTACTCGAGCCGTGCACATAGAGGCCCATCGACTGACCAGCCCGTTTACCGCGTGTCCTTCCAATTCTTGGACCCAAATTCGTTGAAAATCTTTTTTTTTAACAGTTTTGGTTTAAGATCTCAGTATCTCACACTTGAATTTTTTCCTTCGCTTTTTGCGAGGCCCGGCTTTGAGTAAACATCAGCTCGATTGGTTAATTTCTTTTGCGATTAAGGAGGGCGCTTTGCAGCTCACAAGATTTGATTTGCATCACCCATTCGAGCGTTATACCCTAATGCTACAGAGTAGAATGAAGCCCATTCTACAGTAGACATTAAATGATCCATTACAGAAGCAACTCCCACATATGAGCAGTGCCTGAAGAACACAACTGCACTCATGCTAGTCTATCCACTTCGTTCATAGTTAATGATGCTAGCCGATTCAAATCTACTTCAGAGATTCCCCTCTTCCTTTTAAACACATGAGTAGGTCTCATCCGCCTCATAGCTTCCCGATGCCACTTGCTTACAGATTTCTTCTGGGATCCATTCAATTTTCCAGCTGAAATTGAACCCAAAATGTAATGGTGTACAAACTTTAGACCCAACTAAGAAATTTTTTTTAACAAGAACACGTAAACACAGCACTGATACAGACAAGTATGTATTTGATCAGTTTTATATAGGCTGGATCCAGGAAACAACAATTGCTGCCAATAATTGCATTGGAATAATTTGATAGAAAAAGTACAGACGATGCATAGATATTAAAGTACATACCACTTCCGAGTGAGGTAGAGAAATACATTGCAAACAACCTGAATCAACAAAAGACCATATTATTAGGCCCTGAAAAAAAAACTCATATCTATTGGAAGCCGGAGCTATGCATATGCATGCGAAAGAAGACTAAGGTGAACATAGGCTCACCTCCTCTGAGCAGCAATCTCCTTCGCTTTCCTTAAGCATGTTGGTACAAAGTCAGACGACCCTTCAAAGACAAGAAATGACCATCGTTAAGGAGAGCCAATTGGTTAATGCTTGCGACAAAGAATGTTGTATAAGATTGGTTAATGCTTGCGACAAAGAATGTAGTATAAGATCCAGAAACTGGTTAATTACTGTAACTGGTTAATTATTGTAACACAGTATCTAAAAAGATATACCCGCAAAAGCAAAGTGACCACGGGTCTTCTATGCGCTACTGTAACAATTAAACATATATTTGCTCTCTTGCCGCTTGCCGGTGCCAAACTATGCAGTACACATCACTATACTCAAAGCAGGGCAATAATACAGCTTGATAAGATCATAAGAGAGCAAAATACAGCGAAGATACATACGGCTTCGTGAAGGGTCATACTGCCACGCATGGACGAAATGCGAGCAGGTCATCTGCCGGCAAGGCAGATCGGACATTCTAAACTCACTGGATTCAACAACCATCCTGCGCCGCATGTCGACAGCGAAAATGCACGAGCCCTGGAAGAAGTAAACTTTGTCCGGATCCACGGGGTGGAGTACTGCAAGAGCAGGCATGCTCTGGGGCAGCATCGTTTCCAGGTAGCTCTCGTCAGCCCAGATGTCAACCAAGCACACGCTGCGCTCGGGGATCCACTCCCGGGCCGAGGACGAGTAGGCGAGCGCCCACATGCTGATCACCGGGGCGTCGAGGCTGCCGTGGATCCGCACGCATCTCAGCCTTCCGCCGCTCACCTTCACGCAGCAGTAGGCGCTGCGGTTGATCGGTTCAACCGGCAGCTCGTCGAGGACTCGCGGGAGAGGTACCTGGATCAGCTCCGGCTCGTCGTCAAAGGGGTCGCAGGCGAGGAGGCCGTAGGAGAGGTCGACCAACCAGAGCATGCCGCCGTGGGAGATGACGCCATCGCCAAACCAGTACATCCCGCGGAGCGGGGGCGAGTAGGCGAGCTCCATCTCGACCCACCGATACTCCCCAACCGTGTAGCAGAGGAGCGTGGCGCGGCCGGTGCCGTCGCTTTTGGGCTGGAGCTCCGCGACCAAGCAACGTTCGCCCCTCATGATTAGGCCGACGTTGTCGCGGTGTAATCCCATGGGGGCTCGGTGCTTGCAGAGGGAGATGACCTCGCCGGTGCGCGCGTCGCAGAGGTGGTAGGAGACCATGGCCGAGAATTGGGCGATAGGATGCTTGGCGCTAAGGAGGAGCAGACCGGAGGGGTCGGCGGCGGCGATGTAGGGGTAGTTGCCGTACGGGTAGGGCGGGGAGGTGATGCGGAGCGGGACGGTGAGGACGGAGGCGCGCGGGAGCTCGTTGCAGGCGACGGAGATGGCGGTGCCCGGAGGGAAGGTGTGCTTCGCCTCCTCGTCCTTCACCACCTCAGGGATGCTGGCGAGTATGGTCCACCGCTCCTGCGCCGCCGCCGCCGCCATGGCTAGATTGGATTAATTTGATTGGTTAGGTTTAGCTCTTCGAAAAAAAACAGGTGATCCGGAAGCCAGGAGGGCCGTTTTGACTTTCTCAACGCGAATTTCGGAGCCAACACGAGTATTTCTTTTTTTTTTTGCAGGCAGGACTTAGGAGCCGAGAGCCAACACGAGTCGAACGGCAGTCGATTAGTCAAACACGAACTTTTTTTATAAAATATATGGACGGTCTCTAAACTTATACAAAGATGTCACTTAGGGCATGTACTTTGATGTTGTCTAATATGCAGTCTCATACAGTGACACGTAATTTTGAGACGATTTATCAGATAATCTATACAATAGAGTGTTGTTTTGCTGACTCATAGTAATACAATATCCCTTAATTTATGGGAAAATAAAGAAATATTATTGGTTGCATGACAACAAAACTCATACAATGGTCGAGGAGTTGTCTCATAGTCCTAAAATTTAGCCCATGAGGCGGTTGTTTCGCGAAGCAACGGCCTCTTTCTCTCACCTCGCTCTCTCTCCTCCACATCAGCAAAAATCCTACGTGGCACTGCATAAGACGACCTATGAGACCGCTGACGTGTAGCAATGTACCTGCCCTTAGGTCTCTGAACTCTCAAAATATATTTTTATATCACACAACTTGTCCTGATGTATCATCTGAATCCCTATAAACTCTAAAAGTGTATTTTCAGATCTAAAATTTGTACAAATATATTATCTAGGTTTATAAACACTAAAAAATGGCCGTGTTTACTTGGGATGAAAAAAAATTTCATCCGTTTGACCAATAATTAAGGGTATTAAATAAAGTCAGTTTACAAAACTAACTTCACAACTCCGGGTTAATTCACGAGACAAATCTAATGAGGCCTCTGACCGTACGATTAGAGGATGGTTACTGTAGCATTACTGTAGCAAATCATGGACTAATTAGGCTCGTTAGATTCGTCGCGTAAAGTTACACTTATCTCTAAAAAGGTTCTGTAAATAGACTCCATTTAATACTTCATGCATGCAAGATTCCCTTTGAAATTTTTTTTGCGGGTAGTACAGAAACACGGCCAATATATTTTTATAAACTCGTGATGGATATCATCACGGGTCCAAACACGTAAGAAGACGATGACTCCGCATTATTCCCACACTAGATCTCTCTTTTCCACCGTATTCTAAGAGTTAGATACCCGGATGACACGTTGGGACAAGTTCGGGCCCACTTAAAAATGAATTTTGAAAGATTTGGAACCTAGATGGCACATCTAACCTAAATGACACATCTAGATAAGTTTGAATAGCCAAAAATGTATTTTAAAAGTTTAGATACTAAAATTTAGCACTTTAAATAAGTGATAATTACACGTATTAAACATAAACTAATTATAAAATTAATTACATAAGTCATGTCTATTTCACGAGACGAACCTAACAAGTCTAATTTTGCAATAATTAATACATAATTATCATACGTTTACTGTAGCATTACATTGTCTAATCATGGTGTAATTAGGCTTAATAGATTCGTCTCAAAAATTACTCCTCATTTATGTAATGGGTTTTTAAATTAATCTATATTTAATACTCCTAATTAATATATTTATATTCGATGTGACGGTGCTAAAGTTTAGCGGAGAGGAAGCAAAACAGGGCCTCATTAGAACGGCCGGTTCCTTCCCACGCGGCCCTGCTACACTACGATCGGATCGGCGACTCAGTACGGCGGCATAGGATCCGGGGCGTCGCCGTCTCGCTCACCAGACGGCGATCCATGGCGGCGCCAGCAACAAGGGCCGAGGCATCAGTGCGCGCGGGGTTGAGGTTGCGGCGGCATCACTAGCACGAATGGGCGCATGGTTCGACGGATGTGCCATACACGCCCAATATGCCGCGCGCCGGCCGCCGGACCGGAAAGTATCTCTCGCCCGTCGCCCGGGCCCTGCGGCTGTAGTACGTCAGCCGCTTCGCGAGGCCATCTCGCCGTCTCCGCCTCAGCTCGCTCACCCCGATGGCCGACGACAGCCAGCGAGGCAATGCGCGGCGGGGTGCGTGCTGCAGGCCTGCAGAGCGTCGGGGTCGGGTCGGGCCGGCGCGGGGGTGGCGGCAGCACCGACACGGATGGGCTCTGCGGTAACGTGCGACGGGGGCCATACCGCCCCGCCGGGCGTAGCGTAATACTACGAAACTATGGCACCGTGAAGAACTCGTAAAAATTTCTGCGAGATTATCGGTTATCATCGCCCATGAGAAGCCGCAGCCGCAGCTGCCGTCCAAAAAGACCAGCTCGAGCTCGCGCTGCTCCAAGACTACGACGTCAGGCCGGACTTCAAGAATGAGCACAACAGCAACATCGTGCTCACCGCCGACGCCACCTCAGCCAACGAGGCGCTCATGTTCTGCTTCTGCCTCTCCGACCATGGAGACGCCTTCCTCATCCCCGCGCACTGCACGGGCGCCAACGACTTCGCGGTTGACGCGCGTCGTGCTAGACGACGCGTACCGCCGCGCCCAGAAGCGGGGCCTGCGCATCAACGGCGTGCTCATCACCAACCCGTTGGGCACCATGTCGGCGCGCGCCGGCCTCGTGCTGCTCGTCGACTTCGTGGCCGCCAAGGGCATCCGCCTCGTCAGCGACGTGATATACTCAGGCACGGCCTTTGCCCAGCCGGGCTTCGTCAGCGTCCTCGACGTCGTGGCGTCGCGCGGGCGCGGGAATTGAACGGCGGACGTTCTGTGGACCGGCATCGACGCAGCGTCTCCTGCTTAGCTGCACACCATGGTGTTTTTCTAAACAGCCAACGCTAAATAGTTACTCCATCCGTCCCAAAATATAAGGCGCGGTCAAATTTGACACAGTCTCCTATACTAACGTTTGACTCTTAATATCTTCAATACTATAACGATTGTAGCAACAAAATTATAGTTATATAAAAATACATTTAAATATAAATCTAATGGTATTATTTTGTTAGATAAAATTTTTATTATGAAAGATTAACTATAGGTCAAAATTTTTAAAGTTTGAATCTTTAAGTACGTGCGCGTCTTATATTGTGAGACGGAGGGAGTAGATGTTTAACTTAATAAAACTAGATTGATTAAGACATCGAAAAGGAATAAATAGTCAAATCCTGTCGTGACATTTGTCCACGCAAATGTGTTGGCCACCTTTATGAATTTTAGTGTTACAACCTTTGCTTCAGCGTTTCTCTTTTTCGGATAACCTCTATGAATTCAGTATTGCAGCCATTCCTTTGGCGTTTCGTGCTTTTTTTTTGGACGACATCTTAATCTACAACTCTTCTTGGTCTGCTATCTTGGCCACGTTATCAGCGACCTTATCGTCGCACAACACGAATCTTGGATAGATATCCTACGGCAGAGAACGAATCCAACAGCAACACGACGATCAAAAGTTCATAACTTCATTCAAAACGAATCTATTACTCTGGATTTCCAATGTCCGTCGACGGCTCCGGCTCCACCCCCTCGTCGGCGGCAATGGACCGTAGCGTCGCGCTATCGGAGTTGCTCGGGCACATCCATGGCTATACTACAAGGCGGCGCTGGACCGTCTCCCGGTGGAGGAGATGCCGGCGCTGATCCCGCGCCTCCTCGATGCCGGCGTCTGCTTCGGCCTACTGGATCCAGTCTCCAACATCATCGTCAACACCCTCTACTCCTTCGAGCCCTTACCCGAGACCAACGACTCCGCGCAAGGGAAGGAGGATCCTGAGGCGGAGGCGAGCAGGAGGGGGAGGAAGCGGAAGGCGGCAGCGGAGGAGGCGCCGATGACGAGGGACGAGGCCATGTCCGGGATCACCACGGACGCCAGCCGCATCTTCTACCTCCCTCCCTCCCAACCTGAGAGACTCCAGGATCAAGAACAGGACCGTCGCGCAGCGCTCGCTCGAGGCCCTCGTCACGTTCCTCGTCTGCTACTTCCGCCACCTGCCCGTCCCGGAGGCCCTGCACTACCTCCTCCTGGCCAAGGCCGATCTGCTCGCCGCCGTTTACCTCATCGGGTACGTTCGGGGCATTGGGGGCAGGTTGTGCCGAATCTCTTCACCAACCATGGAGACAGCCCTCAGGTGTGCTGCCATCTCCACCTCGCACCCTGAGCCAGCCATCCTCGCAGCCAGGTTCTCTCCCTGGCCTCGCGTCTGGAGCAGATCTCGCAGCTTCCGACCACTGGGAGCTGTCTCTCGCCTAATGCCATCAACCAATTCCACGAATTGTTTCAGGAACCTCTCGAGCAACCGGGTGACTCGCGAAAACCTGTCTGGCACTGGCAGGCTGTTTACCGCTTACATGGCTGTATCAAAGGAACCAACACCTTGAGCAAGTTTCCTCTTGAGTTCACAGAGACACTGAAGTATTTGCTTCTGGAGAAAATCCATGTGTTCTACCTCGAAGCAATTGAGCGGCTTCCCAGGGATGCCTTGCGCAGACGCCATCACCGAGGTCTCCTACATGCCGGCCACTGCTTTGGTCCTACTGATAACCCTGTCTCTAACATCATCCTCAACACCATCTGGTACGACACAGCATTCCCCTTGCATGCAGAGTTTGAGGTGGACATGATCAGCACCAAGGGCCTAATGCGCATCGAATGCCGCTCCCTGAATGGCCTCCTTGCTTTCCTCGGCAACCTCTTCCCAGCATTGTCTGAACACGATGCCATGTTGTACCTCCTCCGCTCCAATGCTAGCCTTCGAGATGTTATTTTCAGAGCAATGCAAGACCAGGATATGTCAGGCTCTTATGAGGCTGCCTACAAGGCTGCAGCAGAAGCAGCATCGCATCCTCAGCCTGATGCACAAGCGGAATTCTCCATGTCGACCACTTCAAGGACGTTTCACATTATTGAGTCTTCGCTACGGTTTAACCGCATGCGTGACACGCCCAGAGATGTGGAGTTCATCTCGAAGTATTTATCACAGAAGTCTTACCCAGGAAAATCAGTTCCATCAGTTCCAAAATTAACTCCACATGGCACCAAAATTGTCTCCCAGAACAAGCATAATTTCTTGACTAATCAATATTACATCCGCAGAAAGGTGGAAGCCGCGTTGCAGAAATATGCAAAAGAAAAGGTTGCTAGCTTATATTCTTGTCTTCACGTTCTCTGTTGCTCTTGATTATGGTAAACATTGATACTAACTCTGGCAAAATAAACCATACCGAAGTGACTACCTTGTTACAGGGAACTGAATATGATCTTCATACTATTATCTACTCTCATGTCAATTTTTTGGCAAGACCAAAGGGTTCGCATCTTGATGACATGGCTCCCAAACTTTTTTTTTCCTGGAGTGCAGCAATGATGAAAAAAGCCAAGACAAACTATCTTCATGCTGCACCGTGTCGCCTTCAGATTCTGGTACGTAGTCCTCGCATTCGCGTGAATATTAAGGCATGTTTAGATCCAAATTTTACCCCTAAAGTTCACTATGCAAAAAGAAGATTCACGTCACATCAAAATGTCATAGCATGCATGGAGTACTAAATGTAGATAAAATTAAAAACTAATTACACAGTTTTGTTGTACTCCGCGAGACGAACATTTTGAGCCTAATTAATTTATTTTTGGACAATTTTTTACACGTACAAACGAAATGCTACAGTGCGCATTTATTACGCACAGTACTGTGCAGAATCGGCACCACCCGATTCTGCATCTAAACAAAGCCTAAAAGAAAGGATCACATATTTTCTCGAAGGCACCATTACATAATATTAAAAGAAAGCTTCGAGGGCTGGGCACCTCGAAGCTGTGGCGGCGCATGGCTCACGGGCGTCCGTGCTGGGGCATGGAGCGGCGCCTGGCAGCGAGCGGGCGACGGCCGGCGGCGTCCGACGGCGCGCTCGATGGCCAGGCGACGGTAATGCCGCGCGGGTGCTCGGCCAAGGTGGTGCGTGGCCCACGGGCGACCTCGCTTAGGCCCGTGGCGACGCCACTCGTCGGGCGGTGCCCGTGAGCTGCCGCTCTGACGGCGGCGCGTGGGCGATGCGGCGGCGTCCGGCCGCGCGCGGGCGAGGCGGTTGGGCGGGGCGTGGTGGCCACATGCGGACTCATGCGTGGTGGCCGTCGGCCGCACCGGCAGGAGGGTTCGGAGGACGGTGGCTGCATCGCTGACAGTGCCGCGGTCGACGGTGGTTAGCTGGGATGCCTATCTGTGGTGCCGTGGTGTTCGTTCCTTCGGGGCTAGTTGTGCTCTTCGGCGTCTGATTTGGTGCGTATTGAGGGGTGGCAACATGGCCTCTGCAGCCGGGTTTGGACGGTGTGCTTCAGGCGAAAGCCTTGCCCTTGCTGGTGACGACGGCAGCGACACTGGGAGCGCCTCCTGGCGTCGTTTCGCTGCTGGGAGTGTTTTGGTTCTTCGAGTGAAAACCCTGTTTAATTATTGAATTAGTGATGACGGCGCCAGCGTCGTTTCCTTTTCAGAGGCGTTGTTCTAAGAGAACCACATTAGGCCGGCTAGAAGGTGGTGACCGATGAGGCAACAGTTATTCACGCGCGCTGAGGGGGTTGATTGAAGTCATGAGGGAGATCAACTGAGTGCAATTTCTATATGAGATGGATCAGCAAGCAACATATGACTGAGATAGCATGGTTTCGACATCAACCGTTTCTAAGGCATCAACTGATGTGAAGGGGTGCTGTTATGCGAGGACAAAACAATAAGTTTGATATTAAGGACATAGAAAAAGGTGCTATTGACACGATAGACAAAAGGTGCTATTGACTTGTGTCAGTTCCTACTTGTTAAAAGGCTAGCTGATGCATGACCTTCCCTGCAAATCGTGAAAGTGCTATTGTTCAATCAATGAGTTCATTAGCTTTTCGTTACGGCAATCCCTGCCCATGATGTCCATAGGTAGTGTCCATGAGGGCAGTCCCAACCCATCATGTATATGAGTAGTGTCCATGCTGCCATGTTAGCAAGACATCACCTTAGACACTACATTCTCCAACCCATGATTTCTTAGGATGGATCATTAATAAATCAGTCATCTTTTCTCTCTACTAATCATACTTGTTCTTTTCCTATCATGAAGACACTATCCTCTCCCAATGCAAACTTTGATAGTGTCCTATGCATATGTTCTCGTGTCGACACTGGGTCTTGCATGAGACCCAGTTTCTTCCTCTTTCCACTCTCTCTCTTATTCAATACAGTGCCACACAAGCAAAAAAGTCCTACGTGGCAGCCTAATTAATGCTATGGAAACCATCCTACATGGAGGGTTGAGACTGCCCTGATGCCATGTTAGCAAGACACTACTTTAGACATTGTGTTCTCCAACCCATGATCTCGTAGTGTGGGTCCTCAATAAATTCATCATCTCTCCTCTCCACCAATCGTATTTATTTTTTTTATCTATAACGAAGACACTATCATCTCCCAACCCAAACTTAGTAGTGTCCTGTGCATAGATTCTCGTGTAGAAACTGGGTCTTGCATGAGACCCAGTGTCTTGCTCTTTTTCCACTCTCTCCTATTTAATGTAGCGCCACATAAGCCAATAGTACTATATGTCACCCTATTTAATGCTACGAAAACCATCCTAGTCGGAGGGTTGGGACTGCCCTTATAATCCTCCTCGTGGATTCTTGAGAGCATATTGCAAAACTTTGCATGGTCTGTGTATTCCTACATGAGCTAACACTACTGTAGGTTTTTGGATGTTGTGATTAATAGCACCGACCAAAATACTTGGTGATGCCATTTATAGTGTAGAACTTTTTACTTAAGCAGCGAAATGTTATATAATCCCACATTGGTGCTCACAAGCCCACCCATTCACCACAAGAATAATAGACATTTAAAAGAGTATGGCCTAACGTGTATCTATGTAATTTTTGTTATTATGCTGAATATTTTAAATGCATATCCTCGGGATTCAATTTATAGAAACGGCTGAAAAGAGTATAGTTTTTCTTCCATGTGCTGATGAGCGGTTTCTATTATTATTTTGAGAACAGGTAGGTGTTTTCATTGTGAGCACGAAGGAAGTAAGATCGTGCATCCAGATTTTGGAACATACCGTGGGCGCGAAACAAACTTCAAGGAAATGGCTTGTGGAAAACGTAAGGTTTCCAACGTTTAATGAGAATGGAGTTTGTGGGCATAGTAAATGACGACAGTGTCTATTATGATCCTGCAACGGACTCTGCCTTTACTGAGTGCATGAACTACTTAGCTAGGAGAGAAGAGAAAGAAGAAGAGTATCTTGGCGGAGATCGCTGGTAATTATATGCCTCACATGCCCCCGCAAGCCAGAGCAGTTGCCAAACACACACGTGTTATTATGCTAGATTGTCAATCATCGTATGACTACCCGCTAGCGTTTTATTACCTACAATGCATTTCTGTAGCCTCTGGAAATGTTATCAGTTATGTGATGGGAAAACCGGGAAATCTTCTTGTCCATGCTCTGTAGTTGCGCGTTAAATCGTTGTGTTATTATGTGTACACTTGAAGACCAGATCCACCGAAATGTGCAGTGCTGTCATGTGCTGATGTTACAATTAGTCTGCGTAAGTTTTGTAGCGCCTTACGAGATTATTTTTATTCATGGCTCGCCTAAGAGCTATGGTGTTCATCAGTATTACTTTTTTTTTGCGGAAAACAGTATTACTTTACTTGGCTTGGCTTGGCAGCTGTGCTGTTATATGCACTCTTCTGTAAAGCAAGCATCTTCATATTGCATTACCTGAACAATTACTGTGTGTGGGCCGTAGCATGGGCTTTAGTGTGTGGGCCGTCCCTTCCCCGACCACACGAAAAGTAATCTGCTCTGCTTCAACTTTTCTTTGCCTAATTGACGGGAATGGATCCTTTCAAAAAAAAAAAATGACGGGCATGGAATAAAAACATTGCTGTGAAAATGTATGCAAGAAGTTGTGATCAATGGAACAGGTGTGACCCCTGCACGTCAACATATTACATATGCATGCAACAGAGGGGGAACCTGCATCTGAGCCTGTCCACGGACTGTCGGGCAGCGCCGAGCGACGTCCCTACCCTCTCCGATCCCTCCGGACACGGCGACACCCCGTGTCCCCAGCGCCGCGCGCACGGTCCACGTCCCGCCCCGCCCCGCAGCGGAGGCGATCGAGGCCGGACCGACCGGCCGGCCGGCCGGCCTCCGCGGACGCAGCGCCACGATGGGTGTCACGCTGCCACGCCCCATCATTGGCTCCCGCCGCCCCGCATCGGCATCGCCATACGGAGAGGGCCATGCGCCCCGGCCACGGCCGGGCCCCCATGTCGTCGGGATCGTAACTAACCGCAAATCCACATTGACGCAGTATCCATCGCCGTCCCACCCGTTGGTACGCCCGCGCGTACTCTCCCCCGCGACCGTACGCGCGTGCGTGCCATCACGCGATGATTTCGACGAGGCTTCGCTCGCCGCGAGCGGCCGACTACTGGCTGCAGCCGCTGCCTACTGGGCGGCCGTCCGGCCGTGCCGTGCGTGACATGACGCTGTGCTTTTGCAGTGGCGCGATCCCGGACGGCGGCGACGGGGTCCAACGGCTGCGCGCCCATGTCGCGCACGGAGAGCCCACATGGGTCGCCACGACTTCTTCCCGCGACCCATCTGGTAGGGCCAGGGATCGGATCGCACAGGACAAGTAGCTGACAACCCTTCGATGCAGTCTCAGATTGGCGAGGCCCGGGGCGATCCGATTTGGCTCGACATGTTTTATGCGCCTGCGTGCCCCCTGGCTCCAGCCGTGTAGGCGGCATTCGTGGGCACGCATGGTCGTGGTCGGTCCTGGGAGTTAAGACAACCGTTAGTGCTCATGGGCCGCGGCGGCCAACGGCCATCGGGGCCATGTCCGGCGAGGGGAATATAGGCCGAGGCCGACAGGGCGCCCCCAGAATCAGCACAGGACACAGAACAAGATCTTCTTCGCGTACGTATAGGCTCGGATCGGGACTTGGGATTATGCTACTTGTCTTTACACGTACGTATATCAAGTTATTATCAACAGGGAGGGACATGTGGGTGTCACTGGATCGAGATATCCGCTTCTAACAATCAGGATACCAGCGTCACAGTACACTGTATGTTACTGGAATTTTGTCTTCGTACGTGTACTCTCTCTTCCGCGTCTATTTTGGCGTGTAATTCAGGCATGCCGGACGCGGCAAATTGCCGAGTAACCGTGCTTCTCACTCCAAGTGACACGCCGTACTTGTCGTATAAGTCAATTTTTTTTCACTCCTGGAAAATCGGATGGCGTGTGCCCCATTTGTTTTCTCTATCGGCGCTGGATCACGTCGGTGGTTTCGATAACTTCGATAACGGTAAGGATGTGGAAGATGGGTGGGAGCTGCGGTTGTGTTCTTCTCCGTTGTCGTCCTCGTGTGTAGTGACACGGTCGTATTGATGTCCCAATCCAACCGGTCGGTGAGTGGTTTTGAGTTGTACCCCGCGTTGATGTTCCAATCCAACCGGACGAGTATAGTTGTTTTCTGTTTCTTTTCTTTTCTGTTTTCTGTCTATGACCTCTCAGAATCGTAGTCTTGTATTTTTTCTGCTATATCAATAAAAACGCATTCGTCGAGTGTAGTACGTTTAAAAAAATAAAAAATAGGATGGCAGGCATCCGAGTTGTGCTCGAGTTTTTGACGAATTCGCCGTCAATGCAAAGCTCCAACAACGACGCGTCAACCGGGCGGCGACGATGCGCCTGTCAACCTGTCGCTGCCAAGTACCGCTGCACCAAGTGCTGCATTTCCATACTTGACATGCTCGTATTGATTGCCCTGAAGATAAGAGCCCAATAGCCCATATGGTAGTCTCTGTTCCGCTTGACTTTTGGCGAGTGCAAATAGACTAGACGCTTATTCTAGCCTGCCGCTCTCTTCGGTTGGGAGTTGGAAGAAGGTAGTGATGAGCTAAACACCTTGACCTGGTGTCTATCCGCGTATTTGCATCAATTTGCCGTATAATTAGTCGTATGGCACAGTCGCTGACTTTTGTTTTGGTTAAGGGTTCATCCAGCTGTCGATTGAAATCTGACAGCGATAACATCAATGGCAGCTGTCCCTGCTACCGGTAGACTGTTAGAGCAGCTCAATTTGGCAAGTCGACTTGAGTTTATCGGCAGGTCAATATGACCAACTCAAGTCAGAGGCAAGGGTTCAACTCGTTCCAAGCCCCTGTTGATCAGAAACAAGGTCAAGACACTGCCAATCAACAATACACGTACTAGTACTAGACTACCAGTAACATTTTCTCAACGCAGGACTTCTTGCATGGACCTGATCACCTGAATGATAGTCCCGCTTCTTTTCTTCAATACTACCAGAATATATATGCGATTGTGGTTAAATACTTCTGACTTTTCAATACAAGAAAGACATGAATACCACACGCACACCAACATGCTCCGGGGAATTTCGATTGAAAATGGCCGAAAATCTGTTATTTTCCGTTCTATCGGTCATCCCAACTGAAAATTAAATATAAGTACTCTCCTTTTCTGGATGAACGTATGACTTGCAGAATTTCAATGCAATTGTGTAAACCTGACGGGCTGCGCGCACTTCGGTATTTCTAGCCACCTGAACACCGCAAGGTTGACCGCAAAATTTACACATCTTGTGTGGAATAGCTCGTGTGCACGTGAAATTTGCATTTACAAAAGTAATGAGTAAACATGTAATAGATGTTTTATTTTTTTCCCTCAAGAAATTGTACACCTGGCTTTGATTCGTCTTTTAATTTATTTCAAGATTTAAATTCATATTTTTTGAATTTATTTGAAGATTTAACGTGTGATATTCTTCATAAGGGAAGGATTTGTGTTAACATCTGTGTATGTACCTGTATTTCGTAAAGAAAAAACAACAACTCCAACGTTGCTTGATTTAAATTTTTAGGTTGTGGAATGCACAACTGCAAGCAGAGGGAGTAACGATTGTTACTGGTCTGAGGATTGTTTGTTTCATCTTGCATACTGTAACGATCTTTTAGACTGCTGTATACACCCATCTACAAGCTGAAATAAACAAAATTAAGACTTGCATTACCGTGTTTAAATAGGTGGAAATGAAGCAAATTAAGAGGCCAGACTAACCAGCGAATATTACGCGCGATGTTGCGGATGTTATTCTCAAATGTTGCAGAGGTTATCCTATCATGTTTCATATGGCTCGAACATGAAGTACTAGTAACATGTGAGAAGAAACGTTCTAAGATAGCATGCACAACATAACAAAATCTGCCATACTTTTTTCTCTAAAGACATAAATATTTGGAAATATTTTTGAAACACCATATAATAATATTTGTAATATCTAAATATAACATGTGCAACATTAAAAAATCTGACAGATTCTCTTCCAAAAAATACGTCAACAGATAAATAGCAAAACTTATTTATAAATTCATAGGGGTATAAGCCTACATCAGATAAAGCCTGGAAAAAACAAAAAGAAAGGAAGACAGAAGACGACGACGGCCAGGGCCAGCACCCACGTCCTGGCCGGCTGGCCCGGCCCCAGCCACCAACAGGAAGCCGCAGAGGAAACGGAGCGCTGCTACACTACACCGGAAAAGGCCCGTACCCGCGTCGTGCTACGGTGCTAGTTTTCCGCTGCCACGCCGCGGCGCGATCCGATCAGCGTCAGCGCGCGCGGCGTCGGGGGAGTCTCGGCGTCGCCATCTCGCCGTCTCGTTGGTCCCCAACGACGGCAGCCAGCGAGGCAACAGTGCGCAGCGGGGCGCGTGCTGCAGGCCTGCAGCGCGTCGGGGTCGGGTCGGATCGGGCCGGCGCGGGGTTGCGTTGCGACAGCACCGACACCGGATGGGCTCTGCGGGTACGTGCGACGGGGGCCATACCGCCCGCCGTCGTCAAGCCGGGAGGGCCACAACTATTTGTATGATCAGTATTGGATGCTCTCATGAAATTTAAATATCAAACATAAATAGATAAGAGGCTAGAATTGTTAATTACTTACACACAAGCGGCAAGATATTTGGAGTGGTTGTTATAATGCTTGCTCCTCAATTTTCATCATACTCCCAAAATCAAGTGAGTTCTTCAGGGCATGTACAACCCACAGACAACAGCTGTCTTTTTGTTGCCACCTATGCCAAATGAGCTGATATGACCATCATTTAATGAGGAAAGATAGTGTTGCTATCTACTATCTCGTCTACTGCTTTGGCCCGTGCTCACATCCAAAACAACAGAAACCAAAGTATGTATTTATTATCACACAGACAACTAAATAGATAGCAACTGTCTAAACTGTTGTAGAGCTGTCTATTTAGCTATCTATACGTGTTAGGTAGACAACAACTGTCTAAACTGTTGTACATGTCCTCAATGGACATCACATGTCTCTTGTAGTTGCCACTGTAACATTGTTCGTTACGTGACCTTGCGGTAGCAGTCATGGCGGCATTCTATGCCCAACAATGTAAAATCCTTTTAGGGCCAAAAGAATTTTATCTCGGGACAATAGGAAACATCATCAATTGAAGTCAAGGCCAGTGGATCAGAGCACTGGAGTGATAGAAATAACACGCGCTATCGTAGTATTCCTGCTTAATAATCTTGCCCGCGTAAGAGTTTTGCAAAGCTTTAGTAATAAAGATGTGAAGTACAGCGGACGTGAAGCGGCAGGATATTGTTAAGCTAGAGGCTGAGGGAGCCGGCGGCCGGCCGTCCAGGAACAATGCCATAGGAATTTCCAAAAAAAGGGGGGGGGGGGACAATGCCGTAGGCTACCATTGTGTAGTGACCATGCCAGAATCTGGTTAATTACTGCTTGAGGAAATCTGACCTTTGATGGCGACCGAAAAGCTATAGCGTAGGCTCGGGGATTGGAGGACGATGCGTAGGAGAAGGTACATAGGAACCTTTTAGATCAAGTATATTTCTTTCTTTTTTCTTATGGGAACCTTTAAATCAATTTCTTATGGCAGTACGTGAAGACTCCAAATAATAGTATAAAATAGATTTATTTTTCTATAATGGCAGAGGTGGGTAATTTTGAGCGAACTATTGGGTTACTTTAGACTATTTTTCATAATGGCAAAGGTGGGTAAATATTCACAAAAAAGAATAGATCCAATGGCTATAATAATTAAGATGATTAGAATTCATCCAATTAATGGTCGGATGTTTCTGATTTTTGTGAGAATTTCTAGGATTTATCTATTTTTCTAGCGCGTCTTGAAAGGATTAACGTGGAGGCTCTAAACGGAGCCTCCAATTAGTAATAGTAAGATTAAATAAGCACCGCACGATCGAGGACTAGTCTGTACAAGGACACGAATACTAATTAATAAGAAAATATTCGGTCGCCTACTTTGAATTTTGGAGTGGATTATTTAGACAAGGGGTAGTTTCTTGGATGAGAGATTCGATGTTGTACGTGTTACAATTCCTTGTAAAGAAATCACTCAAAAAGTAATGACGTTCGATTAAGATTAAGAATGTTATGGGGGGCCCTTTCCTTTGTACGAAGAGATCCTAATATAGAAAAAAAGAGGAGCACAACATTCAGCTTTGTTTAAAGTTTTGTCCCATCTGGCCATCTCCATATCAGGAGTGCCGGTTGTGAGTGGACCTATTACGATTGTCAACTATAAGTTGTCTTGTAGCTACGTGGCCCGTGATCATGCTTCTAAACCAACGAGCTTCATCAGGAAAAACCTGTGGCCGTTGCCTGGTTTATGCGAACATTGCCAGGTATCTGTACTGCTGTACTTGCGGCGCGTTCCATGCATAAAAAAATCGCAGCAACATGAGACGGACCAATCGGACAGCGGAATCACATGAAGCATGTCGCGCCGATTGGCCGTTCATTCCTACTTAATTTTTTTTATACGAGCACTTCGGTTCGCCTCGTCACGACGAAACAGCCGCCTGAACTCTGCTGGCGCTCTGATGAAGCAATTAGGAAATTCTCTCCCATCAGGCAAAGGTGGATGATGATCTTTGTGCGATCTTCCGATTCATCTTTCTTCTGTTTCAAGGGCTCCAGAAGCTCCTTTGGGAAACATTTACTAGCTTCAACTTGGGACCAATCGCCAGTTTTGGGCTCCTAAACAAACAAATTCTGCACCAAACGATACAATTCGGCTGTTTGCGGCATTACCAACTGAGCTAGATTTTGGCGATAGAATAAGTCACATCAGATTTTGCAGCACTATTGAGCTAGTGGAAATATAGTCGATTTGCATCATCTCGTGGCATTTTTCTTCATTATAATTCATCGATCGTTTCTTGTATTCCAGAGCACCATCGTTTATGTGACAGCTTTGGCAGTAAGAAGCTGTTCTTTCAGTTCACATTCATTTGTTTACGTGAGATGGAGTCACAGTATATGGTGTTCGTTGTCTACCGTCTTGGTTGTGCTCAAATGGACACGAGTAGAAATGGCCTGTCAATGTAAACACACTTCTGATAAGCTAGATGTGCCGTTACAATGGTCCCACGTGGCGCTCGCTGAATGGTGATACTAACTAAAGTGCAAACCAACAACCACCGGGAAGTGTATGCAGGAACACTGCCTGTCGCTTTCCTTTCATCCTTTACCATTAGCCTCCGTTGCTCCGGTCTCGTTTTCGAAAAGATGGCTCGAAAATCGAAATTGTCTACGCCTACGTAAACTGAAGGAAAGGATGCCATATTTCGAAGTTGGAGCATGCACCACGTTTCTTGGATGGAAATAATGCATCTTTCTACTGCTTTAAGTATAAATTGTATGAACTCGATCCTTCCAAAAAAGATTGAATTATTTCAATTCAGGTTACATGTAATCACTAGTGATCCCTACTTGTTTTAGTTTTTCCCCGTATCACTCAGATGGTGTTTGTATTGCAGCTATGCCTAATTTTTTCAAATGGGCGCACATGTGTCATTACATTTATTCTGTAGATTAATCTGTAAGAATTTTTGTTGAACGGACGGTAAAAGTTTTGCTAAATTTTTATTAGAAGAAAAAAAGAACAGCAAACACCACTCAAACAAGAGAAAGAGAAGAGAAAAATTGACTCGACGAGCCCACAAAGAAGCACCCACTAAGCCCCAAGACAACTAGAGAGAAAAAAAAGACCACATCGTCCACTACAAATTAAACCCGCTAAACTGTAAGGAATTTAATGGTACTAGTTGGTATGTGTGGCACGTGTTTTAAAAAGGGCATGAGAAATCTTAAATTCAATAGAAAGTTGATTGTAATTTAAAGAAAATGTTCAATTTGCAAGAAACACGGTACAAGTTCTATAAACTTTATGCTCAAAGCTTCTTCTCTTTTTACGAATTCACAAATTGAAATCAGAAACTCACAAACATTCACTTGGAGCTCACCTTTCAGTGGCTCGGTAATCAACTGTTTCAGCACTACGTCAAATCAGAGAAACCGAAAAGAGAGAATAATGGACAAAATATCGAACTCAAGTGTATACTATAATATATAAATATAAGTAAATATTGCAAAGGAAAATAAGTAAATATTCGAGACCGAAATGTTACAAACGACAATATAAAATAGAGACTAAACGTGCAATTGGCACATCTACTCTAGCTCATAGACTTCCGGAGGAGGAGGTACCATTGTGTGATGAAGATCCAAATAACTATTTGGAAGCATGTGGAAATAGTCATATCTACAGAACTTACCATATTGTACACTGCAAAAATAGAAAGAAAATGTAAAATTATTATACTTAAATCCAAATGTAATCATTAACTACCATCTATTTGAAAACATGCTTAGGCTATATATACTAAATATGACAATATTAAGGATACGACATTACAAGCAGAATTTACCATATTTTACACTATAAAAAGGGAAAGGAAATGTAAAATTATTAGAGTTAAATCCAAACATAATCATCAACTACCATCTATTTGAAAAATTGCTCAGACTATACATATTAAATATGGCAACGTAAAGGGTGCGGCATTACAAGCAGAACTTACCATATTATACACTGTAATAATGGAAAGGAAATGTAAAATTATTGGACTTAAATCCGGACGTAATCATCAACTACCGTCTATTTGAAAACTTGCTTAGATAATGCATATTAAATATGGCAACATAAAGGGCGCGACATTGCAAGCTGAACTTACCATATTGTACACTGCAAAAATGAAAAAAATGTAAAATTATTGGACTAAATCCAAACGTAATCATCAACTACCATATATTTAAAAAACTTGCTCATATTATACATATTATATATGGTAATATAAAAGGCGCGACATCGCAAGCAAAACTTACCATATTTTACACTGAAAAAATGGAAAGAAAATGTAAAATTATTGGACTTAAATCCAAATATAATCATCAAATACTATCTATTTAAAAACTTGCTCAGATTATACATATCAAATATGGTAACATAAAGGGAGCGACATTGCAAGGAGAACTTACCATATTGTACACTGCAAAAATGGAAAGGAAATGTAAAATTATTGGAGTTAAATCCAAACATAATCATCAACTACCATCTATTTGAAAAATTGCTCAGATTATACATATTAAATATGGCAACGTAAAGGGTGCGGCATCGCAACCAGAACTTACCATATTGTACACTGCAATAATGGAAAGGAAATGTAAAATTATTGGACTTAAATCCGGATGTAATCATCAATTACCGTCTATTTGAAAACTTTCTTAGATAATGCATATTAAATATGGCAACATAAAGGGCGCGACATTGCAAGCTGAACTTACCATATTGTACATCGCAAAAATGAAAAAAATGTAAAATTATTGGACTAAATCCAAACGTAATCATCAACTAACATATATTTAAAAACTTGCTCATATTATACATATTATATATGGTAATATAAAAGGCGCGGCATCGCAAGCAGATCTTACCATATTTTACACTGCAAAAATAGAAAGAAAATGTAAAATTATTGGACTTAAATCAAAATATAATCATCAACTATTATCTATTTAAAAACTTACTCAGATTATACATATTAAATATGGCAACATAAAGGGAGCGACATTGCAAGGAGAACTTACCATATTGTACACTGCAAAAATAGAAAGGAAATGTAAAATTATTGGATTTAAATCTAAACGTAATAATCAACTACCATATATTTGAAAACTTGCTCATTATATATATTAAATATGGCAACATAAAAGTCGCGGCATCGCAAGCAGAACTTACCATATTGTACACTACAAAAATAGATAGAAAATATAAATTATTGGACTTAAATCCAAACGTAATCATTAACTACAATCTATTTGAAAACTTGTTTAGACTATATATATATTAAATGCGACAATATAAAGGACGCGACATGGTAAGCAGAACTTACCATATTGTACACTGCAAAAATGGAAAGGAAATGTAAAATTATTGGACTTAAATCCAAATGTAATCATCAACTACCATCTATTTAAAAATTTGCTCAGATTATATATATTAAATATGGCAACATAAAGGGAACGACATTGCAAGCAGAACTTACCATATTGTACACTGCAAAAATGGAAAGAAAATGTAAAATTATTGGACTTAAATCCGAACATAATCATCAACTATCATCTATTTGAAAACTTGGTCAGATTATACGTATTAAATATGGCAACATAAAGGGTGCGACATCGTAAGCAGAACTTACCGTATTGTACACAACAAAAAAATTATTGGACTTTAATCTAAACGTAATCATATACGCCAGTTTTGCAAGTATACTGGAAAATTCCTTTGGACCATGATGTATATATGACAGCATACGTATTGTATATATGTTCATAAAGGAAGTATGAGCTGCCGAAAAAAACACACATCCAAACTGTGCCGCAAATCACGTAAACATGTGGATCTAACAAATAATTAAATCAATTCGATAGTTGCATGTGCCGCGGTCGACGCAATAAGTTCATCCTATCAACATGTTCCTCAAATTATCTAGTCTAGTATACCATGCTACCGTGGCCGACGCAGGAGAACCTGACATGGCCGACGTGCGGCACAAACTTCGACTCACCCGTACCATCGTAAGCAACCCCACCATCTGCTTGCACGCCACCAGGTAGTACCTCTCGCGCCGGCTCAACGCCGCCGCCGCAGGGCTCTTCATCACGTCGGACATGGCGAAGCTGCTGGTTCTGACCTCGTCGTCCTCCTCGTCCGACGTTGTCGTATCGCTGTCGACGGCGTCGGCGTTCTTGCCTCTACCGATCATGACGACGCCCTGTAGTACGGCCTCCGACGCTGGAGACGCTCCGGCGTGTAGGTGCACATATGTTTTGAGCCGACGCCCGCGGGTGATGGCGGAGCGGCGGATCTCTCTGCTGGAGGATTTGTGGAACAACCACATGTCGAGGGGGGATAATGAGAAGTGACGGCTGGTTGGCGTGATTTATATAAGTCTTAGCTAGTCTAGTATGGTAATTATGACTTCAATTTGGACATAATCATCAACTAAGGAAACCTATCATATGTTTGAAAACCTCCTCAGATTGTATATATTAAATTTGGATAGTCTAGTATGGTAATTATTATATTTCAATCCGGACACAATCATCAACTAAGGAAACCTATCATATATTTGAAAACTTGCTGAGGTTGTACATATTAACTATGGCAACACATTGAACTTAAATCCAAACGTAATCATCAACTACCATCTATCTGAAAACTTGCTCAAATTATATATATTAAATATGGAAATCTATCGTTTGTTAAAAACATACTCAAATTATACATATTAATTATGGTAACAGATTGGACTTAAAACCAAATATAATCATCAACTACCATCTATTTGAAAACTTGCTAAGATTATACATATTAAATATGGCAACATAAAGGGCACGTGGGTAGATTTAGGTGGACCCGATTTAGGTGAAAAAAGTTCTGGGTTTTGGGGGGAAATTCTTTTCCGAAGGGCAACAAAATGGGTCTCTGTTGGCACTTCTTACGATCCAATATCAGAATTGAGAATCCTGGTACTGGGGTAAGGAGTGTTTCAGTGGTTTTCCTTATGGCTTAGTAAAATATAGAAATATTCTGCAAGCGCACAGAATCACCGCTGTAGCACTTCACCTGGGAGTATCCCGAGGTATCGTAATTTATATTTCCGAAGGGAAGCTTTGGCAAGATTACTAGTGAACAGATATTCGAGACTATCAGAGAAGGGTACACAACTAGACAAGACAGGGGATAACGGTATTGGATAGGAGTGGATATACCGGACACACAGCTCAAGGGATACTCAGGTAAGGGAGAGAAGAGATAGATAGCTGGGAGGACAACGAGAAGAGATAGAGGACTCCTGGATTCTTTATCTACCTATGTCACTCTAGCTTAGAGATACAGCGGCTACAGAGCCAGCACTAGGAGATCTGAGATAACTCTAATGTCTTAGCTTCGGGACAAGGGAACCGGTGAACACACAGAAAGGGATGAGAAGGGGTGCCACTATTTCCCAACTGGGGAATCCTACGGACCGGAACTAACGTGATGGGCTACGAAGACCGAAAGGGCTGTCACCACCTCCCGGCTACCACCTCAGTTGCGACGGGAATAAACTAAGGCCACTGACTAGTCTAGGAACCACTCCTACACTAGGCAATGACTACTTACTCTGCTAGCAAGAGCAAGCAACCTTGTCAATACTCTTGGTGACAATTCACCTCCAGTATCAAGCAAGATCGAAGAACCAGCCAAGACAAAGACTTAAACAAGACTACAAGCACTAGAACTATAACTGACTATAGTCTAAACAAGATATATTTGCTACTAGAATAAAGTAGAAGCAAGATATAAATGACAAAGGCAAAGTGATAAAGATAACTATATTGATACTCAATGTCTTACAAAAGGAAAAGTAAAAGATACAAGAGCTATTACCAGAGCTTCTGAAGACGACTCCAGAACCTCCGAGGCAAAGCTCGACTCAACTCTAACTCCCAACTAAACTATCCTAACTCTACTAGAATGAAAGTGGAAATGAGCTCCTTGGCTTGGTGTGTGTTTACAAGTGAAGTGCGACCCTCTATTTATAGCTGCACAGGTCGGTTTGGGGCTGAGTAACCGCCAAGGCATCCAGGGAATCTCCCCCCTTGATTCGGGCGAGGAGAGGCGGTTCGGCCGAACGTAGGATCCACCGACCTGGCCACCAAGGGCCAGGATTCACCCCTGGGAGGCGGTTGCCAGCCTGGGGGCGGTTCGGCCGAACCTGGCCCTTCGGCCGAACTGGGCTGGAGGCCCAGGCCTGCCTCCCTGCGCCGCCTTTGCCCTGTGGACCCTCTGGGCTGCCTCCTGCTGGTTGGCTTCGTGTTGATTTGGCCCAGGATGACGTGTTGGTGCTCCGGGATGAGTTGTCGGTCGTCCATGTGGCGTGTACTTGTTGTCGCTTGGTCATCGTTGATGTGGACGGCCTCCGGTGGCTTGTAAGGCTAAGGGGGGTAACCGGCCGAACGGAGACGTTCGGCTGATTCGGTCATTTTCGGCCCCAATAGCGTGTATTTGTCGTAGTTGTACCTGCACAAGTGTCACTTACCAAAACTCGTGAAACTTTGTTAGAAATAAAACATAAGTACATGGAATGTTGCATAAAACCTCATTTATTCCCGAGTATTGGTGGTCGGATTTGGGCTGTAACGACCGCCAACAAGCTCCCCCAAGCTTAGCTCTTTTCTTGTCCTCGAGCAAAGATATAAACTCAGGCTCGGTGGATCAGGAGTTGCTACAATGTCATTTCTTTTGCAGGTAACTTATAAACAACTAGTCTTCAAAAATACTTGAATCATAGGCAAAGTTTCAAATCACCTTTTTACCTATGGGGCTTATAGCAATCTCCTTATCTTGGGCGGTTGAAAGGACGAACAGTTTAAACTCAGTTTTATTCCACTCTACTCTTTTCAGGATCCCATCTCGGAGTTTTTCATAAGTTTTGAAAACTACAAATTGTTCCTCATTGGCACACTCAATCACTCAAGTGTATTTGAATCCTCACCAAAGGCTTGTGCCTTCTTTTTATCCTAACATCTAATATGGCTTTTTGTGTGGCTCAGGGACAAAGGATGAAGGCATGCATGCATCTTATATTTTGCTAAGTCAAAGACCGGATCTCTGAGGAGACAAATCACATCTTAAGATCGAGACGTGCAAGTGTGTGGATATGAATGGAGTGGAATATGGTGGAGTGGTGGAATGGAATATGGTGGAATGGTGGAGTGGAATATGGTGGAACTCCTTGGATGAATTTCCCTCTCCTTGATTTATTTTCGAGAACATGGGCTATCTTTTATTCTTATATTTTTGCCATGCCACTTGGCATGCTTTTCTTTTTCTCCTTCTCTTTGCCATGCTCTTTGGCATGCTTTTCTTTTTCTCTTATTTTTGCCATGCTTCTTTGGCATGCTTTTCTTTTTGCATAGCCCATGTCTCTATGAAGAATATTTGGAGAGGGAACTCATAGAACATGGAGCATTTATTTTTGTGGATGGATGATGGAAAATGTTTGCTAACTCCCAGTGTAGGAATTGCAAGTGAGAGGTGGTGTGTGTACGTGGGTCTCGATCTTTAAGAATATGAAAGCTTCACTCAAAGGTCACAACAATTTGACAAAGCTCACTAAGATAACAAGCAGCATATGAGTAGAAATTTTCAACTAAGCTTATCATATGGCTCTGGTAGGTATTTTGACCAATGAGGAACTTGTTTTATTTTGACAAAGGCAAAGTGATAAAGATAACTATATTGATACTCAATGTCTTACAAAAGGAAAAGTAAAAGATACAAGAGCTATTATCAGAGCTTCTGAAGACGACTCCAGAACCTCCGAGGCAAAGCTCGACTCAACTCTAACTCCCAACTAAACTATCCTAACTCTACTAGAATGAAAGTGGAAATGAGCTCCTTGGCTTGGTGTGTGTTTACAAGTGAAGTGCGACCCTCTATTTATAGCTGCACAGGTCGGTTTGGGGCTGAGTAACCGCCAAGGCATCCAGGGAATCTCCCCCTTTGATTCGGGCGAGGAGAGGCGGTTCGGCCGAACGTAGGATCCACCGACCTGGCCACCAAGGGCCAGGATTCACCCCTGGGAGGCGGTTGCCAGCCTGGGGGCGGTTCGGCCGAACCTGGCCCTTCGGCCGAACTGGGCTGGAGGCCCAGGCCTGCCTCCCTGCGCCGCCTTTGCCCTGTGGACCCTCTGGGCTGCCTCCTGCTGGTTGGCTTCGTGTTGATTTGGCCCAGGATGACGTGTTGGTGCTCCGGGATGAGTTGTCGGTCGTCCATGTGGCGTGTACTTGTTGTCGCTTGGTCATCGTTGATGTGGACGGCCTCCGGTGGCTTGTACGGCTAAGGGGGGTAACCGGCCGAACGGAGACGTTCGGCCGATTCGGTCATTTTCGGCCCCAATAGCGTGTATTTGTCGTAGTTGTACCTGCACAAGTGTCACTCACCAAAACTCGTGGAACTTTATTAGAAATAAAACCTAAGTACATGGAATGTTGCATAAAACCTCATTTATTCCCGAGTATTGGTGGTCGGATTTGGGCTGTAACGACCGCCAACAAGCTCCCCCAACCTTTTCGTAGTCCTTTTTTCATGACAGATGTGTCCTCTGTGAGGTGGGGGGTGGGGCCTAATCTTGGTAAGAAGTGTTTTGAAATCTAATTCTCTTTATAGTATAGATAAATGGATCACATAGCGAACTTGTGGTTTAGAAAAGTATAGTGGTATACAGTAGAAGATGGCTGGCCGAGAAGGCATGTCGCCATGCAGACTAGCTATTTGCTACTCCCGTCTCCGGCCAAGGATTTGGCTTTCCGAACTACTCTGGGCTCTAGCAAAGTGTTCAAGTATACTCCCTCTGTCCCGAAAAATGTAACCAGCGCTTCTCGAGGAGCCAAACAATTTCAACTTTACCAAATTTATATAATAAATTTAGTATAAAATATATTCAATAATCAATCTAATGGTACTTATTTATATCATAAATAGTAATATATTTTTATATAAATTTGGTCAAATTTAAAAGTGTTTGACTCTTCGAAATGTCAGAGTTGTATTCTTTTCGGGACCAGTAGTCTTGGAACCTGGACCCACCTGTCAGTGACACCTTGTCTCTCGTTAAGATAAAAGATGTCGCAATCAGGGAAGCGGAGCGTACCAGTGTTGTATGTACCGCACTGTTTTGACGACGGGTATTTCGGTTGCGAGCGAGCTAGTTGGCTCGGAGAACGCAGCTTGTCTGTCTTCCTTCTCCTGGGAAGGACACACACAGCCCACTTCTTTGACATCCATGGCCCGCCGCGCAGCTACCGCCGTTTCTAAAGCAAACGGCTTGGTCTTCTTCGCGCGTTGGGATAATTCCCTGTCGGCATGTGATTAACCCAGTGATGTTAACCTCAGCCATTCTCCCTGAATGAGTCCTCGCTATCTTGACACATTTAATGCAATTTTCCTTCCTTGCTCACCCATTGCATATTTTTGAAATTCGGCACTCCCATCTCTGTCTCTGTCTCCCACCTGCAGCAGCACTCCATCAGCAGCTATATAAAGAGCTACCTTGGGACGCACCAAAACCATCAGCTGAGCTACCTCCTCTAGCTTCTCAGCACTCCTGCTCACTCTCTCCTACTCCCTCTCGCTCTTTCCCGCTCACTCTCGTCCAGTGCGTGCGTGCGTGCCGCCCCCAGTTTCAAACAGACACAGAAAAGCGCGCGCCGGCGCCAAAAACTAACACAGAGCGAGCGGCAGCAAGATGGTGAGCATGGTCGTCGCCGATGAGAAGCCCCAGCTGCTGTCCAAGAAGGCCGCGTGCAACACCCACGGCCAGGACTCGTCCTACTTCCTGGGATGGGAGGAGTATGAGAAGAACCCCTACGACCCCGTGTCCAACCCCGGCGGCATCATCCAGATGGGCCTCGCCGAGAACCAGCTCTCCTTCGACCTGCTCGAGTCCTGGCTCGAGGCCAACCCGGACGCGCTCGGGCTCCGCCGGGGCGGCGCCTCCGTCTTCCGGGAGCTCGCGCTCTTCCAGGACTACCACGGCATGCCGGCTTTCAAGAATGTGAGTGTAGTTTACTGCTTCCTAGGCAGCCGGCCACTTGGTACTTTCTGTATGGCTACAGTGGCTGACGTAGGCGCACGTGATCGACTTCCGCAGGCATTGGCGAGGTTCATGTCCGAGCAGCGCGGGTTCAGGGTGTCCTTCGACCCCAGCAATATCGTGCTCACCGCCGGCGCCACCTCGGCCAACGAGGCCCTCATGTTCTGCCTCGCCGACCACGGAGACGCCTTTCTCATCCCCACGCCATACTACCCAGGGTACGCACACCACACCACTCCACATGGCGTTGCTTTTACTCCTGCCGGCCTGCCATATGCAACGCCGCGTGCGAGTGGCGGCGGCCGGCCGCGCCACGCACGCTATTAACTATCGCGCACATGGACGGCTTTGCTGACTGGGCTCTCGATCGTCATCTCCGTCTCTGCAGGTTCGATCGCGACCTCAAGTGGCGCACCGGCGCCGAGATCGTGCCCGTGCACTGCACGAGCGCCAACGGCTTCCGCGTGACCCGCGCCGCGCTGGACGACGCGTACCGCCGCGCCCAGAAGCAGCGGCTGCGCGTCAAGGGCGTGCTCATCACCAACCCCTCCAACCCGCTGGGCACCACGTCCCCGCGCGCCGACCTGGAGCTCCTCGTCGACTTCGTGGCCGCCAAGGGCATCCACCTCGTCAGCGACGAGATCTACTCCGGCACGGCGTTCGCCGAGCCGGGCTTCGTCAGCGCACTCGAGGTCGTGGCGGCGCGCGCCGACGCCGCCGCCCTGTCGGAGCGCGTGCACGTCGTGTACAGCCTGTCCAAGGACCTGGGCCTCCCGGGCTTCCGCGTCGGCGCCATCTACTCTGCCAACGCCGCCGTCGTCTCCGCGGCCACCAAGATGTCCAGCTTCGGGCTCGTCTCCTCCCAGACGCAGCACCTCCTGGAGTCGCTGCTGGGCGACAAGGACTTCACCCGCCGGTACATCGCCGAGAACACGCGGAGGATCAAGGAGCGGCGCGACCAGCTGGTGGAGGGCCTGAGGGCGATCGGGATCGAGTGCCTGGAGAGCAACGCGGGGCTCTTCTGCTGGGTGAGGATGAGCAACTTGATGCGGAGCCAGTCGTTCCAGGGCGAGATGGACCTGTGGAAGAAGGTGGTGTTCGAGGTCGGGCTCAACATCTCCCCGGGCTCCTCGTGCCACTGCAGCGAGCCCGGCTGGTTCCGCGTCTGCTTCGCTAACATGTCCGCCAAGACCCTCGACGTCGCGCTCCAGCGCCTGGCCGACTTCGCCGAGGCCAACGGCAAGGGCGCCCCAGCGCGCCGTGGCCTCGCCGGCGGCCCAGCCAGGACCATGAGCTGCCCGGTCGGGCGCTTCAGCTGGGCGAACCGCCTCGCACCGGTCTCCGTCGACCGGAAGGCCGAGCGGTAACCACCCGGCCGGTGACCGTGTTTCACCTCCGTGCTCGGCTAGCGGAGCACCGCTGTTCATAAATCGCGGCCACGTCCTCGTACCATGCCACTCGGCGACGCTACTACAGCATCGTGATTAGTAGTAGGCGATCAGTAGTAATTATTTCCTCATTGGGTTTCATTATTTTTCCTTGAGCACCTGTGTCGAGGTGCCCGAGGGCCAGTACGATCGAGTAGTACGTACTAGTAGGTAGGAGCAGCAGCGATCGATCCATGTCCATGCATCGCATCGTGTATTTTTTTACCGGGAGATCCCTCGGGACGTCCCGGTTGTATTATTGGTGTATGTACGCACGCAGTCACTCACTGTATCATTATTACGACGCTGATTATTTTCTCGTCTTATTTTGGTCGGTAAATAAAGAGTTTCCGCATCAAAAGTAAAAAACTCTTCGGATGCTTCTGTACTCTTCTTCGGACCGTGGCGGTCGGCACTGGCTCGCATCGCGTCGGCCGTCGCCGTCACGTGGAAGTCAAACCCTGAACCACTTGTTTAGGCACCATCGTTTTCAGAGCTCCACACAACAACAGTACGTTGACTCGACCGCCGGTGCTGACGTGCTGTCACTCAGGGATACGGGAGCTCACCAGGAACGCGCCTATCTGGGGCGCCCCTCAATTTGCATGGTCCAGATATGACTTGCGAGCTAACCTCATGTGCCCCGGCCCTGTGGTCCGCGCTGCATCTGCGCTCCAAACGCGGTTGACTCCTCTCAATTTCTCATCCCTAGGCTACGCACGCTGGCCGGTCCCGGCCTGGGAAAAAATTGCATGGCACCACGCGAGTTTGATATCCCTGCTCCGCCCACTGTTCTTCGTTACGAAGAAGGCACGGTTTGGATCGAACAGAAACAGTTTTTCGTTCGAGAATCGACGAGAAGTAATTAACCAACAAAGTGTTCGAAATGAACATGTGACGACACATGGAGATGCCGAGTACGAGGCCCCCACGGCGGACGCAGGTCCGAGGTCCGAGCACGCCACATGGGGCTCACCCCGCGGTGGGCGGCATGCATCTTCCGGTATATCGCGTCTCCCATTGGCGTCCTGTCTCGCTTGTCGGATCGACGGCCGGGACCGGGAGAGCTAGAGCCCCCCCCAGCAGAGGAAAGGAACCGACCAAGCCCCGGGCTTTGGCATGGGCGCGGATGTCCGGACCCCAGCCAGAACGGAAAAGGGCGCCCCGTCTTATCCTGCAAGGTGCCTGCGGGCTGCTGCGGCCGCGCCAATTATCCAAGCCACCGGCCGATCAGCCGTTTCGGAGTGCTTGGACTTTGGGGAGAGGGAGGGTACGGTTCACTCAGGCACATAAGCTAGGGCCTACAGGAAAACGTGGCAAGTGCTACTTGGTGTGGAAAACAGGGGTACAAATGATGGACAGAGAGAATGGCCTACAGGAAAACGTGGCAAGTGCTACTTGGTGTGCAAGGGTGACGATCTCACAGTCTGGATAAGGTGGTGTGCAGTGGTTTGTGTAGGGCTGCACTTCGTCCTTGGTCGTCCCTGCGTACGCAGCTCATATAATGCGAGGAAGGAATCTATGGTACAACAGTTGAAACTTCGGCGGATGGCATTGTGCTCATGTTGCATCCCGTGTTGCTGCGCGGCGCTGTGACCAGAGATTGGACGGGTGGATGAGATGATACTCCGTACTTGGGTACTATCACTAACATGGTTTCACTGTCGGTGCCATTTTCTTTGGAAAATGTTATTTCTGAGCAGCAGCATTAGCTTGGTGGGGGTGGAAGGCGATAGCTACGGCATCGTTTCCATTTCTACTCCTTGTTGGCCACGTTTGCCGTCCACAAATATAAGTATCTATTGCATTTATGCTAAGTTATTTTTTTAACTTTATAAAAAGTATATTAACGTAAAATGATGTTAAGATTCATCGACCAACTATCGTATTATACAACTCACTTATATTTAAAATGGCAACGTATCCTATGAAAACTAACTTCGTATGCAAACTATGAAAACTACCATTACTCACAGCCGCTGGATCTTTATCCAAAGATTAGAGAGATGTGGAAAACTTTAGCACTTAGACCCTCCCACCATTAACTTTTCTAACCTAAAAATCCCCCTCCTAACCCCCTCGATCTGACGCCGTTCCTCTCCGTGGCTTGCAGCGTCTCCCGTTCCTCTCCCGTGGGCGCGACTGCCGCCGGCCGGCCCTTCCCAGCGCCGCCGACGCCCCCCTCCTCGCCAGCGCCGCCGTCCCCCTGCCCAGCACCGCATCCCCCTCACCAGCGCGCACGCCCCCTCACCAGCGCCTCCCCCTCACCGCCCCCTCGCCGGAGTCGCCGCCCCTTCCCAGCGTCGCCCCCTCACTAGCGCCGACGCCCCCCTGCCAGCGTCACGGAGGCGGGATAGGTGCAAGATGATCCAGACCTGGCCGGCGGGCTGGGGTACTCGAACACCCTGCCGCGCTCGAAGAAGACGACGACGCCGACGTCGGCGTCACAGAGCACGGCGAGCTCGTGGGCCTTGTTGAGCAGGCCCTTGCGACGCTTGGAGAAGGTTACCTGCAGGCTCACCCGGTTCTCAATCCTCTTCAGCTCCACCTTCCCACGCCCCTGAACCCGATCCATCAGCTGAAGCCTGAAGCGAACAGAGAGCTAGAGAGCAGAATTCGGCATATTCGCCAACACAGAGGTACCCATCCATGCAGTCCTTTTTTTCTTCTTTCACAGACAAAATTGATCAAATGCTCATACAGAACCTACATGATCGATCTGCAGAACCTGCATTATAGGTGTCGGATGGCATTATGGCTGATGATTTAGTAGTAGCATTATATCAGATCAATGGCCCCAATTGGTTCTCAAATAATTTTACCATTCATGTATCTCGATTGTTCATGAACAATGTTTGATTTGGTTAACATAGTTTATGGCTGTTGTCTCATGTATGTTGTTCGTATACAGACCTGTACACCTAGTACCGCAGGAAATTTATTTGGGGCAGCATCATTCTTGCTGTCGGTGATATGGATATAAATTAAAGAAAATTTATTTAGGGCAGCATCATTCTTGCTGTTGGTGATATGGAGATAAAATAAAGAAAATTTATTTGGCTGCCGCTTGTAGTGCTATTGCCATATTTTTTGAGAATACAGCTTGTAGTGTTTTTACCATGATTTTGTCAAAAAATATTTTTTGAGAATACAGCTTGTAGTGTTTTTACCATGATTTTTTCAGAAGTTCTTGTAGTATTATTGCCATCTTTTTCCCGAAGCAGTGCAAAATAGGACCTTATTCTTTCAATCTTTGCTAAAGTGCGATTGTTAACTTTTCAGGATGTATCACAAGGTGCTAACATGAATATGCTACAGAGTCCTCAGGTTCCATACAGAACCTACATGATCGATCTGCAAAACCTGATGGTTGTTTCTGTTGGCTTGCTCTCCACCATGAAGCACAACCTTACTTACAATTTGACATGGCGAAAATTAATTGATCCAGCCCGAGTTGAGGCCAGGGAGCTGCAGGAAGGGCGCGCCTTCGCCAATCTGTGCTGATGTCTGCTGCTGTTAAAATTGTGTGTCAGGTGGAAACCAAGGGAGCGGGTCAGGTGTATGAAATTCTGTGTAATGTCTGCTACTGTGAAAATTCTGTAAAATGCCTGAACTTGTGTAATGTGTGCAATGACAATTGTGCCTCCGATGTAATGAACCTGTGTGTGGAGCATGAAAATGAATAAATTGATGTTTCTCTTTTGTGATTGTGTGTGAAATTGTGACTAAATTGTGGAGTCATTTTCTTCAACTGCCTGATGCATTGTTACTGGTTCAGAAACTGATTATACAGTTTGCTACCTGATTCAGTTAGATTGCCTCTGTATACAAGTTACAAAGGTGAGCCAATCCAGCAGGGCTTGCAATGCAATATTCTATCAAACAAACTTGAGTTTCAGCATATATTATCATCCACATATGTATAAGCAGGAGTAGCAGAAATTTCTCCAAAATAATTGAAAGCGTTTTGCTTAATCATTACAGCATTCTTTACATCAAAACTGAATGATTACCAATTCAAGCAATGAAAACTAACACCCAAACAAAAAAGGTGTTCACAACAGAATATGTTGAACTTGAAATATCAGGTAACTTTGTTCGGGCAGTTGCGTGCATCATGATCTCCTATTTGCTTGCATTTTCGACACTTCCTATCTTTTTTAGTCTTCTTCTCCATCTTTTTCTCCTTGCTCTTCCTAATTCTTTTGCATCGCCCTTTGGACACGACATTAGTTGGTGGATGTATCTGGACTTCTTGTGAAATTTTGCCACCAAGGAATGTTTCAAACTCATCTTGTTTACTAACTGTAGCAGCGGGAACGATATTTTGGAGAGGTTCCATTAGGTTCGATAAACTAGAACACAAAAAGTCAATCGCCGTTTCAGAGTTCTTGGCCATTTGGATTAGATCTTCAAACTTGTTGCGTGAATCTGAAAAAAAAATTCGCATTGCCACCTCCATAGGATCTTTAGCCTTTTCGTCCAGAAGGTTGCCTTCATCATCAAAGAACACTTCTCTGTGAAATCATATATGTGATCAACACTATAACCATGCAAAACAAAACAATCATACAAGAAAAAAGAGGGGTGCAAACTCACCTTTTACATTTTTTCTCCCATCTCTTCATAATATAAGTCGATGGTATCTCATTTTGCTTCTCAACTCTAAGCACTTGTATGATATGACGACATGGGATGCCATAAGACTCGTATAATTTACAGGAGCACATACCAAACATGTTTGATTTGTTCATCTGAACAACTCGATCTTTTCCAGATTGGCTGCTAATGGTGAAATATTTTAAATCTTCACACTATGAAATACCTTGAATAATGCAATGGTCTCTTGCAGCTATGATTTGTTCCTGAAATTTTAAGAAAATTTCATGTGTGTAAATCACACTACATTGCTTCTCAATGCCCCATGGTGTCATCAATTTAGGAGTGTTGTGAAGACTTGTATTATCGGCTAGCAACTCCTCTTGACGCTGGCACTCCAAAGCTGTGTCAAACCTTAGCCAAAACTCAACAAAGGTCAACTTTCTATGAATGAAATGATTAAAAAAAGAATTTGCACTCTCCGATCATGATTTAGTCCTAAGCATTCCTGCTAGTAGTATGTCCAAAAAGTATACCAGAATCCATGATTCACGAATGGCAAACCTAGTGGAAAACCAATCATTCCCCATGAGTCCATAATCTGTCATGATAGAATTCCATTGTGACACAAAATCATCTGAATTCTCGGCCCCCCAAACACACTTGTTTAGTCTTTTCCAAAAATTTTCATCTTCTCTTATAGAGGGCCCGACCTTCTCAGGTACCTTATCCATGATATGCCACATGCAAAATCTATGAGCTGTATCTGGTAGAATCTCAGCAATAGCAGCCTTCATGCTCGCATCTTCATCTGTTGTGATTAGATGATGTGCTACTCCACCCATAGCCTTAAGAAAGGTTTTAAACAACCATACATATGACTCGATCTTTTCATTCACTAAGAATGCTGCCCCAAGGAAAACACTTTGCAAGTGATGATTGACTCCTATAAGTGGCACAAATTTCATGTTATACCGGTTGGTGGTATATGTGGCATCTATAGAAATCACATCACCAAAAACACTATAGTTTTTCCGACATAAAGCATCTGCCCAAAATACACGAACAAGTCGTCCTTGTTCATCCACCAGAAAGTCATAAAAGAAGGCAGGATTTACTTCCTTCTTTCGCTCAAGCTGTGCCACAAACATTTGTGCATCTGCATCCTTGATTTTGGTTCTGAGGTCACGGTAATAATTTTGTAAATCCCTCTTTGTGCACCCAACATTCTCAAACCCACCCTCACTGACATGGAGAAGTCGATATGCCTGTTAGGTGCCAATGCTAGCCTTATGACAATTGAACAAAGTACTCTTAGCCCTTTCACTGACTTTGCGATTGGATCTTAGCAAATGCCTCTTATCTGGCGACACAAAACCATGGTTGTGCTCCTCAACCATTGAAATTATTCGATACTTCTTGTCACTGTCAAGCTTGACGACAATATGTGCCGGACAGCCACATCTGGTTTCCATTAGTTTTGGTGCCTTTCTTTTTTTTGCAGATTCATCACTAGCATTTCTTTTTTTTTTCAGATTCATCATTGTACCCCTCCCTTGAACAATAATACCTCTTAAATAATATTTCCTCATTTTCCTTCTTGTGCTGACCAACACGAACAGAGAAACCAGCATCATGCGCATATAACTTGTAGAATTTCTCCACATCTGTGAGAGTATCAAAGATCATTCCAACCATTGGCTTCAATTGTTCTTTGGAATTTGTGTTGCCTGGGTCACTTGTTGCCTATACAAGTGTAAACATTGTATGATCAACAAACCAAGCAGAACTAGTACTATGTTCAAATGTTCTTTGCAACTTACTGCTATAGTCGGAGAAGATTTTGTCTGTGGTGTGTCTGGATGTTCAAGGTAGGCTCCAACTCATGCGTCGATGGCCTCAATGGAGACAGAATCAACGGTGATCTCCATGTCGGCGGTGGCGTCGATCTCCTAGAAATGAATCATCCGTAAGTATGTTTGGTAATCATAAATATATGGAATCTCATCTGTAAGTATGTTTGGTAATCACAAATATATGGAATCTCAATTCATATCTAGGCAGCCATCTAGGAGACCGAATATCGCACATTAACAAAAAATCAAATATTACACATTAAACAAAAAATAAAAAGGCATGAGAACCCTGAACATCAATGGCCATGAAAGAACCTTGAACATTATTGCTAGCTTAGGCAAGAGTTTTCACCCGAAGATAAAAATCAATATTTACCGGTGTTGACATCACCAACGATCAAAGCCCGTAGATGATCAACTTGTTCGCATTCGTGGTAGAGTCGGGCAAGGTCTTGGCCTTCTCGGTGTCCTCCACAAACTCATGTCAAAGAAACGCAAAGAGATTGATCAACCAAGCTTCCATCACCATGGATGGCTTTGCAAGTGCTAACACATAACACTACCGTGCTAGCTAGATTACGTACTGATACATCATGTGCATGATAATTCTTTAAAGACTAGCTAGTCAGTGGAGTATGTATAAACGAAGGGCACGGGCGTGAGGGCATGTGTGCATGCAATGCAGTCAAGTCATATGCATGCAATGCAGTCATGTACCTACGTGTACCTGGAGATCGTGGAGTGATCCACTCGCTGGATGGATCGATCAGTACGTTAATGATCCCATTCTAATCGGGGCACTGCACGGTGAGGGATCCGTGGGCCACGCGCGCGCTGGTGAGGGAGATGCAGTGCTGGGCAGGGCGTCGGCGGCGCTGGCGAGGAGGGGGCGTCGGCGGCGCTGGGAAGGGCCGGCCGGCGGCAGTCGCGCCCACGGGAGAGGAACGGGAGACGCTGCAAGCCACGGAGAGGAACGGCGTCAGATCGAGGGGGTTAGGAGGGGATTTTTAGGTTAGAAAAGTTAATGGTGGGAGAGTCTAAGTGCTAAAGTTTTCCACATCTCTCTCTGATATTTGGATGAAGATCCATCGGCTGTGAGTGATGGTAGTTTTCATAGTTTGCATACGAAGTTAGTTTGCATAGGATATATTGCCATTTAAAATACCGTGTTGTTATATTTATCAAGGCAGCATATTAAATACCGTGTTGTTATATTAAAATATTTGTATTTTTGGACGGATGAAGTATATAGCTAACAACCACTAACTGGAACTTATTAGCTGGGATGCGTAAAGGATCTAAAGTAATTTTTGGCACTCAATAGTTAGCTGCAAAGGATTCAAACGGCCATGACCATTTTTACCACACCATTTGATGCGTCAACAGTGCTACTCCCACCGGTTTGATAAAAAAAGTCGTTTAGAATAATGTTTGAGTCAAACATTGAGAATATAAATCATGAATATCATTTAAATCATTGAGTTTGAAAATATGAAAATTATATAAATAGATTAGTCTTGAAAATTACTTTTATAAAAATATACATATATAATGTTTCAAGAAATATTTTTATAGAAAAGAGAAGTCAAATTTGTGCTTTGGTGACCGTGTTCCTGTCTTCAACGACTTTTTTTCCAAACCGGGAGTACTAGTTAAACAGTCCGTATCTGTGAGCACAAGATGCTTCTTGGCTTTGGTGCTGTCAGAGCAGAACTTTGAACATTCTGGTCGGTCATACGCAAGCTACAAAGCGGACACTAATCAATTCATTTAACCTGTATATAATTATATAAGCGTGTGCAACTAATAATTAAAATTCCCGGTGTCGGCGATGATTGTACTAGCACCAACGATCGAGGACGACCGATCGCTGCTAGTAGCACATTTTCGCCCACCGACTTTCCTCTTTTCGATGATGAATACACCCGCCCGATATGGGTAGCCACTGCCCACAGACGCGCGCGGTCGTCTCCCTTCCGGAGGCCGGAGCCAACAGCACGCAGCTTCGAAGCTTCCGAGATCCTGTCCGAGTCATCCATCAGCAGCTACCCTGCTGCCGTACTGCGTACGTGCTCATGTCCAAAGCAATATATCTACTACTCCATTTTAAAAAGCCCCAAGCTGTATCACTTTGTACGCGCTTTTCCCTTAACATATACCTACGCTGTCGCTTCGAACGATTGTGCTTGCGTTACTAATAGCATACGTACAGTCAGCAGTACGAACGTACGTGTGCTGTTCCTGTACAGTGTCATGGCGTGGGGCGATTAGATAGCTTGTTTTTGACAAAGCTTGCCCGTGATCAGATCACCGGGATCCGATCAAACACGACCGTGACGCCGATGTCTCTCCCACTGCCACCGCCGGAGATCAAACGTAAGCAAAGAGGCCCCCTCTCTTCTTCTAAAGCCAAAAAAGGAAGTACTCTTCTTCCAATAATAAAGCAAGTGGCGTAATGAAAAGCTGGGCTTTTTGGTGGTTTTTTAGACCCGTTCTCGCTAGCCGATGCCGTGGCGTGATCTTAACCTAGCTAGGCATGGGGCGTAGCCGATGCCCGTCTCTAGAGCTCGATCGCTGCCAGAGAGCACCGAGAGCGACGGCAGTACACGTGTGTCATTAGCAAGTGACACTCGGAATGCACGCGCAGCTCGGCAGCTGTGTGCCGTGTGCCCGTGTGGTACTTGCATGTCTTCGCATAGGTCTCTCTCCAAGTGACGTTTTAGTAGTTCGTAGGGTAAAAACTAAAAAGCCTGCTTCGCTGGCTAAAGGCGGTGTGGGGCAGTGGTTAGCGGAATCTCAGCTCACTGCCAGTTCAGCTTGATGGTGCACTGGTAGTCATAATCTTTTTCACATGCTCAATAGGGCAACTGGACTCGTGTGTGACGCGGTGTTTGATTCTAAGAAATGGTAGGGTACGGCACACTACCAGAGACCTCCACATCCGCCCCGCTCAAATACCTCGGTACATTTTGGATCCGGTGCTAAATGTACATTAGCGCCGGGTCCAGCGGCTAGGAGCGGGGCGGCGCGTAGGAGTGGCAGTGCGGAGCACATTAGCACCGGGTCTTGAAGGCCCCTATTAGCACTGGTGGCAGCTACCAACCTGTGCTAACGTGCATCAACACATTTAGCACCGGTTAAAGACTGAAACCGATGCTAAAGCCCACACCGCGGCAGGCACCACTACTCCCTTCTCCTTTTCTTATCTCTCTTCTCTCCGGTCCCCTTCAACCTTATATCTTCCTCATTTCTTCTCTCTTCCTTCTCTCACTCTCTCTTCCGCGAGCGGCGGGCTGCGCGGCGGGCACGGGCGCGCGGGGGCGACGTGAGGTTGTTGAATATAGGATGTAATTTTTACAGTTTGGTTGTTGAATCTCTTCTCTCCGGTCTTTGATTTTGTAATCTTTGGATCTTGATGTTGTAACCTAAAGTTATGGGATCTTGATTTTATAATAAAGTTATTAGATCTTAATTTTTAATAAATTTGTTCTTCTTCTTGAAGAAGAACTGTGGGAGAGAATGTCATGGCGGTAAGAAAAGAGAGAGGAAAGAGATGATGAGTAAAACAAATATTTATTTTTTTCACGAAAAAATATTTAACACCAGACGATGCTTCTAACCGGTGCTAAAGGTCCCCTTTAGCACCGCTCGTTCCCAACCGGTGCGGATGTGAGTGCGTCTGGTAGTGGCAGTTACATACCGGTGATCAAAGAAGTACCACTACAGATTTATTTTGTTATCTAAGTAATTTCCGTTTAGATTATGCGGCGTACCATGCTAGTTTTGGCATAGTTCGTACTAGTTTTGTTGTGATCTTAACGCTGGAGTAATTATTATGAAAGAACAAATAAATACTTTGTATATTTTAAGGAAACAATGTGTAAAAAGAAAAAAAAAGTAAGAGCTGATACAAAATGTAATTGACTTGGAGGTGTGACATAAAGGGTTTGACCGGCTATGGAAAAGCATAGAGTAATTAGTAATCAATGTCTATTATATATATAATTAAATGTAACAGTTATGTCATGTCTATATCACCATTATATTTAAAGCATGTGTTTGTTTCCTGGTCGAGATTATACAATGTGTAGCTTATGATCTAAGAATAACATGGTAAGAGGATATCGTAGACCACAAAAATAAAAAGAAATTTTAGACAGCTTATTTCATATTATTGGGGCGGTCTGGGGTGTTCTTTTATCATGTTATCCTTGCTTAGACCATAAGAAAGATTATGTAGTCCTGGATGCAAATAAATAGTGCCTCAAACATGAATAATTTTGATTAACTATGTGCCCCAAATTTGTCCACGATATGTGATATGTACGTAGTCAAAATCGCTACCCGTGCACAGGGGTTAATGCACAAAAAACTAGTTTTATAATACGTCTCTTTCATATCCTTTGCGGCAAAACTGTAGAACAAAGTTTATTATATACAAGTTGCAAAAGTAGTAGGTTACTTTGAAGTGTCAATGCGTCATAACTTTTTATAGGATTAAATTTCTAATGGTGCAGATCCTTTTACACCTTTCTAAGATATTACTAGGAAATTAAAGGTAAACATTAGTCGGTGAATGGAGAAACTAGAGCAAGCGGTAGTGTCCCTTGTTTCAACACAAAAGTGAAGCATAACTGGTGATATATAGAGCATAAGATCAGTCAGAAGATTTGTGAAACGAGAAAGTGTTTATGAATGAACCATTTACTGCTACATTTTTCTAAAACGGTTGAAAAATGTAGCTAACCATGTCCCAAACTCCAAACAAGCAACAAGAGTGGATGGCAGCGAGCTAATAATAACAGATAAAGCGAGGACAAAGTACATTTTTAGTCGGTCCTGCGGGAGTTGAACGGTTTCTTACGTTGTTTTTTTTCCTTGCAGTATTGGAGTATTGTTTCTGTGCTTAAAGTTCATTATATCCTCCAAAATATGGTCAATGTTCACGGGGCGTTGGTAAAGCTTATACGTACGTCATTCTATATATATATGATATACCATAGTAACAGGAAACGGGGTCGATGGCACGTTCCTCGATCCGGGAACGTCGTTCCAATTCGTGGGTCGGGATCACCATGGGTCATCGTCCCAATTTTCGTTGAATCATCGTCCCCACCCCGTAGGGTCATGAACTCTGGATCAAGGTCCTAGAGGTCGCCATGGAGAAGCTCCAACACGAGGCAAGCACGATGTTGCAGCATAGATGTAAACCACCGTAATTGGTAGCTCCAACATGATGTAAGACATAGTAATTGGCAGCCTATCTAGCCCTTTTCTTTCATCCTTTTCTTCCTTTCCTTTGTTTTCCTTGACTCTTCTATACCTCGTTCCGGGGTCATCGACTCGACACTCCTTGGTTCACGTACCATGTTGTGAATTTTCGTCTCAAAGAGGTATACCCCTCCGTACCACAATTTCATAGAGCATCGACCATCAACCCTCGATCCCGTTCCCCGACCCAATCGACCCGGGAACTTTATAACCATGTGATATACTCCAAGAAAACAAATGTTGCTGAAAATGCAGACAGCATTGATCAAGCAACATATCCAGATAAGATCATTTCGTACATGCATGTGCGATGTCCGTAGGCACCCAAGTCTGGCGGAAGAGGTGGCTGTCGAAAAGTTTAAGGCACTGTGCGACGGAACACCTCGAGCCTTTTGGACGACGTTGATGGCCGCCCGGCCGGTCAAATCGACCGACCCACTTTGTCACCGGAGATCTCGCTCCAACAGCCGCGCCGAGGCCACGGTGCTCCCACGCAAAAGCTCGCCATGCCCACATCTACTGTATGGTACAGGTACAGTGCTAGCTGCATGCGGCTGCCGAGCCTTTCCCCGCCGGTGACCTGCGCTGCGCCCCGCGGCAGGGGGCTGCCCGCAGTCACGCCGCACACCGGATGAGGACGCTGACGTAGCCCGCGTACGGCTAGGGTGCAGTCCGCCCGCGGTAAATCGCCGTCCGTACGTCCCGAACTGTGGGTGCCGAAGCCGCTGCACACCGGCCGGTATGGATTGGCGGTGGCGTGGTCACGGGCTCGCGTCGCGGCCACCACCTGCGCCGCGAACGGCGACGTGCGAGCTGCGAGGGCTGGCAAAGTGGCAAGTGGGTGGTGCCCCCCCGCCGCGCCGGTGGTGGAAAAACCGCGGCCGCGTGGGCCAAGGCCACGGCCGCTCGACGTGTGAGATCCGCCGGGCCGGGCATCAAACTGAGAATGGTTTGGATTGAAACCGGTTTTTATGGTTTGGTTTTCTAATTAGATTAATTGGTTTGGTGTATAATGGGTCGAGATATCTAATGGTTTGGTTTGGTTTGGTTTAACAATTATAATGGTTTAAACCAGTTTGGATCAGTTCAGTTCGGAATTAGTTTGACTAAAACTAAACCTTGCGTTCACACTATGAAATTTTAGCGAACTTGATTGAAATTTATTGCAATTGACTCAAAATGACAGTAGACTACTTTGTATAAAATTATGGGATGAGATCGACATGTGGGCCCCACGTCAAAAGCCGGACTCTAAAACATAAACCTCGCGTTCACACTGTAAAATTTTAGCGAATTTGGCTGAAATTTGTTGCAAATGACTCAAAACAACGATCGGCTACTTTATGTAAAATTACGTGATGAGATCCACATGTGGGCCCCACGTCAAAAGCCGGACCCTAAAACTTAAACATCGCGTTCACACTATAAAATTTTAGCGAATTTGGCTGAAATTTATTGCAAATGACTCTCAACGACGGTCGGCTACTTTGTGCAAAATTATGTTATGAGATCCACATGTGGGCCCTACGTCAAAAGTCGGACCCTAAAACTAAAACATCGCGTTCACACTATAAAATTTTAGCAAATTTTACTGAAATTTGTTGGAGATGTCTCAGAATAAGAGTTAGCTACTCTGTGCAAATTGGTTGAACTATATCAATATGTGGGCCCCACACCATAGGACATATAGTAGTTAGTGAAAACCGGTTTCAATATTTGGGTTGAAACCAATTATTTTGGTTTGGTTAGGGGAGAAAAGCTAAATGGTTTGGATTGGTTCGGTTCGAATGCTAAGTGGATGAGATTGGATTGATTCGTAAATACGTTAGAATTAGTATGGATGAGTGTGGATTTAGTTTGGTTTCTGAACCATTCTCGTCTTGAGCCGGGCACCACCTGTCCGCTTGCTGCCCGGCCTGCACGCGGTTGTTTCACGCGACAATAGAGCTGAGCCACTTGCGGAAAACACGAAGCGTTCGCCGTGTCGTCGCCGCCGCGCGGGAGTTGTTCGGGACGGCAAGCCAGGGACCAGAGACCGTACGCAGCCCGATCAGCCGCCGCCGGGCTGTCCGGAGAGGATGAGAGCGACGAGTCCAGAGTCCAGACCGCGGTCTCGGAAAACCGGTAGCTCTATGGAGTAGGTAAGAATGCTAGACCACACCCATCACCGACGCTAGGAAAACGGTAAGCGAAAGCCATGTTTTCCCTTTCCTCCGATCCCACACACGCCCAGTTGATGGAAAAGAGTTGGTTGAGATTTGAAGCTTTGAGGCGATTGCCGACGGGAGGCTGGACTAATTAAACGTGCCGCGGCGTGATTTGACTTGCATGGACGTCGAGGTGGATAACGCGAGAGCACACAATGACCCGACAAAGGAACGACATGTGGGGTCGTGCTAAACTTTCGGTTTGCCGATCTTGTACTTCTAACATGACGGAAAGCTCGTGACCCCTGCTTAACCAAATGTTTTCCTTTCCATTGGTAGTCTCTGCACTGTTAGACCTAGTTAAGGCAAATCAAAACAGGCCTCCCTTTTCTAATTTTGAACAGCATAAAACATGAATGTTTCAGATTATTACCCACAAAAAATGTTTATCCTACTTCTCATATTTAAACATTCTTCCTCCTGAAGTTAAAAAGAAAGAGATAGAGAGAGAGGGAGGGAGAGAGGGAGGGGGGGGGGGGGGGAGGGAGGGAGAGAGAGACGGCCGTGCCTAAAATTAAAATCCATGCCAAACAATCCTTGTATCCAGCACATGGATATAAACAAAAAGCGAGGGACAAATCAACAGACTTCTTTGGGAGCAGCGTTTAAGAATGGGACCCTACTTGTATCATGAGCAGAGGTTGTTCGGTTGTTCCTCAAATCCAGAGGTCAAACGTGACGTGCCAATAATCCTGCGATCACTACCCAACAACCACGTTGTCTGCACACTGTGCCAATAACTTCGGCCTGACAAACGCCACCAGTCCACCATCGACCGGTCGTGTATGTATGCACCATCGCCCAGAGAGATTCAGAGAACACGATCGCTGTCGTCCGATATATGCACATGAACCACGACGCAGCTTTTGTTTCAGGTGCCTGCCCCATCGTGTCTACCTTCCAAAACGGACACGCGAGCCCGCGCTGTCCTGGGCGTGCCGTCCGCAGCGCAGGCAGCCGTGCTGCCACGGTCCACAGGCTCACACGCCACAGTCCCGGCCTCTACCCTGCTGGAATGCTGGAGCTTCTTTGAGGCGTGCCACTACCTCCTGCATGGCGCTGTACCGGCCCGGCAGGCCAAGGCCCAAACGAAGCTTTCAGGTGAAACAGGGCGCAGACGGACGCGACAGCTACTCTACTTCCCTGGTGGCCGACCTTTCGTACAGAAAAAGCGGAGCCTTATCTGAAGGATTTTACATGGAGCTCCACGCAGCGGCGATAGCGCGGCCGCCGCCGGCCCCGCCCTGCCGGCGGCCTTGTCGACACCAGCGTGTGTAAGCACGGCCCATGTCCGGCCGCCTGGCCGACCGGGATCGGGAGCTGAGATTTCCGTTTCCCATAGGGTTGCGGGTCTCAGCCGCTAGTCACCCCTCGCGGCCCCAGTACCCCAGCGTCCGGGCGGCAGACTGTCCCCGCGTGCGCGCCCTTGGGCGTTCAGGCACCGGGACGGACAAGGAGTTTAGTTTGACGTGCCGCGCGCCCGGGTGCCGGCGCGGCGGCCGCTACCCTCCGATCCCGCGCGTCTCGTCGTCGTCGTCCCACATTGTTGGACGACACTGGCACGACGCGCCACGACGGCTTGGCCGTAACGCTCGACGGGCGGGCGCAGCGCAGCACCATGTGGGCGCGCGGACCCACGTACGCAGCATTGCGCCCTCGCGATCGGCGGCCTGCGCCCCTGCGGTCGCGGGGCGAATTAAACAGCGCGGCGCCACAGGCCGGCCGGTCGCGGCCGCGGGGCATGGTGCGTGGTCGGCGGGGTATTTGGCTACTGAGCTGGTCCCCTTGGTCCCTGATGGATGGCGACTCGAGGTCGAGGGCGCGGGACAGTTCGGCCACCTGCTGGGAATAGGCAGGGACCAAACGGAATTAACTGTCTGTCCCTCTCTCTGTAGGCGGTGGCCTGTGGAACCTGTCCGTATAGCGAATTGCGATTTCTTCCTTTGTTGCCCACGCAGAGCGGGCTGGGCCTAGATCTAGCAGGCCTCAAGAAATGCCAAACTGTCAGGACTTGACTGACAAGGCCACCAGGCCGAGGAAAAGCCCAGCTTGGCCTTTAACATCCAATTCGACAGGCCGCTCGGTTAGCCATTTTTTACGCCCAAAAGTATTTGTTTAATAAATATTTATTTTTAATGCGTACAGAAATTAATAAATAGATGGTGTTGGCGTATGGTCAAACTCGTTCGCCAAACAGTGAAAATGAAGTAGCTAAATCATTCCATCCATCCAAATCATACGCAAGAACCGCTTTTTATAGTAACGACTTTACAACAAAATTACTCTCGGTACCTCGAGGTCACACCAAACATGCTACACCCTATTAGACACGCTCTCCGGAGTATCTCAATAATTTTACAGACCTAGAGAAATTCAAATCGACTTTATCTACTAGACACGAAACTCACGCCGCCTTGCACCTTTCCTACTTTCCCACGTGCGCTGGCGTGAATCTCCTTCAATCGAAAAAAGTAGCCGCCTCATCCTGCTGCGCGCTCCTACCTTCGCCCTATTCAGCTGACGGGTGAGAAGTGGATGGTGCTGATTTATGCTAAGAGAAAAATATTGCTGACTGTTGGCTGGTGCTGATTTGTTTTGATAGAAAAGTACCGCTGGTTGGTGGCTGATAAGCCAAACGCCTTGTCACGCTTTACCCTTCTGACGGGTCACCTTGTTGGTGTATTGCTTGTAGCCTTCAGGGACCTCTTCCGTATTTACCTTACTGTCTGACCTTTCACCGTAACGCTTGAAGTGGTGACCTTTCTCTGAAGATGCCTGAAACGACAACCTTTCTCAAAAGCGCCTGAAGCGGTAACCTTTCTTTGAAACCTCTCAAGTTCTGACCGGAGGTGACCTGTTGCTAAAACCTATTTTTTTCCAAATAAAATAAATTTTAAAGTGATATTCAGAAATCCTGTTTTTTTATCAAACAAGGAAGAGTTCCATTATTTTATCATCTAAAAAAACAATGAAGAAGCTTAAACGAGGAAACAAAGCAATGTATTTATATTGGGCCGTTTGCGCTGGGAAATGGGCCAAATTTGGTTTCTCCTTTCGGGGGTTATCCATCATGCATCGGTGCATAACAGTATATATTGGATTGGACCTAACAAACAGTGTTTATAGATTCTAAAAAAACAGTGTTTATAGTAATCATTCTGCTCAGAACGAATCAGAAGATACAGCATAGTTGATGCGATGATAATTAGGGCTCTCTCGATCAGAAGATCATGTTGAAGTTGAACATGGTGTTTATAATACCTGTATAGGGAGGGACACTTTTTTTTTGAAGAATCAAGGGAGGGACACTAACTTCCAATATTTTCATGCAAGCTATAGCTATCCCCGTCGTCCGCGCTCAAATGCTTTCCGTTCTCTTGTGCTGGGCCGCTGGCTGCCACTGGCCACTGCCATTCTACTAGGAACGAAACAGGAGGCGAACGGAACCCCAAAATGGAACAGGACGCAAGCATCTCCTTTACCTGCGATAGGCCAAACAGCACCCTCTTCCTTTTCCAAGGAGAGGAGGACCACAGGTCAGTGATGCTAAACAGAGGTGCGTGGTGGTGCACTGCAATCTGACCGACTGGCGCAAGAGCCAGGGAGGAGCCCACGGCACTGGTCGTTTCGTTTGCAGTCGAGAGAGCTGAGAGCCGGATGGCCGGACGGCCCAGACCAGAACCAGATCGCAAGAGGTCGGTCATCACGTGTGGCTCGTACCTGTCGCGGCTTTGGTTTCATGGCCTGTGTTTGGACGTTTTGGTTTGGTCTCGTTCTCGTGTGTGTCCTTCCGTCGTCGGGGCCCAACGACAGAACCCCGCGGGTTGGCGCTGCTGGCAGTGGCAGCTGCTGATCCATCCTGTCTGTCAGTCGGCCCAGGTCTCCCGGTTGGGTCCGCGCACCAGCCCTCGGCCTCGTGACCGCCTTTCACTTCGGTCATTCTTTGCTGCCTTGCCTTGTTGCCACCACCACCACACGGCTGGGGCCACGGGCCGCCAAACAAGGGGCCTGTTTTCTCGCAACCACAACCTCTCGCCGTTTGCTCTGATGTGTCATTGCGGAAAATGTAGAAGAAACTTGTTGGTTGATGCATCCCTGTTTACTGCAGTAGCTAACCAAACAACACATGCACATTTTTTTTAATGAAACAGGATGGATTGTCCCTACTGATTATATTTATATTGGGCAAAATAAACAATCTCGTCCTCGAACTCTCGCCCAAGGATCAACTTCCTCCCTCAACTCTCAAATGGGTTAATTTAGTCTCTAAACTTTGATTTTACGGTTCAATCACGTCATCTGTCCGAGCTGTACATCCACGTTGGCACTCCACGTCATCCCACCTTGTGTTAGGGTTCTGCTGCATAGATCAAAGGTCTAAAGTGCCCTTCGTTCTTCTGTACCCCTTCGGGACGCATAACACTGAATAGCTCTTTTATTTCCCGTCAGGCTGCCTTCCCGTCATGAACTGCTCCCCATTTTTCCTTCCGTAGGACTTCCCCGTTGCTCCCCCTCCGCCCTCCAATCGACAACTGCAATGGCACATAGTGGCCAGCACAGGCATGGATCGATGCTAGGGAGGGAAGGAAGGACACAAGCCAATGAGGAATTGGAGCGCATGCGTGCAGAGACGGAGGTAAGGCCTCAATCTTTTCCTCAAAATCGGATTCTTCAGATTTGGTAGTGGAATTGGTCAGTGATTTGTAGGCGAATTTGCTTATTTCTTTATAGCTCGAACGGTTGCTCAACGAACAGTCAGAAGGCACGGGCATGGTGGTTTGGACTGGGCTAACATGCCGCCATGGCCAGCACCAAAGATTGGCATGCGCCTGATCTGGTATGGATGCAGGGAGGAGGTTTTTGCAGTGTTCAGTTGTTGATGATCCATGTGATTTCAAGCATTGGATTGACCCTGAATTTTCTGGAGAGCAAAGCGAGTCCCCTCTGCGCCCTCTCTGCAATGTTGCAGATCATGTGTAGCACTTGCTGCGCACCTCCAAAACGCCGTCGTCCTGCCGCTGAGTCCACTCCCAGGAAACAAACCCTAAGAGAAGGGTTCCTTGCCATTTGTTGGTGGCGGCGGCTTCACAATAGACGATGCCGTGAGGGGAGAGACGAGAGAGCAGCGGAACGAAGAGGGGCATATAGGACATTTAGCATTGCTGACTCAAGGTGGGATGACGTGGAGTGTCAACGTGGATGTACAGCTCGGACAGAGGACGAGATTGTACCGTAAAATCAAAGTTCAGGACTAAATTGACCCATTCAAGAGTTGAGGAATGAAGTTGACCCTTAGACGAGAGTTCGATGACGAGATTGCCTATTTTGCCTTTATATTGAGTTAAGAAAAGGTAAGCAAACACGGTTACGTACGGGCAAAAGAGAGGAAGAAGTGTGAAGGATTACACTAGAGACTCAAGTCATTGTTCTATAATAGAGACTCAAGTCATTGTTCTATAATCGAAACGTAAACTTTTTTTACCCGATGCAACATCAGAGCAAATAGCTTCTTGAATATAATCATACTGTTAGTAGCACTACGTTTGCTCCTCCTTTAGAAATCTAGTACTCCCTCCGTCCCAAAAATATAAGGTCCTGGAGGATTCAAACTCAAGAAACAACAGTGAGAGGAAATGACATCTGTACCCCTCATTTTACACTATTCATCGACTCTCCACCCACCCACCAACCTCATTTAGTTTTGTCTTATCCCTCCAAGACCTTATATTTTGGTACAAAATTTGAACCCTTCAGGACCCTGTATTATGGGATGGAGGGAGTAATGTGCATTTGTTTTCCATAGGGTCATATTTTCAGTCACGTAATTTCCTTTTTGTTCCTACGTGTTTGTGTTGGCCGTATATGTATTTTGATTCAAGAACTCTTTTTTTTATGAAGTATGTTTACCCAGCTAAGTTACGTACCGAAAAAATGCAATCTAACAAAGTCAAGAACCTCAATGGAAGCCAATATTAGGTCTATAGTCCAAAGGTCTTTATCCGTCGCTGATCGAACGGGGGCATGGAAAGAGATATCATTTTGATATAGCTAGGTGACACTCTCCTGAGTGTGCATGAGTGGGTTGAGCATCTCTGGTGGTTAGCTTTCCTCGTCCATCACTTGGATTATGTTTGATGCGGCATCAAATCATCAGGTCGCATGAGATATAGCTGTCTTCTGGGATGTTGACACTGTCCCATGCACAGGGCAGAGTTACTGGTGGACTAAGCACGTCATGAGCACGATTCACAGATTCTGATATGACTCTCGCTAGATCTGCATGCGATCACGTTGAACAGATTATAACCAAATACAAACGATTTGATCAGCCTTAGTTACTGACCTGACCTCGGCATATCATTTACTGGAGATGACTAACCTACAATTTTTTCACTTCGAATGGATGCCCGGCCTTTTGCTCTTTGGATTGGCATTTGAGTTTCTATTTTTATAATAATGACGTTGGACCGATCCTTCTTCTTTGGAGATGGTGAAGCCAGAATACCTTTTCTATTAGCTAATAAAATGATTGTTTGCGTAATCTTCTCTGTTTCATTCATAAAAAGTCTTCTCTGTTCAACTTTTTATGAATAAGCTTTGGCCATTTCGGTTGAAAAAAAAACATTGAACCTTTGCCATAACTAAACAATCCTTTTTACACCTGTGGTGAATGGTTTTAGTCATTACAAAATGCGGGGATAAATGGTTATTAGAAAATAACCCCCAATATATACCTCCCACGTCATAATATATACAAAACATGAATACTCCCAGCATTACAACATTAATGCAGATGCTCATATACATACTCATCTCTATAAATATTATAGGTATATATAGACCCTACCTTTATTAGCACCCCTTGAAAAGATCGGAGCCGCATGCATGGTTGTTAATGATAAATTCGCCTATTGAAAGAATAATGCTATTCAGTTCACAAACAAATTTTGATCTGCGAGCAGTTAATTATTTTTATTGTTTGAAACTCTGAAATACCAGGTAAAGATATGGTTTGAAGTAGAATATATATACAGTGGATTTACTATATATGTTTGGATGCCTTCGCCATTTGTGGCCCTATATCCGACAATTTATCCTAGTCATGATTCATGGAGGTGCAACGAATATATCCCCTCGCCTCTCTCCTATACATTTCTCCCCAACAACAATACTCCCTCCGTCCCACAATATAAGCATTTCTCGATTTCTGTGCATCACGTTTGACCGTTCGTCTTATTCAAAAAATTTATAAAAATATAAAAATAATTATGATATACTTAAAATATATATGATGATAAAACATGTCATAACAAAATAAATAATATTTTCATAATTTTTTTGAATAAGACGAACAGCCACGTGAACAGAAAAAGTCAACGAATGCTTATATTATGGGACGGAGGGAGTACTTCTTTTGCCAACCAGTGGCGGAACTGGAGATAAATTTAGAGGTGGCCCTCTACACAAATATTTACCGGTTCAACAATCTAACAATTTGTCGCAATGTTTCAAGTTTATATTAGTTAGTCATGACTATGATAATTTAATAATTAATTACACACGCAGTAACAATACATAAAAGAGAAAATGTTGGATATGTTCCAAATTCACATCCACGATATAGGCCAGGTTTGGGCCAGAGCGAAGCGGAGGCCCATTGTGCTGTGGTTTCTCTCAGAAAGTGCACAGTTTAGTCCCACCTTGGTAACGCAACCAAGTACGGGCGCGTGATCCGCCTATATATATGTAAGCCTATGTAGACGGTAAGACAAGGCAAGACAAATAAACCATGTATCATCCCTACTTGTAAACTCTACTCAATAGTGATTGTCTTTCGTGGTTTTTTCCCGCAAGGGTTTTTCCACGTTAAATCTTGTCTCGTGTTCGATCTTGTTTTCCACATTATTTGCTAACAAGTGGTATCAGAACTTGGCACGAGATCGAGTGAAAAAAAATTAGGGTTTCAGTTTTCTTCGTCGCGCCGTCAGTCGGATCAAATTTGTTGACGTGGAGTTCAGGACGAAATCTGATTCCGTATTGCAGCAGGTACTCGACTTCGATTCAAGTTCATTGTGGCAGCCCTAATCTGCCGTTCCTGCTGTTACCGTCGACTCGATTCCGAAGCTACCGATCTACGAAAGCTTGCAGTGGCAGGTGTTGCGGCCATGCGCAGGGGTATGCGTCCAGAAGAAAAAAGATTGCTGTCGAAGATTGCTGCCGTTTGCTATTGCACGCGGATCAAAGAGGACAGAGCGCCGGTTTCTTCCGTGGAAAAAGATTTTGTCGAATTTTGCTAGACGCACACGTGAAAAGCTACTAGAAGATTTCTTCAGTTTTTTGCTGATCGTACACGGAGTTATACACAAGGCTGCAAGTTATTACTAGAGTTACACAGTAACGTTTCTAGATTATTTACTGCAGATTATTTTCTTCTGGTTATTTCTTTCACATGGTTTCTATGATATATGATTTCCGCTGCTGAGATATATTGAGATTTGAGGAGATATTGGGATTATTATTTGATCACTTTTGAGTTTATTCTTCTTGATGTTTTGACAACATCGTTCATGTCAGCCTAGTGGTTTCCTTTACTCCTATGAAGTTGGTTGATTAAAAGTGAAGGTTTTGCTCCGAATTGAGTTCGAGGTGGAGGATTCTAAGCGCAACAGAGGAAGTTTTGTTTGACTAGATACTACAGTGTTTTGTATTGCGGGAGCAGTACGTTTATTGCTGTCTTTGCTCGTGTTGAGGGATCTAGTTCAGAGTTGCTGCATAGATACTATAATGTTTTGTACTGGCCAGCATTCAGTACATTTATTGTTCAAGGCGGAGACGTCCACTCATGACTGCACTACTGCAGGGTCTATTGCAGAGGTTTATACTTCGTTGGTTGCACATTTATGCCCACATCTGAACCGTGTTTGAATGGAGCAGTAATTGAGTTCTTCACTGGATATTTATTTAATACCACAGGTGATATTGCAACTTTATGTCGTTTAATGATTGAGCATTATTGCCATTTATTTTTCTGAGGCCAGTTGCACAGACTCAGACTTTTGCTGGGATTATGAATTTGTTGAAGGCCCAAATTGTTCGTCTGCTTTGTTGATAGCTGTGTGTGTTTGAACCTATTGGTTATTTGCTCAAGTGTTGGGAGAATACTCAAGTGATCTTATTTGTCCGATGGACATTGGTATTCAAGATTTGAATATGGAGGTTTATTATTCGTCTACATGATGGAATTTGTCTCAAGGTGGAGTTTGTTGGATATGTTCCAAATTCACATCCACGATATAGGCCAGGTTTGGGCCAGAGCGAAGCGGAGGCCCATTGTGCTGTGGTTTCTCTCAGAAAGTGCACAGTTTAGTCCCATCTTGGTAACGCAACCAAGTACGGGCACGTGATCCGCCTATATATATGTAAGCCTATGTAGACGGTAAGACAAGACAAGACAAGGCAAGACAAATAAACCATGTATCATCCCTACTTGTAAACTCTCCTCAATAGTGATTGTCTTCCGTGGTTTTTTTCCGCAAGGGTTTTTCCACGTTAAATCGTGTCTCGTGTTCGATCTTGTTTTTCGCATTATTTTATAACAGAAAATACGAGAATAGTTTAAAAAATGGTCAATATATCTTATATGTTCATTTCAATTTCACGGCACGGTTTTTCACTGTATTGAACTCATCAATAATTGAATCCGTAGTAATCTTCATTGCAATCTCTCTCTCAATGTAGAGTACTAAGCAATCTCTTAAAAAATCCATCTTCTATTTTGTTTCGTAGCCTAGTTTTAACAAGTTTCATTGCAGAAAATGTGCCCTCTGTAGCTACAGTTGAAACTGGTAAAGTAAGAACAAGGCGAAGGCGAATCAACCTATAAGTGAAAAACAAAAAAAATAAGTTGTAATTTTCTAGTAAAACTAAATACCAATAATATAAAATAAGGACATTTAGATTAGGCTTCACTCTCCATGAGTAATTAAATTAGGCTCCATGGGCAAATAAACTACAAGGGGGTTTTTTTTGTGTGGGGGGGGGGGGGGGGGGGCTCAGTTCCGCCACTCTTGCCCAAGTTCATCGACAATAAACCATAAGTCATAACTTCTAAAAAAATAATTTTAGATTTTCTCACCGTAAACCATAAATCTTAAACCAATATTCTCCACGGTGATGATGCCATGCCACCTTCCTCGCTCTCCCTGATTCCCTATAAGGGCAAGCCCAATGTTTATGGTCAATGTGATTTTAAGGGTGGGCCATAGATAAATGAGCTTTAGTTATTTTCACCGTCACAATGTGTATGGCCAAAAGAAGCTCTAAATATATGTCCCATATTATGGTAATAAAAAAACTAAAGCAAGAAAGAAGAGAGAATATTTTTTATGTGTTTAGGGTGCACCATAAGCTTATGGTTCACCTTAAGAAAAGATTCTCTTCAGGTGCAATCTCACAATGGCTATGGTTAGCAATAAGCTTATTGGTTTAATGCTATCTTTTTATAGATTATAGCAAATACGCACGCGTGAGACACGCGTGCTTCTTCATCATTATGCCGGCGATCACGACGCTGCTGTTTTGACGATGAGGATGGGTTCATACTTCGTAATGTATGTCACCTTTGGTTCTCGTATGTTTTGACGATGAGTAGCTCTGGGTTCGGACTGTTTCGTCAAGCATCGTTTGACGAAAAAAAAGCCTAATATGGAAGGTAGTAGGAGGAATAATGTTTTAATGACCGGTGGGTTGGTTGGCCGTGAAAAGTTTTATATCTTTAAGTGTGGTGGTCATTGGAGATAGAAAAAACTAAACTTAGCCTAACTTAGCCTCTCCCTTTAACCTTTCTCACCCAACAATAACAGCCGTTGTGTTCACCCCGGACGACTAGAAAAATTCGATTTTCAGTTGCCCGAAACAAACGTGTGATTTACAAATACATGTGTATACTATTCCTGCAAAATCGTTCTGATTTCTCAAGGTTCAAACTTCAAACAGACCTCGCGCTATCAGTAGTAGCACGTCCAAAAGGACCAAAGGCCCAGTATAGTTTCAAAAAGCAACCCTAAAATTCACTACGTAAAAAGAAGATTTTCATCACGTCAAAATATCGACACATGTATAGAGTAGTAAATATAGATGAAATAAAAACTAATTACACAGTTTTATTGTACTTGGCGAGACGAACATTTTGAGCCTAATTAATTAATCTTTGGACAATTTTTTACATACAAACGAAATACTACATCGACGTATTTATGATAAAGTGACATCTTTCTCTCAATTTTCTGCTGCTAATTTGCACCTAAACAAGGCCAAAACACGGCAATCACACCAACCAGTGCCTACACTGCTCAACGCGACAGCACACACGTAAGCCAGCGCATTTCGCCATGGAAACACTCGCCGTGAAGCTCACACCCGTCTCCCTCCGGCTTTTTGCCCGATTTGACGTCGGACATGACGGCCACCAGACCTCGCCTCTCCTTTCTTTTCCTACTACTCCTACCTCCCCTCCCCCACCCTACGCTCTCTGTGCCACAGCCACTCAACTCTTACAGCCACAGTGCCCTCCTGTTCCTTTCCGTCTCCACCGATCCTGTTCTCCTCCTTTTCTTTATCCGCAGATTTCTCTTTACTACTGTACTACAAAAGATCTCTAGGCTGAACCGCTGAAGAAACAAATCTCCATGCTTAGCCCTAGTCCCTAGGTAGCTAGCTATTCTCTTCTTCTCCGTCCCCTTCCATCTCCTCCCCTCTTCGTTGCCCAGATCAAGAAACCTAGCTGTTGATGGAGGATCTCTCGGATCTTGGAAGCCGCGGCCACCCGGGTGCTGCAAGGCCGGCGCCAGGGCTTTCACTGCCTTCCTCTTCTAAAGTCTCCGTGCAAGTCTACACCGTCCCTAGCTCAACCGCCGGCGGTGGAGCTCGAGCACAAGTTGTTGCACCGGCGATACATGCTTCTAGCGGCAGCGGCCATGGCGGCCGCGTTGGTGATCTTGACCCGGTCAAGGCCAAGATCGTCTCCCACCCTCGCTACCACGGCCTCCTCGCCGCTTTCTTGGATTGCCACAAGGCACGTACGCGCGCCGATCATAACGCTTGCACGCACGCGCGATCGCCAGCAAGATGCATCGTTGCAGATCGATCTTTGATTCTTTGTATATATAATATATACGTGTTCATTCATGTTGCATGTGTTCGTCTTGCTTTAGGTCGGCTGCCCGCCGGAGGCGGCCGAGGAGATCGCGGCGGCGGCACGGGAGCGCGAGGCGTGGCAACGCGCAGTCGCCGGCGACGCGCACGCAAGCAGGCCGGACCCGGAGCTCGACCAGTTCATGGTGCAGTACCAAACTACAAAACACATAACCTAATGGGGATTGGGGATCATTTGTTAGTTATTCAGTTAATTATGTTGGTTTAATTGATTTTGGATACATGAACGGCGTTCTGCTTACTGTGATCAGGAATCCTACTGCGAAATGCTTGTGGCGTGGAAAGAGGAGCTGAGCCGGCCGCTACGGGAGGCAAAGGAGTTCCTGACGACGGTGGAGTCAGAGCTCAACTCCATTACTAGCACCGGGCCACACCTCGGAGCTCTCATCTCATCAGGTAACGGACCTTCAGCTTGCTTGCATCGTTGTATAACTATCTAAACCTATCAATTAAGTCGATATTGATTACCTCGTCGTCTCATAAAAAAAATTTCTCCAAAGTAGAGGATACAGATTATGGATTGTCAGATTATTGTTTGTTCTTGTGACGACTTGCGCCTAACTGAGTAGCACTTTTTTTTTCTTTTTCATATTGCAAACAAAGCGGTAAAAGCGCTAAGTAATAATGTATTTCTCATGTCACAGTGCTCCGTTACCGATCAGTGTTATGTGTGACAGTGTGAGTATATTGCCTAGGTCTATGTGAACTCTAGCTTGTTTACTATAGTGACTTGGGTGTACTTACGTGGTAGTGTAGTAGGCTAGGAGCGAAGTGATGAACAGAGCATCACTTGTCTACATGCTAGCTATGTGGGCTATACGGCTAATGTGTAGTCTTGCCCTCATGTGTGCAGTGGTCTCATATACTGTTCTTGACTGTAAGGTTCTGCTTTACTGATTATAAATGTGAAGAAGCTGACTGCCCTTTGGGCAAATCTCTTATGCTTGGATTTGCTACTTGGTAGGATGCAGGTCTAGGGACAGCAATGGTACTTTTGCTTAATTGTAGTGTCCAAATAACTGTGCTCCCCCTTTAAAAAATCAAACAGCTGCAGCGCGTGCTGCTTTTGGATTTGCGTCTCCACTAACTAGCATAAAATCATCTAATTTGATGAGCTAAGCTAGAGGTCATATAGGAAACTTGCGAGACCAATAACACCTTATCTAGATACATTTGAAATGTATATCTGGTTTTCTATTAATGCATCAAAAACTAATAAATATGCATCTACACATTGCATGGCATTATTATGGCAATTTTGTTGTAATGCCCGTTTTACCTAAATCGTACTAGACTAGCTACGTGATAGGCAACACTGTCTTTGTATTTCTTGCAAAATAGTGCTATATCTTTTGAAAAAATTAATGTGCTTGAATATGCCTAATAAAAAAAATTCTTACCTGCAAATAAAATTGTGCCTGATTGTGTAACTTTTCTTTGGTTCGCAAATAAGTGTGTGGGTATCATTAATAGCACCCACATATAAGATTCTTCATGTTGTTGCATTATCGATCGCTGCTTGTTCTGTTTAAAATAAAAAAATGAGATTAGCCGCAGAACACTTTTGAATGGGAGAACTAACATGGTAATTAATCATGAGCTGTCATTGTATGACCATACATCAATTGTATTTTATAAATGATACAAAATAATTTATTTATTTTGTTTGGCTTGATTTTGTGACATCACGAGCAGCTTCGCTATTTCCTCAGAAAACATGAGCTTTGTGGGGGTCCTATTGTGGGTATCTTGTACAATCATATCCACGTGTCAAATCTTTTAAGTAAGAATATTTCATAAACTAGAAATTTAGTATATTTAAATGCATATATATGCCAAGGATGACTACAACTCTAAACAAGTACAGCTTATGTTTTTATTTTCTTTTTCCAAAATGTTTTACGGTTCAACTAAAACACTTGTGCCGCTGTTTTAAGTCTGGACTAGAGAACGAAGCTACATTCCTGGGCATTAGAATTTTCAAAAAGATGTTGAATCAAATTTTGTGGGTGTACAAAAGGACAATAAGCTAACATTTTTATTTTGACATGACAATAAGCTTAGATTGACAAAACATATGGTCCTACAATAAGATGTCTTCCTAGCCAAACTGAATTTTGCATAAACTCTCTGCTGCAATCATGCAGTAGCAGTACAACTGGATTGAAATAATTTTTGCTACATATCATCCTAATTAGTTCCGTGTACATCAAATTGTTTGCAAAATCAATGTTTAATTAGTTCCATGTTTATCTTGTTAGTGTAAAGTGAATATGATCAACACTTTGTGTGAATTGGTGATCATATTAAGAGTTATAAACTTGTATATATGTCCAACTTACTGTAAAAAAAAACTGTGCATGGTTCTCATTCAAGTCTATTTTGTCCCCTATCATATATTTTCCCCCTTGCCCATTAACATTGTAGGTATTTCTTTGGCTATCGCCAATTAATATTAGAATATTAACTTTTTGACTTCTGTATATATAGGCGACACTCATTAGTTGACCAGTGTCAGAACACACTTATGAAGTGGGATTGTTGAATTTGGAAGTGTAAGCATGGTCAAACTGTTTAGTACCGTATTCCAGTAGCCCTAAACTTCTTAATGTTGAACATGTGTCATGAAGTAGTCTTTTGTATCATGTATTGCGATCACAAAGTGAGTTGATGTGGTGGTGTTCCACGAAGAACCAACAAACTAATCTGTCACTGTCACACAAACTATACACATGTTTTTGTGTTTTTCATTCTGGCCCATATGGGACGTTACCTACTAATTCCATAACTGCAAAGTGTTTTTCGAAATAGTGGACTTGTAAGTTTTTTTTTGCAAGGAATGTAAGGTATTGTTTAACGTGCCCACTGTTCATAGTCTTTGTGTTGACTGACTTTATTTGTTAATGCCAACTTTTCTCAAGTAAATTTGTGAACCCTGATCAGCAAAGTCTATTGAACATCTGTCAATCAGATGATAAAGTCAGACTAGACGATTTGTCCGATGGTGACCAAGAAGAAGGCAGTGGCATGGAGTCAGAAGAAGCTCTCGGCATCGACCCTTGCTCCAACGACAAGGAGCTCAAGAGGCACCTCCTCAGTAAATACAGGGGGTGTTTGGGCAACCTGAGAAAGGAGCTGTGCAAGAAGAGGAAGAAAGGCAAGCTCCCCAAGGAGGCCCGGCAGAAGCTGCTCAGCTGGTGGGAGCTGCACTACCGATGGCCCTACCCCTCGGTACGCACAGGCACATCTATTTGGTTGCATATGGAAATTAGGGTCACTATTTGTCTGCATATATGTGTGGATCAGATGTATGACATGGAGGTGCTGCACCATTGTTGCATGTGTGCAGGAGATGGAGAAGATCGCGCTGGCCGAATCGACGGGGCTGGAGCAGAAGCAGATCAACAACTGGTTCATCAACCAGCGGAAGCGGCACTGGAAGCCGTCGGAGGAGGTACAGTTCGCGGTCATGGAAGGGTTCCACTCGGCGCCGCCCAACGCCGCCGCTGCGCTCTACGTCGACGCACGCCTCGTGGGAGCAACGCCGGCGATGCTCTTTGCCCGGCCGGATCATGGGGCTCATGGCCTCTGGCATAACTAAGCCAAGTAATACCACGGCGTGTGTGTCCGCAACCTGCATATGGCATAACTAAGCCAACTAATACTTAAGTATGAAGGCTCGCTCTACACTCCTTGTAGGTTTGCAGCGTTTTGGATACTGCTTGTACTTGGATGAATTAAGAACTGAAATTACAATCTGGAGATAGCGATTACTAGCCGAAAATAGGCCTTTGTATGTAAATGGTGATCGAACGGGGACGATACCTGATTCATTCGTATGATCTCGTCACTGCTAGCTCAGAATGTATATTGCTTGGTGTTTGCTGTTCATCGGACCACCAGATTTCGATCTATGGAAGGAATGGATACTAATACTATACCAGGAGTAGAACCCGGAGCAGATGCCGTCTCCATCAGCGAGATATGTAGCCGGCCCGGCACGGCCGCCCCCGCGCAGCCTCTGGCGTGGCGTGCATCGTGCACGTAAGCCTAACAGTTCCTCAATGCCGTGGCGAGCGCCGCGCGTGCGTGTAGGGTTGTAGGCGCGGCGGAGGCGCGCAGGGCAAAGGCCGGCGCGCGCGCAGCCGAGCAAGCGCACGGGAGGAGCTGGAGCACGCGCGGCGAGCGCACGGATCACGCGGCCCGGCGGCGCCACGCTCGGCCCTCAGCGCTCTACGAGCTCCCTGCTGTGGTGCTGCGCCCGCCGTTCTACGCCGTAGGGGTCCGGCGCACCATACCGCCCGCGCCGCGGCGACAGGGCGCGCACGCTGCTAGCTAGGCGGCCAGCGCTGGCGCCGATAGCCTTTGCAGCCTCCACGTTTGGTTCATGCGGGAGAGCTCGTGCGCGGCTGAGGAAGTGATGAGGAGAACCTGCCTGGAACTGCAGTCATGTAGCGCAGCACTGCTTCAGTTCTGGTTCAGAACAAGGCCTTGTTTAGGAGGATTTCTACGGTGCTTGAGAATTTTAAGAGCCATTGACGGATTTAGATCTAACGGTTGGAAAATAAAAGGAACCACTTGTAAGGAACTGAAACCTGAAAAATATAGGCGGGTGGAACTAATTTTCCGAAGGGTATATTTGTCTTTCTGTTTAATACGATTCCCATATATGATCCTTCGGCGCAAATGCCGTCTTCATTCGCACAGCGGCCAGCGGGCGCCGCCGCATCTTCCTCGTCCCTGAGCCCTCGCATCGGGCGTCGCAGCAAACACCGTACCTGCTCCTTCCGGGATCTCGTTTTCCGCTGTCGACGTCTCTCCGATCGGCGCCTTCTTGCCGCGGACGCCACCACCGAAGCTGCAGGAGCGCAAGCAGGTGCTAACGAGCAAGCGCTTTGGCCGCAGCCTTGGCTTTACCACCAAAGAAGCTCCATGCCGGATCAGCCGTCCCAGATGAGAGTGGGTGCCTTTGTTGTCGCTGGATATCATGCAGTTGTACGTCCACACCGACCGGAGTTGGTCCAGGCGAACGAACCCCAAGTCCAGCTAGGTCCGCCCCCTCCTGCGCCGGTGTGTTCACCAATGTAGCCGATGGACGGACGGCCCAAGATTCGCACGGTGGGCGGAGCGGAGATGGCCGCACAGACCGTCGATGCCGGCCGATCCGCACACCCCTGGGCGCCCCCTTGCCTAGCGGCCTGGCCGCGGATGCGAGTCGCACGGTGCGGCGAAGATCTCTCCAGGCGATGCACCTGGCGCAAAGATGTAGAGCGCCGCGCCGAGGATCTACGGCGATGATCCATGGGTGTCGCGAGCGGAAGCGTTCGCGTGAGGTAGACGCGCAGCTGCGTACGTGCGCGAGATTATACTAGGAAAGAAAGTTACCATTCTGCCCTTAATCATCCCTTAATTACTATGGAACCAGGTGCTTGCAGATCTTTTTAATTGACGGTTCGCAAAAATTCTAGACAGAGGAACCGGCTGGTTCCCTCCAAGCACTGTAACAAGCCTCCTTGTTTAGATCCTAAATTGGGGGGTCAAATTTGGGAGTACAGTGTCACTTCGTAATCATTGCGTCACTGTAACATTTCGTTTGTATGTGTGAAAAATTGTTCAAATATTGATTAATTAGACTCAAAATGTTCGTATCGTAGAGTATAACAAAACTGTGCAGCTAGTTTTTGATTTCATCTACATTTAGTACTCAATGCATGTTACGACATTTTGATGTGATGGGAATCTTCTTTTTGCATAGTGAACTTTGGAGTTGAAATTTGGGATCTAAACAAAGGCCAAGTACTCTTGTTGTGAGAACTTGTGCGGACGCTGCTCCAGCCTCACTGGGAAATTGCAAGTACGTACGGAGCAAGTCCTACAGGAATCCTGTCGGTGCTGAGATTGGCCGCCCAACCTCAGCGCCACACAGAATGCGCTGTGTCCCGTCCCCTGACGGTTGATGCAAGAGCTAGCACGATGACACAAGAGTTTATCCAGGTTCCGGCCACGGGGCCGTACGTCCAGCAGACTGTGCTCGCGGCACTATACTATCTTGCACCGAGGTGCCTGCAGTGGGGGGGCTACAAGCACGACGGGAGAGGAGAGGAAGTTTCCAAGTCCCTGAAAATGGGTGTGAAAATGATTGAGGAGAGTGCCAATATCGTGGAAGGCAGTGATCGTGTGTGTTCTCCCCCTTTCTCTCTCGCTCCCTTCCTCTCTTTATAGGCCAAGGAGAGAGGGGGGGGGGAGGGGCCTACAAGTACAAGTACAGTGTGTGCTACAGGGGCGCGCACTGGAGAGCATGGCGCCGGGCGTGCGGTCGTCCTTGACCCTGGTAGGGGATTTATGGCGAGCTCCGGCTTCTGCGGGTGTCACGGCCGTCCCCGTGCTTGTCTTGGAGTGGTTTCGAGGGGCGGTGCCGCCGTAATCCGCGCCCAGCCGTCCGCCGCTGGTTGGTTCGAGGGCGTGGCAGGTGGGAAAGGACAGGAGTTGGCGGCACAGGGGTCGGCATGGCGGTTGCTGTTGACCACAGTGCGCGGCGTGCCCGGCTTACCGGGGAATGGCCGAGAGTTGGTGGATTTGACCCGGCGTTCGTCATCACCGGGCCGCGCCTGACCGGAGTCCGTGCTTGGTCGCTGCTCATATATTCGTTCGAGGGTTCTTCACGCCCATTCGAGGGCTGCACCCGGGGGTGGGGGGAAGGACGGGAGTAGGTAGAATAGTGGTGCGGAATGACGCCTGCAAGTCTGCACAGGGCCCTGCGAAGCGCCGCATGCGTCTGCACAGTAGCGGTGAGGACGCATAGTGCCCGGAGCAGGTAGAACAGCGAACTCTGCGGTGTCAGCGGTGCGGCGTGGGGAGATATCGCCTTTTGACTTCGGCGCCCGCCCGATGGGGCGGGCATTAAATGCCATTGTCGGGCGGGGCGCCGGGGCGCGCCGCGTTGAGTAGAGGGGTGGCCTCGAGCGAGGCGGAGTTGGCTCGCCTGCTTGAGGGGGTGTGCGGCCCTCGAGCGAGGCGGAGTTGGCTCGCCTGCTGGAGGGGGTGCGCGGCCCTCGAGCGAGGCGGAGTTGGTGTTGCGCCTGACCCGGGGGTCCGGGTCCCTCGAGCGAGGCGGAGACGGGGGTCGTCACTTGGGTCCCCTCGACAGGCGAGCTCGGACGGCTATTTTGGGCCGTGATAAGCTGTGACGGGCCGCGCTGCCTTGGTGGCCCTTTCGGGCTGCTGGTGATTCGGCCCTTTGTGGTTAACGATTTTTGAGGGTGGTTACCCCGATGGTTAGGGGACCCCCTGGGTCTGTCCCCGACAGTAGCCCCCGAGCCTCTGCCGGACTAGGGGTCAGTCGGGCAGAGGCTGATGGTTTTGCGGGATCGTTCCCGGGCATTCTGCGGGGGTTACTCCTTCTTGATTACGCATGTTCTTCCGTGGGGGCGCGCGAGCGCACCCGTGGGTGTAGCCCCCGAGCCTTTGGAGGAGTGAGTTCACTCGTGCAAGGGCTTTGACTCCCGAGGGTTGTGTTAGTCGCTCCCCATTCGACGTGGTGGATTGCGGGGATGATACCGATTTATATGGAACTCGGGGGGCGGGTCCTGCACGGCTTTGACGTGTTTCGCGTATAGGAGGAGGAGGATATGCTGCAAGGAGCCCCCGAGCCCCTGGCCCGAGCGGAGGCGGTCAGGGGGGCTTCTTGTCTTTGAGTTGCGACCCTCGCTTCCCCTTCGCGGGGGAGAGGGGTGAGGTCATTCGTGTAACCCTCGAATTGGGCCGCGTACACGGATGCCTCGGTGAGCTGCTAGCAGGTAGTTCAAGTGGACGCCCGTGCCCCGTTCGCTAGGGGTCGGCTCGTGGTCCGGAGACTCGTCCATAAGAGCGCTTGCAAAGGTTTGCTAGGTAGGGCTCGGCCCCCTTCGATGGGGGCCGAGGGCGCGGAAGCTCTCCCTCGATGGGATCCCTCGTCTAGCTGCCCATGTCTGGCCTTGAACACAACAGGGGCGTCCCCAAACTTCGCGTTCGGGGTAAAGTCCGTTGAGCACGCCCGAATCGTCCCTGACTCTGTTTATCCGGAGCGCCTGTCGAACCCTTTCGCGGGCCAGGCTTCGTACTCCTGATCAGTGGGGCCTTGCGAAAGGTGCAGTCGCCCTCGAGCCACGGGCTCGAGAGTGCATTGGTCGAGCGTGACTTGCAGCCTTCGCATCGCTTAATCTGGGGCGCCCGTCGAACCCTTTCGAGGTCAGGGCTTCGAGCCCCTGATTAGTAGCACCCCGCGCCTCGGGGGGGGGGGGGGGGGGGGCGTCGTTGTCTTACCTTGGAAGGAACCCTTCCGTTCGGTTGTTGACGTTTCAGTTTGCGGGCCTACGCGCGACCGCCGGCGGGCGTGGTCGTGGCTGAAGTGGCACGTAGTGGGTGAGGTGGGCGTAGTGGGCGCACCTTTTTAGGCGGAGTTGGCGTGCGCCGGGGAGAGGCGAGGCGACGGGCGGTCAGGCGCCGCTGCCGCGTCGTTTCGTTTTACTGTGCCGCAGTAAATGCCGCCGCTCACGCGTGCCGTTCTCCGGGGAAAGGGGAGGGGGGCCCTGGTTGTCATTGATGCGCCACGCGCGCCGGGCCTGTCGCCGATGGTTTTGTGTGCCGCGGCGGGGATGAACTCGCTCCTTCCCTTATAAAAGGAAAGCGGGGGGAGGGGATTACTTACCTTCGCCATTCCCCGCACCAGCTCGCGCCTCCGCCTTTCTCTCGCTTTCGAGTCCGCTTGCTGCTCTCTGCTCGTCCTGCCCGCCTTCGCTCCCCGCTCCGCCGTCTGCCATGGTGTTCATTGAGGGCGTCACCGAGTGGACTCCGTCCACCGCCACCAATCACCTCCTGGAGGGCCTGGTGACCGGCGGGCAGCTCTCGCCCCGGGGCGATCCGGCGCGGCCGGCGTGGATTGTCCTGCCGCTGGCGGCCAGGGTGCCGAACCCGCCGGCGGGGTACAAGGTGAGCTTCATCCGCTTCCACGAGCGGGGCTTCAACGCGCCTGCTAGTCAGTTCATGCGGGGCCTCTGCCACTACTACGGCGTGGAGCTCCACAACTTCGCCCCCAACGCCATCTCTCAGGCGGCGGCCTTCGTCGGCGTCTGTGAGGGCGTGCTGGGGATCGAGGCGCACTGGGACCTGTGGGTCCACCTTTTCCGCGCCGAGCTCAGCACGTCCGGCGCGGGGAAGGGGGTGCGTCGTTCTTCGTGTGCCGGCGGTCTTACGCTCGCGCCGTTCGAGCCCCGGAAGCATCTGTATCTGGCCTGCAGGATGACCACCACCAACAGTGGCTGGGCCAAGGGGTGGTTCTATCTGCGCAACGACGGCCTGGGGTTGCCGGAGTACACTGGCAAGGTCTTGACGGAGAAGGCCGACTCCTGGAGCTACGGTGTTTCCGGCGACGGTCAGCGGAAGAGGCTCCGCCCCGTCATCGACGCCCTTCGTACTCTGTAGGGGTCGGGTTTGACCGTGGCGCACGTGCTTGCGCACTGCATCGTCGCCGGGTGGTTCCCCTTATGGAGAGACGGCTCCCTATGTTCCGGATGACAGAGGATGCCGACCTGACGACATTGGCGGCTTCGCGTATGTTGCCGGAGCCACCCCTTGAGGAGTACGTCGTTACGAGGGTGCGAACGGCGGTGCATCCCGACACTATGCCGAGTGACCTCTGGTCGTTCCGGCTGCGCCCCGATGAGGGCCACGTTTTGTCGGTAAGTCGCCATTTTTCCTCCCGAGCTGTCGGATTGATAACTTAGGAATTTCTTTCTCGATTCATTGTGGTTTCAGGAGGTGAACTGCCACCTCTACCGCTCCCTCGCGCCGACTCCGGAGGTGCGCGCTTCGAATCGCGCCCGCCGTGACCGCGAGAGGGACGCGAAGGCGGCGAGGAAGGCCAGCAGCCAGAGGAGGCAGGCCCGGCGGGACGCGCACTCGGCGGCGCTCCTCCGGTGGAGGAGGGACGGCAGGACGCCGCCGGCGTCCTCAGAGGACTCCCCGGACCCTCCCAGCGAGGAGGAGGAGGAGGAGATCGACGCCGGCGGGGCTCTGCCCGCCGGTGAGGAGGAGGAGATGACCGTGCCGCCGCCTGGGTCGGGCGCGGCGAGCCTTGGCGATGTCGCGGCGGTGGCGGCGCGGACAGCGGTCGCGCCCGCCCGACCCGCGGCGCCGCGAGCGCATGTGACTTCTACCCCTGCTGCGGGCGCGTTGCGCTGTAACAACCCAAAATTTCGTAGGAAAATGTTGAATGCAAAAATGCGGATTTAAAAATTTTTGGTGAAATTTGTGCAAGACAACAAACATATAAGAGTGTCTTCTAATTGCTCCCTAAATTCCTAGGCAATTTAAATTCAAATTAAAAATAATTTGAAGTGCTAAGGACCAAATAGATGTGATTTGGAGTTAAATTGGCTTTATTGGATTTTGGTTGGTTTGAATTCAAATCTTGAAATTTGAATTCAAATCTTGAAATTTGAATTCAAACGCTAACTCAAACCTAAACTAAATGTCAACCCATCTAACCCTCGTGGGCCCAATCCTCGGGCCAAAGTCCGAAAACCACCCTTTAACTACTTTCCCGAGTCAGCCAGCCACCCCGGCCCGTCCCCTCTTCCAGCCCGTCGCGGCCCAGTCGCCAGCCGCACCCCCCTCCCTTCTCCTTCTTTCGGTGACGCGTGGGCCCGCGCCACTGTACCCCCTTCTTCCTCCTCCCTCCTTCTCTCTCTGCCCCGACGAAAAGCAGAGAGGGGCCGCCGGCCAATCCCAGCGCCGAGCCAGCGGCCCGTCTCGATTGCGCCGCGTGTCCGCGGGCGCTCGAGCACCCCATCCAGCCGTTTGAGCCCCAGGAACCCTAGCCTAGCTCCTATATAACCGACCCCCGGGGTCGTCTTCCTCCCCAAGCCGCCGCCGCCCCTTTGGGGTTTTCACCAGCCTGCGATCCGAGAGGGTGAGAGGAGAGGGGGCAGTCGAGGGTGTTGGGAAAGGTGGAGGAGCACCGGAGAAGAGGAAGAGGAAGCCGGAGCACCGCCCTCGTCGCCAAGCCGAAGCCGCCGTCGACGCCGCCCGTGGAGGATCGCCAGGGAAGGTCGAGCCGGAGCTGATCGAGGGCGCGGGAGCGTCTTCACGGCATCAACAACCTACCCCGAGCTGCAGCGATCGACTACTCGTCCCTAGGTGAGCCACCCACGGCGACCCCCCTTCTTCCTCTCTGTTTCCGGCAGAGCGCCGTCGCGCGTCCTCGCCATGCCAAGCCAGCCCTTCTCTGGAGCCAGCCTTCGTGCTGCGTCTCATGTTTGTTGCAGGGCCCTCGTCGCCGCCGCGTAGGCTAGCTTTGCAACCCGCCGTCGCCTTCCAGCAGCCGAGGCCGCCGCGGCCGAGCTCTGCTCGTCGCGCGCGCGCCAAGGCCGTGCCGCGGCAATGGTAAACCACGTGCCCGCGCACGCGCTCCTAGCCGTGTCCCAGCAGTCGCTGGTGACGACGCGCTCGCAAGCCGAGGCCTTTTCTGGCCGCGCGACCTTACCCCGTCGCGTGCCGTCGCCGCTCCCCGGCCGCGCAGCCTCCTGCCTTCGTCGGGAGCTCGCACCGTCGGTCAAGCCCCACCTTTTTCTTGCCGATCGTGACCACCACACCCTAGCGGACCTGAAGCACCCATCCTTGTGCCCAGCTGAGGCCCTGAGCCGCCTCGCCGGGTCGTCGCCGCCGAACTCCGGCCGCGCCGGCGCCGCTCGTGTGGGGAACGAGTCCGGCCTAGTCAAGGTTGCCCTTTTTCCGGCCAAACCGAACCGCGAGCACCAAACCAAGCCTTAGCGCCACCTCTAGGACTTCGCCGACCCTTCTCCGACCATCGCCGCCGGGCGCGAGCGCCGCCGGTCGCGCACCAGAGCGCGCCGCGCGTCGTGCCGGCCGAGCCACACGCACGACCACACGTGCACGCCACACCAGTGGCCGCAGAAGATCCCGTGGCAGCCGCAGACCGATCCCGTGCACCCGGTGCACCGTGAACGCGTCTCTCGGCTCACCGTGGACCGCGACCATCGAGCCGAGCCCCAGCCAACTCGCGGACGTGGGCCGCCAGCCCAGCCTTGTTGGGCCGGCCCATCTCATTCGGCCCAATTCCAGCCCAGCTACCTTTCTCTTTTTCTTTTTCTTTAACTGCGCTGACGTATGGGGCCCACATGTCATACACTGTGTGTCACTGACCGCCTGGGCCCACAGACCAGAGTTGACCGTTGACTGCGACCGTTGACCGTTGACCGGTCAACGCTGACGTCATCCGGACCCATGATGACGTCAGCATAGGGCTGACCCCACTGATGACGTCAGCATGACGTCATGCTGACGTCAGCAGGCTAATTTCTGTATGTTTTCTTTTTTGGAAATTATTTAATATTTTCAGAAAATGATTTAAACTTGTAAAATTCATAATAAATCAACCGTAGCTCAGAAAAATATGAAACCAGTTTCTATATTTTTCTAAAATCATGACCTACGCGTTAGTGTAGAGTTTGGTGTTCTTTGGGACTTCTTTCATCGTTGTCTTGGTGTTTTTTGCTAGTAGTCGCGTCTTATTTTATTTTCCGCAACCCTAAGAGTTCCGGAGAGCGAGGAGGAGCCAGACCACTACGACAACAGCTTTGACGAAGACGAAGACTTTTGCCCAGGTTCACGCCCGACCAATCTCTGAAATACCTATTAGACATGCAACTAGTATGCCAGCGCTTTACTTTACTCGCATGATACACCTGCACTGCCTTTGATAATATCCTGTTACCTTGCTACCTACTACTCACTTTATGAAATATGCTATGCAATGCATGTGTTGGGATGGTTGTGATTTGATCCTCTTGGCGTGAGTTGTGGGTGGTATGGGAGGTGTAGTGCAGCTAGGCGGTGTAAGCGAGTAATAACAACTCGATCGTTTGATCGGGGTGCTTGGGGACTGCACTCGGGCAGCCCTACGGAGTACCTGTTGCGGGTACATGGTTCTTGGATATTGGTTACTTGAGGAGTTTGGGCGGCTATACCTGTTATGGGTGCCGATTGCGGACCGTTGCGGCAGATCGCTTATGACGCTGATACTCGGTTTACCGACAATTAAGGACCGAGTCGAGTTCCACCTTTGGACGTGGGAATATCGTGCTCACCATCTACACAGTATGGGGAGGGTTCCAGCAAGCCTACTCTAGTGCGGCGCCGAGACTGTAGGAGATTCGAGCTTGATATGTGTAAGGGGGACTCGTTGCGGCGTACTCTCCCTGATTTACCACGGCCCCCGACTGGCCCCGGTGGGAAGGTTTCACATCCCTGGGGCAGATGTTAGATCAGATGTTTCCCGAGCCCAGGGAGACAGGATTGGCGCTGTTACTGTTTAGGGTCTTTGCTGTGGGCTGTGTCTCAGGTTGGTTGCGGACTAGCCTTGCAGCCCGGATGGATTCCTGGAGTGCCACCTCAGCAGAGTGTAAACTATACGTATAGCCGTGTCCACGGTTACGGACGACCCGCTTCTGATAAGTTCCGACTAACATGGGAATCTGCTTTCTTACCTCATCCTTTGATTTGGGTTATGAGAGATTGGTCCAGCGTTGCTGATGAAACAAGGTGGGGAGGGAGCTCACCGAGTCAACTAGTGAGCGAAAGGTGTTGGTGGAAGATGTTTGCGGGAACCTGCTGTGGCAGGACGAGCCCGATGTGAATGTGAGGCTGATGCCTGTGAGGGAAGGAGTTGGTGATGAGAAGAATTTGGGTTATTGCTGCTGCTCGCATAAGAAAACCCTGGCTCAAACCTTGATTATTTCTATACATTAGAATAGCCCACTTTAAAGCTTGCTTCATATTATGGTTGGTGACGTGAACCTGTCCCATATCCTTGGGGACAGACCTTGGGTTCTCAGGTGAAGACCCCGACCACGAGTTCAACCAGGACGGGTGGTACGATTGAAGGGTGCGCGCTATGCTCAAGGATGCGTGCGGGAAGTGGACCCAGAAGATTTAGCTACCGCTGCACAGCTGTTTCTTATTGTCGGTTTAGCCCAGAGGGCTTGTACCAGACGCTATGTTTTATATATATGTCATGTATTTGATCTTTTATCGTTGTATGGATGTGATATTCGACTGAGATGAGTTCTGTACGAGATGGCTGCTATTCCTGGGACTATCTCGAGGGTACAGGGAGTCGGATTCTCGTCGTTGAGAATTCGGTTCGTTTCAGTTGGTATCAGAGCCATACTTGACCATAGCGCGTAACCCTTAGATCGGAAACTTAGGACAGAAGCTCTAACTGAGTCCTCTACTGTATATGAAACCCCTTGGACTATTTGAAAACTATATATAAGTAACATCTCAACTATTTACAAAACTTTTACCCTTACCTTACCTTACTAACTTGCTAACTTACTAACAACCCACTAACTGTCTGGCAGATGGAAGCAAGAAGACCAGCAGATGAACGACGGGAGATCAGGACCACTAGAGCAGACTGTGGAGGTTTGGCAGTGCTACTGAGGGAGGTGCTGCGTATAGTGGGGATAGACGTGGACAACGTCTTCTACGAGGGCTGGACCTACGGCCCTGGCGAGGGTGTGCACACCCGGTTGCAGATGGAAATACCCAATATCCCTGGACGGCCAAGGTCACTGATGCTACGGGCAGCAACCAGCTAGAGCACCTTCAGTCGGGCAGTGCAGACTATTGCTATGAGGATACTCCGACTTGCCACACTTGTGTACCAGAACCAGCTCAGCCACACCCGTTTCCGGTACCTGCCGCGGGCTCCTGAAGATCCAGCTGGCAGAGACGCAGTCAGCTTGCAGGCTCACACAGCTGACCGAGAGCGGAACGTGACCCTGCGGACCTCAGTTCAGTGCATGATCGAGCAGGAGTACTTAAACATTGGCCTAGAAGAGAAAGTTGTCAAGCTAAGAGAGAAGGTATGGAAGCAAGACATCCAGCTGCTGGAGAAGGACAACAAGATCGCCTTACTTGAGGAGCGCCTCGAAGCTAAGGCAAGGGAAGTCAGAGCCCTGGAGTACGAAGCTTGCAACAACAGGCAGTTGGCAGCGCTGATCCGAGCAACTCACCATGCTCGAGATCTCCGTCTGGAAGATCAACTCACGGAAAAAGACAAAGCACTGGCAGCCAAGGAAGGAGAGATAGAAGAACTGAAGGAAGAAGTGTATTGGTTGGACAGCCGCAACTCAGAACTTCAAGAAGAGGTGGATAGCTACAAGGAGAAGAGTGGGCGGAATTACCAGCTGATGAAGCACTTGAGTCTTCAACAGATTATGGCAAAGGATGAAGCTCGAAGGACCCTTAGTAGTTAGGTGAGGTCAGACAGGAAGAGGGTGGCAGAGGTGATCACAGTGAACCAAGAACTTCCAGAGGAACGCAGAGTTGAACCCAGAACAGAGCACTACAGGGTCTCACCAAGCTGGGTTGAGCCGATACCACTACCTGAGGCTCGAACCCTTACCCCCGAGATGACAAGACTGAGACAAGAACTGGCACCCCTAGAGAAGCAGTTGGCAAGACCTGAGGTGGACACAGTGAGGTTGGCAGCGTGCCTCACGAACACTCTCCACGACGACAGGCAGTGATCAAGCAGCAGACAGAGACTGAGGCTGTGAGGTTGGCAGCGCGCCTCACAGGCACTTCCAGTAGCATGAGATGGATGCAGTAGGCAGTATCAGCAGATGTGAGCAGTAGTGATGAGACTTGTATCTATCTTCATGAGTAGATGTTTAGACTTGGTAGATCATGACCACCTTTTGGCTCAGCCACGATGTAGCATCCGCTTAGATGTACTAATCCTCAAGGTTCCAGGAGCTGGCCTCGGGATAGTACTCATGTCTAGGGTGTAATGCTGTTATGAATGATCGGTCTTTGTGGCTATTCTTGCAATTTTATTGATGTTCATCTTGAGTGTACTCTAGTGTTGAGTCTATTTCATGTGTGCAGCTCCTACTCTAGTTTACGCTAACCTAACCATTACCGACCGCCACTATACCTGCTCTATGAAAAATACAGCAAGATGTCGATCCGAAGATCCAACCGACTGCTTGCACGTTTTGAGGAAGCTGAGCAAGAAGAGGCAGCAGTGGCAGCTAGGGGCAGAGGACGTGGCAGAGGTCGTGGTCGCGGAAGAGCAATAGCTGCAGTTGGAGGCAGGGGCCGTGGACGCGCAGCAGGCGTGCTCCAGCCCGAGGACAACGCACCAGGTGGAGGACAGGATGTGGAGATGGAAGAGCCAGCAGTGGAGCCTCAGCAGAACCAGCAGAACGACCAGCAACCACCGCCACCGCCTAACTTGGTAGAAGTAATGACTACTCAAACACAGCTGATGCAACAGATGGCACAGGCCAACACTCAGATGATGCAAGCTATGCAACAGATACAGGGAAACCAGAACCAGAACCGTCAGGGACACCGTGAGGAAGACCTACAAAGGAAGATTGAAAGGTTCATCAGGCTGAAAGCACCCACCTTCGACTAGTCGGACGAGCCACTCGACGCGCACGACTGGCTGCGTACTATCGAGACGAAGCTGGACCTGACAGACTACACTGAAGAGGAATGTGTGGCCCTTGCGGCGCACCAGCTTGAAGGCGCAGCGAAGGCGTGGTGGGAGAGCTACTGTGACTCTCACGTGAACCCTGCTCAGATCACCTGGCTAGAGTTTTGTGAAGCTTTCAAAGAGTACCACATCCCAGAACAAGTCATGGTGCACAAGGCAATGGAGTTCAGGACAATGACCCAAGGTGGTTTGTCTGTAGCTGAGTACGCTCGACACTTTGCTAAGATGTCGAGGTACGCTCCTGAAGACGTTAATAGTGAAAAGAAGAAGCAGTTTTGGTTCCAGCGTGGCTTGCACAGAGGTCTGAGGACAGCACTCGCAGCAAGTTCACACAGGTCACTCAGAGAGCTGATCGACAGGGCTATCGCAGTTGAGAAGGAAAGAGTGGGTCTTGAAGATACTTGGCGAGAGAAGAAAAGAAAGGCTGAACAATTGCACAACCACAGACTGAGTCAGAGGCCGAGGAGTGGCCAGAGCAACATGCTCAGGAGAGGCTTTCAGCAGAGCAACAGCCAAGGAGGCTCAGGGTTCAACAGAAACAGCTAACAGGATAACCGAGGCAGTTACAGCAACAGCTTTGGCAGCAGAGGCAACAACTACAGCAGTTTTGGCAATAGAAACAACAGCTACTCAGGTCAGGGAAACCCCAACTGGAAGCCAAACAACACACCCAGAGTTGGCGGAGGGACCTCAGTAGTCTGCTTTGCTTGTGGGAAGCCCGGTCACAAGTCCTTTGACTGTCCGCAGAAGAAGAACAAACAAACCCCAGCCAAGGCACCGGCACCTGGAGGACAAGGCAGGCAGCCAGCTTCAGCGCAGAGGGGACGCCTCAACCACCTGACAGAGGAAGAAGCCGAGGACGCTCCCGACGTTGTGCTCGGTGAGTTTTTAGTAAATGGCATTCCAGCTTTGATATTGTTCGACTCTGGTGCAACTGGATCTTATATCTCGACAAAGTTTGTGAAAGAGCAGTCACCCCCGACAATACCTAAGGTTAGACCTATAGTCACTACTTCTCCCTTAGGAGAGCTTAGGTGCACCTTAGAGTGCCCAGCAGTTAGTCTGATGATAGGTGGGCAGGAGTTCGCAGGAGACTTGACAGTCCTGAAGTTAGACGGAATTGACGTGATACTGGGAATGGATTGGCTTACAGAGCACAAAGGGGTAATCAGTTGTTCGCCCAGAACAGTTAAGTTGACACACCCTAGCGGAGTCAAGGTAACAGTAGAGCCACAAAGAAGAAGAACAGGGAAGGGATCCAAAACATGTATTCTGAGACAGTTGGTATACTCTATCGAGAAAAAGACGATCGAAGAAGTGCCTGTAGTATGTGAGTACCCTGACGTGTTTCCCGAAGAGCTACCAGGACTACCACCTGACCGAGACGTAGAGTTCATAATCGAGCTGCAACCAGGCACAGGGCCCATTGCCAAGAGACCGTACAGAATGTCAGTGGAAGAGCTGGAGGAACTCAAGAAGCAGCTGAAAGAGATGTTAGAAAGCGGGGTGATTCGACCGAGTGCATCCCAATGGGGATCGCCAGTGTTGTTTGTGAAGAAGAAAGATGGGTCAATGCGCATATGCGTAGACTATCGATCCCTGAACGCAGTGACAATCAAGAACAAATACCCGCTACCACGAATTTACGAATTGCTAGATCAATTGAAGAAAGCCAAGTACTTCAGTAAGATCGGGATACCACCAGATGAAGATTAGAGAAGGCGACATTTCCAAGACAGCCTTTGTGACTCGGTATGGGCAGTACGAGTTCACCGTTGTGTCCTTCGGTTTGACCAACGCACCCGCTTACTTCATGAACATGATGAACAAGGTGTTCATGGAGGAACTAGACAAGTTCGTGGTGGTGTTCATTGACGACATACTGATCTACTCAGAAACAGCCGAAGAACATGAGGAGCACTTAAGGGTTGTACTAGAGAAGCTGAGGCAACACCAACTCTACGGGAAGTTCAGCAAATGTGAATTTTGGCTGGAGAAAGTAGCCTTTTTGGGTCACGTGCTGACAGCTGAGGGCGTAGCAGTAGACCCAGAAAAGATTGAGGCAGTAGCAGAATGGAAGCAGCCGAAGAGTGTCACGGAAATCCGAAGCTTTCTGGGTTTGGCAGGTTACTACAGAAGGTTCATTGAGAACTTCTCCAAGATTGCCAAGCCAATGACCGAACTACTCAAGAACAATGTCTCGTTCGAGTGGACAAACAAGTGTGAAAGAAGTTTCCAAGAGCTCAAGCACAAACTCACTACAACGCCAGTATTGACCCTGCCAGATATTCGCAAGGATTTCGTAGTCTATTGCGATGCTTCGAGACAAGGTTTGTGATGTGTTCTAATGCAAGAGGGCAAGGTTATTGCTTATGCATCAAGGCAGCTGAGGAAACATGAGGAAAACTACCCCACACATGATTTAGAACTGGTAGCAGTGGTACATGCTTTGAAGATCTGGAGGCACTATCTGATTGGCAACAAGTGCGATATCTACACAGATCACAAGAGTTTGAAGTACTTCTTTACACAGTCCGAGCTGAACATGAGGCAGAGGAGGTGGTTAGAACTGATCAAAGATTACGACTTGGAGATACACTACCATCCTGGCAAAGCCAACGTAGTGGCAGATGCCTTGAGCCGAAAGAGTTATTGCAACAACTTGATGATAGAAGAAAGTCAGCCAGAACTAGCAAGGGAATTGTACATGCTGAAACTCGAGCTAGTTGAAGAAGGAAAACCCCAGGAAATGAGGGTGAAGTACAACCTAGAAGACCGAATCAAAGAAGCTCAAGGAAAGTGTCCAGAAATCCAAGAAGTAAAAGAGGATATCCAGCGATGAGTGGCACCTGACTTCCGGGTAGATGAAGCAGGGACAGTATGGCTGACAGACCGTATTTGTGTACCGTAGGACAAGGAAATCAAGAGAACAATTCTCTCAGAGGCTCACGAGTCCAAGTACTCGATACACTCAGGATGCACCAAGATGTATCAAGATATGAAGGATAAGTTCTGGTGGAAGAAAATGAGAGAGGACATAGCAGAGTATGTAGCCAAGTGCAACTCTTGTCGAAGAATCAAGGCAGAACATCAAAGGCCAGCAGGACTGCTGAAACCACTGGAAATTCCAATGTGGAAGTGGGAAGATATCAGCATGGACTTCGTGGTTGGCCTACCTCGCACTCAGAAAGGGAATGATGTCGTATGGGTCATAGTTGATCGGCTGACAAAGGTAGCCCACTTCATACCAGTCAAAGGCACATACCCAGTGAGCAAACTAGCAGAGCTATATATAGACAACATTCTCAAGCTGCATGGGGCACCAAAAAGTATTGTGTCAGACAGAGGACCACAATTCACAGCTCAGTTCTGGAAAAGCCTACATCAAGCCATCGGGACAACCTTGGAGTATAGCACAGCTTACCACCCTCAGACAGATGGGCTGACCAAAAGAGTGAACCAGATTCTTGAAGACTTGTTGAGGGCATGTGTTCTAGCTTACAGCACAGACTGAGAGAAGAGTCTATCTTATGCAGAATTTACCTACAACAACAGCTACCAGGCCAGCCTGCAGATGTCCCCTTTTGAGGCACTATATGGCAGAAAATGCAGAACGCCTCTAATGTGGTCAGATGTGGGAGAACGAACATTCTTTGGACCGGACATGATTGTAGAGGCAGAAGAAAATGTGGCCAAGATCCGAGAGCACCTGAAGGTAGCTCAGAGCCGACAAAAGAGCTATGCGGATAAAAGGAGACGAGATCTAGAGTTCGAAGTAGGGGACTTCGTCTACCTAAAAGTGTCACCCCTTAGAGGGCATAAGAGATTCCAAGTGAAAGGGAAGCTAGCACCCCGTTTTGTGGGACTGTATCAGATACTGGAGAGAATAGGAAAGCTAGCCTACAGGCTAGACCTACCAGAGGACCTAGCTGGAGTACACCCAGTGTTCCATGTATCTCAGCTGAGGAAGTGTCTAAGAGTGCCAGAACACGAGGTCAAAACAGAGGCATTAGACCTACAAGACACCTTGGAGTACCTGGAGTACCCAGAGAGGATACTAGACAGAGCAGTCAAAGAGACCAGAAGCACAGCTATCCCATTTTGCAAAGTGCAGTGGAGCAACCATTCAGAAAGGGAGGCTACATGGGAGAACGAGTCAGTACTAAAAGAGAGATACCCCCACTTGTTTAAACCATAGGTAACCACAAATCTCGAGGACGAGATTCTTGTGAGGGGGGAGACTGTAACAACCCAAAATTTCGTAGGAAAATGTTGAATGCAAAAATGCGGATTTAAAAATTTTTGGTGAAATTTGTGCAAGACAACAAACATATAAGAGTGTCTTCTAATTGCTCCCTAAATTCCTAGGCAATTTAAATTCAAATTAAAAATAATTTGAAGTGCTAAGGACCAAATATATGTGATTTGGAGTTAAATTGGCTTTATTGGATTTTGGTTGGTTTGAATTCAAATCTTAAATTTGAATTCTAACGCTAACTCAAACCTAAACTAAATGTCAACCCATCTAACCCTCGTGGGACCAATCCTCGTGCCAAAGTCCGAAAACCACCCTTCAACTACTTTCCCGAGTCAGCCAGCCACCCCGGCCCGTCCCCTCTTCCGGCTCGTCGCCAGCCGCACCCCCTCCATTCTCCTTCTTTCGCTGACGCGTGGGCCCGCGCCACTGTACCCCCTTCTTCCTCCTCCCTCCTTCTCTCTCTGCCCCGACGAAAAGCAGAGAGGGGCCGCCGGCCAATCCCAGCGCCGAGCCAGCGGCCCATCTCGATTGCGCCGCGTGTCCGCGGGCGCTCGAGCACCCCATCCAGCCGTTTGAGCCCCAGGAACCCTAGCCTAGCTCCTATATAACCGACCCCCGGGGTCGTCTTCCTCCCCAAGCCGTCGCCGCCCCTTTGGGGTTTTCACCAGCCTGCGATCCGAGAGGGTGAGAGGAGAGGGAGCAGTCGAGGGTGTTGGGTAAGGTGGACGAGCACCGGAGAAGAGGAAGAGGAAGCCGGAGCACCGCCCTCGTCGCCAAGCCGAAGCCGCCGTCGACGCCGCCCGTGGAGGATCGCCAGGGAAGGTCGAGCCGGAGCTGATCGAGGGCGCGGGAGCGTCTTCACGGCATCAACAACCTACCCCGAGCTGCAGCGATCGACTACTCGCCCCTAGGTGAGCCACCCACGGAGACCCCCCTTCTTCCTCTCTGTTTCCGGCAGAGCGCCGCCGCGCGTGCTCGCCATGCCAAGCCAGCCCTTCTCTGGAGCCAGCCTTCGTGCTGCGTCTCATGTTTGCTGCAGGGCCCTCGTCGCCGCCGCGTAGGCTAGCTTTGCAACCCGCCGTCGCCTTCCAGCAGCCGAAGCCGCCGCGGCCGAGCTCTGCTCGTCGCGCGCGCCAAGGCCGTGTCGCGGCAGTGGTACACCACGTGCCCGCGCACGCGCTCCTAGCCGTGTCCTAGCAGTCGCTGGTGACGACGCGCTCGCAAGCCGAGGCCTTTTCTGGCCGCGCGACCTTACCCCATCGCGTGCCGCCACCGCTCGCCGGCCGCGCAGCCGCCTGCCTTCGTCGGGAGCTCGCACCGTGGGTCAAGCCCCACCTTTTTCTTGCCGATCATGACCACCGCACCCTAGCGGACCTGAAGCACCCATCCTTGTGCCCAGCTGAGGCCCTGAGCCGCCTCGCCGGGTCGTCGCCGCCGAACTCCGGCCGCGCCGGCGCCGCTCGTGTGGGGAACGAGTCCGGCCTAGTCAAGGTTGCCCTTTTTCCGGCCAAACCGAACCGCGAGCACCAAACCAAGCCTTAGCGCCACCTCTAGGACTTCGCCGACCCTTCTCCGGCCATCGCCGCCGGGCGCGAGCGCCGCCGGTCGCGCACCAGAGCGCGCCGCGCGTCGTGCCGGCCGAGCCACACGCACAACCACACGTGCACGCCACACCAGTGGCCGCAGAAGATCCCGTGGCGGCCGCAGACCGATCCCGTGCACCCGGTGCACCGTGAACGCGTCTCTCGGCTCACCGTGGACCGCGACCACCGAGCCGAGCCCCAGCCAACTCGCGGACGTGGGCCGCCAGCCCAGCCTTGTTGGGCCGGCCCATCTCATTCGGCCCAATTCCAGCCCAGCTACCTTTCTCTTTTTCTTTTTCTTTAACTGCGCTGACGTATGGGGCCCACATGTCATACACTGTGTGTCACTGACCGCCTGGGCCCACAGACCAGAGTTGACCGTTGACTGCGACCGTTGACCGTTGACCGGTCAACGCTGACGTCATCCGGACCCATGATGACGTCAGCATAGGGCTGACCCCACTGATGACGTCAGCATGACGTCATGCTGACGTCAGCAGGCTAATTTCTGTATGTTTTCTTTTTCGGAAATTATTTAATATTTTCAGAAAATGATTTAAACTTGTAAAATTCATAATAAATCAACCGTAGCTCAGAAAAATATGAAACCAGTTTCTATATTTTTCTAAAATCATGACCTACGCGTTAGTGTAGAGTTTGGTGTTCTTTGGGACTTCTTTCATCATTGTCTTGGTGTTTTTTGCTAGTAGTCGCGTCTTATTTTATTTTCCGCAACCCTAAGAGTTCCGGAGAGCGAGGAGGAGCCAGACCACTACGACAACAGCTTTGACGAAGACGAAGACTTTTGCCCAGGTTCACGCCCGACCAATCTCTGAAATACCTATTAGACATGCAACTAGTATGCCAGCGCTTTACTTTACTCGCATGATACACCTGCACTGCCTTTGATAATATCCTGTTACCTTGCTACCTACTACTCACTTTATGAAATATGCTATGCAATGCATGTGTTGGGATGGTTGTGATTTGATCCTCTTGGCGTGAGTTGTGGGTGGTATGGGAGGTGTAGTGCAGCTAGGCGGTGTAAGCGAGTAATAACAACTCGATCGTTTGATCGGGGTGCTTGGGGACTGCACTCGGGCAGCCCTACGGAGTACCTGTTGCGGGTACATGGTTCTTGGATATTGGTTACTTGAGGAGTTTGGGCGGCTATACCTGTTATGGGTGCCGATTGCGGACCGTTGCGGCGGATCGCTTATGACGCTGATACTAGCTTTACCGACAATTAAGGACCGAGTCGAGTTCCACCTTTGGACGTGGGAATACCGTGCTCACCATCTACACAGTATGGGGAGGGTTCCAGCAAGCCTACTCTAGTGCGGCGCCGAGACTGTAGGAGATTCGAGCTTGATATGTGTAAGGGGGACTCGTTGCGGCGTACTCTCCCTGATTTACCACGGCCCCCGACTGGCCCCGGTGGGAAGGTTTCACATCCCTGGGGCAGATGTTAGATCAGATGTTTCCCAAGCCCAGGGAGACAGGATTGGCGCCGTTACTGTTTAGGGTCTTTGCTGTGGGCTGTGTCTCAGGTTGGTTGCGGACTAGCCTTGCAGCCCGGATGGATTCCTGGAGTGCCACCTCTGCAGAGTGTAAACTATACGTATAGCCGTGTCCACGGTTACGAATGACCCGCTTCTGATAAGTTCCGACTAGCATGGGAATCTGCTTTCTTACCTCATCCTTTGATTTGGGTTATGAGAGATTGGTCCAGCGTTGCTGATGAGACAAGGTGGGGAGGGAGCTCACCGAGTCAACTAGTGAGCGAAAGGTGTTGGTGGAAGATGTTTGCGGGAACCTGCTGTGGCAGGACAAGCCCGATGTGAATGTGAGGTTGATGGGTGGATCTGGGGAGTGGATGTGCCTGTGAGGGAAGGAGTTGGTGATGAGAAAAATTTGGGTTATTGCTGCTGCTCGCATAAGAAAACCCTGGCTCAAACCTTGATTATTTATATACATTAGAATAGGCCACTTTAAAGATTGCTTCATATTATGGTTGGTGACGTGAACCTGTCCCATATCCTTGGGGACAGACCTTGGGTTCTCAGGTGAAGACCCCGACCACGAGTTCAACCAGGACGGGTGGTACGATTGAAGGGTGCGCGCTATGCTCAAGGATGCCTACGGGAAGTGGACCCGGAAGATTTAGCTACCGCTGTGCAGCTGTTTCTTATTGTCGGTTTAGCCCAGAGGGCTTGTACCAGACGCTATGTTTTATATATATGTCATGTATTGGATCTTTTATCGTTGTATGGATGTGATATTCGACTGAGATGAGTTCTGTACGAGATAGCTGCTATTCCTGGGACTATCTCGAGGGTACAGGGAGTCGGATTCTCGTCGTTGAGAATTCGGTTCGTTTCATGTGCCGCAGCAGATCGGATGCCGAGGGCTCGAGGGATTCGCAGCCCCCGAGTGGGTTGAGGGGGTCCTCGAGTTCGAGGAGGGCTCCTTCATCGGACGGCTCGAAGCGGAAATTGCAGGCCTTGCAGGACTGCGTCTGGTAAGTCTCGCTTTGAGCTATTATCGTGATTTTCCATCTCCTTTGGTTTTTTGCTTCGTAATTTCCGTTTTTCCTTTCTGATTCAGTGCTCGGGGTGCTGCCAAGGCCAACCCCAACCTCACGCCGGGGGATCGCGTTCACGTGGCACTCCGCGTCCAGCAGCGACGCCCGCAGCGATGCCGGAGGAGCCGGCGCCGGGGGTACGAGATTCCCGGCCGATGGAGACGGAGCGGGGGGGGACACCCCCGATGGTGGTTACGGAGCCGGGGCAAGACGCCCTGGTGGTGGACGTGGAGCCGGGGCACGGCGCCCCGATGATAGAGGTGGAGTCGGGGCGCGACGCTCTGGCTGAGGTGGGCGAGCAGGGGGGCCGTGCCACCGCCGTGGCCCCTACTGGAAAGAGGCAGGAGGCGGTCGCGCCGATCAGTCGCACGGTCATCCTGTCGGCTTCGGGTTGCGCACAAGGCGTGGCCCAAGATGACGATGGCGGGCGTGCTCCCCCTGCGGGGGTGGCTGCGGCCGGGGTGCCGGCGGCGTTTTCCTTGGCCCGGGGGCTGCCGCAGGCGCCAGTGGCTGGGGGAGCGGCGGAGTGGGATACGGCCGAGGCGGCGCTGCGTCAAGGTCGGCGCGGCCTGAGCGCATGGCCGGAGGAGGCCGGCGTCTCTGCCCGAGTCTGGCGGGGCATGGCGGAGGAGAACGAGCTGTGGGCTCGAGCAGAACGGGTCGGGACGGACCTGGAGCGGGCCATCGCTACCGCCGCCGATCTCCATTCCAGGCAGGCGCTGGAACTTTTCGAGATAACCCCGTGCTTATCCATACTGCTTGGTGATTCGTCACCATTTTTAGTTCGTGCCTTATCATTGATGGTTCTCCGTGCAGCTTCTGCGGAATGAGGCGGCAGACAAGACCGCGTGCATCGTGGACTTGTACGCCGATCTTTGTCGGTACCGTCAGGTGAACCTGGACCTGGGCACGGAGGTGACCCAGCTCACCGCCCGGGTGAGGGAGACAGAGGCGGCCGCCCGCGCACACGAGGGCGCCAAGGCTCGCGCGGAGCAGGAACGCGACGCCGAGAGGGGCGCGGCGGAGCAGGGGGCCCGGGCATTGGCCGCGGCGTTGGAGCGGCTCGAGCTCGAGCGCAAGGCGCGCGAGGAGGCCGGGACCAAGCTGCTGGAGGCACAAGGCCAGCTCCAGCGGGAGCGCGAGGCGCTCATGGCGGAGCGGACGCTGCTCGAGCAGGAGCGCAAGGCGCGCGAGGCCGCGCAGTCTCAGCTCGCGGAGGCGACAGCCCGGGCAGAGCAGAAGGCCCAGGATGCCGAACGGCTGGGCCGCTCGCTTCAGGAGAAGGAGGGTGCGCTGGCCACCGCGGAGGACCTGCTCTAGCAGGAGCGCACGACGCTTATCGAGGCCACAGCCTTGGTAGATGGTATGGTTCTATGTTTTCTTAGCTTCCTTGGCTGTTTCTGTGTTGGAGTTCGTTTTGACGTGCTCGATCCTTGTCAAGGGCTGCGGAAGGCCGAGGCCGAGAAGGCGGACGAGGTGGTGGCTGTTCAAGCTGCCTACTCCGAGGCTCAGGGGGAGCTCGAAACTCTGAGGGCCGCCGCCGACGCCGCGTGCCGGGACATCCCGTGCGTCGACATCCCGTCGGGGTCGTCGTTGCCCAGCCACCTGAGGTCTTTGAGAGGCTGCGTGGCGGAGCGCCTCGAGAATGCTCTTCACCTTGGTGTGAAGAAGGCACTCGGCGTGGTGTCGACCCACTACGACATCGACCTTGCGGCGGTGGCGCGCGGTTATTTTATCGACGCAGACCTGGATGACGACGCCGCCCTTGCTGCTCTCGACGAGGCCGATGACAGTGCCGAGGACACCGCCACAGCGCTTGCCGCCAAGTTCGGGCGTGAGCTTTTTCCTGGCGAGGATGAAGATGAAGATGCGCGCGCCGGCATCGGGCCCGAGGCCGTGGCTGCCCCCGAAGCCGAGGCTGATCCTGAAGCCGACGCCGTGGCGTCCCTTGAGGAGGCCATCGCCTCGGTGCGCCGTGATGACGATGGTCCTGGGGCCCTCGCGTCGGTTCCTTCGACTGTCGCCGCCGAGGCCGCCGCCCTGGGGGGTCTTGACACTGCCGCCGCGCCCCCGCAGGAAGGTGAAACCTGAAAGGTTCAGGCTTAGAGATCCAGATGTATCTTAGTTTTTAGGAGACTGGCTCTGTACATAAACTAAGTTTGAATTTCGATTGTGCGCTTCGAACTTGTTTGATTGTTCTATTGTGCTATTCTTGGCTTGGAGAGATTTTGGCCGGGCATTTTGAATCTGCGAGTAATTAAGGCGTGGAGTGGAGAGGGAGATGTCGTATCCCTTCGAGGGCGTAGGCGGTCTCACGGCTCAGCCGGCTCCGGCTTTAGTTAGATCGCGCCCCGCATCTTTCTAAGCGTTCTGAGTTTTAGCACAATTTTAAAATTGGGACGATTAGGGGGGTAAACCCCCCTGCAGCCCCCGAGGGGGGCTTGGCTCTATCGAGACTAGGTCGAGAATAGGACCAAGTCCCCCTTGTTCATGCTGTTAGTAACAATGTTTCCATGTTTTTCGCAAACTTTTCATCGTTGTTGGCTAAGAACATGAAGTATTTACAAGGAATGCTGAGAGTTTTAAGGATAGAAGCGACGTAGCTGTTGGATGTTCCAGGCATTGGTGAAGATCTCGCCCTTCTTGTTTGCCAGCTTGTAAGTGCCAGGCTTGAGGACCTTGGCGATGATGAATGGTCCTTCCCATGGTGGAGTGAGCTTGTGGCGCTCTCGATTGTCCTGGCGCAACCTTAGCACCAGGTCCCCTTCGTGAAGGTCTCAACGCCGCACCTTCTGAGCTTGATACCGCCAGAGTGATTGTTGGTAGCGTGCTGAGTGAAGCAACGCCACGTCTCGAGCCTCATCCACCTGGTCCAGCGAATTCTCGCGGTTCCGCTGGTTTTGTTCTTCTTGGTAGGCCTTGAGCCTCGGAGACCCGTACTCCAAGTCTGTTGGGAGGACGGCCTCGGCGCCGTAGATGAGGAAGAATGGGCTGAAGCCTGTGGCCCTGCTTGGGGTTGTCCTGAGACTCCAAATTACCGATGGCAGCTCGGCCACCCATTTCCGGCCAAACTTGTTTACCTTGTTGAAGATTCTTGGCTTCAGGCCTTGTAGTATCATGCCGTTGGCACGTTCTACTTGGCCGTTTGTTTGTGGATGTGCTACGGCCGACCAATCTACGCGAATGTGATGCTCGTCGCAGAACTCCAAGAATTTCTTGCCGGTGAACTGGGTGCCGTTGTCGGTGATGATCGAGTTGGGTACCCCGAATCGGTGGATGATGTCGGTGAAAAACAACACGGTCTGCTCAGATCTAATGCTGGTGATGGCCCGGACCTCGATCCACTTCGAGAACTTGTCGATGGCTACCAACAAGTGGGTGAAGCCCCCGGGCGCTGGGCGGAAAGGCCCCACGAGATCCAACCCCCAGACCGCAAAAGGCCATGTTACAGGGATGGTCTGTAGGGCGTGCGCCGGGAGATGCGTCTTTCGTGCGTAAAATTGGCACCCTTCGCAGGTGCGCACGACTTCGTTCGCGTCGGCTACGGCGGTAGGCCAGTAAAAGCCTTGCCGGAACGCGTTACCCACGAGGGTACGCGACGCCGCGTGGTGTCCGCACACCCCGGCGTGGATGTCGCGGATCAACTGCTTTCCCTCGGGGACGGGGATGCATCGCTGCAGAATTCCTGAGGCGCAGCGTTTATACAGCTCGCCACCGACCGAGACAAAGGTCTTGGCCCTTCTGGCGATGCGGCGCCCCTCGGTCCGGTCCGAGGGCAGCTCCCACGTGAGGTATGGGCTGCGCCAGTCTTGCGGTCATGTGTCCACGTCGATTTCCATGGCCTCGGCCGAAGAATTTCCAACGTCGAGGGCTTCGAGCCCCTCTTTCGAGGGGTCCTCTTCCATGGGCTCGACCCCCTCAGCCCCTGAGGGCGTCTTGAGGGCTCCGGCCCTTTGTTCAAAGTTGATGGAGGGTTGGTCGAGGTCGCAGGCGAAGACGTTCGGAGAAACGGTGACTCGCTCTGACGCGATCTTGGCCAGCTGATCTGCTTCCTCGTTGTATTTGCGCGCGATATGGTTCAGCTCGAGGCCATAGAATTTGTCCTCGAGGCGGCGAACCTCGTTGCAGTACGCCTCCATCTTTTCGTCGCGGCAGCTTGCGTTCTTCATGACTTGGTCGATGACCAACTGAGAATCTCCCCGGACGTCGAGGCGTTTGACGCCGAGGTCAACGGCGATGCGGAGCCCAGCGAGGAGGGCTTCATACTCCGCCATGTTGTTCAACGCCGGGAAGTGCAAGCGAACCACGTACCGGATGTGCTCCCCGAGGGGTGAAACGAAGAGGAGGCCCGCGCCTGCCCCAGCTTTCATCACTGACCCGTCGAAGTACATGGTCCAGCACGCGGCTTGGATCTGTGGCGGTGGAAGTTGGACGTCGGTCCACTCAGCGACGAAATCCGCTAAGGTTTGCGATTTTATCGCTTTTCGTGGCGCGTAGGAGAGAGTTTCTCCCACGAGCTCCATCGACCACTTCGCTATCCTACCTGAGACATCCGGGTTGCGGACTATCTCACCCAAAGGGAAAGATGAGACCACGGTGACCGGGTGGGCCTCGAAGTAGTGTCGCAGCTTCGTCGCGCGAGCACTACAGCGTAGATTAGCTTCTGAATCTGTGGGTACCGCGCCTTGGTCTCGGTCAGCACCTCACTGACGTAGTACACCGGCCTCTGGACCGGCAGAGCGTGTCCCTCCTCCGTCCTTTCCACGACGATAACGGCGCTGACAACTTGCGTTGTCGCAGCCACGTATAGGTAGAGGGGCTCGCCGTTCTGCGGCGGCGTGAGGATTGGTGCGCGTACGAGCGACGCTTTTAGCCCGTCGAGGGCTTTTTGGGCTTCGGGGGTCCACGAAAAGCGTTCGTGCTTTTTTAGGAGCCGGTACAAAGGTAAGCCATTTTCACCAAGTCGAGAGATGAAACGGCTGAGAGCCGCGAGGCAGCCTAGTACCTTTTGCACCCCCTTGAGGTCCCGAATTGGCCCCATCCGTTCCAGGGCCGAGACTTTTTCGGGGTTGGGTTCGATGCCTCGTTGGGAGACAATGAAACCCAACAGCATGCCCCGCGGCACCCCGAATATGCATTTCTCCGGGTTTAACTTTACCCCGTTTGCCCGGAGGCAACCGAATGCGATTTGCAAATCGTTTACCAGATCGTCCGCCTTTCTGGTTTTCACAACGATATCATCTACATATGCCTCAACGGTCCGCCCGATGTGGCTTCCGAAAACGTGTTGCATACATCGCTGGTATGTAGCTCCGGCGTTTCGGAGGCCGAACGGCATAGTGACGTAGCAAAACATGCCAAACGGGGTGATGAAAGAAGCCGCGAGCTGGTCGGACTCTTTCATCTTAATCTGATGATAACCGGAATAAGCATCAAGAAAGCATAGCAATTCGCACCCAGCAGTGGAGTCTACTATCTGATCTATTCGAGGCAAAGGGAATGAGACCTTAGGGCATGATTTGTTTAAACCGGTATAATCTACGCACATACGCCATTTTCCGTTTTTCTTCCTAACTAGAACAGGATTAGCGAGCCAGGTTGGGTGAAATACCTCCTTGATGAACCCGGCCTGCAGAAGCTTGTGCACCTTCTCCTCGATGGCGCGGCGCCTTTCCTCGCCGAACCGCCGCAGTCGCTGCACCACCGGCTTGGAGCGAGGTTGGATGTCAAGGCTGTGCTCGGCGACCTTCCTTGGAATACCCGGCATGTCCGAGGGTCTCCACGCAAAGATGTCGGCGTTGGCGCGGAGAAAGTCGACGAGCACTGCTTCCTATTTGGGGTCGAGGGTGGTGCTGACCCTCAACGCCTTGCCCTTGGGGGCATTGGGGTCGAGGGGCACCGCCTTGGTGTGCTCTGCAGCCTCGAAGGTGCCCGCGTGCCTTTTGGCGGAGTCGACGGCCTCGTTTGCCATCTTTTCCAAGTCCGCCACCAGGGTCTCGCTGTAGGCGAGCGCCTCCCCGCCCTCGACGCACTCGACGTCACACGCGTAAGCATGCTCGTACGACGATCCCACGGTGATGACGCCCTTTGGCCCCGGCATCTTCATCCTGAGGTAGGCGTAGTTGGGGACCGCCATGAACTTGGCGTAGCACGGACGCCCGAGAATGGCATGGTACGCTCCTGGGAATCCCACCACCTTAAAGGTGAGGGTCTCCCTCCGAAAGTTGTCGGGAGTGCCGAAGCAAACGGGTAGGTCGATCTGCCCGAGGGGTTGGACCCGTTCTCCCGGTGCGATGCCGTGGAACGACGCCTTGCTTGGCCTCAGCTGGTTCGTGCCGATTCCCATGAGCTCTAAGGTGCGGACGTAGAGGATGTTGAGGCTGCTGCCCCCGTCCATCAGCACCTTGGAGAATCATGTGTTGCCGATGACGGGGTCGACGACAAGTGGGTAGCGCCCCGGATTCGGGACATAGTCCGGGTGGTCCTCGCGGCCGAAGGAGATGGTCTCGTCTGACCAGGCGAGGGAAGTTGGCGTCGCGGGGTGAATGGAGAAGACCTCTCGGCGTTCACGTCTTTGCTCCAGGGACGTCACGTTCATTGTGGGTCCCCCACGATGAAGAAGACATTCTCCACATGGGGGAACTCGTCGTTGCCGCCATCACCCGTACCCTTCTTCGGGCCATCCTCCTTCGCGGAGGAGCGCTTGTACTAACCCTTGATCATCTCGCATTGTTCGAGGGTGTGACTGACAGGGCCCTTATGGTACGGGCATGGCTTCTTCAGCATCTCATCGAACAGGCCTCCCCCCAGAGGAGGGCCTCGAGGGCCTTTGCGGCCTCGCTCGACCGCGAGGGCCTCGTCAGAGTCCTCGCCCTGCTGCTGCGCGGCTTGCCGAGGCTTCTTGCCTTTGCCACCTCATTTCTGCTTTTTAGCCTTTCCCTTGGACTTGCTGCCCTCCGCGGGCAGCTCCTCCGCGCGCTTCCCCTTGGTCTTGCCGTCGAAAATCGCCCCAACAGCCTCCTCTCCAGAGGCGAAGTTGGTAGCGATGTCGAATAGCGCGTTGACGCTGGTGGGATGGTTTCGCCCCAGCTCGCGCACCAGCTCCCGACAAGTCGTGCCTTCAAGGAAGGCGTGGATGATTTCGGAGTCACCCACGCTCGGGAGCTCGGTGCAGCGCTTGGAGAAGCGGCGGATGAAGTCTCTCAGCGGTTCGTCGGCCGCCTGCCGGCACCCGCGCAGGTCCCAGGAGTTTCCGGGGCGCACGAACGTGCCCTGGAAGTTACCCACAAACATCCTGACCAGGTCGTCCCAGTCGTGGATCTGGTTCGCGGGTAGGTGTTCGAGCCATGTCCGCGCCGAGTCCGCGAGATGAAGCGGAAGGTTGCGGATGACCATAGCATCGTCGGTGGCTCCGCCCAACTGGCAAGCCAGGCGGTAGTCATTGAGCCACGTCTCGGGTTTCGTCTCGCCCGAATACTTGGTAATGGTGGTCGGCTGACGAAAGCGCGGCGGGATGGCAGCCGAACGGATCTTCCGGCTGAACACAGGGGTCCCCGGGGGTTCCGACGTCGGGCTTCTGTCCTCCTCGCTGTCGTAGCGACCCCCTCGTCGGGGGTGCCTACTGCAGGGAGGTGCCGCGTCCTGCCTCTTCTTGTTCAGGACGTTGCGCGCGTCACCGTCGTTAATGGTGCCTCATGTGTTCAGGACCTCCTCGTTTCGCGGTCGCCGGTCATGAGCACCTTCCCGTTGTTCGTCGGTCAGTGAGGCGTCCATGCGCCCCTAGGCGGGGTATGGATAGACTGTTCCTTATCCCGCTTGCTTCCTCCGGCTCTTGAACTAGCCTGGTGGCGCATACGGGAGGCGGAACTTTCTGCTTGTTGAACGGCCGCTTCTTCGACGAGGGCCTGCACCTGGCACCGCATGTCGCGTGCCTCTGGTGTCGATGGTTCGGGCATGGCCCGAATCAGAGTTACTGCGGCGACGAGCTTCTGGCTTGCCCGCGGCGGCATGGCAGGGCTAGCGTCGTTGCCATCATTCATGATGCGCGCTTGAGCGATGCGCCCGGCGGCTCGCGCACGTTCGCCGCGCTCGGGCTGCCGGGCTTCCAGGGCTGCGCGTAGCTCCTGTACCTGCTGGCGCTCCTGTCGGAGCCTGGCTTCCAGCTCTTGTACCTGCATGAGCTGTGCCTGTGCGAGTGCGGCTTCGCCCGATGGCTCGGCGGGCGCTGGCGGCGGTTCGTCGTGTCCGGCCCCGTCACGCGTTTCTTCATCCTCTCCCACGGACTCAACTTCGCCGTCGAGGACGAAGCATTCCCGCGTGGAGTCGTATTCCCCTTCGCTGGAATCGTCGAAACAGGTGAGGCAGAAGTCCGCAGCGGCCTGGAAGGAGGTAAGACCTTCGCGGTCGCGTAGCCCGGAGTAGTCCGGGCCTGGGTGCTCCTAGTCGCGCACACTTTCCCCGTCGTCCGACTCGGGCTGGGACCCGCCGGGCGAGGAAATGTTGAGGTCGCGGATCGAACCCAGCTGGTGACCCGGCGAATCCTCTTGCGCGTTCAGGTTGGCGCTGATTGCCCCGAAGTAGCTTGCGGCCGCATTGCTCATTCCGTAAGGGAGCTGCACCGGCCCGGCCGCATTTTCCCAGCGTGCTCCCTCCGCGGGAGCCGCTGGTGGGGGTGCGCTCCCCTGTACTGCGGCAGCGGGATGGAGCAATAGGTGTGCGTCCCAATCAGGGAGGACGATGATGCGTGGGGCAATGCGCCGTTCCACGCGAATCTGTAGCTCGTGCAGTCTTCGAAGTCTCCTAAGCTAGGGCGGCGTTGGCGGCGCCGGGGTGATGGCCATCATGTCGGGCGTCCTGGAGGCGAGCCGCATGAGGAGGCCCTCACCGGTCGCTTCGAACTCCAGGCTCCCAAACATGATCCGGTACTCGCGCGGAAGCGGGCCGGGGGACCCCGTGGCGGATCGTGGCGACATGGCCTTGGCGTGGCTTGCCGTCAAGGGAACTGATCGGGTGAAGTGGGTTGATCACAGCGCAACCCCCTACCTGGCGCTCCACTGTCGGTGCTGAGATTGGCCACCCAACCTCAGCGCCAGACAGAATGCGCTGTGTCCCGTCCCCTAACGGTTGATGCAAGAGCTAGCACGATGACACAAGAGTGTATCCTGGTTCCGGCCGCGGGGCCGTACGTCCAGCAGACTGTGCTCGCGGCACTATACTATCTTGCACCGAGGTGCCTGCAGTGGGGGGCTACAAGCACGGCGGGAGAGGAGAGGAAGTTTCCAAGTCCCTGAAAATGGGTGTGAAAATGATTGAGGAGAGTGCCAATATCGTGGAAGGCGGTGATCGTGTGTGTGTTCTCCCCCTTTCTCTCTCGCTCCCTTCCTCCTTTTATAGGCCAAGGAGAGAGGGGGGGAGGGGCCTACAAGTACAAGTACAGTGTGTGCTACAGGGGCGCGCACTGGAGAGCATGGCGCCGAGCGTGCGGTCGTCCTTGACCCTGGCAGGGGATTTATGGCGAGCTCCGGCTTCTGCGGGTGTCACGGCCGTCCCTGTGCTTGTCCTGGAGTGGTTTCGAGGGGCGGTGCCGCCGTAATCCGCGCCCAGCCGTCCGCCGCTGGTTGGTTCGAGGGCGTGGCAAGTGGGGAAGGACAGGAGTTGGCGGCACAGGGGTCGGCATGGCGGTTGCTGTTGACCACAGTGCGCGGCGTGCCCGGCTTACCGGGGAATGGCCGAGAGTTGGTGGATTTGACCCGGCGTTCGTCATCACCGGGCCGCGCCTGACCAGAGTCCGTGCTTGGTCGCTGCTCATATATTCGTTCGAGGGTTCTTCACGCCCATTCGAGGGATGCACCCGGGGGGAAGGACGGGAGTAGGTAGAATAGTGGTGCGGAATGACGCCTGCAAGTCTGCACAGGGCCTTGCGAAGCGCCGCATGCGTCCGCACAGTAGCGGTGAGGACGCATAGTGACCGGAGCAGGTAGAACAGCGAACTCTGTGGTGTCAGCGGCGCGGCGTGGGGAGAGATCGCCTTTTGACTTCGGCGCCCGCCCGATGGGACGGGCATTAAATGCCATTGTCGGGCGGGGCGCCGGGGCGCGCCGCGTTGAGTAGAGGGGTGGCCTCGAGCGAGGCGGAGTTGGCTCGCCTGCTTGAGGGGGTGCGCGGCCCTCGAGCGAGGCGGAGTTGGCTCGCCGGCTTGAGGGGGTGCGCGGCCCTCGAGCGAGGCGGAGTTGGCTCGCCTGCTTGAGGGAGTGTGCGGCCCTCGAGCGAGGCGGAGTTGGTGTTGCGCCTGACCCGGGGGGTCCGGGTCCCTCGAGCGAGGCGGAGACGGGGGTCGTCACTTGGGTCCCCTCGACAGGCGAGCTCGGACGGCTGTGTTTGGGCCGTGATAAGCTGTGACGGGCCGCGCTGCCTTGGTGGCCCTTTCGGACTGCTGGTGATTCGGCCCTTTGTGGTTAACGTTTTTTGAGGGTGGTTACCCCGATGGTTAGGGGACCCCCTGGGTCTGTCCCCGACAAATACTCTCTTCTTTTTTTGACGGGAACTACGGCGGGCAAGATGCCAGCCTGAACATGTCATTAAAAAGGTGTGGCAAACCACAAATTACATCACCAACAGCTACAAGCGCACCGTGAGACAAGCAAGGAGGTCACTAGAGCACAAAAGACACACTGGAATACTATTAGGCCATGTACGACGCAATGAGCTGGACAGGTGCAGGTTTCTTGCGGTTCTTCCCTCTTGCCATGGTGGAGCTGCCAACATCCCCGAATTTGACATTCAGAACAAGCATCATTTTTGTGTTCTATCTCCGGTTAGCAAGCAGCTCCTCTGAAGACATACTTTCGTATAAAGGAACATAGATTCATGTACACATAAGCACAGGAGCTAAAGCCACCCATGCTTTTCTGATGTGGAAATTGGTCGCAAACATGAAACACCTGCGATCCAATGCACAGAGATGGCAATGACAAGCACTACAGCAACAGAGAATCTGGACGAATTCAGACATCTGACCTGTCAGCAAAGTATGTATACATGGACAAGACACCAATGTATTTCCCAAGACCTACTTGCACCATGCTAAAGTCTCCTCGCATGCCATTTACGCTGTCAGCAGTTAGGCTTTTCAATTCAGAGCACTTGTTTTGAGTCAAGTGAACCGCTACCTTCTGCCTTATCAACTGCGAAAGGTTGAGCGAAAGGTTGAACCGATGATCGCAGGCTTTCTGGTCCTTCCACAGCGATTCTCTTGCACAATGCATCACAGTTACTTATCACTTCAGTTAACCTGCCCTTCAGCTCACCAACCTCGATCTGCAGCGGATGAACTGTGATATTGAGCAGAGCCATGTCAGTGAGTAATTTATGATGCTTCCAAGATATCATAAACCATTCAGAAAATGTAGTAATAACAGAAGAAGCTAGTTGTGCTCTCAGCTGTCCGACAATGTGATGAATGCCCCATTTACACAGATGAGACCTAGTTAAGAAACTATTGCATAGTTACCTTCAGCAAGGTTGTGGGAGATGGATCTCATGGAGGTAAGTGAATAATTGAACCTCTGGAGAAGCTTAACAGCCAAGGCATCAGCTGTTTCTATCTTGTTTTCTATTTCCTCCTGCACCAATATTTATCATATTAGAGCTTCTCATCGTAAACTAGATGACAGACAATTACATAGGAGTGCGGATGTACGGTGCGGTCGGTGCCAACCCAGATTTCTTCAGTTATGCTCAGGGTAATTCATTGGTAAATAACTACGCACGGCTTGCACAATAACCTTGAGCATCTAGAATTCAGTACTTCAAGTTCTGCATTACACATTCATACTTTAAGTGCAGCCCTGCATATCCATGCAAGCACTATAGTTCAAGAGAATCACAACAGGAGATCAAATTAATTGGTATAACTGTAGATTGAACAAATGGCAGAAACATGATCAATGCTAAGGGCGATATTACTCAGAACAGTGAGGATAAAAGGATAAACACAAAAATGGTACCGGCTGTTCATAAAGTTTAATATGAAAATCTTTTCTTGGAACAGTTGTCACAGAAAATCCAAAGGCATTGCCTAGGACTCTAGGCTGAAACAGCAGCCATTTTTTGCCTATTATTTTGATATTAGTATAAAAACATGTTTCATTTGAATACACAGGATCCTATCGTGTTTGTACCGCGACAACAGCACAAGCAACACATAGAACTATAAGGTTTTGATGAATGCACTGCGATTTATCTAGGATATTCACATTATCATCAAGACGTTGATGTCACCAAACAGAACAAATGCAAACACAATATGCTTTATACCAGGGCACAGGATACACATTATAAACTGTAAACTGATAAGCAAACCACCATCATACCCAAAAATGACAAACTAGCATGAATACAAACACGTTTGCCCCGTTAGTGAATAAATTTCTTGGATGAGAAATGTTTTTCTTTCTTTCAACAACATCAAACAAATATAAATCTCTCTTTCAGGATTTCCACCTACCTGTTTTTGGCTAATCTTTTTGGCATTCTCTTCTTGCCATTCACGGTACATCGAGAAAAGCTCAGCCAGGACATTCGGGTTCAGATTTCCTACAGATGATTACCGAGACACACATAAGATCCAGCAAAAAATACGAAAATTCAAATGTTTGCTGAAAACTAGTCAGCGCACAGAGTGCAGATGCCCAATTAAACATTCCCAAATACAAGAGCTACACCAAATCTCCCCTGCATAGTAATACACTAGACAACCAGAGTAGCAGTATGACAGACACTCACCGGAAGCTGTAGAAGAAGTAGAGGGTTTCCGGACGAGGATATCGGTGAGGCTGCTCTCAGCCTCCGATTCGGACTGAGAGCTCAACAGCGGCGGAGCCTATAAATCCCCAACAACAAAATCCCAACCGGGGCCCAAAAGGGTTAAAGGGGAATTCCTCAGGGATAATAGAAGGAGACACGAGAGCTTCGTGATTACTATGGTGAGGGACCGGATACGGCGGATGAGGGGGTCGGCGTCGGCGTCGTCGCGCCGGCCCTTCGACACCGTCGTGATCTCGTCCGCCCACTGCGGCCGCGGCTGCTGCAGCTGCTGCCTGGAGAGGAGCGATTCGGATGCCCCCATCAGGAGGAAGCCTAGCACAGGCGGGGGTAAACGGAGGAAGGCGGCTGGGGATCGCCGGGGCTGGCCGGATGCGGCCGCCGGAGTTGGATGGAGGCGATGGCCGACGAGGTAGCAGTAGAGCCATTCTTGGGCTGTGTAGGGGGACAGGAGGGACCCGCCTTGTGTTGGGCCTTTGTTTGGGGTGGGATGGGCCGCCAAAGTTTAGTTGCTGGGCCAAACTGAATTTCATGTCAGTTTTCTCGGTGGTAAACCAAATTTGTCTGTCATAAGATTGTATGACTCTCTTAGCCCTTGTTTAGTTCCTGAATTTGGGAGCCAAACTTTAGTGTTTTGGGGTACGTGCGCACTGTAGCATTTCGTTTGTATGTGTGAAAAATTGTCTAAAAATTAATTAATTAGGCTCAAAATGTTCGTCTCGCAGAGTACAACAAAACTGTGTAATTAGTTTTTGATTTCATCTACATTTAGTACTTCATACATGTGCCGACATTTTGATGTGATGGGAATCTTCTTTTTGCATAGTGAACTTTGGGGGTGGAATTTGGAATCTAAACAAGGCCTTAGCTAAAGATCCCAAATTCCACCCCAAATTCTACTATACAAAAAGAAGATTCTCATCACATTAAAATGTCGATACATATATGGAGTACTAAATGTAGATGAAATTAAAAACTAATTGCACAATTTTATTGTACTTTACGAGACGAACATTTTTAGCCTGATTAATCAATGTTTGGACAATTATTCATAAATACAAACGAAATGCTAGAATGACGTATTTATGTCTTTTTGCAAAGTTTGGACACACAAACTTTGCATCTAAATAAGGCCTTAGAGATCTTCGAGAGACTCTTTATATCCTCTATTCCGGATTTTTCGCTAGACACAAATAGGGAGCGAGATGACTCTCTAGACTAGATTACACATAAGATATAAAAAAGCGGTTGAAAAGTATAAAAATATAAAAAATAATGTTTAGGACTTCGAATGATAATTTAGAAAAATACATTTTAGATAGGCTTATGCTCTGCATGATGATCAAAATCAACCAACGAGCCAGGCCTAGCCTAGTGCGCGGACGTAACACCCTGCATGCATACCACACACACCGTCGACAATTGTCTCTCTTTTTTTTCTGCGAGTAACAATTGTATCTTTTATCACATCCCTACAATGAAAATGTTGAAAAAGACTAGGGTGATTCGTTTGTCACAGCGGAGAATAATTCATCGCTAGCTTAATTTCACTTTCGTGTATTCTTTTTTTTCCATAACGGACGCATCCGAATTTCATTTCCAAATGACAACGAAATTACAATGTTTATCAACCACCAACTGCCTGCATCTGAACCAGCCCTTCCCCTCATCCCACATCTAACTGAACAATTGTTACACAGAGGGTAACAACTGCCCAGTTTTACAAAAGCAAACTTTAATCACCATTCATCTCTACATCAGGTAGCAACAATCTTTTCTCCAAAACAACTTCCCCTGCTCCGCACAACTCCAGAATAAACGACCACACAAAGAGTGCATACTCATCCCATTCAACTTCATTGAAGCAGCACCATTCCGATATCCTCTTGTCCCGCTTCTTGAGGATGAAACTGAAGAGCCGTAGCCTTGAGCATTTCCGCGCCCTTCTCTATGACAGCCTTATCGTCGCCTTTCTGTAGACCTACCCAGTAAGATAGAAAAGAACCGGCCAAAAAAATAACCTCAGTCGGTGATCTAATCATTTTATTCTCAAAGCATACATTGTTTCGAGATTTTCAAAAAGCCCACGTAATGTCAGCCAAACCAGCCGTATAAATGTTTTTCATAGTGGAATGCAAATTTTTATCCAAGTCCAATACTTTCGTGTATTCTTGCATTACGAGTAATACGTAGGCTGTAGAGCGTTCGTTCAAGAGGAGAGAACTTTAGGGAACACATTAGCAAACATGAAGTGTGCGGACAAAGCGTCATGTCAAAATAATCCACTCAGATTCTTCGCCATCATGATGTCCCCCAGCCCGGCCCCCGGCCTCTATTCCCGTCCCCTCCGGTTCCCATCGCCATACATCCCATCCTCACCCGGCGTACGTATCCTATACTGCCGTTGCTGCTGCGCCACGGCGGCCTACGTATAGCGTGTAACCTAACGTACCGCGTACATCTTGACCGGATTCGACATCCTGCTCTTGTTCATTCGGTCTTTGAGATTGGATGCCACATCTGCTGAGCAACGGTACTGTACCATACCCCATCAGGGATAGATTGATATGATGGGATAGGGAGCACTCCCGGTTAATCCTTGAGGATATGGCTCCTTTCACTAGGGTTTCTATATGCTTTCTCACGACCTTATTGAGAAAGACAGAAAGTAAGTTTTTAAAAAAAAAACACAGAGAGAGAAAGACAGAAAGTGGACGGCAGTACGGAGGATGGATGCCAATGTGGCCAAAGCCATCGACTGTAGGTAACATGCATATATGTATCTCTCTTGACGGCATGTTAGTGGTAACTACACAGTGGCCACGCTTAAATAGACGAGCTGTTGGGAGAGTCGGTTGACGCATAAGTTGAACAAGGTTTGTAACAGTAAATTGTGATGCGTTAAATTTGGCCTTTGTTTTAAGGCACCATTTTGTTTGGTAAAATTCTAGCATATAACGGTAAATTTCCTAAGACGGCTACCTCAAAGACAACACTTTTTTTATCAATCAAAAAGATCTTTGTCGTGACAATTAGGATCCCTAATTGACCCACATAAATAGGTCACTTTACAAACAATAATATTTCTGAGTAAATATATACACTGCTACAAAAATCAATATAAGTACTGGTCATATAGCTGGGCTGACCGGTACTAAAGGGTGCAGTTTAATTCCACACCAAAAAAAAAGAAAAAATATTTTGGACCACCAGAAGTCACAAGCCACACGATTTTTTCACGCGTAAATGCACGCGCACGACCGCGAGGATCTGAACCCATGACTTCTTGCCTCGCGCGTTCCTTACCATTCCACGTATGCATCACATGTGACCGAGTGAGTAGGAAATATTTTACTGAAGTAACATATGGATGACCATTTAAGTACCGGCTGGTAACACGAGTCGTATCGAAGCCGATACTAAATGGTCGCGTCAGCCGGTACCAAAATGACTTTTAGTACCGGCTGGTGTTACCGGCGGATGCTAAAGTGGCTCCGAAGGCTCCGTATCACTTTAGTACCAAATTTTTTTAACGTTGGATATTAAATAAAGTGGACCGAATGCGACTTTTCGTAGTAGTATATTTAGTTGGTGGTTTCTCTTATGTCATAATGAATTTGTCAATCCAAATTCGAGCGTCAAATTCAGCGAGTGGACAACGATCGAGTCACTACGTACCTGTGACTTCCGCAATCTAGAATAATCTGTCGATCTTGTGAACGTACGTGGGCGTGCAGTGCATGTGGTGGTGCATGTGCATGAGTTTGTGATTGTAAAAGAAAAAAAAAACAAGCAAGGTAACGACGCGCCTTCCTACGTTATTTTATTCCTGTTAGGTCAAAGTCGCAACTGATGGGCCTCAAATTTTATTCTGATGCTTCGCCCACAATTTCCCCCACAGGCCAAGTGATGGCCGCTGTCATGTCTGTCCATATATAATCTAGAACTCCACGATGTTTTTCCTGGATAATTTATTTTTTTAGTTACCTTGTCCTTCTACAACTTTCTGACGTACGGGCCGAACACTCGAGGAGCTATCACTTGTAACAGTATAAAAAGTAAGCACTGCATCATTGCAATCGCCAATAATATAGTAGTGCTAGCTCCCCTTTATCATCTCCATGCAAGGCTTAAGAGAGACAAACCTTTGTGACTGATCCGATGGTTAGATCATAAGGCGGCTAAAAGTCTTCTAAAGTTGGTTTGTGCTTAGCTAACTAATTACTTAAAGACATGCTGTCATGTGCGATAGATGTGCTCACAAAGCACTTTAGAATAAAGCTAACATAGTACGTCGTACTAAATAGCACCGTTAATTTTTCTTATTGCCCAATTCAACAAGGGTAATTTTGCTCCTGTACACTCTTCAACTGCCGCTTTTGCTACTGGACACTACTCATATTTGTCTTTGCTGGTGGACACTCTTCAGTTGTGGTTATTTGCTCGTAGACACCATGCCAATTAAAATAATGAGTTTTTAGTCTTGAGAAGAGATAATAATACCTCCGTTCTTAAATATATGTCATTTAGGACAAGCTATTTAGTTCAAAAATAAACTAATTTGCTTATCCTAAACGTCATATATTAAAAAACGTAGGGAATACTTTAAAAATGACGATAGTGCCCCTGATCTCAATCGCGGACTCAGCATTTCGCGGATTGCAGGACAGGCCTGCTGGCCGCTGATGCTGTCACGGTCATGGACGATACCCGTATGCGTGAGATCAAAAAAGAAAGAACTCTATATGGCACCTGACCCCACAAAACTGATTGACATTTTAGTCCATTCATCACAATTCTCTCTCCCCTCTCATAAAATATAATATAATATTAACTCCAATGTATATTAGCAAATTATTATAGTTGAAGAGTGTCCACTAGCAAATATCTACTTGAGTAGTGTCCTACAGCAAAAATCAACATTGAAAGATGTCCGGGAGCAAAATTACCCATTCAACATACCACGCACTGTTTAGATAGGAGTGCCTCGCTTTCATATTAGTTACAGGCTTACAGCTGAACAGAAATTATTTTATACTGTCAGTTCACAACCTGGCTGGTATATGTCCAGCACGAACCCATTCTTTTCTGCATAGACATACGGGTACACATAACCGATGGTCCTCTCTTATCACAACTAGACCTGTACGAATGTAAATCGCTAAAAGTAGTGGTGGAGCCAAAAATACCAGTTTCACTAGCTCAAAGTTCCTTTGAAGAAGAGAGAAAAAAAATGTATGAATAGTACCGCGAACGATGTATACGTAGAAGGAGCTAAAAGGCTGCTCCCTCCATTCTGAAAAAACTGACGTTTAGGACAACGACACGGTCTCCAAAACACAACTTTAACATCTTGTTATTACAAAAATATTTATCAAAAAGTGATATATGTATACTTTTATGAAAGTATTTTTCAAAACAAATCTATTCATATAGTTTTCACATTTGTAAACTCAACGACTTAAAAGTTATTGATGATTTATATTCCCACTGTTTGACCCAAACCTTGTCCTAAACGTCAGTTTTTTTAGAATGGAGGGAGTACATGTAAAACAAAACAAAATATATGTAGTGAAAGCCCTACCAAACATTATCCATGATTATGTTCATTTATCCCAATAATACCATCACGAGATTTTAGTTGCACCAAAAAAAGTCTTTTGATGGGTGCTATAGGTAAAACCGGGGCTAATAAAATCGATCTCAGTTCATGGTTTTATTATATGTTACCAGGTCAATATTGAGTATTGACGAACCGAGTTTGATGAGTGTCATCGAATGAAATTATTACCGAGTTTGTCTTTGGTACGTCAGAAATTTGCTAAGGTGACATATAATTTAGTGCCCATAAAACCTCTATCCAGACTAGTCTAAGGACAATCCGAACCTAAAAATCATCATATATTTTCCATGATTAGTATGTCAAACTCATGTATAGTTTCTTCAAAATAAATCGTCATCCAATCGTTTCTCTCTCACACACGCTTTCTCTTCCACCACCTCTCTTTTTCATTGGTTTTCGTGTAGAGACAGTTTTTGCATTAGACACGGTTCCTTCCCATTTTTTTCTTCCCTCGTTAATTCTTTTATCACCTCAACCTTTTACTTACATGACAGCAACTCCAAAGTTCACTATGCAAAAAAAGATTCTCATCACATCAAAATGTCATAACATGTATGGAGTACTAAATGTAGATGAAATCAAAAACTAACTGCACAGTTTTGTTGTACTCCGCGAGACGAACATTTTGAACCTAATTAATCAATTTTTGGATAATTTTTCACACATACAAACGAAATGCTACAGTGACGCAATGATTACGAAGTGACCCCAAACCCCAAATCACACCCCCTATTCTCCGTCTAAACAATGCAATGCATGCATATCGGTTAATGTGAAAAATTGGAGCTATCCTAAGCCATGATTACTCTTGCATGGAGACACGTGGACAATTGGTCAGCAGCTAAACTAGGACAACTATTCAACCTAATGCACCGTGGTTTGACCCCTAGCTACCACCACATCATATCATCGCATGCACGCATGCATGTAATGATAATTATATACATAATAATCACATCCTCTCATATAGGACGATCATGATGATGCATTTCGTGAGAGGACATTTGATTAACCCTACCTGCGTTTGCACACTGAAATTGGGCAGGATTGGACGGCCCGTTTCGATGGATCGGATAACTGTATTGGATATGGAGTGAGCATCAAGCATGCTTTGGTCCGCTAAATGTGCTGTTTGACGTCGACCATGTTGCCTTGATATGGTGCATACGAACCCAGCATCAGATTAGCAGGTCGCGCCAGTGGGCCACCTTGTCGTGCTCCTATTGGCTGACCGGGCCTTGTCTTTGTACGTACTCCGTAAGTGCATGCAACACTACGCCATGGCCAAGCAATAAGCCAGCGATATCTAATTAAGCTATTTAGTAAAAGTAGAAGAAAATATTTCATCGTACAAATTATTTCTGGCAGTTTACAAAATCAATAATGCACTGCCTGATTAAGCAGTGTAGCTTTTGGATGCTTCTTTTACCTCGCTCTGTCAAAACTAAATAAGAAGCCTTTCTGTTTTCTGTTTATTAGTTGCCACACCTTTGAGAGCATCACTTAACGTCAGTCCGGCCAGGTGCGTACGTACAAAGACAGTAGTGCTGCTTTTCTACTAAAAAACTAGCTTCTGGCTGATCATTGGCTGGTAACTCGTGAAAAAGTTCAAGGCAACAGTACCAGCTAGCAGCCCGATGCCATGCATGCATGAAAATATATAAATTCAACACGCGCATGCTGTAGATTCTTTCTGCGGATCATCCCGTCTTCACTGCTAGCTTGGCATAAATAATAAAATTGTGCTGCATATATAACCAGCGGATAAATCAAGTCATGAAATTGCATATACGTAGACGATATATAATCAGCAGTGCAGTGCCGCATAAGAAATTGCAGTGGAAAATTCGGTGTTTCTCTAACTTTTCTTCCACGCATTGGACGATCAAAAAGAATTTCCTTCACCTCTCCTTTCAGACATCAAAATGTACACGTCCATGTCGACATAGGCGTCGTCAGGTTACAGCTACTGCGGATCCTTGTCGATCTTGCTGCATATGGCGTGGAGCTAGCCTGTAACTGCAAGTCAAAAGAAGCCCTCCAGAGGAGTATCGCAGTAGAGGAGCAACATTTTCCACTATGGAAGGATGCGTTTGTTGACCATGGGCGTGCATGGGGAATGATCGATCTCCGGGTTATTTTAAACCAGGGGCACAGCCCCCTTGCCTTCCCAAGACGATAGTACAAACCAGCAGCAACTCGGCCAGGCACAGTCAGTAACTGTCAGGCCCACGCTCTGTTTCTGCAGCTCAGGCTTGGCCTTGTCCAAACTTTGAACCACCAAAATCACGTCCAAATTTAAATTCCATAATTGTAGCATATCATTTGTATTTATAAAAAATTAACCAAACATTAGTTAATTAAGCTTAAAATGTTCGTATCATAAAGTACAACAAAACTATGCAATTGATTTTTAATTTCATCTACATTTAGTACTCCATGTATGTGTCGATATTTTGATGCGATGAAAATCTTCTTTTTTCATAGTAAAATTTATAGTGGAATTGGGAAACTAAACAACTCCCAAAATTTGCCCCCTAAATTCACTGTGCAAAAAGAAGATTTCCATCCCATCAAAATGTCGGCACATGCATGAAGTACTAAATATAGATGAAATTAAAAACTAATTGCACGGTTTTGTTATACTTTACGATACGAACATTTTAAACCTAATTAATCAATGTTTGATAATTATTCACAAATACAAATAAAATGTTATAGTGATGTTACGGTGGATTTGGGCCCATTTTAACCTCCCAGCTTGAAACTCAACCAGGCCTCACTCGGCGGTGTTCACAGCAGAAGGCAGTAGGCTGCAGCGCAGCATGAGCGTCTACAGGCTTGTATACTGGTATTGGTTGGAGTAGTGCCTAATCATCATCATTATCTAAACTGCAGATGCTTGTTGCAAGCTAGGACTGGTTTCCAGGACTCCCGTCACATCGAACCTGATTTTACTTATTAGAAGTATTAAATATAGATTAATTAAAAAATATATTATGTAAGCGAGGGTTGTTTTACAGTACGGATCTATTAAGTCTAATTAGTCTATGATTATGCAATGTAATGCTACAGTAATCATGTGATAATTATATACTAATTATAGGTTAATGAGACTTGTTAGGTTCGTCTCGCGGAGTAGACATGACTTATGCAATTAGTTTTATAATTAGTTTTTGTGTAATGCTTCTAATTATCATATATTTGAGGGACTAAACTTTAGTCCCTAGGATCTAAACACAGCTGAAAGTTCAAACTTGACATTTTATTATTAATGTGTCGTGGTAGAATTTCATTTGTATTTGTGAATAATTGTCCAAACATTGATTAATTATGCTCAAAATGTTCATCTCGCAAAGTACAACAAAACTATGTAATTAGTTTTTGATTTCATCTATATTTATTACTCCATACATGTGCTGACCTTTTGATGAAATAAGAATATTCTTTTTGCATACTGGAATTTGGGGCCAAATTTGGGGAAGCCCTTGTTTAGATCCCAATTTGGGACACCCAAATTTTAGAGTTTGGTAATAAATACGCACGGCAGTATTTTATTTGTATTTGTGAATAATTGTCCAAACATTAATTAATTAGTCTCAAAATGTTCGTCTCGCAAAGTACAATAAAACTGTGCAATTAGTTTTTTATTTCATCTATATACTTCATGCATGTACCGACATTTTAATGTGATGAAAATCTTTTTTTTATAGTGAAATTTGGGGTGAAATTCGGGAAGGCCGAACTAAACAAGCCCTAGTACGATACTGTACTATACTGTATACATAGTAATCGGTCAGTAGCTTGGAACTGTTGTTTTAGTCTGCCGTGCACATAAGAGCATGCTAATCGGTCAGTAGTAACCGAGTCACCGAGAACGAAATGCGTGGTACATTAACACGGCAAATAGATGCATAATAAAAGTGTTCTCTGAATGACGTTTTAATCACCAACACATGTAATGGTAAAGACGTGTGTTACCGTGTCGGAACCCTGCAATGTCCACATATCTAACAGGGAGTATAAAAGACAGAGTTATCATCAGTATAACAATTTCAATACCATAAAAGAATTTAGACAATTATCAAATCCTGATAGGAAAAGAAAATAAGTATCACATGATAGAATTTGCGTGCATGTGTTCATAGTGATATGTGTACACGTGAATGTCTATGCTAAACTTGTGCTCCACAAAAAATTATCATAAAAATTACTAGTTCTATCAAATAGAAACAATGACTATGAATGTAGTAAGGTGGGCCCATTATATCAGCTAGAGCATTTGACTAAACTAGAATAATAGGACATAATATACCTTGTGAAATATCTCTCGGGGGTTAACTTACCGTCGCGTTTGGTTCACGAATGAGCTCAATCTGACTCGCACGTTGGAACCAGGCTCTCAGACAGGGCTCATACATGCTACAAATGTATTCATATAGCTAAGCGTGTGCGTGTCAATGTCTGTGTCAGTGCTATTTTTTCAAAAAAAAAGGAATTAACATGGATGTACAAATCAGATGTAACAAATAACACCTTTTATTTGCTTTGGTACCATGATTATGATTTATTATAGTTTCTTAGGTTCTGTTTGGAATGTGTTGTGCCGAACCAGCGGCCCCGCATATAATAACCTACGAAATGTTATTTCGTGAACTATAGCTCGCCGTGGCAGGCGTGACGAGTTTGAGCACCGTGACAAAACGAAGCAACATGCTCTTAGGCGCGCATCTCATATGTTTTAATATACTTCATTTTGGGTTTGGCTGTGTTATCCGCAAAAAGTTTAGTAAAAAAGTCACATCGGACATCGTAGCACACCGTAGCATTTTTTTTCATTTGTTTGTGGTGATCATTGTCATACTATATGATCTAACTAGACTCAAAAGATTCGTCTCGTCGTGTACATCAAAACTATGCAATTAGTTTTTTATTTATCCATATTTAGTGTTCCATACATATATTATCTGCTATATTTAATGTTTTGATGTGATGTCAATGCGATGAAAAGTTTGAAATTTGGGGACTAAACACACCCTTTGTTGCTAGGTTTTGTTACAGTTGCGCCAAACTACCACTTGCTAAGATTGCACAGTATATTCAAAAGTTAATTTTGACAGAGTTAGATACAAAGCAAAACTGGCCTCGTGTCTTCGTTAAAGCATTTTAGTAGATGTTTACGTTCACTAGCTGCCATCGCGCGCCTCTGGCTCCCGTCTTCGTTTTACACATAAATCCAAAACAAAAGCATGTACGACAGACGGTGCGCTGCTGCACTAACCTGTCGAAAGGCATGACTCATGAGCCATGAGCAGACTAGGGCCTTGTTTAGATGAAGAATAGGGGCCGGGAAGCGGAGGTTTGGCGTCACTTCGTAATCATTGCGTTACTGTAGCATTTCGTTTGTATGTGTGAAAAATTATTTAAAAATTGATTAATTAGGCTCAAAATGTTCGTCTCGCAGAGTACAACAAAACTGTGCAGTTAGTTTTTGATTTCATCTACATTTAATACTTCATGCATGGGTCGACATTTTGATGTGATGGAAATCTTTTTTTTTACATAGTGAATTTTGGGGTTGCTTTTTGGAAACTAGGGCCTTGTTTAGATGTTGAAATTGAGAGGTTGAATTTGGGAGTTTGATGTCACTTCGTAATCATTGCGTCACTGTAGCATTTTGTTTGTATTTGTGAAAAATTGTCCAAAAATTGATTAATTAGGCTCAAAATGTTCGTCTCGCGGAGCACAACAAAACTGTGCAATTAGTTTTTGATTTCATCTACATTTAGTACTCCATGCATGTTATGACATTTTGATGTGACGGAAAATTTTCTTTTTCATAGTAAATTTGAGAGTTGCTTTTGGATCTAAACAAGACCGAGAGAGAATGATTAGAAACTACCAGTAAACAGTAGCTCACTGGTACAAGCATAGCGCTGGGCCCAATTCCGCTTACGAGAGACCACGAGGGCCGGGGGAAGGAACCCACCCACATGCGTGCGCCTGGCCCTGCCCTACCCTGCATGTGCTCGCGTCGCAGCGCAGGGCTACCAGGCTACTCCTACCACCACCGCGACGCAACACCTCTGGAGCAAGCAGGTAGGCAGCTACTAGCTCCTACGAACGACGCCGATGCTTGCCTGCCTCGTCGCCAGCTTGTTGAGCTTGGAAAACCATCGCTAGGCCTTTTTGATCCTTTGGTCTTTTGCGAATTAGATTGACAATGCAAAATTAGTGCTGATAGATTAACGATGACATATATTTCTTTGTAATATAATACAATCCTTGCTACTATCTTTTTTTCAATAGACAGTACCGTTGGTTTGGCTTATCAGACACCAGTACTTTTCTCTCGGAGCAAATCAATCATCGACATTAGTATTTTTTCTTTCGGAATAAATCAGCGCCCGCAACAGTAGAGAGGAGATTAACGGCAGGCCCACTCCACTCGGCCTCCGACGTTATATTCTGTCCCTTCCGCGGCTCCACTGCGGCCTGCGCTGCGCTGCTAGCTCTGCGGCCGGGTTTTCGGGTGCGAAATACCATACAGCTACGTACACCCATACCTCCTGCCGAGGCTCGCCGACCGGACCATGCCCGGCTGTGGCCTGGCCTCTGCCCTCTGGGCAGTGGATTCTCCGAGATCGCCTCGCTCGAACCACCCTGCTTCACCCACCGGAGGGCGGAGGCAGAGCTCAATGCAAGAGCTGTACGTACGTATCTAGGCTCGTCATTGTCAGGGTAATTACCATAGGAGCGATCCGGGGGAGCGAGCCCCAACTTCGGACACCGGCCGTTTACTCAAGTTTAGCGTTTTAAATAAGTGATAATTAGATATATTAAATATAAATTAATTATAAAACTAATTACATAAGTCATGTCTATTTCCTGAGACGAACCTAACAAGTCTAATTTTGCTATAATTAATACATAATTACCATACGTTTACTGTAGCATTACATTGTCTAATTATAGTGTAGTTAGATTTAATAGATTCGTCTCGTAAATTACTCCTCGTTTATGTAATGAGTTTTTAAATTAATCTATATTTAATACTACTAATTAATATATTTATATCCGATGCGGGAAACAAACAGGCCTTAGTTTGATATTTGCAACTTCTAGTTGCATGCATCGAGGTCAAGAAAACCGAAGGCCTGGCAACTGAAACAGGTAAATCTGCCGTAGCTCCTTCTCCGTGTTGCGATATGTTCGTGTGGGTTTGAACCATCGATCCAACACAGAGAGCTTATTTTCAAGGGCCTGGTCTCTGGTGATATGGCCATGGAATAGAGAGGCGATAAAGACAGAGGTCATCCCATAAGGATCGAACAGCCACTGATTTGATAATTCTTAGGGCACCAAATTTGCCAATGTTGAGTATAAGTGAACTGTTTATCATTAATTAATATTTTAGATTTTTGGATTAACTTGGTTGATGTATGGAATTCTGATGAATCAATTAAATAAAATAATTGCATATGCCTTTCTTTTTATCCCCTACTTCTATATTCGAGGAATAAGGAAAAGTGACGAGTTGTAAGTGAATTGCCTATACTTTTCTATCAATCAAGTTTAACTTTCCATCCGAATTGGTTACATAAGTGCATATGCCTTATTTTTTTCATCTCCTACTTCTATATTCGAGGAACGATAAAAAGTGTCTGAATTATAAGTGAATTGTCTATACTTTTCTATCAAGTTCGACTTTTCATCCGAACTGGTTGATACATACAACGTGTAATAGTTAATATATCCTCTAGTCGGTCCAACCGAACTCCTTTCCAAACTTTCCTCGTCCTTGCTATCACGCCGGCCTTTCTCTCAATTTCATTTTCGTGCTCCACGTGCTCTAGCAATCTCTACATGGTGTCGTCTCGTCTTCCTTCAGGTAGTCGTGGTGTCAAGAGAACATTGAATTTTATTATCTGATCGGACCGAGACATAACCTTTTGGAGCTGGATCTACTTGTGTTTTTCTAATGGAACCGACTGCCATAGTGTATTGAGCCGCATTCTGTTTCCTAAGATAGGTTTTTTGATCATATTGGAGATGCCTTTTGACACTGTGCTTATGTGTTTTTCTGACTAAAAAAGACTTGATCTTGTACGTGCATGATGAATTTATTGTGGAAGATGATGAACTACTCCCTCCGGTTTGGTAAAGGAAGCGACACGGTCACCAAAGCACAACTTCGACTTCCTTTTTCTATAAAAAATATTTCTTAAAAAGTTATATATGCATATTTTTATGAAAGTAATTTTCAAGACCAATCTATTTATATAATTTTCACATTTCCAAACTCAACGACTTAAATGTTATTCATGATTTATATTTTTAATGTTTGATTCAAACCTTATCTAAAACGACTTCCTTTACCAAACCGGAGGGATTATGATCTTAAATATCATGCATATATGATAATCATTTTATATGATAATCATTTTATTTACTTTACTCCCTCAGGTTCAAAACACAGGATGATCTAGAGTTATTAGACAAATAAAGAAGGTAGATAAAACGATGATCTTGCCTTCATCTAGTTTTTTCTCTCTGATGTGTGGATTATTGTTATCACGATGCGTGTGTGCATGTGTTCTCTCTCTCCGTTGTCTCCTATATATACCTCTGGATAACTCAAGAAATACAATTAAAGATTTTTCGAATGTTATTTTAAAATGACTAATTGTTACTAGTCTTCTTTGCAATTTCTTTATCAAGTGTATGAGGATCTTCTAATTTAATTTGGACATTCACTGAGACGGAAAATAAATTAGCAACTAAGAATGTCTAACCAACATTTTCTAATAAAAACCATCTACCACTTGATAAACAACTCTCTACAGGTGATTAGAGAGGCATGGAGCTTGATAGAACCATAAAAGTTAAGAAAGAAATTTGCGGTGAATTGAACTCTGCTGCTAGTTTTTTGTGTGGGTTGTGATGCAAATCAAGGATAGTTTTAATAGACAATTTCTTATACATGCTTGGTTGATCGATTTAATAGTGATAAATTATATCCTAAAGTATAACAAACAATAGAGATGAATTTATTTTTCATTCAAAGCACGATTCTCATTTGTTACAGATTACCATCTTATTTTTTAACTCTTAATTACTATCTCTATCCGTCGGTTAGCTGGAAAATGAGCTCAGCAACGTCGTATAATAGAAAACGGATGTAGTATTTCTGATCAAATTACCATTCAAACCAAATAAATAATATTTTTTTGAATTATTTATCTATAAAAAGTCCGGTTCTTCCACTCAGTTTGACAGTAAAAAAAAAGGAAGACGCATCCAGCTTCGTCTCCATCCACACAAGCTAGAAATTCCCTAGAAAGCCACTCCAAGCCTTTTGATTTGACATGAAAAAGAAGCCCCCCACAAACACCACTCTACACTACTGCACTGTCTCTCTCCAAAGGCAGGTGCATTGGCTTCCAGCCTTTTCCCTCCTGTGTCCATCTCTCTCCCTTCTCTCTAATGATAGCATAGAGAGAGAAGGCACACCTCTACCTCCAGGCAGGCATCCTCTCCTCCTTTCCCTCTCCTCCCCCAAACCCTTTTCCTCTTTCCCTCGCCCCAAGAACTTCATCTCAGCTCCAGCCTCCAGGCCATTCCCTTTTGCGCAGGAGCTCGCGCGCGGGGACAGTGGGCGGAGAGCTCGATCGCTGCACCACTACTTCACTGGATATCCGCCCACTCACTCCCATGGAGGAGATCACCCACCACTTCGGACTTGGCGCAAGCGGCCACGGCCACGGCCACGGCCAGCAGCAGCACCACCACCCGTGGGGATCCTCCCTCAGCGCCGTCGTTGCGCCGCCGCCGCAGCCTCCGCCGTGCGCAGGCCTGCCGCTCACTCTGAACACCGCTGCCGCTGGGAACACCGGCGGCGCTGGCGGCAACCCAGTGCTGCAGCTTGCCAACGGCGGCGGCCTCCTCGACGCGTGCATCAAGGCGAAGGAGCCCTCGTCTTCGTCGCCCTACTCCGGCGATGTCGAGGCCATCAAGGCCAAGATCATCTCCCACCCTCACTACTACTCGCTCCTCGCCGCCTACCTCGAGTGCCAGAAGGCAAGACCTGCACTAGTAGCATCATCCTAACAGTAGCGCTGCTGCTGCTTCCGGTTCTGCTCGAGAAGTTTCTCCTACATCTGATGTCAAGCATGGCGCATGCACACTTTCTGCTTGCTTTTACATAGCATACTATAGTTTATGCGTGCAGCTCATGTTGACATGTCCATCTAGTGTTCAGAACCTTTTGGCCGTGGGTGTTTGTAGGTGGGGGCGCCGCCGGAGGTGTCGGCAAGGCTGACGGCCGTGGCGCAGGAGCTGGAGGCGCGGCAGCGCACGGCGCTCGGCGGGCTCGGCGCCGCGACGGAGCCGGAGCTGGACCAGTTCATGGTGAGCTACATATACATCAGCTAGCTGCTGACTAACAATTTCTCTTGTGAAAAAGAAGCTAGGCATCTTTCTGTGCTCTCCAGGTTTATTCACTCACGGCGGCCTACCCGCGCCCTCGTTCTCAACTCGGCTCTCTTGTGTGCAGGAGGCATACCATGAGATGCTAGTGAAGTTCAGGGAGGAGCTGACGAGGCCGCTGCAGGAGGCGATGGAGTTTATGAGGAGGGTGGAGTCGCAGCTCAACTCGCTCTCCATCTCCGGCAGATCGCTGCGCAATATCCTTTCCTCTGGTATAGAAATCGCTGCGGCTCTTTCTTTGCTCTTCTCGGATGATTTCTTGGATCGGTTGCCTCCTCTTGCTCCCTCCTGTTCATCTTCTTGCCTACTGTTCCTGGTTGCTGTTGATCCGCGTCTTAAAAGATGCTTAAAAATATTGCGATTTACCGGCAATAATTTGGCATCTACATCATTCCCTTTTTAAGAGCATATTGTTACGCATGCATGTCTGAGTATGGCTTGCTGCACATGAATGACATGTCTGGCATGATGTTTTAATATGGCAGATTCTTCTCCCTGCTTGCTGTTCCTGGCCATGCATCTGTGAGATTCTTCCATCTGGCTTCCATCGATCTTTGCTTCTGCTGGAAAGGAATAGTCCTCACACATGTGTGCAGCAGTGCAGCTCAATCTAGCACACAGATAGAAGCTCTGATTCTTTTCACATATTCCATCCGGCCCATCGCTTCTTTTTCCGCTGCAATCCTGCACTGTGATTAGTATGAAATCACCCTGGCCTCATCTGATCTGAGTTTTACTCTTTTGGCTCTTGGCGTGGATGCCTTGTTCGTCCTCCATAGTATTCCATTTCCAATGGAATATGTGCATGTGACTGCTAGTAGTTCCTGGTTCAGGCAGCCATCTTTTCTCATGATGGGAACCCTGAGGGAATTACGGAGCCCTTCCCTTGTTCTAGGGTTTGGGGAAAGGGCACAGTACTGTACATATACATCGTGCAAGCAACAGTCCATGGCCGAGGAGTCTCACTGCCGTATGTCAGTGAATCAAGTACACACACGTAGTGAGAGAGGTGGGAGTCATCCCCCATCTGTCACGCAAACTCGTAGCCAGAAGCCCAAGAACACAACATTCTTGTCATCTTTCTCCCCCTCAAGAAATGCAGCTACCTGTTGTCCTTAGAATCTCTTGTTGTGTGGTGTGGTCTTCCAGATCTGCCCATCTGCTTCTTAGTCTTTGCTAATTTTAAAATCCACATCAGGTGGATCGAGACGATCCATGCCAGAGCCTTTCTAATGACCTATCACGAGGCTATAGTAACTACTCGTACTACCAGTGTTACTCGCAGGTCCAGAGTTCACTTGGGCACTGGAGCACTGCTAGAGTGTGCTAGCTAGTGCCGCCACAACACAACTACTTCGTTGTTAGAGCATGATAATGTAGAGAAGAAGCTGCCATCTGATGTATAAGAAGCATGAGTATAGTGCATTAAGATTTTTTTCAAATCAAAGACCCACAAGCTCAGGCCCAAAACACTGGAAAAATAGAATGTTCAGATATGTATAGGCAGGCAGATGAGTGAATAGAGCGCATTTGGCTCAGTTTTTTGTGTTCTGACCGGTGCAGTGGACAAAATGGTCTGTGTGCCACGAGAACCAAAGAAACAGTTAGGCAAGTGCATGCAGAGCCCTCATTATTTGATGTGAGATCTCTCCAGCAATGGACGTGTGATCCCCTAGTCTTATATTTTATATGCGTCTACCATCTCTACTAGATATGTCCCTGTATTTTGTGACAGACTTCTTCCCTTGCATTCTCTCTCATAAATAATGACGGTCAAAGGACATTGGATACTTTCCGAGGCGAGTCCGTGTTTTTCAGCTGTCAACTCATATTTCTTCATAGCTTCAAACTGTTCTTTGACCTTCTTGGGAGACCAACCTCCTGTTCTTGAAATATAGATTATTTTGGTCAGTTATAATGGATTATATCACAAACAACATTTTGAACTAATGGCAAAACAACACTGCCTTTTCTGACTGATGTTGCATATGTACTCCAAGATTCTTGGTTGCATGCATTCTTTCCCATGCAAAAGCAAAGCGGACACAGAATATCACGAGTCCCCGTTCGTCTCGAGGTAAAGACCAAAAAAGATACTGGAAGCAAACAACATACAAACAAAAGGATAAAAAGAGCTGACTGATTTTGCACTGGAATGCCAGGGGAAAAGACATTGCGGCTGGAGAAAAGGGAATTTATGATATGGCACTTCCATCTCTCAGTGTCATTTAGCAATTTCTTTCAGATGATTATTTGCAGCTCATTGTGCTATTCTTGATTGATTGACATGTTAGGATCCATTCGCCTTTCTTGAGGTTCTTGGTCTTAAGTACTGTATTCTCAGATCATCTGTTTCGGGTTACTTCGGCTGTTGGCTTAATCAATTTCATGGATCTTTATTCTATTTATGGTCTGAATATTCATTATCGCATATACAATATTGTGATGAGAGACAATTATCGCAAACTCCCACCCACCCACCAGTGCATGTAGAAATTGCCCCCAATTCTTCTTCTTCATTTGCTTTTAACAGGTGATTTGTTTGATACTTTCTTTTGCATAAAAACTAATGAACTTTGAAAGACCAGTTTCCTTAAAATATATATAATATCTGCCTTAAAACCGCTGGTTGGCGACCGGGAAAAAAAGAAATAAAGGGATTTGGATTCATCAAAATGAAACCCTATAGAAAAAATGCCTTGTGAAAATGTTTGGACTGATTATATGGAATCACTCCTAAAGATTGCTATGGCAAGACTAGTTGATGTGTTATTGTACTACAACTAATATGAGTGTCTTTGTATCAAGTTTTCTTTTGTCTTGAAGTCCTTTGTTATCGGCTTTCGCATCACAACTGCTCTACTGATTCCTGTGCACATTTCTAGTTCCTCTGTCTTGCATCAAAATAAAAACTGCTGTGCTGGAGTTTCTGTGCACATTTATATTTCCAGTAACTATTCAGAATGATGTAACACTAATAACAGCACACCATGATTCTTTTTTTGTTTTCCCCATTTCCAAAAGGCCATCAAAGTTTTCCACAAACTTCTTTTCTAGTATACCCCATAATAATTTCAAGGGGTACTATATCCTAATTGGAAGGTGATGTTTTAGTGAACAAACATTTCAAAGACAACCACACATATTTGGCAGATATTTTTTGATCGGTCCTTCGAATCTTTATGATTATTTACTACTCAAGTTGAGAACACTGCTTTAATTTGTCCCAACTAACTTGACAGAAAGTATGATGTGGTCAAAAGCTATTTTTGAAAATGAAATGATATTTGTTTTACTTCTGTCAGAATGCACAAAAAAGCATGTATCTTTCATTTTTGCAAATGCATATATGCACATCAGCTGGTTTTGTGGAGCAATTAAAATAAATTAATGCAGCTTAGGAAAGTTCTGTTACTCAAAGTTTGGTGCTACCAGCAGTTCTAAGATTTCTAGTTTGAATAGTTTGGCACAGTAACATCTACGCAGAAGACATACTGTGCATGACCCCTTTTGCCGGGAAAATACATGCAAGATTGACTAGCACAAGGCGGCCTGATCAATTAAGAAGTCAACAGTATTCTACAGTAGGCATGTCCAATGATAACTTCGCAAATCCATTTATTAGTAAGTAGAGAGTAGAGACTATAGAGATGCTCCAGTGTTCTGCAGATTCATTAAGTTAGGTCAATCTCGAAGTAACTCCTAAATATTGGAAGTGCCAGCTACGAAAGCCTTGTTCCTAATATCATTGAAAATTTTAGTCAGTACATGCGGTTCTATACAGAACGTTGAAAGGAGAATTCACACGTGATGAAAATGATTGTTTCTTTAGAAGATTGACAAAATAAATAGTACACTTTTCAAGTTTAAATATCATCATTTCTACACATGAAAACAAGGAGCTGTGTCTATCTCATCCTTGCTGCTTCATGCTGTAATGAGCTTTGGAATGAAAAAAGAAGACCCTCCACCACACCACACCACCTATTATATCTATTTTTTGGTGTTTCTTTTTATTTTAATAAATATTACACTTTTCAAGCTTAAAATTCATCATTGCTACTCTTCAAAGCATGGAGGTGCGTCTAGTTCATCCTTGCTGCTTCATGCTCTAATGAGTTCAAAACGAAGAAAAGACCCTCCCCCACCCACTCTACCTGTTATATCTAATATTTGGTGTTTATTTTTATTTTATTTCTGAATTACAACTATAGCAGCTACAAAAGCAAAGTCGCTGGTCGGACATCAAACATTAAGAAGTTTTGCCAGGGAGGTGAACTTGATAGAGCATCAAACAAATATTAAGAAGTTTTGCCAGCTCATGGATGCCAGTTCAATATGTGTTCCTTTCATTTAAAAGTCTAAATTGTGCTAACTTTTATAATCTTCAAACCCGGCTACCTAGGTACCCGGAGTTGTATGGAATGTTCTAATGAAGAACAATGTTCCTGCCTTGTTTTGTGTAAAAAAATCTTTGCTAGGTCATGGTGAGGCAAGGAGACAAGGATATAATACGCATTTATAAAACTAGTATTACTACGATAATATAATGATCTTATCGAAATATAATGAGAGTTTGATCTTCGTTTGAGTGGCATTGTTTTTACACCCTCTTTTACCCAGGCCGGGTACTGGATATGTTGAAACAACATCAGCATAGTTCGTTTTCTTAGTAAATTTGGAATAAATTAATATTGGAGAATAAAATTCATTTTTATCGTTTATGTTAATGTGCTCTTACATTGGCAATATTTTATTTCAAGTTTATTATCCTGTGTTCCTTTGATTATTTCTACATTGCTTCCTCATAGATTATATTGTCATCAAGGTGCTAGTAGATGATTGGCAAAAATATAAGTGTACATGGGCGCATTTGCACATTTGCACCTATTCTGTTAGGCATCAGTTCAATATGCATATGCAAAGAAAATACAAATGCACGATTGAGTGCATATACAATTGCAATATAACTCTTTTATGCGGAGTTCTAAAATGACCAAAACATCACAAATTTCCAAAACAGAGTTTAGTATGTGCAGAAACATCACTATTTTGATTCGTTTTGGAATGCACTAGTTCACAAACTAAAATGGTGCAAATGGACCTATTTTGCAAAGATATGTACTCCAACGGATGTGGATATGCTGAAAGTGTTAGATTGATAGGTGGACAATACAAATGCAACCTGCAAATTTCCCAAGATTGAACTCGCGTGGGAGTTACATGATTTTTATATAGATGTAGACTAGAGTGCTGCTTTGTCATGTGGCTTTACACTTCACATTCATAAAGTCATAAATGCGTTCTGTGGTTTTGTTCGAAACTAGTGTTCATCGTCTTGGTTGCATGGAAATTGCATTTTGTTGGTAGATAGTAAGGTCTGTACTTGTGATGTGCCAGCTAAATGTTTTCACTAATCTGACTATGAGTTCTGCTTGATCACTTCTTTTGCCATGCCTAACAATTCCATGTGTTATGCTTGAAGGTTCTTCCGAGGAGGATCAAGAAGGTAGCGGAGGAGAGACAGAGATCCCTGAAGTTGATGCACATGGTGTAGACCAGGAGCTCAAGCACCACCTGCTGAAGAAGTATAGTGGCTATCTGAGTTCGCTCAAGCAAGAACTGTCAAAGAAGAAGAAGAAAGGGAAGCTCCCTAAGGAGGCTCGCCAGCAGCTCCTTAGCTGGTGGGATCTGCACTACAAATGGCCTTACCCCTCAGTATGTATTCTTTTTATGCTTCCATTTTATTTTTTGGGGGTGATGCATGACTTAGTTGCTACAGTTTGCATGCAGTTTTTATGGCCAATTATATCCAATGTGAGCACTCCACTGTTCACAATCTCACGGGGTAATTCAAGGGGAAGCATACATAAAACACATTAAGCAAAGTTATTCCCTAATTTGCACACTAAGATTTATATGTAATCAAAATATGCTGGAGTCTAGTGTTAATGAATGACTGCTTTAAGTGTATTATTGACCTGATTTAAGTTATTTTGATACTTGCACATTGTTGTTAAGTGGCATCAATTTTAAGCAATAATACTTATCTGAAGATATATGAAACCTTCACTCCGATTCAAATAAAAAAAGTTGCTGTTGATTTCACATGGGAACTGCCTAGCTGAAGTGTGTGTTGACTACTTGTACAAGTGTTAGGGTCCAAATGTGACTCTTTTTTAAGTTCACAGTACTAAGTGAAACGAACATTAAGTCTAGGGACTTGCACTTTACTTTTTTTTTCATTTCTTCAAGTTGTCAGATACTTTATGCACGACACGGACAGTGTCTTGAGTTATCTGTTTTCTATTTTTTTAAATACAAATTAACTCCTCACTTACTCAAGCAGGAGACTCAGAAGGTAGCATTGGCGGAGTCGACTGGGCTTGACCTGAAGCAGATCAACAACTGGTTCATTAACCAGCGGAAGCGACACTGGAAGCCATCCGAGGAGATGCACCACCTGATGATGGACGGGTACCACACAACTGGCGCCTTCTACATGGACGGACACTTCATCAACGATGGCGGGCTGTACCGGCTCGGCTAGTGCCTTCATAGCCACGACCTAGTTAAACACTAATGGTTCCAAGTTTCCGAAGAACTGAAGGCTTGGCTAGCTATCTAATGTTGTGTGCCGCATGCATGAGCTGTAAGGAGGCCATGCTTAATTATTTTGTTGCCATTGCTACTCAATCTATGGCTATGCTTACCTGCATGAACTTTGCTTTAGGTCCTTCTCCACGGTTTGGTGGAGTGCTTTTGCTTTTGTGTGGTTGTTTGGGTGACCTGACAGATGGATCACTGATTGCTACATGTTTGAATAATTTGCATGTTCTAGCTAGTTTCCGTCTGATATGATATCACTGCTTTAATTCCATGATGGTTTGTTTTCTTTTGTTTTGCGGGCATATAGAATGGTAATATACCTAGCCTATCTGCAAGGTCTCCCAAAAAGAGGTAAACTCTACAGCCTTAGAGCAGCTAGCACACTAGGGATAACATTTGGTTTGAATCTACAGGATTTGGGCATTTGATCCAAACTACAGCACCAGTGGTGCAGTTGATTTTCCATACAGAACTACACCCCCAATTCCCACGGCGGATCGAAAATTCTACGATTCTACATGGGCCATGCACGCAACAGGAAAGCAGAAGAGGATGTGACAGAAGCGGGCGTACTTACGATTTACGCGATCGGGGGCGGCGCCGCCGGCCGTTGGGGCAAGGACGGGGGAGCGTCGCCTGACTCGCCTCCGTAGCCCCGTCGCGGCGGGGAAGATCACGAACCGTCGCAAGGTCGGCGGCGGGCGGCGTGCCCTTGGCGCTTGGGCTGGGCTTCGGAGAGGCTGCCGGTGTACTGGGCTTGGGTTGGCACTTCTTGATCACTGCTCGGCTTGGGTTGGTCCTTCTCGATCACTGCTTGGGTTGGGTCTGGTTAACTGGGACGTGCATGTACGGGCGTGCCAAGCTGGGCTGGCTCGTGGACCGCAGGCCCTTTGGACTTTGTTGTTGGTTCAGCCAGCAGCCTGAGGAAAGACTGGGCCGTATCACCCAGCGTGCCGGTGCCACGGGCCTAGCCTGAACTGCCTGCCACTTCGGAGTTATACCGAGCGCGGCTCGCTCCTGGGCGCTGTGGCGTAGTGGCGTGGTGGTGCTCGAGGAATGGAGCTGCCGACCACGCCATCGCGCGCGCACGCGAGGGCGCAAGCGCGAGCTGGCGAGGAGGCTTACACAGAAGATCGGCAGGATGCGCAGGCGGAAGCGGGGCCACCATCGCAGCGGCCGCCCGCGTTCTACAGCTCCGTGTTCGCGCAGGTACGCCAGCCGCTCGACGAAATGCCGCACCGACAGAAGCCGCGAGGAAATCATTTTGCGCATTTCTGTTTTAACCATGAGCGGGGTTGCTGACATCGGGTTCGTGTTTTCTTTGGATGTTGGTGCGTGTAGATCGAAGAGATCGGGTGGGAGCGGGTGGTGAGCGCCGCAGGGGATGATGGGGTGTCCTGTCTCACCTTCCGTGTTGGGTAAGGAGGATTCCTCTCTTGTGATGCTAATCGGCATTAAGCAGTGATTGCTGTTTATACGTTCACTGCAACTATTTTTTGGAGACAAATATTATTGCGCATGAGCTGAGGCTAGACATACTGAAGTTTGTCAGTTTGATAGTTGTTCTAAAAAGGTTGTGTTAGAGACCTACCTGAACATTGTAATAATGCATAGAGACAACAATTGCAAGTGCAGCAACGTTTATTTGAGAACTTGTTTAATATACTCTATTATATGAAATTATCACTTATGGTGTGCCAGGGATGAGCAGGGACGGATTCATTTACTTGAGATCACACTGCCCATGGGCTATCCTGCAAGCCCCCCTTCAATTACTGCAGTTAGTCTCTAACCCTATATTTCCATAGACCAAGAATGTTTTTTGTATTGTGCAATCCCAGGAATTTCAGAATGATAGCGCATGCCACATGGTAACTTGTCTCATTTAACAGGAAGTACCTTACCTCCCAAAAATACAGTGGTCAAAAAGCTCAAGACTGAAAGATGTTATTTCCCAGTTCCAAGAGGTAGGTGAACTTCTTTTCTGATCGCTTAAATCATATGGGCGTCCTGTTCACTGGGATCACCTTTTAAATTGTGATATTGATGTTGTGCTGTGCTATCTTATTTGGTTGATACAACCAGCACCTGAAGATATTACAAGAGTTTTGGTCTACAATGGATGAAATTGATAAGGCCCTTTGGGTTGTTGATCCAACAAAGCCAGCCTATGCTATGTCCCATCGCCGTTTAGCTTTAGGTATTTTCCTTATGTGTTTGAGAGTAGCAGCTGTGTTACTCCTATTTATCTTGCTTAAATTATGTTGCCTGATATCAACAGGTGATGACTGCTATATTCTACTACATATTGATCCTCACAAACCCAGCTCCTTACCAGAGTAAGGCCAGTTTTTTTGAAAAGCCAGTAAGGCCAAATTTCTAGACTGTTCCAGGTCAACCATGGTTGGTCATCACAGTTTTGTTTTTCAGGTGTCGCTTCTTGGGCATAGATGGCAAACTTGATCGGCTCATAATGAATTGGAGAAAAAACCGCAGAAAATGGTACATTCACATTTTCCTCAATTGCAATGTGCACTTTCTTATGATGCCAATGTACTATTGTATTTTGTTGCATCCAAATATTTTTACTCAACTTGCAAAGGTAATCTGTGCCAAGCGTAAATACTGTTGCACCGGTGTCTTCTTTCCTGTAAATCTACAGGTATTGGTTTATACTAGTTGACTAGGGATGCATAATTGAAATTTCTCTGGGTCCCATGTGAAAAGTTGTGACAAACACTAGTGATTGTTTTTTTCTGTTACTAGGGATACAAAGAAGAAATTCCATGAAAATTTGGCAGCTGTCTTGGACTCTGAACTTCCTGCACCGCCTTCGGCCGGTAACATAGAAAAGGATGACGAGCAAGCTGATTGCGGGATATGTTATGCCAAGCATCTGCCAGTCGGTGAGCAGATTTACCATGTGTCTGAACGCAACCCCTTTTGCCTGTTAGCATCGTCCCTGAATCCTGGTCATAGTTGTTGCTTCTTGGCTCCTCCAGATGACGAACTAGAGGCATACAGCGGGTGCGCGACCGACTACACGTGCGAGAACCCCAGCTGCAGCCGGGCCTTCCATTCCGTCTGCCTGAGGGATTGGCTGCGCTCCATCACCACAACGAGGCAGTACGTGTGAATGAAACCCCAGAGTAATGCTTTCCTTTGCTGTGTTCGATCATCTGGTTGTTTTCTCACGAGGCCTCTACCTTGCTGGTGTTGCCAGGTCCTTCGACGTCCTGTTCGGGAACTGCCCCTACTGCAGCGACCCCGTCGCCGTCAAGATCACCGACCGCTAAAATTGGTCAGCGTTTACAGAGTCAGGCCGACGTCTCTCATCATCACCCCGTTTTAAGATTACTAGTTTTGGTTCCTGTTCACATGTAGAATGGCGTGGTTCACCTTCAGATACGCATGTCTCTTGCTCTGCGAAATTTCTTTCAGAGAGCTCTAGATCGTTACGTGGATTGCATTCGTCAGGAGGTCGAAATTGCAAACGCTTCTAGAGGACAAGAGAGAAAAGCAAAGGGGTTTACCAACCAGTCAAGAACGACTTCAGCGTCGCACTCTGTTCTGGAACACGCCTTTCTAGATTTGGAACGCCGATTCTTAGTTTCTGACTAGATGGCGTTGCGGTTCTGCGTTTCTGAACTAATAAGTCTATATGCCTGCCCTTGCCGTACCTGTAAATCCGTAGTCCCGGACGGTCGCGCTCAAGGTCGCTTACCAACTAACCGGTGCATAGATTTTTCCTTGCTGCTGGTGGTGATACCAGCCAATCATTCCGGGTTTGATTGAAAAGAATGAAGCGAACGCCTACCCAATTACTCCGGGTTCCGCTACTTGCTCTGGCTTGGAATTACTGTCTGGTGACGGTGGTATATGGAAATGCGCCGCGCGGTGCGTGAAAATGCAGCGAGCGTGGAAAGCAAAGCAAGCAAACCCGTGGCTCACATGGGTCCGGTTCCGATCGGTCTCCCGTGCGCCTAGCCTCAATCTTTCCGAGACGTTTCGCCCATGCTAACCGCAAAACACCACTGTCTACAGCAGCATTTGGGAAATTATTTTGGACGCGATGTGACCTGATGGTCATGGTCCAGATCTGCTGCCTTCGTGCCCGAGCACGACGCTGATGCCGCACCACGGAGAAAAAGGAACGCACCGGAAAGGAAAGCGTCTGGGCGGCCCAGTGGCCACTAGAGAGTCCCGGCACAAAAACCCCCTAGCCCCTAGCAAACGATCACGAGGCGCGACAGCAGCCAAAGGCCAAAGCCCTCGCGGTGCAGTGAGCCCACGGCCGAGTCAGACTGTCAGAGGGAGGGGGAAATGGCGAGCGGGGAGGGCGGAGACGAGAAGGGGCAGAGGAGGAGGCGGCGGCGGCTGCGGGCGGCGTGCCTCCCGTGGCCGGGGTGCTTCACGATCTCCGCCGCGGGGGAAGACGAGGGCACGTCGGCACCCGGCGCCGGCGAGGGGGGCACCAGGCCGGCGCCCGCGCATCTCGTCGTCACGGTCAATGGGATCGTCGGGAGGTGATCTCTCTGCCTCCTACTCTGCCTTTTGTCGCTTTCGTACTTTGTTTTTGTTCTTCCGCTTGTCCCCCACTGCGGACGGAAGCTGTGCCCATCAAGCAATTCGCGTGCACCGGTCTTTGAGTTCTCAGCCAAAATTAAAGATTTTAGGATAGTGTTCTGGGTGCAGGCTTTTAACACGAAGGACTAACGATGTCATAGCAGGTGAATTTGGTTGTAGAAGCTTGTCTCTCGACTGAATTTTTGTATGCTTTATTTACTTTGTTGATTGACCGATGATGCCCTCCAAAGTGCAGTAAATGATAGCAGTCAGTGGTTCCCTTAATTCTGGCACTGAGGCAATTCTTGTGCGGATCATTGATCCTGTTTTGTACTCACGTTTTGAAACTCATCTATGATCTACCCAAAGCTTCGGACATAGTGGTAGTGAACATCTGCTCTGCAAGTACTCGGCCATCCTTGCAGTATGGTCAAAGGCTTAGCTAACTGTGATTCGCGTTGTGAATTGGTTGGCAGTAGGCCCAGATATGAGGAATTACTGATTCAATGTTCAGTAACATGAACATTGCAGCTATAGGTCTAAAACTGTCACTCCAGGATTTCGGCACATATATGATATTTCTTTCCCCAGAAATGGGAATATGTTTTCTTTATCGATTGAAAACAGTGTATATGCAATCATTGAATGATAATGTGAGGCCTGTAGCTGCCACGTTGGCACATGTCCCTGCATCCATATGCAATGCCCACATGCGGTAGGGATAGACATGCAAATTCGCAGTGGTGAAGGCATCTACTGATGGGATAAAATATCCACTTCACCTTTTGATAGTTCCAACTGGACAATTTAACTTCAATGGTTTTAACATATCATTGTTAGGCAACATCCATTTACACCTTTTACAAGCATATGCCCTTTCAACTATGCAGTGCAGAAAACTGGCGATTTGCGGCAAAACACTTCATCAAGAAACACCCTGAATATGTGGTTGTTCACTGTAAGTTAAACAGCATGCAAACCTCAACTTAATCCTTAAATTTGTTTAACATTCCAAACTAGCACCCTTCTGTTGATTCATACTGCTTCACTGAGCTAAATCGGAATTTTCATTTGTTGGCTCAGGCAGTGGGTGCAACTCAGCAGCTCGAACCCTTGATGGAGTTGATGTGATGGGAAGAAGATTGACAGAGGAGGTCAGTATTGATGAACTGACATTGAAAGAATGTCATGTTATGAAGCTAATAAAAACTGAACATTCTATAATCTACATTGATGGATATTTTCTGCCCTAGTCCTTCATTATCAATTCTTGTCCAATATCTTCATCAGAAGTTATTATTCCACATGTTCTTTAAAGTTACTGTTACTTTTATGTTTGATGAAGGTGACCTCTGTTGTTGAGAGTAGACCAGAGCTTCGCAAGATTTCCTTCGTTGCACATTCATTGGGTGGATTAATTGCAAGATATGCTATTGCATTATTATATGAGAGTGAGACACAAAAAGATTCTCGTGAGGACTGCGAGAAGCATGCCGTTGACTATTCTAATAACCAGCACAGTGCTGGAGGCAAAATTGCTGGTTTGGAGCCTATTAACTTCATCACTTTTGCAACACCACACCTCGGTACAAGATCGCACAAACAAGTTACGTTAAAAGCTTTTTACCACCGTCAATCTTGGAATTTGATACTGGATTACTTTCTCATGACCTTAATGTGGTGTAGATGTGTGATAGTCTCTGTTGGTTTCATAGGATATATTATTAGTACCCTTTATACTGGGACTTGTTATAAACTGAGCTTTATAAAGAACGGTATCAGTTAGATACATGATTTTCTTGTGCCTATAGGTGCTACCAAATAAGATGTTCTCATTTTATTTATTTTGCTTGTGTGATTGCTAGCTCAAATTCACGTGCTTATTTTCTCATACCCGTACCATTGTTACCTTTTCCTCTCCCTGTCACCTAATGTAAATCTATCTTTGAATTTTACGGTCCCAAACGCAAACGTTTAACTATTGTTTTTGGTAATAGTGTACGGGCAAAGATAATAGCATTTACTTTTTAAAAGAGATAATAGCATTTTTATGTTGTAGCTTCATAAAAGAAAATCTAAGATGACATGTATATGGCAACGGATCAGAGAGTACAGCACTGTTGGGTCTCATGGCTGCATCTGTTGTAGCCATGAATGGTGTACATATTTCACTGACTCTATTGTTGATTTGCTCTAGCAGATACCACTTCTTCGCGGTTCCAACAAATTGGAAAAAATGGCATATCGCTTGTGTTGGATTGCTGGGAAAAGTGGAAAACATCTTTTCCTGAAAGATATAGAAGACGAGAAACCACCGCTACTTCTACAGATGGTTACTGATTATGGTGGTCTCCATTTCATGTACGCAATGAAAATAGTTCTACTTGTTTCAAGAAAGGGCAAGTTTGTCCTGATGTTGCAACATGTTTCATTTTTTGCTTATGTTGCAGGTCAGCTCTACGCTCCTTCAAGCGTCGTGTTGTTTACTCCAATGTCTGCAGTGATTGTATCCTTGTTGCATAAATGCCTCCAATTTTATCATCATATAAGCCTTTTGGTTTATATATTCGCTAACTATGAACTGAAAAAAGTATGGCCTTGACACAAATTAGTTGTTGTTGGCTGGAGGACATCTTCAATACGCCATCAGCATGAGCTTCCTGAGGTAATATATTCATCATACGCTCATTTCAGTTTTTTAACAGGATTCCTTGTCTGAAAATTCCTTTGCATCAGCGCAAACAATTTATAAATGATGGTACATATCCACACATTGTTTATGTGGAGGAACCAAAGGTTCAGGATGTTGATTTTTCGGATGCAATGATTTATCAGGCAAAAACTACAGGTGAAATGGAAGGTATGGTACAAAGTTGTCTTGCACTTTAGCTGGAATGAAGAAATTGCATATTCATCTGATCAGTTTCTTCCTTAAGATCAAGAATAGAATCTGCTCCTTTGAGCTATCTAAAGATGGGCAGGTTGACTTTGGTAAAAAAGAACAAGAATAGAGATTAAGTGATGCTGTTATGATAACTTCATTGGTGTTTATTGCCAAAGGACCTTTTTTGATAAACTAGATGAAACGTTTTTCATTTATCTTCATGACTATTTTAGGGATTGCTGGATGTTTAAATTGCTTCTTTTTATAAAAAGAATTGTTTGCACTGGTATTGAAATTCTTATTTTTTTGCATATGCTAAATTGGTTTTCTTGTGTATTTATGATTATTGAGATTCCTTTTTCTCTTAACCAGATTCTTCTTTTTTTTCAGAGGTTATGCTCAAAGGTCTTAATAGACTTCCGTGGGAAAGGGTAGATGTTAGCTTCAAGAAAAGTATACAAAAGATTTTTGCCCATAGCACAATTCAGGTATGTGTTATTTTTCCCATTCGTCATGTCAATTTTTTTTATTCATGCTTCTCACTTTTTTATACACTTGTCACTAATCTCCATTTCTCTTGTGTGGCAAGCAGAAAGGCAAATTGATCACCGTCTGAACACTGATCCATTGTTTCCATTTTTTTTGCATTACAGGTCAAGACCTATTTCTTGAACTCTGATGGTGCCGACGTGATCTTTCACATGATCGACCATTTTATTTATTAAGATGGGTGCATGGTGCCAGATTCTTCTTTATCTGGATGAGCTCCGGTGGAATAGGAACATGTGAACAATGTTTTTGTTCCCAAGAAAAGGATTAGAGATATACTGGAAGCACTAGGACCTATTGTAAAGAAAAATGTATTGGGTCTCTACTCTTCCTGCAAATTTTGGGCCGCCTAGGTTGCTCTCTCTTTTTTTGCAGACTTCAATCAGAATCTCAGTAGTCCTATCTCTTCTTTTCCAGATTTTCACTCAGAATCTCAGTTGTACATGCACTGGACCAGAATCTGTTACCCAGGTGCGATGAAATTTGCTGTGCCTTTGCTTGTCTAACAAACTGGGGCGTCAAACATCCCTTTTCCTGCCGTCCAAAGCACAAAACGTAAACCATCTGTTCCTTCGGCTAGTAATAACAATCCATTAGATCCAGCATACATATCAACGAATCAGCCCAGGAAGGAGGATTGATTGTTGGCTTGTTGCGTTCTGCACCCGGGTTGGTACGGGGGCGCCTATATGGCGCACGGAAGCCAGTTAACGCCCCCGCCCACCTCCCGCCCCTCTGCCGGCCGGCTCACGTACTTTCCACCGGCGGTGCACGAGGAGGCAAGAGGAGGAAGAAGAGTAGAAGAAGAAGATCGGACGGCGGAGAAGAAGATCGGACGGCTCACGGAATGGAAGCCAACTCCACCAAAAAAAACTTCTGGAAGCCGTATAGGATTTCCGGGTTGGTATTTGTGTTGTGAACTCGGCCCAAATAATATTACATCTGGACCCGCCCCATGAGTGCAGCCAACCAAAGAGAGGCCGTGGAGATTAATCGGCCGGCCCAATTGTCCCGGATTTTTCTTTTCTATTTTCTGTGCCTGATTTCAGCAGTCCTCCTGGACCACACACAACCTAGTTATCCATCCATGCAGCAATGCAATAAAAACGAAGCTGCTGCTGTTTACCTTCGCCTCTCGAACAGAGAACCCATGCATGCCGAGAATTACGGCTGTTGACTTTCTGTCGCGTAATGTTTTATGCTGCGTCGCGTTGCTGTTTGCTGATGTACCAGTGGCAGTTTTTTCAGCTTGACCTGAACCTCTTTTAATTCTATCTGTTGCACGCTGCGATGACCATCACACCCCAGTGGAATTCGGCAGTGCAGCACTGTTTTCTGACTGGTTGTATTCGACACTAGACCTATGAAAATGGTATTGCTCGGATGCAGAATTGTAAAAGCAAAGCATAATCTTTGGTTTTTCTGCACCTGGCTACCCGAGTAGCAATCATCAGAAGCTATCTTTCCCACCCAAAAAGAATCATACGAAGCTATCAGAGGTTGAACGATCATCAAAGCTTCTTTTTTTCTCCAATGCCATTCAGCTGTCTCTTGAATTCTTGGACCTCTCTGTGATCCCTTTCCGCAGCGGGCGAATCTGCACAGGACACGACCCGGGGCCCCTTCTTTTGGCAGCTAGCATTGCATTTCCCCAACCCTGTCTGTTTCTCTCTCTCCCAGGGCTTCACTGTTCACACCGCTTCGGGCCTTGTTTAGCCCTTCTCCAACGTGGTTGAGCTAGCACGCCAGCTCAAATCAGTCTAAGAGACAGCTCCTTCAATGATCTGGCTATTAGCATCTAGCTCATAACATGAATGACCCTACATATCATTCTCACATAATCTTGAAATACGTGTATGAGACTGTCTCTTGATCAAGAGCTGGCTCTTAGCTTTTTGTACCGTTCACGGATTAAAAAAATTTATGAGCTAGTCTAAGAGACAGCCATTGGAGAAGGCCTTAGATGGAGAATAGGGGGTGGGGATTTGTGGTCACTTCGTAATCATTGCGCAACTGTAGCATTTCGTTTATATGTGTAAAAAATTATCCAAAAATTGATTAATTAGGCTCAAAATGTTCATCGAGTACAACAAAATTGTGCAATTAGTTTTTGATTTCATCTACATTTAGTACTACATATATATTATGACATTTTTTCTTTCTTTTTTTATTAGAGGAAACTGATGTGATGAGAATTTTTTTTTGCATAGTAAACTTTGGGGTTGATTTTTGAAACTAAGACCTCAGCGTGTGCCAAAATTGCATTATTTTCTTTTTCATGGAGCGGTGCTTCATCAGGGGACCTCAGCAATCCGTGCCCCTGAGCGTGCAAGCCTCGCGTCATTTTTGCATTGCCGTCTCTGCGCTGCGCCAGCTCGTCCGCCTCCCGCGGCCGCGGCCGCTCCTCTCTCCTCCAGCTTTTGTGCTCGCTGCTGCCCAACAGCCGGAAGCTAGCCGGCGGAAGTCTTCATGGGCCTTGTTTGTTTAGATGGAGAGCAGGGGTGGAGATTTGGGGATTTTGGGTCACTTCTTAATTATTGTGCTACTATAGCATTTCGTTTATATGTGTGAAAAATTATTCAAAAATTGATTAATTAGGCTCAAAATGTTCGTCTCGTAGAGTACAACAAAACTGTGCAATTAGTTTTTTATTTTATCTACATTTAGTACTCCATACATGTTATGACATTTTAATGTAATAGGAATTTTCTTTTTGTATAGTGAACTTTGGGGTTGATTTTTGGAACTAAACAAGGGCATGGTAAAAGGATTCAGACGCATTCAATGATCTGATCCGTGGTATACTGCTGTACATCACCTCCTGCCCGCCTCTCTCTCTCTCTCGTATTGATTCCCAACACCACAGCCACAAGGAACCCCTGCCCATGTGAACAGTGAGCATGCTGGTACTGTAGCACCCTCTGCTCGGTATAAGTAGGCACGCCAGCTACTGTTGCCGACCTCATTCAGTGGCTGGCTAGCTAGAGCTAGGCGACGTTCAGTCAAGCTCGAGCTCTCATGGAACTCCAGCTTTACTCCTCATCCCTGCTGCTTCTCCTCCTGCTATCCTCTCACAGCCTGCACGCCACCGAAGGTAAATTCATCTTCTGCCTGCCTAAACCTAGCCGCCCCTATCCTCTGCTGATTCTTCCCCCCCTGCCTTGATTCTTTCGCAGATTGTTCATGCAATTGTGTGTGCCTTTCTTAATTGCAGGGAGCAGAGCGCTGCATTTCCAGACCAAGGATCCACCAAAGGTCAGCTAGAGCTTCAAGCCGCTGTTTAATTTCTCTCTCGCGCGCGCCATGGTTACTGAACCCCAACCAACCAATTTGCTTGTGCTGTTATGCAATGCCGGGTGCAGGTCGGCAAGGGCGTGGCGGCGGTGGCGGAGTCGCTGATCGGGTCGAGGCCGCCGCGGTGCGAGGGCAAGTGCGCGCCGTGCGGGCGGTGCGAGGCGGTGCAGGTGCCGGTGGCGCCGCGGGTCGACGGCGGCCGGGGCGAGGCCGAGCCGGGCCGCGCCCGCCTGTTCCGCGATGCTGCCGCCGCCGCCGCCGGCCGCGACAAGGTCCAGGAGAGCTACGCCGACTACAAGCCCCTCAACTGGAAGTGCCGGTGCGCGGACCGGCGAGCCCTGGATCCATGATCCACTTGCAAAATGTTGGATGATCCATGACCATGATCAAGGAGGCTGCTTAGAAATGTTCTCGTCACTAGCTGACTAGGTTTTGGTAGGCTTAGAGAAACATGCTTGTAGTTTGGCTTGGGATCAACCATTCGAAGAATAGCTCCTGGTAGGCTTTTCTGCATCAATTCTGTTTGGTTCATCGAAAGAGTTCCATCTAATCTGGTTGCTTTGAGTACGTTTTCTTTGCAAAAAAAAAAAGTTCACGCTGTGTACGTTCAGAAATGTCCAACGTTGGTTGACTAGTGAGCAGCCTTTTTGTTCGTTAAAGTCGATATTTTATCATTAATACGCCAATCTAATATTTTGTTTATATTTATGAATAATTATCTAAACATCGATTAATTAGGTTTAAAATATTCGTCTCGTAAAGTGTAATAAAATTGTATAATTAATTTTTAATTTTATCTACATTTATGACTTCACACGTGTACGTACCAATATTTTGATGATAATTTCTTTTGGAATTTGAGAGGTAAAGTCGGGAGCTAAACAAGCCTAAAGTAGCAACCACTGTGAGTGGAGAGTCATCAGGAACACAGGAACGGATATTTTGGCAGTATTGTTTTTTTTGTGTGTTCTGTAAAGATAAGAGAGCTCTGAAGTAGTAGGACAGGACACTTTTCGACCTTGGAGGTGTGCATAATTGCTAGCGCGTCTTCTTTCTCTTGAAGAACCTGTACCGTAAGCATTTGATACAGAGCAGAGCGGAGGTATGATACATGTCCTCTGGGGAATCGGATTCATTCGCGAGGCAGTCGCACCAATCATGGTAAAACAAACAGAGCGATCTCGTTGCATAAAACTGTACAATGCTCTACACGTCTCCAGTATTGCCCCTGTGCTTTTGCATTAGGCTTCGAAATTCTTGCTATAACTATTCCTACTCTTGAAAGTCAGAAAATGTATGCCAAATGCCAACAAAACAAGGAGCAAAGCAAAATGTTGAACTCAAATAAACCATTCAGAACTTGTAAGAAGTCTCATCTCTAAATCAGCCATCCATTGTTTAGATCCCAATTTTAGAAGTCCAAAGTTTAGACTTTGCAATCATTGTGTCACTATAACATTTCATTTATATTGATAAAAAATTGTTCAAACATTCATTAATTAGGCTTAAAATATCCGTCTCGTAAAGTGTAACAAAACTTTGTAATTAATTTTTGATTTTATTTATATTTTGTACTTCATATATGTATCGATATTTCGATGTGATGAAATTTTTTTTTGCATAATAAAATTTGAAGATGAAATTTGAGAAACAAACGAGAGCTAACGTGTAAAAGGCCGCTGAATGCATTCACGCGGAGACGAATCTTTGCCTGCCCACCTGGGCCCGAGAGAAAGGGACAGTGCTGAGCCGCCATGAATTCTCCCCACTCGAGTCATGGAAAGTGAGCTCTCGATTTCCTACTCCTCGCAAGAGGTCATGTCACGTCCGAGCCTCTGCCTCCCCCGGCAGTCGGCATGGAGTTGATGCGTCTGTCTCCTTTGTCCCCTCCGTTTCACTTTGCACAAGGGGAGCATGGGGAACATTTATGCCAAGCCATTTGCTCGAGAGGAACCGGGCCGCAGTCGATAGCCGAGACGAGATGGCAATCATGAGAGGTATTGCTTCCAAGTTACGAACAGGCAAACGGAAGAAGTATGCAAAACTGCAATAGAGTATAAATGGCGTACATCTTTTGGCATTAGGGAAATTGGGCACATATTGTCATCAAATAAAGTCCACTTTAAACACGTAATTTATCACCATCCAACCCTCAATGTTTCACTTCGAAGTTCTAAAAGGTGGGAATTTGAGGGCATGGTCATCAACACTGGAGTCAAAGCATATTGGGATTTTAACATGTAAGGATGGTTTTTTTGAGACGAACTAGAATTTAAAATAGAAATCACGTGGAAGTCCTGTGCGTCGCATTTGGGTTTGACCAGGTCAAATCACTTATACATTTACCACAAGTAATTTTGATCGGGTTAGGGATGGTTTTGCTGGTTGGATATACTTATATCTCCTCGCAAAGAAAAAAAGTAACAGTTTATCTTTGCTTTGGCGAGGTTGCTGTGAGGTTTTGTCACCCGCGTCCTCGGCGATAATCATACAATTCTCGGAGTTGTTAGGGTGTGTTTGGTTGTAGAGCGAGATGGGATGGAACGTTCCATTATAGATTAAAAGAATGGAACGGCTCTATCTTTATATTTGATTGAGAGGATGTAATGGTTCCATTATAGATTAAAAGAATGGAACGGCTCTATCTTTATATTTGATTGAGATGATGTAATGGTTTAGTTTTGTGTTTGGTTGCAGGGACGCACGTCAGTCCGCTCCTCTTCCGTTAAAACCACGTTTGTGGGGCCCACCTGTCATGCACCTACCCTTCCCTCCCCTCCCCATCCGTTCGAGAGGGCATCAGCCCACCGCCGCATGCCCCAAGCCTCGTCGCCGGAGCTTGGGCTCATCGCCGCCTATCCCGCTCCTGCTCCCACTCCCGCTCCGCCTCGCGCCCGCCGTCGCTTGCACCATCGCGCCGTCCTGCCACCTCCTCGACATCTCCCTCCCCGTCGTGCTCCGCCTCCATGACCTCTCTCTGCCGCCCGCGCTTGGGCTCGCGGCCGCTGTCACCCCAGCCGCCGCGCCGCCGCCCCGCTTGACCCGCCCGCCGCGCCGGCCACCCGTTCGCCCGCGAGGAGGAGGGGGCGACGGTGGAGGCAGAGGGGGCGGGGCCATTTGCGGCGGGGGAGGGAGGGGGCAGGGCGGCGCGCGGGAAGGGAGAGGGCAGGGCGGCGTGAGACGGGGAGTGACGCCGTGGGATTGGAGCGAACGAGTTCGCTCGTTTTTGTGGAGCGAGTCCGTCTGGCATATCGAGGGAATATTTGCTCCATTCTAGTCGGCTCTCCATACATACCCTTAGAGTCTATGGACTAATCCTAAAATGGGCCACCATAGCTTGATTGCTCACTTGGGCTTCTACTATGTTTCGTCCCCTGCCTGCCCGTTGTAGTACGCAGCGGGCCCAGCCCATCATGAGTCGACGTCATACAGCCCAATGTACTACAACGACGAGGCTGAAGCAAAGCCTAGCGAGACACTCGAATTCTAGCAGAATTTTTTTATTTTAAGTATTCCTTCAACTAAATTTTTAGGCGTACTAGTTGATGGGCCACGCTAAGTCTAAAAAGACTACTTTCTCAAATTTCAGTTCAGCATAAATTTTTTTTAAAATTTAGTTGACATAATAAGAGAAGTTAAAATAATAAAAATATCATCCTCGCAAATATCTCGCAAAACCGTTAAAGGCCTTGCAAATATCTGCTGTGCAGTGTCGCTGCTCCACTGCCGGGCACCAGTACGGCCACGCGCGGTGGTGTGGCCGAGTGACAGGTGCCTGGACCATCGGCGTGCTGCGGTGCTTCCACAAGATGGCGCCAGATACACCGTGCGGTACATTATCCGGCACCATTTATATTTGCCACTATCCAAACCTCACAGTTTCAGTTAGCCATTAGAAAAAGGTCAGAAATGCTAATTTGCCATCCGTTCCATTCCATCCGTTGCCGCTTTGTGGAGTGAATGGTGATGCGCATGCATAATCCCAGCTGTTCTTCGGGGCCCAGATCGATGCCACTGCCCGTCGTCCATTAAATACTCTAATCCTGAGATGATGGAGCTGGTCCTCCCCTAGCCGAAATCCATTGATGCCGATGCTGCCACCACCCCGTCCTTCTCCATTGCGGTGTTGATGAAGGCAAAGCAGCTTCGCAATAAGAGAGCGGCTTTCTGGTGCTAATCCAAACGGCGTGACTCTGATGGCCGCAGCCCGCAGGCCGGGTTTAGCCCAGGCACCGGGAAATTCGGAACGGCGACGGTACGGTGAGGAAGAGAGGGCCGCGCGCGCGCCGGCGTGAGTCGGCAGTCCCGTCGGTGGACCGAGGTGGAGAAGGTGAGGGGCGGCATTTGCGGGGACGTGACAAGGTTTGGTCCAGTAGTACATTTGTTGGGTTTGAATTTTTCTTCTACCGGCAGAAAAAAGTTCACAGCAAACAGCTCAAACTTTTTGGAGAGAGAATAGGATGGACAAGTCCCTATCAATATATATTGGCTGTGTTTAGTTCCTTCCAACTTCACATCGACATCGCATCGAAATATTAAATACAGTAAATGTCACATGCAATGAGCATTAAATGTAGGTAAATAAAAAACTAATTGCATAGTTTTAATGTACACACGAGAAGAATCTTTTGAGTCGAGTTAGGTCATGATAGGACAACAATTACCACAAATAAACGAAAAATGCTACAGTGCGTTACAGTGTTCGATGTGACCATTTTCACGGATCTAAACACAGCCATTGAAATGAAGTTCAAGGTATCGACAAAAATGCAGTTGGCACAATTTATATTAATCTTTGGAGGGTTGGATGGACAGATTGTGTGTATTTTGCGCCTATGTGACGTTCATGTACATGTACTGATGGTACTATATCCGTTCCAAAATACTATTCACTTCAAATTTATATTCTCACAACACTTCATCTTATTTAATAGTCTACAATTATAAAAAATACAGTCATGTTTAAGACATCTTTGATAATAAAAGGTAATCTATCTGTCTAAATTACTATTTACTGTCGTTTTTTTTAATGTTTGATCATTCGTTTTATTCACAAATTGTGTGCACGTATACAAAATAATATGTTAAACTTAAAGTACCTTTTACGATAAAGTAAGTCCGGAACGAAATAAATATGTATAATCTTTCAAATAACACAAATAGTTAAATATTATTAGACAAAATCAACCATAAATAATAATTTAGAATAGAGATAGCAAGTTACAAATAAATAAATAATAATTACATGATTTTGTAAATAAATGGATAATTAAATATTATAATTAATTTGAGAGGAAGGGAGTACCGACGTGTCAATCTCTAGCCCGTATGTGCTGGCGTGCATGTGCTGCCTCGCTATGCACGGGGTGTCGTCTTCATCGCAGCTCTCCGGGTCTAGTCTGTGTTAATGTGTAGTATCAGATAATTGCTTCAATGATTCACAAATCACAGCATTCACTCGCGATATACAGTACATATATACATTGGCCCAGACATCAGATAATGGCATGCATGGCCGGCGGCGTGCACCACGTGTGCCGAGCTGGCGGACATACACGTAGTGCTATGCATCCCGGTCTGGTGCGTGCGCGATGTAGTGTGATCGAGACGTGGACACGTAAAAGGGACGGAGGCCGGCCGGCCTGGCGATTGAGCGAGTCCGGCCGCTCGGAAAGATCTCGCTTACTTCCATGACGGTTGCTATTGCTGGGGCTGAACTATGCTACAGCGGTACGGTAGAGCCCGATTGCCAGTCGTCAACGAGCTCTGCTTCCAACTTGTGTGAGCTTCTCGGTTCTCGCATCGCGTCAATCGTGATACACGAATTGAGAGAGGATACTATATATATTAAGTACGTATTGAAGTAGTACATGATCTAATACATCGTGATCGACTGGACAACGTCTTCGCTCGCACGTGAAATGAATGGAGGAAGTTGGCACAGGACCGGTGGTTGAGAACGGTAGCTGACTGATCATCTCTCCCTCTGCATGGATGATGATGGCACGCACAACAGTCAATCTTTGAGTGTCAATAATTCTGGAGTGTGGGGCCGCTGATGGGCTCGGGCAGTTGGACCACACGGTACCACACTCCCTGTCCATGCGGCTCCGTAGCGCGTACGGAGTACTCCGGTGATGGGCTCGGTCAGTTGAGTACTGCGCTCTGGCCTGGCGAGTCCCCCGTATGGAGCTTGCTGGAGCCAAAGAGAGAGGTGGAGTGCAACAGCGGATGTGGCGAGGCTTCCGCACGTTGTGTTTTGTGGTGACGACTGTGAGGCAGCCTGCGAGAGGTTCGGATTCGGTGGCATCACCTCGTCAGGTGGAGAGTGGGGTTGCAGCGGTACTACAGCGGAGGGTCCCGTATGATGGTGGCTTTCTCGGTGTGGTGCGGTCGGCTTCTATCGGCTTTCTTTCGACTCAGGGACACGCTTGTAGGTTCCCGACGATTATTAGGGGTATATATATTGGTGGGTGTCGTATTCATCTTCTTTTTAATATAATCGGCAGCCCTTCAGACGGGTCCGTTTAAAAAAAAGTACTGCACTCTGCTTCATCAGTGAGCTCATTGTGATCCCGATCGGATCCTCCCCGTGGGATCCTCCCCGGCCTATTCCAAGCCCTTTAGATGTAAATTAGGGGTAGAGAATTGGAGAAAAGATGCAACTTCACCATAAATACACAACTGTAACATTTCGTTTGTATTTTTAAAAATTGTCCACAAATTGATTAATTAGGCTCAAAATATTTGTCTCGTTGAGTACAACAAAACTGTGTAATTAATTTTAAATTTCATATATATTTAATACTTCATACACGTGCCGATATTTTGATGTGATGAATTTTTTTTTTATAATGAACTTTGGAGTTGATTTTGGGGACTAAACAAGGCTGCTATCTGCTAGCTGTTCACACTCCATATATATCACTGCAGAGCTGTTAGTACTTGTACGTCCGTTCTTATCCAAGTGCAGTATCTGTTGGCGTACCTATCTCTCTCCGTCTCCATTCTCAGCATTCTCAGCACGGTACGTACGTGCCGGCGTACGGTGGCACGCTAACCGCCATATATATGACGGCGTAACAGTTTCGCCGACAATTTTCCGTCGACGGAAGAGGCGGATCCCGTGAATTCCACGAGGGGCTGGACCGACCTACCCGTCCAGCAACGAGACAAATGGATCCTGTGCGGGTACCGACAGACTCCCGTGATCCCGGCTCTCGCGCACGGCGTCCCGGTCCGGTGTCGTCGCCCGCTCCGTGTGGCCGGGCCGGGGCCCCCGGCCGCGATTCCAGCGAAGGCAGCAAAAGGCGAATCCACTGGCAGGGAAAAAGAAAAGCGACGACAACATCGTACGTGATGGCGTCGACGACGACAGGCCGGCGTCGCGCGGATCGCCGGAGCGATGCAGCGGCCGCGTGGCCCTCGCCCCCGGTGCCTCGCGGAGCCGAGGACCCGGCCCTGCGTCACCAGCGCTAGCTGCTGTCTGCTGCCGACCTGCTGGTAGATCGGAGCGGAACTGCAAGCGCGCATGTGCGTGTACGTGCGCCGCGGCAGCTTGCATCCATGGATCATACGGAGTACTAGTACTAGCCATTTTTCCTGTCGTCGTTGGCCCAAGTGCTTTTCGAGTGGTCCACCACCACGCACCCATCACCATGTGGCATGTGTGCTGCCGTCCGCCGTGTCCCGCGCGCGCTAGGCCAACGTACGCAGCACAGCTACATACACAAGTGGCATCCCAAATTATACACCACCGTGGCCTACGACGAGCGCAAGCGTAACCATCTCCATCTCGGGTTCCATCGTCTGATTTTTTTTTTCTCGCCTACTGTATATAGTAGGTCATAGGTGACGTCACGGGATTGGGCGGGCGCGGTGGCTGGAGCCCAGCAGAGCCAGTGGAGAGCTACTACGATCCGGGAGCTGGATCTGCGATCGCGATGGAAATTAGGGAGGGGCCTCACGGTCGCCACGAGAATTTTAAACGGTAGGCGAAATTCGCAAGCTAAATACGGGGGCAATCAATGATGATGAGGGTGTGGTGGCGCTCGGCCCTCCACTCTGTCCATGTGGGGCAGTCCCGCCGCGCCGGCCGGTGCGCGTCGTCGACGACGGCGATCGGCGGACAGGCCAGCTACCTCTACCGCGCGGAGAGGAGAATTCGAATCCGGTATCCCGTCTCTCGGTTTGTGGCAGTCGCCGGCCATCGATAGCAAAAGAAAAAAAAGGGGAAAAAATGATCCCATGGCATATCCAGAATGATCGAAAACGAAGCCCGAGTACGAACGATATCCCATGGCATATCCAGAATGATACCTACTACAGTACTATTGTTTCTCTGCAATTTAGTACTCTACTACGTACAAAAACTTGCTTTTGTACTCTACTACAGTAGGCCTTTGTTAGTTCCTAAATTTGGGAGCCAAATTTTAGTTTGTTGGGACGCGTGCGCTAGCGTTTCGTTTGTACGTATGAAAAATTATCCAAAAATTGATTAATTAGGCTTAAAATGTTCGTCTCGCAGAGTACAACAAAACTATATAATTAGTTTTTGATTTCATCTATATTTAGTACTGCATACATGTTATGACATTTTGAGAATCTTTTTTTTATATAGTGGAATTTGAGGGTTGAATTTGAGATCTAAATCATAGGTCGTGTAGTTGGAGGTGCGGCTGAGGAATCTGACACGCTGTAGTCGTTCTTGAGGCTACCCAGCCAGAAGTCAGAAATCAGAAGCTGGCAAGCTACATCCTCGACAGAATCTGCAGAGTAAATTTACGGCCGGGTCATTTTCTCTTGAAGCATCAGCCAGCCTACACGAGGCGTACACATTAGGATAAGAACATGGCCAACAATATTCAGCGTGCCCGGCACCAATCATTCCCCGGAGAGCTGTTCGTACTAATCATGTGTGACGCATTGAGTGTATCGTGCCCTGTCTTTGTGTGTGGCAAAACAAATGTTTGGAGGACAGAGCAACCTCATCTCTGTCGATATTCTATTTGGATCGACGTAATTTCTTCATGCATAAGGTACAAGTGATAATAGAAAAGTGCGTGATAGAGTGGAGCCCGCGAAGGCGAGACGAAGGCTTTGGTTTAGTTGGGGAGATGTGATGGAATCATGGAACATTGGTACTGCTTTGTTTAGTTGTTTAGTGTTTGTTAAGCGAGGAGCTCGTGCCAGGATAGATAGGGTGGACTCCTGGCATAATAAAATTGATAGAAGCCTTTATTTTCCTTCTATACGTTTGGAGATTCTCCTATATTTTGTATTAGAGATCGAGAAGATGAAAGAGATTGAATTGCAGAAATGCAATGCCACTTATACAAGCAATCGCATGAGCTTATCTCCACTGCAGGGTTGGATAAAATTGGCAAGAAGAAGGCAAAACTTGCACCAAATGTTTATAGTTGATAAAAGATCCATGATGTGTCAACCAACGAATTTTAAAAGGTGGACCTTCTTTGTTTTCTTACATGTGAAAATGGAACTGACATATCCCGCAAAGTTACTTGACATATAAATGAGATAGGGATGCCTTATCTTAGAGCATCTCCAATAGAGTATCTAAAATATACTCTCTAAATCATCATTTGAGTAAAACTTATTTTCTATATCTTTATACTTTTCAATAGCTTTTCTATATCCTGTGCGCAGTCTAAAGAGTCATCTCGCTCTCCATCTTTGGCTAGACAGAAATTCAGAACAGAGGATATCTATATTTAGATATCCAATTGAAGAGCCTATTGAAGGGTGTTTTTTCACTAAAATCTCTATTTCTCTAAGTTAGAAAAGATATAAATAGTTTCTTGGAGATGCTCTTAGAAAGTTCAAACAAAGAACCTGAGAGATATTTCAGACGGTTCCAAAACAAAATGAAATGATAATAATAAAGACCAGATAAGGACTAAGGAGGATTCAGCTCTAAGTACAGCTGGAAAATATTAAAACAGTGTAAAAAGAATATACAACATTGTGATAATTGATAAATGTTTGGTTAAGTGATGCCAGCTTCTGTGGTAGCAATGTTCCCTCCGGTCACAATTAGTAACTAAGTAAGCAAGACATTAGTACAATCTAAAAAAAACATAACTTTGATTGCTACTTTTATGGCAATATATTGATATAGTGGAAATTTAGAATGGTTGACTTTAGACCATAAACCGTCAATTATTGTGACGGGGTCAGGAAACAACACAGTGAGACACAATGGTATATGGTTACAAGGTATTCCATCCGTATTTCTAGTTTGGTCGTAATAAAGCAAACCATATTCAGTTTAACCAAGCTTATAGAAAAAAACCAACAACATCTACGATTTATAAAATTAGCATTATGAAATACATTTCCATAGTGTTCTTCCTTGGCGGTAGATGTTGATACTCTTCTATATAGATTTGGTCAAATTTCATATAATTATCACAAATATAGATTATTTGCAAATATATAGAACACGTAATAATTAAATGACATGTGGAAATAAGATTATAAAAAAACAACATCCACATAATGCAAAAAATGTTAATAAAAATATGTATCCCGTGCTCCACAAGTCCATATCGTTTGTTAATTACAATACAGGATATTTTCCTTCCTGTCATTTCTCTTCCCTCCACGTCATGGAAACAAGAGGCGGATCCACAGAAGCTACCCGTGTCACTTGGCATCGATGGGCCAATGGATCATGCAAATGAGGTACAGAGTAGTCCCTCCGTTAAAAAACATTCTAGAAATTTTAAACAAATTAAAAAGAGAATAAAATAATCTTAACTGTTGTTAATGATTAGTTATATTTAATACTAATTAGTTGTTGCATACACATACACTTGCTAAATATAATAGAATGACTCGTTTTTTAATAAATTTTGAATATAGAGTGCTTTTTTTTCGGGACGGAGGGAGTAACTATGCCACGCTATAGACGAGTGGTACCTCTACCAGTTTTTTATAACAACAACGGCAAGTACATCAATCCATGTCTCCCATGGATCGCTCTCCCTGGTGTGTGTGTATATATTATAAATAAACAAAAAAAATCAAGTTGTCAAACAGTCGACGAGATTGCCCGTTGTCACGCCCTTAATCAAGTGGGAGGGAGACAAATCTACCCCTGACAATTGATCAGAGCGCTCGTGATCCCCTCCTATTCCGCATTGCGACGCTTGCCTCATTGAATTTTCTGCCGTGTGTTGTTCTGTAAAATTGCTTAAATAGGAAATGACTAAATCACCGAATAATTTGTTTCCCGTCTCAAGCGCGCTGGAATTCGCAGAGAAATCGCATTTTAAATTTTTATTAGAGGGGATGCGTCATGCGTGCCTCTGCCACCGAGACAAGTTTCACCCACGGCCACGGCACGCACGGTTTGGAGACAGGGAGACGGCGACAGCGAGCTGCCAGCCATGCACGGACCATTGCCAATCACACCTGACAAAAGATTGTTGTAAAACACGTCGTCAACAGTTGGATCTTCTCCCTCTCACGCCTCTCACGACAAGCACAAGAACACAAGTATAAAGTAGACAAGACATGATATAGGTGGAGCTTCTCTTTATTCCTCAAATCGATCTCTTACAATAGGGGTGCTCATCCGTATATTTACTCCGAAGTAAAGGTGGAGTTTGGTAAGAGCCCACAACGTAACCGGACTAGGACTAGAAATCATTTATCTCCCCTACGTTCTATGGTTGGTAGGTCCAGTTAGGACTCTCCAAGAGTCTTTGTTTTACAACACTCCCCCTTGGGCGATTACCACGAATACATATGCCTCATCAAAAACTCCATTCGAAAACCCAGTGGGAAAAACGGTACTCGGAGAAAAGAGTACATATCATCCGTTATTGTATTGCACATATTGCCTCATTAAAAACCTTATGTGAGAAACCTTCAAGGGAAAACTCACAAAGGAAAAGAGTACAACATTAAACCTTCTTGGTAATATAAATTCTATATTTGTTATTCTTCATGAATAGTTATCAATCTTCAATATTTATATATGAACTTTCAGATTCTTATAATAATGATCTTCTTGATCTCAAATAGTCTAAGTGGTAAACCTTTTAGGTTCATTTAATAATTAATCGTCAAGTTGATTCCTTCTAGGTATAACATAAAATTTTCAAATCTATACATGCTCCCCCTCACAATGATATCATTTAAACTTCAATGTTTAAAATGTTTTAGTCATATTTTTCAGAAATATGAGTAAGCAATTATGTTCAATTATCATAATACTTCGTCTTCATAGACTCTTCTAGATTATGAGTAATTGGAAGCAATGTGCTTCATGCACTCATTACCATTTTTAGTTGTACAACACAAATGGAGTTTAATCCTTTCATAGGATTGTGGGGATTAATCAGTCTTCTTTTGACATTAAAAGGGGATAATTTAATCTACCAATCACCAATATACCTTCTATGGTATCTGAGGATCCTTGCTATTTAGTGCTAGCTAGCTGTATATGCACTTGGAAGTGCTTGCATGGTTCCTCGCTTCTTTTAATTCAATAACTCGGGTCTATGTGAGTCGTCATTCATATCTTCAGAATTGTTGGTGTTCATTCAGGAATAGACTGATAAGTCATTCATTGACTATTTCCTTCATGGATTTCTAATTCTTCGAGAATAATATTTCTTTTCGCTGTGAGAAATTCTCTCATGCAAGAGAGAAGCGATAGTCCTTTTATATTAACTTAAATTCTTCATTGAACTTTTTACAGTGAAAGTGTTATTCATAACAAGTCATTCTATGACTTAATTTCCTTCTAGGATTTTTCTCTTCTCGAGACTTTTAATATTCTTCTAGAATATTATCTACCTTAGACATTTAGTACTTAATATAAGATTAAATTCTGTTTCTTACGATTTTATCCTTCAAGGAAATTATGAGTCCTTCAAGGATCTCTTCTCATGGATTTTCAGAACCCACTAATTAACTGCATAATATTTATTTTATTCATTCATGCCATTTGCCAGATATGTAGCAGAATATCCATTCATATGCAATGGGAGTTTACTAGCCTTTCTCAAAAGACTTATGAACCATTGCATTTCACCATATCATTATTTCATAATGACTCTCTAATTTAAACTTCTAGGTTCAAGTATTTTCTTCATGGTTCAACCTCAATTTCATTCTTTCATTGACCCGATATGAGCGCTTCATGCGACTGCCATGGACTTTGTTATGGATCCATTTTCTCATTAGAGAAACATTTCCAATAATAGAGGTAATGTTGTCGACATTCATTATTTTCTCCCATATCTCCAGGATAAGACTATTATATAGTCAACTAGTATCTGCTATGCCAACACAAAATATTCCGCGCGCTTTTATAGTGTTAGGCATTCATCTTCATGATGATTATTTCTTAGTACATGAGGTAATGATCTTCTTTTCGGAATTTATGGAGATTTCATTCAGATTATTTGACAAGTTCATTTGGTCCAAAACCAACAGGCGTCCCCGTAGATTTTAAATTAATGATCAAGTCATTTGCGATGGTGAGCATACTATTAGATACCCGGGGTATACTTCCACACATAGCATTATGTTTACCGCAAGTAAACTTAACTTCTGGTTAATAACTTCATGTTGTTTCTCCTGATTCCGGATTCCCATTTGCGAGTTTTCATTGTGTACACATTATCGCTGTGGTCAAATCCTTCGATGATTTTTCACTTCTAGTGTGTTTCCACTTCGGGTGATGTCCTATTCTAGGACTTCCTCACATTTAGATTTTCTGGCATTATACTCTGCTTCATGTAGATTTTGTTTCTTCTAGAAATCTAGTGCGTGATTATATTCCCGCTTCAAGCTTTCTAGGAATACTTCAATTCTAATATAAGGCATTCGATAGGTATAGGCTTTCTCTCCCCCCCTAATGCCGATATTAGATATTCTTAATCACATACTTTTCATAAGATATCCCCATATCATGAGCTTATTTTTAATGAAAATTCAGATCCATAGTTCTCCAACTTCAAGTGGAAGCCCACTCGTGTATGCTAAATTGGTGAAATTATTTCATATTTTTTTTCACGCACATTTACAAGTATTGACATTCATATATGCAGTGATCTCGACATATTACTGTAGTGCCATGAAAAAAAATACATAAACTTCATAAAGTTACTTCAAGTTATAATTATGCAAATATAATTTACATGGAATTTCTACTAAAAAATTTAATTTCTCGCTCATTCAAGAATTCCCCATATTCATTAAAATTCTGAACCCATTAATACCAAATTATTTTCCACACAATGGACTTACATGTCCATTTTCTTTTCACAATCCGCAAACCCATTCTAATCGGGTCATCCAATTTCTAATTAGATTAATTCACTGTTGAGCCAATTTCAGACCGGTTTTCTCCCCCTCATCTCAACCTTCTTGATTAGAGATGAACTAATGACTTCTAGTCATATAGAGCATGCAAGTTAATTAATTGTGTGTTGTAATAGCTTCCTGACTATCTCAACTAAATGGGAGGTGTTTCTCAACAGGAGAAATTTGAGTGTGCATAGCATACAAGCTAATGCAATGACAGAAATATATGATAGCTACAAGCCAACATAGAGCGGAATTTTGATGTAATACCGTTGCAAGGGTTACAAATTAATGTAATGACATGCAGGTCTTTACATTAGTGTGGAATTTCTTCTAACTAGCTATTCTTATCGACATAGTGGTATATGGATCACAAATGCTATGCGAAAAGCTACATGCTTAGTCATTATAATGAACATGGCTACGGGCCAACTTGCGCGTTGGTTTGTCCATCAATCTAATAGGACGCGGCTCTAGACCAACAATCTTGCAAGATTAGGGGTATGCCTATTAGAATTTTAAAGTTTAGCCACATTCTTCATATATGCCTCTATATCCCCAGTTTCTCCCCCTTTTCATATCATAATTACACTTCATGTGATGCTATGCTTCAAGCATAATATATGAATCATTTTAATGTTCCATAGACTTCAATTATACTTCTAGTATATATATTCATAAAGTGGTATGAAATTCACATATAGATTGTACTATTTGGTGTACAATAATATGATTTGGGTAGAATAAACTTCAAGTTATAGGGGTTATGTATTCGGTACATAATTAAGTAATATACAATTTCATGACTAAATGGAATCTTCTGAGATCAATTAAAAGTTTGTATATTATTTGTTCATATGCATAATGAAAATTCAGTTTCCATTCTACCTGCATGGTAGGAATGCACAATATAAATATAACCTCCAAGGTTACGTGAGGCCTTTTTCGTGGAAGTATCACTTCAAATGATCATCAAATAGGCATTTTAAAGGCAATAATATTTACAATATTCAGCATGTAATTCTTTATTTATTCCATGATATTAAATAATTACTGTAGGTAAAAAAATGCTACAAGCAAATAGGCGATAAAAACCAATACAGAGGTAAGAAACACTAATTTACTAATTTGCCCTTCTATTCTGGAAAAGATTCATAAACTAATGCGAAACTTCTAGTTAAAAGCAAAAATTACTTGCTCTTCATGAGTATAACCATATTCTTCATGAATATAACTAATAGTGCAGCTTATGTAGGAAATTTTATTTACTTTTGGTTAACGGAGTATGAAACTTCTTTGTCTCAATTCATCTCCCCTTAAGCCTAGCATTACTTCTGGAATGTACATTATTTTCCTTCCAATTCTGTGAATTATGCATCTTCTAATTGCATAAATGTGTATCATATTGAGCCTATGCAAGTTTTTCTTGAATTTGCCAATATGCCTACATGGCAAAGAATATGATTCTTCAAGAAAACATATTGAATGTGTGTAACTTCATGTTATATATGAACTCAAATATTTGGCATGCTTCGTATGAATTTATTGCTATTGTAAAAACATGATGCCATGTTGGGAGGAAAATGTGATGTGTATAAAATAACTTTCAGAGTTATACAATATTTCTTCTAGAAAAATTATGTTGTGCAAGGCTTAAAACCAATATATTTCTTCAAGAAATAATAGACTTCATGTCACGCCTACATTAATCATGCAGTTGCTACATGCTCACTTCATGTGTTTAAATTGCATGAAATAAGTGCAAAATTAATTTGTATCGGTTAAATTTATTCAATTCAATTAATTTTCCAGAATTTTCCTAGCAAAAACATATACCCCATTCACATAATTACTAGGGCGAAAATATGACACTCTCAAGGGGTGATATGTCTAAGGTTCTTCAAGATTTAGAAAGGTCATAAACCTAAAACCATGTTTCTATGATTAAAGGCAATATTTTACTGAATTATGCGTAATTGTAACAGTATACCATAAAAGCAGTAAATGAACATCTCAATTAACAATTTACACTATGATGGGAACTAGGGTTTCCCGATCTTCCGAAAGGTTCTGATAACTCTCGATTTGGTGGAGTCGCGACTCAACTCGATCCGGCTTCCAAACCACACGTTCCGAACCCCGCAATCGCAGCACCACGTCTCCTCAGGTTATCAACCGGCGTTGCACGGTTGACCTCCCCTAGAAGGCTAATCCTTGCCTGCGAATCGAAGAACACAAGCAAGAACGAGAAAGATTGCAACACAATTGCCGATGTATGATTAAACTCACGAAGTTGGGGTCTCACAAACTGACGAGCGGCGACACTGTTCTTGACAGAATTGATCTAAGCAAAACCCAAACCCTAACTTAGGCGGCGGCTACTGTTTTAAAGAGTCTAGGGTCGTGTTTGACCCCCCTGGACGTGCCCCTATTGGGCTCAACACGATACACGGCCCAAAGACCAAAATACGACGACGCAGCGCCGAAACAGATTCTGGGCGTCAACTTGTTTCGTCAATTCCCGATGACTCCGGACGAATTTTGATATGAGACCAGTGCCATTGCAAAGATTATCTTCTTAGTTTTCCAAGCATATAAAGAACGTCTAAATCCGAGCCCGTATGCGACCTGGGCGTCCGATTTAGCGCTGACTACTCCTGGACTCCGAGCTGGACTCGAAGTCAAATTGATTTGAGCCTCTATCTTGACTTGCATGCCCTTGCTGGTCCTCTCCACCTTGAAGCCCTTCTCCAACCATCCTCTGGTCCTCTCCATGGTTCCTAATTACAATATAATCATTAGGTAGCAATCTATTCTCATAATCACATAGAGAAGTACTTAGGAACGAGCTCACCTCTAAATTCAATTGTCGCGCACGAGCTCTAGTGATTGGACCTTGAACGATCAATGGGGGGTTGTTGTGAGTTTCCATAGGAGTGATGTCCTCATCACACTAGATTCACATTTTAAATTATAAAAATCTCATTAGGTTTACGGCAATTTATTTCACATTAGACTCTTACAAGTCGGGACCGGTTCAGGTTTCCAATCCGGCATCTGTCGCACGCTCGTTAGTTTCTTTCCTTTGTTGCTACTTCCGGTGAGCATGCCGGCGGTGAACGATGACTTCGATCTGTATTCACCTAAGATACACGTGGAGCATGTGCAGGTACTTCGGGGCAGGGCCAGCTCACGTTCAGGTGGAGCTGTGCCGGTGAGGCGTGTAAGCTGCTTCTGGCAGAGCTGGGTAAGCTCGCTTGGCTTCGGACAATCGAGCGGAGGCGTGCAACATGCGAGTCGAGATCGAGTAACTATCGGATGCGCTCAGTGACAATTGGTTCCCACACATGTATGGATGGTGGCGTGGTATCTGACGTGGCTCCAGGCCAACAACTGTTTGATGCTGGTTGTAGTGCGTACTAGTTTTAATTTCATCTGGTCTACCGTGCTGGCCAGCAGGGCCACAAGTTGCACGTCACCATTCTCAATAGAGGACTCTCATTGTGGTTCCAATGACTTCTGGACACATTGGATTCAAATTAGTTTCTAATTTCGATTAAACTTCTAGTTTATTTTGTATAGGAATTAGAACATGACTGATTTTGAAAACGACTTCAAGCGGTTTTCGTTAATCATATCGGTCCTGCGATGACCATTGTCGTATACGGACGACAGGCCCCTATGTTGTGAACATTCTGGCTTACAACATAATATCGTTGATCATACAAGACCAAGCGAGCTAGTACGTCATCTACTACTTGTAGATTAGATTTAGTATATTAAATTATTCCAACTCAAAGATTGGTTCCACGTATATAATCTACTAAAAATATTTCATACCGTGTTGTTTGATTCACGAACGGATTCGAAGCCTGTCGCGTAGGACAGTTCGGCAAGGCCGGGAGACCTGCCGACATGATGACGAGTCGGTGCAGATCCACTCGCTGGTGACGTTGATGTAGTCGACGCCGTCGAAGTAGTCGTTGGCTAGGACGACGGCGATGATCGCCGACGTTGAGATTGAAGGTGACTCCTCCGGCGCGGTCGTGCTGATAACGTTTTGTAAAACACGTCGTCAACGGTTGGATCTTCTCCCTCTCACGACAAGCACAAGAACACAAGTATAAAGTAGACAAGGCATGATATAGGTGGAGCTTCTCTTTATTTCTCAAATCGATCTCTTACAATAGGGGTGCTCCTCCGTATATATACTCCGAAGTAAATGTAGAGTTTGGTAAGAGCCCACAACATAACCGGACTAGAACTAGAAGTCATTTATCTCTCCTACTTTCTATGGTTGGTAGGTCCGGTTAGGACTCTGTAAGAGTCTTTGTTTTACAACCAGGATAACGATTAACAAATTTTCAAAAGAAAAAGGATAACGATTACGCCATTTACAGCTGCGAAATCACCGCGTGGTAACTCTCGCTCTACTCGCCAGCAGGGGAGTAGCAGTACACATGGCTCGCACCTCCGCAAATTGATCGGTTGGGAAAGGGAACGGCGCCGCACCGGGGGCCGGGGCCAGTGAGCCAGAGCGCCAGACGAGTCCGCCTCGGCTTGGCCCCACGTACGTGACTGGCTCGCTGTAGGCGGTTGCGGTCCGTCACGACTCGGCAGTCGGCACGGCCACGGCCGGGCGAGGTGATGCCAAAATCCAAACGCGCCTCCTCGTCTCGGCCATCCATCTCCCACCAACACACCACCACCCCCACGCGGGCCGCGATCCATCTCGATCTCATCCGCACCGGCGGTCTCGCTTGCCTTGCCCTCCTGCTGACCGGGGCGCCGCCTATAAAGGAGCCGGGCGGAGGCGGAGGCGGGCGCCCGCCATTCCCTTCTCCCCCCTTCGCCGTCTTCCTCGGTCTCCTCTCCCCCCACCGCATTTGCTCCACTCGGGGAGTCGTAGCTAGCACACTGCCGCTGCCTCCGTGCCGTCGCCGCGCGCGAGCCTGCGTCTGCATGGTGATGGAGGGGAGCACGGGTTCACTCTACGGCCGCCTCAACAGGGCCAGCACGCGGGGGTTCCTCGCCTACGTCGCCGCGGGGGGCGCCTGCGCGGCCGTCCTCGCCTGCTTCGTCCTCTCCGCCGCGGACCCAAGCGCCGCCGCCGAGGGCAACGATGGGCTGCTACGCCTCTCCTCCCGCTCCGCGCGCGTCTGGCCCGTAAGCCGTTCGCTCTTTTGCCCCCTCCCCACCTTCCTTCCATGGCCGGTTTCCGTTCCGCTGGGCTCTTACCTTCGCGGATCACCGTGTGGTCGGTTTTCTCCAGGACCTCGCGTTTAACTGGCGGGTGGTGGTGGCCACCATCGTCGGCTTCCTCGGCTCCGCGTTCGGCACCGTCGGCGGAGTCGGCGGCGGCGGGATCTTCGTGCCTATGCTCAACCTCGTCGTCGGCTTCGACACCAAGTCCGCCGCCGCGCTCTCCAAATGTAAGCTACCTCCCGCACTCTCCGAACTGCCGCCGATGCATGCATCTGCCGATTTGCTTCTCGCTCACATGTGCTCGCTTGGTTCGGTTTGGGCGCAGGCATGATCATGGGCGCCTCGGCGTCGTCCGTGTGGTACAACCTCCAGGTGTCGCACCCGACCAAGGAGGCGCCCGTCATCGACTACAAGCTGGCGCTGCTCTTCCAGCCCATGCTCATGCTCGGGATCACCATCGGCGTGGAGCTCAGCGTCATCTTCCCATACTGGCTCATCACCGTCCTCATCATAATCCTCTTCGTAGGTAATAGCGCTTGCCTTTGCGCTGCCGCCAAATTTATGTCGCAAAAAGCGAGCAGCATGTACTTTTTTTTTTTGCTTGGTCCTGCTCCTTTGTGTGTCTGGTGAGATTGCTGAGATGAGGTGTGTTTCGTGTGATCAATTCGTTGCAGGCACTTCGTCGAGGTCGTTCTACAAGGGCATTATCATGTGGAAGGAGGAGACAAGGATTCTGGTTGGTTCCTGTCACATTTGTGCTGTCTGCTGTCGCATTACTGGGTCCTGATGGTCTCTGTTTTGTTACGGCCTGTGACCCCCTGTTGTGAATGATTGCAGATGGAGACACAGGAGAGAGAAGAGCAATCAAAGTCTGCCTGTGCCTCAAATGATGGTAAGAAACTCTACATCTTGCATGATTAGTTTTCATGCTTGGCTGATAGCAATAGCCAATAAGCATCAGTTATTTGTACTTTTGATTTTTTTTTCATTTTGCAATTTAACATGTGGTTCCATTTGAACTGCTGCAGTTGTCATTGACCCGAGCTACCAAGAGCCCCTCCTGACTCAGCCTCAGCCCAAAGAGAAGTCTGCATTGGTAAGCCACAACTACCGCGGGTACCTATCATTTGCATTCATGACTTACAAGCAACTGTAGAGCTTACGACGTGATCATATATTATGATGAGCTTTCAGATCCACCTTTGAAACCATGCCATGATTAGTTGACTAATATTAATCAGATCCACCCAGTGATTGTTGGCTATATTATATACTAATGTGCTTAGGGCGTTCTTGGGTATATAGTAACATGGTTAGGACATAGGGTGATGTTGATAGATTCTCTGAACATGCAAGAAAGCAAGAGGGAACAGAATAAAATTTGTCCGCATGTGATCGAATGGCTGATTTTCCTTTTTTTATCATTTCAGGAGACTTTTCTGTTCAATTTGAGGTGGAAGAATATCCTAGTTCTAATATCTGTCTGGTCATGTTTCTTGGTGCTGCAAATTCTCAAGGTCTCCCTTCTACACTGAGAATATTTTTTATCTTTCAACAGTCAATCTTCATAACAATGATTGGTATCTTAAAAAGATCGTGGCCCCATTTCTCCTATGAACACAAGCACTTTTGGATAATCTACTGTCCATCCAAAGCCTTGTTACCCATGTGCACATGCAAATAGACTTCTTTCTTTGTCTCCTGTAGATGGAAATGGTTATTAACTGCAGTAACTTTTCCTTTCCTTGCAGAATAATTCGAAATCATGCAGCACAGTCTACTGGGTGATCAACATTCTACAGGTGATGATTAATTTACTTTGTGCCACTGTTATCTAAACTAACATTATATCTGCCATGTTGGCCTTCAATTTAGTATTAAAACCTAATTTTGTTGTTTGAGCAATTGTCTTTTCTGTAGACGTAGTATGTCTTCTCAGAACATAGGCCATGTTAGGCCTAGATTAGCACATTGGTCAACCACTTTTTGAGCAGCACTCAACCCTCCACCAAACAGCAACATTTGCTTTGTTGCACATGAAAAGCTGGCTGTTAATTCTATCACACACACAAATCAGAACACATGAAACCCTTCTGGTTCATAACTTTTAATGCTGTGCTTAAATAATTTAGGTTCCAGCTGCGGTGAGTGTGTTCCTGTGGGAGGCCATGCAGCTATGCAGGGAGAGCCGTACTCGCCGTATGAACGGGAACTCAGAGTGTGTGTGTGAGGCCTCTATTGAGTGGTCACCAGCACAACTGATCTTCTGCGCCTTCTGTGGTCTCCTTGGCGGGACTGTTGGTGGTCTTCTTGGATCTGGTGGTGGGTTCATCCTTGGCCCACTTCTTCTTGAGCTTGGGTGCATACCGCAGGTATTTAAATTGCCTCTGTTTCATGCCAAATTTCATTTAATGTAATTTCAAGTATTATCAAGCTAAATTATATATTGGCATACATCCATACAGCATATTTGAAATGATAGCTTATCACAAGGAGCTAGCCTTTTCAATGGACACAGAACTTGTATCTTAATCACCAAAAATACAGTTATGGATGTCATAGAGATAGAATTTCAGTCCTATATGTCCTTAGCGGTACCGCTGCATTTTCCACGTCTTAGTCTTATGTGAGAATTGCAACACATTGGAGCCTAAGGTGACGGCCAGGGCAGGGGTCAAGACCATGGGAGAAAGACAAGAATGAGTCTTGTACTTTTCCATGTATAAGGTAGCTGTATGTAATAGCATCCCATGAACGAGATTGAACCAGATACAACTTTGTCAACTCATGTCATTTCTTAAATGATTTGTGGTAGGACCAAAAACACACTTGTCCTTTTCTTAAATGCATGTTGTTGCTGCCACTTTTCATGCAGCAATGTCCAAAATGTTCCACTAGTTTTCCCTGATTTCTTTATCTCAACTGTAACTTTTTTAATTGTATAAGAAGCACCTTGTTATCATAAACTAAGCTAACTGTAGATGATAGATCATCGCATGGTTAGCATTATTTATACCATTTATCAATAATTATTGGTAACCTACTCACATGATCATGCCTCATCAGTTAGGTTATATTAAGTAATGTATTCAAATCTAAGATGTTGATGTGAGATAGGACATGCATTAATTGCACCCTACTGATGTAGGAATATAAATTAGATTATTGGATCAGTTCATTTCACAAAAGAGTGAAAACCTAATCATATTGACATAATATTGCCTTCTGTGAATATTACAATCGAACGATTGACCCAGTTACAATGTCATTGTTGCCTTCAACGTTTTTTTTTGTGATGATAACCCAAGCCTTCCAATTTCAATTGGAAAGCAAAATTCCCTTCCATATGATAAAATAATTTAACTCATTGGTATGGTCCACAACACCCATCACACTGTATAATTTGCCTGAGGAAATAGGGATATCAATGTCATGAATAATTTGTCGAAAAAATATATATATCATGAATCATGTTTGCCGGAGGCAGGTGTCTGGTACTTGCACAGACCCCATGTACTTTATTGGTCAGTGGCCTATATGGTTACATGCTACACCTTGATGGAGGGAAGGTGTGAATGAGAATGCCATTATTTGTGTTATCTATTTTCCTCAACACAGATCCATCCAGTTTCTCGCACTACAGTAGTGTTTGGATGGCAAAAGCAATGTACTGATCATTTGGGCAAAACCTTTGTAGTCAATTCACAATATTGGTTTTCTGCTGTTCACTCTGACATGCATTTTATAATTTTAGAGGAGGCATGTTATCACCACTTTATGTTATCTTCACATTCATACATTTCTTTCCTCGGTAAATAATGCTAAGATCAGATATTGCATTGTCTTGCAGGTTGCAAGTGCAACAGCAACATTCGTGATGATGTTCTCCTCCTCCCTCTCCGTGGTGGAGTTCTACTTCCTGCACAGATTTCCTCTCCCTTTTGGTAAATCCATGGATGCTAATTCTGTTTATAAATTTCTAAATATTTTTCAAAGTATGGTTGTTCCACAGTAACAACGTGCACTTTTTTTTCTATCTGCAGCTGGCTACCTCATCTTCATTTCTGTACTGGCTGGATTCTGGGGCCAGTGCCTGGTTAGAAAGATTGTGCACGTGCTCAAGAGAGCATCGCTGATTGTCTTCATCCTCTCATCTGTCATCTTCGCCAGTGCTCTTACAATGGGTATGGGCCATTTCTCAAGCTCCGTGATTCGTTTGCTTCAACTCAATGAATTGCTAACCTCATTCTGGTTGAATTGAATTGAGCCAAAGGAAACTAGTGTTAGTAACATGTAGAGGTTGTTGAAAAACATGGTTTGAATTAGTGTCACTTGCAACAATCTCGTACTACTGTGTCCATGTGTCTGCAATTGTAGCTCTACTTGTTAAATTCTTCCTGTTTTAAATTTGCAAAGTAAAATTTAAATCTTTTTTCATATTTCCTAAGACATGTTGCTCTGTTGAATTTCAGGTGTTGTTGGGACCCAGAAGAGCATTTCGATGATCAACAACCACGAGTACATGGGATTCCTCGACTTCTGCGAGTAACTCAACACAGCATCAGACTGTCCATACATCGGGGATATCACAGGCCAATGCCTAATTGGCCTCATCTCCCAAAAATTATAATAATAAAGTCGTCAAGCGTTTGCACATGTTAGCTCCTCGCTAACCCTGGGCTCATCTTGTTCGACAGAGTCGTGGTAAGGTAGTAGTGAATTCAGCTCGTGTTAGCTCCTGGCTAACCCGGCAGAAAGTATTCTTTGGTCTTGTGGGAGTAGTGGGCAAATGTTGTCCATGTCATTGCAGGGTTAGCTCCTGGCTAACCTGCGAATAGGCGTACCGGTCTTGTGAAGGTGCAGGACTGCAGGTTCTGTCCTGTCTGGTTTAGCTCCTGGCTAACCAGCAAGTATTTATTGTCCATTCTTGCGCTATCTCCAGGCTAGCTAGCCTGCAAAAAGCGCAAATATTTTGTCGCGTGTAATACTGTAAATATCAGCCAATTGGGCATTCTGTCAGTGCCGCTGTGTGCGTTTCCAGCCATGCTGGACTTTGTTATATTATTTGGCATTTCAATCGTATGCAATTTAACCGCATTGGATGGTCATGGTAGACTAGTGGCCATTTGTTCTGCCGCTACGTCTTAGGCAGGCGAGGTCAAACTTCAGGGCATTGTATTCAGGTACATCCGGCAGTCCAGGCCTCCCTCTGGAAGTTTAGATAGTAATTCTGAGCTCAGGAGCGGAACACCTTTGCAGGCGCTGTATTGTCTCACAGGTCTCCGTCGTATGGTGCTGCTGCGGCGAAATTAAGAGGGCACTTTCCAATGTTCAGAAGCCCTGGCCTGAAATAATCTCACATGGGTGAATGAATTTACAATAAGAACACAGAACCACGGTGCAGGCTACAGTACATGTACATGGTACTCGCGTTATATTATCGGGTGGCAAGGATACAGTTTCCAGCACCAAGGTGTTTCGTGTCATTGGGTGTGGATAGCAAATATTTCAAATTGGGGAAAAAGAACAAATTGGGTGTCTGAAGCACCTAATGTTGCCATGTTAACTCCCAATTCCCAACTCCAGGGCTTTCAACGCAAATAAATAAATAAACAAGTCATCGGAAGGCTACAACTTTGCAGGAATAAGAATTTCCAGCTACACATTCAGTCACAAAGGTGGCTGAGATGTAGTCATGCAGTGCATATCAATGATACTGAGTAGTTGCCTTGTTGGCATATGATTCCAGCAGCCCTCAAAGCGCAAACATTTTGTCCTATGAATGGGACATGGTCAGCATCAATCAATTGCAGTTCTGTAGCGCTGAGCGCATTTCCAAACCGTTCTAGGCCTTGTTTTTGTTTACGTCCCAAATTCTACCCCAAAGTTCATTATGTTAAAAAAACACATGTATACAGTACTAAACATAGATGAAATCAAACGATTTTGTTGTACTCTACTAGACGAATATTTTTAGCCTAATTAATCAATATTTGGATAATTTTTTACATACAAACGAAATGCTACAGTGACGCACGTACCCCAAAAAACTAAAGTTTACTTCCAAATTTAGAAACTAAACAAGGGTCTAGTTGTCTGCACTGCTGGATGGTTGTCCTATTTGGACCTAGAATAGGTTCGCGGCCATGAAAGAAAGTGTACACCAGTTTGAGTTCAGGAGGCGAACCTTGGTCTAAATTCTAAAAGCCAATAGCCAATGCAGGCAGTTTTATATCATTTCGTTTCTGTATTTCGGTCCAGGCAGCGTATGGTATTTGACTGCGGCGAAATCAACACGACGGTTTCCGATGTTCAGAAGCCTGGCCTTGAATGGTCTCACATGTATGAATGAATTTACAAAGAGAAGACAGGACCACGAGGTACATGCTACAGAGTACACTAAAATACAGGATGTGAGTACTTACATTACGTCACATCACAGAGCTGTGGGTGGTACTGGTACTCTGGTAGTGCTACTGTTGTGATTGATTTCCCTGTTCGGCTGACGGGCGACATGCGCTGGTTTACGTCGAAAGAAAAATACCGGTGATGGTTTACGTCGAAAGAAAAATACTGCTGGCTGGTGATGGTTTGTAGAGAAAAATACGGCCGACTGACAGCTAATAAGCCAGACGAACAGGACTGGTATGCCAATTCCAACACCAGATTGTCCACAAGTCATTCTGTCCATGGAAATCATGTAAAATTAGCGAAAAGAAACAATCGATACCAATTATTTCGAGGGGAAAACAAGGATCCAAGCATAATATTTGGCCGGTACTCACATCCGTGAAGGCTGAAGCACAGCATCATGACCTGTAGACGAGTCCCCAGGGAACTGCTAGGCATACAAATCAGTCCCCAGGGAACTGCTAGGCTGCCGGTACAAATGAAGCTTAGACTGCACAAAAAGAGCACACCTAGTGTTGCCATATTAGACAAGGGCTGTCAACTTGAAAAACCTCATCAGCAGGTACAACCATGCAAGCATCACAATTACAGCAACAAATATTCAGGCATTTAGGCGAGCGAGATGGACATTTCATTGATAGCCTAGTTGGCATATGATTCCAGCAGCGAAGCTTCAGAGCTGCGGAACCGCTATATTTCTTTGCGGGTACATGCTACTTGTTCATCACTTGCCCCAAGATCATTACAATGTACTACTAGGCAATACAAAGCAGATATCTATCAAACTTTTACAAAAAGAGGGGCAACAGAGATAGCTTGCTTGCATTGCATCTCCGAGTCTAGGAGATGAAGAAACCAAGTCCTACGAACTTACAGGTTACAGCAGAGCCTAGTAAGAGAGATCTCCTTATCATTCAGGAACAACTTCTTCTTCACTCATTGCCCTGTTCATTATTTTGGTGGACACATCCACGTCTTCTTTGTGAGCATCTTCGCCCTCGACCTTGTTGTCCACAGGGGTGGAGGATGAGCCAGTTTTATTGTCATCTCCAGCCCTAGATGTAGACTTTTGCCCATCTGTTACCTGAGCCAAGGTGCCATCTGGTGGAGAATGCAACTCAACAGATGATGTCTGGTCAGTCAAGGGCTGTACTTGGTCCTGCAGCACAGCTGTTGAATTCACTTGCTGCTCTGGCTGACCATTCAAAGTTGAATTACTTTGCTCATGGTCGTTGGTCAAATTTGTTTGAGCTGGACGTGTCCTGCTTTCTGAGTCCATGCTAGGAATGTCGGTAATGGAAGATGTATTATTTGGAGTAGCCACATGTTCCCCGGAAGCATTTGATCCATTTACTCCAGGACCTCGAAATGAAATTCCATTGGACAAATTTGTGGTGCCTTCAAATATCCTATCCATGGTGTTCAATTGTTCCTCTGGGAGAGGTTTTGTCACTTTGGCATCATGATCCACAGAGCTTGCCACATCATCGCCTCTGAAACTCTTCTCCCTAGCCTTGCGCACCTCCTCCTCCTTGCTTCCAAGCTCCTGGTTTTCATGAGGCACTGCTGTTGAAGCATCATCCACGAATAGTACCTTCTCTTGGGCATGACGGGCCAGCTCATCTTGCTCAGATGATGGGGGGTCATGAGTAACAGCACTAGAAACATTATCACCATGGAAGCTCTTCTCTTGATCCTCCTGAGATCGCTCCTTATGCTCTTCGTCCTCAAACACACCCACATCATCTCCATCCTTGTCAGCAGAATGTTCACCAGGCTCAGGAAGATCATCATCCTTCTCCAGGTCTTGCTCATCGATGGGGTCCTCATCATTCTCATCACGCTTCATTTCTTGCTCCATTTCATCATTCTCTTCATCCTCAACCTTTTCATCCAAGGTTGACGAATCAGCCTCCATCTTTGGAGGCAGGTCCTTCCTGCCTAACCTGATTACCTCCCCCTGGTCCTTATCATCTTTATGCGGATCATTCACTTCATCTTCGCTATATGCTACCTTCTTCTCATAAGAATGCTTAACTTGGTAGATCACCCAAACAGAAACCAAAACCAATAGAGTTATCTGGAGAGCCTTCTTTAACTTCAGACCTTTGGATCTGTGATTTCTACTAGAACTCTGCCTCAACATTGCTAGAACAGAGGTAAAAGAACCTCCTCTAAAATCCTTCTTTTTACTCCCAATATTCCCACTTGAACACTTGGTGGTTCCTGACATAAGTTGTTGCCAACATATAAGCATCCTTCTTGATACATTTGACCAAGGGTAACAATAGAAGATGAAATACTTGAACGAACCTAAAAGTAACACTAGATCGTTTCCTCCAATTTACTTGTGAAAGCCATATCAGAGATGAGAAAAAAATATATCATAAATACAAACTATGCAGTTGATTTCTGAAATACCTCCAAAGATTTCAACATCTCCTACTAGGTAGTAGGTAGCTTATAGAAGCTATGTGTTGTTGTGTAGTAGGGAACAAAACTAGCTTAGGATTACTGAAAACGGAACAAGAGGTAAAGCGTGCGGCTACATTTCTATAGCATTTTTACACCCCGTGCAAGTAGATTAAATTAAGGCCGAGGTGTTCTAAGCAACGAGTTCCTGAAGAAAAAGACATACTATAACCTCCAATTGCAGTAGCTAAACCAGAGAAAAAGACCAAGCTTAGTACTGAGGTGAACTCCAATCACCCGAGTACCCGACAGCCAAACATTGAAAACTCATAATATATGCTACGAACACACGGCAATCAAAGAAAAGAATCGATTTTTGCAGGCTAGAGCACTCCATAATAAAATTTCACTCCATCACGGGGATTTAATAGACTAAACTCCAGGCAAGAAACCCCAAACTCGTACAATCTCAGCAGCACAGACATGAAGCAGCGGATGTTCGAACCCAAAGGGCTTCAAGGAGCTCAAGAACCCGCAGGGGGAGGCCACTGCACACCGAAACGATTCGAGCTCTGGGACAGAACAGGGCCGGGAATAACTCACCTCAGGATCCTTGAAACCGCAGTTCCTGCCTTAGCTTGGCCTCCTCTTGGCACCCCCGCACAGAAGATTTATACGACAAACACCATGAGGTGGGGTAGAGCAAAAGATTGGTAAAAAAAATCAAGATGCTTGTTCACCTAAATCCACTCCCCCACTAGCCGCGAGGCAGGACCGGATCTAAATACACGCAGGCCCCTAGAGCAGACCGCCCCTCGGAAACGGAACGGGCACGCGGGAGCTGGAGCTCGCGAACAAATGCGACGGTGGATTCGGGGCGCGTGCACCAGGCGGATTGGGGGATTGGAATGGCGGGCGAGGGGGTAGGTGCCAGGTCGGGGAGGGGGTAGGGATTGGGATTTATGACGCGATGTGGACGGAGAGGCGGGCAGCTTCAGAGTCACAGCTCGCAACAAGGGGGGGAGAAAGAAGAGAGGAGAGGTGTGGGAAGAGGAGGAAATGGTGAGGTTTTTTATCTGATTTTTCTCTCTGACTTTTCGGTGGTAGGAGAAGTACGAGTGCTGTATTTTTTTTTTCTTTTGGCGTCTGTGAGCGTGCGTGAGACCAGTCGACCTTCTTGTGTTTGGGGTTGGGGCTTTGGCACCGTGTGGTTGGAGGCTGGGAGCAGCGAGCCTTGGAGGGCTCGCCGGCGTCAGGCCGGTTTGCCACTCGGGCAGGCACTGACCTCGCCGAGGCCTGTCGATTTTGTTGCCTAGCAGCCAGCGCATCTTTTTTCCCCTGAAAACCATCGCTATGCATTTTCGGATCCTTTGTTTTTTTTGCGAATTAGACTGACAACAAATACAAAAGAATAGAGTGCATCCACCGTACACGAAGTTGTATCATTGTTTTACTTTGATCCACTAAGTTGCAAATATCGCATCCACCGTACACTAAGTTGTTGGATGTGTGCGTATATAATTCATGTATACTAGCGGTGCGTATTTTACAGATATGACGTACGGTTGACAAAGACATGGAAGGGTCTAAGTAAATGCTTGAAGCAGTGGAAGGGCTAAAATGAAAACTTGACATATAGTCTTTGCTCACATCATCTCTAATCAAAGCGTTCCCCTCCAAACAAAACCCCAAGGCCACAGTCTAAAAATCATCCTTAGCTTAAAATTAAACCTCACAGCCACATGTCTACGTCTAGTGATGATGCTTAGTATAGTGCGGGCCAAATAGCTTGTGTTAAATAAAGTTTTGTGATTGCTTGTATTCGTTTATAATATACACTGAAAAAACACAGAAAATTTGCATCATAAGTTATCATCATCACTAAAGTAGGCATTCACTAATCCTAAGTAGACTTTCCTTGCATTTTTTACATGATATAAATTTATAGCACGTACAAACCAAGACAAATTGACAAATCGCGTATGGTGAAAGTAAAAATTAAATATGCCTGCTGGTTGATAGTAAAGCCTTGTCCTATCCAACTCTTGTTGCAACAAGTATAAAAAAACTCTGGTTGCACTATAATTCATGGACCTTATTAATAGTAAGACACATGTCTTCGATCTAGCTTATGATGACCTTCGAATCGCCCCAATTGCCCAACGCCTCCACCTCGACTGATTTGATCAATAATAAAATCACAAACTAGGAAGCTTTACGCAAAAAATGACACAATGGAGGTGCTATGCTCAATCCATATGCCCTTAACTCCTCCAGGAGTTCATCTCAGCACATATCATGGCACAAAATACCACCAACGAACAATTTTGAACCGTAAGTCACCATATTATGTAACATAATGTATTGTATCGCTACGTCTGCAACTTGTTAGACTAAAGTGAAACAATGATGCAACTTTATGTATGACGGGTGCACTTTACCCAATACAAAATTAGTATTGACAGATTAACGATACAGACGCAGAAACATATTCACGTCTTCGCGGATATAACTTTATTAGGATTGGCACGTGGTTCGCACTTTTACCGAGGTTTTTTAATGAAAATAAACTACCATCTCCGTTCCAAATTACTATTCATTGTTGACCCTTTTTTATAATCTTTGGTCATTCGTCTTGTTCAAATTTTTTGACTAAATATACAAACCAATAAGTTATACTAAAAGTATATACGACGATAAAACAAGTCACACACAAAATAAGTGATACCCGTGAAATTTTTTGAATAAGATGAATGGTCAAACGTTAAACGAAAAGTCAACAACGAATAGTAATTTGGAACGGAGGTAGTAGAAAAATCTAGAAAAAAATGCATCTGAATTTTAAATACCGGTAGTCAAATCTAAAAAAATGAAATAACAACTCTAAATAGACTTACATGTTTACGGTAATAGAAAAAAATTCATGTGAAACCGAAATGAGGGGGAAAGAACTTACCATCTTTGTAGTTGGGTGTATAATGTGGAGTCTGTGGCTTGTTAGAAATGATTATGTTTTTAATAACTCTGTTATTTCCTCACCTGTTGTAGTGCCTTTTCGGATCTTTTCTTTATGCGGAGATGGAAGAGTCTGAGCAAAGGCTCGTCACGGCAGAAGGCGGAAGATGCTATAGGAAGAGTGAAAAATCAGCTATTAGCATTGCGACAATCTGAAATGGCGCAAGGACATTGAGGACATAAATTCAGTAGTCTAGTAGTCTTGTCTTTATTCTGCTAACCTCTTTTTGTGTGTGAGTTCTGGTGTGGTGATTGAGTTGATCTAGAGTGGGTTTGTTCTACCGGTGGTGGTGAGATGATAGTTTTTAGTGTAAGCTTGGTTGATCAGTATATTTTTTGTAAAACTGATAATCTTAATATACAATCTTCACTTTCAGTAAAAATGAGGGGGAAATAATGATTTATATACAAGGAACAAACTGTTGTGCGTTTTTACGTGATTAACGTGACTAAGTGTCTATTGTAACTTTTTTTTGAGAAAACAACCGGGTCGGGACGATGAGTCCCCACCTAAATATATTAACCACGTATCAAGCCACTGATGGTTTAGACGGCGGGTGCCGAGTTTACATGAGTGTCATCGTGAAAGTATGAAGGAGAGGAAGGGGAGATTACGACTATCGTAACTAAGGCCCCCTTTGGTAGAGCTCCACATTAGGGTGGAGTTGGAGTTGGAGTGGAGGAGCTGATTTTTTTAGCTCCACCAGCTCCACCTGTGTCATGTGAAAAACAGTTCCACCTCTCACAACCAAGCCCCCAGAAGTGATTCACCGCCACGGCTGTTTGGTACAGCTCCACCAAAAATAGCTCCTGGCCACGAGCTGGTTTTGGAGCTCTACCAGAGGGGGCAAACGTGTACTCCGTAATTTTTTATAATTCTCCCTCAAAATGAAAGTTCCATCGTGCTTAATAGCTAAGCAACTTAAGCGTGCAAAAGGAGGCGGAACGGAAAGCATCTTTTCCTGGCCTCTCTCTAATACAGTAATACGCGACACCTTTCAGACTTGAGACTGTGAGAGTCAGAGCCTTCGTGCTGATGAGTGACGAGCTCTTTTCGGCGCGGGTCCTAGGAACGGAGAAGGGGAGGAGCCCGTGGGTTGTGCAGGTGTAGCGCACGGGTTCAGGTTCACGTCGGGTGCAACTCCCGTTGACCTCCTCGCAGTATTGCCGGCCTGCCGCCAACACGTGCTCTCGCGTTTAGTCCGATGGCGTTGCACTTAGTAGGCACGGGGGTAGGACGGTAGGCCTGACCTCATCGACTACTGTCACTCCGACTCAAACCGCGGTCCTGTCTAGATCCGTGAAGAGTTTGACAAAAAAGTCACATCGAATATTGTAGCGCACCGTAGCGTTTTTCGTTTACTTATAACAAATGTTGTCCTGTCATGACCTAACTAGGCTGAAAAGATTCGTCTCGTCGTGTACATTAAAACTATGCAATTAGTTTTTTTATTTACCCATATTTAGTGTTACATGCATGCGTTATTTGCTATATTTAATGTTTCGTTATAATGTTCATGTGATGGTTAGTTTGGAATTTCAGATAAACTAAACACACCCGCGAGTAGCTAGCTGGTAACAGCATAGCTGCTATCATTAATTATTCCATGAGTGTAGGACATGCCTGCCATATGGTAAAGGACCAAGTAATGCATTTTTCAGAAAGGTTGACGTTTCTCACTCACTTTTTTCTGGAAAAAAAGGTTACGATGATATAGCATTCGATACATACACAATATTTTATGTTTATGGACTAGCAAGCTGCTTTTTACGGCAACTGATTGCTGCGCTTTAGAAATGAACTGACGAGCCCTTCTGCCTTTGCAGTGATGTATTATGCCGATTATTATCCTGCGTGGTATTTATGGCCCATAGAATCAACAATCGACGGGGAGGGAAGTGGAGCAGGGATGGGTGCGTCGTGGTACCGGTTGGTCAACGGTGTGACGTGGCATGGTTGACCGAGCACACACGGTGCATGCATGTTTAGGGCTTGTTTCTTTTTTTTATCTCTTTTTTTTGTTGATTGATTGATACATTTTTCATCGCATGGCTGCTGACGACCGTGCACGTCCCGGGCGGCCACATGTGTGGCCGCAGGGGGTGCTGGATGGTCAAAGTTTTGTTGTGCTACGGTAGAAAAAATGGGATAGGAATAGCCGAATAGGATAGTTGGTTGGATGGATGCACAAGCGAAAAACGCGTCATGGCTTTGATCCTTGGATTTGGATAGGTTGCACTTGCATCGGTCGGCATGGTGTTGACACGCGGGGATCTGAGGGTGACGGAGGAGGGCTTGATTGATCGTACGTGGATAAAAAGAAATATTAAGATGCCGGAATGGGGAAGGTGGGACTCCGGATATACATGACGCGACCAACCCAACCAGACTATATATTACTCGTAATATATAAACTGAAAAGATGGTCAACTCCCCAAGCCGACCAAAATGCCGAGATTTAAAATGGAAACAAAATGCTTTGTTTTGGTAGTGTCCGGAGAGCCCTAAACGTCACGCAGCACTTGTTGTTGTCTTGTTGACTGGGCCTCTGCTCTTTTGTCTCTCCTCCTCTTCGCGAACAAGGTTGGGCCGAACAACAATTTTAGGCCGAAAAGTAGCACGCGACTGGCTCTTTAGACCGGCCTCGCTATGGCCCATCATGGGCCAAGAAAGCTCGGCCCCCTCGTCGCCAACGGCCAACGCGGCCGCATGCAAAGCTCCCCCGAGCCCCGCGCATGCGACTGAGCATTTGGGCGAACGGTTGTTTCGGCAAGGAAACCGCGCCAACGCCCGCCCGCTCTCGCGCCTCTCTCCTCCGTCGTCGCCGTACACCTCGGGGCGGGGCCCCAGCGCCGGCGACTGACCGGAACGCCGCCGGGCGCGTCCCCTTCCGCCCGCGCGATCGACGATCCCAAGGTAACTTTGCTGCTATCGTCCAACCCCGCCGCCGCAATGCCGCGGTCGGCAACGCTACGCTAGGCCCGGGCCCCTCTCTTCCGTAGTCGCAATGCCGCAGCGCGCGCGAGCGCCAGGCGGATCGTGCCGTTGGCGTTATCCATCAGCGCGAAGTGGGATGATGCTGAGAAATGGCTGGAATTATTTAGCTGGGGAGGTTGTCCTTTTACTGTCCTCCAATCAATATTTTGCTGGGACGATCTGGCCAGATTCCCCGTTCAAATTGAGCATTCGTTCCCCATGCATTTTGTTAAGTAGTAAGACACGGATTTGGTTGATTTTACTTGCGCTTTAGCTGTTAATTACCAAACCAAATCAGACATGACGGGATTAATTATGATTTTTCTTCGTTTTCATTTCACCTGCTAAAGATATACAGCTGAATCCCCCCCAGAAAGTACATAAAAATTGGTAACCCAGCATAGTGCTGCCAGTTTGCAATTTACATGTTGCTTTGGCGCTAGAAGCATCCGGTTGGTCATAAGAAGGATAGTGTAATATAGATGGCTGTTGGTTTCGTCACTTTAGTCAGCTATAAGCAGCCAAATATAATGAATTTCTGTTCAGTGATAGTAAAGTGTTTACTAAAGTTCAGTCTCTAGCCTAAGACTTATTTAATTGGTTATACGCTTGATATTTTGTTTCTTCAGAGAAGTCAGGTATTATCAGAGTCAAACGCAACGAGGTTCTGGTATTGTCTCAATGGCATTGCATGGTAAAACTGCTTATAAGAGAATGTCTGGATCTTATCTTGTGAATGTGCAGTTCTTTCATGGGTAGATGGTCAGGATTCCAAACTGGTAGAGGCGGGGGATGGAATTTTCTGCCCTTCTGACTTCGGCGGGGATAAACATCGCTGTCTGCATTCTGTTCTTGTCCCTCTACTCAGTCCTGAGGAAGCAGCCTCACAACTTCAGCGTGTACTTTGGGAGGCGTCTTGCTGAAGAGAAGTTCCAGAGGCAGGACGATTACTTCTCATTTGAGAGGCTACTGCCTACTGCTGGTTGGATTGTAAAGGCATACTGGTGCACCGAAGAAGAGATTCGTCAAGTTGCTGGCTTGGACTCTGTTGTGTTCCTCCGTCTCTTCATTTTCAGGTTTTTCTCTTCAATATTAATATTGAGTTCTGGTACATGTATAAATATTTTAGTGCGACTCTAATGGTGAAGTCACCTGAATGAAAATTCATAAATGATTTGAATTCATAGTTATACTCAAGTAGTTGTTTTTGTTAGTCAAATGGTTGTACACAAAGCATTTCCCTAATTAATATCACAGACCTGTGGCGTTCCTTGGTCAACGATCTCAGCATATTTTTTAAGTAATTGGTCTTTTTCTATATCGAGTACACATGGATATCTCTTACCATCTTGATAATTGTTTTTATCAGTGACTTACAGCAATATGTTTCTTGTTCTGCAGCATACGTATCTTCTCAATTACTTCTCTTGTTTGTATATTTGGAGTGCTTCCAGTTAATTATCATGGGAAAGAGATGACTCACAGTCATATTCCGGCAGAGTCGCTGAATGTTTTTACTATAGCCAATATCATAGAAGAATCTCAAAAGTAAGATTTACATCTTCATTTCATTTATTGGATAATGCAGTATTGCACCTTTATCCTACATCTCTGTTGGTATATTGTTTTTAAGATGGTCATATAACGTATGAATATATGAAATATTACGCAAATGCATCAAGTATAAGGGGAAAAAACTCAACAAATTACCTCCAACAAATCTTTGGAAGAACAAGAGAAGGGAGAAAAAAAAATTGACCACAATACCTGGCCTTGGGTGAAGAATGAACAATATTTCACCTTCATGATTTGTTTTATTGCTTCTTTGGGCCACACCATACTATCTATTTTCCCTTCCACCAGTATGTTGTGTTTTGTGGTTTGTTACTTTCCTTTCTCATGATGTAAAACTTTGTGTTTTGTTAAAGCTATTGGGAACTTCGTATGTTGTATGGCTGAAGTAAACTAATGATATTTATATTGCTTATTGTTGTGAAATATTATACATTTCATCCGATTCTTCCATACGATTATTTTGATGAGACTTCTGGTTCCTTGTGCAGGCTTTGGGTTCACTGCATTGCTTTATATATCATAACAATCTCGGCTTGTATCCTTCTTTACCATGTATGAGCTGTACCCGATGTTCTTGTTCTAATGGTTTTAATGTTCCTGAGAGTTACAAATTAGTGCAGCTGATTTTTATTCATCGTGCTACAGGAGTACAAGTATATTTCAAGGAAGAGATTAGCACATATTACTGGATCACCACCAAATCCTGGCCATTTCACTGTGCTTGTCCGTTCAATTCCGAAGTCAGACAATGAGCTGCTTGACGAGACAATCAGGAATTTCTTTGTTAACTATCATGGATCAAGTTACTTGTCACATCAAATGATCCTTAGGAAAGGACATTTTCAGAGATTTGTGGTGAGAATTCATATCAGTCAGAAAGATTAATATTATTGGAAATCAATTTTTCTAACAAATTATGTGTAAAAGGGAAGGAGAGAATGGGAAGCCTTTATGATACTTCTTCAGAAAATTTGCATTATACTACTCTATACTTCCCCATTTTTAAATATAGGATGTTTAGGACAAGGAAATCAGTTCGTTTTTGAACTAATTAGCCCTAAACACCATTTATTCAAAAATGGTGGGACCGGAATGCCTGTGTTTTCGATGGGGTCTTGCCCAATGTTCATGGGCTCCTCTGAACAGTGGCTGAGGAGTCTATCTTTTGGTGCATGGCTGGCGCTGCTAAGCTGCAAGAACTCCTTGTTAGGTAGCTTCCATCAGAGCCTTAGGTTCTATGGTTGGTGCTGGTAGTCTTGTTTTCTCTTTAGTGGCACACTTTTTATTTTGGATTTTGTTAATATGTGTGGTGTGAGATTGGGTGAAGCTGTTTAGCTTTACCCCTGTACCTTTTTCCTGCCTTAATAGAATGGCACGCAGCTCTCTTGCGTTGTTCGAGAAAAAAATTATGGGAGTACTTCAGAGTTAGTCAACTACGTAACTTCAATTCATTAGTTGAATATTTAGCCTCCTGCAGGATGCCAACGAACCATGTTAAACTTGCAGTTTGTATTCACGTTATATATCTTTGCATAAGCAGCACCCCTATATCAGGATTATTTGCTCAGAAATGCTAGTTTCTCTCTGTAGGATAGAGCAGAGAGGGCTTATAGGAAATTTGTAAGGGTAAGGCTTTCTCAATCTGAGCGGAATGGAAGATCCAACATGTCCAGATGTGGTGTCTGTGGAGTAAGAGCTTCTTCATTTCAACTTTACCGCAATAAGTTCATCGAGGCCAAGAAGGCAGACCTCACAAATCCGGAAGTAGTGGATGCTCAAAAGGTTTTCTTCAATCTTATAATTTGATATAATAGAACTGCGTCTTTTCACCAGTAATGTTACATGATCTTGTCATTATCTCAGCATGTCATATAGGAAAGCATCACAATTGTGATCTCTGTGCATCAGCATGAATCCTGTCTTGTTTTCTGAACAGAACTGTCCAGGTGCATTAGTATTCTTCAAGACTCGCTATGCAGCTGTCGTCGCTTCTCGAGTACTTCAATCATCAAATCCTATGTTATGGGTAACGGATTTGGCTCCTGAGCCACGTGATGTATATTGGTCAAATCTCTGGATCCCCTACAAACAGATATGGCTTCGAAAGTTAGCAACACTTGCCCTTAGTGTTGTTTTCATGTTCGTGTTCATTATCCCTGTCGCATTTGTTCAAAGCATGATGCAACTGGAGCAGCTCAAGAAGATGTTCCCAAGCTTCAATGGTCTCCTAAATAAGTAAGTCAAGAAGCCACCGTTAGCTGCTGTTCAAATTTGAGGTTTACAGTAACCGAGAGATCCTCCATATTTTCTTGCCCAGGTCCTTTTTCGCCAGAGTTGTAACGGGGTACCTTCCTAGCGTTATTCTGCTGCTCTCCTTGTACACTGTTCCTCCATTGATGATGCTCTTCTCTTCGATAGAAGGGTCAATTTCTCGCAGCGGAAGGAAAAGGAGCGCTTGCTTAAAGATTCTGTTTTTTACCGTATGGAATGTCTTCTTTGTAAATGTCCTGTCAGGCTCCGTACTCAATCAGCTCAATGTCTTCACCAGACCAAAGGATATGCCAACTATGCTAGCTGAACTAGTGCCAAAGCAGGTGATGATGTTTACTACTAAATTTTGGGGATCTTCATTTTACCCTACAAACTCTGGTGCATCCTCTTGTTCATGCTTGCCTAGAACTGAACCCTTGATTTCTGACGGGTGCTTCTTTGGGCAGGCAACCTTTTTCATCACGTATGTCCTCACCTCAGGCTGGGCAAGCCTGTGCTCCGAGATATTGCAAGTGTACAACCTAGTGTATAACTTCTTCAGCAAATTTATATGCTGCTGCCAGCAGAATACGGAATACGTTTATTCTTTCCCGTACCACACTGAAGTGCCCAAAGTCCTCCTGTTCAACCTGCTTGGCTTCACGTTTGCGATAATGGCACCTCTCATACTGCCCTTTCTGCTCGTGTACTTCTGCCTCGGCTACTTGGTGTATCGGAATCAGGTCACTGTCAATCCCTAATTTTGAGCTTGTTTACTCGCTATACATCTCAATTCTCGGCTGTAGATCATTGACCTGCAATTTTCCGTGCAGATTCTGAACGTGTACTATCCGAAGTACGAGATGGGAGGGAAGCTGTGGCCGATCATGCACAACACCATCGTGTTCTCCCTGGTCCTGATGCAGGTCATCGCGCTCGGCGTCTTCACCATCAAGAACTCCCCGGTGGCGTCGGGCTTCACCATCCTGCTCCTCGTCGGCACGGTCCTCTTCAACGAGTACTGCAGGCACCGCTTCTCCCGCATCTTCGAGGCCTACTCCGCCCAGGTCAGTGCACACGCACGCATAAACATGATGCAACCAAGTATGACCAACCATGTGTGCTGCTTTACTGCTCCTGTCTGAACATATACATATTGTTTCTCAAAGCTCTCTGTTGCATTGCGTCGGTGCGCGCTTGCTTGCAGGACGTGATCGAGCTGGACAGGGATGACGAGCAGTCCGGGCGGATGCAGGAGATCCACCAGCACCTGCAGGACGCGTACAGCCAGACCCCGCCGGGGGAGGGCTCCTCCCGGAGCGGCGGCCAGGTGCCCATCGAGCTCATCCTGGAGGACCCCGCGCAGGATGCGTCCGAGTCCAGCCAGGAGCTCTGCGATACCGTGCAGGAGGTGGAGGCCATCCACCACGAGCACATCATCGAGGAAGGCAAGGCACACTCCGTGTAGATGATGATTTGGACCCGTGCCGGATTGTTCTCCGGCGGCGTACGACCACTAGGGTCTCAGGGAGCTGGCTGTGCAGATTAGGAATGACTCCCGTTTTTCCCTTTGCCGTATATATGTGACGACAGGTTGATCCGTAGCATATGTAACAGGAGAGTCGAGATCAAATATTTACACACTTGAAATTATACAGCACATTCACCGGAAGAATCCCGTAAACCTACCAACGGCCGCACACCTGAATTTTGGTACGGCCTAACAAATATCTGCCGGCGCTGCGATCTCACAAGTCACTCTGGCACGTCCACTGGTCGCAGCTGTCGCAATGAGCTGAGCTGGCCGCAGCAGGACGGGACCCCGTCAGGAATTTACAGCCCCGAGCTAGTAAGATGCTACGAGTTGATCCAGACGTTTATTTCTGAGATTGAAGCCGAGAGTTTTACAAGGAGTTCAATTTCGTCAGCCGTCAGTCCGTCACTGATAACTCAGGCAAATGGCGAAAACATTATTCTAGAGCATGAACAGTTAGCAAATGTGAAGCAACAAGTTAATTACAGCCTGACAACAGTCCTCGCTGCTTTTATCGCAACTACTGCTGCCCAACTATACTACCCATCATCTCCCATAGATGGACATGAACATCTGTACGCACGCATTGCCGATGCTAGACATATCAACACAGGGTCACCCGGCCGAACAACTTTTCTTCAGCATTCATCATTCGCCTGAGCTATAGCTTGGTCGCCGTTTGTACTCTTTCTGCGAAAGACTCAGCAGAAAGTCGGTGAATACATGCTCGTACCCAGGCATTTTGCCGTATCCTGCACGCAAAAAGGTTGTTCCCCATTAGTTTTAAGAACTACGTTAAGTAGAAATGGAAACAGCAATTTGTGGCTTGTATGGCTAATTGCTTGTAAAACCAAGGATTCTACCCACAAGAATACACGCTGAGCAGGCATAACTTCAATGTGCCGGGTTCTAGCCAGTCTTTGGACTCCAAACTGTTTCTAAAAGCTTTAAAAACCATACATGGTACAAATGTCACATGCAAAAGCATCATATACTCGTTTGGTGCTCCCAATGTTCAGTATGCTATCATAACCAATAGCTATATTGAGCTGATAAAGGAGCAGATACAGGAGATGAACTACCTCTTTTCAGTATTTCACATGAGAGCATTGCTCTGTAAATTTATATAAAGACTTTAAGCTACCAAAATAAGAGATGAATTGACAGTGAGATTCTTCAAGCAATGCTCAAAAATGTACAAGTTCGCTTGGATCAACAATATAAGGATAGGTCCAAGATGCTCAAGTCCAAATGTTAGATCACATACCAGGGAAATAGTTCATGTCTATAACATAAAACCGATCTCTTGTTCCGTGCTGTCTGATCATATCGATGTTGAACAATCTAAGACCCTGTCAATCAGGTCGAAAGAATGATCACTGGGAATAACTCGTGGGGAATCAGGAAAGAGGGGGGACATGAATCATTGGTACCAGTCGTCGGCGCAGCTCTCTCACCAATATCTCGAGCAATGGTCGTGGAGGAAGTTCTGATATGATACGTTTATAAAAATCAGTTGTCAATAGTGTTTTCCAGTACCAAGAATGAACAATATCATTTACTGCAAGGACCCAAAAACAGGACAGGCAAGCGTACCAGCAACACAAGGGTCAAGATCTGCATCATCAGCACTGGCTGCAGCACAAGAGACCCTTGGAAACCGAAATACCCCAGCATTATTCGATAGGTCACCTTCATCAACATTAGGAAGTGAAAACCGTCGCACAACCCTTATTGCATCCCCTACAATGTAGACCTTAAACATTACACCACCTATAAATGACAAAACCCAAAATAGAAGGTTATGTTTTTTTAAAAAAAATATGGAACCGCCGGACATTCCAAAGAAAGAACATGCACAGCAATGAATGTACCATGGTTAACAAACTCCTGAAGAACCAAGGGGGGCTCGAGCTTGGTCAATGAAGTTGAATCATACGCAAGAGATAGCTCATGAGATTTTGCCACCAAAGGTTTTGCCACTGCAAAGTATAACAAGGTTAAAGGCAGGACATGGAAGCCTCAAAACTGAATTCAGTCGACAATGATTAACAATTCCAGTCACTTGAAGGATTTCATTCCAAAACATATCAAAACAGTTACTGTTCCCATTTATTGAATAAAATATGCTGCAAGCTGCTATATTATATAATTGTAAATATACTAACTATATTTAGCAACAATTCTAACAGCCAAATGGAAGAGCTAATATTTATGTACAATATCGGGTCAAAGTTATCTAATCTAACATATGAAATGAAGACCCGTAGGGGATGATATCAGAAGACATACAGGGCACACCTGCTCTAATAGTTACTACCTGTGAGTCATGCTTTCTACAGTTGTTTAGTCACTTAAGTTAAAGGGGTGAGGGGACCAAGTCACTGCTTTCCAGAATACCTTGAGTGTAAATCTGAATCTTATATTGTGAAATATTTTGGCAGATACAACTTAGAAATAACCACTGACCACTAAGACAAGTAAAACAATGCATCACAAACAGCATTAAGCAGGCCTACCTAATGGAAGAGATAGCCCAGCCCTTGTAACTGCAGCTGGTATTGACAAGGGATCAGTGTTAACAAATAGCTGCTTAGGAACACGTACTTTACCTGCAAAAGACAACTGCACCAGAATGATGAAATCAGCCTTTAGAAAGGTTCTAAGAACCATCTAACCATATGATGCTATCCATCCTCCTAAACAGTCTAGGTAAGTTGAGGCACAAGAAGATGAATACAGTTTATTGCCAACAGAGATGAACAAAGTATTGAGATACTGGTGCATCCGTGCATATGCCTTTACCGCCACATGTCGAAGTGAAAATGATCGTACTACCTAGTAGTTCCACTTGAAGGATGCTAAAGTAGAGCTGAAACCACTGCTTACATAAGTACAGGAGAGAGCATGCTGATTGCTGAATCCCTAGATACTGTTTATTATCAACTAGTAAAAGTAAACCGACGGAGTGACTTCATAAATTCATCTGCTAAATATACATTGGCATGGAAGATCCGTAAATTAAAAGCAGTACTTGAAAAAAAAACTATGTTTCCTCATGTTTATAGTATTTGACAGATTAGGCACCGCTGTTTAAAAAAGAAAAAAAATTGTAGTCAATATACTATTGGTGCATAAACTAAATGTGTCATTCCCTTCTTTCAACTGACTACTGTCATCTTCTTAAAATAAAAGGCTGTCAACATCAGGATATATTTTAGAAATTGCAAAGCAGTATCTAGATTGAAGCAAATTATGTTTGTATTAGCTGAAATATATAAATGGAAGCCATCAATACTGTGATTGAATGCATCCTATCCTTAAACCATTGGGTCAGTTTAATTTTCACCTCAACTGCAATACCATTTACTCATATCCCTCATCATCAATACTGGTGCAAATCATCTTCAACTAATGTTTTGCCCTGCTGCGAGCTGACATAGCTCAATTTTAGCCAAAAAGCTCTGGTAGCAACACTCCACCCAAACAGATTTGCTACCATCATTTTTCGGCCCATTGCAAAAACAACATCTGATCCCATCCAAACTCGCTCCCCGTCTAGCACGCAGTTAAGCAGTCACACGCCTGATGCCTCACTTATTCTCTGGTGCCCGAATCCAACCCCTCGATGGGAAGATGGATCCAGAACCGCAGCATGTATGCAGGTATGGAACATTTCATCTGTTTTGTTGGATTAATGTGTGGAATTTCAGGCAAAGCAGCTTCGAGTTAGTATTCTTTGAGGTGGTTTGATTCATCTTGGTAATTCATTGATCCAGTAAGTAGTTAGTTTGTGCCTAACATACTCTAACTCTGCTGTCACAGAATTGAATGTGGCAAAAATTTGTTCTGTGTTGCTGCAAGAGGGACAGTATTACAGGGAGAGGTGAAAGAAGCAAGGCACAAGGAACCGGATATGAAAAAGGCAGTTCATGAGAAACTGAAAAGGGTTAGGCATGCAAGTTAACAGAGTGCTAGCCGGGTGACAATGCCTGGAACCGGGTGGCCTTTTTGCAATGGACCTGTGATGCTAGGCTAGCAAACATGTTCGAGAGTAGTAGTAACACAGTACCGAGTTATTTGGCCCTCTATTTTTGCTTCGGTGGCCAAAAAAAGGCATGCACCATGTGAGTTAACTCTGCTTAATGTTTTCCTGATTGCATAGGCAGATTAGATAATGTTGGAACTATCATAATAACGCCATTGAGGAGCTAAGTGCTCTGGTCTTGATAATTATGGAATATACACTAAATGGTATTAACATTTAAACGATACAAGTAAGAAAATATCTAATAGTGGTAATCTGGTCATATTTTAAAAATTCTTCTTCAACGTAAATATATTCCTTATTTCAGAGTAAACATGTTTCTGTGTTGTTATTGAAGAGCCATTGAAGAGCCAATGTTTCTTCCTACATAGGAATAAGAAATGGGGTATCGCATGGTAAAAGTGATGAATTTCCTCCAGAAAAAACTGAACGACACTATTCAAAGAGATTACCGTAACGATCCGTGAGGTCCAATTCGGAAACTTCTTGAAGCATAGACTGCCGATCAAGCAAATGTGCTATTGCACCAGGTGGATCAAGAACAGTGACTTCTGGGTGTGTCTCCCTATATTCCTACAAAAAAATGAGGAAATATGGTTTATAGATTTTAAAATTAATGGACCTGATAATTTGAAACATGTATTAGACACGCCTCCTAAGGCAAATTTTGGATAACCCACCTCCAGCAATTGCTGCCAACCCTTTCCAGTCAACTGGAAAAAAAAGTAGCATATTGTTGTCAATAAGAATATCTTTAGCCAAGAAACAATGCATAAAGTTTTCAAACTTATCCAGACTAGTAATATAGATAGTTGTATCCATATTGGCTAACCTTATGAAGAACAATGTCAAATGGACCTTGGTCGGACAATGGACGTTTTTGATCAATAGCGACAAACAAGATTCCTTTTTTCCTGCAGTATTGTTAAAGAAGGGTGAGAAAGCGACAATCTGGACATAAATACCAAACAGTTACCAAATAGGAAAACATTGGGAGCCAACGCAAAGATGCAAACTCTAGCTATGACAAGGTATAAATAATCAACACGCCCAAATTTTAAGTGGGTTTCCTCTTTTGGCAGCACCTTAAAGCACGGAGATTGTATAGAATTTTGCGGTCTTTTTTTTCTCAAGAATGAACCTACTACAGATATGGGCTTATTTGCATTTTTTTTCTTTTTTAGTCATTTAGTGAACACTCACCTTCCGCAGATAGTCTCAATCCGCATCCAAACAACCCCCCCCCCCCCTCCCCTCAACTGCTACTGGAATACAAGTCCTGAAAGGCTGCAACTGATGGGACCGGACCGGTTTCCACTTTGCTATCGTTAAAAGGAAAAAGGTGTTTCAGTAATGGCACAGCATTGGTACTGTACCAATGTGCATGTTTGCTATTAGCTAGCCATTGAGCACTAGAACATGCTACTTGTGCTTGGTGCATTGCCTGAAACATTTTAAAAAGAAATGAGGACAGGCTTGCACTGTAATATAATCATCGAACAGACTGGAGATCCAACGCTGTGGGTTTGTTAAAAGAACATGTGGATGAGTTCAAGCATAAAAGGTAAAGCACATGCTTATCATGGGGTAATAAAGTATTCCTATAATATCGTGCGGAACCTACATTATTGACATATTCAACAATTCTGTCCTCATTCGAGAGATGTATGTGCTGATGTTCCTAACTGTAACCCATGATTCCGGAAATTGCATTATAGGATCGCAAGTGATTGAGTAAAAGAAGTTATGTTTTATATATATGATGTACCATGCCATCCTGGATCCCTACAGTTGCTTCCGCATCTACCAATAACAGAAGCAGTCAAGCATACACATAACCATTGTGCACTAAACTTTCAACAGATTGCTATCAGTCTATCACTGGGTAAGTCAAGAAAAGGTTGCTATCAGAAGGGATTATGATATGAGCACACGATAAGGAAGGCACACCAATGTCGCTTTCTTATCTCAAAAGAAAATAGCAGCAACATGTATGTGTAGATTTGATTAAACAACACACAACACACAGCTTGTTATATGTCACTGTAGACAATGATTCTAGAATCTAGACAATGAAGCTCCTCCAGTGGAATTGAATAAACATTAGTATAAGATTATCCAAAAATAGTATAATAATCCTAATCAGAAAGGAACAGCAAGAGTGCCTCCACTTTGGCAGTAAAAGCAATAAGGCACGAACGTCCATGCAAAATCAAATCATATCACAAAGAGGAGATTCGGGTCAGACTTTTCAATCTCGAGGACGCTTTTTACCAACTTATGCACAAAGACTGCACATAAAGTGCGCTCACCTTATCCCACGTTTTATTCTCATACTGTATTTCTTCAGTTCAGCAGTTTACTAGTAGACTCAGCTCTTTGAAACAATGATTAGATAAAGCCATATCCACCGCACCCCCCCCCCCCCCCCCCCAAACATGAGAAAACAGGGAACGGGGATCTCTATTTACAGAATATACTGAGACAGAGACAGGGGTCAATGAATTACGAGGTGGTCCTAACAAACATAGAAGACGGGGTGCTACTATTCACCGAGTTATCCACTGCTCCTTATGAAAAATGAATAGAAGGAAATTCACTGTTATATTCCGTCCAATTCAATGAAACCAACATCAAAGGACAGCCACACCAAACACTCACCCCCAATGCACGCCATCCCAACCCCACCAAAATATCCCAGACGCGGCGCACTTTTCCGCCCTCTCCCGATCTCTACCTAAACCAAGGCGGAGCACGTGATCCCCCGCAGTACCTGGCCAGTCCCCGGAGCTTGGGCTGGAGGAAGCTCTTCGCCTTCTTCGACGTCAGCGCGTACCCCACCACGAGCTCCCTCGCCGGCGCCGGCGCCACCGCCTCGCCCCTCTCCACGGCCGCGGCCGCAGCCGCAGCCGCCTCCGGGCCCACCTCCCCCTCCGCACCCACGCACCCGCCCGACACCATCGCGGGGGGCAAACGGACACCAGCGCCGAGACAAGCCGACCCGGCCGGCACGCGAGAGGGGAGGGCGATCGAGACCGAGGCCGAGGCCTGGCGAGCGGGGGGCGGCGAGATCGGGAATGCGGAGAGGGGAGGGGAGCGCGGCCGCAGCCCTAGCCTCGGGAGCAGAGCGGGACGGGGACGGGGACAGGTGGTGTGTGCGGGCAGGGCGGGGCGAGGCGGCGAGTGGAGAGAGAGAGAGAGAGAGAGAGAGAGAGAGAAGAGAAGAGATGGGACGGGAGGTGGGGCGCGTGCGTATTTGTAGGCGGAAGACGGGAGCAACTTTGCCTCTGGGACCCTTGGAACCCAAGTGTCTGCCAGATTACGGTTTTGCCCTTGTGCCGTTGTGCTCTTCTCTTCGGTTTTTTGTTTTCCTTTCTTTTTCTGGTGCTCAACAAATCTTGTTGTACAATCCGTATGGGACTTGTATTCCAAAACGTACTCTCTCTCTCTCCGGTCATACCAAGTATATATAAGTACAAGTGTAGTTAGAGCAGAGTGTAGCTGATGTAATTAAGGGCAATACTTGCGTGCAACTCTACAACCATGCATATAAACGGTGAAAACCATTGCAATGATGGATTTCCATCCAGACAATTTAAACATTAGATCATGAGTAGTAGTGAACCAATAGTTGCGGGTGTGGCAACTCAATGCCAACCAGCAAAGCTACCAAAATTCCCATTTCCAAGCTGCAAAGCAAGCAAGTAATTAAAGAAATGATTAGTGCCCAAATTGATGGCACAGTGCGAGCCAACTCGAGCGCCAAACTACGGGCGTCACAGCGTGCATTGGCATAACAATATTCGCCGCTGCCTATGGCCCATTCGGAGCTGGCCGTGTAGCCTCCGTTTGCGTACACGCGGTAGCTTCCGTTCAGATCAGATTAAGACTGACATGCACAAGTTCAGACGAAACAAGCACCCGGAATACGAGTATAGACAATACCATTTTGTTACTACTATATGCGTCAGCTAGTATGTGTAATTATTAATGTAATATAGTGCGAGAAATATCAATTTGACGTGGCTTTTTTCTGAGACATATTCAAACTCTGAACTCCCAGGGTTTCCTCGCTGGAACGCAGTGCAGCAAAAGCAAACGGCCGGAGCGAACGTTACTACTGGCTGGCATGCGAGCATTGTATAAAAAATGCCTATTGCTTACGTAGTTGTTTGTGATTATATATATCAGATAATGCAGACGATTAAGCAACGCTTGGTGCGTGAAAAGGGTGTCACACTATTGATATGAATATAGATCGCGGAGTCACGTAAGATTCCAACAATTCTTTTATTATTATTTGTGAAGCATTTAGCTTCCGCGACATTAGTTGTGGACTTGTGGCCGGCAATCTACCAGGCGCGCCGCCGGCGTCCGGCGGCCACTTTCTTTGCTGATGCTGGATTCGTGGTCGCCGGAGACAGCTCCATTAAAAACCGCAAGTGACACTTAACTAATCCTCTGTTGATTAGCCTGGCTCTAGCGTAGTATGATACTATATGATGAGTACTCGGGTCGTTCTTGCACAACTTACTGATTCACGTCTTTATAAGTACTTCTTTCCACTTCATTTTTTAAAGAAAAAATGTCTCGACGAAAGAATGTCTTCACCAGGTCCTCCCACGTAGTCATTGCTCTGCTCCTACAATTCCGGTTATTTCGGTCTCATGCTACTACTTAGAAATACTCCCTCTGTCCGTTTTATAAGTCATCTGGCACTTCTTTTTTATATCCGATTACACTCAATGATTCACGCACTTTGCTATAACTCATGTCCTGGTTCAAACAATAATATACTTGATTTTCATCTAAAACGACTAATAAAATAGAACAGAGAGAGTAGTTTTTTCACTTTATACAAACAAAATAGAATTTTCGAAACAAAAACTACGTTGAACACTGTGGCCCATGAACCTCATGGCTAGGAGTCTAGGACTGGATCTCGATTGTAAAAATACTTCTGATTTCTTCGCGTATACATGCATCATGCTTGCACAAAACACTACACATGGATGCCCGTTCCTATTTGGAATATCCTTTTCTTTGTTCGCATCATGTCTTGTGATTTTAGGCACAAGGCACACAGGTCGATGTGCTCCAACTCGTGCGCAGGAATTCGTCGAATAGCAGCAAGGAAGCTGCCACGGGATATTCTAGAATCGTTGCCCTTGCTCCTCCATGGACGGTGCAATTTGCAAGCCCATCTGCAGCAGCGGCTCCTTGCTGTACCATACAGTACTGTTCATCGAACTTATTGGCATTCTTTTTCGGCCGGGACTCTTGACCCCTGTAACTATTCAATTCAAGTGGATGATGACTTGATGAGTCGCATTTCTCCATGTTCGCTATCATACCAGTGTCCTGTTTGTGAGGTGAATGTGACGTGGAAGGTTGACATCATCACTTGAAGTTGAGGTGTTTCAGTGGCAAAAAAAAATCATGTTCAATTTGAGGAGTTGTTAAGTGGGAGCTATCAGTGGGAAATAATTATACAGAACTAACAGAATCCCTGAAAGTAATTTGCTGTTTTACAATGATTGGAGAGGTACCCACCGGTACCCCACTCTAAATCACTGGTTGGTCCCACTATTTTTGTATTTGGACCCACAAATTTGGTACCTCTGGTACCTTTATTTAAGTACATCTGAGTACTTCCTTTGTTTCCACCGTTCAGTTTCTCGGAACGGATGCCTCTAATTAATCCCGATCATTTTAAAATTTCTCAGCTGTACGTCTATCTTATTTTTTCTTTCCTACCTGCACTTCGAATGACTTAGAATGGAGAAAACAGTTTATTCCAAACTAAAGTAATATGATAGTCGTAAAAGAAGCTGCACAAAAGGATATGATTTTTTTTTGTGCCATCCTTTTAGGTTGTAATAGACTGGGGGGCACTAGTGCACAGTAAACAGGACGAAGGAGAAAGATGAAAAATTTTGATCCACGGATGTGTTATCTAGGCTTCATGAAACGAACCGGATCCTCAACGACGAGAATCCGACTCCCTGTACCCTCGAGATAGTCCCAGGAATAGCAGCTATCTCGTACAGAACTCATCTCAGTCGCATATCACATCCATACAACGATAAAAGATCCATTACATGACATATATAAAACATAGCGTCCGGTACAAGCCCTCTGGGCTAAATCGACAATAAGAAACAGCTGCGCAGCGGTAGCTAGATCATCAGGGACCACTCCTCCACAGGCATCCTTGAGCATAGCGCGCACCCTTCAATCGTACCACCCGTCCTAGTTGAACTCGTGGTCGGGGTCTTCACCTGAGAACCCAAAGTCTGTCCCCAAGAAAAATGGGACAGGTCCACGTCACCAACCATAATATGAAGCAAGCTTTAAAGTGGCCTATTCTATGGTATAGAAATAATCAAGGTTTGAGTCAGGGTTTTCTTATGCGAGCAGCAACAATAACCCAAATTCATCTCATCACCAACTCCTTCCCTCACACGCACATCCACTCCCCAAATCCAGCCATCAGCCTCACATTCCCATCGGGCTCGTCCTGCCACAGCAGGTTCCCGCAAACATCATCCACCAACGCCTTTCGCTCACTAGTCGACTCGGTGAGCTCCCTCCCCACCTTGTCTCATCAGCAATGCTGGACCAATCTCTCATAACCCAAATCAAAGGATGAGGTAAGAAAGCAGATTCTCATGCTAGTCGGAACTTATCAGAAGCGGGGCGTCCGTAACCGTGGACACGGCTATACGTATAGTTTACACTCTGCAGAGGTGGCACTCCAGGAATCCATCCGGGCTGCAAGGCTAGTCCGCAACCAACCTGAGACACGCCCACAACAGAGACCCTAAACAGTAACGGCGCCAATCCTATCTCCCTGGGCTCGGGAAACATCTGATCTAACATCTGCCCCAGGGATGTGAAACCTTCTCACCGGGGCCAGTCGGGGGCCGTGGTAAATCAGGGAGATTACGCCGCAACGAGTCCCCCTTACACATATCAAGCTCGATTCTCCTACAGTCTCGGCGCTGCACTAGAGTAGGCTTGCTGGAACCCTCCCCATACTGGGTAGATGGTGAGCACGGTATTCCCACGTCCAAAGGTGGAACTCGACTCGGTCCTTAATTGTCGGTAAAGCGAGTATCAGCGTCATAAGCGATCCGCCGCAACGGTCCGCAATCGGCACCCATAACAGGTATAGCCGCCCAAACTCCTCAAGTAACCCAGTATCAAATAACCATGTACCCGCAACAGGTACCCCGTAGGGGCTGCCCGAGTGCAGTCCCCAAGCACCCCGATCAATCGATCGAGTTGTTATTACTCGCTTACACCGCCTAGCTGCACTACTCCTCTCATACCACCCACAACTCACGCCAAGAGGTTCAAATCACAATCAACCCAACACATGCATAGCATAGCATATTCCATAAAGTGACTAGTAGGTAGCAAGGTAACAGGATATTAACAAAGGCAGTGCAGGTTTATCATGCGAGTAAAGTAAAGCGCTAGCATACTAGTTGCATGTCTAATAGGTATTTCAGAGAATGGCTGGGCGTGAACCTGGGCAAAAGTCTTCGTCTTCGTCAAAGCAGTTGTCGTAGTGGTCTGGCTCCTCCTGACTCTCCGGAACTCCTAGGGTCGCGGAAAAATAAAATAAGACGCGACTACTATCAAAGAAACACCAAGATAGCGATGAAAGAAGTTCCAAAGAACACCAAACTCTACACTAACGCGTAGGTCATAATTTAAGAAAAATATAGAAACTGGTTTCATATTTTTCTGAGCTACGGTTGATTTATTATTAATTTTACAAGTTTAAATCATTTTCTGAAAATATTAAATAATTTCCGAAAAAGAAAACAGACAGAAATTAGCCTGCTAACGTCAGCATGACGTCATGCTGACGTCAGCAGTGGGGTCCGCCTAGGATGACGTCAGCAGTGGGCCCTACTGACATCAACGTTGACTGGTCAACGATCAACGGTCAGCGGTCAACGGTCAGCTTTGGCCAGTGGGCCCCAGCGGTCAGTGACACGCAGTGTATGACATATGGGCCCCATACGTCAGCGCAGTTATTCGGAAAAAGAAAAAGAAGAAAGCGCTGCTGGACCGGAATTGGGCCGAAAGAAAAGTCCAGGGGGGTAAACTGGACTTTAGCGCGAACTTTAGGCCCACGAAGGGGGTGCTGTTGGATCTGCTCTAGTGGACCTGGTCCACCGTGAGCCGTGTGTGCGGTGCACGTGAGCCAGGTGCACGGGATCCATTTGCGGCCGACTCGGGATTTTCTGTGCCGTGCTGTGTGTGGTGTTGGTGTGGTCCGGCGTGTGGCTTGGCCACGACGCGACGCGGACGCGCACTGGCGCGCGGCCAGCGGCTCGGTCGACGGCGGCGATCGCCGTAGACGGCTCGGCTGAGTCCAAGAAGCAGTGGAATAGCTCGGCTAGGTGCTCGCGGTCACGACCGGCGAGAAAAAGGTGGGGGCTCGGCTGCGGCTTGGGCTTCCCGACGCGAGCGGCGGCGATGCGACCATGGCGCCATGGCGGGCGGCGACGCGCGGGCGGAGATGGCTCGGAATCGGCTCGGCTGCGAGGGCTCGCGCACGCGCGACACCAGCGCGTGCTGGAACGCGACGTCGCGGCCCTGGTTGGGTGCACGTGCGCGGGCTCACGGCTGCCCGTGGCCGCGACACGGCCTCGGCGTGCACGCGCGGCGAGCGAAGCTCGGCCACGGCGGCCTTGGCTGCGGCTCGGTCGACGGCGGGTTGCGGGTGCGACAGCGGCACGACGAGGTCCTGCACAAGACATGGCCACGACTCGAAGGTCGGGTCCCAGAGGCGGTTCGGCGACGGCGAGTGCAAGGAGCGGCGGCGCTCGGCCGGAGACAGGGAAGAAAGGGGGTCTCCGCGGGTGGCTCACCTAGGGGCACGTAGGCGTTCGCTACAGCTCGGGGTAGACTCGACGCTGCCTGGTGAAGCTCCTGCGTCCACGATCGCCTCTAGTCCAGCTCCTCTTCGGCGTTCCCACGGGCGGCGGCGATGGCTTCGGCGGCGGCGTCGTGGGGAAGAAGCTTCGGCCTCCCTCGCGTCTTCCTTGGCTCGGCTCCCTCTTCTCCTCTCTCCACTGCTCCTTCTCCTCCCTCTCCTCTCCTGGATCAGTGGCTTGGTGAACCCCAATTGGGGCGGCGACGCTGGAGGGGATGGAGCTCTCTGGCGGGGTTAAATAGGGCGGCGGCTGCTAGGGTTCGGGCACGGACGGCGAGATGGTTAGGCGAGCCCGTTCGGGCCACGCGTCGCAATCGCGACGGGCCGCGAAGGGGGCTGATGGGACCGGCACCGCGGTCACGGGTGCGGCGGCAGAGAGGAGAGCGCCGCGCGTGGGGAAGAGAGGGGGGAGGAAGAGAAAGCTGACGTGCGGGCCCCGCACGTCAGTGGCTGCGGCGGAGGGTGGACGCGGGGTCGACGCGGTGGCTCGGCTGGGCCGAAGCTAGGCCGCAAGGCCGGCTGGGCTGGTTGGCTGGTTGGCTCGGGAAAGAGAGTTCGAGGGTGGTTTCTGGACTTTGGCTACGGTTTCGGCCCAACAGGGTTAGGTAGGGTTTGAATTAGTTTAGTTAGTATTTGTTTGAATTCAAATCTAGAATTTGAATTCAAACAAAACAAAAAATCCAATAAAACCAAATTAACTCCAAATCACATCTATTTGGTCCTTAGCACTTCAAATTATTTTAATTTGAATTTAAATTGCTTAAGAATTTAGGGAGCAATTAGAATACACTCTTATATGTTTGTTGTCTTGCACAAAATTCACCAAAAATTTTTAAATTCACATTTTTGCATTCAACAAATCCTAAGGGAATTTTTAGGGTTGTTACACTTCACTAGTTCAAATATCCCTGAGCAACTAACAAGGCCCCACCTGAATGTTTTCCTTCTTCTTCTTTTTTTTAGCCCGGAGCAGTTCTCTTACTCGATTATTGAATACATGGGAAGAATTCCAGGATGAAAATGGCATAGAACTCCTGCTGGCACTATACCTGTGCACATTAGCTTGAGATCCATATTTGTGTGTATGTCAGTACACATTCAAAATCAACCAACTTGCCTGTTCTGAACATTTTAAATAGAATACGAGAAAGGCAAAAACTGTACTCCAATCCATGTCATCTGCATGATTGCTTCAAATATATTAGCCTGATGGATCATAAACTACCAGACCGGCAGCAAGGATCTCCCTCTTGATATTTTCTGAAACGTCTGAATCTCGAGAAACATGCTAAACGTCCAAAGAGAAAACGGCGTCGTTTTTTTCAATGGCAAGTGGTTGTTGAAATCCTTAAAAACTCAAACTTTTCATCAATCGACGTCACATCGAAACATTAAATATAGCAAATAACGCATGCATGAAACACTAAACGTGGGTAAATAAAAAAACTAATTATATAGTTTTGATGTACATGACGAGACGAATCTTTTGAGCCTAGTTAGGTCATGGTAGGACAACGATTACCACAGACAAACGAAAAGTGCTACAGTACGCTACAGTATCCGATGCGACTTTTTCACCCGGCTTTTCGCGGATAAACATAGCCTTTCACTCGCGCGCCTCGAATCAAATCATGAAAGCAGCACGGCCAGGAGAAGCGGCACATGTTTTTCGCTGCCGTTTGATCTGGCAGTAGAGGACAGCGGCGCGTCTGTCTCAGCACGGTCAGTGGATATGATCGGCAGGGTGAGGCCACCTGGATTGGTGATCGCTTCTGAGGAAATAGAGCCTTGCGTGGCTGCTTCGGGTATGAGATAGGTGATGACTACTGATTGCTTGGTATGGTCGACCAAAAGTTGCTGTCAGATTACTCTTCAATGATAGGCAATGACATATTACACTCAACCATCTGTAAAGTACTATGAGACGATACTGTCGAACACGACCTAATGCACAATCACCAGCATAACGTACTGTGCGACTGTCTGAAACAGGAGCTGAACTTGAGGCTGAGACTTGAGACAAGCTCCGTACTGCAAAGCAACAGCGGTTCACAGTAAGACATTGTTTAGTTCCAAAAAGCACCTCCAAAATACACTATAAAAAAAAAAGATTTCACATCATATCAAAATGTCATAACATGCATGGAGTACTAAATGTAGATAAAATCAAAAACTAATTGCACAGTTTTGCTGTACTCGGTGAGACGAACGTTTTGAGCCTAATTAATTAATTTTTGAATAATTTTTCACAAATATAAACGAAATGCTACAGTAGCGCAATAATTACGAAGTAATATCTTACTCTCAAATTCAACTTCCAATTCTAACATATAAACAAACGACGACAGAGACATACCAAGCCACAGCAGTAGGAAATAAATCCAAATTGACACAACCTAAACCCAAAGCTCTTCGATTGGCTTGGCTTATCGGCAAGCGGTAGTATTTTTCTCTAAACACAAATCAAAACTAACCATAACAGTAGTATTTTCTCTAAACACGAATCAGCACCAACCACCAACCAAGCAAACAGTTGATAACAAGATTATTAATCCAGGAACAAAGCAGGATTAAACAGAGTTTTACAACATAAGTTGTTGTAAAGGACACGCGACAACAGATTGTTCAAACCCAAACCGACACACAGATAACAAAGATAAGAACGAGCCACTCGGGCAGATCACGGGATAACTGCGGCACACAGGCCTGACACGCAGAAGGAAAGCACCGTCTAGTACTCATCACCCTCATCACCTTCCTCGCCCTCGTCGAACTCCGCTCCGACCTCCTCGTAGTCCTTCTCGAGTGCGGCCAGGTCCTCACGGGCCTCAGAGAACTCACCCTCCTCCATGCCCTCACCCACGTACCAGTGCACGAAGGCACGCTTGGCGTACATGAGGTCGAACTTGTGGTCGATGCGGGAGAAGACCTCCACGACACTGGTGGAGTTGGAGATCATGCACACGGCACGCTGCACCTTGGCAAGATCACCGCCAGGCACCACGCTGGGGGGCTGGTAGTTGATACCGCACTTGAACCCAGTGGGGCACCAGTCCACGAACTGGATGGTGCGCTTGGTCTTGATGGTGGCAACGGCGGCATTCACGTCCTTGGGGACCACATCACCACGGTACATGAGGCAGCAGGCCATGTATTTGCCATGGCGGGGGTCGCACTTGGCCATCATGGAGGAAGGCTCAAAGGCGCTGTTGGTGATCTCAGCAACAGACAGCTGCTCGTGGTAGGCCTTCTCAGCGGAGATGACTGGGGCATAAGATGAAAGCATGAAGTGGATCCTCGGGTACGGCACCAGGTTGGTCTGGAACTCGTTGACATCAACGTTGAGAGCACCATCAAACCTCAGGGAGGCAGTCAGGGATGAGATGACCTGCAGAACAGCAGTGGTAAGAACAGTCAGAGATAGTTACAAGACAAGTCCAGATTTCAAGATCATTTACAGCACATACTGCAATTGCAACTGACAGCAAACAAGACAATACCTGAGACACAAGCCTGTTGAGGTTAGTGTAGGTTGGGCGCTCAATGTCAAGGGAGCGGCGGCAGATGTCGTAGATGGCCTCATTGTCAAGCAGGACAGCAACATCAGTGTGCTCAAGGAGGGAGTGGGTGGACAGGACACTGTTGTATGGTTCAACCACCGAGGTGGAGACCTGGGGAGATGGGTACACAGTGAAGCCAAGCTTGGACTTCTTGCCATAGTCAACAGACAGGCGCTCAAGGAGGAGGGAACCAAGGCCAGAGCCCGTTCCTCCACCAACAGCATTGAAGACAAGGAAGCCCTGGAGACCAGTACAGTTGTCAGCCAGCTTCCTGATGCGGTCAAGGCACAGGTCAACAATCTCCTTACCAACTGCAACACAAGCAATCACCATTGTTCAAGTCAGATGCTCAATGAAGGATGGATAGCTGGAAACAGAGGACTGAAGGCCAGATTAAGTTACTTACTGGTGTAGTGACCACGGGCAAAGTTGTTGGCAGCATCCTCCTTGCCGCTGATGAGCTGCTCAGGGTGGAAGAGCTGGCGGTAGGTGCCAGTCCTCACCTCATCAATCACAGTGGGCTCAAGGTCAACAAACACGGCACGGGGGACGTGCTTCCCAGCACCAGTCTCACTGAAGAAGGTGTTGAAAGCATCATCACCTCCCCCAATGGTCTTGTCACCAGGCATCTGGCCATCAGCCTGAATTGAACGAGCAAAGTAGAATTAGTGGTGCAAATCACAACAGGAAACAATAGATAATCGTATTGCAGGTCAATAGATATTGTCAGCAGTGAACAGTTCATGCCATCTAACCTAGTACACTAGACAGATCTACAATTAACATGCATCAGAACACATGACTGAATAGATAATGTTCCAAATCATCAACAAATTGTACATCCTAGTGAACCATGCATATAACTCAGGTATTTCAACAACAATTTAAGCATCACACAACAAACGACTAGATGTAAACAACTCGAGCCGATCTAGACCAAAAGGCATCGCACAACAAACGCCTAGATGTAAACAGACCTAACCTAGAAGCTATTCAATTGAACTCGTGGCATTCTAACCGGACATTCTTAAACCAGAGAGCTACATTTTCCAGATCTACCACAATCAAAGGTTAAATCTAGAAAAATCAGGACACTTACACTAACAGAAGTAGTGTTTTCATCATAGCAGGGTAAATAATGTACTATTTCGGCTAATTTCCATACAAATTTTTCCATCTATTAAGCCAGATCTACAATAATCACGACTCAGTACAATGATTTTACCGGATCTACTAAAAGGCCTAGCAATCCCGGATCTGGGTAGCCACCATCACAGACAACCAGATCGGCAAGGTTCTACTATTGCAAACGTCATTTCCTCCCACCACTCGGATCCACCAAATCCCGCACAAATCAACCCGAGAACCACCCCTATCGACCACAGATCTACCACCACAAAGCGGAAACGGAGGCGAAATGGACGGATAGGTACCTGAATGCCATGCTCGAGGCAGTAGAGCTCCCAGCACGCGTTTCCGACCTGGATACCGGCCTGACCGATGTGGATCGAGATGCACTCCCTCATGGTGTCGTCGGAAGGGTGGGTCGACGGCGGCGGTGGGAAATGGGGCGGAGGTGGAAAGCTTTGAGTCGCGGAGAGAGGCGAGTACGAAGACGCCTTTCTCTGCGGAGCTCGGCTTAGGTTTCGTCGCTTCCCAGTCGGGTGGTTTTATAGAACGGGACGACAGCCTGGGCCACGATGGAGTGCGGGTGAAGGGAGGAACGGGCGCTTTTGCTTCTGAGCCCTTGGACTTTTGTTGTTTGCAGGGTTCGGGCTCCTCCGCGGCGCAATGGTCGGGTCTCGGGTGGGTGGGGTGTGTGCCAGGCCGAGTGATCTGGTTCAAGCTGTCATGTACACTAATGGTTAGGAAACCAAAAAAGTTTGAGGATCTAGAAGGAAAAGATTTTGAAATTAGCTTACTTTTTGTTGGTACCTGTCTTGAGACGACCTTATGGTCTGTCAATTGGGCCCGACATAAATATTTGGAGCGGTTTGTGCGTGTACATATTTGGGTGCGAACGAGTTGCGTAGGTCTAGGAAAACCAGTTGGTGGCCGTTCACCTCGCGTCGGGTGGTGCGGCGGAAAACGGCATCGCAGGCGACGTCTCACTTGCCGGTGGGCCCATACAGGTGGTGGGACCCATTTTTAGGTGGGTGTGGTGAGACGTGCGGCGCGGCGGCAGATTTGGACGGGCTGTTCCGCCTCGTCGGTTGCCGCTGATATTTTCGAATTTTGAAATGGGGGAGCGGCAGCGGGAGAACAGCACTGTTGCCGTTGCGCTGGCTGTTGCTCGGATCTTCTGCGGTGGTCTCCTCCTGCGAGCGTGTCGTCTGCCGCTTGTCGGACGGTTTGGTTGGGCCGACGGGCCGACGAAGGGATCTGGTTGTAGTGATGGACTCTTGCTCGTTGGCCCATGCACTGCAACTTGTTTTGATTGGTGGGCTGATAACTTGTGATGATATATCCTCTCGAAACAAAAAGTTGTGTTTGGCCTTCTCCAACAATCGTCGAGTTTGGCTGAGACGGTAGAGAGAATCCGACAAACACCGCTACGCTAGCGGTTATTTGCGCGCTCGCGCATGCCGCGCTTGCCTAAGTCACAGGAGAGCGCGTTTGTCGGAGCCTCGGAGGCACGGAAGATGAGCCGTAAGGCCGAGACAGACAACGTATACGTTATTTATTTTAGTTGTCTCGTAGTAATACACAATCTCTTAATTTTTGGGAAAATAAAGAAATATTATTGATTGCATTGGCAACAAAACTCGTACAATGATGATTGGGTTGTCTCATAGTCCAAAATTTTAGCTCATGAGGCAGTTATTTCGCGAAGCAACGACCTTATTCTCCCATCTCGCTCTCTCTCCTCCACGTCAGCAAAAATCCTACGTGGCATTGCATGAGACGACCTATGAGACCGTTGAGGTGTAGCAATGTACGTGCCCTTAGATGCAAAGTCTCTTTCCAAATTTTGCAAAACGACGTAAATATGTTACTATAGCATTTCGTTTGTATTTGTAAATAATTGTTCAAACATTAATTAATTAGACTTAAAATGTTCGTCTCGCAAAGTATAATAAAACTGTGTAATTAGTTTTTGATTTCATCTACATTTAGTACTTCATGCATGTGCCGACATTTTGATGTGATGAAAATCTTCTTTTTGCATTTTGATATGTCGCAGGCCCCTCGGTCTAAAGCTGCTATCTGAGAATACAACCGCCGGACGCCGCCGCCTTAGGAAGAAGGGTAAGTACAATCCATCTACCCACAGAACATTTGTTCTGCTTTTGGTCAATGGGCTCCATACGGGTCATACGGAGCAGGAACACATTTTAATCCCAAAAAAGATGGTTTTTTTTTTGACAAGGGATTGGATCTAGGTATTATGTTTGATTGATTCCTATTCGCTCCCTTCGCTGATATGCGAAACAACAGTCCGTAGATTTGGGGACTAGTGATTTGGATAGTAATCCTATTCTCTAGTCTTGTTCAAATTGAGTCATGGAAATACAAGACTAGTGTAGTTCAAAATTGAGTCATGGAAGTACAAACCTTTTAGTAGAAGGATTAAAGCTTCTGATCAAAGCTAAGTTTGCATGTTGTAAAAAAAATCAACATTATTTCCCCCTCTTATATAGATATATAGACTTCACCACCTTGACATGTGCTTACTGTCCTTTGACATTGCCCTAAGGGGAGTTTGGGTTTGCAATGTTGCAAGGAAAAAGTTCGTGTTTGTATGCTTCACTTCTCTTATTAAATTAAAATGTGGTTATTCATTTATAGAGCTCAAAACGCGAGTATTGGTACAAAGTTGTCGGGTTGGTTTGTTGATTTTTAGGTTTGTTGTCCTTTGGTTTGGGAAACATCCAACCTCCCCTCCCCGTGTTCTGACACAGCATTAGTTTTTGCATTTGTATCGATTTTCACTAGCAGGGAACATGATTGAATCTACGCGGAGGAAAACGCTGCTGGAGACACCCTCAGGCTTTGCCCTGTTTGATGTTGATGAAGATGCACTGAAAGAAACTGATGTACACATCCAATTCTGTTTATGTCCCATACTTCTTTCGTTATTTCCCTTTTCCTTTGGACCTTGCATTTAGTGATAAATCTACACATGCTTTGTCATTTTTGTTTGCAGGATATCTGGGTGTATTTTAGGAATGTAGCTACTGCAAAAAAAGTACAATATGGAATCCGGATAGTTCTATTTGCACAAGCTCACTATTGTTTTTGCTACCCATTTGATTTTCGTTTTGCTGCTCGGACAGGTTATGCTTCGCCTTGGTTTTATACAGTTTGCTGACAAAAGCACTGCTTGGGATGGTGAGACACAACCTAGCAAGGACCTTACTCGACTAATTCGAAAATTCTGCAAGGGTACAAAGGATCTATTTGTTCAGAGTGACGAACTTCAAGCCATTATTAAGGGAAAGCTGGTCAGTATATCTCCTCACTGCTTAATTTATGTTAGATGACCCATGCTCCATGCTGACTCTCTGTTCTGTAGAAAGTCAACTGTTCATACAAACATACTGTTGTTGATGAACTCATTTGGGGAATGAAGAATGTCCTTCATGGGTTTATATTCCAAGAAATAGAAAACATAGATAGGGAGTATTGTCTCCCACTGAGCAAGGGATTGCAACAGTTCTTGCAAGATAATTTGATCAATGTTTCGCCAACAATGGTAACTCTTCTTGCAGCTATTGAATTCCCCTTCCTCTCCCTCTCCCCCTCCCCCACCCCCACAACACACACAAAAGGTGGAAAAGGTGGTTCGACTCAAAGTAGAGCGGCCATCTTAATTCGTGTAGTCGATGCGTATAAATATTTGATTATCTTATATGCGTTTCAGCTTGATGGAGAGTTCGTATCAGAAAGTGGCTTCTTGTGCTGTGGACACAACTTTAGAGCAAGTTCCCAAGACATTGAGGGAGTCATTTGATGAGCATGTTTGTAGAACTGGTGAAAGTATTGAGAATAACTTATACTACGCTAGAATCCTTGCAAAGATTCTTGTTCCCGAGTTGGCACCAAAATATGATTTCTTTGAGGTACATGCTTATTTATTAGCACCAGAATATGAAATATCTGAATACATCCCGTAAATGACTCATTCACTTACATTAATCTTTGTTGGTAGAGATGTTCCCGTTGGACTTAGCTCTAAAGATCCAAGAAGCAGATAAATGTGCAGCTCAATATCGAGATGAAAAGCTTACCATGCACAACATTGAAATCATTATGGGAGCTCTTAGTCACTTTTTGGCTGTTCCTAAAGAAAGAAATGAGATTATGATCCGTGTCAAGCATATGGAATTAGAACTCAAAGCTCATATGATGGTGTTTGACGCTGCATATGGAGAACCTATAAGGTTTGTGCTGCATGTATATGCCATTTATGGGGATATGTTTCTTAAGACAAAAGATACACAATACAGTTGCCTTTTGTTACTTCTCACAACATCAGTTTCTGCTTTTGTATTGATTTGTGCAGGATACCTGCTGATTTGGAGCATTGAGACGTCTTCAGGTTTCGCCGTTTTTTATGTTAATGAAGATGTGTTTAAGCGACCTCAGGTACTTGCCCCGCACTTCGTCCGTTTTCCTAGCATCCCTTTTGGTGACAGTTGATAAAGCTTCCCCCCTTTTCAATTTTTGCAGCACATATGGGAATGGTTTGCCAGTGAAGCGGGTGCACATGAGGTATAGAAAATAAATCCATGCACATACTAGTTTGTTCCTTCTATCTAATTTAAGCAACATGACTCCAAGGATCCAAGCTTCATGGGACTAAGAGGACCATTTTCAATGAAATTCATTCTCTTTTTGGTCGTTTAGTCCCGTCAGAGGGCCTGGTAGCCTTATTTGCTGCAATCATGTTCACTGTTTACTTAGCCAGCAGATAATCCTAATCTGCACATTTCTATTTTCTAGGTGGTCACCTTTTGGACTACTACTATTACCTCCGTTCTAAATTACTATTCACTGTTGACTTTTTCTCGCAACGTTTGACTATTCGCCTTATTTAAAAATTTTGTGCAAATATATGAAATAACAAGACATGCTTAAAGTATCTTTGATGATAAAGTAAGTCACAAGCAAAATAAACGAGACAAATGGCCAAACATTATGAGAAAAAAGTCAACGAGTAGTAATTTGAAACGGACGTAGTATAAAACTATTATTTTCATCTAGTTCCTAGTATGATGCAAGTGGCTGACCAAAAGGCACTCCACACATTTAGAAATAGAATTCTCCTATCATAGTGGCTGGGTGTTTTTGCTCCTTCTTTACCCTGACTTGAGACCTGCTATGTTGGGATAACACGGGTAGGTTCAGACTTCAGACCCACACCTAGCATGTAGCACTTGATCAACAGTAATGGGTACCTAGGTAGGATATATTGGTTAGTGAGTCTGCATGTGGTGCTACCTTGCGCATAGGCATTGGCAACAAGAGCTAAGCTGCCTGCTTTGAGAAAAAAAAAACTGCTAAGATGCTAATGTGATGATAGTATACAGAAAGTCTGTTGTTTCCTATCCTTGCATGTGGTGCCCGCTAAATTTATTATCTTTTAATTTGTTAGTTTGTTATTTTGTGCTATGTCACGCCGATTCAGATACGTGTATCGGTATCGGTATCGAATACGGATACGCCGATACGAGATTAGTAAAAAAAGGGAAACATACCAGATGCTATTCAGGCTGCCTACAAGCTTCTGCAGAAAGATAGTCAAAGAATGAAGGAAACCGAAGTTACCGGTCATAATAACTTCTTCAAGTCCTAAATAAATTTTTACACAACAATCTATTCTCCTTCAAGTCCGAAGAGCTAGATTTTATTTCTCCTTATTCTTTTTTTACGAACATTTCTCTCTTTTCTCCTTATTCTCACTACGCATGTATAAAAAATATAACGAGCACCCCTATGTGAATACAAAAGGAACCACGTGGACAATTTTTCTTGGTTGGTCACGAATCGAATCAAGCTATTGGAGCATGCAAATCTTGTCAGGAGAGAAGAAGAATCAAAGTCAGGTTGGGAGTTTCTTTTTTCGAGGAAAAGGTTGGGAGTTTCTTCATGGTGTGCAAGAGAACGTGTGGGAGGAAAATTATCCTTCTGTGCGACGTACTGTATGTAGACATGTATGCTATAGCCATGATTTAGTGGTTCGGTATGCTATAGCCATGATTAGAATCAAAGCTAGTGGTTCGGTATGCTATAGCCATGATTTTGAAAGTGAGGCATGAGTTTTGTTCATCCAAAATTTGATTTATACATGATTTGACATGGCTGTTTTTTTTCCTCATTGTATCAACTCGGCCAAGTAAGGAGTTTAAGTTGGTCCAACATTTTCCCTGGTTTGTACCTAACAAAATGGCTAAGATCTTGAATTAGAAGTTATGAGTTCACATATCTAAAAAACCACGACCAATTCGGAACACGATGGAGAACGGCTTCGGCGCACACCCACCCACGGTCCCACCAATTGAAACTAACCCTGCATTGTTGCTACACAGTTGTGTCAAAATGTTTGTGCCGGACAAACTGTATAGTACTCATCTAACTTTGTGACGGGACTTTGCTACACAGTTGTGTCAAATGTTTCTCATTAGGTTGCTATCTTTCTCTATCCCTCTATCTTTTATTTTCTTTTGTAAAAAAAACATGATACCATATCATGCATATCTATTTTTTTTAAAATTAAAGACAGAGCACTGCCATATCATTTAAGAAGAAGAAGCAATTGTACATCACAAGCCGAAGCGAACATCACCACTACGAAAACAACGCACCAACACAACAAAACTCTACACCCCCTCAACCTGGGAGAGAAGTCACAGGTAAGCCACAAAGAACTGTGTCGTTGTCACCAACTATGTGCCACGCCAAAAGCTGCGGCCCGCTGCAAGCCTGAGTGACAACTCGAACTCCTCCACCACGGGGTTAAACATCCTCATGCCGCACACACATGACCGTCGATCCCCCGACTCCAGCCTTGGATAAGAAGAAGCTCCCGTCGCAACACCAGCACAGTCAACTTGAACGCTCAATGCATGGGGGCCTCGCCTCATCCACCTCTTCAACTCGAACTCTCCTCATACTCCTCAGAAACAACCACCGTAAAGTGTACGGGGACCTCACCGCCCATCACACTGGACACTGCTCCAAGGATCCTTGCCACTGAAACCACGTTGAGAGCATCACCTACACCATGCCATTGCCAGGATCACCACCACACCATACGCACCAGCCCAAGACTGCCCACTCCCATGGCCCCTCTGCACCTCCCCGGCAACACGGACCATGCGCACCTCTTCTGCCGCTGCGCAAGAGGAACTCCACCAACCAACCACACCACCACTGCCACAAGCCGAGATGGGCTCTAGATGCGACGCCTCCAAGAAGGGCACGACGCCAAAGGCGCCGCCGTCACACGTCCAACAATGGATAAGGTTTTCACCCCGAGATCTCCGTGCTACAAGAGCCTCGTGCCCCCAGCGGGGATAAGCGACGCCCCAAGGGCGCCGCCACTATCACCACCGACATCCGTCAGTGAAGGCTTTCACCCGGTTTGGAACCAAGCCTGCCGCACACTCCCAATCATGGAAGTAGCTCGCTCCCCTTCCTTCCGCAACGCCCCTGCCAGAAGAGGCCCGACACAGCCCAAAGCCCCACCACGAAGCCACCGGCTAGCACCTGCACAACCCCAGCCCCGCCACCAAAGCGGCGCCGGCCCAGCATCATCGTCAAGGAGGAGAAGGGGAAGCACCAACCGCCTCACCTCTGCATCCGTCGCTCGCACCCAGCACGCCCTCAGCTCCATCCTCTCCAGGCCGCCATGGCCCAGAACGCCCAGAACCGGTGGCGCCCAGCCACTGCCGCCGCCGACGCAGCCCGCACCGGCTGCAGTTGCCGTCGACGCCGTCTAAGCCGGCCGCAGCCATCACCACTCGCGAAGCCTCCGCCGCCGCCTACGCGCGCATCCGCGTAGCCGCCGCCGTCGTCTTCATGCGCAGTCCAATGTCACCAGCGCAGTCCACGGCCATGGCAAGCCAGGCCCGGCCGCCCCCAGCCACGAGCAGCGTCGCCCCGGCCGCCGCTTGCCACGAACAGCGCCCGGCCCGGCCGCCCATGCGGGCATCCACCGCCGCCGCCGCAACACAGCGCCAGCGCCGGCCGCCCCCCAGCACCAGTGCGCGCCTCTATCGCGCCGCCCACAGATCCTGCCAGGGTGACGCCGGATCCACCGCCGCCGGCGAAGGAGCTCTAGTGAGGCCACGGCGCCCGCGCCCGCCTAAGCCGCCGGGGAGAGGATAAAACGGCCCTGCCGCCGCCTTCCCGGCCCATGCATACATCTCCCATTATAAAACGTTGTATTTACGGGTCAAATAAAATAACCATCCCAAGCTTCCAAGTCAAACAGCATTTCGATTGGCATGAAGTTGAGAACAGAGTGACCAGTATTCTTCTCCGTCCAAAAGGAGAACTATTCCGTAGTATTATTCTTATGAGATCCAAATAGTGGTATTCTGAAGCTTAATTCCAATTCAGCGCCCTCCTCCAATTAAAATAGCTTAATTCCAATTCCAATTCTCGATCGAATTGCCGCCACGAACCTAATGGGCCCGTATAATAGTCAAAGCCCATTACTTCCCCAGGCCACGCCTCCGTTAAAACTCCGAACGGAAATCATACACTCTCCAATACGCCATCGGTCCACCAAGCCGCACCTCCGTCTCGTGGAGAAGCCTCCTCTCAAAACCCCCAAACCCTTTCGATCGGCGGCAATGGCGGCGCCAGCGGCCGACGATGCCTCGCCGTCCCCAGGCTACGTCCTCCGCTCCACGCTCTCGGGTCACCGCCGCGCCGTCTCCACCGTCAAGTTCTCCCCCGACGGCCGCCTCCTCGCCTCCGCCTCCGCCGACAAGCTCCTCCGCGTCTGGTCCTCATCCGATCTCACCCCCGTCGCGGAGCTCGCGGGCCACGGCGAGGGCGTCTCCGATCTCTCCTTCTCCCCCGACGGCCGCCTCCTCGCCTCCGCCTCCGACGACCGCACCGTCCGCATCTGGGACCTCGGCTCCGGCGGCGGGGCCCGCCTCGTCAAGACGCTCACGGGCCACACCAACTACGCCTTCTGCGTCGCCTTCAGCCCCCACGGCAACGTCCTCGCCTCGGGGTCCTTCGATGAGACGGTGCGCGTGTGGGAGGTCAGGTCCGGGAAGTGCCTCCGCGTGCTGCCGGCCCACTCCGAGCCCGTCACCGCCGTGGACTTCGATCGCGATGGCACCATGATCGTGTCGGGGAGCTATGACGGGCTCTGCCGCGTCTGGGACTCGGCTACAGGTCACTGCGTCAAAACCCTCATCGACGACGAGAGCCCACCGGTGTCATTTGCCAAGTTCTCGCCCAACGGCAAGTTCGTGCTCGCGGCAACACTGGATAGCACCCTGGTGAGTTGTTTGAAACTGATTGCTCCTTCTAAAATTTTCCATTTTACTGTTGTCTTGCTGTTCCAGATTTGGTGCACATGTGAAAAACTGAGTTTGTCATTGTGCTGTTATGGTGGGCTTATATGATTGTCCATCTTACAACAAGATTGTAAAACTTGAGCATTAGTGGTTGTAGAGAAGCAATAGCCTATATGGGGGAGTATGAGCCTGGAGGTTCAGAGCAGCATAGCTCTTGCGGCATGCTCTGAAGGATCCTTGGTGGCTAGTTATATGGATTATGGAGTGCCCCAGTCAGTGCTAACTTGCTTGGATCAGGATGATATCATCAGCTCTCTGCTTGCTATCATAATAAGCCTTGCTCCCCAGATATTTTTGACATATCTTGCTACCATGAGATTAAAGTTCTGTTGTGTTACATATAGCTCATGAGTGTGTTCGTTACTTCAGGAGCCTCCAGGGGTGCCTCATTGATCCCTGAGGCAACCCCATGATCCTATCTGGACAAAAAAAAATTGCTATATGGTTACTGAATTATTATGTATTACAACAGAGTCATTTTTGTGGCAGGAGTTAGGAGAGCCCCACACTAGTATCTTGCAGCCAGGGCATGCTCTTATGCTTGCAGTAATATACTAGAGTGAGATTCTGCGGTAGTGTGATCTGCATAGTGACTTCTAATAGCTTGAAACTCTGTTCTTGTTTACCATATTGTGCCATCCTGAGATCTTGGATGGAAGTACATTTATTCTTTTTTCTGTGTGTTTGTTTACACTTAGACCACCTGGAAAATGTCAGCTGTTTTGTGCTGTAATGCACTAATGCTGAAGTTTTGCTGTAATGACTTATTTCAAATATGAGTAGGCGTTCTTTAGCGAAGTTGATGATGCATTTGTTATGCCAGCAGTTTGGTTGCTTCACACTAGCAAGCTGGTTATACTGGGCAATCAATCAAAATTTTATTTATTTTTGGCTGAGTGAGTTCATCGACCTGGTTTATTGGGGAAGAGGAGAGGGAGGATGAGTCTGCTGGCAGCTAGGGTAGAAGCAGGGGGTAGGGTGCAGGGTGCGGGGGAGGGAGATAGGGTTTTACTTCTTACTTGTCCGATAACGCTACATCCCCTCTCGTTATATTGGGAGACTGACTTGATTTTTCCAAGCAATCCTAGTATATTGGACCTTTTAGATTCTTTCCTAATTAAAGATAACATGCCGACCATGTTAGTGGGGCCAGTCAAGGCGTCGCCTCCTCCCTTGACTAGAGCAGCAGCCTGGGCCGGGCTTTAGGCCCACAACAGAATGTAATTTTGACTTTTGCAATCACAAAAACGACACAACTGAATTTGGTATGTTTCGCACATGGTTCAGTGAGGCATCGACTTTTGTCTTTTAGGATTAGCAACAATTGCTTAATGTTTAGCAGTATTGATGATATCTTTATCAAGTATGAGATGATTTGAAACCTATTAATAGGGAACCAAATTATGTTCTTCCAGAAGCGTACTCTTACTCTATCTGTTTATGCATTCTTAAAATTTTAGTGTACTGTGATCCCATATCACCATTATTCCAGAACATGAATCGGTTATGCACGAAGCTGTTGTTGAGGTGTCAAATAGGTGGTAAGGTGTACCTAGGTTGCCTCAGGGCAAGGTGTCACCCACCCTTCTCTGGTTTAATCTTCACGTCACCCACCCTTCTCTGGCTCAATACCACAGGTGTTCACTATTTTCCGATTTAGTTCTGCCCTTGCCCGCCCCTCTACAGCCTGATTCGTGCGTCTTTTATTCCTGTCCAACCACTGGGATTGGTTGTACTGTTGCACAGGAGGTGGCGGAGCATCGGGAACACGCAGGTGTTGATTGCTGCTAGGGAGGGAGGGGCTGGAGGTGCTTATGGGGTTTTAAGATTGGATTTGGGGTCTAGTGTCTATTGGGCTGTGCTTGATTGTGGTAATGGTCCATGTATATTCCTACTGTCCTTTGTGTGTGTGTGTGTTGCCTTGACTTGCATCTTAGGTGTCTAGGTGATAGGAAGGGGGTGGGTTGCCTTGCCTCTCCTTGCCCCTTAATGACCATGTATGAAGCCAAAGATGAGGGGTGTTAAATGCAGCAAGTAAACATATACCAACCTAGCTTGAAGCATATTTTTGCATTGATCATAGGCTGGATCATGTTTTTGTAAGAGGCCATAAAAGCAAGGGATCTTACATCTGCCTATGTTGGGTTTATAGGCCCGCAGCGTTTCACGCATGGCAATTTGCAGCGATGTCAAGGCTTTAGGAGTTAGGATGATAAAATGGATGGAAAACAAGGAACTAAACTTATCACCTCACATTTTTGTAAGACGCTTTTTATAAAGGACATTAGATGCAGATGGATTTCATAAGCTTGATGAACATGGCATTTCTGTTTTTATTTGTTCCATTTGCTAGGAGAATTGCTGTAATTTAGCAGTTCATACTATTGTCTTTTGCCCCAGGCACTGGGTGTCTGTTCTGCACTGATAACTTTTAGACTATTCCATGTGTATTTAGAATCATATTTGATATTTTAGATGGTACTTCAACTCATTTTCAATTCACCGGCTTATCTTTTAATAGGCTTTTGGGTCCCAGATGATGATATTTTACATACTATAGGTATGGTTGTAGGTGTGAATGCATCCAACGCTATATGCAACTATCTGTTAAAAACGAACATCTATCAATTTTATTTCCACAACTGTATAGCAGTTTACTTCAATAAATCAACAACAGCTTATGAGAAGACATGCTCATGCAATCGTTTATTTTATGCAGAGGCTCTGGAATTTCTCAGCTGGAAAGTTTCTGAAGACGTACACTGGCCATGTTAACACAAAATACTGCATTCCAGGGGCATTTTCAATCACAAATGGCAAGTATATTGTCAGCGGTTCGGAGGACAAATGTGTCTACCTTTGGGACCTGCAGTCAAGAAAAATAGTTCAGAAACTCGAAGGTCATACTGATACTGTCATTGCAGTTTCATGCCACCCCAGGGAAAACATGATCGCTTCAGGAGCACTCGACAATGACAATACGGTCAAAGTCTGGGTCCAAAAGGAGGATCAATGAGCTGCCTGATATATGCTTGTCTGTTTTGATTGTCCGTGAACCTGACTAATGGTAAGTAAGCTATTTGGCTTCCCAAGCAACTAAAGATTGCTGAAGTGGAGAATGTAATGCTGCTGGGATGTGTTAGTGTAACGGAGTGTTTGTGCTTTCTGCTCAGCGGCGCGCCGATGATTCAAGTAAACTGAATGTTCTGTAGATCTATTCCTGGGATGATGTAAGAAAAATTGAACCGAACAATGCTTTTACTTTGTTGTCTTCTCGGGTTACTGATCTTTATTTTGTTATATCTCGCTATATTGCCTGTGTCTTTTGGAATGGCCATGGGGGTGCTATAGGTAGATTATGCTGTCTTTATTTTTTTCCCCCAAGATAAGTGGTGATGTTGCTAATGGTGGTGCATCTGAGTATCTGACATTCTGACGTGAGATATTTCTCGAGTTTGCTATGTGGGCTGAACTGGGCTTTGAATGTATGCAGGTAATTGTGTCTACAAATGTGTGCTACTTTCCTTTTCTTGTATGGTAAGGCCCATAACTCGAGAGATGGCTGAGCCTGTTATGTAAGCCTGCAACGGTGACACGTTCACCAAGCAGTACTTTTCTCTCAGAACAAATCAGCCACCAGTCATCAGTATTTTTCTCTTAAAATAAATCAGCATCAGCCACCAGCCAGACGAACAGCCTGGTTATGGGCGCGATTGGTTTCAGCTCCATTCCAAACATGAAGAGAAGGCTCTGTAGTCTACACAAATTCAGACGAGCATAAATTCAGTATTTAGTCAAGAGGGGATTTCATTATCCTGTGATGCAAGTTGTACTCACCTGGACAATATTGATCTCTAGTGATTTATGTATAAAAGAAAATGGCTTGGCAGTTGTACTCACCTGGACAAAAGTTGCAGGATCAGAGGAGATTAAACAAAAGAAAGTCAGGAAACTCCTGCCTCACACAGAAAGAAATAAATAAAAAACAAGATTAAGCATATGTTGTGCTAACAAAAGAATCTGGCATCAATAATCATCCATGGAACACCACTCCCAGGCATGCAAAAAAAAAATCAAGTAGTATCACTCCCAGGCATGCAAAGAAATAATCAAGTAGTTCTGCAATGGTCATCCGACACCCTCATAATTTTATATGCTATTTTGGATAAAAAGGGTACCGAAGTGCAATGTTTCATCAGTATATTGCAGATCACAATTACTAAATATACAATCATGTACATCTCAAAGTCTGGCATTACAGAGCAAAAGTCTGGCCTTGTTTAGTTCCCCAACTTTACCCCCAAATTCCACTGTGCAAAAAGAAGACTCTCATCACATCAAAATGCCGGCACATGCATGGAGTACTAAATATAGATGAAATTAAAAATTAATTGTACAGTTTTGTTGTACTTTATGAGACGAACATTTTGAGTCTATTTAATCAATATTTGGACAATTATTCACAAATACAAACGAAATAATACAGTGTCGCATTAATGGCAAAATGTCAACTTTGACATGCCAAAGTTAGAAACTAAACAAGGCCTCTGTTAACCACTACAACTCAATTGCAGTAAATAATGTGTCTATTTAATCAATATTTAGACAATTATTCACAAATACAAACGAAATACTACAATGTCGCATTAATGGCAAAATGTCAACTTTGACATGCCAAAGTTAGAAACTAAACAAGGCCTCTGTTAACCACTACAGCTCAATTGCAGTAAATAATGAGTGTACCTTCATTTACCGGAAAGAAGTAGGAGATTGTGAAAAAACAATAGACAGAACATCACAATACCTGGACAACCATGGCCACAGAAAACAACAGGTGCTAAAAGCATCAAACAGCAACACACTCAGATCAAATATTTGGTCCAGTGTCATCCTCTGTCGCTAGAACATCCAACTAGAAAACACAAACTTCTTCATTGTTTCACCAATACAATTTCTCAACCATGATGATCACAAATTCACAATCAACAACGGTAGAGAGGAAATCTCCTATCTTCACCAGGAACTGTACATTCCTAAAGAGAAGACCTCCATCAAATGGAGCTCCATCCCTTGGCAGCGGGCAGAGGAGGGATGCTCTGCTCATTCCTGAAGAAATCATCAGGATCCACCATGGCCTTCACAGCTGCCAACCTCTCAAAATTGCCTCTGAAATACTTCTCCCCCCTAATCCTCGCCTTCACGTAGCTAGTCACATTGCCCTCCAGCTCATTCGTCCCAAGATCCAGGTCCTTGTAGTTCACATACCCCGTTCTTGGATTCTTGTACACATACGGCTCCAACTCCTTGTACAGCCCTCTGACCCAGCTCATCCGCCTCTCCAATTCCGTCGTGCCATTCTCGAACCAGTACGAATAGTACTGGAGGTTGTACAGGTTCCCCTTCCGGTGCGGGAACGGCGTCTTCGACGGCGAGATGCTGCCCATCCGGCCGCCATACGGGTCCAGGATGAACCCGAAGCAGAGCAAGTGCACGGCAGCGGCGTTGACGGGGCGGCGTTGGCGTTGGGGTGGAGTCAGGGCCGGGCGGCGGCCGACGTCGGGTGGGGCAGGGCGGGGCGGGGCGGGCGGGGCAGAGGAGGGCGGCCGGGCGGCCGCCGACGGCGGGTGGGGCGCTGCTGCATGCGGGTGGGCTGCGTGGGGCGTCGGGGGATGTGTGTGGGGCATCGGGGGATGTGCGTTGGGGCATGGCATGGAGAAGGGGAGGCGGCGCGGCGAGTTTTGGAGGAGGGGGATGCCTCCTCGAAATTTGGCGGAGGGGGAGCTGGACCGACACAATACAGGAGGTTGTACAGGACACCGCTGTACCGCGTGAGGCTGCTCGCACCGGCGCCCGCGACCCACGGCATGCGCCACCTGGCGTGCATGCCGTGCGGGGTAACACTTTGTGCTCTGCAGGGGCGAACGCGAAACGAAACGCTACACGACAAATCGATTCCGGCGCCGGTAAATAGAGAGGGAGAGGCGATAAACGCCACGTCGGTGCCTCGATCCGCCCACCTGCACCCTCCCTACCGCCGATCCGCCGCTCCGACCTGCCACCGCTCTGCTCCGCCCGGCCGCTCCGCTCCACCTAACCGCCGCCGCCCGCGAGCCCGCGGCGTGGACGATGGGGAGGAGACCGACGACGAGGACGAGGCGGCCGCGACCATGGCGTTCTCCTCCAGCTCGCCGCGCCGAGCTTGCCGCCGCCGAGCGCTCCACCTCCTCCCGCGTGACCAAGGGGACGGGGTGGAGCGGATGTGCTACCATGAAATCCGCCGGCGACGAGGTGAACGACCGCGCAGAGGCCCGTGCTGCCACCACGGCAGCACGGGTAGGGCACGGGCACCGCAAGGAGACCGCGGCTGCCACCACGACAGCACGGGTCGAGGTCGTCAGCGGCTTCCGTGGCGGATGGCTAGGTACGCCACGATCTACTGCTGCTTGACGCTTCCAAGGCAGCCGATTCAAGATCGACCGCGGGAATTGACGAGGGCGCTGCCCCCAGCGGAAGTCATGTAGAACCTCCCCGGGGGCGCGCTAGGAGGCCATCGAGGGGGCTCCCTAGAGGCACGCCGAGCAGGACAGCCGGTGGCGGCGAGAGAGGAGGGGCGCCGACGGCGCTAGGGTTAGGTCAGCGGAAGGTAGCCTAGGATCTCAAACCCTAATCTGGTGATACCATGTAGGAGAATAGGATTGGTGAAATCGATTGTATATTGCTGAGCCTCATGGGCAGATTATATAGAGTATATTGCTTAGGAGGCAAGAAGCCTCCCTTAGAGATAAGGCAAATCGGGATACAATCCTAATCTACCATATCTGGAGATATCCCAATATACTCTAACAGCGTGCCTCTCTTCTTTTGTCATTTGGATTGATCTAGGCATTTAGCTGCTACTATTTCCCTTTTAATAGAATCATAGTGTTGATAGTTGTTCAGGTGTTACAGCCCTAGTCCTGGAGCCCTGAAAAGCTGTTTTGGGTCTCAAAATAAAGCTTGAACCGGGCCCAACCTTAGAAAATCAGGCCTGAGTTATATGCAAGCTTACCTTGTGTGGAGTAGTGGGTGCCACATGAAGCTGAAACCTTTGGATGACTGCTGGCATGTATCCCAACCTTAGAAAATCAGGCCTGACTTATATGCAAGCTTAGGGAACAGTCCTTGTGCGGAGTAGTGAGTGTCACATGAAGCTTAAACCTTTGGATGGCTGCTGGCAGTCCCTGGCACTGGCACCTATCCTGATAGGTTCCGTTTATATCAGAGTTGGAAGATTAAGATAGGTGTGTAAGTCGGCTGAACAATAGATTGCTCCCGATGGTTGGTCCAAAGGAAAATGCAGAGGGAAGGCCGGGTGGTTTCTCGGCGCCTCTGTTGAGAGGCGCATAATTCCCGGATAAAGTTTCCCTGCAAGCATAAGATCATACACGGTGTTTGTGCACCGTGCAGTGTGTGCTGGTTGAAAATAACATTCTCTGCCGCCTATACCCAGTTTGGTGTGACCTCACAATGAGATTATTGTGGGGTGCTGAATGTAAAGCGTGTCCTGTCTGATGTTTCTTGCATCCTGTCATCTTATGTTGCGGTGATCTAGACCTTAAACAAGATATGTCGGCGTGCTGTGCCTACTTTTGTTATGAAGATGCCACTTTTGTTATGAACAAGTATCCCTGACAGCATAGGCATTAGACTGAGCTTACCCTTTCTCTGCTCCTGATGCCTTTTGAATGTAATGTGATTCTTTTTATTTGTTTTGTCAGTATGTACTATATGTTTTTTTAATGTGTAGCATTGAACATTTTCCTTTTTCGTTGACAACATATTGCTTTCAATATTTTCTAATTCCATGTGCTTTCTCTCATGCAGATGGTTCTTCAAGCACCAATCCCCTTGTCAGGAGTTCATGTATTTGTCCTCTCTTAATAAAATCAAATTTGATGAACTCACTCGAAAGACCAATAATTTTGGGAATGAAGCTTTGCTTCATGGAAATCTGTACCGTGCTACTTTAGACAGTGGAATGATTCTTAAAAAGATGACACTATCTCATTCTGAACACAATGATTTCATCGAGCATGTACGTTTCAATCCTTAAACTTTTCTTAAAGAGTTAAATTATTTACATTTAGTTGTGTGACTCTAATTTTATCATTGATTTTAGATAAATATTGTATCCAATTTGAAAGATGAATATTTTGTGCATTACTTGGCTATTCTATTCGTAAAGATGAACATGTACTGGCTTACGAATATGCTACAATGAGTTCTCTACATGATGTCTTACATGGTAAGCAAATAACTACTTCAAATTGTCCTTCAACATGTATGTGTGCAAATTACGGAGTATGTCTTAATAACTTGTGTTTTCATTCAACAGGCTCAGGACACCGTCCCAACCTGACACAAAGTCTGCAAATTGCCCATGATGCTGCTAGAGGTCTTAAATTTCTACACAATCTGGGTAAATCTTGCATAGTCCATGGGGCTATAAAGAGTACCAAAGTTCTTCTCTTCGACAACTACAGAGCAAAAATTGCGGACTTCAATTTTTGCAAATGTCTTGAATCATCCCCATACGATGCTCCTGAGTAATTATTATCATCTCTACTTTGTTACTTTCTTCACAGTTTCTAATTTTTCACATTGTATAAGTGGTATTTTTAATTTTATATTTGTTCTCATGCAGGAATGACAGTACGAAAAGCAGTGATGTATTTAGCTTTGGGGTTGTCCTGCTAGAGCTTTTAAGCGGAAAGAATCCTGCAGACAAAGTTGGGTTCCAGACTCGTGCCCTGGGTATGAACTACTTCAAAGTACAGTAATCAATAGTGTCATCTTCTTTCCCAGAAGTATATCATCTCTGTGTAGCTTTGGGGGATCTTTTGGAGGGACACCAGCTTTACCTTTGAAGTCTTCTGCTACAACCCTTTTCTCATACCCCACTTTTTCAATGAAAATTTCCAGGGAGGCAGGGAATCCCCTTATCTGAGAAAAATCTATTGCATTGAGCTTTACCTCACTAGCCCATCTCTGATAATAGTAAGCTCATCAACCACCACTTGCCTGATCCGCAATTAGCTTGACAGCCTCTGGGGTCCCTGGGATCCCATAGAACTTGACCTAAGACTGATGAATCTTCAAGGTCAACATATGATTTCATCACCTTGGCAGAGATATTTGTGCAGAGCCAATTCAATCCCTTTGATCTTGACAGAGTCTGGAATTGTCTTGTTAGGGTAGGTAGCCTGGTACTCATCCTTTGCAATCCCTTTGATCTGCCATTCCACCCGATTCTTCATTTCTTCCTCTATTTCCCCCTCATCTGCCTCTCCACTGTTCGCCTATATCACCCGTGTTTTCAGCTGCCTCCTGAGTTTTAGCCCCAGGAATCTTCAGATTCGAGAAACTCTGACCAGCAATGCCAAAATCATGCATCTTTAGGAAACATTAACTGCCATATGACCTGTTCCCTTGCACTTGTAGCAATACATGTTGTTAGTGCAAGTAGCTTGATGGTAAGGTTACCTGTCGTTTTGTTTCAGTTGACCTCTTAATCAGTTGCCGCGGTATACGATACCTGCCTATACAACACCGATACCGGCCACCCACGAGCGTTATCAGATAGCGTTTCACTCGCCTGAACAAGCCCCCACGTGATATGCAAATCGATAAAGTTACCTAACGGAAACAAACAATCGGAGTTTTCCGTTTAACCGTAAGAGATACCGCTGCTTCCTGATTCCATTAACGTTACCGTTGCCTTGGATGAACCAAACAGCACCTTACATTAAATACTAATTGCGCTATGCAAATATTAAAAAGCATTGGATCCTTTGAAATTTTTTCTCTAAAATTATATAATATAGGCATTGTCCACAATGTATTTAAAATCAAGTACGGGTCTGTTATGTAAAATAGCTGAGCCTTATCCCTTTAACCAGTTAGAAATTTCTCATCTTCCATCAATAGGTTTAGTGAGAGCATTGATAACATGACTGAAGTAAGCCTAATGGGAACGTGAGCAATTCTTTCGGGTGATTTTACGAAACTTCTCTCTTTGATCATCAGCCCATCATCCATTAATACAATCCTAGCAATTTTGGATTCCAAAATCAGACAAATACCTCTCATATGTCTTCTATAAATTCGACTAATTCGGATTGCGTTATTTCACTAAGACCTATAATAGGGGCAAATCAGAGGGGGCAACCTTGGATTCCTCGATAAGTGGTGGAAACTACTGCCAAGCTAGAGTACGGTAGAGGCAGAGGAACCACCGGTGGAGGGGTAAAATCCATTGCAATCGAAAAGAAAACCAACATCGTAAGCACTGGGCGGTATGCTTTGTCCTATGGTTTGATCCGGCGGATCTGATGCCCATATAACACATCTCGTCTGTATTATTACTGCATTATCCTCAACCAACAACAAAGCCCCAGAGGTGCCCTTGCAGCTCCAACAGTCTAACACGCCCTTTGCATCCTTGCCATTCATTTTTCTTTTCGATGGTAACATAAATGCCATGCCATTGTCATTGGCATCCTCGTAGGCGGACCAGAAGATATCGAGAGCACTGGCTCGGCTGCTTGACCCTGCTCCTACCACCAATTTATGGCTGTGTCAGTCAGGAAGTTCATGGCGTAAACAGCCACATTCCTATCTTCATGGCCGGAAAAATGCACTTGCCAGCGTGCAAAGTGCACCATACTGGACGGTGCCGTAGAGGTAGAATAAGTAAATAACTGCTACTCACAATTTATCAAAAATCTCATCGTGCAATCGCCAGCGTCCTCCTTGAGTTTATCCCAACCTCCCTCTGTTTACTTGATTATTAATCATAGGAGGTGTCGCTTCCTATCAGTACTTGTCTTGCCTTTCCTGATTATTGCAAGGCGATTTTTTTCTTGCCGTACGTATTGCTGTGATTTTGGCATGACATGATTGTTGCCTTTTCCCGAGACTTGCCTTTCGTAATTAGGCTTGGTGCCTGCTGCCATCGCCCTCCCTCTTGCTGCCGCTGCGCTGCCGGCACCTGCTAGCTGCTACCAGTCCAAGGCGGCGATTTGTTCGTAGCTGTCAAGAAGGGTGGACTCAACGCTCAAGAGGCTCCAATTCTGTCAAATTCCTAATCTCGACACCAAAATCAAGCCAAAGGAACATGGCGGACTCATCGCTCAAGAGGAGAGAAGAAGGTCCCAAACCATCGGCAAGCAGAAAACCAATAAACGTCCGTCTCTCGCTGCAACAAGAGGGAAGGCGCCGATTTGAGGGCTGCAACCGCGGGCAGAAACCTATCCCATTACGATACGGATATCCCATCATGTTAGTGGCACTGGAGACTGCAGCGAACAGATTAAACATGGACTTGTAGAAGTGACGTACCAAACCTCGTTTGTTTTATAATTAGGCCTTAGTTCCTAAATTTCACCTCTAAATTTCACTATGTAAAAAGAAGATTTACATCCCATCAAAATGTCGGCACATGCATGGAGTACTAAATGTAGATGAAATCAAAAACTAATTGCACAGTTTTGTTATATTTTACGAGACGAACATTTTGAGCATAATTAATCAATGTTTGAATAATTTTTCATAAATACGAACGAAATGCTACAGTGACGCATTTATGACGCAATCCAAACTTTGGAAGTTTGGATCTAAACAAGGCCTAGGTAGAGATTGTTTTTTTACCTGATTTGGTACGTTAGGCAAACTGTGTTCAGTTACAATTTCCATAACTAAATCTTGATTTGGATTTGTGGCTTGTTTTAGCCCCCCTTTTAGATACTCCAGACTAAAAATTAGTCCTATATTAGATACCAATTAGAATATGGACTAACTCATGTGATGCTACATGGGATAATCATTAGTTAATTATGACTATTGGGTTTAATCGTTGGTTGATTATGACCAATGGGTTATGCTCGTCAATTGGTCATGACTTTACAATTAATTCCATAATCTAATTTGTCATCTAAACTTTAGACTGATTTTAATCCATAAAACCAAACTCCCCTTAAACTTCACAGATTTGAGTGGTGGACTGGTGATCTGCCGTGCCACCGCAATACCACTTGCGAAAAGTCTAGGCTCGATTTGCTAACGTACTTCTGTTATGTGTTACTCTGCAACATCACGTTTGACCGTTCGTCTTATTCAAAAAATTTATAAAAATATAAAAATAATTATGATATACTTAAAATATATTCGATGATAAAACATGTCATAACAAAATAAATAATATTTTTATAATTTTTTTGAATAAGACGAACATTCAAACGTGAACAGAAAAAGTCAACGAATGCTTATATTATGGGACGGAGGGAGTATCTTTGAATCTTTGATCCACTAGTAGGATGCCACGCACGTGTACGAAAAGAGCAAACACAAGCTTTATCCATTTCACAATGAATATACTTCTGCATCAGAAATGTTCACGGAGTGGAAGAACCCATGTAACTACGTAATGTTTGTAACCATATTATTTAAAGAGTAAAGTGCATCTACGGTACATGAAGTTGCATCATTGTTTCATTTTAGTCCAACAAATTATAAACGTTGCAATATCATACACCAAGTTGTCGAATACAATAACATATGGTCCAAGATACGATAACAATTTTTTTAACCATATTGTATGCTGACGTGGAGGCCTGGCATTTGGATGGGGCGTATATTTAGGATTCCTTTGTATATTTAGGATTCCTTTCCATGTTCCATGTAAACGTGGATTATTACAGGCGTATTCTACTCTCCAGTTTTGTGTTTTAGATGTGAGCATGTTCTGCTCTCCATTTTTTTCGTTTTAGCCCTTCTCGTTCTTTCAGCAAGAGATTAGATCCTCCCAAGTCCTCGCTAGCATGCTACATCCACAAAATATGTACTACTGTTATACAATGGACCGTATATGCACACAATAGCAACTTTATGTATGGTGGGTGTAATGTTTGTAACTTGTTGGATCAAAGTGAAACAATGATGCAACTTCATGTATGGTGAATGCACTTTACTCTTACTTTTAAAGATTGAACAATGCTTGTGTATTATGTGCATGCATCATGTGCTTGTTGGAGTAAAGATGTGTAAATGTAGACATGCATACATGTACCCATTCGATTTAGAGCTGCTCTTGGCTGCCATGCTGGAACGCTAGAGGCCCGGCAGCAGTGGCCAAGCTTCGGCGAGCAACATTGCCTCTACTGAAAATTACCAAGTCTGGACTGCCTTAGCACTAAATCAATCGCGGCCGTTGCATCTGGAATGAGTGGATGGGAGGTAGGGAAAGGTATCACGTGCCTTACCGAAGCAAAGGCACAGAATCCACATCCCCTCGTTAGTTCGTCACCGTCTACTTTCCTTTCGCGACCGCCGCTTCTCCGCCCGTCCGTCCCGCCCAGTGCTTCCTCTCGCTGAGACCCTACCTCCGACCACGTTTTCCACCGTCCCATCGACCCCAAGCCTCTCAGATACTCCTCCGAAAATGGGGCCGTCCGCTGGCTAGTCCCCGCCCGACGAACAGCCGGCTGGGCATGACCTAATATTGCATCTATCCACAAGATTCTTTATTGATATCAATTGCCAACTTTCTATTCACCATACAAACCTGGCCAACCCAAACCTTTTAATTGTTTCTGGTCTTTTCATCACATTTTCTCTACATTACTTATGATTTTTTTATTGTTCTGCTGTGGATTGTTGTCCTAATCACAGGAATGACCTGCCATTCTTCTCGAGCTGAATGGACGTGCCTGGTGTAGCTGTGTAGGTGAGTGGAATCCAACAAGATATGCGTCAAGGCATTCTTGGTTTTGTCCTGATGCTTGGTGGCTCTCATTGCTTTTAAGTTTTAAGCGCGTGCCTTTTTCATCCTTGCAAGCAACAACCTTGATTGGCATTGCTTAGCTAACCTGCATGTGTAACACAAAAACACAAGTGATCAACGCCAACCTGGAGTTACTTAAAGTGCCGCCCAGCGGATATTCTATTGCCACGTGCCCTATGAATTGACCTCGTGCACATACACAAATCGTATGTATACTTCTTTTGCGTGTTTACGCTGGTGATGGATAGACGTTTTGTGCTATGTGATAATATTTCTTCCGTCACATCTCAAAAGTTTTGTATGATTGTATCTCAAAAATATATGAGCGATAGTTACATCATACGCAGGGACGAATCCAGGAATTTGGCTAGGGGAGAGGGGAAGGGTGTGACCAAATCCTCGATACATACTCTCTCCGGTTCACTATTAGAAGTCTTTTAGTAGTCACGAAACACTGGTACCAAAAGATGTACTTAAAAATTAGAACATATACGTAGAACATGTTGCAGAGTTCAGAATTTTCAGGAGGGCCCGTAGACCAGGGTCCTATGTTGAACTGATAATGTCACATTTTGTTTTCCAATAAACAAATCCTGTTTGACAAATTGATCTTCAAATTCAGCATCCCAAGGCATACTCAATGTGACAACACGGTCATCAAAGCACAACTTTGACTTCTCTTTTCTATAAAAAATATTTCTTGAAAAGTTATATATGTATATTTTTATGAAAGTAATTTTCAAGACTAGTTTATTTATATGATTTTCACATTTCCAAACTCAACGACTTAAATGTTATTCATGATTTATATTCCCAATGTTTGACTCAAACCTTGTCCAAAACGACTTCTAATACTAAATCAGAGGGAGTAATCAATAGAAAATCCAAATTGATTTCACGCACCTTGAACTTTTCTAAATTTTTTTTATTTACTCCCTCCATCTATTTTTGTAAGACGTGATTTGACTTGGCATGCTCTTCTAAGTTATACTTTGACCATTTATTTATCTTATATTATATCATTTGTGGTTATAAACTTATAATCATTGAAGAGTATATTTGATTACAAATCCAACTATATCAAATCTACATTATAAAAATTAAAAAATGTTAGCTAAATTATGGTCAAAGATTGTAAAGTTTGAATTGTAATATTCATGCGCGTCATAGAAAGATAGATAGAGGGAGCATCAGATAAGATAAAAAAATATATAAGGCTTATAGCCTCAAACTTAGTATCAAACTTTACAGAAAAAAGAGTTAAATACATCATTAATACACAAACTTGGTGAGTGGGTGCGTTTAGGTACATCATCTTTCTAATTGCTCATTTAGCAGCAACAACATGACATATGGGTGTAAATAGGTCACCAACATGACACATGAGCAAAAGAACGCCATGTAGATAGCATATGTGTACATTTGATCATATTTTATTATTTATTAGGACTTATTTTGACATATACCAGTTTTGATAAACATCAAGTTTTTATGATACTTATCCACGATAAACAATATATCAGCACAATACAATAATTTCAGGATTTATATTACCACTTAAATTTTGTTGAGAGGCGTGAAAGGGTCTCTAGTCCAGTGGTTAGAGCACCTGAGTAGCACCCAACAGATCCAGGTTTGACTCCCTGTGGGAGCAAATTAACTAGGTTTAGAATAAAAAATATAAAAAAATAGGTAGGGGTTTCCCTTCCCGACTTCACTCAAAAATTTTGTTGGGAGGCAGGGACTACAAACTGAGCTACGAATCAAAAACTTAAATTTTTGCACTTATATGATGATTACGGTGAATACCAAATATATATCTTGTTTGTTATATTATTTCATTTCACCTCGCCAAAAATAATTATTTTTATAAAATATATGATTTTCAAATATTTTACAATACTACTTGTCTAAAAGATGCTACAAACAAACTCTAAAAAATACTACTAAACTAACCTAAATTGCATAATGAGTAAGAACTTTTGCAAAAAAAAAGCTAACACATCGCTGCGACGCTGCCTACATGGCCTTTTTTTGGCCATGTGTAGTCATGGTGACCTATTTGCACCCGCATGCCAAGTTGTTACTCCTAAATGAGCAATTAGAGAGACGGTGTACCTAAATGCACCCTCTCGCCAAGTTTGTGTACTAGTGATGTATTTAACTAAAAAAAGTGTCTAATGTTGATGGACTGTGATTTGCGCTTCACGATAATGTCTGGTCAGTCACATCTTTAAGTGTTATGTATATAAAAAAAATCTGATATGAAGTTGTGTCAACAGAAAATCCAAAATGATTTCACGCACCTCAAACTTTTCTAAAATTTGTATTTATCAGATAATACAAAATAGAGGCTTACAACCTCGAAGCTAATATCAAATTTGTAAAAAAAATATATATCTAGTGTTGATGGATTGTGATTTGCGCTTAACAATAATATTTGGTCAGTCACATCTTTGAAGGTTATGTGTATAAAAGTGATATGAAGTTGCGTCAATAGACAATCTAAAATGATTTCATGCACCTCAAACTTATCTAAATTTTCTATTTATCATATAAGACAAAATTTATGGCCTACAACCTTGAACTTAACATTAAATTTGTAAAATAAAATGTGTCCAATGTCGATGGATTGCGATTTGCACTTCACTATTTGATCAGTCACATCTTTGAAGGTTATGCCTATAAAAATCTCAGTGACATGAAGCCGCGTCATAAGGCTGACAAGGATATAATGGCGTGATTTTGAAACCAACTATACTCACTACCTAGTCCTTTGCAAGTATCCAATAGCAAATCCAAAAATATTTTTGGCGTCGGATGGGCTCGTTCTAGATGACAGTGCAAGTTGCTTGTATATGTTTGATCTGGCTCCTGCAGGTTGGGTTCCTTGTGTTATGGGTATATAGTATATCCAGGAGATATGCCTTTAACCTCTGAACAACCATAAAGCCAAAACCAGGGCCATGTGTGGTTGCTCAGAGCAGCAAACGTAGGGCTTAGATGACAATCTATCAGCTTTCAGCTGTGCTCCACTGGCTGTCCTTTTTTCATTTCTGGGATCTGTACAGCGGTTCAGGTTTTAATACTGTTAACATACAGCGCCCTCTGGGCTCCAGAATCCAGATGTGCTGATGCTCTGGAAACCTGGCAACCAACCCTGCAAGTGTGCCACTGGCCACTGTGCTGGTACAGCATCAGGATTCAGGAGCACTATGGTATGATCTGTCACACGCAGACTGAAACCGTCCCCTCGTTCTTTGCCCTTTCGCCTTTCGGTGATCCTCTTCCCTCGCATCAGGTGCAAAACCCTTTTTTGAGGACACTGATGCTAGCCCAAATGGCCTTTCCCAGAGCGTTGGGATTTCGTAAGAATTTTGCAGGAAACCATGCAGCTGTCACTGTCAGAGTGGTTTGGCCGTTTGGAGTTTTTCCTTGTTCGTTAACCAAGGATAAAAATGCTGCACTTTTCCTCATTGTACCCAATTCCCCTGCTTTGTACCTAAATTCCTACAATTGAGACAGAATCGCTGCGTGAAAGAAAAAGGGCAAGATCATGCGTTCCTGCACCTGGTTGGAAGGAGTTGCATTGATCTTAATGATAGGTGTAATCTCATCCACAAACTCTCACCGGCCTGGTACCTGCCCCAGATATATATCTCCTTGCGCGCTACTAGAGGCCAACCAATCCGATCCGGCCCTAGTTAAATGCCATGGTCGTATGAGTCGTTGATACGCCACATGCATCTCCCGTCAACGTTAACACCGGCCCCGATCGCCTTCATTTTTCCTGATAATAATATGGGGATACATCGAGGAGCACTTTTACAGTACCTTATACCACTAATTTAAAGGACTAGTATATGAACATCCGACGGTTGAGAATAATTGTATACTAGTCTAACGTTGATCAGTGGTATAGGTAGTATACAGTGAGTAATATAGTAGTATAAGTGCATTATTGGAAAAAAATCTAAATGACATCACTGTAATTTATATATATTTTAATTTTTTCATTCGATCATATGTCTCGAGCCGACAGTCGAGGCACGTCAGTGGGATGTGTCTCGGGTCGGTGATGCATGCCGCCGATAAAAATGAAAAAATGCTTAGTTAATATATTTATGTTTAAATTACTATATTACCCATTCTCTATACCATATATCACTGGTCAGTGGTATAAGGTAAGCTCACATCGAGACGTTAACGCCTGGCCCGGCGCCTCCTCTTACTTCGCCGCATCTTTAATTTGCGTCCTCTTGCATGGCGCTGATCGAATAGTACGTAATCAAATTAAAAAGAGGACATGATCCGCCTGAGTAATAAGCCAAAGCTAGCGGTATTCATAGGCCGGAGGAGATAACATGTGGACTCTCGCTGCAGCCACTGCTACTTGCAGCCGGCATACCACGCCTCTGTCCACGCATGCTCGCAGGCAGCAGCTGATTCCTCATGCGCTGCTCCTACAAGGTGGTACGTTTTCACCGTAACATTTCGTTTGTATTTGTGAATAATTGTTCAAATATTGATTAATTAGGTTTAAAATGTTCGTTTTGTAAAGTACAACAAAATCATGCAATTAATTTTTTAATTTCATCTACATTTAGTACTCCATAAATGTGCCGACATTTTGATGCGATGAAAATCTTCTTTTTTTATAGTGAAATTTAGAAGTGAAATTTGGAAACTAAAAAAAGCCTCGATGTCATCGTCGTCAGAAGTAGCGCACGGCGGCAGCCGTCAAAAGTTGCACGGCGGCGCGGTGCGTGTGTACCTACCGACCGACCCCGGCCGTGTGCCAAACTTAACGCCGAGATATTTTGGGGATGGACGAAGGACGAGCCAGCCACGCCGGCCTATGGACCTGCTGAAAGCCCGATGGTCACACAAAATGTGCAGACCAAGATAGATCACAAAATTTGATAGCCACCTGATCGATTTACTATTTCCCTGGCTACCGCTAGTCGTACGTGTAGCCATTTTTTGGCATTTTGCTTTCCCTCTCATGAAAATATACTTATATATCTATGTCATCGGTGCCAACACACACGAATCTTTATATATATCCCCGATGGTCTCTTGCTGAACATGTAAGCCAAGAAAAAGATACAAATTCTTGTGCTAGACGTGTTATTACGTTCTTGTCAGAAAAAAAGACCGCATCGAGGAAGATAGAATGACCATATGCACTATCGATTCCAAGATGCTTGGAGGAAATCCTATTAATTAATTACCACAAAATCTTTGGCTCGACGTTCTTGTCAGAAAAAAAGATCACATCGAAATCTGCATCAGTATCTTGTAACAGACCAATGACCAATGATCTGAATCGCTAGCATCTCTCGCTGAATCCTAAAGCATCAGGGTGTGCCCCATCCTAAGCAGATACACCAGATCGTGGTCGTCGTCCTCTCCTTTTCTCCCCAACAGGAAATTTCGTTCAAGTTGCGGTTAAAGAAACTGACTTCATTCTGATGACTCTAGTAAGTACTGCCTCACTTGCAGCTGATCAACTTGTTAATCACTCGGTCAGGTCTTTCTTATAGATTCCAGGGTGGTCAGTAATGCACGGCCACCTATATATGGCCTAGTCACCTGATTCTCTTTTGGCACATGGATCAATGTTCCACTGTGCCCCAAGCATGCATGAGGGCCAACTTGCCAACTTAATCATCAACACTGCACCTGCATGCGCTAGCTCTGTTGCCATGCCCCCTCAACTTGCATTGCCATCCCCCAGATCACACTTAGCCCTAGAAATCCCCTCGTAATGAGGTGTTCACGTGTTAACCGTCAACTAGCTTAGGGCAAACATGGCAACAAATTGCTGCAACTTGGTTAAACGACGCAGCCAAATTGCGCTAATAAACAAAACGACCTGATGACACGCCGGCACGCCAAGCGGAACTGGTAAGAAATCCAGTTGGCCTGACACACAAGCATCAAGATTGCCAATTAAGCACATCTGTTTTCGCAGTTGAATATAGTTTCCTCTATATATCTATGTTATCTGATGAATAGAAATTTCCTTATTCATGCTTGTATATTGGGATAGTTGCTGTATGCCAAGATTTGACTATATAGAACAGATCTCGAACGTTGCTGACACTCCAACAGATGATAGATGCTCCAGCTCGCCAAGCTGTATGCAACTCTTAAGAAAACTGGCATCCACGGGGGGCGCTTAGAAAATGGTTCAGTTGTTAATCAGCGCTGGGTGATCTCCAAGATCTGCTGTGATCTCTTGGACTCGAAGGGGGAATCTTAATCAAGAGCTCTGATGATTCAGCTTAAACAAGTCAATCCTGGGTTGTCCCGGAGATTAATTACATCTAACGCCTCGCATTGTTTAGTGGCAAGTGGGCCAGTTGAAAGCAGGGCATGTTGCCATTGGAGGTACGTACGGCATACAGAAGCAAGTACAATTATGCTGCATATATTAGTATATATGGCTGCGCATAGAGTAAATGACATGTTACGTGCAGTGTAAATGATGCTTTAGGTTTGAGCGCACATGTTTAGAGATGCCCCATGCATGCCTTTGGGTCACCACACCCTGTGGTTGCCTCTTTCTTGTCACATCCCTAGTTGCCAGCATATGTGTTATGAGCTTTCCTCCAAAGCATCATGGATCAACTTGGAAGAAAAGCTAACGGAAATTGTAGGAATAATCTAGCTTAGAGATGCCCCTAAATTGCTTTGGATGAGGGTTATAAGGACCTACACAATTAGGAGGAATATGGATATCCAAATCCTCTCAGCCTAAAATCTCCTGAGAACTGAATCTCCCTAAATTTCCATTTCTTAAAATATCAATGACGTATACTCAAGTCTTTGGCCTAAAAACTTTAGAGAGAACCTCAACTAGTGCAAGCTCCCACGAATAAATGATATGCAAATTTGTTCGCAATAAGGCATCATGTCAATAGTCCAAACTCAAAACAGATCACCTTTGCTGAATCTGCTAACTTTGTTCGCGAAATTGAATGGTCAGTCATTTCTCCTGGTGTTGATCGGATGGTTCGTAGTGGATCGGAGCTCACATGGTAGCATCAAGGAAGGGGAACGCACCCGATGCCACTTTTCTCGGTGCATTATTAGCATGTGAGGGTACAGTTACTAATCATGTCGGCATACACTGTCAATCTTTATAAGGCAAAATGTGTTTGGTTTTCTTACTCAAAGTAAACTATTAAGTGCATTATTCCCACTAACCTACTTTTGAGAAGAGTTCTTTTTACCTTATACCACTGACTAGTGGTATATGGTATAGAGAATGGGTAATATAGTAATTTGGACATAAATATATTAACTAAGCATACTTCTTCTCGTTCTTAACAGCGGCGTGCATCACTGGTCCGAGACCCATCTCACTGGCGTGCCTCGACTGTCGGCCCGAGACATATGATCGAATAAAAAATTAAAATATATCTAAATTACAGTGATGTCATTTAGATTTTTTTTCCAATAATGTTCTTATACTACTATATTACTCACTATATACTACCTATACCACTGATCAACGTTAGACTAGTATACAATTATTCTCAACCGTCAGATATTTATATATCAGTCCTTTAAATTAGTGGGTATAAAGTACCGTAAAAGAGCTCTTTGAGAAGTACTAATGCCATGGTTACATATTTGTACTTGCCAACTGCTTGCTGATCGATGTGGCAGAATGTTTATCAATTCCTTTCCTCTACAGTAGGATCGTTGTACCTGAGCGCATTATAATGGCATCTTCCGTGTACTCATGTGATAGGTACTCAACTAAAGGACTATGGCTTAAACAATAAGATCTGCACACGATCATGTCAATTAACAACTAGGCAGGATTGGCGCTCCAAACTCCCATTCTCTTGGCTGTCTGAACTACTCTAATCCCTAATTGCATTACCTAATTATGCAGCAACTCAGTTCAAGGCTACAGCTCGATCACGTATAAGTACCGGGGGTCGCTAATTATCTGGCAGAAATACTGGCAAATTGGGTCCCCAAACATCCATTATTGGATCTCGGAGCTAGATTTGACTAGAATTCCATGCCAGCTGTTTGTTCTAGGCGACAATATATGGCTTCTCTATATGCATGCATGGTCTTATTACACATATGGATACATGGACTTTGTCGTCGTTTGTCCTTTTCGACAATGTGCCATTCCACACAAATTTGCGTCTATAACGAGATTATGCACAATTAATGTGACTGCAGAATTTTAAAAAAGAAACGTCACTAAAGGAATTATCTTGAAAAATACATAGCCACAGAAACTATATGAAACAATGCAATTCCTACATTTTAATTGGGGAGTATAAAGCTGGTTCAGCTCTTCTATATGTATTGGCTACTCTTTGTTCCCATGCATTTTGTAGAAGGTATGCCTAATCAAATCATGGTTTTTATGCTGTTCATGACTTTATTTATATATAAGAAAGACACAATTTGTTATTGATATCAGGATTTGCTTCAATCGTCCTTGATATACATGTGCAGGATATGGATCTGAATTATCTATTAAAGCGATTAAAATGTCCCCATGTCAAAGAAAAAAGAAGAAGAAAAAATATGTGAAGCGTTATAAAGTGATGCCTATCCATAGCCATCCAGGAGTAGGATACAACGTGTTTCCCTTCTAGAACTTTAAATTAGACTAATGAAATCCCTTTCCGTTAGTCCAGAATTCTTTCTTTTGCATTGTGGATCTACTACTTTGTCCACTCTATCTTTTTTTATCAGCCCTTAAAAACAGTAATGACAATATAACAATTTTTTTTTGCACAGCTAGATGTTTCAGCTTTCAAGAGGCAAGATTGTTTTTTAGGCAATAACAATGTGCCTTTGTTTTTTTAATACGGAATAAACATAAGACCTAGCCCCAGTATATTGTTTCCAGAAAAGAGACGTCAGACATGGCTCACTTTTTTTTTTCTTTTCCAGCCAGCTCTTTGAGTGCAATTTTTAGGGCAGCACGTCCGATTTATTTATCACAAAGTGGGTATCCTTTTTTAAGGAAAATCAAAAGCAGTAGCAGATATGTATTTCATAGCAATCTTGAATGTTCATTTTTCTATTTTCAGTGTGTCATAACAGAGATTATAACTAAAAGTTGGGATTCCATGTCAAATCACAACTGCGCATTTTTCCTTTAACCACAATATAAGGGAGCCCCATGTCCTAAATCCTAATAGCCACTAGATCGTGCGATCTATATACTGCACTTACAACAGCCATGTGTCAAGTGTCATGAGAAATATCGAGTCCCTTCAAGATTGCTCCCTGTTTAGCTTGCACGGCTGGCTGCTAGCTCCCACCCAAATGCTAACAAATTCCACCCGCACATGTGCATCCAACCCAAAATTCTCCCAGAAATCCCCGGCCATGTGAGCACATCGATCTCCCAACCATTTTTAAGCCAGGAGGGCATCCCATTCCCATCTCTCTCCCGCCGGCACAGCGCCAAAAGGTGGCGGTTGGCCGCAGTGCGGTGCAGTGCAAGGCTGCAAGCCCAACCAACGTAGATATATAGATGGAGATAAAAAGACATGGATGGATGATGGACTGGTTGGTGTTTTAGGAGATCCGGTGCCAGACAGCAGATCCTGGCAGCTCTATTTTTTTCCCCTCGGAGGACACGACGACGAACTCACGAACCGGGATTCCTGGGACTATATATAGCTTGAAGGCTTAAAATTCTATTGGCCGCTGCCCTTGTTTCATATTATGGGCTCTTCGTCATGTGACGTTGTGTGTGTGTTGGAGATCATGGAGATAATGGAGATGGAGAAGCTGCCAAGGTGTTGGTCGACTCTCGGCGGGTTTATTCAAACGTGGAATACTATGTTTACGCGGTTAATTCAAAAGGTGTGATAACCTTTTGATTTCAGATATATATATATATATATATTAATATATAGCTCACTAAAATGCAAACTTAAGTACACAAATCAAGGAATTGGCCAGTGTGTTAAGTGCAGTTCTACTGGACGAAAATCTTATATGGGACTCACTGTCCCTGGCCTCTGGTTCTAGGTCTTCTTGCAGCACAACGAAGTTACCAAGAAGAACATCGGGCTGCATAATAGAGTCTTCGGCTATGCAGTTATTTTTTGCTTCCGATGCGTGAAACTCTATTCATAGAACTGGGCAACAAATTGGAACTTCTGTTTTGGGCCTTCTTTGAAGAAGCCATGGTTGCTTTTGCTATAAGTTTGTAAGATTTCAAACTGATGCCTCTTCCATGAGAGGAGGTTGAAGCCAAAAAAATTTTACATTGCCTAAAAAAGGAACATAGTGATTGTAAAAGGTACACAACTAAAATAAGGGTGAACAAGCGACAAAAGTGAGAGTATTCATTTCCACCCACCTACTGCAGGAATGATATGCTAGGTTCAGTAACATTATTTTTTCTATTTGATATTGTTAAATATCATAATTTCCTTTTCTAATAAATATTATGCAATAAGTAAATATCAAGTCCATTACATACAGTTTTATTAATTTGTCTTATCTGTATCGTGATTAATTTGGGTTGGTGTGATTATGAACGCCTTAATTATTTTCCCACAATCGTAGCACAAAAGTATGGTGCATGTTGGTGTATGAATACCTTAATGCTTGTTGGTGCATGTGCATGCATATGTATGTCGTTTTTGCTTGCTGGTAAGAGGAGAAAAAAAGATTTGATACTGGAGCTAGTACTACTGATTTGATTCGATGACGATTTCTCTACCAAAAATAGCAACTTGGCATTAAAAATCAGTGAATATTTCCAATCACTATAGTGCGCTAACCAACAAAACACAGGCGTCCCCATCTTTCCTTTTCACAGAAGTCAATGAACTTCAGTGACAGCCCCACTTAAGTAAGTACTCGACTGATGCAACGAACATTTTTTTTATATCTTTCCCGATTGAAACATGACCCTTGGAGCCAAACTTGGGTTAAGCAACATAGAGTTGCAGTCTAGTACGTCAAGTGGCATCAAGGTTTGCACACTTGCGTCTACAGAGGGATTGGGACGATATCAAGGGTTAGACAGAGCTAGTCTGAAAGTAGGACAAATATTATCTGAGAAATATAGTATACAGAGAGTAGCAACAATTCTCATGATACAACAAGTATAGCTTCTTCTTCTTTTTTCAAAAATGAAAACCTTGATGCCGCACCCTCACAAATCCAAAAATTTCATGTCGGCACGGGCTTGCTGCAAAGTGCAATCTCCTCTTTACGTCCCTCCCACAGGAAACCTTCTGGATCAATCAACCAAACCAAATTTCAAGACCTAATACACCGTGGGCTTAGAAATCGACAGACCCCAGGCGAGAAAGTGGCGGACTTTGCAGTCACAAAATCTGGTGTAATTACCCTGTAAAGTTTCGGTGCAAAGCTCACTTTTGATCGAGCCGCAGGCCCGCAGTACTACGACCGGGTCTAAAGGCATCGGATGGCGACCGCGTGCGGCCGAGCCGAGCCTGAGCTGGGTTCCCGCACCCCCCCGGGCGCACACGTGACGCGGCCGAGAGCTTTGCCCCGCCCAAGAATCCGGGAGAGAGAGCCGCGATGCCACGCCGCCGTCTGAACCCGTGCCGGGCTCCCCCCCGCAGCCGCAAAGCCACCCAGGAAAAACGTGCGCCACGCCGCGCCGCGCCCTCCCCCCTCGGCCGTGCGCGTCAGCTCCGCGCGGACCCTATCCCCCACCCAAACTACTCGAGCCCACACGCTAGCTAGCGCGGGTGGCTGGTCAAGCCAGGCCAGGCCAGCCAACCCGCTCCCCTAGCCGTACGCCCACCAGCCGTGCAGCGGGCGACGCGTGCGCTGCGGCCCCCGCCGTCCGGCGACTGGCGCACGCGGGATCCCAGATTTTTTCTCTCGGCCGCGATCAGGGGAGCGGCGCCCAAGTCCGTCGTCGTCGGGTAGGTGCGTGCGTGCCTCCAAGATTCTCGCGGAGGCTGTGGCCACGACGGACCCGGTCGCAGCGCCGGTTCCCTCTGCTTTCGGCCGGGCCGGACGGGGAGCAGGAGGTCGCGGCGGGGCAGTGTGATCTGATCTCTCGCTCGCAGTGGCTCTGTTCAGTAGCCTCGGCAAGCTATCACAGTCTATCTATCACGTATCCGGCCGGCCGGTATAACTCAACTTGGCTATGGACCTGTCATGGCAAAGTGGGGAGGGGACAGAAACGATGAGAAAGGGACAGTCACTACTAGTCACAATGGTCATCAGGAGAGGGAAAATGGGAGCCACAGGTTGGGTGACTATGATCTACCCAGCCAGCCTGCCTTCTAGATGGTCCGGGACTTTTGACCGTACCGTGCTATCACCTCATCATTGTCGCGAAAGAATTTTGGGGCCCGTTTAGTTCCAAAATTTGACCCCTAAATTTTACTATGTAAAAAGAAGATTCTCATCACATCAAAATGTCGGCACATACATGGATTACTAAATGTAAATGAAATCAAAAACTAATTACACGGTTTTATTGTATTTTGCAAGACGAACATTTTGAGCCTAATTAATCAATTTTTAGACAATTATTCATAAATACAAACAAAATACTACAGTGTCGCATTTATGGTTAGAATGTAAACTTTGGCCCCCCTAAATTTGGATCTAAACGGGGGCTTGGTACAAACAAGGGGATCATTGGACTCAAGATGCTGAGGTAGAGGACAGGCACCCCTCTCTCTCTCTCTGTTTTTTTTTTTTGAAAGAATATCAATGTTAAAAACTGAGGAACGTGTAAACAAAGATATTCACGTATTGTTGGCCACATTCTGATTTGTACTCAAGATGGTGAAACATTGGTAAGAATTTCTTAGTAATGTTCATGTTAGTATGAAAGCATACAGAAGAACGGTATATATAGTCCCTCTCCCTATTCTCACATCCGCAGCTACTAAGAATTTCTTTTATTAGACACAACCAACGATCCCTTGAATTTATTTGAGCTGCTGCTAGGTGGTCATAAACTATAGCCAAATCTATAAAACCGTGAAAGAATAATGGAATTCCCAAAATAAAAGTTTAGTCCGTTGCATACCAGCCCTTCTTTGACTTGACCATTCAAGCAACTTTTCCTCCTGCCCCCCTACTTTTGGTGGATTCGTATTTGAAGCATCCATGAATCTTCCTCGCACCTAACAACGCAAATGCACACGCATAACGTGACCGAATAGATTCACCATGTGCCCCAATGCGACAAGAGCTCTGGGTGCCTAGGCTAGGATGCACATAATCATGATCCATTGATCCGGTGGTACGTGTTGGCATGGTGAAAAGAAAAGGAAAGGCACTGCGCCATCATCATGGTGAAGTAGGGTGTTTCAATTCAAGTTGCCCGTCCAATCCGAAGAAAGAGCCAGAAGATGATGGTGGATGGATCTCCAGCTTGCTGCTCAAATTCTAGATTCATGAAACTATATTTCTGGTATTTATACATGGTATTTAATTTACTACTACGAGCTAGCGGCGTCATATAAAACTTTTCATAGGCCAACATTTTCTGACTTTTGTAGGCAGACAAGGTCACAAGGAACTCCAATCCGACCGACATGGACGACCCACGAAGAGTAAAGTGCTCGAGGGAACCATGGATAATAATGATCCATCCGGATACGGTACCACTCACCTAGCTCATCACCAAGGTCCACAGCACGTTGCAAGGTCCAGTCAGGTCTGAGCTTGAGCGGCGCGGCCTTTCAAATGGTAGTCCGATCTTAGTGACAGAGGGGGTACTTGGGTCATTTCACAAATAAATTTTGGGTTTAAGTAGAAAATAGATAAGGTAGAGCGAAACCCAGCTATTTTGGGGGCCCGGGCCAACAGGCCACCTTGCATAGAGAGGCTACTGCCAGGCGATCTGGGCGTGGTTTGTTTATCACCACATCCCAAATTCCCAATGCAATTCACATCGATTGGCATGTGCATGCCTTGAGAGGATCCGAGCAGCAACAAACAAGTACCAATGCTCAAACCATCCGGGAAGGTGATGGGATGATAGCTGCGATCAGGAACAAGGTGACGCGCTGACACATGCAATAATGTGAATATTATATACTCCTAGCATCTTTGTACGCCCTTGAATTTTATCTTGGGGGCAGTTGAAGCGAGTTATTGGTTGGATCTGCCGGTCACGTATTCAGATAGATGCAGGCAAGCATGCATGGGTACCCTTCATGGAACCTAAAGTTGGAGGCATGGGGTTTCTTATCAGGATGAAGCGGCATTATATTGCTGCTCTGCTGTGTCACAGATAAGAAGCACGCCCATTTGATCGACAAGTAGAGCTCCAGCAGTATTTAGGACAATGTTTGAGTCAAACTTTAGAAATATAAATCATGAATAACTTTTAAGTTGTTGAGTTTGAAATTGTAAAAGTTATATAAATAGATTTATTTTAAAAAATACTTTCATAAAAGTATACATGTATCACTTTTCGATAATTTTTATAGAAATAAGAAGTCAAAGTTGTGTTTTGAAAACCGTGTCGCTGTTCTAAACGTCTTTCTTTACCGGTACGGAGGGAGTACGTGTCAAGTGGCTCGATCTGGCTAGCTTGTAGCTAGGTAGCACCAAATTATTGTTACCCTAGCTATCATTCAGATTTGAGTTTCCAATTACAATGTACTGCAATAATCCCTGTTATAAATGAATACACACTAGGATATTATACTGGACCTCGTAAAAATACAAGGTTTATTCAGTGAGTTCAACTAAACCATAAGGATTTGAATCCATACTGCAATCATCTGTTGCAACATAAATTGTGTGTAGTTTTGCCTTGCCCAAATCGTAGGCTCAACCTGTCGCAGTAAAAAAAAATCTACTTCCAACCAGGGTTCCTCATTTGCACCACAATTTAGTCAAAAGCTGCGTGCAAAAAACATATAATATCCTCTAAAAGTGAACTAATAACTGGAAATTCCAGTAATCAACCATGGTCCGACGTATAGGTGGCTCCCACATTCCTAAATAAACTGAGCCTTTAATTTGCTTGCACAAGCAAGTGCAAACCATTTGGCCAAACATGGTAATTGTCTTCTCCCGTCGTCTATCCCTGCAGTAGTAACTCTTACCCAAAAGTTGGGAGCCTGATCGTACTTTTCCCAACGGTTCCTATAAAATTATGCAACTCTCCCTTCCTCCTTAGTCCTTCCCACGAAATGGCGCAACGACGACGACGCACCTAGCTACGGTTGGAAGTCCACCCCAAAGCCCGCAAATCTAAAAAAATATAATCTTGAACAAATCTCGAGCAAATCTCTTGATTAATCCATCGTTAGATCATTTCATAATCCCCGCTTGTCTAATCATAATGCTTGAACACTGCTACTTTACATCCAATGGCCCCATGTGAGTTGGGCCCAAGTCATAATCCACCGAGGGCTTTCTGGCAAACTACAGGCTGCCACTGGAAATAAAAATATATTCGGAGCATCAATTTGCGCAAATGATTAACTTGCCGCATATCGATCGAACGATTTATCTCGGATTGTGCAGCTTTCAGTTTTTGCGGTGAGTGCTGGGTAGAGTAAAACAATTGTGGTCGGTTTAAACGACTTTAAAGCTTCCATGTAAGGATCAAACTAGTGCAAGTCCTGTCGAGATATGATGTTTGATGAGAAAATATCTCAAAAAGTAGCCATGAGTGCCTCAGAAGAATTAACCTAAATTGGCCTATTTCATCGTTTCAGATATTGCATTATTAGAAACACCTAAAGAGCTACATGGTGTAGAGTGTATATTGATCCAAAACTAAACTATGTAGCAACTATTGCCTCGAATATATAATATCATTTTTCTTTCTCCCTTTTTTCGCTATGCTATGATGAACAACATATTTTTTTCACAAGACTAATGAGATGCTATGAAAAAGTTTCACGGATAATTACATGAAGGATGCATGACCAACCAATTGAAGCAAGGCAAAGTGGAAGGAATCAATTGGTGTTAATATTCGAATATATACAAGTTAATTCCAGTACGTCAAGAATTAACACATCACTAAATAAACCAATGAACTTAAGGGGAAACAGCAAACTACAAAAGCCGACAAAAATATATTACTGGTAGCAATTTCTATATAATCGCTGGGAGATCTCCATTGACATCATCATGAAGTCACGCCATCAAATAAACATCACCTACCTGCCCGGATCCTGTACAATAATACACAGTGCAGAGAGAGACCAATAAACAATGCCTCGTTCATACAAGTAGAACAGGGGATGGAATACTTTTAGCCACCATTTGCACAGTCTAATCGCGGCTCAAAGGAACGGAGGAGGGAGGGAGGAGGGTCGAGTAGTTCACATTCAGACCCAACCAAGAGGCCTTAAAATAATCTCGCACACCCAACCCCAGAGATTATATAAGGTGATGCAGCATGTCCCATTCTCCCATCCTCATTGGTGCTCAAGAAAGGGACCAGGCCTCACCCATCTCTCCAATCTCCACAGGTTGGTCTCACTCTCATCACACCCCATGCCATTCAATGATGTCACACCACACCACACAGAAGAGCAGCTGAATCACAGTCACTCCAGCTATGGAGGAGTTGATTTTTTTTTCACATCACCTGCACAAGTGCAATGATCTCCTCTCTAAACCATCTGTTTCATGTCCAGGACTTGTTGAGCTTCAAGCAGCTAGTAGCCTACAGCACTAGCAGTCCTTTGGATTTCGGTTTGGAAGAAAGGCGTCCCAATCCCAGCAAACAATCTGCAGATGGCGACACAGTGGTTCTCCAACATGGTGAGAGTTCATCACCAAACAACCATCTTGATCGGTGTGGATTGCCTGATGATTATTGGACTCGGCAGTTTGGCACCTGTGGTGTGTGTGTGTGTCTGAATACTGATGGGTTTCTTGGCACGCAGGTGATGGACGAGCCAAGCTTCTTCCACCAGTGGCAGTCGGACGCGCTGCTGGAGCAGTACACGGAGCAGCAGATCGCCGTGGCGTTCGGCCAGGGGGAGGTTGACGTGGACCAGGCGGCGGCGCTGATGCCGCTGCAGCAACCCGCGGCGGTGGCGGAGCACCGCCCGCGCAAGGCGGCCAAGGTCAACACCAGCTGGGACTCGTGCATCACGGAGCAGGGCTCCCCCGCGGACTCCTCCCCGACCATCCTCTCCTTCGGCGGCCACGCCGCCGGCGCCGCCGCGTTCGCCAAGGCGGAGGTGCACCAGGTGCCCAGCGCCCCGTACTACGGCCACAGTGCGCCGCCCGCGAAGGCGCCCAAGCAGGAGGTGATGGACGCCGGCGCGACGGCGTTCCACCAGGAGCGCCCGGCCAAGCGGAGCTACGACGCCATGGTCGCCGACGCCGCCAGGGCGCCGGCGCCGCCGACCACCCGCCCGGCCTCCCAGAACCAGGACCACATCTTGGCCGAGCGGAAGCGCCGCGAGAAGCTCAGCCAGCGCTTCATCGCCCTCTCCAAGATCGTCCCCGGACTCAAGAAGGTACACGCACATACTCCCAAATCCATGGCGATATGGCCGTCCAAATCCAACTAGCCCCAACTCCGACGGGATGAGCTGAACTATGAACTGATTGGTGTGGCGTTTGCAGATGGACAAGGCGTCAGTGCTTGGCGACGCGATCAAGTACGTGAAGCAGCTGCAGGACCAGGTGAAGGGCCTGGAGGATGTGGCTCGCCGGCGGCCGGTGGAGGCGGCGGTGCTGGTCAAGAAATCCCAACTGTCTGCCGACGACGACGACGGCTCGTCCTGCGACGAGAACTTCGTGGGCACCGAGGCTGCCGGCACGCTGCCAGAGATCGAGGCCAGGGTGTCGGACCGCACGATGCTGATCAGGATCCACTGCGAGAACCGCAAGGGCGCGCTCATCACTGCCCTGTCCGAGGTCGAGCGCCTCGGCCTCACTATCATGAACACCAATGTGCTACCCTTCACCACCTCCTCCCTCGACATCACCATCATGGCCATGGTGAGTCAGCTCGACCACTCTCTGCTTGCCATGCATGGCACCTTCTTCTTCAGTTTGCAGTTACCCATGTGCTAATTCATCTGGTGATTTTTTTTTCTGCAGGCTGGTGACGACTTCTGCTTGTCTGTCAAGGATATTGTCAAGAAGCTAAATCAAGCGTTCAAATCATCTCTCTGAAGAGTTTAGCTCCTGATCAGACAAAGCTTAATCTAGGCCAGCTTTTTCCCATCAGCTTTGAGGATTCAAGGCTAATGGTTAGGTCCAAAGGTTCTTCCTTGCCATGCTTCCGAAGAGAGTTGCTTGCAGTTTCCCCACAGTGCCCCCCCAACCTACCCCCAAAGAATAGCCATTTCCACTGGTTTTTGCTGCATGGGTGCAAAGATTACCTAGCTACCTACTACCCTCTCCTATTTTCTCTCCCTCCACTTTTTTACGTGGTTTGATCTTGTCACTCCATGTTTTTGGGAGGGAGCAGATTGTAAAAAAACAGAGACCTGTCTTTTTCTAGGGCTTATTATCTAGGCCGGGGAGTTTGACTTTTTACAAAAACCTAATTTTTCTTTCTCCCCTTTGCCAATATGTTGCCCTTTCACCTTGTTTTTCCATGAGAGGATATTGTTTTTCAAACACAATACCTACCTTTGCCGTCCTCTCAATCCTAGTCACACTGTTCCCAAAAAAGCTTCGATTGTGGAGAAAATGGTACCATCGTTTTTCAGCTCTGAAGGGGACTTTGCAAGCCTTGATACGGAAGTACAGTAGGGGTGCCTCTTCGTTTGTGTTTTTTGAGGGTCCTACAAGTTGGGTTAGCCACAACTTGATGGATCCTTTGCTTGTAGTTTTTCACATATGGGTTTTGTTGTCAGCTGTCACAGGATCAAGATGTAGTTGTGCTCTCTTGTTTACTCGCATACAAGCATAAAAATAAATAAATGTGCTCGGTTGTTACCTTTCATGGCTTTCTTGGTTACATGTCTTACTCAAGATTTGTTTTTTGTTATTGTTGAAAACTTCACAAATTGTTGATGGAATGAGATTGTAACCATTCTTTATATATATTTGTATTAATCAACTTATCCGATGTATAACTTGTCCACAAATTAATAGAAAATTAGGTAAAATAGAAAGCAAAACCAGCACAAGGCTTATCTAAAGAAATCGATTTTGATATGCAAATAAACAAACAGTTATCGCGATCGCCAAGCATTCTTTGAATTCAAAGATAAAGAAGAAGGACATTCAAAATAAATATTAATTGTACAGCAACCCCTTCACTGCGATTTATTATTTTCCAAATGGATACACCCTTTTTAAAAGATGATAGGAAATTCTTTGGAAATGTGAAACCACTATTATCCCCTCAGGCCCTCACCAAGTTACCCCCAACAATTCATCTCCTTGTTCTCCATGAACGTTGGGAGCTTGTTGAAACCAACAAATCTTCAGCATGACAACATGACGCCCTGATTTCCATGTGAACTCCCTCGCAATTGCAGCTATGGAAAATAATGCTAATAGTACAATCATATTGTCTTCTGTATCACAGCACATCGCACACCTAAGTGCCTTGACAACTAAGTTGCATTAGTCAACTAGAGCCTACCTCGGCTACCTTGCTCTGGTGGTAACAATTAAGACTTGTTTGTTAGCCAAAGCATCTGATCTCCTCCCACTCCACGGATTTTTTTTTTTAAACCCACACTTGCAACCACTAATCCCAGCAAGTGGGGTCTCTGTAACCCCTGCATATAAATTTGTCTTCTTGTGAGAAATTTTAAATGCATGATTGAGGTGGCAAGATCCAAATCTTTTCAGGCCAATGGACTTGAAACGATCTGACTGATAGCTTGCCCTGGGATCTGATGCATTAGGTTATTGCAATTTTTCAACAGTCTCTCTCAAAACCCCATCACTGATTGAGACGTTGTCCCTTTGAAATTACCTGCTCAACCAATCACAATTAAGTCCCTAATTATATGGCCGGTGGCAGCATAATTTTGCTGGTGAAAAGTTAGTAAAAAAATTCCTCGCCAGAAACTGGAACAGTTCAGCATAATTTTGATGTCAGAAGGAAAAGAAATTGCGCAATCATGCTAGCTCTCCTGGTCAGAGAGATTTTGTGGGAGAAGACCGGAGATGCCGAGTAAGGTGATTGCGCGTGGCGTAATGGGGGGCGTTAGCAACGGCGTTCGTTGAGGGCATGAGCAAAGCAATCAGAACGCTCCAAGAACGGCGCCAGGGTGTTTTCAGACGTGTAGTCCGTTGCAGTTTAAGTTTCAGGGCAAGGCATGGTCAAAGGACTAATGCCCATGAGTTGTTCTTTCATAATGTCACCTGAGAAAATTATTGTAAGCTTGATACCTTGATCTAAGAAAATGATTTCCAACAGAAGATACATACTTCTGCAGGTTGGTTTCAGCCATTTCTCATGAAAACAGAGAATTGCGGCGTTCAGTCGTAAACTTACCTATCATGATATCACAAGCGTGATATTAAAATGTATGAAAATAAGTTGATAGAGATATTTATCGAAAAAAAATTAACCTTTGTGGGAATGAGACACGTGGCAAGTATTTAAGCAATACAAAATGCTCCAAAGTATTGAGTATTCATACATAGCAGCCTTCTAGAAACGAGACTGGAGTTACACACGCAGATTTAAACCAGATGACTTTAGGAAGTTGACCACGATTTTGCCAGTAGATGTCATTTGGTTAACTTGCACTAAATACACCTGGTGACTCTGTTTTCTGAGCTAGCTGAACTATCGGTGTGAATGTAGTTTCAAGGACACCAACAATTCAACACCGAAGAAAGTTTGCATTCTGCTAGCCCTAGCCTGAGTCTACAGGCATTCTCCCACAAACAAGCAGCTATGTCACTACAATCTAGTGAGTTCCTCTCTACAGAGACAGCTATCCATCAAGGTAAACCCCCTGCAGCTGAGATGGTGCAACGGAACATGTCCAGCTACTCCGTCTCATTCACTCATCGTCCGCGGCATCTTCATCTTCGTCCTCATCCTCATCCGGTAGTTCTATATCTTCACCATCAAGCGTCTTTCCTGGCTGAGAGCTTGACTCGTTTATATCAACCCCTGTAGACAAAAAAGTTGAGAAAAACACAAATTACCAGAGGCTCGAAGCATAAGTTACAATATCAACTGTCTCTGGAGGAAAATACAGTACCAACCACAGCCAAAACTTTGTTGATTCTCGCCTTTACAAATATGAAATACAGTGCTTAATATAATAGAAATGATGTTAACCATTACCAAAAGACACACCCTCAGAATTAGATGAGTCCAGCAGATATGGAAGTTCCAGAAGCTGGAGAAAAGACTCTGTTTGTGGATTCCTGCAAGTTCCTGTGTATAAGAAAGGAGAAATGTTTTAGGCACAAGCCAGAAGTTCCATAAGAAATCATTTTTTTAAAAAAAAGTGTTGCCACAACTGTTTGAAAGATAACTGGAATTGCTTAGAGTCACATATGAACTTTGTGATAGTTCCGACTTTTCATACAAACGCAATTGCATCAAAAGGAAATTCGTGATGCACCAAACTAAAGGACTGGGTGGAAAGTTTGACTCAATAAAACAATTTCAATAGAAGCTGGCTTGTTTATGTCTCATAATTAAGATGTGAATAACCTACCTATTATGGAGGAATTGGGGGCTGGACCCGAAGGGTTGAAAGATGGTGCAGTCTGGACAAAATCAAATGGCTTAACCCCTTTAGTATTCAACTTGTTCCGAACCCATAGTCGGTCATCTTGACTGTCAAGCTGCTCATCCCTTTGGCAAAAGAATTAAACAACTCCACATTTAGCAATGGCTAAAAACTTTCAGAGTACTAACTATATGCTAACAAAGAAAGACATTATATGCACCAACCGCATAGTAAATCGCCTTTGAGTTAAGGGGAAAATGCTATTGAATCTTCGTGTTATTGCAAGCCATTCTTCATCATACTGTATTTCATATGGTCCTGGATTGGATGGAATGTCTATAACCTGAAAAGGATTGTACAATCTCAGAGACAAACATATAAAACAAAACTTTATTCATAAAGATAGAAGCTATCCTGAAAGGAATAAGAATACCTGCAAAAAGTTCCGCCCGGGAAGGCACTTATCAAGGGCAAGAAACTTCGTCGTAGGTCCATTCTCTCCGTGCTGGATGATAGCTGGAAACTTGCAGTGCAGGTGGGCAGCGAACCAGTATGGTGGTTTTAGTATGTTCAGTAATTCAGCTGCAGGTTTGCTGCCTAGCGTTCTATTTTTAACCTGGAAATAAATTAACATTTGACAATAATAAATTCAGATGCAGCAACATTCGAGAAGATATATGAATATGAGTTAGGTAAGAATGAAACATGTATTATTAAGAATATTAAGAAAGTGAATTCACTCAAACAATGTACCAAAATCAAATCAATACATCTTATGGACAGAAATCGCATACACAATAATCTACAATACTATTGCCTTTCTAAATAAGAATAAATTAACTTCTAGGCCCTAAGTAAAAGGAAATAGCAAAGTTTGATCCAAAGGAAGTGCAAAACTTCATGCCAAAGCAAGAGCAGGGGCATGAGTTGTCTACGTTTCACCTGGTAACTCTTAGCAAGATTTATCATTCATAAAAATGTGAGGACCAATGAATGCATATTCTATGACTAACAAGGCCTTTTGGTTCTTAGAATGAATCATGTAGTATTCTGGCACACTAACATTGAATCTATCTTGAGACATTTTCACAAAGTTATAGGTTATAGGCGAGATCGTGATGCCATGCCATTAAGCTTTAACATAAGGCAGGCTCTTAAGCCAGTTGGACACTACCTCTTCTTCAAAGTTCTTCTTCACCCTAATGAGCTTCTGCCAGTTCCCATACTCAGTAATGCCCAGAGGCCAATCATGTGACAAGAATATATCTAGTGGCTCCTTCACATGCATGAGCTTGAGAACATCATAATGCCTTACATGGTACACAGACCGTATAGTCTGTTCATTGTATGGAGGCCTCTCGTAGTGTCCTGCACAGGTAGCAACAATTTTGGAGAACTCAATGCATAAGACAAAAGTTTACAGTTGGATCATTTTCCATTAGGTTCCTGTCCTTTTATGATATCTTCTAGATGTTAAGGTTAAAAAAACAAATCCAAAGTGTCCCATGTAAAATAAAAAAAAAATACTCGCCTGAGTGATAATTGTGTTGCTTGTGTATTCCTGACAGTCCACCAATTCGGATGTTTCCAAACTTAACAACACCAGCAAACCCCAAAAAATATATGTTAGGTGCTGCCCATCCTCCATAGTACCTGATAATAATAAGAGCACCGCACAAAATAGCAGGCCTCACACCATGAGCAAAGAAACACGGCAAACTTAGATAACAGCACAGTTCAATTGTACTGTTAATATCCTTGTTATTAATTTTCTAAATGAATTTTCAGTTAGAAGCAAAAGAAAACCTAGTCTAATAACAACCAAGAGTGGGTTCAATCCCTTTACATGCCAGTGTTTTTATGTAGTAGATGCAATGAGTACAGGCAATACTTGACCTAATGTACTATAGAATACCATGGTTCCACAATGTCCAGGCAATACTCCAGTTATTGCTAAAAAAGATGTTCATAATACTAAATTCAGTTTGCCCAATTCTGTGACAGCCATATCTAGTTCTTTGCAAATGACATGAAGATATGTTACAAAAAAGCTACGGCCAAAGGGAAACCACAAATTAGAGACATGGCAAAGACTCACAGTTCCCACAGATAATTGGATGCTTCATGATTTCCACCGATAAAGATGGTTGGGTATGGAGCAACTGCTTGCCCTGAGTAGTACTTCCAAAATGAGTTCATGGTACGATACTTTTGTGGGACATTAACACACCCTAAATCATCCTGATTCCTAACAGCCTGGGAAAATACAATGTTATGATGTGAGATGTGTTAACATCTAGAGAACTACTATCAGACATTATTGAATATCAAAGCCATTTCTCCCAAGTCCCAAACAGCGAAACAGGCGAAGCGACAGTATGTCACGCAAACGTCGAATCACTCCCCCGGTCACAAGCGAGGACGGGGAGCACGCACCTGGAAATCGCCGCAGCAGAGCAGGAGGTCGATCTTGGTCCCCTCGGCCTCCTCGAGCTTGCGAAGCGTGTCGTAGACGATGTCCAGCTCCCCATGCATACAACCCTCCACCGCGATCTGCACGGAAGCACCCGGTGAGGCATTACGTCGAACACCTTGCGCCCGCGGAGAAGAGCAACCTCCGAGCCCCGAATCGGCGAATCCGGAGCGGAAGGTGCAGCGAGATTATGCCAGTATGCCAGCGGGGTCTCAAATGGATCGGAGAAGTGCAGCGATCGCTTACCTTCATGGCGACCGAACTGGAGCTGGCGGAAGGAAGCCGGCGAGCAGCGGCCGGGGAGCGACCGGCAGGAGTCGTGGGGAGAAGTCTGGGAGACGTAGGCGGCTTTGGGGATGTTTTTCGATGTTTTATGGTCCCCGCGGCCCACTTGAGCTCGGGACTCGGATTTCTATGGGCCTCAATCTAAATTGGATTCAGAATTGGTCTCCGGGTAGGGATGAAAACGGATCGGATCGGAGCGGATAATATCTTTACCATATCCTCATCCACCTTTTTTCGTCGGATGCGGAGCGGAGCGGATATTACCCGAATACGGTTATGGATACGGATTTTGTCGGATATCGGAGATGGTACGGAAGCGGATCGGAGTCGGTGCGGAAGCGGATTAAAATAGACGGATAATACATACTTTTGTGTAACTTTTTATGATGGTGAATATTTTCTAACGAAAACCATAATAAAATAATATAACATGAAAAATACTCCCCTTTTGTAGTTTACGACACAACTAAAGTAACCTTAACAGTTGACAGTGGTACTTCACACTTCACCGGTGTATTTTTGTGTGATAAATATACCTGAGGGTTTGTGGGCTATAAAATATTATGTATATATGTGGGTTGGGCTTAAATTTTATTATAGTAGGTTCACAAAAGTAGTCGGATATCCTATTATAAGCTTCGGATAATCTGCAATCAATTATCGGATAATCCATATCCATCGGATTTCACTAAAACCATATCCTACTCCGCATCCACACAGAATCGGATTTGGATTATCCATATCCGCGCGGATATCCAAAACTCTTCTCCATATTATTAAAATTCGGTTTCGGATCGGATCGGACGCGGAAACTATCCACACCACTTTCATCCCTATCTCCGGGTGAGATTAGGCCTTGTTTAGATCCCAAATTCAACCCCAAATTTCACTATGTAAAAAGAAGATTCTCATCACATCAAAATGTCATAGGAGTATTAAACGTAGATGAAATCAAAAACTAATTGCATAGTTTTGTTGTACTCTGCGAGACGAATATTTTGAGCCTAATTAATCAATTTTTGAACAAATTTTCACACGTACAAACGAAATGCTACAGTGACGCACGCACCCCAACAAATCAAAGTTTGGCTCCCAAATTTAGGAACTAAACAAGCCTAGGCCGAGAACTGTAAAAGAGGATCCTTTGAAAAGTCAACTGTGGTGTTTCGCCTTGACACACTGACGTGGCACCATGGAGGGATTCTCGTCGCAATTGCTCTGATACTTGACAGTTGCTATTTTTGTATCGGAAAAGAGATCAGGCACTAACTCATTGCAATGCTAGCACAGTACCATCGATTTCATAGACAAGCTTGGCGCTACAACTTGAGATGCGAGTACAAACAAAGTGTCAATTGGTTCACCGTCGCCTAAGCAGCCGAAACTGATTGAGAAGGCAACTACGAGCGCACGTAAATGTCAAGAAAAATAGCGACAAGGAGCAGCTACTCAGCAAGATTTTACAGGAAGGATATGCACAGATCAAAAGAGAGTAGGAGCAGAAGTTAGCTAGCATCTTAATTTATCTACACACTAGTAGCATAGTTGGAGAACACAGGGAGAAAGAAGCAATCCGCATGTCTTCCCCTCTGCTTCGATAATTTAGCGCCTTGTCCAGGACGTTCAAGAAGACCAGCAGCTGAGGCGCAGCGCCTCCTCGAACTTCTCTTCCAGCTCCTTATTAGGCGACGACGATGGCGGTGACTTCATCTCCTCGCCGGCGTCGCGCTCGCGCACCGCCTTCCCCTCGGCCCGCGCCGCCGGCGCCGCCTCCCTCCGCCGCTCGAACATACCGAGCGAGAAAGCACCGCTCACACCGAACCGTAGGCGGCCCGCGGCAGCGGCAGCCTCCTTCCGCGGCGGCGCCTCCGCCGACGGCTGGTGGAGCTGGTGGTAGCTCAGGAACAGCATCGACGCGCTCGGGGCCATCGCCTGCCTGCTCGCTTGCTCAATCAACGTTGCCTACCAAACGAACACGACACGCGGGTCGATTTGTACTCGGATTGTTTGGTCGCGGTAACGAGTTGCCGGTTTTGTTTGGGCGGGCGCCGGGCAATTTATAGGCGCCGGCCGGATTGCTGGTAAGAAAAGATGGGTGGGTGGCGATCGGATACGGTGGGTGACGTCGGGTGTGCCGGGGTTTCGGGGGGGAAACCAGTGGGCTATCTGATTCTCTGGGCCGCTTTTGGAAACTGGCGACTCGGCTCGTGTCGGTACGTGCCAACCTGTGGGAGGAGACCGGGTGCGCAAGCGCCAGTTTTTTTTTTGAACGAACAGCCGCCAGTTTTGCTTTTGTCATGAATCAAGGAATCAAAGCAAGGATAAGGCCGACGGAAACATCTTGGGCCTTGTAATGTCAAAGTTTGACATGTCTTAATATTTTGCCATTAATATGTCTAACATTTCGTTTGTATTGGTAAATAATTGTTTAAATATTGATTAATTAGACTCAAAATGTTCGTCTCGTAAAGTACAACAAAACTGTACAATTAATTTTTAATTTTATCTATATTTAATACTTTATGCATGTGCCGGTATTTTAACGCAATGAAAATCTTTTTTTGTATAATGAAATTTGGAGGTAAAGTTAAGGAAGGCCATGGACCATGTGACGCGGGAACCTACTCGCTGCCATTTTTGAAAAAACCAGTAGCTAGTGTATAAAATTGAGCAAGCAAGCAACAGCGCAAAAGATTAGAGTATTCACTCACTACTCTGAATAAAAATGTTGGGAATCCTGTGCCGGCGCGTGCCGGCACACGCCGCCGTGACCCTCTCGGTCAGAGGGGTTCGCCCTCCGCCGTGGGTTGGCATCAAGCACGCGGCGGGACCGAGGCAAGCACGTTGCCCCACAGGCCATTTGCCCACTGGAGCACACGATGATTGGGCTTGATGAGGAAAACGAGAGGAGCCATGGATCGCTCACCAACTTGTGACCTGAACTAAACTTTTGCCAGATATGGTGTGATCTGGGTGGTAGGGAAAATTTTCGAGCGCTACTGGTGAGTACAGGATGGCGTGGTACGTTCTAATCACGAGCGATGCTAGCAAGAGAGCAAGACACCAAGCTTATAGGACATGGGAATAAATTCCCAAACAGCAGCACATATAGCAAACAAGTAATCTGCAGGGCCAAATTTCAATCAGGTTATATCGTGCCATTCTAAACTCTTAATGATTAGCAAAATTCCACATGAACGAGTTACATTCATTGCTAATCTACAAGTAAACAATCATATCCTTTCACCTAGCACTACCTACAGGTATGTATATATATTATTTTGCTCCATCCAAAATATTCAGTGCAGCAGCTCTACACTACAATCATGCACGACAGTTATGTTTATCAGAATGTACATGACTATGAAATATTAAGCATACAAATTAGTGGTTATATCTTCATCACCTATTGCTTCTGCAGCCTTATCACATAGCAAACATCCAACCACCACAGCCTGTAACTCATGTCAATACAATAGTGTTACAAAATCCAGTGCCTCCAGGCCACCTGCACTCCATATGAAGGCAACTAGAAGCAGTGGCGCTCCAGCTTCTTCTAAATGTGCTCAAGCCGAATCCAGCTATTCAACTGAGAAACTCCGCAACTGCTGCTCATAACAGCCTCAGAACACTATCCAAAGTACAGTGGCACCGGTGGCCACGCATTGAGGAGGTCACCGGAATTATAGTGGGAAAATGGATGGGGTTAAGTACAGTATCCAGTTCCCAGCCACAAAACAACTATGTAAGTTTACACGTACAGGTATAAGTTAAACAGTGCAACCATACATCAATTCAACTTTCAATTATAAGTATAAGAACAAAAACATGCAAAGTGCAAGCATCTGCCATGAAATCTGCTGAAACTTCTTCAAGTAGACATGACGTTCCAGTTCAACTAACTTCCAGACGTCCATCTCCTCTTTCGAGCTGGCCGCTCTGGCTTCACTTCCATATCAGCAGCAGCCAATTCATTTTGGGGAGGTTGCACTTCGGTATCCACCTTTTTGCTTTGTGGTGCATCCTTCTCACCAGGCATGGGAAGTTTGAAGCGCTCACTTCGTCTCTTGAGCCTCTCAACTGTGTCTAGATGTCGGTCGCGCTCTTCAGTCATCTTATCAGATGTCTGACCAGTATCAACACTGCCCTTGATGTCTGAATTGCCAACTGCAGCAGAAATTTCAGATTTACCTAACTCATCGGCAGTGGGGGCTTGAACATCAGCTTTGATGGTGGGAAATGTCTGCGTACTATCATCATCAATAGTACTATATTCTATCTCTTTGTGGCTCGTCCATCGCTCCAACTTAGAGCGACCCCTTCTAGAATCCTCATTATTTTCATCATCTGATAGGGCGTCTTCTTCCACTTGATTCACCAATGAATTATCTGGCTGAGGATTCTGGCTCTTCTTGGATGATGTTGCATGACCTCTGCTATTCTCTTGCCCATTCGCTTCTTTTGTTTCAACCTATACAGAGTTATATTTTCATAACTGTTGAGGAGCAAATATGACCAAAAGAGCATTTTTTTATATAAAAAGTATAAAGCCAAAAGTGGTAAATTTACTTCATACGCATCTCGTACTCATTAACGATTCAAGCCATTAGTTTATATTTATTAGACACAATTGCTTACAAAAGATATAAATCCCAAGGAATACACATATGGATCATGCCCACTACTGACCAAAACAGGGATATTGCACTAACTACACCAAAATCAGAGCTATGAAGGGGAAACTTAACTGTGCGATGTGTGTGTACTTAAGAAATCCTGGAATGTTTCAAAATTATACAACAGATGATGGGCATAGTCTACACTTTACAGACATTGTTAAAGACATGCATGTTGTTTCAGTTTGAAAAGAAGTATTAGTGGCTAAGTCAATTAATGAAGGTATCCATCTTCTACCTTTGCAAAAAATTCAATTGCATTACAAGGAGTCAAGGAAACATGGGGAACTAACGTTTAGTTTAATTGCATAGAACAAGGAACCACCGCTCAACAGGTTTGTTTAGATTGCCTAATAGAAAAAAATGGGGCAACTAACATTCCAAAAAAATGTATCAACAGACAAAAGAACCCATAGGTTTAGTGTGCACGTAGTTTAACCCACGGTTAAGATCTTCACTAGCCACTAAAAAGTTATTAGATAATAATGTCTGCTCTCCAGTATCCACCTGTAAGTCCAACGCGACGTTGATCCACATGGATAGTCCAACTCCCAAGGTAGAAGCATGAATATTGATTCAACTCTCCGTCGTACTTAATTGATCCCTATTTTTCTACATTTTTTGGGTGAAGTGCAAAAGTGTAGAAATGCAGGGAAAGGCTGCGTACAATAGACCCAAAGTGGTCGGACCCTTACCCGGACCCTGCGCAAGCGGGAACTACATGCACCGGGCTGCCCTTTTTTTTGGGTGAAGTGCAAAAGTACTCCTTCCAAGTTATGTGTAATTTTGCGCACCTTAACTGATTCATCAATCTCTACCAGAATGCTACAAATTGAGCAGGAAAAAGAAATCTGCAGTGCACCAAAGTTGTGAAGCCTAATGATGGTTCCTTTTTTTTGTTACTGACACTAACAGTGAATGCTGTAACTCCTAGAAAGCCCTAGAAATTGCAGTTTTGTTTACGGCCGGATAACTAGACTAGAAAATCTATTAATATGATGTATAAAGGAACACAGCATAGATGGTCTATCGGTCTAGTTCAAATGTAGAAGAGTTGGGCTGCAAACCTGCCACAAAAACAAATGTTAAACACAAGGCCACTAGTAGGTTTGCGCTCCTAGAAAGAACTAAGATTGCTCATATCTTGCTGGAGATGCATCAGTATATTGACTACAAACTGGAATGAAAAGAGACTCAGAGCCCTGACAGTCTGACAGGTGCTATTAACATTTCTAACTGGTTATGGGCAGTACGGCTGGTGGACGATATCAGCATTCTGGCATGGTGCTAGGGATAGATCCAACTTATATGCACACAGCTTAATTTGCCACGGCAAATATAGACTCTCCTTGACAGGTAACATAATGAGGAATGAAATGGAAGCATGGACACTCAAGTTCACAACTGTAACAAACAAGCACGCCCATGGGCCATGAACTGGTACGGCTTGGTGAGCTATACCGCACATTTCTCAATATTGTAGCACCTGTTACTTGAACTCAAAGTGGTGCATATACCATACCAGATTTAGGTTTCGAGTTACCTTACTGGATGGAACCCTAAAAAGACCTCCAGTCTTTACGGTTCTTTACTTTTTGAGGGAGTTCTATTTACTAGTGGCATATCACTTGTTTTAGGTGACCTTACCCTAATTAGTTGTAATAGTTGTAAATTAATGTATTTATCACTATTTGACTGTCTGTAGACAGCCCCCATACTGTTACAACCCCAGGGTAGAGCCAGCAGATGGTAACTGGTAAGGCAGCCTTATTTTTACTTGGGATTCTTCAAGGTTGAATGATGTATGATGCATAAAATACATCAGAGTACCCCATACCTAGTACTTTACTGGCATAGTGCTCGAATGTCATTAAGTCAACATATAAAGGTATCATGACAAGCATAGGCTACACAGCAAGTGTCACTATTGTTTTAAAACTAAAAAAATATTGGGAGACAAAGCACGACCACTGTAGTACTAATCCAAATTATACAATAAATCTAAGTACTCAACTCGTTAAGTGCATTAACAAGGAAACAGGATCCTAGCATGTTGGGATATCTGACCCCTTTTTTTAAAAAAAAAATATCATATAGCTTTATGCAGACAATTTATCACTGGTCAGATAACTGAATAACCACCGACTTGTCAGCACTCATATATGATGTAAACAATCGTCTCGAAGCACTGCAGACAACCCTAAGTGCATCTCAAGATCATACACAGCGAATTCCAGTTTGTCTATCTAATTTATTTTTCAATTTCTGGTAAGTTGGTGCATTACAGCATGAATTTCTAATGCTGTAGGAGCACTTTCCAAATAATTTCATACCTTCCCAGTGCGATGGATTTCATGGTCTTCACGTCTCCTTTTGCTCGATCTGTGGAGATCATGCTCACCAGGCTCCGAACTTCTGCCCTTTCTTGTGCTCTCCCTATGCCTATCTCTACCCGTGTGGCGAGCATCAGAACTGCCAGATAGACGATTATTGTTTTGTTTTTCTTGCCTGGAGTTCCTCTCACTGTTTGAATTGTCATCGCGTTGATGTACATCAGAACGCCCTTTATTCTGCAAGCTGTTTTCTTCTGCACCCTGACCTCTCCTCAAAGGTTCATTTTGCCTGGTACGCTCTTGGGTGTCTTTGCTTAATACCGAAGATCTCGGTTCGTCCTTCTTCCTACCACCACTGACTAACTTATCATCCATAACCCGACTTCCTCGACCAGTTCCTCTTCCTTCTTCCCTCTGAAGGGTTAATGCATTTTCATGCTTGGGTCTCTGTCTGTCCTCTCTTTCTCTCTGTCGCCAGTTGTCGTCTTTGTGTTTGGCATGATAACGATCATCAACCTTCTCCCGCATTCTACCACTATCGTCTCTTCTTTTCTGATCAACTCCATCATCCCTCTCTCTTTTTCTTCTGTTATTATCATCCCTTGCTCTGTAACCATGCACCATGTCTTCGTTTTCAGGCTTCATTCTCCGCAAGTTCTCATCGTCCTTATTTCTCTTGATATGAGAATCATCCAAACTTTCACGGCGATTCAAAACTACATCACCACGCTCTCTTTGTCGAGAGCCCCTCCAGTCACCATCATCCAAACGCTTCCGTGAATGAAGATCTTCATCTCTATCACTCCTATCAATGGGTCTCACCTTATTTCTATGCCTTGCACCACCTTCAGCATTGTATTCCACCCTCAAATCTTCCTCTTTACCTCGTCTATTGTGAACACTATCTTCTCTCCTCGGCCAAATTTCTGTCTCTCTTACCCTATCATAACTTCTCCGTATGTCAACCCGATCTCTGTTTGCATAAGGCTGGTGGATATCTTCCCTGACTCTGGAGGGCAAATGTGATCTTTCTAGATCTGGTTTGCCATCTCGAGAGTACTCATCTTTTCGGTGGAGGTTGCGTTCTTCCAAATCATGATGCCTTCTTACATCATTTGCCCTCCTTGAGTGCCTATCTTGAAGAACTTCTTCACCAGATTCAAGGCGTTTCTGCTGATCTTTGCTGCTACCAGACCTACCTTTACTATTTTCACTAGTTCTCAATTCATCAGGTTCACTGCTATTGTGTGCAGCAGGTTGCTCAACCATAGATATAGATTTCTGCTCTTTACCAGAGTGGCCCAAGTTATCAGCCTCATTTGTGTCACTAGGCGTATTGGGGTCTGAGGTAGCATCATCACCGTCCACTTCGACACCACCCAATGCAAGCCTATCATCATCATCATCATCATCATCAAAGTGATCTTCAGTACTCAGCTTATCGGCCGCATCATCAGCAGCAACAAGTGACCCTTCTGAGTCACCCTTAGTTTCTGGCCCCTCAACAGGGTTCTCTCTCCGGGAATCATGGCGTCTCTTCGAGGATGATTGACGAGGTATTAATTCATTGGAGCTTTCAATTTCTCGTACAGAGTTCTGATCCAGTGAGCTTCCTTTCAATGACCTTAAAAATTTGGGGACAAGTGTTAGAAATATAACTTCAGCAAAAATGTAAGGCCGAAGGCACCAATGTAAATTATTGTTTAAGAGAAATCAAAATGAAGCAATGAGTGCATATGACAATCGCAGAAGAAGTGTGCACGCAAAGAAAATGAAAAGAAAACGTAGAAATTGTATGAAGCTTGCTCCTCCTTTTGAAAATGATTACAAAACAGTCGGATATATTTTTGTAGCCTAAAGTATGACGTCAACTATGACCGTGCAAAATTCAAATTTTATGAGATACATAAAAAAATTTCATTAGGGATTAGATTGGACCATTTCAAATAGCTTAATGAGCCGTAAAGAACATTTTGTATCAGCAGAAAACGTTTTTCTATTTAGTAGTTGACATAAACTTTTGGAGGAGAAAATTCAGGGTGCAGATTCTGGTGGAACAGCATATTTACTATGTTCCACCCCCTGCAACACTGAAAACAAGGAGATTCCCATGAATTGTCTCTAGATCACAAAAAATACTGAACAATTCAGCAGGTTCGTTCAGGATTAATTTTAGACTTTCAGTTGCTAAGACCAATTCACTCTTTTGGCTTCAGCTCAACTATAGCCATCAACACTGTCCCAGCTCAACAGTTTTGTGCCCAGCTAATCAGCTACCCCCTCCAAACAGCACAACAATGTCACAAAAAGTGGCATAGCTGATCGGTTTTTTCACAACACCAACTCCCACGTAGCATGAGATCAACGAGTAAGATGAGCAGTATGTGCAATGACCTCATCAATGAAATTTACACAGATGGAATCACAAAAACATGAACAAGATAATGTGTTATCCTGTGTGCTTAAGTTCAACAATACGGCATACCTTGCTCCACGAGGAGAACCTTTTGTTTTGTAGCTGGGAGGAGAGTGAGCATTGACATCCGTGGACAACATATCACTTTCAGATGAAACTGGTAACTGTCTCTTATGCTCTGTCTTTATCCCCAAATTTGAGTTATGACTAGAATTATTATTCTTATCTGATGGATAGTGCTTGCCCTCCTCAACATCATGGGCTCCTTTATTACCTCCTTGAGAATGCTTCTCATTTTGGTCCACTGTCTCATCGTCCATTGAATCACGACCCTGGCACACAATCTAGAAAGAAAGGAAATGCTAAGAGTGGCTAAACATTAACTAGTCCAAACCCCCAAGAGGTTTCGACGCAGAACAGATGTAACATGGATCAGACCATGAAAACAATTTACCTCGATAACAGAATCTGACTCACGCATTCGATGTGGACGTGAATCAACAGATGGAAACCGATCCGTGTAATTCGTTTCAACTTGTATAGGTCTCCCTGTCATCTGAAAAGCAAACTCATATCACTACATATGTAAACAGGTTGGAACAGAAAAATAAACAGTATGTGTGTGCTAAATGACAAAAAAAACTATCTATGAGGATCAAACATAAACCCACACACGTTCAAGTTAGGGTTAGGGCTATGGAATCTACATCAGCAACACCCACATGTACTAGTAGATAAATAGGAAATTACTCATAGATGGATGGCTGTTAATGATGCAAATTCAAGTTTGCTCTGTTGCAGAGGACTATAAAAATGAAGCACTGGATTGATCATGTGGAATACCAATATGTGACATATGGACAACAAGATATATCAATACTTGGAAGTAACGATCTGGTCTACATTCACATAAAACTATAACATGAGAAAACATACCACAACAAGCAATATTTAAAAGCAAGCATGAAACAGACAAAAATTCCAGAGGTGGAGGGAAACTCATTTACCACTTGTGTCCTCACGTTTGCAGCGCCTCTTCCTTGGGCACCGAAATCTGTATGCCCGTTATCCGTTTTATTGCGATTGTCAACAGATATGTCTGGATGACCAGTAGCAGCAGCTAGCTCTGGTGGCAAATCTGGATCATAATCCTGGATGCAAATCAATAAAACATTGTTAGTCATCACTACTGATAGAGCAGGATAATATTTCCATAATGGGATCATATTCACCTGTTCTGAGCGACCACTTTCGTACACCCGTATTCTAGATTGCATTGTGGACTCTATTCGCAGTTGGTCCTGATGATAGAAAAATTTATTGTTTAAATGAATGGATATAGGGTAAACAAATATATGCACTGCCAGATGTAAGAAATGGACTCACCAGCTGCTTGCAAAAGTCTTTCCACTTCTCTTCATCAAGGCCAAAGTTAAAAAAGTCTGAAATGTCAGCACCAGGGTATTTCCATGGCTTCTCCTCTAATGCAGCATCCACGTCGATATCAAATATTGTCCTGATTCAAATAATAATCAAATCTTTACTATAATAAATAAATAATAAACGAGCATAAACTTTTTTTAATGTAAAGCAGTGGTGATCATTTTGAAGTGTGCAGATAGAAGCTTAGGTAACTGGGTAAATACAAGACGTTTATTCTCTATTTTTCTACAGTTCCAAGTGTGTGACCCAAAGGTTGGTAATTTATACCAAAAAAAGAATTCTCTTCCAACTAGTACATGTTGCAAGACACAAGTTAAGATGAGAATCAATGTCACTGTGTGTGCAACAGATATAGCACTGTGTGCCTGAACTGACATAATATGAGTGGGAAATCTGCACTTTCCAATAAGAAATACAAATTCTCCCCTTCATGCATTCTTGACATGTGCACTATGTTCGAATAATAAACGCAAATTCATGTGTCCCTCGTTTATCAAAAACACCATTTGATTAGACCTGGTTGATCACAGACACAGAGGTACATGTACATCATCTGCCCCATGCCCCATGCATAAATAAAATTTTCAGGCATTCGTCCTTGGAACAAGGTATTCCTACTAGTTTTCCCACCACAAAATACTGCCCATGTGACCTGGCTTTCAAATAACCACAAAAGGTTTGATGAATAAATTAGTTCAAGTTCACAAATGTTAACACCAGAACTTCCCACCCCAAAATAGTTCCAGCCTGTCACCTTCCATGTTAGTGAAAAATAATTCTTATATAAACTAATGTCACCCTCCATGGGGTTCATTGACATAAAAGAACAGCCACTACTATGTATCATCATATAATATGATATTCACAATGTGTATAATTTAGTCATTACTAACTGTAGACGCCCTATGCTAGTCTGCACAGGATGTATGTATACAATGCAGCTCATGGAAGACTTGGTTACAACAGCAAATTATAACCTCAACCATGCACAAGCTAAGTGTTTATAGCTGACTTAAGCCATACAATAAAAAAACATTGCAACTACTACAGAATTATGATAAAAGATGGAACAATCAGTAAGACATTTGCAACCGTAAAAGAATTGAAAGTAAACGGGTAGTACTGTATTCTGAAGTATATTCATTGCTGTATCAGTTAACTTACTTGTGAGGAGGAAGTGTGAAATCTAGTCCACCACCAAAGCCACGCCCTGAACCACCCCATGGAGTATTTCCATAGCCTGAATGAAAGCTTTTATTCATGCCCCGACCACCAGCAGGCCTCCAGTCACCTCTCCCACGACCAGAGAAAGGGCCTGAAGGCCCAGGAGGGCGGAACTGACCAAGACCACCAGGAGCCCCACCTATTGAAGCACCAGGTGCGCCAGGGCGTACATACTGCAACAGGAAGAAAGAATCAACAAGGCGAATGTGGAATAACTTTCAAAAAGTACAGCAATAAATCCTTTTATAGTCCCAAGCAAGTTGGGTAGCCTAACTTTCAAAAAGTACAGGTAAGAAAACGGGAGAACAGTTATTGGAAGTAATCAACAGAAAGAACAGGCCAAAATCGTTATTCATGATAAACAAAAAAAGGTGAACAGTTCTTGCCCAAGCAAACATAGTCAAATATCAACGTGCAAGTCATGTGAATAGCTCATACATAAAAATGTATACCATGCTGTGAATGAAACAAACTTTAGCTGCTACATCAATATTAAACAGACACTTCTGTACACATACAATTGTTACTTTTCCCTGCATAAGAGATATTGTAGTTTCAAGAACATTATGTGAAAATAATAGATAAGGACTGTTATATTATCCAATATTTGTAGTTTCACCAAACATTACGTGAAAACAATATATTAGGACTGTTGTATTATACTGTAGAAAAACAATTTTCCTTCCAAAAAGAAAAAGTTGAAGTCCATGCAAAAATTATCTTGGTCAAATCAAAACCACAAATTAAGATGTCATTCAAACATGCCTAAGTCATAAACAGTATTCACCATATTGGAGCTCAATATGAGCAGTGAATGCTCATGGAAAAATCCATGGGAAATAAAATCCCCAGTGATAAAATGCTGACTATATATTAGCAATAAGCATAACATTTCAGTTCCTTGGGACAAAAGGTTACACCAACTTGCTATGTTTGGCTCTTATTGGATTTCATCTCTAGCCTACCCAGACCTTATTGGTACATGTGGCTTGTTGATGTTATTGTTGGTGTTGATGAATTACAGTTACAGCTACATTTAAATCATTTAGCTTGAGCAGCATGCATACGACCATACAAACCTACAAGGTATAACCTCCAGACCTCCCTCAAATGACCAGAAGGTCTAAGAGGCTCAGTATGGTTCATCATGCAGTCACCAATTCTAGGTCAGCAGGGCCGTATTTCTGTTGGTGGAGAGGAAAAGGAAACATATCCATCAGCAGCAAATCTTAAATTTGCTTTTGGGCTCAACACTAACAAAACTAACTCCCTCAGCAATCAAATCCTAAACCTGCAGCCAGGGAGACTAACTTGAGCACATACAGCACCATAACTTTGAGTAGCCAAAGAGGCTAAGATTTTTAGGACACTGCTGAAGATTTGAATTAATAGCAGCTTAGCAAGCATGATGATGCACTTTTAGCTGGATAATATCAACTACTCTGCCCCTATCAATTATTAGACAGCGATGATATTAGTGAACTGGGCAAGCTGCACGCCTCTGTACAAACGAAAGAGTGGCATCATTCTTCAAAACAGACAGCTTTGCACAGATCACAGCTCAATCTGTAGACTGATTCGATTACTGACTTCCGATTTAGCCTCGTTAGCATCGTAATAGCTACTCCAGCATCAAGATAACCCGTTCCAAGGGATGAACGTTTGAAGATGTTATGTGAAAGCACCCAATAAAAAATGCAAGATCATTGGTTTTCTTCCTTTCTTCTTCCTTTATATGCTATAATAATGCATTTACAGATACATTGTGGAATGGTAAGCAAAGGATTGTAAAAGAAAACTAAACTTGACAAGAAATTTCCACAAAGTAACACAGTATACAACATAAAGCATAGTGAGTTGCAACCAGGTTAGCGCCGTCTCCCTCTGCAGGGGTGGCCAGAGCGCATCGTGCGGCTTCTTGGCCCAAATAACTGACCTTGAACATAGAATGGTGCTGCGGATGGAACCCTGGGCCGCCGCCACTGTACCCGATCCTCCCGCCCGGTGCTGCTACCGCCTTACCAGGCTCACCGCCGTCCTTCCGCTCCCCCTCCGCTCCTGCCGCTGCCGGGTCCTCTCCCCAATCCTGCTCCTCCATCCCCGGTATGTGTGGTCCATCAGCGACGATGACGAGGTCCTCGCCGTCCTCGTCGTCGCCTTCATCCTCCCCGAGCCCCCGGCGACCGTCGGTCTCGTTGAGCACGATCTGGATGTCATCCTCGCTATCGCTGTCCCAATCGTCGCTGCCGACCGCACCAGCTGCCGCCGAAGACGACAGCCCAGGGATGGCCGGACCGGAGTCGCCCACACCACCCCCCATGAGCGGATCGAGGTCATCCGCGGCGGTGGGCGGCTTCGCGGGCGCAGCAGCCTCACGCTTCGCTGGCGGCGCGGGTGCGCTTCCATCGTCGTCTTCGTCGGCCCAGTCGCCGGTCGGGTCGACCCCGGGGATGGGGTCGCTCCCTCCTAGGAGCCAGTCGTCGTCGTCTTCCGCCGCCGCCGCAGCCGCGGCGGAAGTAGGATTAGGGTTTGGAGGTGGGCGAGGTAGGGTTTCGACGGGAGCAGGGTTGGATGGCGCGGAGGTGGAGGCTGGGGTCTGGTTGGGGATGAGGATGTCGGTGTACAGGTCTCCGAACTCGTCATCGTCCTCCATAGCGGCGGCGCGGCGGGATCCGGGGAGGCGGGGTGGAAGGCGGCGGCGTGATGCGGGAGGAGGACGAGTCGTCGAGTCCGCTCCACAGACCACAGCTGCTTATTTAGAAGGGCGCCTTGGCGCAGTGATTTTTCTTCTTCCCATTCGGGCTCGTTAAACAGAGAATTAGGACATTGCCACGTTATTACTTCCTAGGTACGGTAAAAGTTACGGTATTCGGAACGGTGCGCGTAACGTCAGTCCCAACCCTCCGATAAAAATAGTTTCCATAGCACAAAATAGATTGACACGTAGTACTATTTACTTATATGACACTCCATTAAATAGGAGGGAGAAAAAAAGCAAGCATGAGTGCGATACCAAATTTCTACGCGAGAATCTATGCACATGACCCTAAAAATGTTGGGTTGGGAGATGATGATGTCTTTATGATGGATAAAAAATAAACATGATTGGTGGAGAAGAAAGAGATGAATTTATTGAGGACTCGTGTTAAGAAACTATGGGTTGGAGAATATAGTTTATAGTAGTGTCTTTCTAACATGGCACCATAGACACTACCTACGGACATTGTGGGTTGTGACTGGACTGACCTAAGCGATCTGATAGGTCGTCTTATCTAGTGTCACGTAGGATTTTGCTGATGTGGAGGAGAGAGAGCGAGGTAAAAAAACGAGGTCGTTGTTTCGTGAAACACCTGCCTCATGAGCTAAATTTACAGGACTATAAGACAACTTTTGTATGAGTTTTATTGTTATACAACCAATAATATTTCTTTATTTCTCTATTTAATTAAGGAATTTTGTATTACTACGAGACAACTAAAACAACAACAATATATTGTATAGATTGTCAGTTTTAAGATTACGTGTCACTGCATGAGACCGCCTATTAAACAACACTAATGTACTCACTTTTTTAAAAAACGTGTACTCAACCTTAGTAACCAAACAAATACATGACCTACTCTGAAAATGGTTTTGGAGGAATTTTGAAAATTTACAGAAACAATATTTCTTATCTACGTTACACAGATACACGGGGAGGTGCCGTATCATGCATCGGATACGTTTCCGATAAGGATACGGCAAGGATACACGTTGGATACATACCGTGAAGTATCCGAATTAATAAAAAATACAGAAAGATTCATTTGACCTATATATAAAGTATCCATTTATTGATTCATATTGTTCAAATAAATAAAATGTATCCCCTTAATAGCATTTATTTCTCTCATTGTACGAGTTGTGCTTCATTTCAAATCTAGTGGGATGATACGTGTCCACATGACTTATGTTAAAAAGGTACTTAGATAATTTGTTGATTATTTATTAGGCATCTTCATATCTCGATGGTTCATTTCAAAAATATATATCTCTATGGTTAAAGTGACATCAAATGCACTAAACTGCTGGAAATAATTATAACAAAAATCTAAGATCATGTTTGCATTCACACCAACTAAAGTTTAGCTATCTAAACTTGATTAGCTAACTAAACTTTAGCTTGGAGTATTTGGATCCTCTAGCTAGTTTCCACGTGGTTAAAAATATATGACCATATTGCCCGTCATTAATTGCACTATTTTTATTGGATTTTGATTTTTTTAATGGGTGGAGGGTATTTGTGTCCTTAAACAAGCTTTAGGTGTTACTAACTACCTTTTGCCAGCTAAATGAACCTCTTTAAACGGGGCGGGTCCGGCAGCAGACTAATCTGTCCACGATAGCCAAATTATTTTGGTTCGTAGGATCTTCATCTACCGGTCGTCCTTTGCCGTTCGACTTGGCCTGAATCAGATGCCAGGCGTCGCTGGCTGAGAAGTCTCTAGAGACTTGCCTCCGCTCCCATCGGCCAAAATATTTGGAAGCCCAATTCCACCTCGTCTTCCGCCCCTTCTCGTTAGTCGTTGCTCGCCTTTCCTCCTCCCCAGATGGAGGCTCCACTCCATTGGCAACCAGTTGGCTTAGATCGCCGCCTCTGTTCCCACGTCTCTTCCTCTTCTCCCTCATATCCGGGTGCAGGCGGCCTGGGCAAGCCGTGCGGCCAAACGGCAGCGGCGGGCCGCATAGCGGCGGCGATGCGCACTGCCTAGGCGGGCTGTGCGGCCATATGGCCACTGCAGCACACGGGCGCGAGCGAACGGCAGGCCAAGCCGGTGGACGGACGTGCAGCAGCGGGAGCACGGTGGCGGCAGCGCGTGAGCGGAGCTACCTACGGGCGGCTGCGGCAAGTAGAGGTGCAGCAGAGGGCGTAGCAGCAAGCAGTGGCGGGCGCAGGGCACAAGCAGGTGCAGCGACGGCGAAGGATATGGTGATTCAAGTAATAGCGTGATATATATGGTGGGGAGGGCAAACCGTACCTTGCTATGATGGCCATGGACATCGACCCTCCCATCATCCATCTTGTTTTCTGCCTTCCCTCGTATTTCTTCACCTGGCATCTGAAGATTCAACTAGAAGAAAAGGCACATGCTCTTTCTTTTCCTTTATCCCTTGGGTAAATAGGCACTTAAAGGAATTGGACATGTGAAATACTTTTTTCAGTTGCTAAGTATTTGAGTTTCATTCACGAGATTGAACATCATGTTTTTTTATTACTGAAAAGAAAATGAGATGTTTAGAGAAGAACCTGGAAATGTTGAAATACAATACTTCCAGAGTAAGTGATGTTCTTGGGTATGACAACAGCTTGCAGTATGAAGGCCTTCATTATTTTGTTACCAGCATCATAAAAGCAGGAGCATCGTGTCTGTACTATCCTATTTGGAGGATGTTTTCTATTTTGTAGCTTGGTTTCGTAGAATTGCAATTGAGTTCGAGCAGCCATTAGTGTACAATTGAATCATCTCTTGTTAACATAATATCTGCAATGCCTTATTGCAACTGATTCTATTAAATTTGATGTATTTTTTCTTATCAACACTTTAGGAAACTTTTTACCAATTGCATGCGTAGTATACCGGGATATCAACTTTTTATGCCAGAATCATGTCTAACCAAGGCATTTGCCCCATGTTTAATTCAAATGCCATATAATCTCAAGATTTGTGCACACACTCACTATCTGCCGAAGATTTTTATGGTTGGCTTCTGTATTAAGTTGATATTCAGATGCATTAATTGTTTAAATTTGAAGGTAGCGAAAATAGTAAAAAATGATTACCCAATTTCTTTCATTCAGCTGGTCAAATATAGTGGTCCCACAGAGAATGGACCATTATTTTCTAGCTGCATCATTTTACCATCTATGCTGCTGTACAGTATGATACTATCTATTTTCAGATTTTTGTTTGTCTTTGTGCTGCACTACAGCTATATGACTCTGATATATGCTTGCTACATAGACTTTCTCTCGTTATCAAATCACCACAAGACCAGGTAACAACTTGGATAGACTCCTCATTAAAAATCAGGTTGATTATTGTGGTTTTTATATTTTGCCCTTATATATATATGGCTTATATATGCATTGAGCTTTTCAGGTTTGCTGAATAAAAACAGTTTCTTGCACCATCACTTGATTAAAAAAAGTGAATGGTTATAATATTGTAATGAATTGAACCTGGATGAGTTTATTTCTTCTACTTATATATGATGGTATGATTAGTGGTAACGTGTAGAGCACATCATTTATAATTGGAAACAACAACAGAATGCTGCTTCTATACTGAACGATATTCATCATGTTCTTGTGACTCAACCGTTGTAGGTCTGCTCCTATTCTTTGCTATATATTGCATCATCAATCTGTTACTCCTCTCCACTGCATTCAAATGAATTATCAACAAATATTATCCCCCCCCCCCCCTCTCTTCCTGTTCCCTAATGTAACAACATCATTAACTGCATAGCTGATGTTTCCAGACACGGCTTGATTCCATGGCCCTTTACATTATTTCAGCAGCAGCAGTGTGCTTTGGTGTGGCTACAGCAATGGCCTGATTTGGTATGGACATTCATCTGGTAGGCTTCTAATTCTATACTACCTTCTTTTTTATTATAGTAGTGCCCATTCAGTTTGTAGTCATTTGATTTGTAGGACTGCTTCATTTCCAATGTCTCCCCCCCCTGAGAAATTGTCGAGGCTGCTCCATTGCCAGTTCTCGGTAAGTTCTTGCTAACTCCTTATGCTCCTTTCCAGAAAGTGTATGATACATACTATGGATTTTGTATGATTTGATTGCCTGCTTAATTTAAAAATCAAGCTACAGAGGTCTGCATTGCATATTTATCAATGCCCATGTACTTCTGACATGATTGATGTACTTGCTATCTTTCTATTTCCTCCTGCTATTCTCAAATGGTTTGTTAGTGTTGCCGACTCCAGCATTATTTTCTTGACTATAACCTGGTTTGTACATATTTATTTGTTTTGTTTTCCATTCTCAAATCAAGGATCCTGCATCTCTATTATGAATAAAAAAGGAATTAGTGTGTTCTTGAATCATGAATAAAGAACAACTTTTATTTTATGATTGTGCTTACAAATATTGTTCTGATATAAATCCACTAAATATAGAGTACAAATATCTTCTGATCCGTTATTTGTACATCTGTTATTGCCTTCAATTAGCTATCACTATCTAGATTTCTAAACAAATTTATTCACCTTGGCACAAATTGTTCCTCCCACCACCGTGTACTATTTCTGGACAAATAACTAAAATAGTACTTTATTCTTTGAAGAAAGCATGCCCTATTTTTCTTATATAAATATTGTATCCGCACTCCTTTAGCTAATAATACTTTCTACTACATAAACAGATCCTCAACAGCAGAATAACACCGACGTAAAACTGCAAGACCAACTCATCACTCTTTAAAGCTACTTTCTTTATCAACCAATGTGCACTTATCAACACTACAACATACTTTCTTTTATTCTTCTGCTTCATGATAGCCCAAAAGAAATTAGAGGAGATGTAAAAGATGCATAGAAACTATGTCGCAGCCTACTCGGAATACAGCTCCGATAGCACACATGACCTAAACGACTACGAACGCATAGGTATGCATACACTTACTGATTCATAGCATCTCAATCCAGTATAAATTGTTATTGTTTCACTCCGACGTCATTGTTGCAGTTACCCGCAAACCCCACACATTCTGATGGTGAGCCAATGTAATGTAAGTACAAGTGCTAATCACATAATGAAGATGTGCTTCGACTCTGATCGCTGTTCATGACAAATTGTATAAAAAAATTCCTCAAATCTATATGAACATGTTTTTTCTTCCCCTCATTTTCGTTGCAGACCATGCCTGGTCAACCTAAAGATAACAACTGCTTCACATCGATGCCTGGTTCGGTTATGGCATCGTTCAAACAATAAGATTAAACACTCACTATCCTGTAAATTATGTATCACCACTTGGACTTGTCACTCTTGTGAACTGTGTGTACCTCCTAATGCTCAATCAACAAATTAACCTAAACAGTTGTGTGCATGTCTGTCTACTAATATTGCTATGGTATTCTTGTATACTCATGTAATTCTATTTATTTTCCTAAACCGCTGCATCATACATTTTTGTGATTCGCGCACATGGGCGCGCGCCAGTTACTAGTGGATAATATAGGGTTCCAATTAGCAAGAAGGCCATTACATGCTCCCTTAGCTGGTCTGTTTGGATTCCTAATAGCTAAAGTTTAGCTGGTGGATGCAAACATAGCTTAAATTAATTCCGTAATATAGGGTAAATTGAATGCAAATCGCATCTCAGACAATAACAAACAAAGGATGGGCATTTTTCCTTAGAGGTGATTTCGTCTTTCTTAAAAACTTGAGAATAAATTAATCTTGCACTAGACATGATTGAGTAGAAACTGAAAGGATCTTGGAGGACAAAATGCATGAAACACTCTCTTATACAACAAAGCAATAGTGCTCCAACCGGAGAAAACAATCTCAGCCCGATGGCTCTATTAGGAGATGTAGGTGCAATTGTAAGTTGTCAGGTTGCGAACAGCATACCCTCCGCTCGTCTCTATTGCCGGCCGCCGCCTTCGTCTCCAGCAGGTTCCGCCCACCATCTGTTCTCCATCTCCGCGCTCATCCGGCAACTCCCACCCCAATCTTGCCCCACCAATTGTCTCTAGGTTGGCGGTGTACCCGCTGCCTCACCTCCTCAACCCGCCTCTACCTTGGATTTGCCTCCCACCCCTTTATAGATCTAGAAGCCACAAAACTCACGCCATCCTCCTATCTCAAACTCTTTATGACTTTACAGTAGCGCATCTCTCTCTAGGCATCTCTATCGCATCTCATACAATAACAAACAAAGGATGATCATTTTTCCTTAGAGGTGATTTCGTCTTTTTTCAAACTTGGGAATAAATTAATCTTGCACTAGACATGATTGAGTAGAAACTGAAAGGATCTTGGAGGGCAAAATGCACGAAAACTCTCTTATACAACAAAGCAATAGTGCTCCAACCGGAGAAAGCAATCTCAGCCCGATGGCTCTATTAGGAGATGCAGGTGCAATTGTGAGTTGTCCGGTTGCGAACAACATACCCTCCTCTCGTCTCTATTGCCGGCCGCCGTCTTTGTCTCCAGCAGGTCCCGCCCACCATATGTTCTCCATCTCTGCGCTCATCCGGCAACTCCCACCCCAATCTTGCCCCACCAATTGTCTCTAGGTTGGCGGTGTACTCGCTGCCTCACCTCCACAACCCGCCTCTACCGTTGGATGTGCCTCCCACCCCTTTATAGATCTAGAAGCCACAAAACTCACGACATCCTCCTATCTCAAACTCTTTATGACTTTACAGCAGCACATCTCTCTATGCGAAACTTAGCATGATTCCTAGTATTTCCGCCGCTTCAGCGGACATCAGCACAGGTGATGCCGGCCGAGGAGGTAGAGACTTTGTCACTTTGATGCCTAGTGGCTGTTTGGATCAATCCTAGCAAACCATCCTGCACCAAGTAGCTCTCCCAGGCATTCGATTTTGAGTGCTGGGACTGGATCGAGCCGTTGGCTCCAGCAACTGCGCCAAGCTGAAACCAAACAAGCCCCTAGTGCAGGAAGGCCCTGGCTTAGCTTTCGGCCCGAAAGAGAACATTTTCCAATATTTCCAAAGATTATATTCATTTCACCAATAAAAATACGAGTATTAATGATATTGGCACGCAAAAAAAGAACCATAAGGTAAAACGTAGTTTGATTCCTTCGTCAGATTTTGAAGCACAGAATTGTCGGTCTGAATATGTTGTCTCAGTAATTTGCCAAAAAAAAGGAGAGAGAAGAAAAGTTTTGAGTGAGCCAGAAAACTGCAGAGTATCTTTGACACGATGCCCGCTCACATCTAACACCTCGATAACCCCTTTGTTGCAAACCGAATAACCGATCACTCCGCCCCTGCTTCCATTGATTCTCGAATAAGCTTCTCTGTGAACTCTCTTGGAAGACCTCGAACGCTATCCGCCGTACCGACCTGGGCAACCAATCCAAAATACAGAGCTCAGAACGAATTACTGAATTCAATATTGTTCTTCGTCTGCTAATTAAGCGACTCTTTGCTCTTCTTGTTTGTGAGATAGAACAAAATTAACATAGGAATTGCACACCAGTTCTTTGATGTAAGGCAATACTGACGGATCTGTCAGCTTAAGCCCGCCGGCCACGCAGGTCATGTCGCCTTGATTAACCTGAACAAAGATGCCATTTACCCATTTCACACTCTTGCTCGTACTGTTTGTTGTGTAGATCGCTAGAAGCAGAACGAACATACCACTCTGTCGATGAACTCGTCCGGTATGTGCCGAAACTTGATCTGCAGAAAGCAATGCAGCACAAAACTGACGCCACTATGATTTACAGGACAAAGATCTTAACATTTCAGTTTTCAGAAATATCTTGACATCTCATTGGTTACCTCAGGTACGTCCCATCCTCCTTTTGTATCCCCGGTGCTCAAGTTGGTCACAAGAACAAAGTTCACGACAAATGCTCGATCATCCGAATACCCTGACGATGGAACGAAGAAGATGCATAACATTTCCCTCTGAAGCTGGCATTTCCTTCCAGTCACGACTCATGACATGTCTGACGACAGTAGGGATAACCTCTCACCTTTGATAAATTCCCTGGCTTCTTCTGCATTCCGTGGCCTTTCCCTAATCATCCCTTTGCTCACCATGACCTTTACATGCATACAGACCGATCGAAAATGGTTACGGTGTTAACATCCACACGAGTACGTACAGAAACTGTATCCACCAAGAACCTGAATGTCCATACCTGGTCAGAGGTGATCAGAAGGGTATTCTGGTTTCTGTCTACAGCAGAGTTGCCATGGAGCTTCAGCTTGATGGCCTCGGCCTACAGTTGAACACACAGTTCAGGTTGTGCCACAGAACTCACAAAACCAGTAAGAACAGTAACCCATGGATGGTTTCCCATGTCCATTGCAGCAACAAGCTTCTTAAACTAGTATCCCAGTAAGCAGTAGCTAGATGTACCTTGGCTTCAGCCAATGCTTTGACCAGCTCCTCTGCCTTGTCCTTCCTAATGGCCTTCTCGTCAATGTCAGCACTCTAACAACAGAGAATATCAGACACAACAAGGCCGCAGATGAAAATAAACAAGGAGATTCAACGATCTGGAGTAGTTTTCCGAACCACGACGGTGAACTCGTATCCCATGTCGGACAAGATCGCGCGGCGCGCCGGCGACGACGATCCCAGTATGATCTTCAGAAATTGTTGGAGGAAGCAAGGAGCTACTCAGAGGAGTGCATAGCCACACGTCGAGGAAACGACCAAATCAACCCGCGCAGATGCTGAGAGACGCACCTTGAAAGGGGAGGAGCTGGCGGAGATGGAAGCCATGTCCATGGTTCTGTTCCTGCACACAGTAGAGGAATGGACATCGACGACCACGGAGTGGAGGCCAAGAGACTGTTGAAATGGTGTTTTTGCTTCCTTGATCCCAAGGCATGTCGTTATCGCTAGCACTAAAATATACCGAGAGGTAGGGGCAGGTAAGCTCCGTAGCTGATGAGCTCCGTTGATTATAATGCGTTTTCCTTTGACCCTTGACCGTTCGGCGTGGCAAACGGTGTCAAGTGCAGCATGGCTCTTCGAGAAGCGTCTGTCACACAAATTTGACTTTTTCCGAACACATCGTGCCTGAATTTCTTGCCCGTGTTTCTTTGGGGATAGAAATATTTTTCACCCTATTTGATCAATAATTAAGGGTATTAAATAAAGTCAGTTTATACAACTACCTTCACAGTTTAGACTAATTCACGAGACCTATCTAATGAAGCCTCCGACCGTACGATTAGAGAATGGTTACGGTAGCATTACTGATTCCTCGTGCAAAGTTACACGCATCTCTAAAAAGGTTCTGTAAATAGACTTCATTTAATACTTCATGCATGTAAGATTCCTTTTGAAAAAATATTTCCGTTTTGGAACGAAACACGGCCCTTGTGTCTATTTGCCTGCGCCAAAAAGGATGGTGGCCTGGGCAAATTAGGGATGTCGAGCTATTAAACGAAAGCGTGCATATATCTCACTGCTTAGGCGTATGCCGTATTGCTTTTCAGCTAGATTCACAGTAGCTCAAAACATCAAAGCTAAATATTTCCTTAACGCTACCATTTGGACTGCTGCTCTTTAGCGGCGTAGAAAACATTGGAATGGCCTCGCAGGTTTATTTTTAAATATATATAATGGACACAAAAGCGGTAGAATCTAATAGTCACGGCTTAAAGGGAAATGTAACGGTTTAAAAAAAGGTAAAAAAGGAAGGAAAAAAAGGAGCAATGCAGCAACGAGTTGAAGAACAATGATCCGACGGTAACATTACACGACAGCATCTCCAATGATCCGACCAAAGCATACTGTTACATTCACACGTTATCGTAAATATAACCCAACCTAGATTGTTTCCAAATTTGTGAGCCAAACTTTGACCTTTTGGGGCGCGTGTGCACTGTAGCATTTCGTTTGTATGTGTGAAAAATTATTCAAAAATTGATTAATTAGGGTCAAAATGTTCGTCTCGTAGAGTACAACAAAACAGTGCAATTAGTTTTTGATTTCATCTACATTTAGTACTCCATTGATTAATTAGGGTCAAAATGTTCGTCTCGTAAAGTACAACAAAACAGTGCAATTAGTTTTTTATTTCATCTACATTTAATACTCCATGTATGTGCCGACATTTTGATGTGATAGGAATCTTTTTTTTGCATAGTATACTTTGGTAGAGAAATTTGAGATCTAAACAGGGCCCTACACACGACAGCAACGACTCTACTGATCGATCTTGAGAAGATGACTAGAGTACCCAGTGGAACAGTCTGTGGAAGAGGCTGCACTGCTCGGACACATGTGCTTGACCACCCGCAGCTCCCTACCTCCCGCTGCACCTCGAGGCCGGAGAACACCACGTACTTGAGGCTGCACAGCTCGTCCGGGGGCGGAAGTTCCACAGGGTACTTTATACCACTAATTTAAAGGACTAGTCTATACTATAAAGAGAATTAGATTTGAAAACATTTCTCGTCAAGATTAGGCCCACCTCCCACCTCACAGAGGACCCATCTGTCGTGACAAAAAGACTACGAAAGGGGAGGGGGAGACCCATTTTGTCGCCCTTCGGAAGAGAATCCCCCAAAACCCAGAACTTTTTTCACCTAAATCGGGTCCACCTAAATCTACCCACGCGCCCTTTATGTTGTCATATTTAATATATATAATCTTAGCAAGTTTTCAAATAGATGGTAGTTGATGATTATGTTTGGATTTAAGTTCAATTTGTTACCATAATTAATATGTATAATTTGAGTATGTTTTTAAACAGACGATAGATTTCTATATTTAATATATATAATCTGAGCAAGTTTTCAGATAGATGGTAATTGATGGTTACGTTTGGATTTAAGTCCAATGTGTTGCCATAGTTAATATGTATAATCTGAGCAAGTTTTCAACATATGATAGGTTTCCTTAATTGATGATTGTGTCCGGATTGAAATCTAATAATTACCATACTAGACTATCCAAATTTAATACATACAATCTAAGGAGGTTTTCAAACGTACGATAGGATTCCTTAGTTGATGATTGTGTCCAAATTGAAGTCATAATTACCATACTAGACTACCTAGGACTTATATAAATCACGCCAACCAGCTATCACTTCTCATTATCCCCCCTCGACATGTTGTTGTTCCACAAATCCTCCAGCAGAGAGATCCGCCGCTCCGCCATCACCCGTGGCCGTCGGCTCAACACATATGTGCACCTGCACGCTAGAGCGTCTCCAGCGTCGAAGGCCGTACTACAGGGCGTCGTGCATGATGGGCAGAGGCAAGAACGCCGGCGTCGTCGACAGCGATACGACAACGTCGGACGAGGAGGACGACGAGGTCAGAACCAGCAGCTTCGCCATGTCCGACGTGATGAAGAGCAGTGCGGCGGCGGCGTTGAGCCGGTGCGAGAGGTACTACCTGGTGGCATGCAAGCAGATGGTGGGGTTGTTTGCGATGGTATGGGTGAGTCGAAGTTGGTGCCGCACGTCGGCCATGTCAGGTTCTCCTGCGTCGGCCACGGTATCATGGGATACTAGACTAGATAGTTTGATGAACTTGTTGATAGGACGAACTTATTACGTTGACCGCGACACATGCAACTATCGAATTGATTTAATTAGTTGTTAGATCCGCATGTTTACATGATTTGCGACACTGTTTGGGTGTGTGTTTTTTCGGCAGCTCATACTTCATTTCTGAACATATATACAATATGTATGCTGTCATATATACATCATGGTCAAAAGGAATTTGCCAGTATACTTACAAAACTGGCGTATATGATTACGTTTAGATTAAAGTCCAATAATTTAATATTTTCTTTTTATTTTTGTAGTGTAGAATACGGTAAGTTCTGCTTGCGATGTCGCGCCTTTTATATTACCATATATAATATGAGTAAGTTTTTAAATATATGGTAGTTGATGATTACGTTTGGATTTAGTCCAATAATTTTTCATTTTTTTCATTTTTGCAGTGTACAGTATGGTAAGTTCAGCTTGCAATGTCACGTCCTTTATGTTGCCATATTTAATATGCTTTATCTAAGCAAGTTTTCAAATAGACGGTAGTTGATGATTACGTTCGGATTTAAGTCCAATAATTTTACATTTCCTTTCCATTATTGCAGTGTACAATATGATAAGTTCTGCTTGCGATGCCGCACCCTTTACGTTGTCATATTTAATATGTATAATCTGAGCAATTTTTCAAATAGATGGTAGTTAATGATTATGTTTGGATTTAACTCCAATAATTTTACATTTCCTTTCCATTTTTGCAGTGTATAATATGGTAAGTTCTCCTTGCAATGCCGCTCCCTTTATGTTGCCATATTTGATATGTATAATCCGAGCAAGTTTCTAAATAGATAGTATTTGATTATTATATTTGGATTTAAGTCCAATAATTTTACATTTTCTTTCCATTTTCGCAGTGTAAAATATGGTAAGTTCTGCTTGCGATGTCGCGCCTTTTATATTACCATATATAATATGTATAATATGAGCAAGTTTTTAAATATATGGTAGTTGATGATTACGTTTGGATTTAGTCCAATAATTTTATATTTTTTTCATTTTTGCAGTGTATAATATGGTAAGTTCAGCTTGCAATGTCGCGCCCTTTATGTTGCCATATTTAATATGCATTATTTAAGCAAGTTTTCAAATAAACAGTAGTTGATGATTACGTACGGATTTAAGTCCAATAATTTTATATTTTCTTTCCATTATTGCAGTGTACAATATGGTAAGTTCTGCTTGCGACGCCGCACCCTTTACGTTTCCATATTTAATATGTATAATCTGAGCAATTTTTCAAATAGATGGTAGTTGATGATTATGTTTGGATTTAACTCCAATAATTTTACATTTCTTTTCCATTTTTACAGTGTACAATATAGTAAGTTCTCCTTGCAATGCCGCTCCCTTTATGTCACACCCGGATTTTTACAAAACCCGAATGCAGCCATATGTGTGCCCAAGAAGTCCACAGAACACATACAGCGAACAAATATGATAAACAGAGTACAAATGCTCGAAATAAAATAGTTTACATCAGAGTATAACATTAATATTTATTACAGCGGAAGTCTATAACTCTCAACTAGCGGAGCCGCAGTCCACAGAGACTCTGACTGGGAGAGCGCAACTCAGAAGTACGGCAGGTCCTCAGGGAACTCAGCAGCAGTCTCCTGATCAGCCCAATCTGTTTACCCATCTGAGATTTTGTTAAATATTGACAAGTGTAAGTAAACAAATACTTAGCAAGTATAGCACGAGTATGAAGGCTGAAAATAGGCTAGACACGGCTTAACTGCTTTAGCACTTTTAGTTGATTTATTTTAGCATTAACCAAGTTACTACAAGTGAATGATACCCGGTTGTAACCCAATTAAATAAGTATAGTGACATTAAACATAAATAAACATCATCTTCTAATAAAAAAGGATCCAGGCCGCTCGTGACCTTGAGCAAGGCTATCATAATAGATTTTACACTCTGTAGAGGTTTCGCCCTTTACCCACCAGTCGCGTAAAAGTTCAAAGGAACTTTGCACACAACCACACACATCAACACTTCTGAGGTGTGACGGCATAGGGACGCTACGAGGTTTTTCACAAGACACCCTAACAAGACAGTAGCCACTAGTTTAACAAGGCGGTGAGACCATAGGCACCGAGATCGACGTACGCCTACGGAGTCACACCATAGGGGGGGTTGATGGCGTCTAGAGCGCGGGTATCACACCCATCCATGCGCAACGTGTGGAGTTCCCCATCGCAGGGACTTCCAACACGGGACTGGGTCTAACGTGACCTAGCCGACGGATCGCCCGTCCTCGGTGGAGTCCGGAAACACCCTTTCACCTTGTGTCCACTAACGCCGTTGGCCCCAATGGTAGCCACTGGCAAGCTAGAGCCGTGCAAGTTACTTGACCAAGACCAGAGCCATAATAGTTCTACCGGTGGCGACAGGCTCCTGGGTTGCCGCTTTATGAACCAGACCTTACGGAGAGACACTGGAGCAAAGCACACAGCACATGCCCCAGTTCCCTGAACCAGGTTGCTAAAAAACAAGTTTTATCATTAAGGTAAAGTGAACCATTAAGTCATGATTAACAAAATAAATATGATGAAAGTAGCTGCGCATAGCAAAGATTCTACCCATATGCAGTAATCCCAAGGTTATCAAGGTACAGGATAAACAAAACTAGATACAACCTTAATGGAACATCAATTTAGACACATGCATATGAAAGTAAATAAATGTAAAAGGTGGTGTTTAGGTAGCAAGGATTGTCCGTGCTATAACTTGCCTTCCTCGAAGTGCTGCTGCTGCGAGTCCTGCTCCGGAAAGTCCTCACCGAGCTCGAACTCCAAAGCTAACGGCTCAACGACTGGACACGAAGCACCATACAAGCATACACGCATTCGAATACATGCAAACAAATAATATTCTATTAGAACAATACACCAAACAGTAGAAATAGTACATATAAAGGTTTTAGAAATATTCTACGCTTCGGTACGAACACAAGAATGCGAAAATCACACTAATCGGAGCTAAAACGAAAAAGATATGGCTTTAATAAGACCTAGGGACCTGCTGACAAATTTTAAAAGTTTCCAGGGGCTCATTTTAAAGAAACCAGGGACCTATACGTAATTATGCTTAAAAATAGAAGGGCCTACGCGTAAAAGAGCAGGGGCTGGAGCGCGGGTTCTAATACTTAAAAACTCAGGGGGTTTTTCGTTAAAAATAGGACCTACTGGTAATTTCTTTTGAATGGTGGTGGACTGCGGGTTGATTCGGGGAAACTTGGAGGGCTCTTTAGCAAATCTGCCAGGGCTGACCGTTACGCGCGGTTTGACCGCGGGCGGGGGAGGAGCGTGGGTCATTGGATTTAGATCGAACGGCTCAGGGGAATCGGGGAGGAGAGGGTGACCGGCGGCGACAGGGGAGGCGGCGGCGCTGTGCCAGCGCGGCGGCGCATCGCCGGAGAAGAGGCGCTCTAGCGCTACAGGGCGCCATTTGCGACGTGGTTTGGACGGGGAGGGAGCTGGGAGCAAGGCGAGTTCAAATGGTTGGATCAAGTCGGCCAATTCTTGGCGAGCGTTCCCGACGACGGCGAGCAGTGGAGGCGGGGCTCCGACGAGATCATACGCGCGCTAGGAGGCCTAACAGGGAGCGAGAAGAAGCTTGGGAGGGTCCTCACCGCCGCGTGGAGCTCCTGGGCAGCTTGATTTGGCCGGAGCGGGGCCGTGGCGGCCGGTCGACGTCGGCCGGAGCTTGGGCGGAGATCGGTGGCGCGGAGAGCTCGGGGAGGGCGCTGATGTGGGCTTGGTGCTCGGTGGGGGAGTTGGTGAGGCCTAGGGGGTGCGGAGGGTCGGCTTTTATAGGGCCGAGGGGGTCGCTCGTCGGGTGAATCGCGAGGCCAGTGATGGCGGCCGGCGATCCGCGCTTTCCAAGTGCGGGGCGGCCTGCCAAGCTTGGAGCGGCCGAGAAAGGAAGGGGATCGGGGGAGGAAGGTGCGGGGAAGGTGCCTGGGTGGGCCACGGGCGCGGTGCGGGCCGGGATGGCCGAGCGGAGCGGCGGAGAATGCGCGCCGGGGAAGGAAAGGTGCGGGCGGGAGGTGGAGGCGAAACTGACAGGCGGGACCGGGCGGTCAGCGGGAGAAAGAGAGAGAGAGAGGGGAGGAAGGGGGCTCGAGTTGGGCCGGCTTGGTTCGGCCCAGGAGCGGGGCGCGCGCGGCTCGGGCCAGTGCAGGCCGCTAGGCCGACTCGGCGGGAGCAGGCCCAGGTGGGGAGGTTTGGGCCGTGGAAAAAGAATGGGAGGGGTTGGCTGCGCTAGGGAATGAGTTGGGGGTGCAAGAGTGGACCAGGGGGAAAAACTTAGGGAGCAAGAGTGAACTCAGTTTGAATTAACTTTTCTAGGGTTCAAACAAATGCAAATTAAATTCGAATTTAAACAGAATTTAAATTCCAACTTAATTTGCCAACAACCAAAACACAGTGCAGCAGCATGAATGCAACAAAAATGTTTCTACACTTATATTTGATTTTAATACTCATAAATAATTCATTTAATCTCGATTAAGCATGAACAATTAAGATAAAAGCCAATTAATTACTAAAAATTTTAAATGGGCCATTTTTGGGTGTTACACTTTATGTTGCCATATTTGATATGAATAATGTGAGCAAGTTTCTAAATAGATAGTATTTGATGATTATATTTGGATTTAAGTCCAATAATTTTACATTTTCTTTCCATTTTTGCAGTGTAAAATATGGTAAGTTCTCCTTGCAATGCCGCTCCCTTTATGTTGCCATATTTGATATGTATAATCCGAGCAAGTTTCTAAATAGATAGTATTTGATTATTATATTTGGATTTAAGTCCAATAATTTTACATTTTCTTTCCATTTTCGCAGTGTAAAATATGGTAAGTTCTGCTTGCGATGTCGCGTCCTTTATGTTGTCATATTTAATATGCATTATCTAAGCAAGTTTTCAAATAGACGGTAATTGATGACTACGTACGGATTTACGTCCAATAATTTTACATTTCCGTTCCATTATTGCAGTGTACAATATGATAAGTTTTGCTTGCGATGCCGCACCCTTTACGTTGCCATATTTAATATGTATAATCTGAGCAATTTCTCAAATAGATGGTATTGATGATTATGTTTGGATTTAACTCTAATAATTTTACATTTCCTTTCCATTTTTTGCAGTGTACAATATGGTAAGTTCTCCTTGCAATGTCGTATCCTTGCATTAGGATAGCATCAGGAGCCGAACTACTTCACCTCAGGACGCTGGGACTACGGCCAGGACACGGACTCTGAGTGGTCCGGGAGTCGGTATGGAGGAGGGTACGACAGTGCCTCCCAGCCATATTACCCCGGATACTCACAGTCCGCACGCTTCGACTACGGCCGGGAGTTGTCCTACATCTCCGACCGAGTCGAGCTTATCGACGACCGTACCTGAGAGATTCAAGACACGCTAGCCCGCCATTCTCAGTACCATCAAGAGAATAGCGGGATGGTGGCGTCTATCCAGCACGACGTCCACGAACAAGCGGAACAGCTGAGCCAGTACCTTTCAAGGCTCAACCCCTACCAGTGAAGAGTCCAAGCTTGGGGGAGGACCCCCACCAGGTATGTCCCGATTTATCCAGCACTTTGATCATTTAATTTCCCTTTCATTTCCCTTCATGATAGTTTGCATTTAAAAAAATGAAAACACCAAAAATATTTCCCTTAAACAATATTTCCCTTGAATAAAATAACTCCCAACTATGCATGGAATGAATCATATGCCTCTCACCTTGGAAATGATGAATATTTGCTCTGTCATTAATTTTGCAATTACTTTGCTTCAACTAGTTGATAGATTGTGCTTGAGTTATTTGGCATGAGTAAAAATGATCCTGAAAACCTTGTGGGAGCACATGCTTTATTCCAAGTTTAAGTTATTGTGGGGATTGATATAGTGAGAATTTGGTTAAATTCTATTCTGCTTTTAGTACGGGGAAAATCTCGGAAATTTATGCTTTCAAAATGAAACAAGTTCCTCATTGGTCAAAATACCTACCAGAGCCATATGATAAGCTTAGTTGAAAATTTCTACTCATATGCTGCTTGTTATCTTAGTGAGCTTTGTCAAATTGTTGTGACCTTTGAGTGAAGCTTTCATATTCTTAAAGATCGAGACCCACGTACACACACCACCTCTCACTTGCAATTCCTACACTGGGAGTTAGCAAACATTTTCCATCATCCATCCACAAAAATAAATGCTCCATATTCTATGAGTTCCCTCTCCAAATATTCTTGATAGAGACATGGGCTATGCAAAAAGAAAAGCATGCCAAAGAAGCATGGCAAAAATAAGAGAAAAAGAAAAGCATGCCAAAGAGCATGGCAAAAAGAAAGAGAAAAAGAAAAGCATGCCAAGTGGCATGGCAAAAATATGAGAATAAAAGATAGCCCATGTTCTCAAAAATAAATCAAGGAGAGGGAGTTTCATCCAAGGAGTTCTACCATATTCCACTCCACCATTCCACCGTATTCCATTCCACCATATTCCACTCCATTCATATCCACACACTTGCACATCTCGATCTTAGGATGTGATTTGTCTCCTCAGAGATCCGGTCTTCGACTTAGCAAAATATAAGATGCATGCATGCCTTCATCCTTTGTCCCTGAGCCACACAAAAAGCCATATTAGATGTTAGGATGAAAAAGAAGGCACAAGCCTTTGGTGAGGATTTAAATACACTCGAGTGACTGAGAGTGCCAATGAGGATCAATTTGTAGTTTTCAAAACTTATGAAAAACTCCGAGATGGGATCCTGAACAGAGTAGAGTAGAATAAAACTGAGTTTAAACTGTTCGTCCTTTCAACCGCCCAAGATAAGGAGATTGCTATAAGCCCCATAGGTAAAAAGGTGATTTGAAACTTTGCCTATAATTCAAGTATTTTTGGAGACTAGTTGTTTATAAGTTACCTGCAAAAGAAATGACATTGTAGCAACTCCTGATCCACCGAGCCTAAGTTTATATCTTTGCTCGAGGACGAGCAAAGAGCTAAGCTTGGGGGAGCTTGTTGGCGGTCGTTATAGCCCAAATCCGACCACCAATACTCGGGAATAAATGAGGTTTTATGCAACATTCCATGTACTTAGGTTTTATTTCTAATAAAGTTCCACGAGTTTTGGTGAGTGACACCTGTGCAGGTACATCTACGACAAATACACGCTATTGGGGCCGAAAATGACCGAATCGGCCGAACAACTCCGTTCGGCCGGTTAAACCCCCTTAGCCGTGCACGTCACCGGGAGTCGTCCAACGAATATCAAGCGGACACGACATGAGGACGGCAGCCATCTCTTCCCGGGCCACAACCACATCACCTCTGGGCCATAAACACACGAAGCCAATCACCAGGAGGCAGCCCAGAAGGCCCACAGAGCAAAGGCGGTGCAGGGGGACGGGCCTGGGCTCCCAGCCCAGTTCGGCCGAACTGGGGGGGTTCGCCCGAACCGCCCCCAGTGCACAACCGCCTTCCAGGGGTGGATCCTGGCCGTGGGAGCCAGAGGCGGCAAATCTTACGGTTCGGCCGAACTGGCCAGTTCGGCCGAACCGGGAAATTCGGCCGAAGGCCCGGCACCGCCTCTCTGGTTGCCTTGGCCGCTACCCTGCCTCAACCGACCCTTGGAGCTATAAATAGAGGGTCGCACTTCACTTGTAACCACACACCAAGCCAATGAGCTCATTTCCACTTTCATTCTAGTAGAGTTAGGATAGTTTAGTTGGGAGTTAGAGTTGAGTCGAGCTTTGCCTCGGAGGTTCCGGAGTCGTCTTCAGAAGCTCTGGTATTAGCTCTTGTATCTTTTACTTTTCCTTTTTTAAGACTTCGAGTTATCAATATAGTTATCTTTATCACTTTGCCTTTGTCATTTATATCTTGCTTCTACTTTATTCTAGTAGCAAATATATCTTGTTTAGACTATAGTCAGTTATAGTTCTAGTGCTTGTAGTCTTGTTTAAGTCTTTGTCTTGGCTGGTTCTTCGATCTTGCTTGATACTGGAGGTGAATTGTCACCAAGAGTATTGACAAGGTTGCTTGCTCTTGCTAGCAGAGTAAGTAGTCGTTGCCTAGTGTAGGAGTGGTTCCTAGACTAGTCGGTGGCCTTAGTTTATTCCCGTCGCAACGGAGGTGGTAGCCGGGAGGTGGTGACAGCCCTTTCGGTCTTCGTAGCCCATCACGTTAGTTCCGGTCCGTAGGATTCCCCAGTTGGGAAATAGTGGCACCCCTTCTCATCCCTTTCTGTGTGTTCACCGGTTCCCTTGTCCCGATGCTAAGACATTAGAGTTATCCCTGATCTCCTAGTGCTGGCTCTGTAGCCGCTGTATCTCTAAGCTAGAGTGACATAGGTAGATAAAGTATCCAGGAGTCCTCTATCTCTTCTCGTTGTCCTCCCAGCTATCTATCTCTTCTCTCCCTTACCTGAGCCTCCCTTGAGCTGTGTGTCCGGTATATCCACTCCTATCCAATACCGTTATCCCCTGTCTTGTCTAGTCGTGTACCCTTCTCTGATAGTCTCGAATATATGTTCACTAGTAATCTTGCCAAAGCTTCCCTGCGGAAATATAAATTACGATACCTCGGAATACTCCCAGGTGAAGTGCTACAGCGGTGATTCTGTGCGCTTGCAGAATATTTCTATATTTTACTAAGCCATAAGGAAAACCACTGAAACACTCCTTACCCCAGTACCAGAATTCTCAATTCTGATATTGGATCGTAAGAAGTGTCAACAATCTTCATCACACAATGGTACCTCCTCTTCCGTAAGTCTATGAGTTAGAGTAGATGTGCCAATTACACGTTTAGTCTCTATTTTATATTGTCGTTTGGAACATTTCGATCTCGAATATTTACTTATTTGCCTTTACAATATTTACTTATATTTATATATTATAGTATACACTTGAGTTCGATATTTTGTCCATTATTCTCTCTTTTCGGTTTCTCTGATTTGACATAGTGCTGAAACAGTTGATTACTGAGCCACTGAAAGGTGAACTCCAAGCGAATGTTTGTGAGTTTGTGATTCCAATTTGTGAATTCGCAAAAAGAGAACAAGCGTTGAGCATAAAGTTTATAGAAGTTGTACCATGTGTGTTACAAATTGAACATTTTCTTTAAATTACAATCAACTTTCTATTGAATTCAAGATTTTTTTCATGTCCTTTTTAAAACACGTGCATGTGGCACGTGCATACCAACTAGTATATAAACATCCGACGGTTGAGAATAATTGTATACTAGTCTAACGTTGATCAGTGATATAGGTAGTATATAGTGAGTAGTATAGTTGTATAAGGGTATTATTGGAAAAAAAATCTAAATTGACTCGGACGCCAAACAGGGCCGGCAAAACGCAAGGGATGCACTGTTGCGGCGGCAGATCAGGGTAGTACAGGGACAACACGATCACCGGCTGCGGAAGGGGAAGACCTGGGTCGTCGGCCGGGGGCTGCGATTCCTAGGAAGAGGTGGCTGCGGTGGCCAGCTCGTAGGAACGGCGACGGAAGGACTTTGTGCCAGCCGAGTAGCAGAGCATAGGCCTGCCTGGGACTTGGGCCTCCGGCCCACGAGGCCACTGATTTATTTAATATATCAGCACGTTATTTACTAAATTACCCATCAATTATACTATATACTACCCTTCACTGGTATAAGGTACCGTAAAAGATATCCACAGGATCGACCAGCGTCGGTGGCGCCACCGTGAGGTCCGATGCGCACACCAAAGCATCATCGCCATCACGACCGCTCGAAGAGAGGCCAAACCAGAGCTCGTGCTCCGGGAGGTAATGTGCACGGCCGGAGAACGGCAGCGCCCAGCACCCAACCTTTGTCCAGGCACTCCTCGCCACGTCGAAGGAGTGCGTGCCGACGGTCTTCTTTGGATATCCAGATCATGCCGGAGCCGCCGCCGCTGGCGCCGCCCACCAGCGCGTAGGACCGGACGTGGGCGGCGGCGGTCCGGCTGGCGTAGGGGTGGCCGTTGTACTCGTCAGGGGCGAAGCCCAGTGGGCCTGCGTGGGTGCAGATGAACCCCCCAGGAAAAAAAATATCAGTGCTTCCCTCTATTTTTTGGCCCTATACGCACCCCCTTGGCCCAATGTGATGCACCCCCCCCACTGCCCACAGGCCACAGCCCAGCAACCAGCCCATGCTTCACTTGGAAACACAGCTCAGCCCATGAGGAAAAAAACCCACACCCAGGCAAGAAGCAGCGGTTCATCTTCTGTTATCGATCTTTTCTTCGCTGCTGTGCGTATGCGAGGCGTCGTCTCCAATAGAGCAGGTCGGTTCTTCTCCCTCCCTCGATCCCTAAATCCCCCACGACTGATGGCTCCAACAGACCAACAGGCAGCATCATCTAGTCATCGATCGCCGTCGCTCGAAGCCCCGGAGGATCGCGCTGGCCGGTGGCCGAGTGGCCGCACTGCTGTTTGCCACTTTGCCTCAGTGTCGCACATCAGCTAGTGTAAGAAATAGATTTTACTTCATCTTTCTTCCAATTAATTTGATTCGGACAATCACACAGATTTATTATTGGTTATTATTTTCATATTGTAGGGCTATTTTATTAGGTCCTAGGGTTTCTGACTTTCAGTTTGGAGTTATATAGAATTGGAGTGAAATTCCAAAGTAGAAAAAATTTGGATTGAAGATACTACCTAGAATCCTAGATGTATGTACATTTATGCCATTATTGATTGTCTTAACCAAAGTATTAATTACTAAATGATAAGATCAGTACATATTTATATTTTCTTGAATTGTTTACTACTGCAGGTTAATTGATGGAACGATTTTACAAAAGAAAAGCGCCAGAGCCAAATAGTGGCAATAATGCTCGGAGTTCATGTTTGGATGATATCAACTGGGAAGAGGAAATTAAATATGATCCAGGGCTAAGGAAACAAATTGATGATTACCATCCTGACCTTAGAGAGAGGGTGAGAAGGAAGTACTTGGAGAATGGGCCTTCCCAACCTCGTACACATTGTTTTCCTGCGACAAAGAAAGGAGGAATTCCGAGAAGGTTTGTTCCGGACTGGTTTGATGAGTTTAAAGGTTGGCTTGAATACAGCGAGTCCCAAGACAAAGCATATTGTTTCTATTGTTTCTTATTTAGAGAAAAGAAGGATGATGGATATGAAGCATTTGTTAAAAATGGTTGGAATGGTTTTCATAGAAAACAAAGGCTAAGAGACCATGTTGGCAATGTCGGTGGCTTACATTATAAAGCAACGAAGAAGTGTGATGATCTGTTAAAAACAAATCAGCATATTGATGTTGCTTTCCATAGTGTGAGTGAATCTAGTAAGAAGGACTATCTTACTCGGTTGAATAGGTCAATTGATGTTGCTAGAATATTAGCGAAACAAGGATTGCCTTTTCGGGGCCATGACGAGTCAAAGGAGTCCTTAAACAAAGGAAATTTTAGGGAATTTCGAGATTTTGCAGCAGAGCAAAATTCAATCTTAAGAAAGGCAATAGGTAAAAAGAAATCCGAGAATAGTCTATTGGTTGCTCCTGAAATACAAAGGGATATTGTGCATTGTTTTGCTAAGGAAGTGCTACATTCTATTCTAGAAGAAATTGGGCAAGATGTTTTTTGCTTGCTAGTTGATGAATCAAGAGATGTTTCCTGGAAAGAACAAATGACAGTGGTCTTGAGATATGTAGATAAATGTGGAATTGTGAAAGAGAGATTTGTTGGTCTTGTTCATGTGACGGAAACGACTTCTGCCTATCTCAAGACTTCTATTGATGCATTATTTTCTGATCTTAATTTAAGCTTAAAGCAAGTTAGAGGCCAAGGATATGATGGTGCTAGCAATATGCGAGGAGAGTTTAATGGCTTTCAATCATTGATCATGAGAGAAAATAATTCAGCTTATTATGTTCATTGTTTTGCTCATCAGCTCCAGTTAGTCCTTGTGGCTATTGTGAGGAAGCATAAAGGGGTTAGTGATTTTGTCAGTATAATTTCCATCTTATTGAATACTGTGGGTGGATCATCTAAGAGGAGAGACTTGATTAGAGATATTAATCTTAAAGAAATGAGCAAAGCATTAGGGTGTGGCCAACTTCAAACTGGGACGGGTTTGAATCAAGAGCAAAGTCTTCAAAGACCTGGAGATACTCGTTGGAGTTCTCATTATAAATCTCTCAAGAGTTTGGTTGACATGTTTCCTACAATAGTCAAGGTGCTAGAAATTGTGGAAAAGGATAAAAAGGATTGGAAACTAAGAGATCAAGCATCAAATCTTCTAAAGTATTTCCAGTCTTTTGATTTTGTCTTCTATTTGCATCTCATGTTGACTATATTAGGAATCACAAACAGCTTGTCATTAGCACTACAGAGGAAGGACCAGGACATAGTGAATGCTATTAAATTGGTGAACGCAACTAGGGGCCAACTTGATGTGCTTAGAAGAGAAAAGTGGGAAAATATACTAGGTGATGTTTATGAATTTTGTGACAAGAATGATATTTGCAAAGTGGAAATGGAAGATGGATATATTGATCCCAAGAAGCCAAGGCATAAATCTGAAATTACAAATAAGCATTACTATCAAGTAGATTGTTTTAATGATGTTATTGATTGGCTGCTTCAAGAGCTTGACAGCCGCTTCAATGAGACAAGCTCTCAATCGCTTGTTTATTCATCCGCTTTGAGTCCACGAGACTCATTTCATGATTTCAACATGGAAAATTTGATGAGCCTAGCAAAGATGTATCCACATGACTTTGATTTTGGGGATTTGAGGGACCTTAGCCATGAGCTTGGCCTCTATGTTGCTGATGTCAGAGATGATGATAGGTTCTCCAACCTACAAACTATTGTTGAGCTTTCTCAGAGAATGGTGGCTACTAGAAAACATGATCGTTATCCAATGATTTATCGTCTTTTGAAGCTTGTCCTCGTATTACCGGTTGCTATAGCCACAGTTGAGAGGTGCTTCTCAGCCATGAAGATTGTGAAAACACATTTGCGCAATCGCATCGGTGATGAGTATATGAGCAATCTTCTTATTTGTTATGTTGAGAAAGAAGAGATGATGAAAGTCACTAATGAGGCCGTGGTTCGTCGCTTCATGAAAATGTAAAATCGTAGATTTGATGATGAAGATTAAAGGTAATGTTTACTTTTATTATATTATTCTTACTTCAACAATGAAAATTGAGCTATAAGTCATATGTTGCTTTTTTTAGGCCGTTCTATCATTGTGAATGTCGAAGAGCTAGAGTTAAATTGATGTATCTTATCTATGTCGACGTTTTCGAGGTTTTTTTGTTGATGCTGTATTAAGAATGGACTTCTTCGGTTTGGTAAAAAAATTTATTGCTTCTTTATTTCTGCACCCCCTCTATTTGGTTTTAGCTTCGCCACCGGTACTCGTGCACGTACGGCGGCGGCGGCAGGGCGTGGCAGTACCAGTCGTTGTGGCTTTGGGTGCTCCGGTCCGCGCCGAAGACGAGGCCGTCGAAGCAGTGGTAGCAGGCGCAGCTGCCGCTGGTCGTGTAGCTGAGGACGGAGTCAAGGATGTAGAGGTCGTTGCCGACGGAGAAGGAGACGGGATTCTCCTTGGGCGCGGCGAGGCTGGGCAGCGTGCGCACCGAGCGCGTCTCCGGGTCGCTGAGCACGGCGCGGCCCGTCTGGTCGGTGGCGAGCACCTGGTGGCTCTGGTTCTCGCCGCTACCGAAGAGCACAAACCCCATGCTGCCGTTGACGTACTCGGAGACGGGTGGCCTGAACCTGAAGTCTGGGGAAGGGAGGGGAGTTTCCTTCGCCGGCGGCGGATAGGAGAGTTGGGTTCCGATGGGGAAGAAGAGGCGGGACGTGTCGATGCGGTAGAGCGGGAAGTCGCTCCACTTGCTGTCGTTCGTGATCAGATACACGAACCGCCGGAAACTCATTGCTCTCGGATCTGCTTTGTTGCTACAATTGAAAACGTTCATCTTGTTCAGGTGTCATTCACAAATCACAACAGGCAATTGATTCAGCTATCTCAAAACCGTTGACTTCTATAAAAAACGAACATCCAAACCCCAATGAACATGAATCAAACAGCAATTGGGAATCAACCGCGTAGAGTACTTTTTTTAGGGCAAGCTCGTTGCCTGCGCGGAAGAACAATATTAAATAGAAAAATTCCAATTATGTCATTACAATTTTCAAATTTTTAAAAAATATCACTGTCAGTGACCGTGGTGGCCCACATCTGTCAGTGATAAATCGATGTCATATTTCTGAAATGTGAAAATTATAATGACATCAATCCAACGGGCCTATTAAATTCTACGAGGAAACGGACCGGCTAGCCGGGGGTTTTACTTTTTATAGGTATATCGTCTGCCGAAATGGGCCGATTGGACCGGGCCAGCGAGATTGCTCCACTCAGCCACTCAGGTTAGCTATCGAGGGAAGCCCAAATCCCAATGGATCGTATCGCAGCCCGGAAATGACACGGCTCTGTGCGGCTCGGCCCGGAGTACTTGGCTGCCAAGTTTTGGTTGGCCTGTCGAGCTTTTCTTCCTTGACGATCCCTGCCGTTGGATCTCGGCGGTTGGGAAGACCGCCAGATCGGACGCTCCACGAACCGCGTGCGGTGCCAGCTATAGAATGCGCGCTGCGGCTGTTGCCAGTCTGCCATGGCACTGGCTCTGCGGCTCTAGGCTCTGGCGCTCTGCTCCCCTGGCAGTTGCTGTTGAGCTCACGCGTGATCGCAATCTGACATTGGGCCCCGGTTACCAGTCTCACCGGAACGCCGGCCACGTGGCAGTCCAATCCTCTGGACGTCATCACGAGAGCCCCGCCCAGCTCCCAAGCGTAGCAGGACTGCGGGCCCACGCACAAGCGTCTCCGCCAAGCCGGGAAACGACAATGCATGCAGAATCCTCCCGGTCCCACCGGGCGGTGTGAGTCTCCTGCCTCTGCGGATTCTCGCCCAAGAAAACAGGAGGAAGTGAGACCCAAGTGATGGCTCTCGGCATACGCCCGGCCCGGACCCACAACTCAGTGTCTTGGGTACAGCGCTGCTGCACGCCGCAAGAGCCGGAGCATTCATGGTCCCACGTGTCAGAGAGACCACGTCGCCTCTCCCCTCTTCCCGAACTCACCCACACCCACGCCTTTTGCACCGCCCTTCTTCCTTTCCAAGGAAACGGCCCTGCCCCTGGCCGCTGCCTATAAAGCTGACGCCCCGGCACTATTGCCGAGCACAAGAAAAAGCTTCCCATCCTATTGGCTCGGTTCCTCCATCCACCACTAGCCTCTCCAAGTCTCCACCTCCTCTTGGGGTTGCCCGTCGGAGTGCCTTCGCTGGGTGTTGGGGTCGCGATGGAGAAGGCGTGCGGCGTGAAGAAGGAGGCGGTGGCGGTGGCGGCGCCGGAGGAGGCGACGCGGACCCCGACCGCGCCGCAGCCGGTGCTGGAGAAGGAGCCGGAGACGCGGGAGAAGTGCTACAAGAAGACGGTGGGGGAGGAGGTGACGTTCCTGGAGACCGCCAAGGACTACTTCAACCAGTTCAAGGCCATGCCCGCGCAGAAGCACTGGATCTGCGTCAAGAACTACTTCTCCCAGAAGTGCAACTCGGTAATGTCGCTTGCCCCCACCCACTCTCCTCTTCTCGATCTCCCCGTTCGGTGATGCGCGCGCGTGATTTTACCCGATTGGCGAGTTCGTCTGGTTCTAGCTGTTTGGTGGTGTACTAGTTGCTTGTTCTGCCTTGCCTGGTTGCGAGAAAATGGATGTGTGCGTGTATGTAGTTGATGTAGTCCTGTAGGCGCTTAGTTACCAGTGTGATCAGGAACCGCGTGGTGGTGATGCCATGCTAGTCTTTGTTTTTGGGCTGTCTATTCTGCGCGAATGGGGTTTATTCATTGGATTGGGATCCAGCGCTAGTACCACCATGTCTGTTATTTCCGTAAGTGATCAAAAGTTAGTCGTGTCTCGCGCGATGAGAAATTGTTGGATCCTGATGGTGGTCTTTCTTTTTATCGCCGTTTTCTCCTAATCGTGAATGGTTAACAGGGAATAGGCGATTTAGCATGTCTTTTGGGTGTTGAAATCCTTCTGTATTTCACTATTTTCAGCAAACATGGTGATGGTATTCTGTTGAAACCCATCTCGGTAGAAACGCAGCAGCGATTTTTTTAGATTATTTTTCTGCACGTGGTCAGAAATTGCTGGATGGTGATGGTAGTGTTTCTTTTCCGCGTTTTCTCTTAGAGTGTGATTAGTGAACGGATCTGGGGTCGTGGGGAATAGGGGATTTAGCATGTTTGGCTGTTCAAATCAGTCTGTTCAGGGGGCACTGTTTTCTTACAAGCCTGCGTGTAAAGTTCATGTTATGCTGTTGAAATCCATCTTGCCACTGGTGTAGCTGCAATTTGGTGGGATAATTGTTTTGCACAGTTTTTTTCACTTTAAGAGTGGAAACATGTGGATTCTGGATATGCGTCTTGGCTCGTAATGCTAATTTCCTGGTTAGTTTATGATTCTAAATATGGGGGCCCTCCATGCCTGACTGCATGCTCATTTGCTGATTGATCTGAACCTTAGTATGCAGTATTTTTCTGTCCTGCCTATGGTCCAACCATAGAGGCATGAGCCATAGATGCGTTTGCCCCTCATTGTATACTTGCAGCGCTGCAGCAACTCATTTCTTTTGTTGCGAATAGAATTGGTCAGGAGTACTGATGCCACGTTACAGTAATATGAATTCGTGCTATATTCTTTCAGACTTTTGGCTTGGATTTTTGTAGCAAATTTTGCATTTCAAATAAACTTGCTTGTGTTATGCCGATTCCTTATATGATGTGCTTGCTTTAAGCCCTTTCAAACTTGTGGTTTGGATTGCAGTAGCTAATTTGTTCTGTTTATGATGCATTTCCAATAGGTATCTTCTGCATTCTGTCGATTCCTGATTATGAGCTGCTTGCAGTAGCTAATATGTTCTGTTTATGATGCATTTCCAATAGGTATATTCTGCATTCTGTTGGTTCCTGATTATGATGTGCTTGCTATATAAGGCCTTTGAGACTTGTGGCTTGGATATTGGTAGCTAATATGTTGTGTTTACGATGCATTTCTAATGATACCGTTTGCATTGTGCTGTTCCTGACTTGATTTGCTTTTGGTGCTAATCGTTTGCTGCTTGTGTCATGTTGCAGGTGTTCGGCAAGCAGAAGGTCGAGCCTGTGGTCAAGGATGGGACTCCGGAGGTGGCGAAGCCGGCAGCAGTTGAGTCTCACTGAAGGGATTCTACCGGTGGCGAATGATCTTTGGGGAAACAATGATCTTTGGGGGTGTTCTATGGTGGCGAAAACTTGAGACTTCTCTAGTCTGCTGAGAAACTAGTGTCAGAGTATGTCTTGCTAGCTGTTTGAAGTAGTGGTGTTGGCATCGTTTGTCCAGTAATTCGTCATGAAGACTATGTGATTCTGCATGAAGTTCTTAGGATGTGAACCTTAATCTGCCTGGAAATAGATTGGTTACTGAGGCCCTTTTTGATGCTTTGGTATTGTCGATTACTTCCTCTGTTGGTGCCTATGCCCTTTCTTTGCATTGAGCTGTTATGGTATTTAGATTCCAGTGGTGAGTACGCCCTGTTATTGTTGATGAATGATGAATTAGCACTCTCTCTGTCATCTTTTCGGGATGTTACCGATAGCAGTTGGTGCAAATGCAATTCTGATCCTTTGGATTGTAGGAGACTAGGGTGGATTTATTACATGGTTGGCCATGACCATGACTAACATCACATTTCCCCTGTGGGATCGGACCATCCTTCCTGGCCGTGGCCTCGTCGACGTCATGTGCCTGATCCGGCACGCCCTGCTCCTTTTCTTTTGTTTCGAGGAAGGAACGCATCTTGATATTTCAAGGTGTATATGTATACATGTAAACTAGCATGCACCTTGGGTTTCTTATCTTGTTTATGATTGTCGGTCTTCATTGAGGCATCAAAACAACATATTCTGGAGGACCACAAGCAAGGCAAAAAAAAAAATTCGGTGCAAACTGCAGTCCAGACTCCAGAGGGGAAGAAGGATGCGTCGACATTTTGATGTGATGGAAATCTTTTTTACATAGTGAACTTTAGGGGTGTAATTTGAGATAAGGCCCTGGTCGGCGACGCTGACGTGACCTTTGCCAAATTGACTGCTCAACTGACCAATGTGTTCCCGGCCTCCCGCGTCCATATCCTGACGCCCGTGTCGTTCATCTTGAGCGCAAAAAAGCAACGTCCTGAGTCATTACTGATAAGAAACTAAGAGGAAAGCGACATCCCGAGTCATTACTGATAAGAAACTGAGAGCATCTCCAAGAGATTAGTCAAATCATTTTTTAAATTTAAATTTAGCTATAGTTAGAGAAAAAAATGTTTCCAACAGACTCTGTAAATGACTCTCCAACTTTAGTAGCTATTCATCTCACCACATTCGTCAGTTATTTTTAGCTAGTCTACCTCACTAGCCATCTTTACAGAATATGTTAAATTACTCTGTTATTTACTAGTCAAATCTATTTTTAGAGTAGCTAAATCAGTAAATTTGACTTAGTGTTTTTAGCTAATTTCTTGGAGATGTTTTAATAGGATGAAGTAGCTGGTTCCTACCGATACAAACTAATAACTGAAGTAGCTGGTTCATACCGTATTCACTCCTGCCAAGGTCCACTTAATCAAGAGCGACAATATGTAATAAGCGAATGGTTCTGATGATTTCGTGTTCTATTTCAACAATAATTAGTTATCTCATGTATTTGAAAGAGGGGGGCATATGTTCGTTGAAGCTACCTATCCGTTTATCTTTAGCTTGTTGTTGAGACATACAATCCACACCGAAGAAAGTGACGGCCTAGCCTCAGACGTTGGATCGCGTCAGCCAGGCCAAGGCCTTGTTTAGTTCCCAACTTTGACATGTCAAAGTTGACATTTTGTCATTAATGCGTCACTGTAGCATTTTATTTGTATTTGTGAATAATTGTCCAAACATTGATTAATTAGGCTCAAAATGTTCGTCTCGCAAAGTACAATAAAATTGTGCAAAATGTTTGTTTATGATTGTTGGTCTTCATGGAGGCATCAAAACAACATATTCTGGAGGACCACAAGCAAGGAAATTTTTTTTTGGGGAAAGTCCATTTTACACCATTTAACTATCACAAAAGTCTGATTTTCAACCTTAAACTACAAAACCGGATAATAAAGGCCATCCAACTGTCAAAACCGTGCAAATTTAGCCATTTTGGTGGTTTTGAGGTGATTTTCTATTTTGTTAAAATTAAAAATATTCAAATTTAAACTAAAAATTCATAAGTAATTCATTTTAAGTCAAAAATACAAAATTGGTATCAAAAGTTTTCTAAAAATGGCCGTGTTCCGTTGCAAAGTGGAAATATTTTATCCAAAGGGAATCTTGGGCCTTGTTTAGTTCCCAAAAAGTGACCCCAAAGTTCACTATGAAAAAAGAAGATTCCCATCATATCAAAATGTCGGCACATGCATGGAGTACTAAATGTAGATGAAATAAAAAACTAATTGCACGGTTTTGTTGTACTCGGCGAGACGAACATTTTGCGCCTAATTAATCAATTTTTGGACATTTTTACAAATACAAATGAAACGTTACGGTGGCGCATTTATGGAAAAGACGTGAAAAGTTTTCACAAACAAGAATAACAATTTTTTAGAGAGTTTCTACCTTTTGGCATTACTTTTCTCACCATAAATTTGCTAGTAGAATTGAAAGTAATCCCTGCTCAAAATTTTCTTACCCAGTATATTGATGCATTTGCGACGTTAAAATGAAACCACCTTTTGGAGGTTACTTTTTTCATCAGTAAAAAAACTTACCTGTCTTACGTACCCACGCCCCTATCTACCTACGTTATGACCTTTCTATTCTGATTTTATTGTTGGACATTGGCATCTTTTGAAGGTCTATTATGCAGGCTTATTTTTTATTCTCTCTTTTTTATTTTTTATTTTCTATATTCTTGCCAGAGGATTAAAAGAGATGGGATGGAAGGAAAAAAAAGAAAAAAAAAAGAAAAGCATAGCATATCTTGCGCGCGACGGTTAGCCACGGGCCCACGGCGCACTCGCACGGGTGTTGTGTGCAGTAGCATAATACATCGGCCCAACCCAACCCTCCAATTTTCTCTGGATCCTTCGGGCCCTTTCTTTCTCTCTCTACTTACTGGTCGCTATTATACTTTCCCACGCCTCAAGAAAGAAAACCAGAGGCGCGCCCCCGTTCCGACGTGCCCAAATCCGTTGGTTTCCCACGGCGCAAGAAAGAGAGAAGGAAGACCAGGGGCGCGATAGCTAACAAGACTGCCAACGACACCTCTCTTTCCATTCCAATCACCAATCCGCAATCCACCGCCCGCAGCTGTTCTCTCCACCACCGCCGTCAGCGCGCTCACGAGATCGTCAGGCTCCTGTAACTGGTAAGTGGAATCGCCCTGCCCTATCAGACGATCATTCCACGCCTTCTTTTCTTGCTCGGATTGGGAGCGATCGCGTCGCGTAGGGTGTGCCGGCGGAGCGAGGCAGCGAGTGCTGGGTAGGGCGGGTTGCACGCTCTGGTGCTACCGTGATTGATGCGCGCTGGTCTGCTAGAGCTCGGTTTACCTTTGCTATTTGGGTGCTCGCTAGCTGTTCGTCAAAATTATCCTGTGAGTGAGAGAGCAAGCATCTGGGTGGGAGGGTTTCTGTTTTGATTGGATTGCCATGTAGTGTGAAAGTAACAGTCTGAAGCTGGACGGGCTTGTGGTAACATTGTTGCAGAGATGCCCCGGATATAACGTTATCAGAATATTCCATATCAGTTAATTCCATATGCTGCTTTAAACCAATCATCCTGTGCTCGATGAACATTTTATTGGGCTGTGCCCTCAAGATTTGGTTCATTTTTCTTACATTATTATCAAGCTATGCTCACTGATCAGTACTACTGTACTAGTACCTGACTGATACCATGTTGGAGACTTGGGAATCTGTCCAGTTACTTTTAGCCATTGTAATTCTAATCTTGCTGTTGTGATTACATGAGGGCTGAGGGCTCACAGTTAAACATCAACAAGCCTTTTTCTTGTACCTGCCCTGACATTTCTAGTTATGCTTAAAACTTCATAGGTTGGCTAGGTACTCCGTAGTAAGAGTCCTGTTGTTGTGTTTCGATTTTTTTACTGTTCTCAACCAAGCCATAATACATGATCAAGGTAATATGGATTTTGTTTATTTCCTATGTCAACAGAATCATTTGCGTCATTTCTTGCTTGCTGTTTTCCTTCCATCTCTTTCTCTTGTGGTCCCATTGGTGAATTTTGTATATCAATGTTGCGGTAGTTATCCATCATCTTCATTCATTTCTGAACCTCCTTCGACTAGATTGAAGGCTTCCTTGTGATTTTATCCTTGCACTCTCCCAGTCTTATGGCTTTCTGGATTCATCTTCTTTTTGGTTCTGATCAAGAGTACTATTGCCCTATGGTTGATGCCCGTGGTAGTTAAATGTGTCATATTATATACATTCTTGAAATAGCATTCCATGCTGCTATTTATCTGATGACGATAATTGGGTGAACACTGCTTAAGCAATGCATGGATTGGCTAGTAGTCATGGGCTTTCAAGGCTCTCTTTTGCCAGAAATTTTACTTTATCTAGTTCCTGTTTCAGTGTTAAGATGGATTCAAGCAATGCTCAGTCTGAAGGTTCGACCCCATCTGTTCCAAAAAACCCTGCCATAACTTCATGCCGGAAGAAGAAGACTGATGATGCTACCTTCCTTGAAGATCTGAAAGACCACATCGATGAGTTCATTCATGCCTCCATGGATGAGCACAAGACCTGCTTTAAGAAGACCATTCAGAAGGTCGGCTGCACCAGTACACTGAAATAAGTTTTTCTCTGATAAAAAAATGTTTCTTTTCCTTTTGGTCATTTTGCAGTTGCCATACATTTCATGCTGAACCCTTTTGTTTTCCATGCTTTGCACAGATGTTTGGTATGTCAAAGGCTGTTGCAGAGCGATCTGCCGCGGGGGCAAAGGAAGCTGAAGTTGAAAGTGCTCTGCCTCTTCAGACCAGTGTCTCTCAGTAGAATGTAATGGTGTTGGTAATCTGTTGCTCTTTGTTATCTGAAACGTTTCAGTAACGGCAGTTGTGTCTTCGTGTTTTGTTCTCGAAGTTTGCTTTATGGGTACAAGTATGTCATCAAACATACTGTAAACGATAGGAGTGCAGGTTAGGAATTGAAATATCACCGTGCTTGTACTGGTTTATGATGTTTTAGCTTCTAAGCAAGTTATTTCAGGTTCAACTATTTAACAGAATTTGTGGCACGTGATTGATGCATCCTTAATTTTTTCTAAAATTTACATTTAACCCTACCGAGATCTTGCTCTATAAGGAAGGAGCTCTGAAACCTCTGAAATTGCTTTGTGGTGTCTGCAAGGCTCTTCTCTGATGATGTTCGCGTATAACTCCACATGCCATGAACATGTCTCGACCAATGGTATTCCAACTTTCCAAGTCAGGTTGGGATACTTCCCAAGTTAATGCTCATTTCTTGTGTTACATATGGGGCCTGTTTACAGAACAAGGTGTGCTGTTGCCTGCACTTATTTTATCGTCTCGTTTCGCTTGACTTATTAGCACCGGTCAATAGTATTTTTCTCTCAGCACAAATCAGCATCTGCTATCTGTCACCAGCCAGCCAGCGGTATTTTTTTAGCACGAATCAGCACCAGCTAAGCGGGCACTGATTGCCTTATATGAATGCCCTTAGCTTGGGTCTCTTTTCGCACCATGCTGCTACACTTGAAGTTCCTGTCAGACACGCTAACTTCAATGCCCAACTGAGTCCAGGCCGGGAATTCCCCAGCCCACTAACATCCCATGCACGATGGGCCGACGTCTGCCCATCTCATGCTCCTCTCTATCCCGTCGCTCATCCGCATGATTTCATCCTTCCATGTTGCGCGTTTTTTTCCATGAGAAATATATTTTCAAAAAAAAATATTGCATGCATGAAGTATTAAATAAAGTCTATTTGTAAAATCTTTTTAGGAATGGGCGTAACTTTGCGCGATGAATAAGCCTAATTATTCTATGATTTACTACAGTAATGCTACAGTAATCCTCTAATCACGCGGTCAAAGACCTTAATAGATTTATCTCGTGAAGATGGTTTTATAAACTGACTTTATTTAATACCCTTAATTATTGATTAATTTTTTTTCCAAAACATGGCCGCGATCTATTTCTGCCCATCCCTTGAACCATCGCGTCATTCCCCCAAAAAAGCAAAAGGACAAAACAAGGGAAAAGAGATAGTAACGAGTCGCGCACTGTGCCTGACACTGCATGAAAGTCGCCATGGGGGCACTTCACCGTCGCCTTCAAGCCGAAAACCCTCGACGTGAGAAGCGGCATCCATCCAATCCATCGAAGCAAACAGGACGAGGCGACGCTCTCCCCAGCCGCCATCACCTGGCGCAGGCTACTAGGCCCACCAACAGCGAGAAGGCGCCCTTCCTTCCGCAGCCATCACCCACCATTCACTGTCCCAGTGGCCTGGCCCTGCCCACCGCGCCCACCACACACCCCCCTCGCTGTCCCGCCCGCGCGACGACTCGGGCCGGCCGTCTGACCCTACAGCACCGCCCGGTGGGCCGGTCAGGCCACACGGACGGACGGAGCCGAACCGGGCTGGCACTGCACGCGGCTGTCCCTTTCGGCTTTCCTCTCGTCGCCGCACCCGCACGCCCAAATTTTCCCACCTCGTAATCGCGGGCGCTCTCGTCTCGTCCGATCTCCGCGCGGTCCCGGCCGGCCATGCGGAAACCAAACCAAGCCGCAGGCAGGGGAGTGCCCTCGGCGTCAACAGGGTAGGGTAGGTGCCGCCGTGATGTGGAGCGTTGCTTGCTGCCCCGCCCCGCCTTTCCCCCGAGCCCGCCGGCCGGGCGTCGTGTTGCCGTGACGCGGTTGCGCGCGAGAAATTTATGCGTCCCGTTGCGGCGGCCGCGTCGGCCACGAGCCTGCGACGGCGACGCGTGTAACGGGATCGGTTAAACAACGCGGCTGTGTTGATGCGACGACGACGACGACGGCTACGGTTGCTAATCTTCAAGGCTTTGTTTAGCCGGCGTCGATGTCAGTCAGTCTAAGGTTTGGGGTAAACAAATGCCGCGGTGGATCTAAACAAGAGACGGCCCGTGTCAGAAATGCGGACCACAGACACTGAGACGGTATACGGAGGGTCAAACAATGGTGGTGGACAGCGTAGGAGGCGGAGTGGGTGGATATGAAGAGCATGAACTTAAGAGCCTCGAGATGCGCATGGTGTGTCTAGAGTAGAGGGATCAGAGATGCCTCAAGTGAGCAGCAATCAAGTCCTCGTACCGAGCACTGTTCAGAAAAAGGTTGAGATAAAAGAAGCAGGCCCGCGGATTGGACTTCGACACCATCTGATCTGATCAGGCCGGTCTTAAAACAGGCACCCGTGTGTTTTCCTTCCCCTCCCTCGATCTGAGCAGGCAATGGCGTCAGAGGTTGGGGTTCCAGCCTCTTGTCCTGACTCCTGAATAGGATAACTAATCCGAACAGTAGAAACTGAAAACCCCAGTACCCAGTAAACTCAAACCAAATAAAAAAGAAGTAAAGGACGAATAATGCAGAAGGGTGTGAGTCACATGCCAAAATGCCTATAGGAGTACATTGTTCACGGTTCACGTCTCCATCCCCCGGTTGGAAAACAGCCTATTTTGACAAAACGGGCTCCGCGCCATTTCGGTAAAACCATGATATCGACGGACTACAAGGTCGGCAAGTTTGTCTTCAGCAGATAAAGTCGGATGCAGAGACCTTTTTACAAACACCTGCCACTCTATCTACAAATTAAATTATTTCATATGCTACATGCGTTGAACAAGGCAACAAGCTGCATGCAGCCTGCAGGCTCCTACTCCTACACTGCCGTCGCCCATCATTTGAGGCCTTGTTTAGATGCAAAACTGGGAGATTCGAAAGTTCAAGGTCACTTCGTAATCATTGTGTTACTATAGTATTTCGTTTGTATGTGTAAAAATTGTTCAAAAATTGATTAATTAGGCTCAAAATATTCGTCTCGCAGAGTACAACAAAACTATGCAGTTAGTTTTTGATTTCATCTACATTTAGTACTCCATGCATGGGGCCGACATTTTGATGTGATGGGAATCTTATTTTTGTAGTTGCTTTCTGGGAACTAAGAGCCCTTGTTTAGGTCTCAAATTTCACCCCTAAAGTTCACTATGCAAAAAAAATTCTCATCACATCAAAATATCATAGCATGCATGGAGTACTAAATGTAGATAAAATCAAAAACTAATTGCACAGTTTTGTTGTACTCTCCGAGACGAACATTTTGAGCCTAATTAATCAATTTTTGGACAATTTTTCACACGTACAAACGAAATGCTACAGTAGCACGTACCGTAAAAGACCGAAATTTGGCTCGACGAACCTTCGACCAGGAACAATCCAAACACACACGGCACAGCCCTGACTCCTGGCTTGCTGAGCCTACCACTCTATACCAGAAACCAAATAATTCCGGCGCGGATCAGTGTCGCGTTCCGATATAATCTCCGGTAGTATGTCATTTGTTTAATCCTGCTTCCTGCAGTATGTTTACATGGACGTTACTGTATTTTTCCCGTTCAACTGGGGTACACGTACGGTATTTTTTTCTTTCCCTTCCATATACTCATGATCCGTTCCGTTCGTCCAGCTCGTCAGATCGACGCCCCGTTTGCTCCAAGTCCCCATCGCCTCCTTCAATGCGTAAAATAACTGTATGCCGCCGGTACTGTACGACCGTCGGGGTCGTACAGTACACTGGTGCTGTACGCCGTAGTACCTCCAAATAATACTACAGCAAGTTACTGTATGGACACTGTAGCTATTCATGCAGTTGGATGTGTCGTGAGATCCAAATTTCCGCAGAGGCTAGCTGCATCGCAGCATGTACGTACGGTGCTCCCAAAAGGACCCAAAGGAAACGTACCAATCTACTGTAGCAGTATTTACCACTAGTTTTTTTTAAAATGCTCCCTTTGTGCGCGCAAATTCCTTTGCTTTCGTCTCGTCTGCACGTCGCCTTTGGATGGCTCGCAGCTGTCTCCGTACGCTGCGAATCTGCGGTGCATGGTGCCCGTTTCACGGCACGTGCCTGGCATGTGCCATAACCTCGCCACCGCACCAGCCCCGGATCCTGTACACTGTACAGTGCCCTCCATACACCCAAGTGGTGGCAAAACTGTCAGTGCCTAGCTGTTACATGGGAGCACGTACATGGCAAGCAATTAGTGTACTGCTGGTCACCTGATTTCCTGGATTGATTATTTGTCAAATTGGGTGGTTTGGTTGCGGGAAACAGCGGTGGGTGTGCTTGCGGTTAAGGCTGCTGATCATCATCCAACCGAGAGTTCAACAGTTTCGTGGTGGGGAGGAGTGTGGAGACTGGATAGCCTTTGCTTTAATTATTGGTCTGCATTGGCAGGCACGCATAAAGCACGAGGTCCCAGAAATAGATGCGTCACCCACTAACGATCTAGCTTTAGATTCCAGCTTTATCTACTCGATTTTTTTTCCAGAAATTTATTTCGAAAAAATTGCTATCCGGTTTGGTGATAGAACGCGGTGTATAGATTTCTTTGGTCACGTCACGAGTGTACTTTTGTTTGCGGATAATTTTGGTCGCGAGTCTCTATATAGCCACCAAAAGTATCTAATTTTTGATAACGTGTCAAGTGAAACTGCGCTTGATAAACGGAAGGAAAAACATGTAATGGAGTTGCAGACTGAAATTGGTCGCTGTGTCATGCAAAAGTATTTCGATCAAACCTAGTTTATTTTAAGGAACGATCAAACCTAGTTTATTTTAAGGAACGATCAAACCTAGGTAGTAGCTAGCTACCATATCCGAAAATTGTCCTCGGAGTTTATACCGCCTGGTCTCGCGCGAACAGATGAACTGGTTCAGCAAAACGGATGAGGTTGCGGTTGCAGGAGCCTGATCTGAACCGTCTGGTCCAATCAACCCAGGTGTAGAGAGGCCACTAGCTGCAGCAAAATCGTTTACTGCTGGCCCGCACTAGGATCATGATTAAATCAAATACGATTTTGGTTTGATTTGATCCCGATCTCGACACGACACATGGAGCTGCTAATACGCTGTTGACCCGTGCCGTACAGGCGCCGCTGCTCCGTTTGGTGACGACTTTTTTTTTGCGCAAATTTGGTGACTCGACTTGGCCTCATACTCTGCCACTATTTTTTTTAAAAAAAAATTGGGCTTGCTGAATTTGCCATAAATGTGGCACGGTAGCGTTTCGTTTGTATTTGTAAATAATTGTCCAAACATTGATTAATTAGGCTTAAAGTGTTCGTCTCGTAAAGTACAACAAAATTGTGTAATTAGTTTTTGATTACATCTATATTTAATACTTCATGTATGTGCCAACATTTTGATGTGATGAGAATCTTTTTTGCATAGTGAAATTTGAGGTGAAATTTGAGAACAATACCTCTGCCACTGGTTCAATGCCGCATTTAGAGCGGATCAAGTTGGTGGGGGGGGGGGGGGGATATCATGGCGATCATTAGCAGCCTAATTTGCTCAGGATCATCCAACACCCTTGCCTTGCACGTAACTTGTCCAAACCTAAGGCACAGCTTAACCCAATCCTCTGCTCGGGTTGGAACACCGGAAGTTTACATGATTTCAACCGGCCTTCGTTTGAATTTTCTTTTTCACGAACAAATAGGGTCGATTCCAGATACCAAGAGTAGCTTTCGCCGACGCTGTGAGTACGTGGCCACGCAATGCCATGGCCGGCGGCCGCTTGCGGGCACTGCCAATTTGTCATAGTGGCGGCGCCGGCGGCGGGAGCGGAGCCTGGCCTGGCCTGTGGTCACCGGCCCACCGCCTTGATCTTGGACGAGGAATCGTCTTCGGAAACGACGAGCGCATGTACATACAGAAAACAGAAGTACAGAATGCCCCCGGTGCCCTGGCTTTGTTTGTCTCGTAGCGTGGTGTGAGCACTCCAGCCCCACTGTGCAGGTCTTTGGTTGAAGTCGACGAGACTTGCTGTCCACACGTGTACGTGGATTGCCGTGGGCTCATTGGCTATTTGGCTTGCTTGTCATAGAGAAGCTTTTGGCTCATTGGCTTGCTTGACCAGGCTATTTGACAGAGACGTGTTGGATCGTGTGGGAATTACTGGGTGCACGTTTTGTCAGTATCGCACATCCGTACTCGGTTAGAATTGGTGGGGGAATACTCCGTATCCATTGGTCTGTTTTCGTGTTTACTCGATCATGGAACGGAAAATATATCTTGGGTCTCGACAGAAGTAGCAGCTATATCCCAGAGCCAGTTGCACGTCTCCGTATCTAGCTCACAAGGTACGTAGAGGGCTGACACCCGGGATCAAATCAACGGAAGAAGCACCGTTGGGCATCATGTCACGGAAACTGAGATATATCCGTCACGGAAACGCAGAGAAGTGCTGCGGCCCTGCCCGCCATTAATCCGCCATGACGCCGCTCGCTCGGACGACGACGGCGACGGCACGGCGCCACGACGGGATGGCCGCGCCGCTCGGCAGCCATTTAAGGAAAGAACTGACGTGTCGCGGAAAGGCGCCAGAAACATGACGGGACGCGAAGCGAGTCGATCGGGGCCGTGCGCTGCCTACACTACACAAGCCGCCAAACCAGCAGGCTCCAGGGCCTCTCTCGCCCTTGGCGCGTCGTCCGGGCATTGAAGCGGCGCGCGCGCGTATATATCGTCCGCCGGCCGGCCGGACGGACAGGATCGGATGGGCGCCAGCGCCATTAACGCCGCCTTGAAACGCCAGCCAGCTAGCCCGCGGCCCCGGCTCCGGCTCCGGCCGGCCGGGGTCAAAAGAGCCCCGGTGGAAAGCGTTACTGCGCGCATGTTGGGGGTGCATCGGCCGGACCCGTTGGCTCTTGGCGGTGCTGTTTCTCCAGCTCGAAGGAACTAGCCGATCCATCGGAACATGGCATCGGTATCGGTGAGGGTGAAAAAGTTGACACGAGGTGGAGTGTCCTGGTGCGTAACGTGAAGCAACGGCCAAACGCGAAACATGTGCTCGGTCAACTGCCGCAAGATCGAGTGTGCAGTGTGCAAGTGTTCGACTCATCAGGCCCCACGCTTGCAGTTGCAGGGGTGCGTCCGACGAGTCGGCCCAGTGCGCGCCCGCTGCATTTCACAGCAGATTGCGGCAGGTACACCGAGGAAGCGCTGCATACCCACCACGTAATTTTCTTTTTGTGTCGACAACTTTTCTACGCTGGACCAATGCCATGAAGTTCTGTTACTACACAACACAGGTACGTAGCTAGCAGTGGCACCCCACTGGCGCTGCCGCTGCTACATTTTGCCAATTAAGGACCACGGGTATTAATTCATGATCCCCTTCTCTCTCGACGACTACGTACTCCGATCCGTATGTCCCGTGGCAAGTGGCACGGACTACAGTATACAGTAGAAGAGTATCGTGTAGCTAGAGTAAAACTGCAAAGAGTGCGCATGCATCCACATCCACCCCCACCGCCAGGAACAGCTGCAGCAGAAATGCAGAATAGAAAATAGAAACATTTATGGCCGCTGAAACACTATTAACCCTCCGAAATTCCGTTTGCCTCTCCTGTCCGGGATTGGCTAGCTCTGGTCGCGCAGTCCCGTTTCGAGCATTCGCGTTGAAATGCGAGCATCCTTCCCTTCGTCGTAGATCGACGACGCGTCCTTATTTCAGACCGGCGGGACAATGTTTCGGTGGTGTTTGGATCCAGTGCTAAAGTTTAGCGTTTTAAATAAATAATAATTAGATATATTAAACATAAATTAATTACATAAGTCATGACTATTTCACAAGACGAACCTAACCAACCTAATTTTACTATAATTAATATATAATTACCATACATTTATTGTAGCGTTACATTATCTAATCATGATATAATTAGACTTAATAGATTCGTCTCCTAAGTTAATTCTCGTTTATGTAATGAGTTTTTAAATTAATCTATATTTAATACTCCTAATTAACGTATTTATATTTGATAGGATGACGCTAAAGTTTAGCGCGTGGGAAACAAATGGTGCAATACACGACAGGAGCTTGGCCTCCTTCAAAGGCCAACGGTGTCAACGCAGGAAATAGAAGAGGAGAAAGCAACCAGGCCATCTTATTTCCTTGCTAGTCTCGCTTAGGAAACGATGCCGTAAGAGCTGACCTAATCATCGGTTTATGACTCTACATCATAGTTATTTTTCTTTCCGCGAGGTCTTCATCATACTGTAGTTATTAAATAAAATACAATAAAGAGAAAACAATAGAGATACTCCAATTTTAATACAGTAACAAGTATCTTTTACATGGTATGAAGGTATAGTCTTCGAGCAAGAAATTTATCTAAGGTTGAAGGTGACTTTAGCTAGTAATATTATTTTTTGGATAATAGAAATAAAGTTCCAGCCTCTACACCTTGGAGGGTAGCCAATGCTAAAGGTACCCTTGTTACCCGAACGGGAGGCACAAAGTTCCAGCTATAATAAGGGCTTTGTTTAGTTTTCAACTTTGGTATGATAAAGTTAACATTTTATCATTAATACGTCATTGTAGCATTTTGTTTGTATTTATGAATAATTGTCTAAATATTGATTAATTATGTTCAAAATGTTCGTCTCGTATAATAAAACTGTGTAATTGGTTTTTGATTTTATCTACATTTAGTACTCCATGCATATGCCGGCATTTTAATGTGATGGAAGTCTTCTTTTTGCATACTGGAATTTGGGGACAAAGTTGAGGAACTAAACAAGGCCTAATATCATTTAAGTGGCATGCACAGCTTTAGAGCTAGAGCTATCTCTTAATGTTAAACCCATGGCCTGGAACTCATTTAGATCGGTAATCATCTTTTGTCGCATTTTGTCCTTCCTGTCATTGAACTAGTACAAAATGATTTATGCTGACACCGTCTATTTACAATGGTTAGTATTGGCCACCGTCTGAACAAATAGAATGTGAGCTGACCATTTACGGACTACCAACGCAAATGTATTTGTGCTGACGGGCCACTTAAGCACCCGCCAGCACAGATGGTGGGGCTGGCATGCGGCCGGTCTTGCAGGCGCAGCCGAGTGCAGGCGACCGGGTGAGGCAGGCACGACCGCACGAGCGACCCGGCGCAGCGGCGAAAGCAGCTTGGCATGGGCGCGTGCACGGGCGGCCGGGCGCGGCGGCGCATGCGGCCGGTGGCGCCCAGGTGCGCCGGCGCAAGCACGGGCGGACCCATGTGGCTCTATTTGCGCCGGCGGTCGCAAACCCGTCTGCACAAATATTTATTTGTGCTGGTAGAGAGTTACCGGCGGTTGAAAAACGCATCAGCACATGTATGTTTTTACCGTCAACACAAATATTTTGTGTACTAGTAACTCATTATTCTGAACTTGATCAAACTATCGATATTTCATGTGAGAGTGTTTTGAGACCAGTGCATGTAGAGGTAACGACTAGCAAGAGCTTGCTTGCTTTGCGTGATAGATATTGTTTTGAACTTCTGTCTAGTCCACTCTCGCGGCCAAAGATATTTATCCGCGACAATCTTGAATCGTTTAAATATATATCAACGAATGAAAAGTATCATGCGTCAACCCTTGCTAGCGGTAGCTGAAGAAGGGAGTAGGTCAAAATCGAAATGACTGTATTCAATCGTACAGTATCTTTTGAAGTGAGGCTTAATCAATACTAATATCAACTATATTTTCTTTATTTTTCTTGGGGAAAATAAATTTAGCCACTCAAAACAAACCATTGCACTAAACATGGCTCACACGAGGGACTTTACTTTGCGATGATTATTTCATCTGTACTTGATTGTTTGGTTACTTATATAATTCTAAGCCAAAATTGTTTATGGTGGGGCATCGAGGTAGCATATCGATGGCCGACTGGTCATCAACTTATGTTTTGTCTTTTTCCAGTTTGTACTAGCGTAGTTTGAAGCTGAATCGTGTAGTATTTCTTTGAAGAGAGAAGTCTCCCACTCTCCCAGCAATTAGCGGAAAAAAAATACTCATGTGCATAGGGTATTTTGGATCGTTGTCAACTTATTGTACTCTTTGCTCTGCAAAATGTCAATGGATTTTTCTCCACCAACATCAGTATAGTGGCCGCATGTGTGGGTTAAAATATGCACGTAGTAGACTTTACAGCCCATTTGACTATCTGCAACGCATTGCGGCATTGTTGCCTTCTGAAAAGTACTACAGTACTTTATGCCAATTGCTCTATATTTTCCGATCTCCTTTGTTGGAATTAGAACGGATCAACGGTTGGCTCTGCTGTCTGCAGGGACGAGGAGGATGGTGGCAGAGTGAATAATTGCTGGCCTTCGTTGACAATCATTTCGTTGCTAATACTCTAGTTGTTTGGTTGCATATAAATATGTTCTTTTACCGTTTAAACTAAGATTTTAAATTAAGTTTTATTGCGTGTCAATACGGATCAGGACGATTTTTAGGTTGGATTGAAGAAATCACATCACAAATTGAATCGACTGAGAATACGCGTGTCTGGCAAGATGGAAAACACCTTACTGAAAATAAAAAGAAACTCAACAGGATTCCGAGAAAAAAATTATAAAGTTCGAAACAAACTCACTCCCTTTGTTCTATGGTTATTGGTTCATGAACTAGTTTTTTAATAAGAGGAACTTAGTTTTGTATTAAATAGATTTATAGCATGTTTTCATTTAGTCGGTGAATAGTCAATTAACGACCGGAAGTGGTGTTGGGCCGGTATTGATAAGATTTTAAAGGAAGTTTTATGGGCATTAAAATCTATACCGCATCAGAATTTTTGATAACCTGATAATGTCATTACGAGGAGAGATCTCCATGACACCAGAAAGTTGGTAATGATGTAATAAAACTCACGTTGATATGTAAGAGATCGAAAATATGACTGGTTGACCCAGTATGCATCATAGGAACATGCATGTATGTATAAGGGCTAGTACTACCTAGTTGCTTCTTGATGATAAAGGAACAGTAGTCATTTATCATACATGCATTTAACTTCCATTATACAAGTACTGCCCACGTACGGCAATTAGGACGTAGTGCTAGGTAATATTCTACTGTTTGGAGAGGAGTACTAGCACTGCATAACGTCTGGCTACAACCTACTCCCAAGTCTAACTAGGTACCCTATATATATTTGCTGCAGCTATTTGTACCACCCTGATGAAAACAATGTTCTCCTATCCTTACCTCATTACGCGCCTAGTAATACAACATCTGTTGCCGATAAACTACTGTGGTTTAACACGTGTCAATGGGCCAAATAGTAACAAACAAATCATGGCGAGGGTTGAGGGGGCCATTTATTTGTTTGATTTAATCATATGATGAAACCATATATTACATTTGTTCGAAATTACTATTTACTTAAATTTTTAAATAAGACTAAGGGTAAGACATTATGACAAAAAGTCGGTATTAAATAGTAATTTGAAATGAAAAGAGAACCATATATTTGGTGTTCATCCTTGCAGCCGGCCTTGATCTTCGTTCTGCAGGAAAGCTTGCAAGTTTGTGTTAGTTTAAAGCTTAGGCTAACTGCATCACCAATAATGACTGACGGGTACGCGCATCATGCATCTGTGACAGACATCTCAGATACAGAAGCAGCCGCGTACTCCAGTGCAGCCGCGCCGCAGTTGGTAGGTTAGGTATGAGGCCCGCTCGACCGATATGATATGATGCGGGCAGCTCGATCGGCAGGGGAATGGGAGCAATATGCGTGCACCTAAACCCTCCCCGGCATAATAAAATGGGATCGAGCTCACTTTACAATGGGGACCTGCTTGCCGATTTTTATTTCAATCAATTCACATATGGTTGTTTAAGGTTAGGAAAACTCCTAGAATAGTGCTGCATCCACCCTAAGCACATGCATTTACACGGGACACTTTAACTAACACGAGACCACGCAGCTAGTGGCAACGTGTGTGCGTGCATGGGTCCATGCAGATCTCTGCTGCACAGTGGAATCGAATCTGGTTGGCAAATTTGTGTGGTGCCTTCCAAAAGAAATAAGAAAGTAGTGTGCCCCTTTACTGCTCTTGTGGAATAAAGGTACACATACCATCTCAAAGGACCACGGAGCATGGATTTTCATTTTAAAAAGTACAGTTTATCTTCCTAAATAGTCACGGTTCGAATTTGCAATGCAAACATAAGAAGGTACGCCGTATTTTTTTAAAATAATATGCAGTCCTTTTGAAGTTTTGACGAGCACATGCTTGCAAAGAAGAAGGGAAGAAAAATGCCTCCGGCAGGGCACGACCACCCCACCCGGTGGCCGGCGCAGGAGAAGCGGTCAAGTCAAAGGCAAGGACGACGTGGCAAAAATCCAAGGGGCAAGGGGCGCAGGCAGAGCCGAAGCGGCGGAACATTCCCCGCCCGCGTGGCGCAGATCAGATGGTTCCACCGCAAGGACGGCAGCCGGCAGGGGTTGGTGGTCGCGCTGCCGCTACCGTTCGCTGCGACGTGCGTGGCATGTCAGCAGGTGGTTTTCTCGGAGCCCTGGCGTGGCGGGTGGCGCCGCCGCGGCAGGCGGCCCCATGCGCTGGGTCGCCGCCGAGCCGCGCGTCCGGTCTGAGCTCCACCCATCGGCGAGAGGGCGCGGGGTGGCTCCACGTAAGCGGCCGCCAGGTGGATTCTCTCCGTGGTGCCGATCGGCCGGTTAAACAGAACGCGAGTCACGTCGGGCGACCGCGACACCGGGCCTTTGCGCCTATCTGCCTGGGTGAACGCCCGGTTCAAATTCTGGGCTGGCCTGCTGCGGCATGGTGGCCATATTTATTTCTATATCATATCCGGATCATGTAATTTACTACTACCTTATAATCCAAAATGGATAGGTCTCCGATCATCTAAATCTACAGGCTAAACTATTGTAATCCCATAAGCTATCATTTCCAGCTTATAGATTATATGGTACTGAATGAAAGAAAAACAGGGCGGCTAGTAAAATTCGTGGGCAATTACATTAGGATTTGCTCCGAATACAGCTAGAGCTAGGTTTCTTTAACCGGTTCCAGCTCCCAATAAATGCTTGAATTTTGGCGTAGCTAATGATCTTCCATAATCTAAGGAACTCCTAGCGCGCTATGCTCACATGCCAATTCTGCTCGAGCTTTTTACAACAAAACACGGAGATCGTCGAAATCATCACAACTAATTTAGTATCCAGTAAATGCCTACTACCTAGATCTAGGAAATGGACAGCCACGGGACGGTATTCACGTGCTGCTAATTTGGAAGGAACTGAAAGCGGAAACACGGTAGATAACCCATGTCTTGAGAAAGATTCACGCACATTCTACAGCCTGTAACATTTACCACTGCTCCCCCCTTCCATGTTTATCGGCATGGGATGCCAGGCGTACCCTGCCGATCGATTCGATTGGACGCATGGGAAAAAACGAACCAGAAGCCAGCGGCCGGCGGCCGCCCACGATCCATCACCAGCGGCCCCGCCGGCCGGCCGGCCGGCCGCAGCCGCAGGCCCCCGCTTGGCCACAGACCAAAGCAGCTGCCTCCCCTGGCCGCTGGCCTCCTTGACCCTCCTCTCCAATCCGTCCCGTCCGTCAGCCACTAAACGCCCGCACCCACCCGACCAACCCACCGCTCACCAGTTCATCCCGTCACACCCTGACCCTGCGCATAGCACCACCACCCCCCACTGGCACGGCGCCAGCGCCGTCAGATCCCCCAGGAACCTGCGCTGCCGCCGCCCGCGCGCGGTTCGGCTCGGCCAGCCGAGCCAACCAAACGTGGCAGCTAATCGCGGACAGCGCAGAGGAAGGAAAGCCAAACCAAACCCTTCCATTCGAAACGGAGCCTCCGAGAATTTCAAAAACATTTAACAGCTCGCTTACGCAAAACAAAACCCCGCAATACAAGCACCGGCTTCCTTCCCCCTCTCCCGTCTCTCCCCCTCCTCCGCCTCGTCTCCTCTCTCTTTCTCTTCCTCGGCTCCGGCTGCCTCCGCCGCAGCCCCAGCCGCTGCGTCTGCTGCTCGCTCCAGCGCTCGCCGGCGCCGTCGTGGCCGCGGCGAGCTCCGGAGGTGCGGAATTCGGGTGGTGCTCGTGCGGGTTTTCGAATCGGAGGAGAGGGGGGAAGTGGAGGAGTAATAATTGGGAGGCAGTTGGGGGTGTGTAACTTTGGGCATTAATGGCGGGGTGGTGAGAGACCCCAACGGAGGGCTGGCTGGCTCTGGTGGTGGCGCCCTGTAGTTACCTGCGTAGCTCTGCCTCTGCCTGCCCCTCCTCGCCTTTATTGCGTTTAATTTCCCTCCGAATTCCAGCGCCTCCGCCTCCTCCCCAATTCCATCGACACCTGTAACGCGGAGTGGCCATGGAGGGCGGCGGCGGCATCGGGAGGAGGAGGCGTTCCAGGTGATGATGCGCGCGCGGGCGCGCGGGATCTGGGCGCTGCTGCTCGTTGCGCTGGTGGCGGCGGCGGCGGCGCCCGGGGCGGTGCTGGCGCAGGGGAGCCTGACGTCGCGGTCGGATCTCGTGGGGCTCTACGCGCTGCGGGGCTCGCTCGGCCTGCGGGCCAGGGACTGGCCGTGGCGGGCGGACCCCTGCACGGCGTGGGCGGGCGTCGGCTGCCGCGGCGGCCGCGTCGTGTCGCTCACACTCGTCGGGCTCAGGCGCACGCGGCTGGGCCGCCGCTCGCCGCGCTTCGCCGTCGACGGGCTGCGGAACCTCACCCAGCTCGAGGCCTTCAACGCGGCGGGGTTCGGGCTCCCCGGCTCCATCCCGGCGTGGTTCGGCGACGGGCTCGCGCCCACCTTCCAGTCCCTCGACATCTCCGCCTGCGCCGTCTCGGGGGAGATCCCCGCCTCGGTGCTCTCCGGCCTCGGCAACCTCACTACTCTCAACCTCGCAGGGAACAATCTCTCGGGTCCGCTCCCGGCCGCCGCGCTCGCGAACCTCACGCGGCTCAAGACCCTCGACCTCTCCGGCAATGCGTTCTCGGGCGCGCTGCCTGACGCTGTCTGGTCGCTCCCCGGGCTCAGCGTTCTCGATGTCTCTCAGGCCAACCTCACTGGCACATTGCCCACGACAGGGCTTGCGCTGCCAGGCAATGCGCAGGTTGTGGATCTGTCAGGGAACCTCTTCTACGGCATCGTACCGGATGCCTTCCGCCGGCTGTTCGCCCGGGTGCTGCTGAGCAATATCTCTGGGAACTACTTCGACGGCAAGCTAAGTGTGTCCGATGGTGGTGGTGGGAATGTGTCGTTTCAGCTGAATTGCTTCCTCGACGTTCCTGGACAGCGTACCCAGGCCGATTGCCAGCAGTTCTATGCCAGTCGTGGGTTGCCGTATGATGGGCCAATTACCCCACCCGTGCCACAGCCTACACCTGCACCAGCAAAGAAGAAGAAGCACAAGAATCTGAAGTACATACTGATCGGGGCCATTGGTGGAGGCCTCCTGCTGGTAGCTGTGGTTGCAGCCATTCTGTTATGCTTTGTGTGTTCAGGGAGGAGGAAGAATGATCAGAGGGAAAGTGGGGCATCGCCAAGTGCACCATCGGGGGTATCAGCTACCGGCGCGGTTTCAGCTACTGGTGGCACACAGCCTTCTGCATTGTCCACAAGCACGGCAAAAGTTGGTGATTCATTTGCTTACGACCAACTTGCCAATGCAACCTCAGGATTTGGGGAAGAGAGGCTTATCAAGCACGGTCACTCGGGTGATCTATACCATGGGTTGCTCCAAGATGGGACTGCTGTGGTGGTGAAGAGGGTCACTGCACGCGTGGCTCGGAAGGATGCCTATCTGGCAGAGTTAGATTTGTTTGCGAAAGGATTGCATGAAAGGCTGGTTCCGTTCCTGGGGCATTGTCTTGATAAAGAAGAAGAAAAGGTTCTTGTGTATAGGTTTGTCCGAAACGGCGACTTGTCAAGCGCGCTGCACAGAAAATCAAGGGAGGACGATGAGGGCATGCAATCTTTGGACTGGATAAAGAGGTTGAAGATTGCAACAGGGGTGGCTGAAGCTCTTTGCTATCTGCACCATGAATGTACTCCACCGATGGTTCACAGGTATAGACTACTGTTTAGTTCTGTGGATGTTATATTTGTTTCTGTTGGATATTTGTTAGCAAACTGTGTTTGTTTAAATGATAAATTCATACATTTATTGTGGAAATTTGATCTTTTACCTTAGATCCTTCATTGTGGTGATCGTTACATGGGGTATAGTGGTTAAACATCAGTCTCCACTATTCGTGTTTCACTGTGGGTGATCTTAACTGATTTTTCTTCCTTTGGTACTGGAGGTTTCTGCAGTTGCCGCCACCAAATGCCCCCATAGAATCAGTGACAGCTATAAACACACCAAGTATGCATATTGTATCTCCTGGAAATTGAATGTGGGCAATAATTTATTTCCTTTAATTTCTTGTTATGAAATTTTTCTGCTGGTCCATATCATCTAAACACCCGCCAATTTTGGCATACAAAAATGTGGAAGTTCTTTGTTGCCCTGATTTCACTATGCATTTTTTTGTTTTTGTTATCAATGCGAGGCATGTAGTAGGTGATAACAGATACCGACCGTTTTGTCGTTTTCTCTGTTTTATATGGCAATACAAAGGGTTCCAACTGCAAAAGTGCTTTGTTCCAAGATCAATAAATTGGATGCAATGCAAATGTTCGTATTGGCTAATTTTGTCAGTTCTCTACTACAGGGATGTGCAAGCTAGCAGCGTCCTTCTTGATGATAAGTTTGATATACGCCTTGGTAGCTTGAGCGAGGTGTGTCCTCAAGAAGGGGAAGGTCACCAAAACGTCATCACAAAGCTGTTGAGATTTTCTTCGTAAGTTTCAGATTCCATCTCTGCATGCTTCGTCTCTCTTTTTCATGCTAAACGTTTGTTGTGTGAGAGTTTTGCAAATACATACCACATTCACTATTGCATCTCCCTGTTTCATCGGTAGTTTTGTTAAACTAGGAGTTTCTACTGTATATAGGAAGCTAATAATGAATTCTAGCATTTTACCAGTCTTGTTGCATGACTTTAGATAAGTTATTTTTTAGATGAACAAGCGAACATTTGGTGAAAACTAAAGTAGCGTAGTGTCAACAATATTTCTACCAATTACTCGATGACCCTGCTGTAAAATTTCCGGTCCTGTGTTGACATTGTCATCTGTGGGAGCGATTTAAAAATCCAATTGATATCAATAAGTGTGATAAAACTAGAGCTAGTAGGACTGTGCAAGAATATCTAGCCATAAACTATTTTGCTGTCTTCACTTCTATTGCACTCTCCATATCTTAGTGTCCATGAACTAGTAGTTCCCTTGTTTTATTTGATAGTCACATCACATGATTGATCGTGTCCTTTCAGTAATTTTATTTTCTTATATTAAATAAATTCCTTTCCATTTTCTGATGCTGTATTTTTGTCAAAATGCAGGACGGCAGATCAAGGCTCTTCTGGTAAGTTTGTGCATGCAACTTTTCATTTATTTCAAGCATTTTCAATCTAGAAAATTAGTCATCAGACCTCAGTTTACTGGCGAAAATAAACTGATAAAGGCTTCGGTGTCCCATTTTTCTGTGATATGATAAATGTTTGAACATCATCTCTTAATTCCAGTTGTTAGTGGATGCAAGTTAATGACCAAATCTCTCTGATGTAAACAGGTTCTCCATCTGCAACTTGCTCATATGATGTCTATTGCTTTGGAAAAGTTTTACTGGAGCTGGTGACTGGAAGACTGGGCATCAGTGCATCAAATGATGCTGTCACAAGCGAATGGCTTGATACCACCCTGCGGTATGTCAATATTTACGAGAAGGAGCTCATGAGCAAGATCATCGATCCAACGCTTATCATTGACGAGGATCATCTGGAGGAAGTCTGGGCAATGGCCATTGTTGCCAAGTCCTGCTTGAATCCACGGTCTTCCAAACGGCCGCCGATGAAGTACATCCTAAAAGCACTAGAGAACCCATTAAAGGTGGTACGGGAAGATAATGGTTCCAGCTCGGCGAGGCTCAGAGCAACATCATCACGGGGTTCATGGAATGCTGCACTCTTTGGGAGTTGGCGGCATAGCTCGTCTGATATAGGTCCTTCAAGGGATGACAACATTCTGAAACGCTCAGAGACAATCAAGTCGTCTGGTGGGAGCAATGGGGACCATTCTTCCTCCCGCAGGAGGCAATCCAAGGAGATCTTCCCCGAGCCGTCTGGTTCTCGTGACACTGAGGATTAATGATAAAGGACTTTCTTCCTGATCCTTTCGGTAAAGGGAGAATCTCCATGGAGGGCTCTGTTGGAGCTCCGCTGGCAGCTTATGGTAGAATTCATTTGTCCAAAAAAGTCAGGAATGTGGATTCTCCTTCCTTGTCAATGGCTTCACAGCAGCACTGGCGCCATGGTAGTCATTTTTGGGGGAAGAAGTAGCGGATGGTATGATGTCGTTGGCGTGCAGTTGGTGCAAGTAAAAAATTCTCTCTGTTGGAAGTCTGGTGTCTGTCTTCTGTTTTCTTTTCTTTTTTCTCTCGATTAAAGAAAGAATGGCGAGCTGATTCTTTTTTCTCTCCCTACTGTAATTGATTGCTTCATTGTTGATTATAGTAGAAATCTTCGTTTCATTCATGCCTGCCACCCTCTCGTTTTCTGGGCTGCACCTTTTCTATTTGTTTGTTTTCTGAGCGAGTTAAGATGGGGTCCCGGAATGTTTGTGATGTTACAACGTGACTACTCCCTCCGTCCCAAAAAAAAAAAGAAACATTCTAGAAATTCTAAGACAAATTAAGGAGGGAGTAAAATGACCTTAATTGCCCCTAATTATTAGCCATATTTAGTACTAATTGGTTGTTGGAAAAATTAAAAATTTTAAATCTGAGAGTGTCTTTTTTTTTGGTTTTTGGGACGGAGGGGGTACGTTAGAACTTAGAACTGATATAGTGCCATTCTAGGTGGGGCAGAAGCCTTCAGAAAAGGCCGAAAACGTGATGGAGGCCTTTAAGTAAAGGCCAAATCTTCAAATGTCTGTTTGTGGATAGTGTGACGGTCCGGTGGGGGCCTTTAAGTAAAGGCCGAATCTTCAAATGTTTGTTTGTGGATAGTGTGACGGCCCGGCCCAAGAGGAAGCGGTGTGAGTATAATAATACAGAGCGCCTGTAGCTCAGTGGATAGAGCGTTTGTTTCCTAAACAAAAAGTCGAAGGTTCGAACCCTTCCTGGCGCAAAATTGATCATTTTTATTTTCCTGCGATGTGGCCTTGGTGTATGTTGTACTCGTAGTTCATGTGGCGCTTGAGTGGCGCCATATTGCCAACTCCTTTCCCTCGATTTTCTCTCTCAATTTCTCGTATCTTCATCTCATTAATGAAACTACTTTTTAAAAATATTAATGAGACTACTGTCACAAAACGATTAAATGTCTGAAGACGATCAGGCAGACAAAACACCAGGAAAAATGAAAACAGAGAAGCAGCCAAAAAGGGTGCTGAGTTCTTCAATGCAGTTTCGTTACAGAGGCTGTTTTATACAGAGTTATTATCATTAGGACGGATCTGAAAGCTCTCAAATAATCGACAATAGCACTCCGAGTAGTGAAAACAGAAACATATCGAACAAGAATAATAGAGAGGTAAATTATTAGCTTGTGTTAGTTATTTATCCATGTGACAACTACTGACAGATAGGAGTACTTATTTAGTGATCAAGGTACAATAACTTGGCAATACCTTCATCAAATCACCCATGGTGATATCCTCTTGCACCTTGTACAGAATAGAATTCGAGTACTGCAATAATTTTGACTATGAACGAGTAATACCATGTCTCTTATTTCATTTATTTATGTGAACACTCCACCGGACCTCAGCTCGTCAATTTCCTCATACAAAGCAGCAAAAACAATTTTCAGCATAGCAAGTAGATACTCTTCAAGACCTCAACTAGCTTTAGCAGCAAGCAGTGATGGCTGCGGCGCAACCTCAGGAACCAAGTTCCCATTGATTGCAGGGTTAGCACAGTCAGTTTTTCCATCATCTGCCCAAAACTTAGCTGTTTTCATGTCATCCTTCAACATCAACTCTGAGTACTCCTCATGGTTGTACGTCACATTGTTTGTCCCCCCAAACTCTACAGGAAGGACTTCCGGATCAATGTACTTGTACATGATCTTCATGCTCTCCTCATCCTTCTGGTACACAAAGTTCACCTTCTCGATTGATTTTGGGTCAAGGAAAACTCTGATAACCTGAAAGAATTGCAACATTTAAGTGGAAACAACGGGATTCCATTTTTTATCTGTATCAGCACTACATGTTGCTTTTGTGTGAATAAAATCAGATAGATGCATTAACTTTGTGATAAGGAAGGTTTGAAGTCCATAGTTCCATACCTTATAAAAAGCCTCAAATACTTTTGGGGGATTAAGTAGAAATGCAATGGCCAGCCTCTCAGGGTAATGATTTTGCAGGATACTTGCAGTTTCTCTGGAAGTCTTTATGGGTGAGGCATGGGCCATTGTCCATCCAGTGAAATCTATCAGCCATACCATTTTCTCTTGAGCTTCAGGCAGGCCGAGGATTGCATTCTCCAAAGTATATACAAGGAACCGTATCTGCCCTTCATGGGATGAAGTATTCTGGAATTTCAAAATAGTATACAGGTAAATCCAGAGCTAAGGAAGTTAGAGAAACTGAGGATTTTCAGAAAGTAGCAAACAATAGCAAGTGCCAGGTTCTAAAAAAGTGAACTTCTTGCCTGTTTTGTAGGTCTCATAACAACAATAGTTCTACCCTCTCTGTCTCGGTAATTTGCCCTGTACATTTTTCCTGTTTCCCCTTCAATAGAAACATCAGGCTAGAAGGAGGGTAAGAGACGTTTAGTCACTTGGCCAGGATTCAGAGAAAGCAAAATAACTTGAGCTACACATGCATGAACAAAAAAGGAAGAGCAAATGTACCCATCTAATGTCCTCAGGCCTGTAAGCTGCCCTCCACTTGAGACTTTCTTCTAACATTTTTCTTGACTTGGAAACATTCCAGCTGCGGGCTTCTAGGTATCTTTTCAAGCATGCTTCACTGCAGTACTTCTCACCACGGGCAGACAAAGGCCCAAGTGCAGTTTTCAGTTCATTTATCTACTCATAGGAGATTGTTGCATGAGACTTATCTGCTCATAGTTAATTTACAAAGCTAACAAATGCACCAATATTGCAATGAGAAGCCATGTATTGTGCATTCAGAAATTTATGATGAAACTGCAAATTTTAAACCTACCTTTGCTTCTCTCTGCTCAGCATCATTTTTGTGAGAATCAGGGGCATGCTTTCTCCTAAACATGTTTCTTCTGTTCTGAATGATGCTCAGATCTAAAATGCATTATGCTTATAGTTAAAACAACACATCAAATGACGAAATTCACCTCAAAATTGAAATTGAAAACATAAAAAAACGTAGTGATGGCAAAGTGAAAAGTGAGACACTTAATGAAACTTACTTGTTCATATGCAAATATAAGGAACAAGATTACACTAAATATTATTGACTCATAGATGGGTACGAATACTTTGCTTTCAGAATATTTTACAAGTCATACACTTCCTTTTCAGGGATTAAAATAAGAGAAATATTAGTAGACCAAGTTCAGGACGGCCCATTTCTGCATGCATAAATAGAGACACTGACGTGTTGTATTGTTTCCATCCAAGAAGAATGGCATAGGCCTCTCAGCATTTAGTGCATTGACATGAACAGAAAGGTAGTAAGTACCTAACATCCTAACGAACTATACAGGAAGGACACAAATCATTCAAGAGACAAGTAATTCGCTAGACCAGGCATCCAACAAACAAAATGGAAACGAGCAAGGAAAAGGCAGCTGCAATTTTTCTGTTTCCCGGATAGCTGCCGAAGTTACTGTAGTTATGAAGGCTACATGGAAGGCCCTAAAAATCAGCTCTGTATCTGATTATGACCGGTTTGTTACTTGTGGATTGTGGTTGAGGGAAAACTCTGTTGCTCCTAACATCTGTCCGCAGGTGCCAATGAGCTCGTGTTCGAGAACACTTGCGTTCGAAAAGCAGGGACCGAGATCTCTGAATTCCTACAAGCTCCGGCGGATCTGCACGTCTTTCATGCTAATGCTAACGGCATAAAAGTACTAATAACTGGTATAAACAAAGAAGGCGGCTTTACGGGGATGTATCTTGAGAAGACAAGCTGCAACGAGGGAGCACGCCTTGTCACTTTGCAGGAAGAGAAAATCAACTCCACAAAAACAACAGCAACAATAGGGGAACAGAAGCAGATCAAGGTCGGTCCCATACCAGGATCCGCAGGAAGCCGCGAAGGGCGGCAAGGCTGCCAAGCGCCTGCCCTGGCCGCGGGGAACGCTAGAGTCGGACCGCGGCTTCCCTTCTCCTTCCCCCTCGCCCCCTCGCCGTCCTCCTCCGCCGCTCCTGTCCTCTAGGAGCGCAGGGATCGACGCACCCACCCTCCGCAATGGAATATTGGGACAAGCCGAGAAGGAGAACCACGCGGCGCCTCAACCTCAATGCGCTGGTTGGGAGAGAGAGGAGTGGCATCCTCGCTGGTTAGATACCTGACTCTGTCAAAATAGTTGTATAGACACGAGTGATTCTCTGTTGATTCTTTTCTGTTGATTCTTTGAAGTGATTTTCTGAAATGAGCTGAGGGTTGGAAGCTGAAAAAATAGCTTCTTCTGATTTGTGAAGTGATTCTCCATCCTGATTTTGAGAATTTATGATAGAGAATCAAAGAGAATCATTTTTAGCCACAGAATCACTTCTATCAAAGAATAAGCTTCCATAGAGAATTAAAATCAGGTAAAGCTCTGACAAATAGATCCTAAGAGCAACTCCAACAGATCCCCTTTCCCCTTTCCCTTTATTCTTGCTACAGGGAATCCCCTTTTAAATTTTAGAATATTGGGGAGAGATGCTCCAACAGATCCTTTCCTCCTTTCATTTTCCCTTTCCCCCTACACGTGGGTCTCCCCTGGAAGTGACTCGACTCTTTTTTTCTCTGTTCTCTTCCTCTCTTCTTCAGGCTCGACGCGGTAGGGGCTGTAGCGCTCGGCAGCTGGCACGCGGGCAGCCAGCGGGCGACCGGCGCAGGGGCAGCGGCGCTTGTCCGGCCGCGTCCAAGCTCGACGCGGGGCGGCCAACTAGCGACCGGCACAGAGGCAGGGCCTGCGGCGCGGCAGGGGCGGTCGGGCGGCCAGTGCGGGGCCCGGCGTGGCTCACCGGCGCGGGCTCGTCGGTGCTAAGCCAGGCGACAGCGCCGGGACGTGGCCGGGCGTGGCTTGTCGGCGCTGGGTACACAACCGGCGGCGGCGGCGGCGGCGCATCGGGAGGCCGACCGCCGATGTGGGGAGGCTCAGCGGGCCGCCGCACGACAGAAAGGCGGTGGCGCCCGACCGGCGGAGGTGCAGCCTTGCGTGGAGGACGGCGGCGCGGTCCCATACGGGCGGTGTGGTGGCGGCACTCGCCTGTGCATGGCCAGCGCGTTCTCGCCGGCGCCCCGCGACGGTGTGGCTCAAGCTCGCTGGCAACGCCCACGACAAGGCGGCGACGGAGGCAGCCTCTGGTCCTTCCTCTACCTCGGTGGCATGGGCGTCCAGAGCCGGCACGCGACGGCATGCGGGGAGCCCGGGGCGGCGGTGCATCGGGTGCCCGGGACAATGGCGCGGTGTGTGGGGCGTTGGCAGCGGGTTGGGTGGGGCAGGGCACATCGGCGGCGCACTGGGAGGCCGGGAAGCAGCGTGGCATGGGGTGTCGGCGGCGAGCTGGGTGGGGCGCGGCGCATCGGCGGCGAGCTAGGTGGCTGGACAGCGGCGCGGCCTGTTGTGCGCCCGTGTGCCATGCGACAGGAAAAGAGGAAAGGGGAGAGGAATTGCCTCCCCATTCTAAAGGGGAATACAATTGGATTAAAGGGGATGGAGAAAAAATTATAGAGAAATAAAAATGAAATTTGTTGGAGCCATACTTTTTTCTCTCAATTCCCAAATAAATGAGACTGCGCTGCCTCGCTTCCGCACTTCTTTTCTTTCCATCGTTTTGCTTCGCGGTGCCTGCTCTTCCCTGACGTGTACCCAACGGACGGGCGTGACGCCGGATCAGCTCGGCTGCCGTGAAACCGACGGCTGAGATTCGGGTGCGCCGCAGAAGGCGCCCCCATCGCACGGGGGCTCACGTGGTTTGCAGGTCAACGACGACACGGCCATCCCGGTGCCCATCTCTGTTCGCCTCCGGCACCGGCGACGGCGGGAGCTTTGCGCCGGCGTCCTGAGCAGCTTTCGTCGTATTCTGGTTATCGGTGGCGAAGGCACTTCGCGGCGTACACCCGGCGTGCATGGTGGTGTTTGCTTCTCGGTAGCAGATCCTGGATGCTCTGACAGGACCTGTAGCCTGCGGGCGTCGGGGCAGCAGATTGCGACACCGCAACGCCCACCGAACCGGTAGAAGACCTGGGCCGTGTTTCTTGTTCTCCGAAATTTGTTTTTCCGAGAAATCTTGCATATTAAATACGGTCCTGTTCCGCTGCCCCTACTTTATGCCGAGAGAAAAATATTGCTGGCTGGTTGGTGGCTGATGCTGATTTATTCTAAGAGAATAAATATTACTGGCGAGTGACTGATAAGCCAAACAAACAAGACGATTGTAAAACCTTTTAAGGATGAGTGTAACTTTACGCGACGAATCTAATGAGCCTAATTAACCTATAATTTACTATAGTAATGCGACGGTAATCATTCTCTAATCATACGGTCAAAGATCTCATTAGATAGGTCTCACGAATTAACCCGGGATTCTGTACGTAGTTTTGTAAACTGATTTTATTTAATACCCTTAACTAGTGGTCAAACGTGTGTGAAAAAAAAATTATCTCCAAAGAAACACGCCCAACTTGTTCTCTGTCATTTTTAGAAACTATCGAGAACAACAATAATTGGACATTTGGACGTATAGAGTACTAACATACGTACAATTATTACATATATTGTATCTAGAATGATATGGAAGTGTTGTAGTCCTACCTCGTACACCATTCCTTTTGGGCCTTTGGCATCCGGTGACCGCCCGTGAAGATATACATATAATATCCTCTTATAGTTCAGTGTATACTAGATCAACTGCAACTTTATTTCTACTTTGTTACTTCATTTTTTTTAGAATTACACAGTACAACGCAGACGCTCACACACGCACGCACACTCTTCCCTATGTATACACGTACGTAAACCCTACCCCTATGAGCACCTCCGAAGGACTGAGCACCGGTAAATCTGGAGATTTCCGAAGTCACCTTTAGCGCCTCGTTGTCGACGGGAACGCCGCATACCACTTAACACATAACGCCGGTAAATCCTAAAAAATCCCAGAAAAAGATGCCAGCACCAGGATTTGAACCCTGATGGGTAGCGTCCCACTGGACCGTCCTACAAGGATTTCTACTTTGTTACTTCGTTTTCTTCACCGGGAACATTTTTATTAGCGCTTACCCTGATACTTCGATATGGATACGGATACTCGATACGACGATACTTTGATACGTCATTTTTCCAAAAATATCGATACTGAGATACGCGAATATATGTATTATATTTATATTTTTATAAGTATATAATATAAAAAATAAAAATGCATACCTAATTCATAAACATTTCTCAAGAGATCTGGAGTAATTAATTGCGTAAGTATTGATATAATAACTCATCACATCTTCTACTATTCTTTCTCCTTTTAATATCGGGCAAGAAATAGTGTATTTACAGTTAGGATGTGAGGGATTGTGATTTTGAAGTCTCTTGAAAGAACCAGTATCGGGAAAGTATTATGACTATTTTATTTATTTAAAAATTATTAAATTATTCGATACTTGTCCGACAAGTATCAGAAGAGTACCAGTGTCACGCAGGTATCGGAGGAGTATCGGTATCTGAGTGGGCGTTTGCAAGAATCCCTGCATCGTAGCTTGCTGATAATACTCAGCTGGCTTTAGCAGCAATTAGCGATGACTGAGGCGCAACATCCGCAACCAAGGTCCCATTGGCGACACGGTTAACAGTTTTTGCGTCATCTGCCCAGAAGCTTGAGGTATTGATGTCATCTTCCATCATCAACTTGGAGTACTCCTCATGGTTGTACACCACATTGTTCCTCCCACCGAACTCGACAGGAAGGACCTCCGGATCAATGCACTTGGATAGGACCTTCATGCTCTCCTCATCCTTCAGGTACACGAAGTTCAGCTTCTCGATTGATCTTGGGTCAAGGAAATATTTGACAGCCTGAAAGAATGAAAGAATTTGGAACACTTCAACTAGAATAGGGAAAAGGAAAAAAAAGCTGTATCAATTCTACAGACAGATTCTCTGTGAATAAAATCAGACACAAATATTAAATTTATGAAAGGGAATAGTTAAGAGCCTCTACCTTGTAAAAAGCTTCAAATACTTTGGGGGGATTAAACAGAAATGCAATGCCCAGCCTCTCAGGGTAATAATTTTGCAGGACGCTTGTACATTCTCTGCCTGTCTTTATAGGAGTGGCATGGGCCATGGTCCATCCTGTAAAGTCTATCAGCCATACCATTTTCTCCTGACCTTCAGGGAGGCTCAGGATTGCGTTCTCCAAAACATAGACAAGAAACCGGATTTGCCCATCATGGGACATTGTATTCTGAAATTTGAGAAAAGAATACGGGTGAATTTTGAGATGAGAATAGAGAGACTGGTGTAAACAATACGGGTAGATTTTGAGATTTTAGTAAGGAAAAAATGGGGGGAAAAGCAGGAATGGCAGTTCAAAGAGAGGAAGTCTTGCCTCCTTTGTAGGTCTCATAATAACAACGGTTCTCCCCTCTCTATCTCGAAAACTTGCCCTGTACATTTTGCCGGTTTCCGCTTCAACAGAAACATCAGGCTAAAAGGCAGTTAGCACATGTTTGGTTATTTGACCAGGATGCAGAGAACAATGTAGCTTGAGAACATTTACCCAGCGAATACTCTCTGGCCTATAAGCTGCCCTCCACTTGAGACTTTCTTCCAGCATTTTTTTCGACTTGGTAACATTCCAGTTCCGGGCCTCAAGGTATCTTGTCAAACAGGCTTCAGTGCAGTACTTCTCACAGCGGCCAGACAGAGGCCCAAGTGCAGATTTTAATTCATTTATCTGCTCATAGGAGAGCATTGTGCGAGGAATCAACAAAACAATAGCGAGATGCCTTAATAAGAAACAAAAGACACCATTTTCCAAGTCGTATTTTACACAGATGAAGGTCCCGAGTTCAATTGTCTGTGAAAATCACATGCAACTAAGCGTGGATTCTCAGACTGTTAAATGGAGGGCTCATGTGAACCGGTACTAATACACAAACATAAAAAAGGTATGCAGGCTTTGATGCGCAAGGATACTATGGTGTTTCTTTTGCAGCTAACAAGTGTACCATAGTCACAGCACAAGTAGAAGAAGAAAACGCTCATCTACTGATCAAACACATACCCCTACAGAGAATCACTAAGGGCTTCTGCGTAAAATAAATTTCAAATAGCAGGCTTGGGAAAAAACTCTATGTAAACAAATACTTTTAATGATAAGAGAATTATAACAATTACCTTGGCTTCTCGCTGCTCAGCGTCATTTGAGTTGAAATGAGAGGCATGCTTTCTTCTGAACATGATTTTCTTCCACTCTAAGTGATGCTCAACCCTGCTGATCATATTGTTAAAATATAAATATTGAGCAATAGAAAATAACAACACATCAATTCAGTGGCAAAGCGAAACACTGCAGAGTAATACTTGTTTTCAGAATATTTATATACTGAGTCCTCCTAAAAAGATATGAACAAGAAAGAACGAAGAATAGACCACGTCCAGGGTTTGGGCCCCATTCTGTATATGCAGATAACAGGACGTGTTCAATTGTTTCTTTTCAAGAAGAAACAATTTACTATCAAGTATTTATTCTTTTGTACTGTAGGCCAGAGCTTTGCAATCACAAGAAATGTAGCAAGTGATTTATGGAAATGGGCAGGTGAAAGCAGCACCTACTTGCATACTTTAAGTCCCCTTAACTCCCATCTGTAATTTTCTATGTGCTGATAGTAATGTATACATGCACAGCGAAAATGACAAGCTTGATTATAATGTTTAATGTGATGACCCCATTGATTTCCCCCTGTTTCTATAACTTCGAGGTAAAGAGAAAAGCTGTTAATGTTAGTCTATATCCATGAAATCGAATTGGAGAAGAATATTACGTAGATCTGGTAAATCAACATGATACAAATGTACAAATAAGAACATCAATCGAACAGGTAGGCATCAAGATCTCTGAATTCCTACGAGCTCAACGGCGAAAGAGCAAATCTTTCACCTGAAATATGATCATGTCCATGCGACTTGCGGTATAAGTAGTATAGACAGAACAGAAAAGCAGGATTGTAGCAGAACAGGTACTTCAGCTGCGTATCATCACTCATCACAACACAATCCGGCAAGGAATATGAATCCACCACACCTTCGATCAATCTAAGCAAATGGCAAGAAGAGGAGAAAAAAAGAACAGATCAAGAAAGGCTCATCGCTCCGTACCTGGAACCCCAACCAGGAAGAAGCTGCGAGTCGCGCAATGGCGGCAAGACCGGCGTGACCAGGGACGCAGGCGCCGCAGGGGAGGAGAAGCAACGGAGAAGGGAAGCCCCAGAGTTGGACTGGAATTTTCCTCCGTCTCCTCGCCCGCTGTCCTCTCCTCCTGTCCTCTCGGGGCGCAGGAATTGTTTCTTCAACGCACACGGCCTCCGGAATGGAATCACACGCGCTCGGCACTTTGCCGAGAGAGAAGGGGTTGGTTAAAGTCTCTAGCTGGCTTTAAGATTTGTTGTGATTTTATTTTCGTATCCTTGTGTTGCTTCTGCGGGGTATCGAGGGTCTCTTGTTCTATGGAGGTCGCTGTCTTTAAGGATACGGGTGCAGTGGCAGATCAGGTCAGCTTGCATCGTCCGAGCGCGAATTTTCTAACCACAGCTATGGTGGTGTTTGGATCCCGATGCTAAAGTTTAAAGCTTTAAATAAGTGATAATTAGACGTATTAAATATAAACTAATTATAAAACTAATTACATAAGTCATGCGTATTTCACGAGACGAACCTAACAAGTCTAATTTTGCTATAATTAATACATAATTACCATACGTTTACTATAGCATTACATTCTCTAATCATGGTGTAATTAGGCTTAATAGATTCGTCTCGTAAATTACTCCTCATTTATGTAATGGGTTTTTAAATTAATATATATTTAATACTCCTAATTAATATATTTACAACCGATGTGACGGCGCTAAAGTTTAGCGAGGAGGAAACAAACGGGGCCTATATCAATGTCGTCTAATAGTCGATCTCATAACACGTAATCTTGAGACGATTTATCAGGCAATCTATACAATATGTTGTTGTTTTAGTTGTCTCATAGTAATACAAAATTTCTTAATTTATGAAAAATAAAGAAATATTATTGGTTGCATGGCAACAAAACTCGTACAATAATGAGGGAGTTATCTCATAGTCCTAAATTTTAGCTCATGAGGCGGTTATTTCGCGAAGTAACGACCTCATTCTCTCACCTCGCTCTCTCTTCTCAACATCAGCAAAAATATCACTGTATGAGACGACCTACGAGACGTACAGCAATCTACATGTCCTTCGCGAGAGGAACAGATGTCACTCCGTACCTCGAGTATAATTTTTATTTTGCATCGTCTGCTCTCGGATGCGGTCAGAGACCGAGTTCCTTCTAGAAATCGGCTACATTGCATATGTCGCGGGTCTCCGGCACATGTTGCTTGCTGTAGGTTGACTGCCTGTACAATCTTCGGTATAACACTTTTCCCGTGGGTCGGTATAACACTTTTTACTAGTATATATATACAAAAAATTGCTTTTGTTAGATGAAAAGAGATACATAAGGTTTCATAATAAGTATAATAAGATTTGTTGTCAATCTATATGAAAAGTTTAGGTATAAGTGATTGAAATTGAAAATTTTGATGTAGAATAATTTTGTATTGATTTAAGCTCTGATTGTTTGAACTTCGGGTCACTTTTGCATACTTTTGTGATGTCCAAAAGAAAGATGCCCCAAAAGGTAAAAGACAGAGTTCGTGAGCTTTTAATTTTGGGGGGTACGCGACTTTTGCACACCCAAAAATTTAGTCGTCTAAAAGTGTCAAGAAGTTCAAACAAATAGAAATATAATGCTTTCGAATTTTGATAGGAGGAGGTGCATGCCATTCCATGCAAGGTGCATATGTCCATTTAATGGTGGAAAGATTCGCATATTTTTTTAAGGATAATGCACAGTACATATACTATAGCATGGACATCGCCACATACACATACAAAATAAACTGTTGAAAGCATTCAAGTGTAAGTACTAGTAAATTTTTGAACTTACACTAGTAAATTTTTGAACTCTGGTGGGTGCAGATACCCCTCACATTTTGGCAGATATGAGAAATCAGTTTGGTTCAATATTCAATTTTTTTGAACAAAATTGAAAAGAAAATCCAAGTTTGGTTAACTTTACTCAGAATTGATATAATTGTGTCCGAGCCTCATATGATATAAATATAACTTCTTTTACCGGGGTGGCCAATGAGATTAAAAATCATCCAATTTTGCTACACCCTTCCTCCTTGCGCACCATTTCTTGCGGGGTTGTGCTTCAGACACCAAATCACCCATGATGAAATTCTAGTGAAGTACAACGAGTGGATAGCCGTTTGATTACATAAATAATTTGTGTGAGAACAAGTAATACATTATTTTTGTTATTTAATTTGTTTCTGTTTAGTGTCAACAGCTCAACATTGCACCAGTCTTCTATTCGTCTATTCAGTATTTCCTTCCTTGAAAGCTATACCAAATAACTCTTTTCATAGGATGGGTTGGCACTCCACAATTGGCTTAAGCAGTAATCAGCGACGGCTGAGGATGAGGGGTGACCTCAGCGACCAAGGTCCCACTGATGTCATGGTTAACACGGTCAGTTTTCGCATCTGCTGCCCAAATATTAGCAGTTTTGATGTCATCTTTGGTCATCAATTCAGAGTACTCCTCATGGTTATAAACCACGTCACTCTTGCCCCCAAACTCAACAGGAAGGACATTCGTGTCAATGTAGTTGTGCATGACCTTCATGCTCTCCTCATCTTTCAGGTATACGAACTTCACCTTCTCGATCGATGTTGGGTCAAGGAAATACTTGACAACCTGAAAGAATTTGCGATATTTAAGTTGCAAAAGAAAAATACAACATTTTTCTCTACATCAACTCCATGCTTTTGTGTTGAATATCTGTAAATGTTTTCGAATGAACTTTAAAAAAAATATTTTGTTGAAGAAACAATATTTGTGAATATGCAAACATAACAATAACATTCGTGAAGATTGAAAGCATTTACCTTCCAAAATGCTTCGAATACTTTTGGAGGATTAAATAGAAATGCAACGGCCAGCCTCTCAGGGTAGTGATTTTGTAGGATATTTGCAGTTTCTCGGGCAGTCTTTATGGGCACGGCATTTGACATTGTCCATCCTGTGAAGTCTATCAGCCAGACCATTTTCTCTTGGCCTTCAGGTAGGCTCAGAACCGCATTCTCCAAAGTATATACAAGGAACCGTATCTGCCCTTCATGGGACGATGTATTCTGAAATTCAAAAACCGTGTACAAATAAAATCTGACATAAGCTTAGAGACAAGTGTTTTATAAACAAAAAAAATAGCAAGGATGTAATACTTTAAAAGAGGACTTCTATCTTGCCTGCTTTGCTGGTGTCATAACAAGAACAGTTCGCCCCTCTCTATCTTGAAAGCTTGCCCTATACATTTTGCCTGTTTCCGCCTCAACAGACACTTCAGGCTAAATGGCAGTTAAAACGATGTGTAATCACTTGGTCAGGAATAAGAAAAAATAACTTGGGCAATACAAGAAAGGAGCCATGGACTATAAGAAAGAGTAGATTTACCCAGCGAATATCTTCCGGCCTGTAAGCTGCCCTCCACTTGAGACTTTCTTCCAACATTTTTTTCGATTTGGCAACATTCCAATTACGGGCTTCTAGATATCTTGCCAAACATGCTAAACTGCAGTACTTCTCATCGTGGGCAGACAAAGGCCCAAGTGCACCTTTCAGTTCATTAATCTGCTCATTTGTAGCGGTTGCGTGAGAAAGGACAAGGAAACAATATACTGCAGTAAAACTTACTATGAAATGGAAATTTTTGAAACTACCTTTGCTTCTCGTTGATCAGGATCGTTAGAATCGAAATGGGAGCCATGCTTTCTCCTAAACATGGTTTCTTTCACTCCCAACGTTGCTCAACCCTAAAAATGGATGGCACATAGAGTGAGATTTTTTTAATATCAGCAACTAACCACATACAAATTTATCCCAAAGACATAACGACAAAGCAGTAATTATGCCAATTGCAAAGAATTACACTTGAATATGCAGACTTGCAGAGTACTATACTCTGTCTTGGAACATTTATATAGTGCAGGGAGAGAGATTTATAGACTTTGCGGGGCCGACTTCTGAATAGTGAAATAAACAGGTTGATGTGTTCAATTGTTTCTAAGCAACAAGAACGGCATGGATCTCATTCCCTTTAGCTGACCCAGTATTATGTATTTGTTCTGTTATTTGTAGGCCACAGCCTTTACATGGCTTGAGCCCTTGACCAGGTAATGACCTAACCAACTATACCAGATAAAAACATGTAAAAGACAAGTAATTCACTGGACTTGGTATCCATTTGTAGTGCGGAAATGAACTAAGTACAGGCAGCACGCCAGCACCGACTTACTTCTGGAGCTGTGGTATATCCCCTGAACTTTCAGCTTCCAGGTTTCTGTTTGCTGATAGAAACATACTACATGGAATGGACAGGGAAAATGTCTAACTTTGTTTATAGGATACCATATAAAAGAACGGCTTTAATTAAACAACTGGCTCTATTGAATGTCCGGATTGTTACTTGGAGTTAAGGGGAAAGGCTCTTCTATCTAACATCTGCCTGCTCATGAGAAATAACAGATCTGACAAGACGAATTCGACGGGCAGCATCAAGATCTTGGTTTCTCTATAAGCTAAACGGTGAACATGCGCGCACACATATTTGTCCTCAAAAGATAATTCATTTTTTTCTGTACTGCTTGTATGGTACTATATGAAGAATGAGCAAATAACAGCTGAAGCTCGTTTCCAAAAAAAAAACAGCGGAAGTAGTATTGTATAAGAACAAGGGTTTTGGACGGAAGATTACAATTCACAAGGAAATAAACAAACCTACGGCCTTCCATGCCACTGGACAAAAAGAATCGGTTTCAATCGAGCAACGAAGAACAGAAAAGCGGATGAGGAAGACCCCATACCAGGATTGTCAAGAAGGCAAGAGCTCCAGGGAGCTGCGCGTCGCGCAATGGCCAAAGAGTTCCAGGCCCGGCGCCGCGGGGATGAGAAGAAGATGAAAAGGCGAAGGGTTCAACGCTACTGTTGGACTTGAAATTTCCACCCTCTCCGCCACGCTCGCTGGTCCTCTCGATGGCGCACGAATCAACGCTCGCCGGCCTCCAGAATGGAATCGCACGCACACGCGCTGAGTGCGGGAAGGAGACGAGGCGCTTCTGGAAGTGTATATATCCTCGTCGATCGATTTGCTTTTGTGGACGGAGGAGAGGAGAGGAGTGGTTCACAACGCCGGGGCGGCCGCTCTTGCTGAGGTCGTCGATCGCTAGCTGATACGCCGATTTGTACCGAAACGGACAGGTGGCGTGCCAGAAGCCAGATCGGTAGAGCTGAAGAGGAAACCGACGGCTGGGATTTGGGTTTGACAATAAAAAGGGTTCATGGATCAGCGCATGGAACACGAGCGAAGACATGATGCATCACATAGTTCATATGCGCTAAGGGTATACGGGCATACGGCCTTGTACACGGACCCGTAGAATACGTACTACCTCCTGTCCGGTCAGATTCATAGACAAACGGTGTGTCACGGTGAGGAGCTGAGCTGCCCTACCCTAACTCTAGGTCCGGTCAACATTCAGGCCTTTCTAGAAATTCGGTAACCTCGAGTGTTATAGAATATATAACTCAATTGGTTACTAAATGTTAGACATTAGGTGATGTTTAAACTTAACGTTTGAACATTCATCTTAAACAAATCTAATAAACACAAAACTTTATTAAATCAAACAAACTTTCTCTAGGTTAAAAAAACTCCAAGAAAAAATATAGATATATGTTGGAACAAGGGAACCCCAAAAAAATATTTCAAGCTCGTAAAAACGTATCTAGAAACTTTTAAGAAATAGATTTACCCTAAGAAAATCGGAAAATATCTAAAAAAACCAAAAACGTTCAATCGATGACTAAATGCATTTTGAGGACTTACAATAATAAAAACATAAGACCAAACCAGAATGAATGCAATCAACACCAATGTGTATTGTATTCGTGCTAGTTCCATGTCATTTTTCATTAAGGAAAATTATCCAAATCCATTTAAACGTAATTAGATTTTTCTAGATTTTTTTTCAATTTTCTTAGGGTTAAATGTAATTTTTTAAGCTTCTAGAGTCAACAGCTACAGATATTTTGTTTGGATTTCTCATGCCCCAATATATTTTTGGAGGCCAACATATTTTTTATTTAAAAATCTATCATGTGTTTATCGAATTTGTTTTTGAAATATAAATTGGTCAAAACCACCTTCTATACCACTTTGACCTAGTGCAGGGGGTAATTTGTCCAGTTTTGAAGAGTTACCGACTTGTTCGCTTGGCTGGTGCTGTTTTGTGCTGAGAGAAAAATACCGCTGGCTCGCTGGTGAGTGGTGACAGGTGGTTGGTGCTGATTTGTGTTGAGAGAAAAATACTATTAGCCGGTGCTGATAAGCCAAGCAATAACGTCTCTTTTCGAGTTCGTATTTCGTAACAAGATCAAGGGTAAAAATGGATTTTACTCTCTTTTTTAATAACATGAATGATGAATGATTAAACGTCGTAACGTGTCAAACATTTTTGAATAGAAGCTGCATATCTTGTCACACATATACTCTTTTTCAAGAAAACGGCACAAGCGCATGAATGCATGATCAAGCACTCACCATGGATGCTGGTTTTCCTTTGTAAAGGAAGGCTCAGCATGCACCTTGAAAATCAAAATGATTCAATGTTTAATGAAGTCGGATCACATTTATCACTATTAAATAATAGTAAAACCATTCCTCTATCCACTGGATAGAATATGAAATGAGTCACCCGCAAAAAAAATATGAATAAGCTTCAAGGTACTATATCCTGGAGATTATGCATCGGCAGATAGCAGGAGGAGCATATAATTGTTGTGTTTCTTTGGGCCGTTTGACCGATAATTAAGGGTATTAAATAAAGTCAGTTTATAAAACTATCTTCACAACCCCGGGTTAATTCATGAGACAAATCTAATGAGGCATTTGACCGCACGATTAGAGAATGATTAATGTAGCATTACTGTAGTAAATTATGGACTAATTAGGCTCGTTAGATTCGTCGCGCTAAGTTACAATCATCCCTACAAAGATTTTGTAAATAGACTTTATTTAGTACTCCATGCATGCAAGATTCCCTTTGAAAATTTATTTCCGGTAAAAACACGGCCAATGCTTGTAATCATTGCATTTCTTCTGTTACCATCGCTAGGACTTTGGAATTTTGGATGGCTGACATATACTGATATAGTCTGATAGAGTATTGAACTATGGATTTTTCTGATAATTAGAGGCGGAAGTACCGGCACTGAGCCGTCGCTGCCACCGTTGCAGTTGCGCTGTTGGTTACGTTAGAAAAGTCCCGTGGCGTGTGTGAACCAACATATCAGCATCGGGATCACTTCCCTCTTTGTCAGGCCAGCCTTTAAAAAAAATAGCATTCGTTGAGAACGAGAAGGAAGCAGCAGGCTGATCATCGGCTCATTTTTTTTTAGAAAAGTGACTTAAACGAGTACCGTATAATAATGGATGCCCAGCATCCCAGATTATTATCCCTTTCGAGCGAGCAAAACCCAACAAGTGTAGTCGATTGATTAATAAAACAAAAAAAGCAGCAATTGGACACCAGATGGAGGGATAGAGGCGGCCTCGAGGGTACCTCCGATTCTGTTGGACTTGACGCCGGCGGCTGGTCGGCCGGCCCGGCCCTGACAAGACAAACAAGCAGCAACGGAGTTAACGAAGCACAGCCGAGTCCGTCCTGCCTTTAAAATTCCTCCCTCCAACCCCTCAAGCCAATTAATTCCACAGTCAGTCAGACAGCTGATGCGCCCATGGAGCTCGAGCTCTCGCTCTCCTCTACCGGCAACGTGGCGGCCTTGGTGCTCTCCCGCTTGGCCGCCCAGCCATTAGCAGCTTGTGGCACCTCGCCCGCCTTCGTCGACGCCGCCACGGGCGAGAGCCTCTCTTTCTTGGCCCTCCGCCGGGCCGCGCTCTCCCTCGCCTCCGGCCTCCGTCTCGGCCTCGGCCTCCGGCGCGGCGACGCTGTCCTGGTCCTGTCGCGCAGCAACTCGCTCCTACTCCCGCAGATACTCCTCGGCGTCCTCGCGGCAGGTGGCGTCGTGGTCGCCGCCGACCCCGACGGCACGCCAGCAGAGATAGCCGCCGCCGCGCACGGCTCGGGCGCTGTTATGATCGTGGCCGCGCCGGAGGAGGCTGGGAAGGTCGCCGGCGTCGGCGTGCCGCTGCTGCTTACTTCGCGGCCGCAGCTGGACCCCCAGAGGGCCCTCCTCTCGGCGGAGGAGCTCATCGACGGTGGTGACCCCACGGCCTTGCAGCCTGCGTCCGAGCCAACAACCATGGAGCCGTCCATGACCGACGACCTAGCTTTCCTGGCCTACTACTACTCGTCGTCGGAAAAAGCGAGCAGCCGTCGGACGGCGGCGGTGGCAACAATGACTCACGCCGACCTCGTAGCCGCCGTGGCACGGGCAAGCTGCTTGCCGCCGGACGAGGAAGAGGACCGGCGGGTTTGCCTCGCGTCTCTTCCGATGTGCAGCGCCCACGGGTTGCCGCTCATCGCCCTGGGCCTCCCCGCTGCTGGAGTGACCACGGTGCTCGTGCCTCCGCCGTCCGAATCCGAATCCGATCCTGGGATGACCAGGGACGCCGTCGCCGCGCATGGCGCCACGGACGTCGTGGCCACGCCTGAGGCGGCGGCCGTTCTCCTCGCCGCCGCCGGGGGTCCTATGGCAACGGCATTGGCATGCAACAAGCTCGCCACGCTTAGGAGGGTGATCGTGGCGCCAACACCGTTTTCGCCAGAGACACGAGAGGAGTTCCGACGGAGGCTGCCGTGGGTCCGCCTGACGGAAATGGAGGAGCCAGCTCTAGAGCAGGCACAAGAGCTGGGGAGAGCTCTGATGCTCAAACAAGCTGCTGCTGCAGTGATACAGTAAGGCTCATCATTAAATATCTTCCATTTCCTCAGTGTTCTAGTACAGCAAATACCACAACCTTGACACGCCATGCATTTTGCTTTCAGGCACAACAGCCAGACAGCAGAACAAACGTTAGCGACAACAAACGAGGCCACCTCCCCGGTAAAAAATAATCTATACGTTTCCAATCATATAATCGCTAACATAGAAATGTTAAGTGGTACCTCTTTTGGTGCAATTCAAAAGGACAACAGTGACACAACAAATTCTAAATTTACGGCATAAAAATATATTTATTCCCAGTTTCAGCAAATGAACACCTCTGTAAACCCCAACCCACCCCCCCCCCCAAAAAAAAGAGAGATGAACAAAACAAAATGGTACTCCCTCCGTTTCAAATTATAATTCGTTTGACTTTTTTTTACTATAAGTTTGGCCGGTCATCTTATTCAATTTTTTGTGCAAATTATCATATTTTTTATTGTTGCTTACTTTATTAATAAAAATTCTTCAAAAATGGTATAAATGTCAGTGCTATTTTATATAAATTTGGTCAAATTTGAACTTGTTTGACTCCTCAAGGAGCCGGAGTTATTTTTTTTTGGGATGGAGTGTGCTAAGCCTGCCTACGGAAAAAAAATTTACCAGGTGCGGCCGCTTAAGAAGGTCCAAAATGTTATTTTGGGAAACATCTTATCAAGACCAACCATGAGCAAGATCTTGAGGAAGCAACCGGTAACTGGCAACAGACAAGCTGTCTCCAAACTGTAGCAGATCCTCCGCTTTCATTTACTGTTCGGAGGCTGCTTGTCAACCTGATGGAGCATGATCCAAAAGTTACAACCACTCAAAATTTGTACTATCAACTGTGGGCTTATACATTAGCAGCTGATAATTCAAATCTTCAATCATTTTTTATGCCTGCACTTTAAGTATTGTATGGAAGAAGTCCAAGAGTTTATATGATACGAAAGGAAAACAGTTGCAGACTTCACCACACACATACCAAAAGCTATAATTCCCTACTTCCAAAATTTTGAGTCACAACTGTTGCCGTTTTTGGTCCCATAGGTATGAAACAGATAAAATCCAAATTCAAAAGACCTCCAGATATACTAGAGATAATCGCAAAATTCACAGAAAACATGATTTAGTGTACCCAAAAAAAATTGTCAGAGGATATACCGTTATTGTCTTTTGTGGAACAAAAGGATAAATGTAAGTTCAAGATAATTTTGCTTAATAACCATGTCCTCAGATAACTCTACACCAGATATTTGATAATTTTCTTCAGCGTCACATGGTACGATTTAGTAACGCCATGGTGCAGTGTACAGTATTCATAAGTTGGAACTCTATTTAAGCAAGGTTTCTGACAACAAAAAAACGGAATGAAAGCCACAAAGCTATAAAATATTGTGCGAAATGAAAGCCACAAATAGGACTTAGTTTTCATCATCAGAGACCTCTGCACTTCCAGCGCATCCACTTCCAAAACGCCCCCAGATTTTTGAGCCGATGATGCAATCTTTAGACCCGAATGTTCAAGATCATCATGGTTGCATCATCGGTGCATTGAAGAATAGAGATAAGCCATCATCCACCAGATATGACACCTGCAATTTAACTGTTACTCTTGGCTCTCTCAATATGAATAGCAAGCTCGTCGACCACAATGTTAAAAAAGAATTGGTGAGAGTTGGTCTCTTTCCTAGTTTGAAAAAAAAGTGACCTATATATTGTTGACTTTGGCTCCTACACTCCCTTTAGTCAATATTTGATTAATCCATGAGCACCATTTAGATGAATGTAGGAAAAGCCATTTCACTTTATCATAGGATTTTCTAAATTAAGTTTTTTTTTCCTTTTTCTGTGCATCTCATGAATTGTTTAACGTAGGATAACTACACCTTCCATAATATCTCTCTCAGATAAGAAAGCGGTTTGAGAAGGTCTCATTATTTTTTGCGAGACCAAAGAGATTCAATTGGTTGGAAGGTTAGTGAAAACTTTGAAACTTACGTTAAGGAGACAAATAGGTCGTTGGATCTTAGACACCTATGCTTTCTTAGGTACTATCTTATGACTCTAGAATTGACACCATGGAGAGGTAGATTCACCCGGCCGCATTAATTCAAAATATCAAATATGTCTTTTTTTATGGTGTCCCAAAAAGTGATAGAATTCAGTAGGGAAATCATCTAGCCTGGGTGACTTACTTTGTTCCATCTAGAAAATTGGCTCTTTAAATTCATTTTCAGTAAATTTCTCTATTAACAATTCATTTTCTTTGTCCGAGACATAAGGTATGTCATCTGATGAGGACATCACATGCTCGGATATGACCATACGCCATGATGTGTGTTCAATGTCATTTTCAGAAATATATAGCTGGATCAAAAAGAGTGTTAAACATACATGGAAGGCATGGAGGACCAAAGAAGTTGATTGGGGACCAATTCTAAGTATTTCAACGTTTTCCATCAGGCTACCTCGTCACAATGGCCCAAGGAAGGAAAGACACCAAATCCAACACGTTTTGAAAAGTCTGGATTCGGACTGCAGAAAAACATCAACTTGTGATGGACACCACGGTCGCATACAGACTCGGATTGGGGCGTTCAAGTACTTCACGGAAATCTTATCAAGTCTACTTTCCAACGGATCCGACCGCACATCCATATCTATTCGGAGTCGTCCAGAATCGTCTATTTGCTCCGAGATATTTTTTGCCCATGATGTTGTGCCATCTTATTTTGACCCAATGGGCCGTGTATCATGTAGAGTCCATTATGGACGCGTCCTAGGGTTGGAGCACGACCCTAGCACCCCTGTGGTCGTCCTCCCTTGTCTTATACCCCTTAGCTGCCGCCAAGAACACTTGGGTTTTGTTTAGATCAAGTTTATCCATTGCTACTTGCTTGTAAGCGCGCGTGCTGGTCCAGCCGCCCGTCTTCGAGTTTTCAGAACCCCACTTCGTTTGTGATTGAGTTTGAGATTGAACACTTCATTCCCATCTAGTAATTTCAGTACTTGTTCGATACTTGTTCTTGCTAGTTCTTCGATTGCTTGCAGGACAGGACCGGGTGACGTGCTTCCACAAGATCACGGCAACCATAGGAGGTGGTGTATCGGTTGCTAAGGCACAGTCTTTGGAAGGCTGTAGTCGGGCCGTCAATGTCGTCTCCTCCAATCGAGTTATCCCCCACGCCTCTCATCGAAAGATCGGGCATAAACCCTAGCGGGTTCACATCATCATCTTTATTTTGCTCCTCTACAGTTAAAATGTTGTTACCAGGGGAGCCAAAAAGGTCTTGGTAGTAATCAGATATAAGTTTTAAGATCATCGACTCATGCAAACAGATGTTTTCTATGATTCGGGGCATTTTCTAAACATGTGGCGGGGGCTCGCTGCCGGCCGCCGGAGTGGCAATACCGACGTGCAAACATGAAGCCCGAGCGACGAGCGGCGGTCGACTAAGCATATGATGATTCCGTACCCGAGGTTTTGGTGGAGAAGAAGCCCCCTCCCCCAAAAAGAAAACCAACTCCACGGGGTGACCCGGGCGGCACCCACCCCGGCCGCCGCCACCCACCACCTCTCTCCCCACCAACCACCCCGCCGCTGTCAGAGCAAACTGTGGGAAGCCCGCGTAGGTGCAAGGAAGGCGGCGGCGGGGCCTCTTCTCGACGATAGGCGTGGTCGCATCGCGTGGAGAGGCGGTGACCCTTCACAGCGGCCGGCGGCGAGCTTCGAGGCCTCTGCGGCCAGATCAGCGTGGCTATCGGCCGGATCTAGTGAGCCCGGACGAGGATCTGGTGATACTATGACGGGAGCCGGTTGGGCGGTTGCGGCCCAGGCACCGGGGCGCGGCTGGCATTCGGCAGCGGTCGAGGACCTGATGGCGGCAGTGGTGCAGGGCATGGAGGCTTCGTGGCCACGGAAGTGGTCGGGCACCTACGAACGGAGCGCCGCCAGCGGAGCTGGCCACCAGAAGTCCCGGTGGTGGCCGCGCGTGGGGCCGGTGGTGGTGCGTGAGGACGCCGGCGCTTGCTGCTCAGGTGCGCGGCGGCCACGCCAGTGTGCCACCTTGCGTGGGGCCGGCGGTGGCCGGGCGCGGAGGCGAAGGAGGCCGCCGGGGGCCGGCAACAGCTAGGAACGTAGGGCACAGGCGTGCGCAAGGCCGGTCAGCGCCTAGACGCGCGGCGGCCGTGCGCGGTTCTTCGCCCGCATTCCTTCCCCGACATACACCACAGTCGATACGCGCGTGATGGTGTTGTTCACTGGGTTCATGGCAGGTCTTTTGGATGAAAGCTATCTCGATCTTGTATCAATCGGCGACGGTGGTGGTGGCAGTGCACGCCCTTCCTTCCTGAAGGCGCCGTTGAAAGGATCTTATCGTAAATTCTTCTCAAGGTGAAAACCATTGAACCATCAAGTTGGTTCCAGTGACGGTGGTATCTTGATGTCGCTTTCCTTCTTGGGGGCGTTGCTTTGGAGATGTTGAGCTCTACGGTGCGGTTTCAGGCCTAATGTCGTGGGCGGTCGTGTCATCAATTGTTTCTAAGTAGACAAGAGATGCGATGAACTGGTACTCCACATGGACCGTTTAAGTTTGAAGTGAAGATATGAAAGAAGATCGAAGCTTAGTCTTTGTTTTCTCACTTAGTCTTAGCTTTCTTTCTCGTTGTTTTGAGTTCACGAGTGTTGAGAATTGGAGTCTAAGTACTCATGTATTATTTAGCTACGTATACTTAATTGTGGATATAGAGACCTGATTTATATCCGATATCTAAAAAGCATACGATGATTCGGATAACCAAGGCAATTAGCGCAGCTGGGTTTAAAAAAACAGCGGCCGGGGTCGTTGAAGAAGCACAAACTAAACACGCACTTCTGGAAAGGAGACAGGCGTGTTTTTCGTGACCGAGGATTCCGCGGGCCCAATCCCGCACGCATCTGCCACCCAACCCAACCCATCGCAAACAAGAAGCCCAGCCCATAACCTCCGCAAAAGCACACACACCACGCCTCTCCCCGCCAGGCCAGCCCACGAGAAAACCAATCCACACCATGCCGCAGACCCAGCAGCGAGCTCGCGCCACCGCGCCGCTTCACCTCGTCTTCGTGCCATTCCTGGCGCGCAGCCACTTCTCTCCCCTCGCGGCCAGGGCTGCCGCTGCCGCCACGACGGCCTCCATCCTCACCACGCCGCACTTCGCGGCCCTCTCGCCGGCGTCCGTGCCGGTGCACGTGGCGGAGTTCAGCTGCCCGGGCGGGCACGAGGACTTCTCCCTGCTCTCGGACAAGTCCTCCGCTCCGGCCTTCTTCGCCGCCGCGGAGGCCGCGCTTGCGCCGGCGCTTGCGGCCGTCCTCCGCGCCCACGACGGCCCCGCGGTGGTCGTCTCAGACGCCGTGCTCTACTGGGCCCCGCGCGTCGCCCGCGACTGCGGCGCGCCGCACGTCACGTTCCACACCGTCGGCGCTTTCGCCGCGGCCGCCATGGTCGCGGCCCACCTCCACCGCCCCGAGGTCTTCCTGGACCCCTTCGTCATCCCTGGCGGGTTCCCGCACCCCGTAAAGCTGCACATGGCGCAGGTCAACGAGGAGGCTCTGGCGCACCTCCCTCTCTTCCGCGCCGCCGAGGCCGAGAGCTGCGCCGTCGCGTTCAACACCTTCTCGGCGCTGGAGGCCGACTTTGCCGCGTACTACCAGAGCCAGCTCGCCGGGCGTCCGAAGAAGGTTTTCCTCGTCGGGCCCACCCGCTCCGCCGCCTCTCCCCGCGCCGTCACCGGCGGCGCGGCGGAGCGGGACCCCATATTGCAGTGGCTCGACGGCCGCGCGGCGGGGTCGGTGGTGTACGTGTGCTTCGGGAGCACGTGCGCGCTGGGAGAGCTCCAGCTCGGCGAGCTGGCCGCCGGGCTGCGCGCGTCAGGGCGGCCGTTCCTCTGGGTGATCCCGACGCCCGGCGGGGAGGGTGGCAGCGGCGCGGCTCAGGAGGAGCGCGCGTCCAGCCACGGCATGGTGGTGGCCGGGCGGTGGGCGCCGCAGGCGGAGATCCTGGCGCACGGCGCGGTGGGCGGGTTCGTGACCCACTGCGGCTGGAACTCGGTGCTGGAGGCCATCGGCGCCGGTGTGCCGCTCGCGACGTGGCCGCTCCGCGCCGAGCAGTTCCTGAACGAGGCGTTCCTCGTGGAGGTGCTCCGCGTGGGCGTGCGGGTGCGGGAGGTGGCGCACCAGGCGGACCTGGAGGCCGTGGTGCCGGCCGAGGCTGTTGCGCGCGCCGTGGGGAGCCTCATGGTCGGCGGCGAGGGCGAGCCGGCCAAGGCAAGGAGAGCGAGGGCCACGGAGCTCGGCGCCGCGGCGCGGGCGGCCGTGGCGGAGGGCGGCTCGTCGTGCGGTGACTGGGCACGGCTGGTAGAAGAGCTCAAGGCGTTACACGGTCGCAACAGCGATCACAGATGTGATTAGTGTGCTGATTAATCTTTGTCACGAACAGATGACAGCGGTAAATGCTTTGCTATATGCCTTGCTGGTAAGCATAAATACAACATGAAACATAGATAAGCAAGATATAGACGGAACGGCTTGTTCTATGCTACGGACTATGGGGTATCTCACGGTTTCGTGATCAGAAGCCATAGGATCTTGATGATAAAAAAAAATAAAAATAAAAACATATTGTCATGGCTGAAAATTTGCAAATTACTATTTATAAAATTCAGACGTACAGTAGAGATGCGAGTGGTTACCTCACCGTTACACCATCACACCAATATGTAGCTCTAAGATTCTAATCAATTTGATAGTTCCTTCATCTCACATTTCCTTTTATTTAAATCCATATTATTTTGATTAAATGAATTTTGTGTCAAAACATTCAGCTAGAGAAAGCAAAGGTCCTCGAATACTATCTAGGGATCATGATGATAACAAATCAGAAGCGATAGGATCATGATGATAAAAAAAATCATGTTCTCATGGCTGAAAATTTGCAAATTCGGTGCATGGGTCACTATTAACTATTAAGAAAATTATCTATGTCCACTTCAATTGTATAAAGAAGGCGACGGAATACTTACAAAATTCAGACGAAGAGATGCAAATGCTTACCTCCTCGTTGCAGCATCGCACCAATATGTAGTTCTAAGATTCTAATCAATTTAATAGTTCCTTCATCTCGCATTTCCTTTTATTTAAATCCATATTATTTTGATTAAATGAATTTTGTGTCAAAACAATCAGGTAGAGAAAGCAAAAGACCTCGTATCCTATCTAGGGATGCAAAGTCTTGCTTGTTTTGGGTTTTTGCATTAGGTGGATCTAATGCTTCATTTAATTAGTAGAAAAAGGGCCTCATTTAGTTGAATAAACTAATCTGAATTTCAAAAGCAAGGGAACTACGGTAAAAACAAGATGGCAAAGCAATACCAAAGCACCAATTGGTATCACCACTTACATCTCAATCCTACTGCACATCTCATACTGTCGGGGAAAAAATCATCACCATAGTTTTTGTTTTTTTGGGATCGAGCCATCAAATTACCAAATGTTAGACAAATCACTACCATGATCAGCTTGGACTCTGCAATAGAAAATGTGAATGCAGCAACATTACCCGTTGGAAAGGACGTGGTTGATGACACAATTTATCACAAATGATGCAAGATCTCGGTGCTTGTAAAAATACCTAAAAGATGCCGGATCAGAAGGTCGTGGCGTGTATTAGATCGTCAGTCGTTTTACATGGAACTGATGATTACAGCTGATTAGCTAACTTGGGATTCCTCCAGCCTCGGACGCATCACGCATGTGTTGACTGTTGACCAAGACTAATCCTGCCGTCTCTGTGGGTCTTGGCGTGTAAAAGCAGTTAAGTCCGGCGTGCAGTGTATCGACGCCGCCTCGCCGCGTAGATCGATCTCGAAAATCTAAGCCAATCATATACTAATACAAACTCTTCGTATAGTATACTACTACATGTGTTACTCATCCTTTAAAGTTTTCCTTATCGTAACTCAACGGATAAGTTTCTTATGGTACGGCTGCGTTTAGTTGATGAAAAGAGTGGTGAAAAGTTGATAAAAAAGTCACATCGGACACTATAGCGCACTGTAGCAATTTTCGTTTATTTGTGGTAAACATTATCCTATCATGATCTAACTAGGCTCAAAAGATTCGTCTCGTCGTGTACATCAAAACTATGTAATTAGTTTTTTTATTTAACTACATTTAGTGTTCCATGCACGAGGAGAGAGATTTGATATGATTTGATGTGATAGGTGAATAGTGAAGTTTGGAAAGAGAGTTTTGAGGAACTAAACAGGGCCGTTGTATCTATCTCACTCAACAAAGATGCAAATTAATTTTTTAAAATTTATTTTAGGATTATTTCACCGATAGATGACGCGTCCGTCAACACCTAAGCGTGTAGGATGACTTCATTAATCTCGATATCTACTAGCCTAGTCTCTCAGAGGTGCTTATACGAATAGGATTTTACGTGCGTGTATTCATAGGGATGATGAGTTTATCCATATATATACCGGTATCTGCTAAGTGTACGTGGTGATCGAATTCGTCAATCTCGATATATGTGTACAAATACCCGTCACCAGCTAAGTCCTTGCTTTAACCTTTTTCTACCAACACTTCTTTACATTGCTTATCTACTTATAAACTTTGATGTTAGAATTGTACTGAAAAAATAGTCATGAGATGCTTAATGATCTTCGTCATGTAGCTACCGCACTTAGTCGGTCTCACCCATGACTTTAAATAACCTGCTATCAAACCACCCTAAGAAGAAAGCGGCATTAGACATCGTCACCGTTTAAATCAACGAGCTGGTTCTTCAGTTTTCACCGGAATTTTCGTGGGACATCGATAATCCAGTGAAGGCATTCGTCGGCACTGCACTGCTACAACATCCTTGGGAAGATCTCACGACGCCTCTCTCTGGTCCCGAAACTAATGACTGAACAAAGGCAAAACCAGAGTTTTGTGCCATTGCTAGGCCTTAGCAGGGAGGGTTTTATTGTTCTAGCTGCCATCGACTGCAGGCTGCTAGGCCATAAGGAGAGTAGATTAACCTAGGCGAGGGCTCACTAGATCGACGTGTGTCTCTCCCTTCCCTCCGGTAGCCGTGTCCGCGGCCCCTCCCGTCAGCGACCGAGATAGATGGGGCACAAAAGGTAAAGAGAGAGAACAATAGAAGACATCACCGTTAGGCTTTGCAAACATCAGAGGGTACGACTTTTGCAAGGAAGCAAGTTGGGTAGAGGGGTAGGGGCGGTGCCATAGGGTAAAGTAGACCTGAGTATTTTGAGGGTCGGGCCGGGCCGAAAAAAGCTTGGAGTTTTTGGACCATAAATTTATGCCCATTAGCGATTCATGGGTAGTGCCGTGGCTATTTTCGGGATGGCCTCAGGCTTTCCTAGTTCAATTAGATCAACTGGATGGATTCGAGATGATCTGAAATCTTTTCGGACCTGGTTTCTTCTGACTATGCCCAATCACATAGCAATTGTGGACGGTTCGGATTGGGCACGCGGGATAGACCGGGCAAAAAATGCTTAGATATGGGTGGAGTTAGGGGCGACTATGGGAATGGTGCGATTAGGTTTTCTTTTTATTTGATGTGAGGACAGATTTATGATATAGTATGATGCTCAAATGATCTAAATTTTATCTGGTTGAAGTCACTTGAAGAACCCAGTATATATCGACAGCCGTAACATGATATTTATAATAATTGTCACAATTTATTTAAAATTTAATAAACTAGTGAAAATTATCATTGCTTGGTGGTATGTTTAGCAGGACGAGACATCTTAACTATCTTAAGGGACCACACGATCCGTATGCAAAACCCAACTTGGCATCTAAGAAGCTCTATTTGGCCCTAGATCCAATGATATGCGAATAAAATAGCATGATATGAAATATTGTTGGTCGAGTACTACATTGGCATGATACAATAAATAAAACGCCAAGAAAAATTGCATATGCAGCCAAATCAGTCTCAATTACACAAATACCGCCAGATGGCTAAATCGTAGTACCGAGAAGTCTAGTATTATTCTCGTCGTGTTGTTTGACTGCTGGACCCAGGCTGCAAAAATGCATATCCTACTTGATTTGAAAACGAGAACCATTAATATTGCACTTCAAGGCAAGAATTTCTTCATACCGTGTTTCACAAAAGAAAAGGACATTATTTCCTTACACAGAAATGTAGAGCATTACATAAGCAACTAGTAGCTTGGCCGTATTTGCAACTATGAATCATGATAATGTTTTAGGGAATCAGTGGGCGTAACTTCTGGTGAACGCCCTACAAATGGCAGTTCGTTAATAGCATCGCTACAGTCGACGTCTTGAATGGATAGTAATTTCCAGCTGAAATTTCAGCGAGGTTCAGCGGCGTATCCGTGAACGATGCGGTCAAACGTACAACCGCTGATTTGACTGGAATTTAGGGATTCTCCCGAGATGCTATGCTAGCCCCGAAAATGGCAGCGATCATTTGCTTCTCCTCCATACCAAGATCTTCGCAGAACGCGAGGATTTAGAAGCCCTTCTCGATGATGGGATGGGATAGAAAAGCCTGAGCCCAGAAAAATTCGAGACTTCCCCCAAACCGTCAAAATCCACGGACGCCGCGGCGTCAGGCACTTAGCAGACTCAGCGTCTCTCTCTCTCTCTCTCACTGCACAGCGGGACCCGCACTTCGTCGAGGGCGACACGTAACCAAGCGGAGCTCGTGTGCAGTGCGCACGACGCCGCCAGCCCGCCACCACGAAGCGACGCCCCCCCTTGCTTCAGGTCAACCGCCAGCTCAGATCGACGCGATCAGCCGTCCGGACTGGAGCACTTCCCGTCAAACTTTTCCTCCGAATTTCCCATTCCCCTGTTGCTAGTTTCTGCGTCCCTTTGGGAGTCGCGTCCGCCATAGGCCACCACGCACCACACCGCCCTTGCAGAGGATTTTATCCTCCCAACGAGCCGAGAGAGAGAGAGAGAGAGAGAGAGAGATTTTGCATGGTTTGTGGCGCCAAGAAGCTCGTTAAATATGGACATCCTGGATCACTCGGACGATGAGGAGGAGCAGGGCAGGTACGCCACCAGCAGCGGCAGGAGGTCAGCGTCCAGGTTCAGAGCGCGGCGGCAGAAGCGGAGGCCCGGCGGCAGCCACCAGCACCTACTGCTCATGGACTGCGTCGGCGGCAGCGGCGGCGACGGGGACGGCGCGTCGGAGGAGACCGTGCCACTGCCGGACTACGAGCGCCTGTCCCAATCCGCGCGCCTCCCCGACGTCCCCGACGCCGCCAAGGAAAAGGACGACCCGCCGCCGCCTCCTTTGGCGCCGGTGCAGCAGCAGGCGACGCCCAAGCAGGGGGCGGCCTCCCCGCCGCAGCCGCCGCCGATGCCGCCAGCACCGCAGCAGAAGCCGGCGGCATGGAGGCTGATCGAGTACGTGCGATCCAGGAACAAGGCGGGCGCCGCCGGGGCCGCCGCCGGGTGCGGCACCGCATCGGACGGCGAGTCGAAGAGCTCCGAGGATGGCGACGACGGCAGCGAGGAGGGGAAGAAGGGCAAGGCCAAGAAGAAGAAGCGCTCGTCGTGGCTGCCAGACCCCGACCGCCGGTGGCCGGTGCAGGGCTTCTACTAACGCCGAGGTCCTCTTCGCGGTGGTCTCCTCGTCGGTAAAAGTAAAATCGTTAGGAAGTCATGACGCGTCTGTGACTCATGCATCGCTCCAGTTTTTCTCTTTTCATTTTCTTTCGTCTCGTTGTGGGTTTGCAATGTCGATGCATGGAGGGGGAAAAAATTGACGAGGACAAACTTGGCATGCTTTTGCGCTGTACGACAACAATGTAATAATCTTCTAGAAATGCAAGGCGATATCTTTTCTCAACAATTCCCCAACAGCGTCGATATCTTAATTCTATTTTCTCAAGAGTTTCCCAACCACGTTCTTGATATCCTAATTCTAAGTCCCGAGTGGGTTCAAAAAATTTGTGTCCATCGACATAATTCGCATCAAATTTGACGATCAAACGTTTATTTATTTTACACCAAGTTTCAGAACCAGCTGCGGCGCTCTAGAAATACTACAGCCTTCAAATACAGCACACATCGGGTGAAATTCACACAAACAGTATAAACACGGTGCATACCTTTTTACCTTATGGTTAATTATAGACAACAGTAAAAAGGAGTATGGACAGTCATGTGCGAAGACAGCAAACGTATATAAAAACAAATACGCAAGCACTATACCAAATCCAGAGGATTTAGGGAGGCCTACAGCTAGCTACGGGGGAGAATGCACTGCGAAGCACGCACTGATTGGACGATACAGACATCCGCTCATGTCTCAATTGCCCACGCCCAGAGGAGCCCGGCCAGCACGCCGGAACCACGTCTTGAACGCGGCCACCAGATGCGGGCAGTCGTCGACGTTGCGGGTCGAGAACCCGAGGCAGTGCTGCAGCAGCTCCTGGGCCTCCGGGATGGGCAGGGTGGAGATGATCTGAAGAAACGACTCCTCCAGCTCTTGGCAGTTCGTTGATTTGTGGAAGTGCATCGGTTGAACTATGTCCCGGCAGACGTTTAGGACAGGGAGCCAGCTTCTGACGAGCTTCATCCTCACCTGATGAAAAAACATTCAGTAGCAGAGCTTCAGATACACAGAGAAACGCAGCTTCAGAGCTAAAATGCATGAAGTACAAGTAGATGTGATCTATAAGCTGTTATTGAGAGGCCAGCAACATTCAGATGCAATCGAAAGAATTGAGGTTGTGGGTTCAGTTTGACGAGAACAAAACATCAAAGTAGTATGTTGCATAGCTCACAGGAAACACCAGTCAACAGATACATAAACTGCAAATGGATGGAATGGAACTGGAAAGGGAAATTTGTACTAAGAAATAAGCTTAAACAGTACAGATGCAGTAAACCATAACATTCATACTACTGGGTACTGGGCAGACTTGTGATTCAACTAAACAACATGGACAGAAGGCTACTGGGCACGATTCTATTATATAGACCTTACGTGCGGAAAAGAACCAGTTCGACAAATTGACCTGTCATCTCTAGCATACACTAGTGATGGTAATAAAAGGAGGACTTCTTAGTTATTCAGAAAAAGGGCATGCGCCTTACCAAAAACCAGTTACAAACTCTACAATTTCAGCAGAGCATCCAATAAGAATTATGAGTAGAAACCTACAGAGTAACCTCTCCGGCAAACCAAATACTCTAAATTGCAGCAACATGAGCTTCATTTACTGGCAGTTATGATGTAGATATTTAGTCATGTAATGGAAAGGGAAACAATAGAGAGTCTGCATAGTTCTGGGACATGCATTTTGCAGGGCAAAGACCATAAGCTTGCTTAAGATTAGAAAAGCAAATACATCCTTAGATACTTTTACAAACAATGGTTCTGGTTTTTATGAGGTTGGCAATTATGTAGTCTTGTTGGATCTGTCACCTCACCCTGAAGGAGAGAAACCACTGATAGTTGGTCCACAATCTGGATAGATGTTTTCAGACTAACTCTATTAACCTAGCTTAAAGATTTCTTTTTTTGAATTCTTCTTAAAAGATTTCTAGGCCCTTCTTTTCTCATCAGACTCCTTAAGCAGAACAATATTAAAGAATTAATCAATCCTGACCCTCTCTTCTCTGAAATAAGCTCTAGGCCTAGCTTAAAGCTTTCCTTTTTTTCTTGCTCCTCTCTTTTTTGCAGGTTGCTTAAAGCTTTCTGTCTGAATTCAATGTATTCCTCCTACTGTCCTCGAGAAAGATACCTTTCTTTCAGCTCTTTACCCTCCCTAACTCAATCTACCTTTCTTTCAGCCCTTTACCCTCCCTATCTCAATCCTTATTGGAAGCACTCCTGTATACTCAAGCAAATACACATTCAAGTTCTCCCGTCAACATCAAAACACTAATACAGGTTTTATTAACAAAAATGGCAATGCAATCCACACCATTCATAATTGGCTAATTTAGCACTGAAACTTGCATGAAACATAGATCACTCTGACGTCTGAACAACTTCATCAGTTCAACCTGTTACTCATGCAAAAAATCATGTTCACAACCCATTAATCCAATTAAGGCATGAATAACACTTAACATAGATGAAACACAAGCTAACAAATATGTTCCAAAAGCTCTGTTATGTACTACACTAGCAACCACCATAGCAAAATTTGATTTAGGGATCAATACTAAGAATCATAAAACAACACCATTCAATGTCATAGAGATCTTGCAGCATTCTTAAACTCATGACACAGGCTGACAGGCAATATAACAACCAGAGATAACCACTGAGGCACCAACTCATGTCACAGGCTGACAATATAACAACCAGAGATAGCCACTGAGGCACCGACAGCACGATGGATGATATGGAGCCATGCCCATCACACAAGATGTTGCTTGAATATACCATACTAGTAATTAATGTAAGTAGTATGCCAGTGACCATCCAATCGTCCAAAGTGACAATATTGTATCTCGATGAAATATACTTAACAATTTTGCGCCACTTGTTCTTCTGTCCATTTTAGTAAGTGGAGGTAGACTCCATCTGTAAGTCTGGGGCTCAAACAATTCTAGGACTGAAGTATAAATCAATCTAAGACTTCTCCAAAGAAAATACTCAGATCAAGCAAAACACATATTAACAAAAGTTATCTTACAAAGCCATGAGTGTCGGCACAAATAAAAAGATGATTAAGAATATGGTACCTATGGGGGGAAAAGTGGATTAATGTAGAACCTGTTTTAGTTGTGGTAAGAGACATATGACAAAAAATAGTCTCCATGTCTGGCTTTTAAGGCTTGTAAACAATTGAACACACCAGGTGCTACTTTGTATTAGGAGGATAAGATGTTAAGACCACAAATTCATTGACTTCTAGGAGTAACAATTAAGCATTTCATTGACAAATCTTATAAGCTGCATAAAGTTATTATCAACTGCTTCGCAACAGAAGGAAATCACACAGGGCAAGCCATCTTCTTACTAGCTCTGGTAATGGTCTGAGACCAGTTTGAATGGTTTGGGTCTTACTCTGGATGCTACCGATCTGGTGAGGAATAGGCTAAATTGATAAATAGTTTGGTTGGGTTTGATTTCGCTGAAGAACTGGTTTGATTTGGACTTTAATGGGTTGTAACTTGATAAGCTGGAGCTCTAGTAGAGACTATCGCAAGATGAGCAGAGAGCAAGCGGCACTACACCGCCACCAGGTCTCTCCAACCCTGCGCTCCACGGCGACGGCAGCGATCACGGCACCTACCTCAACGGCCTCTTTAGCGTCAGCGCCAAGCTGTCGGTGTCAGTGTTCGCCCCCTCGGAAGATCTTCGTTCCTACGCATAGCACTTAGTGCAGGGCACACAGGCTGGCTGAGATCGTTCCCGTGCTGAATCTCCAGCGCCACCATTCAGGAACCAGCTGGAAGTAGTTGATGTGGTTTTGTCCGGTTTGAAGCAACTCATTAGTTTTCATCAGTTCAGTTCTAAATGAGGATTGGTCGGTCTGGTTGAGTCTGCGTGCTGTGTTAATTAGATTGGTCTGGTGCTGCTTTGGTTTGGATTTCAGACCATTACCAGCTTGACTTCTTACTGACTTGTCACATTTAATATGGCAAGCAAGATTATCGATTAGCAGACTAACCTGCCGAGGTACCAGGGTCTCCCCAGTCACGACTGAATTGGCAAGCCTGAGTGTGCACCTGGTCACAAGCATAGGAAGCCCAGGCGTCATGTTCCTCCACATGTCCGCATCACTCAGCAACTTCTGCAAATCAATAGCCAGGGCAGCCTGATCACTCCACAATGTCACCGCCTTATCCGCAACCCTCAGATCCACCATCCTCTCGATGAGCCAATACAGGTGCTTCACATTCAACGCTGCAGACTGCAGGTTCAGCCTCTGTATGGCCTCGCGTTCGTCACTGTCCACCGCGACCCTGAAGTCCGGGCTCGCATACTTCCCCATGAGCTCCTTGACTGTCTCCAGGCGCGACTCAAATGCATCGTCGAGCACCTTCTGCACGCAGTCCCGCGACGGGTACTCCTTCAGGAGCATCGCGACGAACGCCTTGGTGGCAGCGTGGACGCGGTGGCCGTGGATCGCCGAGTGGATCAGCCCGTGCAGCATGGCCTCGGAGGGCGACCTGGCGGCCTCCCCCGCAGCGGAAGAGGGGCCAGCGGCGACGGGGGGAGGGGAGACCCTGGCGAGCAGGTCGTCTGCCTCATCAGCAGGAAGGAGTGGCGCGAGGTCGATGACGCGGGCCTCCTCGTCCTCGGACCAGGGCACCGCCTCAAGGAAGCGGATGCAGGCCTCGACGCAGGCGTCGAAGAGGAGCTGTAGCGCGACGGGGAGGAGGTCGAGGGCATCGCCGGGGGAGCGGATGACGCCCGCGAAGTCGAGCGTGTGGAGGAGGCGGAGCACCTCGACGTGGGCGTGGAATGGGCTTGCGCAGGAGGTGGACGCGGCCACGGCGAGGGAGAGACGGCCACCCGCCGCGGCGAAGGGGGCAGGGGACCAGCGGTCGGAGAGGAGGGCGGCGAAGTAGCGAGAGCGGAGGAGGGACGTGGACGAGACGTGCAGGTCGAGGAAGGTTCCGGGGGCGGCGGCGAAGTGGCAGTCGGTGTCGGGTTCGGCGTCGGCGTCGTCAGGGTCGAGGTGGAGGTGGAGGCGGAGGAGGAGGTCGGCGTTGGGGAAGGAGAGCGATTCGGGGGAGGAGGAAGTAGAGGAGGGAGGAGGAGGGGACGGCGGCGAGCAGAAGGCGGTGAGGCGGGAGCTGCTCGCCGAGCGCTGGCGCTTGCGGAGGGACATCGCCGTCGGTGTTCGGTGTCGGGATTTGGGGATTTTTTGGGGTGCGTTTCAGGAAGAGATGGCGAAGGGGAGGGCGGTGGAGTGCGTCGGTTGCGCGCTTTTAAAAGAGGAAGGGATGAGATGGGCCAGGGGGGATGGATTAAGATTAGGATGAGGATACATCTGGATAATGAATCCTGAGTAAACATTTCGAGGGTATTAATTATTAATCCAGCCGATTAGTACTGTACATGCAAAACCTTAGACCCAAATAGATCGAAGTGTCATCATGGAGTTCCAGAGTGTAGTCTTTCCATCCTAGCCCTTGTTAGATGTCAAATTGGCACCCCAAATTCACTATGCAAAAAAAGATTTTCATCACATCAAAATGTCATAACATGCATTGAATAGTAAATGTTGATGAAATCAAAAACTAATTGCACTGTTTTGTTGTATTTTGTGAGACGAACATTTTGAGCCTATTTAATCAATTTTTAGATAATTTTTCACACATACAAACGAAAATGCTACAGTGACGTAATGATTACGAAGTGACATCATACTTTCAAATTTGGCCTTCCAAATTTGAGATCTAAAAGAAGCTAGTTTTATAAAACCGGCCGAGCTCTCTATTTTCACGTATACTATTTTTGAATATACGACGTTTAGAATAAATTAAATGTTTTTAAATTCATATGTAAGAAAAATATATGGATACTACTTTATTAAGCTATATGAAAAGACTAGGTCTTCTATCGGTTGGACGCATCTGCACTTACTATGAAATTTGCTGCACTTATTATGAAATTTGCTGTAGAAACTACAACATCTCACCAAATCAGGTATTACGATTATGAATCCATCTGGTGGCAGTTGGGTTTTTTGTGGAGGTTAAGGAACTCAAGGAAGCTGTAGTTATTTCGACGGATCAACATTACTGTCCTCTCTCCTAGTGACCACCAAACAGCATTAGGTTTCGCTACGGTGCACCACCCATCTGGCAAGCAGAAGGGGAGCGACCGTTTCTCAATTTCTCATTCTCTTTCTCATATGGTAACATGTCAAAATCTAGACAGATGGGTCAGACGAGATAAGGCGGGCCTACTTGGCAAAGCAGGCCCACGAGAATGGGCTTCTCCGATCTAATCGAAGATGACGAATTCTGCGAGAGCTTGGCAGTTGGCAATAGAGGATTGATCCTTCATTTTCAAAGTCCAGATATCTCTAATGATATCATGGGTTTGAGATTTGTGACAATGAGATTTAAAGCTGATTAATTGGAGCCGTATGAAGACGACGGATTTGATGGTGGCAGCTCTGAATGGATTCAGGGTTAGGTGTATGAACACCACCGTTGACCATATGCTTTTGATCGTAGTAAATGTGTCAGGACATTGGGTTTGGACAGGACTTTTCGATGTTCGTGGTTTGGAGCCAGTTGCAACCAATTCTAACACAACTAAGGTTTAGGCTAGATCTTTTTGTTGTGAGAGTAGTCATTTGAAGGTGTACACTTTCCCGCAGGATAGATGATTTTTTCTGCTTCTTTTTCCTAGGCCTGTGTGCTATTAGGAATAAAGCTTTTTTCCTTGTGTAATAATGATAGATGTATGCATCTTTTGGATGCAGAGGCTGGAATATCAATATATTCCTTTTTTAAAAAAGAAAAGAGAATCAGACAAGTGTCACATGATATGACAGATCTGCACCACGAGGATCACTAGCAAAGATTACAAATCTGTTCCGATTATCGCATTTTGATCCTAGCCCTTGTTTAGATGCAAATTAGGGATGAAAAATTAAGGAAAGATGTTACTTCGTCATAAATACGTCAATGTAGTATTTCGTTTGTATTTGTGAAAAATTATCCAAAAATTGATTAATTAGGCTCAAAATATTCTTCTTACTGAGTACAACAAAATTGTAATTAATTTTTAATTTCATCTACATTTAGATGTGATAAAAATCTTCTTTAAAATGTGATATTAAAATATGATAGGCATCTCCTTTTTGCATAGTGAACTTTAGGTTGTTTTTTAAACTAAACGGGGCCTTAGTCTGAGCTTAGCAAAGATACGCGGACGTGTCTTAGGCCTAGATACATCTTCTTGGATCGCCTAAATAATTTATACGACGGGAGTTTCCATGACCTGCCCCGCCTATCAGCCGTCTTAACGAGTTGGAAGATGGCCTCAGCACGCAGATAAACTGAGCCATCTCCAGCAGCGCAGGACTCCTTGTTCCTTTCCAAAAAACAACCCAAAATTCACTATACAAAAAGAAAATTCTCGTCACATCAAAATATCATAATATCATAGCTTACACTTACATAAAGTACTAAACATGGAGTACTAAACGTAGATGAAATAAAAAACTAAGTACACAGGTTTTATTGTACTATGTGAGACGAACATTTTGAGACTAATTAATCAATTTTTGGATAATTTTTCACACATACAAATGGATAATTTTTCACACATACAAACGAAATGCTACATTGACGCAATGATTACGAAGTGACCCCACACCCCAAATCCCCACCCCGTATTTTGGATCTAAAGGCCTAGCACTTGATCTGTCGGTGCAGAGAGATGGCGTACGGCTAAATCCTACGAGCCATCGGGCATATTTTCAAATGGTAAATCAAGTCGCAGTTTGGTGTCCTCGATTAGGATCAGTCACAGGTGTTCTTATTTCCAGAAGAATCCAACAAAGACAATCCCAGGGAAGTCCGTCCTCCAGTTTCTGATCGTATTCGTACTACATAAAAGCAGCAAGAGTAGAAAGAACATACTATCACCAAAGCTCCTTAAAATAGCTTACTAAATTTTACATCTCAGCAAACTTGAAATAGCAATTCGAAAGTTGTGAACCACGCGACTCCCCCCGGCCTCCGCCGGGAGCAAAGCGAACTCAACTAGCTACACGGCGACAAGCCTGCCTGAGACATCGCCGCCTAGGTGGCGTGCTTGTCGTCCTTGAGGTGGCGCGCCTTCTCCTTCTCCTTCACCTCCGATCCCTGCGACGTGTCGTACTCTGCACACAGAATCACAGCCGGTTAATCCACCACAGCATCACTCCTCGGCGCCACACACAAACAACATCAGAAATCAGGGCGTGCTTCGTTCGCGTACCGGGATGGCTGGGATGGATCGTCGTGCCGGGGTGCTCCACGGGGTCGTTCCCGCCGTACACCCCGCCGAACCCCTCCTCATCAGAGCGCGTCGAGTACCCCTCCCCGAACGAGTGGGTCATCACGTCCCTGCGTCGTCATCACAAGGGCAACAAAACCACATCAAGCACTGGCGCTGCAGCTGCAAGAACGCACCGTGCCATGCACGGGAGAACGAAGCTTGGCAGTACAGGGGACGCGGTGCGGGATTACCCGTGGGCCGTCTTGGGCACGTCGCCGCGCTTGTCCTTGGCCCCGGCGTCCTGCGGGGGCACCTGCGGCTGCTGCTGCTTCGGCTGCTCCATGCCGACGCCCTGGTCTCCCGGCACGGGCGCGCTGGCCGCCGGCGTCGCGGAGACGCTCCTCCCGCGTACTGCGCCTGCGGCGGGTACTACCAAACCCGGCGCCGCGGCACCAGCACCAGCACCAGCACCGCCGCCTCGCCTGCCGCCGATCCGCCCGAGCACGAACCCGTAGCCGCTGCTAGTAGCCGCCCGGAGCGTGTGCGAGTACATGAGCCGCGAAACGAAATGCGAGAGCGCGGCGATGTGTTCCGGGAGCACGGCGCGGGGGAACGGGTTATAAGCGGCCGCGCGTGCCGTGGCGCCGCCGCCGTCGCTGTGGCGCCTCGCGCGGGGGCACACGTACGGAGCGCGCCTGGAAGGCGCCGCGGCGGGAGGGGGCGTGGCGCCGTCTCGCGAGCCGCGGGCCAACACGTAGAGGAAAGCGTTACACGCGCCGAGCCGGGGAGAGGCTTCGGCCAGCGGTCACGGCGTAGAAAGCGCGAACCGCGAAGAGGATAGGGAGGCGTCGTGTCAGTCGCCCCGGTGGGTCGAGTCGGTGAATCGGCCGCCTGGAGAATTTGGGACGGTGACAGCAGCGATCTCAATATATCATGGAGAGTTACCGTGTCGTTGCAAAGAACGGGAAGAGGTGGAGCAGCAGGGTTGAAACGAGCCGCTACGCCTGGGGTTACTACTTTATTTTTGTGACAACGAACTACCTTTATAGAGAAGAAAAAAAACTTAATCCGTGACAATTAATTAGTTTGTTTAATTCAACGACGATCAAGTGTTAAGTTAGTTTAATTCATGAACTTGTTTAATTCGTGACAGTGAACTGGTGGTTAGTTTAATCCGTCGTTTAGTTCATGGATGATGATCTAGTGTTAGTAGTTATGTTATATTGGTTCCTTGTGAACTTGTTTATATAATTCTGGTGGTGTAGTGTTAGTAGTTTTATTGGTTTCTTATGAATTTGTTTATATAATTCGTGGTGGTGTAGTGATGGTTATGTTTATTCGATATGAACCTGGTTATTCGTAATGATCTATGCATATTCGTAATGAACTTTAATGAGCTCGCATTGTGGGGTTTTGTAATGATCAATATTATTGGTCATTGGTCATGATGAACTTTAATGAGCTCGCATTGTCCTCGTGAATTTAACTTGCCATAGGACCTTGCTTGGCTTGCATTGCCGACCATGCTGCTAGATCCACAGCTGTTCATGGCTGCTCGCCACGGCGATAGCAACCGGCTCCATGAACTTCTGCTGCTGCTGGATGAGGATGAGTCCAGTCCCTCTGCACCCCTCCTGGATGATGGGGGCGGTGGCTTTGGAGGGGGACACCCTGCTCCACGTGATCGCGGCATGCGGCGACGGCGAGGAGTTCACCAGGTGCGCCGAAATGATCGTCAGGTATCCCAACAAGCGTGGTGCTAATCGTCTGTTTTTCTTTAATAACATGAGCGGCCCGTTTTCCTTCCTTCTTTCTGCCGGGTTGCCCTCCGTGCTCGCTAGCAACCGCCGCCACCGGGTCCTCTATATCCCTCCTCCCATCTAGTGAAGATCCATGATCCATGGATTCAGAACATGGAACAGTCATTGCTATGGTCAGAACATTTTGTTCTTTTATTTTGGAGCACTACAACCCCCCCCCCCCCCCCCCCCCCCTCCCAACCCTGGGGTAGAACATGACAATTTTTGTCCTAAGTGATGCTTAGCAGCAGGAACTCCCCTATAAGTAATTTTATTGCAAGAGCAGGTTTATTCAAAAGACAGGAAAAGGATAATAATCATCTGTTTTATGATGCCATGGAACTAGTTCTCTGAAACAAACATCATTAGGACTCGAAAATATATGCATACATCAATGAAAATAAGGGAGAAAGCAACGTCAACTGAAGCCGTGGATGACCACATTCTTATTTGCCCTGTGATGCTGCCTAATACGGTAACCCCCACACGACCTAGGCTGTCGCGGTGGGTTCTATCGTTCCATCATTTCTGGCTCGACAGGCAGTACAATCGCCGAAGAATGTCCGATGTTATCCCGTGATGGCGTGATCCTACCATGTGCAAGTGCAATTATGCATTCATGAAAGACCAAAGCCAGCCTAGGACTAAGAAGGTGACACAACTTGCTATCGCCGAAGGCAATGTCAAAGTGGGACCGGCCGACAGCTTGGAGTGGCTACAACCTCAAGCGTCATAGAGCTAAGTGAGCAAGCAACTTAACACCAAGCGCTCGTGTTTCAGGTTGCTGCTCTGCCAAAACAAGTCAGGGTTATACGGTCTTGTAAATTTGTAATGCTGAACCTTCAGGTTTGAGCTGCAGTGACTTGTACTGCACTCTGTTATTCTGTATAGTACTATAAGAAAAAGAACTTGTATTATCCACAATAAATTGCGGCCAAGTTGAAACCACACAGATTACTCCTAGACAATATCCATTTGAAAAACATGATTTCCATAGGAATTAAAAAAACATTGTTGTCACTGCTTCGCCGTTTGCTATGACTCTGGGGGCGCGCCAACTAAACCAGACAAGTAATTCCGCTGAGTCCACACGATTGGTGACTGCATGCGTTCTCATACAAAAGGGAACAACGAAGTAACACGGTCCAAGTAACCGAAAGAACCAGAAAATGACAGCAGGAATCACGAAAGAATGGGCACAAGTCATGAAGATGAGTAGCAAATTTAGCTCCAGAAGAAAAGACTAAGTATCAACAGAAAGGAAATATGCTGCCTTCTCCATTAAGATAAAACTCCAAGGAACAAATTGCACGAAAATGACAGCTTACAACCAAAACAGCAAGGATACAGAGCAGCACTAGAATAGGATAATGAGAGCATTACTTCTCTTTCACATAAATGGTTGTGTACTTGACGTGCATCAGAACAAACTGCTGACAACAGGCATATGCAGCTACAAACAATGAGCCGTCATTGAAGAAATGCTTGGGAAAATTCAAGTAGAGCAGAGACAGCTACGTATATAAGAACTGAAGACATGATCTTACACTACCTTGAAACTGCAAGATGGAAATTAATACACTGAAGACAAGGGACATAGCAGAAAACTATTACACTGAATAGACAAACGAAAGACTAAGATGGAAAAGGTGACACGACCAAGCAAACAAACGGTCTGGAAGGAACTGATCACTGAATTAGTGAAGTAATTAGACTAGCAAGGTCGAAATCAGCTGTGTTACCAACTCAAACAGAATTTTGTCTCGAGCACTAAAAATATATGAGAATGGGAATTGCAGTGATACTTCAAGCGAACATTGGTTATAATTAGTTTTACCACTATAAGCTTACTAATTGCAAGAATGGAGAAGCTAATATGATTTTACCATTCATACACAAATGGATACCGATTCTCACCAGAAAATCACATGATCAAGCAATCTACCTCCACCTGCTATCAATATCTATACAATTAGGGCTAAATTTTCTCTAGCTACTCATCATGTAGACAGACATCAAACAAGTAATCTAAAATCCCCAATTATACCATCTAGTCATTGTCATCGTCTTGGGAAGAAACTAATACAATGCAAAACCAATTCTAATCGTTCTTTCCATGATTCTATGACAATGCTACATACAACAGAGCTAATACACAAGAAACGACTCACCGCCAAGCAGACACGGTGAGCAGCGGCCGCTTCTCCCATGCCAGGGATAAGAATTCCGGTGGCAGATCAACAAGTGAATACTTGTACTTTGCATCGTAGTTCCAAAGCAACAAATCAGCTTGGCTCCTGGCATAGTTGCTGAACTTTACGGGCTCAAAGCCACACCATTCCATCAGTGTCTGCCACTCCCTGCTAGCCGCCATCCTATCGGTCCTCTCGGCACCTTCCTCTGGCCCAACAGCCCTCCGAATGCGTTCCCCAAACATACATCGCTCCACCCTCACCCTCTCCGGTGAGTCCCGTGCCATTGCCACATCCAGTGACTCGAACACTGGCTTGTAATAGCACAGTGCATTGGCAAACCGGTCGACGAACCCAGCTCGGTTAAGACTAACGTCATACTCGCCTAGGGTGACTACTGATGGACGAAGTGATTTGGCGAGCCGGAGGACTCGCCGCACCGGCTCATCAGAGTCGCCAAGAAGGTGGTACAGCTGGAGCATGAAATTGACTGCCACTGCCTCATCGGGCTCAACCAAGAAATCAGACCGATCCAGCTCATGCACTGGCCGCAGCAATGGGACAAATTCGAAGTCCACCCCAAGAAGCTTGGCGAAGTCGCGGAGACGAGCACTGGTTGCGGCGAGGGACGCCGCAGGCTTTGGCCCCAAGTACGGTGAGGGTACACCGGAGATACGGACCCGGGATGGCTTCCCCTCGGGGCGAGTAGCGAGCGCCTGGAGCAGCGCCGCCCATTGGATGCCCTGCACGATCCCGAAGTCAACGATATGGATCTTGGTCGCCGTGCCCGTTGCCTCCAAGATGGCCTGGTTGGCAGTCAAGTGCGCAAACTTGGAGTAGGGGCAGGCGTCATTGAGCGTTTTGTAGCAGAGCGTGAGCTCGTCGGAGACGAACCGCGTGTCCGACGCCGTCGAGGCTTGGGTCCCGCCTCCGCAAGCCAGGCGGCGTGCGAGCGCGTCCGCGAAGTAGAACGCCACGCGCTCCGCGGGGTCCCCGTCGTCGGAGGCAGCGGCGCGCACCTTCACGAGCTCCACGGCAGCGAGCGCTGGGTCAGCGGCCGCGGTGCGGGCGCAGGAGAGGAGGGACTGGAGGACGGGCTCGGAGCAGGTCGCGTCCAGGGAGCTCGGAGAGGAACACGCTGCCGGCGCGGCGACGGCGGCAGGCTGGGGAAGCAACCCCGGAGCGGCGGCCTCGGGCTGGGCCGCGGCGGGGGCGGGGACGGGGACCGGCGGCGGCGGGGTGGTGAAGATGAGGCGCTCGAGGTCGGAGTCCGCGAACGGCGGGTCTCCTATGAGGCTGTCCATCCACACATCGGAGTCGAAGTCCGCGGCGGCGGCGAGGTCCGAGAAGACCGTGTCGGCCGCGGACGCCCCGACGAACGTGTCGAGGAAGAAGTGCTCCGCGGCGTGGGGCCACGCGGCGCCGCCGTACGGCAACGAGGCCGCCGGGATCTGGCCGTGCGGGGGCGCCGGGGCGGGCGGCATCGGCGGCGCCTGGCGCGGCGGAAGCTGCATCGGCGGCGGCGGCAGATGGTGGTGGTGGTGGTGGTGGTGCCTCTGGTGCTGCTGCTGCTGCTGTTGCTGCTGCTGGATCACCTGCTGCGCGATGGCCATGAGGTTGCCGCTGTCCGCGCACATGTACGCCATGGCGCTCCCCGCCGTTTCCGGTCGGAGAATCGCGGAATGGGTGGGTGGGGAGCGGCGGGGCCGGGGGATTCGGCGGTGCGGTTTCGTGAGGAGGGGAAGGGGAGGGGGGGGGGAGACGGCGGAGGTGAGCGGCGGCAGGGGATTTAAAACAGTAGGGCGTGGGCACTGTGGTGGCACACTCGCAGGCAGGCACTGTGCGGGTGCGGGGCGCAATTACGGGTGTGTCCTCGGGCGTACAGAATCCTAGAGTGGAGTCCCTGCCTGCGTAGCCGTAGCGTACTGTGCGTGTGTATGTACGTACCGGTGGCTTCCACTTCGGTGGTCGCGGGGACGGACGGCCTCAGCGCCAACGGTAAAATGAGGCTGGGCTGTGCAGACGTGCAGTGGAAGCTTGAACTACGCTGCTCCGGTGTGACTCGCTAGGATCTTCTGCGGTGAGTAATTTCTGAACTACTCCGCCTGTCAGTGCAGTAAACCACCAATTATCTCGTTTGGTGGAATGGAATGCCTTTCTGGAATAAACTCCAGTACTCCAATTCGTAACCTTTGCCAAATTTCTCCACTCCAGGCTAGTGCCGAATAGTGTTTGACTGAGAATAAAGGTAATCTTTATTTTCTAAAGTGAAAACCGTTTTATTTCTAGCAAACATGGAACAAGGACTAGCATATCCTCGCAAACTTTTATTTCTCTTATCTACATGTATTAAGTTGTTACAAAACTCTAGTGGCCAATTTATCGTAATTATGCACTTACTAATTAAGTGATACAACTCTTATAAATAAATGAAGTATGTAAATTACACTGCCTGTAATTATAAATATTATAACTTCATCCAGATTTAAGTAGAACTTTCTAACTTTGACCATCGATATTGAAAATATTATGTAGTTTGCCACGCAAGTTTGATAGGATCATCATGAAAATATTTCGTAATATATAAGCATTTTCTTTTGAAATAATATATTTTAATAGATATTACTAACTAAAGTTTTAAAAAATAAATTAGGATAAACTTAGATGGTCTTGAGCTTGGTCGCACTACTTGGAAGATATTGTTAGTCTATTATTGAGTGATGGATAAACTAGGACAACACCGTCAGGATGTCACTATAACAATGTGCAGCACAAGGGTATATGTAAATTAAAAATACGGTTTTCTGTAAGGCAGCATAAACAAACAAATAAAAATGTCTAAACGGTAAGGCTCTTCATGCTCTCGAGAATGCTCACTATTATAATCTTAACATTTAATCTTTCAAAAAAATAATCTTAACATTTTAGCTAGTTTAGTGTCCATATAAATGTATTAATGCTTGGCAATGATATGATCGTCATTTACCTAAATTGCAAGTTTTATAGCGCAAGGATTGTTTCAAGATGAGTCAAAAGATGTTCTAGTTATCTATCAATCTATTTTCTCGATGATTGGATCTAGATCCTGCTATCTATATAAAAGATATATTTTAAATACCTTATGTATCTACTCTAGTCTTTCTCTTTAGAACTATGCTAGCCCTACCTTACTCACTTGTGCCACCCGCGGTGCTCGTATCTTTCTCTACTCTAACGCTAGCACACGCTTGTGGAGAAAAAAACATATACCTGACAGCCTCTCCTTCATGTGCCCCCTTCCTCCTTGATCAATCCGATGTCATCATCATCAACTCTAACTTGAGTTCTCCCTACCCTCCCATTGCAGCCTCCATAATGCTCTAGCAACGCACCGTTGCCGACGCTAACCTCTACTATGATTGATGCTTCACTTGCCTCCACCACCCATTGGTTGTTATCCGTTTCGCAATCCTACCCGACTCCTGCCACCATTGTTGGATGGCCAGGCTCTCCAATGATCATTTATAGTTGGTGTATGGCATTGAGGTAAGCCTTAAAGACACCAAACTCTAACCATAAATCCTTCCATTCTAACCAAATTGCTAAAGACTTTTGTCTCTTAGGAGAAATAAAATCACAGTAAAAGTTTCCTAATCCTACGTGTTTTCTTTTGGAGAAAAACAACAAAATTTGTAGTTGAAATATCTTGTACTCCGTATTTAGTATCAACAACTTCAGACGACGTGTACATCATAATTCACACATGTGGCTAAATGAGATGCACTACTACTTTTCTTCGTCCAAATTTGCGCAAGTTCGTGCGTCCATCAAGCCCTGGGAGTCGCTATCCCGTTACTCAACTATTGTGGCCCTGGTCCCGGACAGCGAAACGGTGAAATGGCTGGACGCCGATCTAGAGTCTAGATCGCGGTCAGTCTCGAGTTGCCATTCACTGGCCACTGCACTGCACGCTCGTTTCACAGAAGATCTTCCAAACCAACCCCGGGCCCGGGTGGGACCACCCCTGCCACGCAACACAACGACCGTTTCCTCCCCGCACCCTAGCGCAGCGTGCCCCTTCCCGTCCGTGACATCTCTGTCCCTGCCACACGGGACCACGCGGCCCCGAGCCCGACCTGCCAATGGGACAGTCACACAGCAGAGAGGCAGCGCACGCCCGGGCGCAGCAGACCCCGATCGCATCGAGGAGCCGAGGCGAGGCGGCGACCGGCGAGGCCGGCCATCCTCTTCTTCGCCGTGACCGCGGCCGCGGCCCGCCTGCCTCGGCCCTCGGGACGCCGCCCCGTGACGCGACCCGTGCGGTTCCCCTGCTCCCGGCGTCGCGCCGGGCCGGCGGCCCCCACCAACCTGCCGCACTGGCGAAGGCGCAGCGGTGCCCTGCGCGGCTGCGCCACTGCGACTGCGTGGAGCGGTGGAGGGCCGGAGGGACAGCGCCTCTCGGCTCGGCCGTACAGTACACAGTACAGGGCTTTGACTGTCCTGCCACGTCTGATCGGCTGGCAAGCCTACTCGCAACTCGTACTACTGGCCTACGTGTCGCGGGGCCCGGGGCTCATAAACCTGGTGTTTAATGCGGTGGAACAAACAAGTGTGCTGCGCATTGCGCGGCCACTTTCTGCCCCCCGAATTCCGGACTAGCCGTGGCTTGCGAGCTGGTGATAGGCCAGCTTGTCTGTGTCCAAACTCCAAACCACTCAACGAGGTATTCCAAACCACTTCAATCACAGCGCATCCGTGAACTGTGAAAAGTATTGCACGTGCAGCTGAGTGAAGAAACGGAGCCGCCTCCGATCTCGAAGCCGGCGTACCACCGCGCGCCCGCCACGCCTGAGGCTTGTTCGAGGACGGACGACCCAAGGTTGCAGCGTCTACGGAGGCTCCTCCTCGTGCCGTGATCATCATACGGCATCGATGACGCACGCACTGTGCAGCAAGGGGCACGGTCGCAGCAGGCATCGCATCTCATGATCTTGCCCGCGCTGGCGCTGCAGCCTGGCCGCTGGTCGCCACGGCGGCGACGTCCGCGCTCGAGAGGCAGGAGCAGGACAGGTCCCCCCGGCCCGGCCCCGGTGGGTGGGACGCACGAGCGCGCGGCGCTCCAGATCGTCGTGGTCGCGGCCCGTGGCCCGTGGGAACGGCGCTCGAAGCGGCCCCCGCCGGCGACGTCAGCCGCGAGCGACGCGAGGGCCGGTGGGTGATTTCTCGTTTCCCTTGTCTCGAGATCTGTCGGGTCCTTTTCCCCGTTTCTTTCTACGGCACACCTCTCAGTATGCCCCTTTCTTCTACTCCCTCGGTCCCGTTTTATCTGTCGTTTACGGTTCTCGAGAAATAATTTTAGCTAAACATAAAAATATATATTAATATTTATAGTAGATAATAAATATCATTAGATAGATATTTGAATCTAGTTTTTCAACAAATTTTTTAGAGATTAAAATATTACATATATTTTCTACAAATTAAATTTAAATCGTGGCACGGAATCCAACGACGACGGATAAAAAGGGACCGAGTGAACACGCGTTCCGTCCTTCCGGGAGCAGACCCAGCAGGATAACGTTGCCACACGACGACGATAATACGAGGACGGTGATGTCACCACTCCCCCGTGCGCGCTCTGCTGCTACGACGTTTTTTTTTTTATCAATGCTGCTACGACGTCGGAGCTGATAATTGGCGCACACAGCAGAGCACACTGAACTTGAACAGCGCTATCACTTCCCCATAGATGACTCAGAAGTCAGTACTCGTAAACTTACCGTGCCTAGTTTGAAAAAATAAATTTACTGCGCCAATTAACTCGGCGACCATGTGTTCAAATTGTTCCATGCAGTATGCACATGATAAAAAGCGAAGAAAACGATCGTGGCAGGGCAATCATCGTGTCTAGCCGTATCGGAACGAGAGGACGAAACCCTTATCTAAACCGCGCACCATGGCGGGCGATAAGAATAAAGATCTCGCTTTACCTCAAAACTAATGCGCGCCCTCGTAATCTAATCGTTTTTACACGTGCGCCGGTCGCCCGGGTGACGTGTCCACGGGGTCCTCAAAATGATTGTGCCGCGACTTTGAGGCCCAAATTACGTACGCTGAACATCAATCCCGGTCAACAGTTAGATTTTTTGTAAGCATTCGCGCTGTCGGGACGTGAATCTCGAGCTAGGGAAAGCGTGCGCCCCGGGCCTACGTACGAGCCCGGGGAAAGCGAAGGAGCAACATGATCTGTTCTTCACTCGGTTCGCAAGCTTTAGTTACCACTAGATAAATTCGGTTGGTAATCTTACTCATTTGGGTTAAGCACAACACATGCACGTTTTCTTTTTCGTCAGCTTGTGGTTTTCGTGTTTCCCCTCCTGAATCGGCAAAGCACGGCGCTTTGCATATTCGTGACTCGCAACGACTCGTAGTTTTCGTTACCACCTGCGATAAAAAAAAAGTTGCCCACGAAAAAGACAAAAGGAGATATCGCACCGAGCCACCAACGAAACGAGTGCGGCAAGTCCCAAAGACGGGGGCAAATCCACCGACCGAAAGCCCCCCAAAAAATGCACCGAGGTCAAGCGGCGCCTTCACACCAGGCCGCCCCGGCCACCGCCAGTGGCGGAGCGCGGACGTCGCCGTCCGTCGCCGACGTCGACCGCGGCTTTCCAGGTCCTGCCTGGCGTCGTCTCGTCAGGCCTCGTTCGGTTCCTCAGGTTCTATGCCGGACCAGGAACGGTTAAGGGGCAGGAACGAGTGATCCCCCTCCCATCACTCGATCCTGGTTCTGTTTCAATTCCTGTCCAGGACCATTCCATCCCTATAATAAAATGTGTTCGGATGGACAGGAATCATTTTTGGATCTTTATGCCATCAGACCATATCAGACCATATTTAGTACAGGAAATAATATATACAGTACCATCAGATCAAACAATGCAGTATAAAAATTATCTTTCTGCATCCATCCTATGCCACGGGTAACCATTCATAACCACAAATCCAAGAAGAGTTTAACATCCCATGCCACTGGTAACAGGAACCCCTACCACCTCAAAACAAAAAAGAGTTGAATTTCATGAATTTCTAGAGCCATAGTTGCTTCTAAGGATTACAATAAATATCTTCTGAATTTCTGTAGATGAGATTTCTGCTTGAATGTCTCCTCTGCTTTGACCTGTTGGGCAATAAGGAAAGCAACAAACAAGAATGAGACTTCCTTCCAGAAACCAAGAAACTGTGCAAGAATTCACACCAAGGACGAACAGAGACAAGTCATGACTTCACTAGAACTACTACTAGCTAACTGCCAGACCTTAAACCTATCATAGAAGGTTAACATGGCCAAAAACACATGATGGTCCGCCCAATAACATTGGGACTGATCCAAAAAAAGTATAGCATAGCTGCATAGTGAACACTTGTATATGAATTGTACTAGATTAAAAGCGAGTATCTACCTCTTTCAAAATGCAACTCAACCTGATGCAATTACAGCCTACACAGGAAGAGGTAACACACCCAATCATCCTATTGGAAACTTCAGTGTATGACATGACACTGAAGCAAGGAAAAAAAACATTTAGATTTTAGAGATCATCAAGTGTATGACATGCAAGCAAAGATGCAGAGAATTTCCACATTTCACAAGCTTGGTGGCCAGTAACTAAAAACAGTATGCAATTTTATATCAGTGAGATACTTCAATACAGTGGCAGCTGCCTGAGAAAACGAGGTAACAGTCTTGATCTGGAGATAAAAGGGGCTAGGAAACAAGTAGTACAATATGAAGCACTATATGACAGCAAGTATTGACAGCAGCTATTGCTTAGACACCGGACTTGGCAATCTGACAACTACATTAACAAGTATTGACAGCAAACAGAAAACAACAATGAAAGCTTATGCTGCAAACAGAAAAAGACCGAGAAAACACCTTCTCATGCAGATACAGAACAGAAACGACAATGGCAAAAATAACATGATGAAGTTTGTAGCTTCTAGAAGTGAATTAACCAGCCAAAGTCTAGAACCAATTGCATTAACAGGAAACTTCAGTAGCAAACTTGGTGGTCAGTAACTTAAAACAATTGCATTAAGAAGTGCTACATTACAAGGCCACTGATAATTACCTTAACAGGAACCAACAAGGGCATATCAACAGTCTTCTCTGCAAAGAAAAAACAAGAAGCAAAGCTATCAGCCAAAGTATATAAAAAAAGAAAAGCTAATATGGCAAGTAACAATTCAAAGTCATGAACCCCACCTGCTAAGACATCTCATTTCTAATAATAGACAGATGAGTACCTTTTGGAGTTGGTACTGGATCCCAAGAAGGGGGAGGTTCACCTTCTCCAACTCGAATCGGTGCTGGAGGGATCTACATGTAACAACAGTAATAAACAGTATTCATTAAGCTCCTGCTACAACAGTAATAGATAAACAATATTCAGAAAAAATAACATATATCAACCAAAGATAAACAAATAGGTTCAGATGCAGCTGCACACATATATCATCAAGTGTGAAAACTACTATCAGTCTTCTACAGTACTCATGTAGCCATGTGTGAGTGTGAGCAACATGCCACCGCAACATATAGAAGCTCCATTGACACAGTGACTGTAAAATACGGCCTTCAATGGTAGTCAAAGATCAGACTAGCCTAGACCTAATGGGTAATGCAGATAAGTGCAAAATTTAGGTTAACAGCAACGAAAGTAGGTCCAATATGTTCAACAGCTGAAAAAGGCAATAACAAAAATAATAACATACTACAGGAGCAATGTTTTCCTGCCACTGACCGGTGAACCACATGCAAAAACATAACATCACAGGAGCAACATGAAAATGGTGCAAAAATGTTGCTATATTTTCAGGAATGTCAAGCCAGGATCCAGAGCAAAATGTTGAGCTGCCCCACGGCAAGAAATTTTCACCGCAGGGAACCAGTAACTATTACAGCATTGCATTTTACAAGCAAAAATTCAGATCTTTCTTTTTCAGAGTAGGACCTGCCTCTTTAACACGTGGTGCAGAATCGAAACTAAACTATATATATACATCCCCATAGGAAACTCCAAAACTTTACATGATGCATTGATTGCTTAATTCCATCGTGCATGCATGATCACTCAACCAATCTTCAGTGGCGACATGGATAATACAAGAAAGAAAGATCACTCTGTAAGTAGCAACTAACAATATCTAGAGTGGCTGAAATGCTGCATGATCACTAGTAAACTTCTGTTTTTTCAAGTGACAAATGCACACTTTCAGCTGAACATGACAAATGCACACTTCCAGTGATGCTCTTAAAAAGGCAAAGAGCAGAGCAAAAATCGTGATGGCACAACAACTTTTGTCGTTGCTGATGCTGACTGAAATTTGTGCAACACTTTCAGCTTCTTTTTAGTAGCTAATGGAGAAATCAGGACTGAAACATGACCATACATACTTGTATAAAATATCCTACGACACAACATTTATTATCATTTTCAGAAAGCTAAACTATGTTCAGCCCGTGGTAAATACAGGTTTGTTGCTTTAAAATACTGACAAGTGTGAAGTGTCCATGGAAGACAGTAAATGATACACGAGGCTAGTTTTTTCAGATCCATGAGCAAAATCAGTTCATACCACAAGGCAGATGGCTGTTGAAAAATAGAAATAACCTGACCAAGCCATATAAAGTCTGATCTAATCCTGATCCTACACTCCAAGAAATCAAAGATACAAGTTCATATGGTAATCTTTAAAACTACACGGACAATAATAACCATATTATTGCTGATTGCATGAGACTTCGTGAACAGCCTTCCTGAACAAGAACCCTAGAAGAAATCAAAAAGTGGATCCAGTGAAACATAAGAACCCTAGGCAATGGAAATCCACTGCACCGCAAGAACAATTGAATCCACTACTATACCCTAGGCTCAGCAATCTCAGGAACAAAACCGCGAGGACGGGGGAGATGGGAGGAAGGGAGGACGGCGCACACCGGAGAGAAGGCGGCGGAGGAGGTTGTCGCTGGATGGGAGGCGGTCGCCGCCGAGGATGAGTCGCGCCGCCGTCTCGCTGCCTCCCGCGCCGCCAGCTCCGTGCCTCGCCTGCGCCGCCGCACACCAGCGCCGCGCTTCGCTCTCGTCGCGTCCTGCGAGCCGCTCGTCTGGATAAGATCCGGAGGGTAGCACACGGGGAAAATATCCGGGCCGGTGGAGTGAAGGGGCTGTCAATCCGGGCCTGCTTTCGTTCCGGATCCGATCGAACCGAACAACAATTTGAAGCAAGGCCTGGTTTTATGCCGGCCCATTCCAACCCGCCCGGATTGGGCCTCGTTCCAGGCCGATCCTGTGGAACCGAACGAGGCCTCAGTCGTCACCAACCCGGCTGGCGCGACGTCGACGCCCGTGCGCGCTCGCGCAAACTCTCTCAGTCAGCCGGTCACGAGTCCTCTGGCTCGCGCGCGTCCCTGTCCGGGATGTGCATGGCGCCACTCACCTGGCCTGGCTTTTACCAGTCGGGTCTCCAGCTACCGGCCGCGCGACAAAGTGGCCAGACGCGTTCAGACCTCGCCGCGCGCGCCGTCGTGCGGCTGGCTCCATCCGGCGAGTCGCCCGCACGACGCGCGTGTATCGGCCGCCGGACGAAAGCGGCGGGGCGGCGCGGATTTTCGGTGGCGTGTGACGGCGAGCTGATGCGTGCTGAATGAACGTTGGTGCCGAGATGCGCCATGCTGCTTGCACGAGTGGCCTTGGAGGAGCTCCACGGCTGCAGATTCTGTTTTCCTCATGGAATTTTGTTTCCCCGTTTCCAATCCTGCTCGTATTCGTATATGCAGCGTTGCTTATCTTGCTTGGGCAATAACCGAGTCACAGTGAGGTCAGTGATCTCGCAAAGGCTTGGATTGGAGGAGCCATGGATGGTCCTCGCCGGCGGTTGTCAGGTAGCCCGGTTTTCACAAGCGTGCGTGCCGCGCTGTTGAAAAGCTAGCGCAAACTGCGTCAGACGTCGGCACGTTGCTTGGGGCACTATTATATCGCCTCGCTTGCTTGTTTGGGAGACCTGACAGTACAGCCCGATGTAGTGATCCATCAGACCCATCGCGCGGTTACGTATTCCATGAGTCCAGCTGCGCTGTTTCCGCTTGCAAGTAGGAAGTGTGCCTCCGGCGTTGTCTGCAGTGCACGCAGCATTAGTAAATAGTAATAGATGTATCTCAGCCTAGATTCAGAAATCGTGCGAGTCTAGTGGTTGATCTTTTCTATTACTATTAGCCGGTGGTTCTAGCGATTAGTCTTGTCTTATTCATTGGTCTCGGACTCTTGGGTGTCTATTTGTCGTCTAACACGCACATATGATTGATGGACGGGCAAGGGCAATGGTCCGGTACAGTGTATTAGTATAGTTAGTATGTACGTGTATATATATGTGCATGGCAGATTGGCAGCGTACGTACGCTGCAGTGGACCCATCACATGGTGGAGCAGTGCCCGTGTGCGGTCTGAGATTCCTGATTTAATCTGACTGTTACTCGTATGCGGGGCTAATCGGTAAATGGAGTTTGTTTTTTTAGACAACCACTGCGCGCTATTCATAACAGCAGAGGTAAGAGTTTTACAAACGCCATCAGGCGGATCGAGCGGGTAGACATGCCTCCCACTCTCTAATCTAACTGAGCTTCTCGCTAAGTTATGAGCATCCATATTGGAAGTTCTCTCTTCATGGACAAATTCAGCTCGACGAAAACCCCGCGATCTAGCTTGAATCTCCATCACGACATGGCCATAAGACCCCATACTCCCCTCATTGATGCTCCTCACCACGCTGATATTGTCGCAAGCCAGTCTGAGGTCTTGCAGGGCAAGATCAGAGGCCAAAGCAAGGCCCTCTCTGCATGCTACGGCTTCCATAATTTCTGGGTCCAAAATCCCATCCAAAATCAGCACCGATGCTCCTACAAAGCTGCCAGTGCCATCTCTGGCTATTGCAGCTGGCTGCCGATGCCTTCCCCATGGTCTTCGTCATTGCAGCATCGACATTTATCTTTACCACATCACCCGGTGGAGGAATCCAGCAAGCAGATTTCCTTCGCGGGCCTTTAACCTCTGTAGCTGCCGGCTTAGCTACCTCCAGGTCTCCAATGAAACTGTTTACAAAACAATGCGTGGAGAATGGGCTTTGGAAACTGTCTTCGTGTATTGCTTTCCTTCTGGCGTACCAGACTGCCCATAGGGTTACCACTACTCTTACCAAATCAACGGCTGGCAAAGATTCCAACACCGCTGATAGCCACCCTCTAGCGTCCGTCTCCTTGATTTCCAATAGGTGTTCAGTTATATCTTATCGTTCGAGTGCCCACACGCACTTGACCATATTGCACTCAATCAAAGAGTGGCGCCATGAGTCAGGAGCACCACAAATCCCACATAAGCTTTTCGGAGCCATGTTGCGATGGTTTCGAACATCACCTGTTGGTAGTGAGAGGTGTGCGAGTCTCCAAAGAAAGATGCGAATCTTAGACGGGACCATGATCCTCCATAACACACCCCATTCTTTCTCCTCAGCTTTTGTATCTGATCTGCCAGCAACACTCTCTAGGTAGTCTGTTGCTCGCTCTTTGTTGATAACAAGCATTCTGTATGCTGACCTCACACTGAAGCTACCTTTCTTTTCGAAATGCCATTCCCAGAAGTCCTCTTGTCGACGAGTACTGAGAGGAATCCCACGAATTACCTATATATCAGCTGGCGTGAAGAACTCCTGTAATTTTTGTTCATCCCACCTGACCTAGCTGTGGTCTCATCGATAATCTCACAAACAAGTTGCGGGGCGTTCTCCTGGTTGCACCGAATAGGATGTAGGGACCCCTCCTTCGGCAGCCAATTTGTTCCCCAGATGTTAGTAGTTTCTCCCGATCCAATACGTCGTATCAGGCCCTGTTTTAGCACATCTCTCCAATCAATTATAGAGCGCCAGATACGAGATGGCGAGCTTCCCAAGTTTGCATGTAAGAACTCCTCTTCTGGGTAATACGGAGTACACTGCTTTCAACACTCGAGCACTCAATGACGTGTCTGAACACAGTTCCCGCGAAAAGTTGATAGAAAAGTCACATCGAATATTGTAGTAACACTTTTTTTTATTTATGGTAAACATTGTCCTACCATGACCTAACATGGCTCAAAAGATTCGTCTCGTTGTGTACATCAAAACTATACAATTAGTTTTTTATTTACCAACGTTTAGTGTTTTATGCATGCGTCATTTGCTATATTTAATCTTTCGATGTGATGTCGATGTGACTTTTTCGTTTGGAATTTGAAGAACTAAACACACCGTCCTTGTAAAATTCGCCAGGATTGCTTTGCCAGCGATGATAGGTTGAAAAGCTCGGAGTCTCTGAAGCCAAGTCCACCAAAGAATTTTGGTTTAATTATGTCATCGCAGGCGACCCAGCATGTTCTCCTTTTTCCTTCTTTGCTACCCACCAGAAATTTCTTGGTAAATGGAGGCAATCCTGCTCTAAAGAAGAAAGGAGACCGCCAGCCCACTCACCGCTAACTGATTGCGAGGCCCAAAACGTGGCAGCTGTTTGAAAAGGGATTTGGGCCTAGCCCAGACTGGTAGGCGGGAGCCCAACTGAACTGCGCCGGGCGATGATGCATGCTGACTGCTGAGCCTTTTGGGTTGGACTCTGCTGCACGCGAACGAGAACCAAGAAGGCAAGAAGCAATTCAGCTGCTCCACACGACGACACCTCCTTTTCTTTTTTTTCTTTTCTTTTCGAACAAACACTTTACACGTCGGCTGCGCGACAGAAGTGATTTCGCCGAGAAGCGGGTTCAGGTAAGCCGGGCCTGGTTGGATACCTCCCGAGTTTCCTGGGTGGGTGAAAATTTTTACATATACGTTTGATCAATAATTAAGGGTATTAAATAAAGTAGTTTTATTAATTCACGGGAGACATCTGACCGTACGATTACACGATGGTTCTATATCATTATCGTAGTAAATCATGAGTTAATTATGCTCATTAGATTCATCGCGCAAAGTTACACTCATCCTTAATTTTTTTTTGTAAATAGACTTTATTTAATACTTCATGCATACAATATTTCTTTTTAATTTTTTTTCCAAAAAACCAAAGAAACACAGCCCTTATCTCTCATAGTTGGATGCTAAAATTACTAAAGTACATTAAAAAAACACACACTAAAATATCAGCTAATAGCACACATAGTTATTATTAGCAAATCATCCAACTAATGGTTTTCTCATTAGTTGTCACCACCCAGCTAATTACAGCTAGTAGATATTTTACAGCTGCAACCAATAATCTAACTAGGAAAGTAAATCCAAACAATACTATTTTTAATTTTTTGCTGTTCAGCTAAGTACATCTCATGGTTTTCTCTTTAATACGTAGAAGCTCTACGTATCATTATATTAAAAAGAGCATAAAAGTTTATCACCACCCGACCATCGTATCATACGGCTCTAGAGGGAGACAACGTAGGGTCCACTGGCCAAGTCTACCATATTAGTTATGAATTTACTACTCCCTAAACAAACAATCTTAAGCGAGTTGCTCCACTTTCTAATTTGATCTTGATCAGAAATTCAGGAGCACTAGTAGTTCTTTGATCGAAGAGCCTGATGTTTCACTCCTTCCAGTTCCGGATGCTCTAGATGACTAGCATGAACATGCTGTCCGTGCCTAGTCATGAACATATTGTCCACGCCTCGTCGTCGCGTCCTGGGCGGGCTGCAGTTTCCTCAGCCATGCCCACCAGTCATGTAGTCCAAATGTACCGCTGGTTTTGCAAAACCGAACAGATACCGCACAGTGCAAAACTGCAGATGTACTCCTCATATGAAGCAGGACTGCAGACGTACGGATGGCTTTGCAGAAATAGAAAAGAAAACACAACAGATGGTTTCTGTTGACAGCAAAAGATTTTGGTCGCAACGACGATAAAATCGGAGAGCTGCGCTGTCGCGTCTCTCGCCTTCTCGGTCAGTCTATGGTAGCTTTCGACTTTCGGCAGACTGACCAGCTCATCGATTCCAAAAGGACATAAAAAAAAGATCATGTGCCGGTGCAAGCCCAAACGTCGTGGCGATGAGTGGCGACCGATGACCTTTGTTGGGCTAGTGGGCATCAAACATTCTTGATTTCTTGCTATCTGAGAGAAGCCGTGCAAATCGGCTGGCAAAACCGTACACTGCCCATTACGCCATACGGCAGAGCTACACAGTACAGCTACGGCGTGCAACGGGTGCTACAGGTATTTCCTGAAAGTTATCCAATACATATACCACGTCATCTCATGTATTTCCTGTCGCCGCAGAAAGAAAAAAAAACGCGGAAACCCAAAAGAAAGAGCGGCACCGCAAAACCGAGAAGACGCAAAGCCATAAAACTGCCACAGCTGGAGGAGGAAGCGGCGCCAGGGAGACGCACGGAGAGAAAGGGAGACTGCGAGAGAGAGAGAGAGAGAGAGAGAGGAATCGAGGGACCCCCGCGTGGCTTGATCTCAGCGATGGAGGCGGCGCTAGTGGAGCGGCTGGAGGCGGCGGTGGCGCGGCTCGAGGCCGCCGTGGCCTCCGGCGCCTCGCTCGCCTCGGCGGCGCCGCGCGACCTCGACATCCCCGCGGCCGCGGATCCGGCCATCGTGGCCTACGACGAGTTCGTCGCGGAGGCTGTCGGGAGGCTCACGGCCGCGGCCGAGAAGATCGGCGGGAAGGTGCTCGACGCCACCAAGCTGCTCGCCGAGGCCTTCGCCGTCGCCAAGGACCTGCTCTTCCAGGCCAAGCAGCTCCAGGTACGGGACCGGCGCGCTTCCCTCCTCACTTGATCTGGCCGTGTCACATGTGCTCAGCGCGTAGATCTCCGGGTGTTAGCCTACCAGATGCGTGGGATTGTGGGGGAACGACTCATTGAGCTGATGTTTGGGGGGCACATTTAGTAGAATCCAGATTTTGTTGATCAACAGTAGTGGACTCGCTAAGATCATTCTGCTGGAGTTGTTTATCTAGAGTAAATTGTTCTACGATTGTTTGCGTACCTGTTACGAGTTATGCAGCATTGGTGGATCTAAACAGTGCAGTGCTTATTGTACATCAGTAAGCATTTAATCTTTTTTTGTTGCTGTTGTGCAGAAACCAGCATCAATGGCTGATGCACAGGGCTTCTTTAAGCCCCTCAGTGATGTTATTGCGAAAGCAACTGCAATGACTGAAGGAAGGAGACCCGACTATTTCAACCACTTAAAGAGTGTTGCTGACAGTCTGCCTGCTTTGGCTTGGGTTGCATTCTTAGGGAAGGATCGTGGTCAGTAAATCTGTTCCCCTGTGTCTAACCTTGTCAACCTTACACAAATACGCCATTCATTTCAGTTCCCCCTCTTCTCTGTAAGGTATGAGTTTCCCGACAGCACATGTAGAAGAAAGCTGGCAGATGGCTGAGTTCTATAATAATAAGGTATGCTTTTTCTGTGACCATATTGCAATTTCTGCCATAGTATACCTTTGTCCATCCATCCAGTTAAAATTAGATCCACATTTTATTGAAAAGATTATCACACTTCATTTAAGACAGGTTCATATTAGGCTAGAGGCATGTAATGAGAATATGCTGTGTCTATTTTAGTTTTCTTCAAGCAATGCTTTAGCATTTCTGTTACTAGGGGTTATACCGTTATGGTAGCAGCTAATTAGATTTATTTCTAAGAAATGGGATTTAATGCAGCTTTTATTACATACACCACAAATTGCTGTGGTCTGGGCCATAAATATGTAACATGGATTCAAAGATAACCAAGTATGTATAACAACAGCAGAGATGGGAAGCTTTTGGCTATCTTGTATATCCGTTTTATAGAAAGTGTTTTTCTGTTTACTTTCGGCTTCAAATGACAAGAACAGTAAAGTGCTACTTACAAAAACCAGGAAAACACATTTACTCCATTACCATTCTTCATGAGTTCTCCAATATTGGCTATATGAAAATTTATCTTATTGAGTTTGTCTTTCCTTTCATAGAAATTCACTCTGAAAACGCCTTTACTCCTCCATTAATATGTTTGAAGTTACAATATTGACTATATAAAAATGTATCTTGATTTTCTCGTTAGAAATGCTTCTGTAAAAGTATGATTTTATTAGTATAGTATATATGGATTGTGGATATGAATTTAGAAAGTAGCTGTCGAGTGCAAAATTCAATAGCACCCAAAGAAAACTGCAGCCTTCTTAAAGTTCAACTCTAGAATAGATTATGTAGACTTCATTACTCATATGCTTTCTTTGCTGATTTATTTACTGCAGTGCAATAATATGCTCTTAGCAATTCAAATTTTCATCCTACTGTGAAGCGATTGCATCATTACAATGTTCTAGTGATGAAGCATTTACACTATTTTTTTTACCTCTTAGGTTCTTGTGGAGTACAGAAACAAAGATCCTGATCATGTTGAGTGGGCTAAAGCACTGAAGGATCTGTACATGCCTGGTTTGCGGGATTATGTTAAGAAGCACTACCCTCTTGGTCCTGTCTGGGGTCCCGCTGGAGGTGCCACTGCTTCCCAACCAAAGGCTGCTGCTCCAACACCTAAAGCACCAGTGGCTAAGGCTCCCCCTCCACCAGCTCCTCCTTCAGCGCCTCTTTTTACCACAGAGAAGTCTCCAAAATCTTCACAGCCTAAAAAAGGGATGTCAGCTGTCTTTCAAGAGATTAGTTCTAAATCTGTGACAGCAGGTAGATTGGAGACACTTGTTAGTGTAGGATTTCCTTGTTACTCCCATTCCTTAGTAATAAACATATTAAACCACATTATTGTTATGCAGGGTTGCGAAAGGTCACCGATGACATGAAAACTAAAAATCGTGCTGATAGAAGCGGTGTTGTCAGCAGCACTGCTGCTGCTCCTGCAGCTCCTGAGAAGACTTCTCGTGCAGGGTCCTTCTCCTTCAAGTCTGGACCCCCAAAACTGGAACTTCAGATGGGACGCAAGTAAGTTTTGCTGTAGCTCTTAAAATGGCATACCATCTAGTATGTTATCTTAGGAAATTGGATCTGCTGGTCTGCTGTTATATTTTGGGCTTAATGTTAGTAGCCTGTAATAATAGCTACCGGGCCCAACCATGTTTAATGTTTTGGTGACCTATTATTTTGTTTGCTGGGTTGCTGTAGCGAGCTGGCACAAATGTGCACCAAAATGAGACTTGACCTCTGTGCATAGTAGGAACCAGGACGTGAAGCTTAAACTAAGTTGTTGTTTTTTCAGTCAGGTTTAATGATTTGATTATTTGTTTAGATTCTTTATTTGATCATGTCAAAAAGTATTGGAATGAGATGGATGGAATCAATGATAATTAAGGGTTATTTAGGTAGAGTAGACAGTTATTTCTCTTGCTGTTCATTTAACCTCATGTCCCCTACATTTGCATCAGACGTCCTGCTAACCCAACACCATCTGTTCATTATCTCAAGCATTCCTCACTTGCATTTCCAGATTGTATTCTGAGTTACCAAATGGGTTCATCTCATCTAGCCAGCTTGGGCTTTTGCATTCAGCCAATCACAGTTACCTGTCCAGCGTGCATGCTAGGCATGACGCAGTTGCACCTATCTTATATTCTTCTAGAGTTATTATGCCATTCTTAAATATTTGAATTCAACAATGATATAAAGTTGGCATTGAACTCAGTAATACATAGACACAAACAATACACCACCCTATTCAAACTTCCGTTGTGTTAATATGTACTAACGTGTTACCATATGATGCCCATGAGTACAGATGGGTGGTTGAGAATCAGGTTGGTAAGAAGACCCTTGCTATTGATGATTGTGATTCCAGACAATCTGTCTATGTGTATGGATGCAAGGATTCCGTTCTTCAAGTTAATGGTAATGTGTATCTTAGTTTGGACGTACACCTGTCTCTATTTTTTAGCAGCTAAAATTATATAAACCTTTTGCAGGCAAGGTTAACAATATCACTGTTGACAAATGCACTAAATTTGGAATCGTTTTCAAGGTTAGTTCAAATTGTTCGAGGCCAAGAGGTTCTCAGTTAATTTGTCATATTGCGCTGGTAACAATAAATTTAGCCAATGTGTTTCAGGATGTTGTAGCAGCTTTTGAGGTTGTCAACTGCAGTGGTGTTGAGGTCCAATGTCAGGTATTCAATGTTTTATAATATGTTTATTTTATGCGTACATATATTTATCTTGTTTGTTTTTCATTTTTCTGGGATCTTTCCTCTTTTTTTTTCCCCATTATTTCCTCTGCATCCTCTCTGTTATCCTTTTGAGCAGATATCTAGTCAGTATATTTTATGGAAAACGTTTGAAGATTGTTGGCCAATTTATGATCTATAATTTCTGTCCTTTTTTATCATTCAAGTAGGTTATTGAATCATGATGCGATGGCTTTCTTATTCCAACGAATTCTTCAAATCTGAGCACTCAAATGCCTTCTAGAATCTTGATTATAAATTTTCTTCCTTTTCTTTTGAATTTGTTACTCTTACAAGCTCACTATTTGAATGCAATTTTTGCTACATTTTCTACTTGCATTTTTGACAAAAGACTGAACTCCTTGTCTCTTACTGTCAGGGTACGGCTCCGACAGTATCAATTGACAACACATCTGGATGTCAGTTATACTTGAGCAAAGATTCACTGGGAGCTTCAATTACTTCTGCTAAATCTAGTGAAATCAATGTAATGGTTCCAAGCGGTGCCACTGATGGTGATTGGGTAAGATCTGCTCCTTATATTTGTATGTTTGGATGTATAAGATTGACATGGTTCCAAAACTTATTGTGGTATCAAATATTGAAAGAAAAGAAGAAATTTGGCAACTAGTTACATTTTGCATAGCATTTAGGCCCACAGACGATAGACCACTGATGTGCAAATACTGATAGTATATTACTGTAACTTCCTAATTAGGCCGAAATAGAGTGGATGACTATGTTAATCGCCCCATACTTTTAGATGCGCTGGTGGTACCGGTACTTCTTCTTTTTAATATGAGTGAATTTCGCTGTAAGTCCATGAACTTTTCTCGAGATCTCATCTAGGTCCATAAACTAAAAAAGCGGTAATCTAGATCCATAAACTTTTCCCAAGATCTCATCTAGGTCCGCAAACTAAATAAGCGGTCATCTAGGTCCATAAACTTTTAAAAGTGATCATCTAGGTCCATGAACTTTTAAACTGTCGTCAAGGTCAGGCTCGTCGCCACCGCCTTTGACCTAAACGACAGCTTTTTAAAAGTTCAATGGACCTAGATGACCACTTATTTAGTTTGCGGACCTAGATGACCACTTATTTAGTTTGCGGACCTAGATGAGACCTCCGAAAAGTTGATGGACCTAGATGGCCGTTTTTTTAGTTTGCGGACCTATGTGAGATCTTAAAAAAAGTTCATGGACCTGCAGTGAAATTCACTCTTCTGATATTATGTGCAGTGAAATTCACTCTTCTGATATTATGTGCAGTGTTGGTACTCGGTACGCATGCACAGCATTTAACTTGACAGTTTTATTAGCAGCCTAGATTTTCACTCTCCGTGTGTCAGTATCAACTACCAAACACTTTGCACCTAATTTGAGCTTGCGTGTTACAGGTGGAGCATGCTTTGCCTCAGCAGTACATCCATAGTTTCAAGGACGGGCAATTCATCACGTCACCAGTTTCACACTCTGGAGCGTAAATACAATGATTACTGCTATTGCGTGCGTTTGTTTGACTGCCTTCGCCCTTGTTTGAAGATGATGGTATGCTGAGATCTGTAAAAGTTTTTGGGTCTGTTGCAGCACTGGACCAGGGCTGCGATTGTTGTTCTTGTTGTCCTTTGTTCAGTGAGCAGTGTGTATCTTTTGTTTGCACCGTTTGATTGGTTTTTTTGTATGCCAACAAACTACACTACTTGTGTATGTCTTTAGCTGATCATTCTTTTACACTGGATCTCACTATATTTCAATTGATGGGGACGGTTCCTTACCAATGTGCCAGATGTCAATGCTTTTATCGTACGTACTTAAAATCTTGACGTTGCTTGGATCGTGAAAAAGCAAGCACACAGTAGGAATGTAAAAGTTGTCTCAATACATTGGCTGGGAAAAGCTTAAAGAGAAAAGGTTATATTAACACCAGCAAAGCTGTAAACCAAAAGCCGGCAATGATAGTTAGCACCGAGAAAGTGCGAGACGATTGGGCAGCATTACGACGAGGGCAAGCTGCCGCGGCTCCCCTCGCCGTCGCTGTCTCCGGCGTGCAGAGTCCCGAAGGCCCCGCCACCGCCGCCGAGCCCGGCTGAGCTGGAGTCACCTGCGGCTGCTGCCCTGGCTTTGGCAGCGCCGGCGCCGGCTGCACTGACGCTGGCGCCTGCGCCGGCGCCACTGCCGGCCCCAGCCCGGCCGTGCCGTTCCTCAGCAGCCCCGTCGGGTACGTCTCGGTGAGGCTGGTCTGGAACAACCCGAAGTACCTCTCCGACGCCTTGCCGGGCTTGAGGTCCTCGTCGTACACGGCGAAGATGTACGTGTCCACCGACTTGCCGGGCACTCGCGGCGTGCCGGCCAGTGACCGGAGGTGCGACACGAGCCCCGACACGAAGGCCCGCGCGTTCTCCACCGTGGCGCCGGCCTCGTCGGCGTCGCCCTTGTGCGGCCACCCGGTCTCGGCCACCACGATCTCCACGTCCTTGTAGCCCTTGGCGTCCAGCGCGGCGCGCACGGCGTCCAGCATCGCGTCGAACATGTTGGCGTACGTGAGCCCGGACCCGGCGTCCGGCCGCCCGGCGTTGGGCTGGAACAGGCAGAAGGCCAGCGTCTCCGGCCGCGGGTCGCTGAGGTACGCGAAGTAGGGGTACGGGTTGATGAGGAACGGCGAGCCGGTCTTGCTCAGGAACGCCAGGACAGGGTCGAGCGTCGCGGCGAGCTCGGGCTTGAACGCGCCCGAGGACGGCGGATCCGAGCTCGCGAGCACGTCCATGGCGTGCACGGTGGAGACCTTGATGCTGGAGTTGGGCGGCAGCGCGTCGTGAAGGTTCTGCATGGCCGGGACGAGCTGCGAGGCGAGGGTGGCGTCGGCGAAGAGGACCTCGTTGCCGACGGAGACGGTGGAGACCGCCGGCGACGAGGCCGGGACGTGCGCGGCGACCCAGGCGGCGGCCGCGGCGGGGGAGGACGCGAGGTTGGCGATGTCGCCGTTGGCGGCGCCGAGGAGGAGGGAGATGCTCGTGCCGGCGAAGGCGGAGACGAGGGCCGGGTCGGTGCCGTAGAGCCGGACCTTGGAGATGGTCGTGGACTGGATGAGGCGCGCGGTGGACGACGGCGGCGGGAGGTTGTCCGCCACGTCGCCGTAGTTGATGCCGATGAAGGATTGCGGCGCTGCAGGCACGCGTGTCAGCTAGTCAGGCGTACTGTGCATATCAAACTTATCAACGACAAGAATGTACAGCTAAATTTCACTAAAAATAAGCATTTCCATGAGTTTTATCTTTTTTAAAAAAAAATCCCGCGCTCCAAACGAATCCAATTTGAACACAAGCAGTTGAGCAAAATGCAGAAATTCAGTGCACAGAGATGGAATTGAGTTCGGTCGCAACGAACTGAAGACTGAAGAGGTACAAGGCTTAAACTCAGCTTTCAAACCTCCCATGTCGAAAGTGAAATGCGAAATGGGCTAACCACATCTGACAAACCGGCGAACTGTATCTGTATGTCAGTAGCGGCTGGTGTCGCCGCGTCACTGCACGGCGCTACATGTCGCAGTCGCATGATGCCTGACGAACATGACTCCGCGCGCGGCCATGTTGACACCCTGACGGTGTGGCGAGGTCAAATTCGTGTGGCCGAGAAAGCTCCAGCGAATGCAAACACGTCTCTACTCTACACGGGCATTTGTTCCTTTCGCCGTCCGACAACGAGCGAACAAAGCCGTATGGAAGAGTCCAGAGAGAAGTAGCTTGATGAGGGAAAAGAAGAGCGTGTAGCACAAGATGAGTTTCAGCTAACCAAGTTGGAAGCCGCTTGATACTAGTTTGTAGGGGTAACTGGCAATCAACGGATTCAGCATGCTGAATTCCTCTTCTGACCTTAGTTTTGCAACCGGCAACCAACATTTGATGTTTCAGCAACAACAGAACTCTGATGAACTGACGTCCAACCCAAATTCCGCAAAAAGCAAAGGAAAAAGGAAAAGAAAGATGCACTCAAGTGTTTCAGCAAGAGCAGAGCTCTGATGAACTGACAGGAAGACACTCACCTGCAGAAGGAAGACGAAGGAGCTGGATGACTCCCAAGAGTGCAAGCACAATCCACCTCCTCTCCGCCATCTCTTCACTGTCCCTCCCTCTCACACGCAGAAACGGAGAGACAAGACCCGATCAGACTCCGCCTGTCACTCAGCCGCTCTGCGGCTTCTTATGCAGCGGGCTTCGGGCCCTCGCTTTTCCCGGCAGGCCGCGGCGAGCCAGGCCTGGTCGGGCCTCCCTGGGTTGCTTAGCGAGGAAGAGAAGGAGATCAAGGAGCAGCGACCGCTCTCATCGCTGCCTTTTTCCGGAGCAATAACAAGGCCGTGTAAAGCTTTCGCTAAAACGGGTGGAAAAGCAGGGTACCAAAGCGCTAAAGCTCCCCTCTGCTTCTGCTGAAAACAAAGCCGCCCTCGCGGGTCGTCTTTAGAACGGCGAGCGAAGCCGCCCGGTTTGAACTGCGCAGCGACCAGCGAGGGTAAGGAAGCCTGTAGGAAGATGGCGATGGACCACAGGTGATCATGTAGGGTGTTTATATACAGGATATGGTGAGTAATCCTTGAGATAAAAGCTACCTACAAGTCAGATTACCATCAATCAATCATCGATATGTAACCAGTTAATATTAACAAACTCTATATACCATGGTAATCTACGTATCTACTGATTGAATGATTTCCAAATGCTCTGTCACAGTTAGCAAGGCCGCTTGGTTTCACTTTGGATGGGCGACACGTGTCCGTCCGCCTTGATACATTTCTTTTTGCCTAGCCAGTCACAACGGCCACTAAGAAATTTTGGCAGAAGAAACGGGTGCCAGGAAGTTGTTGGGGGCACAAGATTATCATTTGGACGCAAAAAATTAATATCTTTTCGGTATTTTCTTACATTTTTTATAAGAAAGAAGCTTCGTTACTACTCTCTTCATCCCAACTTATAGGTCGTTTTACTTTTTTACCACAAGTTTAACCGCTCGTCTTATTCAAAAATTTTATGTAAATAATTTACATAAAATTTTTAAATAAGACGAGCGGTTAGCCAAACGACCTATAATTTAGAATAGATGTAGTATAATCTAGAAACAGAAATTCTCGCGGTGATAAATTTTACGAGCGAAGATGGTCGACCCCTAGGAAAGGGGTGGGCATGGTCGCCATGGTCTTGCTTGCCGTGCTGCGCTTGGACAATGGAATGACTGGCCTTGTTTAGTTCCTGAATTTGGGAGTTAAATTTGGGTCTTTTGGAGTGCGTGCGCTACTGTAGCATTTCGTTTGTATGTGTGAAAAATTATCCAAAAATTGATTAATTAGGGTCAAAATGTTCATCTCGTAGAGTACAACAAAACCGTGCAATTAATTTTTGATTTCATCTACATTTAGTATCCCATGTATGTGCCGACATTTTGATACGATGTAAATCTTCTTTTTGCATAGTAAACTTTTGGGTGGAATTTGGGATCAAAACAAGGCCCCTGTCGGGTTGAACTCCTGCCTACCACAGTACCACTACCAATATAGCAAGTGGCACGACGAGCACGCCTATCATTTGCCAAAGACGCATGACATGGTGACAGGTGAGAGGTTTTGCTGTGCATTTTAAGAATGCAAGTGGGTGCTGAAGGTGCACGAACTTGGAGTTTTCTTGCTACTTCTGCTTTTCCTTTGGCTGGGGCAAGATGAGCCATATAGTTGTTTAAACCTGCAAGATGTCGTCTCATCTTACTCTCGCGGGTTAGTGCTTGCTATTTTGTGTGAGAGTGTGTGACGTCAGGTGACACCAGACAAAGATTGGGCATGTAATATACAAGATATCTAAAGGTAACTCCCCAATGGAACTTTGGCTTTGTTAGGCTAGCTCTATGATAGGGCCATCTGGCCAATATCTATTTATGGTTAACCGTTTGCTACGTGTTAGCCGTTGTGTGTTTCTACATACTCTACTAGAGATCCAAGTGGTTATTATACGGATAGTTCTATGTTACTCTCTGAATTTATTTTTCAACCCATTTTTTCTTAACTTGAAATCTCGATTAATTTATTTTGATATGTTTTAGATTGATGTTATGACCTAAGGATTCGAATCCCTTTGTCACCAATGCAAAGGCCCATTTTTTTCTTAACTTGAAATCTCCCTTTGTCACCAATGCAAAGCACCATTTTTTCTTAACTTGAAATCTCGATTACTGATTCGAATCCATTGGTCACCAATGCAAAGGCCTGATTTCAATTATTGGCAACCGACGACATTAGAGGCATTAGATTTTTTTTTAGAATTACACAGTACAACACAGACGCTCACAACACGCACCCCTATGAATACACGTACGCAAACCCTACCCCTATGAGAACATTCGAAGGACTGAGCATCCACCAGAGCTGGAGATTCCCAAAGTCACTATTGACGCCTCGTTGTCGACGGGAACGCCACTTACCACTTAACACATAACGACGGTAAATCCTGAGAAAATCCCAAGAAAAGTGCGAGCACCAGGATTTGAATCTGGTGGGTAGCGTCCCACTGGATCGTATTACCATTAGACTACAAACCAATTCGCATTAGAGGCATTAGATGTGCCACTAATCTTAATGCATGTAGGCATGATTTCTGAAAAGAATGACTAAAAAAATCAAATAGCACGTCTGAAACAAATCTCCCCGGTCGTCCAGCTCATATTACCACATGGCCCAGTGACAAACCAGGCGCTATAGAAGCCCACAAACGAAGACATACTTACGGGCCGAAGACCACGACACTCGTAACGCTAAACTCGCGCCGTCCTCGATGCTTAAGCGTAAAGTTTTCTTCGAGTCCTCTCACGCCATCCCGCGGCCACGCTTTGTATGTTTGCTTCAAGCTTCATCTTGTCCTCCGATCCCCCCATTTCGGCGAAGCCAAATCCCAAACCAAAAATCCCCTCAACGCTGGTAGATCCGAAGCCACAGCTCTGGTGCTCGATCGAACTCAACATCAACAACCTGCTCGTGCCTGATCTCCTCTGATCTGGAGATCCGAAGCCGCGGCAACTGGGGCGTCGACTCGCGGCGGCTGTAGCGGTGATTGAATCGAAACCTCGGCGATCCAAACAATCGCGTCGCCGTGGACACCATCGGCGGGTTGCGCGTCTCCGCCCGCCCGATCGAGAGGCCGCGACCTGGATGGAAGAAGATCCGACGGGCACGGGCTTGGCGCTGCCCGAGGACGCCCTCGCGGATATCCTCCGCCGCCTCCCGCCGCGCAGCCTCGCTGCCTCGCGGTGCGTGTGCAAGGCGTGGCGCGCAATCGTCGATGACCGCCGGCTGCTGCTCCCGGAGCTCCTGCCGCACTCAGTGCGCGGCATCTTCCTCATGTATAATGGTGTCTCTTACCCAGCCTTCCTCTCTCACCCCTCCATGGATCCGGAGATCTTCGGCAAGCTTGACTTCCATCGCGACCCCGACACCGACGGCTGGAACTGGAACACTGCCTCCGTCAGTGGCCACTGTAACGGCCTCCTGCTTTACAAGGATATGCGAGGGCTCCATGTGGCCAACCCCGCCACGCAGTGGCGGGCACTCTTGCCTCCGCCCCCGGCCCCTCCCGAGGGGAGGTGCTGGTGGGACTTTGAGCACCTTGTGTTTGATCCCACAGAGTCACCGCAATACAAGGTCTTGCTTGTTCCTGAGGATGCGGCCACTGAGGAGTCTGGCATGGAGTTTTTGCAGCAGGTGAGGGACGAGCCACCATTGGAACGGCCAGAATCGACATGGCTGCTGTGTGTCTTCTCATCATGCACGGGGCAGTGGGAGGAGAGGGCGTTTGTCCGGGAAGGCGAGGCTGCAGGGATGGTTTCCGACAAGGTATTGCTGCGGGGCAGCTCGATCTTTCAACGGTACAGCGTTTATTGGCGGGGTTTCCTATATGTGCAGTGCAATGGTGGCTTAACTGTTATGAGGTAAGCACTATATAATTCAGGTTGTGTTACCACAATGCAATGGTGCTGATTCCTAAGTTCGTTGTTCATATGGATATATTGATAATAATAGACATATCAGTGCATTGAGGAGGATGTTTGAGTAACCTTTAAACACCTTTTGTCTAGGAGTTAAATGTTTCCACGTGTAGTTACATCCAGCTGTTGTTTTCGCCTTGCTTTTCCTTTTAAAAAGTTAAACCATCATGCCAATTATTTAATCTATTATTGATGATTTCATATTTTGCAGAATATCCTTGTCAAATAATAAGTATCGAGTAATTAAGATGCCATCTGATTTTGGAGACTTAGACTATTGTAATGCTTATCTGGGACAATCAAAGGAAGGGTTATGCTGTGCATCATTTCATGATTGGTACAGGCTTCAGGTTTGGATCCTTGACGATTCGTGTGGTACGACAGAGTGGGTGTTGAAGCATAACATTGACATTAACCAAAGTGTCTCACGTGTAAAGATGTACCATGATGAAAATAAGGGACCCTGGAAGTTACTGGATGCTAACAGTGGTGAAAATTATGGTCAGCAAAATTCAAAGGATGCTAGCATCAATGAAGATGGCAGCAACAATGCACTTGTGAAGAGTAAAGTTGAATGGGATTCCGGACAGTGATAATATTGTTGACAATGACATTGTAAAGAACTTCACAGGAGGTATTGGAGTCCTTGGATTTCATCCTTACAAAGACGTCATCTTCTTGGAACTTTCACTGGACACAGCAGTGGCCTATCATCTGAATACCTCAGTGGTTCAGGAGCTGGGTAAAATATGCCCAGATTACTACGGTGGTCATGCGGCATGCATAAAATCGTCTTTTGTGTACACACCATGTTTGATGGCAGAGTTCCCAGAAAACAAATTGGAAGCTCATGTTGGAGTCTAGCTAGTTTATTCGTTTCAAACAATTTGAGAAATTAGGCCTATGGCACATTCAAGTTTGAGTCCGTGTTATAATGTTTGCTGGTCTCCAAACCAGCATGCTCGGATTTGTTAAGTTCATCATTTTGTTTCTTTGCCTATCCTTCTAGTCTGCCTGTGAATTGTACAGGCATCTGGTTGCCTCCGTTGTTGAAGGATGGAATGTGTTTATGGATTGACTCACATATGTGCTATTTAGCTTGTTGGCGTTGCCTCCGCAGTTCTCTGTTTGGATTTTGGTAACGACTACTAGACTACTACTATCACTGCCAACTGTGGTTGGTTTAGTTTATTATGTCAAAATTGAGCTGCTTTGTTTAGTGTAAGCTTTATTTTCTCCAAAGATTGGTGCGAAGGCTTTACTATTTTTGCTTTCGCACTAACTTGCACTAACTTATACAGTTTGCATCCACCTCGCGATCTTGATCGCCTCTTTAGAAGCACAAGGGAAAGGGTGGCCTTTCGGCTGACAATCATATTTGGGCTGTTTTTTGTGCATTTTTCAGTAGATTCTACAGAAATTACGAAGATTAGAACAAACAATTTTTTTTGTTTAATTAAGATTGAAAACCTCAAAATCTACTTCCCAGGCTTCCATATATAGCACCCTGAACTTTGCATTGGCAAGGTAATACTGCAGCATCTTGGGGTGGTAATGAGTCATGCCTTTTATGATTAGTTCATAATTCAATTCAGCCCTAATTATTTTTAGCTAAAAGAATACTAATAATTAGTATCATGCACTGAAGCAAGTAAAATAGTAATAATTAGTAATCGATTTTTTCATAATGCCGTCTCGTACCATGGATTGTTTCTATTATTAAATTGTGATAATCCATCTAACCATCTGAATGTATGGCTGTTTATGTTGACAAATCAGCAAACACGTGATGCTCACCTATAACAACAATCATTGGCGTAAGAAACATAGTGCCAATTTTGTGACCATGATCAAAGTTTTTTCTCCGGTAACAGCAACTGCAAAAACCATAAACAACACAAGATGTTGTTTATTTGCTAGAAGATGTTCTATTTATCTATTATAATTAGTCAAAATTGATGACCTAGACTGCGTAGAAATACAAATGATGTTTTATTTGATGACAACACAAATGTCACTTGATCCTATCTATAAACCTATTAGTGTAGACAACCATAGACGATAATAACTCCAAGCTAAGCACCAGAAGATAGAGTATGATTTTAGAAAGAAAAAAACGAACTCGGTTTCATTTTTTTAGGTAAAATAATTTTTATATAAAATTTCTAAAAAGAAACTAGATTTCTGATAGAAAACAATTATTTGGATAGCTTTTTTAGAAATTATCTGTAAAGTATATTTGGCCCATTAACTGTCAGCATAGTTCAGTTTAGGTCCCTCAAGGCTGACATGGTGCCACATAGAACGATTGACGTGTCACCATGTCAGCTAAAAACACCATCAGAATAGCCGAGGATGTAAAATGACTAGTTTTTGAAATAGAGGAACGAGTAATACCCAGTTTTGTACATAAGGGATGAAAATCGGACTACGACGATACATAAGCGGGCTTTTGACTTTTTCCTCTTCAGTTCTTCCTTTCCAATCGGCCTTCTTCTTTCTTGGGTCGCACCTGTGTCACACCCCAAATTTTTGGATTTGGGATGTGAATAGGTAGCACAATTATAACACCGATTTTCTCCAATTCTTAAAAAAAAATCGAAGCTTTATATAACATCAGGGAATTTAGTAAAGAAAAATAATTATTTTCTAAATTAAAACAACATATGCTTTTGGTGTTTTGATGCATTCATGTTGTTGCATATTTCTGTATTGTTTAGAATAGTTTTGCTTGTGGCTAAAATTCACTCGAATTTATCTGGCCTAAGGGTAGACCTCTACCGCCTCTCGTCCATGTTTTGGTCAAGAAATCAACTTGCACGTCATGCTCTAGCTCGCGGAACCGCAGCCATTCTTGTCGAGTTCGGTCTTGGCATGCCGCGGCTTCCATCGTTGTCTTCCCCAAACTCCAGCCATTGTTGCGAGTCATCGATTGAGCTGTCGGTAATGCCCCTTGTTCTACGCTCATGTATGCCTAGTTTCTGTTGTATTCTTCCATCGCCCAGTTCCTGTCCATTAACCAAGTTTGAGACAACAAGCTAATTTCCCTCCTCACCATAAGAGCAAATGATAACAGCCGCAATTAAGGTCCAATGCCCCTTTAATTCCTTTCGACATTAGTTTATTCCCTAAGCAATCTAGCTTGTGGCTTCCTTCATAACAACAGTTCAGTTTCCCTTCACCTGCATGCACCTAAGCATCAAGCAGTATTCTTATCAGCTTCTTGGTACGCACGTCTTTGCATTGGTTGGTCTGTGTGCTGCCATGCAGCGCGTGTTTCAACAATGTGACCATCGTTCTGTACAAGTTCTTTTATTCACCCCACATCAAAACATGCTAGTATCCCTTGATCGGACTGCACAAAACCCGTCACCGCCCTTTTCTCCTTGCCACACTGCCAAGATGCATGGCCCGTACGTAGCAGGAACTTGAGTTGAGTTGTAGTCGGACGTCGCCCCCTAATCCAAAACAAACATGGGTTAGCCCAAGCCCAACACAGCTTCGTCTATAAATAGCAGGCAGCCTGTTCGTTCCTATATTTTTTTCTTTCGCAACAGCAGCACACGCCGCATCTCTAATTCTCGTGCCCTAGCCTGCTCGGCGCCGCCGACTCGAAGCAGACGCCGCGGGTGATCTGCATCACCATTGTCGCCGGGATAAGCTACCAGTGAGGGCAGCCCTGTTGACCACGCCGACGACACACTATAAGTTACCTCGCCATCCACGAGAGGGTCGAGCAGCGGTAGTCTTCTTCCAGTTAATCTCTTCAAGTTGCCGGTTCTGCCGTCGTCGCCGCCACCGGTGAGGACCTCTACATGTCCACGTTGTCCGTCTCCTCTCTGTCTAGCATGTGCCGTCGCACCTGCCGTGCATGTACTGCGCTGCGGCTACTTATATTGCAGCGTTACATCTCCGGCCATCATGAATCCTCGTCTACTATCATGTACAAGCAAACAACGCCATGCAGACCTGCTGAACAGCCGGCCAGAATTATCACACCAATCCTAGTTTCTTCTATTTTTTTTATCTATACTATCTGTCTTGCAATTCCTACATCATAGCCCCATGCAATTCCATAGTATTTACTTGATATTGCTTCTCCTTGTTACTCTTTTATTCTAACCCTGTCGTCAATCATTCTTCTCTGGGAAATTATTCTGCTAATACGTGTGTCACATACATCCGACCTTGTCTCATTCTATTTGCTCCCGATAATTAGCATGTTCACAGC